>CM024244.1:61758688-64158688 GCA_013421045.1 Propylea japonica | reverse complement strand
CCTCAATAAATATCAAAAATAACCACGAAATTGATTATTGTGTTAACAACGATGCTACCCACTCAGAAAAACAAAATTTTTCATTTCTGTTGGAAGAGGAAATCTAAATTGATCAATAATTTTGTGGAAATGACATTGCGTAAATAAATACGGAATGGACTACCTATGATGACGTCACTCATTCTGTTTCATGGCCTTGTGTTCTAGTAAGGTAGTGACTCATTTCGGTTAATTGGGCGCAGTGCGCACGATAAGGCGCTAGTGCGTACAATTAAACGCCATGTATTCAGCATTGTTGACATGGCAGTTGAAATAATCGCTTATGATACTTTTTATTGTTGGAGATGCCGAAATACCAACGTAAAACTTCTAACTTTTGAAAGAGTGGAGTCCACTTCTACGACCAAGGATAGCTAAACGACAAAATGGTAAAAATAATGTCTGAAATATTGACAGGTATACAGAAACGAGAAAATTTACAGACCGAAGCATCAAAAAACCATTGAGGCAGGAGGAATTGAAAGAGATAGAAGAACAAAGTAAAAAATAAAGAAGCAAGTCAAGAAGAGAAGTACTAAGAGAAAACAGTTCGAAGAGAGCAGTGAATCTGAAGATATCAGAAAGTGAGCTTTATAACGATGACGAGTTGGACGATCTGGAAACAAGAGATTCGTTATTTGCGCGGAGGGCAGTACATAAAACGCGATGTGGTTTAAATATTCGGCTTGTGCGAAATGGGCTCATGCTCTATGCACGGGAGCAGACAGCCCTGAGGGATTTATCTGCGATTTTTGTCATACCTAATTATATTTTTCGAATTATGTATTTTTATTCTGTTATTTTTCTTTATCGTTAGAGCTTTCTTCATTTATTGTTATTGGGTATATACTAGAGAAACTCATGGCCAGACCATAGAAGAAACTTGAGGCAAAATTTTGAAAAATATTTCAATTTTGGGTTAGAAGCGCATAATTATCCGACTCTCCCCTAATCTTGAAACGGGAGAAGTAGAATTTCACCATTAAAGTTAGTCCATTCGGACCATTCGGATTAGTACATGAAAAACTCAATGTGGCGTTGAAAAAACAAGTAAACAAGCAGTTTCCTAACCTCAAACACAGTTCTCCAACGCATCCCAAGTTAGAAGCAGAATCCTCTTCACCAACCTAAAAATCAATATCAGCTTTGGACCCTCAAACAGAGGTGACGCCGTAGGGTTAGGATTTTCTGATCCTGATGCACGCAACGAAGTTTCATTATTCAATCATTGTCCTTCCGAATGGAGAAAGCCGCGTTCCATAATTCATACATAAGGCACTGTCAACAGTGGTGATACCCCTTTAATTTTGGATCCTTCCCTAATGCTTGTTGAAAAATTGATAATTCAATTACTGGACAATATGTGGAATGAAACTGGGACGACTTTTCATTTCCGCCTTGTAATTTACAGGATGATTTTGCGGTTTTGGAACTGCGAACACGATATCTTTCCTTTTATCTTCTGGGCTGATACTAAAAATACGCATTTATTGTGCCACACCTTACTTGTTGCTGACATAATTGTTTTGCCGAATGATGTTAGTTGGAATTATTCGAAAAACTTGTTCTCGAAAATAACTGCTGAATTATATATTTGACACGATAATTCCTAGAATTTGAAGGATTGTTACTTCTTCTTGGAATGATCTTCCTTGTAACTGAAGCTGGATGATGTCTTCGAGAAGATTTCTATTTTAACCTCACTATCTTTAGCATTTTGACTCATCAGAATAATTAGGAAGAGTTTCACCTTGCATTCTAATTATCCTAGATAGTTAAAAAAATCTGCTGATCCCAGAGAGAACGAAGCAAGTGCGACAAAAGAAAGCAAGATATACCCTCACTTCAACCTTTTCAAGGGCACGATGATGCTGCGTTGAAAGAACCCGTAACCCTATTCTTAGAGCATCTGAATTTCAACTAATGTCATATAATTTAATAATAATAATAATAGAAGATGCTGCAATCCGAACCAATTCCATATTATAAGTATCAGCCTGAAGTAATACTAGAGAACCACCATTACAGGCTATATTGGGATCGCATAATACTCACAAATTTAACAGTTGCTGATAACAGGCCAGGCCAGACATTATTCTGGTGAAGAAAAAAGAGAAGAGAGCTATATTTATAGACGTAGCTATCCCGAATAACAACAATTTACGTCAAAAATACGCTGAAAAAATATCGAAATATCGAAAGCTTGAACTTCATATCAAAAGGCAATGGGAAATGTCTAATACCAGAACCATTTCCATTCTCATATCAACCATAGAAATTATTCCTAAGAGCCTCAAGTCCAATCTTAAGGAGCTAGGTTTGGATAACAACCTGTACAATGTAATGCAAAAGGCAGTACTTCTCGGTACTGCTAGAATGGTAAGGAAGTTTGTAGGTCACGATGGACACCAGAAACAACCATGGGGGGAAATATAGCAAGACCGACTACCAGGACGTCAGCCGGGAAATGCAGGACTAAGAAAGGAAGGACGAACAACCCAGGACCCAGGAGAATAAGAAAACCGAAGACCTCAAAGCTCAATCCCTCCCTTAGTAGAGAGTGTGATAGCCGATTGCTAATAAGCTCAAGTCGGTAATTATAATAATAATTCCTTTATTTCTAACAGGTTAACACCCAATTACAGGAAAATGGTGAGAAATCATCCAAAATTTATAATAACGTATGACAGCATTGGCATGAAACAAAAATTTGTAATCCCTCACATGAAAAATGAACAAACCCATTAATATAAAAATCCAACCGACAGCCATGTGAAAAAAATTGTACAGAATATTGAAAAAAAACTATCTATCTAATAGAATCAAAATATATACCCACTTTTTTAACTATAAAATAAACAGTTACATCACACTTATCAGCCACAGTATTGAAAATATTACACGTAGAATTAATTGGTGATTGTAGGTTCAGATTAGTCCTACCAGAGCTTCTAACAGCGGAATAAAAATTGGTACCTTCTCTACTAATGCCGGGCAATCAATTCGGTTATTCACACCTAAACCCCTAATCTGTGTATCACGCGCCAGCTCTTTTCCACCAACATTTAATATTATATATAGATTATACCTATCACTAATACAATTGGAAAAGAGATCAGATTAAATTAGAGAAGGTGCAATTAGGCAACGTAGACCTTTTGTGCAATCTTGCCTAGTTTAACATTCCGACAGCAAAGATTTAATGAACACTGCTACTTTTCAGGGCGATACATGCACACAATCAACTCGGGTTTCAGAAAACACCTCTTACTATGGACAGCTAAAGAGTTGTTAAGCAGCTGTTCAGCTGCCTCTGTTATCGTAGGGTATCTTTTTTATATTTCGCGAGTGGTATTTCCCTGGTCAATGTTTCGATTTCATTTCACTCTAATTAACTAAGTGGAAGGAATTTCTTGATCCATCTCGATAAGTAAAAGAGGCATGGTTCAGACTGTTTTTGTCGTTAGGTCATCTACCAGGATCTAATCCTTCTCTTTTGATTTCATTCCTTAATTGCTATCGTTCGATGACTAGCTGTGAAACCACTTGCTCTGACCTATTGAAAGGTGTTTTACATCCTTCTCTTGCCAATTGGTATGCCTATTCGTTGCCATGCCTTCAAGTATGACTCATTACCCATACAAAGTTGACCTGAGTGCAATGAATGTCATTTTGAATTCGAAAAATAGCCTTGACAAGTGCTTGTAAGGTTGGTTTACTGTCATGTAATATAAATACCCAGTAGTAGCATCTCGTACCTATATTTCAATGTAAAGTTGTTCAACTGAGTTCTATAAAAGTTGATCATTGTTTTATCTATTTCACGAAAATTTGGTCAACACTTCCACAATTAAAAATGGAAATCCAATATACAAATTTTCGCACAACACTTTCACTGCACAAATTTCCCACGTGAAAGTGAAGTTTTTAAGAACTTGGATACTCGAAAGTGGTTTGAAGATTTTCTAACAATGAATGAATTTGGTCAGTGGCGGCTCGTGGGTGAAAAAAGAGGTGAAGAGCTAAACAAGCAGAAAAATCTAGAATAACATCTTTTTATGTAAACTCACCTATTTTTTTTATATCACGTCCAACCTTCGGTCCTTTAAACTAGCAAATTTGTTCGTAATGTCTTCATAAAATGGTTGTTTGTTTGTTAGTTGAATTAAAAGTTCTTTTTGAATGGAAATATTGGCCAAAGAGGAAGAAAGCCTTTGTTGAGATACAGAATTTCTTAAATAACCAATTGTATTCCGAAAACCAAGATGATTTGAAATTAATATTATATGATTTGCCATTTTTCATTTCTTTTCTTGTAGAAATTTTCAAGTTAATAGTAGGCCGACTTTCATTTAAGATGTCCTTTTTGTCTTCGTCTTTCCAACGATGAAACGGAGTTTCTATTAAACTGCACACAATGTCATTAATGGGGTTCATTTTTAATATCGAAGCCGAAGCACTTAAAGTAAACAACGGTCAGACGTACTCACTGGAGCGACACAGTTAGAGGCGACGCGCGAACAGTAAAACGTAACAGGTGCAGACTGCAGAGCACAGAACATCTGCAGAGGGTTACTGGAGGTCTTCACTACAAAGAAAAAACGTAATAAAAAGCCCCGGTGACGTCACTCGTTACCATAGCAACGCAGTCTACTTGAGCGATCGAGGTGTAAGTTCCGTGACAAACCTCTTCACTCGATGCGGCAATGAGTTTCGTGATTCGATAATAATCTCGATAATAAACGTCTCCTGAGTTCTGACATGGAGCTAATGAAACGATTAAATTATTGTATAAATAGTGAATAATAATTATCATCCTCAATGAACATTTTAGGTGACCCTGACCCTAGGAATTTTTAGGTGAAGAGCCACTTCACTCCCTTCACCTGAAAAGCCGCCACTGAATTAGGTACACTTCACCAGTTAAACGTGCAGGTAGAAAAAAGGGTCCTAATAATTTATTGTCATAAACACCGCACCATACTTTGATTCAAACGATTCATAATTTTGCTGCCGGTTTCCAGAATAAGGGCAGTTTACTGAAGTCACAACTCTCGTTATTCACTGAAAACTGATTTACTTCGAAAACACCGATATTTTCCCGAAAAGTAAGTTGTTCTTGTTGGTTCATTGTTTCGTTAAAGTGATGAAACAGAAACGTTTCCACAAAAAAAATTCACAATACATTCAACCAGATGGAAGTTGATTGGGAGCCCAATACTTTTGATGATGTGTGTATGGCATTCATTGATATACGTTTTCTTACCCTAAATTGATGAATTTATGCGCAAAAATCAATAAAACAGTTCAATAGTCGATTTTAATTGTACTATCAAAAAACATCTTATAAATACGTATTGAAACTACACAAAATCACGACCATAAATGATATTTTATTATCTAGCTACTATTTTCACCACAAACCCCTATTGAGTGAAAATAATTACGATATCGTACACGTTATCTTCACGGTGACGTAATATTATCTCCATCGATTCCATAGTCAAGCCACAGTTGCCATATGTTTTGCATAATACGTCGATGCTAAATGGCGAAGGAGCACGGCCTAAGCAACACTTCAATTCTCCATGTTGAAAGGGAGCACAATAGTAGCTTCTCGATCGTTATTGAAACTTGATACTTCATTCAGAAAATACATAGTTGGCACCTTGAAGACGTGCAAATGCACACAAGCTTCCAGATAAGCAACGCTACCTCTGGCTTTATTGTGAAGAGTAGTGTTGTTCGAATAATTTAACATTCTAAAATATTTGCATCATATTATATGGAGATAATCTTGGCATTGATGTTGAGAATGTTTGTGCAACAGGCTTTCATTGTGTTATTATGAAAATATTATGCTGGCTGTATACAGTTCTTGAATTAATTATATATAATTACTTTTGTATACGACAACATAATATGTACTGATATGATTCGATATAGTTCACATATAATATTTGAAATGATATTTTCCAGAATCGAATACAGAACAAATTTAAATTACCATAAGAATATTTATACATTTACATTATACATTCATTGATATACTTTTCACCCCAAGTTGACGAATTGATGAGGAAAAATCAACAAAACAGTTCAATAGTCAATTTTAAGTGTACTATCAAAAAATAATCTTATAAGTATCGAAACTACACAAAATCACGATAATGAATGATATTTTATTATCTAGCTACTATTGTTACCACGAACCCCTGTTGAGTAAAAACAAATCCCATATCGTACACCGTTATTCTCTCCATCGATTTCATAGTCAAGCCACAGTTGCATTGTTTTGCATAATACATCGATGCTAAATGGCGAAGGAGCCAGGTCTAAGCAGCACTTCAATTCTCCATGTTGAAAGGGAGCACAATGGTAGCTTCTCGATTGTTATTGAAACTTAATACCTCATTCAGAAAATTCGCAATATGCTCGATTGTATTACAACATAGTTGGCACCTTGAAGACGTGCAAATGCACACAAGCTTCCAGATAAGCAACGCTACCTCTGGCATTATTGTGAAGAGTAGTGTTGTTCGAATAATTTAAAATTCTACAATATTTGCATCATATTATATGGACATAATCTTGGCATTAATGATGAGAATGTTTGTGCGACGGTCTTTTATTGTGTAGTGCGTTATATGAAAATATTATGCTGGCTGTATACGGTTCTCGAAATAATTATATCTAATTACTTTTCTATACCACTACATAATATGTACTGAAATGGTTCGATAAAGTGAACAAATAATATTTCAAATTTTCCTCACAAGGGATATTCACAGCGAGCTCACAAAGATATTCCATGTGGAAACTTTCAAACTGCTCACATTGTGGAGTTCAATGGGATATCAGCATAAACCACCCAGTGTGACAAGTATGAGAATATTCCAAAAATCTCACCATTGTATGAGTATGAAAACTTTTCGGAAACTCCTCATTGTGAGCTTTTGGTAATGTATCAGGGACCTCCGCATAGCGAGCTTTTTAATAATATCTCAGGGACAGGGACCTTTACATTGTGAACAATATGGGAAGTCTTATTTCGATAACTTAGGTATCCATAAAATTTATTAAACCATCTGTTCAGTATATATTGTTTCCTTCAAAATTGGCTCTATTTCAAGTTTGAAATGAGAAATATCCAGAGAAACAGCATTTGTAGAAAGTAATTGATCTGATCAAGGAGAAAAACCTGAATTGTTGTTCACATTGAATTTATTAATTGCTTAATGGCAATAGGTCCCAGGTATCAAAGTAGGTTGAAATGGGTTGTGAATAAACTTAAGCTACCCCTATGAGAAGTCACAATGCAAATTTCTCATTTTGGTAATTTTTTAGGATATCGCAATAGAAGTTTCCATGGATGTAGAAGGATTGTAAACTCTCAGCGATCTCACCGGGAAGACTATGTTTATTGGGCCCGTGGATAATGTTCATGGAATGAAGGGCTATATGAGTTTTCAAATCAGCTGGAAAAAAAGGAACGACATCACTGCAAATGGTTAAGTGCACGATTGAGTTTCATAAACACTAAGGCGTACAAAGATTTGTTTTCAATAGAGTGTCATCAAGTTGATTAAAAAAGCTTTATTTTCAGGCTTGTCACTTCTGAAAGACGAGGACCACTCTAGCAAAGCTTAATCCATCAATTCACATAATCCCTCAGAAAAGAAAACTACTAACGAACAATATCAAGCATCAAACAACAAAAACTTAACTTCCTGAACTTTCTGATACTAACATCGAAGTCCACGAACTGGAAACACCTTCTTTTCTCTCCATGCCCTAACTTAACAACAAAACACATGCATAGTTTCCGTAAACCCAAACAAAAGAAGCGCCTGCGTCCATCATTTTTATTTCTTCGTCGCAAGAGTTGCAAACGGCCGTCAGTCATGATGCGGCGTACGCGGCAACAGACACGCAGGCGGCCGTGGCCATGACGGCAGAGCGTTACGTGGCACGCGCGTTAATCGCGCTTTTTGCGATCGCTAGCTTCAAGTTGGGATACTCGAAAGTTCTAGGTGAGTTCGATCACTCATGAATTATTTTGAGCTGTTTGATTTGGCTGGTCATGACAGTAAACAGGCAATTAGATCGGGGAAATAACTTTCCCCATTTTCAATTTACAGGGTGAATTATGAAATGACCTCGATTGAAAGTTTTCCCAACAGATAAAGTGATGATTGGAAGTAGAAAAGATAAAACTTCTTCCTCTGTAGCTTCGAAATGATTATTATTGAAATTATTCTTATTTTGCCACAAAGTTTTTATGTTTACTATGAGGTATTTCACTGATTATCTGGGTGAAATCTTACACATTCATTGAACGTTTGCGATTTGGCTGGTCGTGACAGTGAACAGGCCATTAGATCGGAGAAATAACCTTAACCATTTTCAATTTACAGGGTGAATTATGAAATGATCTCGATTGAAATTTTCCCAACAGATAAAGTGATGATTGGAAGTAGAAAAGATGAAACTTCTTCCTCTGTAGCTTCGAAATTATTATTATTGAAATTATTCTTATTTTGCCACTAAGTTTTTATGTTTACTATGAGGTATTTCACTGATTATCTGGGTGAAATCTTACACATTCATTGAACGTTTGCGATTTGGCTGGTCGTGACAGTGAACAGGCCATTAGATCGGGGAAATAACCTTAACCATTTTCAATTTACAGGGTGAATTATGAAATGATATCGATTGAAAATTTTCCCAACAGATAAAGTGATGATGGGAAGTAGAAAAGATAAAACTTCTTCCTCTGTAGCTTCGAAATAATTAATATTGAATTTATATCCATTTTGCCACAAAGTTTCCATGTTCACTATGAAATATTTCACTGGTTATCTAGGTGAAATCCTACACATTCATTGAACGTTTTGCAATATACAGGTAATCATTTGGCTAAAAATTATGAAAACGCTTTCCGAATTCTCAGTCATGCAGAATATAGAGACAAGTAAGTTGGGATACTAGAAAGTTCTAGGTGATTTCGATCACTCATGAATTATTTTGATCTGGTTGATTTTGCTGGTCATGACAGTGAACAGGCCATTAGATCGGGGAAATAAATTTAATCAGTTTCAATTTACAGGGTGAACTATTATTAGTGAAATAATCTCGATTGAAAATGGTCCTATCAGATGAAGTGATGATTGGAAGTGAGAAAAGGAAAAACTTCTTTTCTCTGTAGCTTCGACATTATTATTATTGGAATTATATTCGTTTTGCCACAAAGTTTTTATGTTCACTATAAAATATTTCGCTGGTTATCTAGGTGAAATCTGACACCTTCATTGAACATAGTAAAAAAACCCTGTCTCGCCGTTCCAACGAAAATAACATTCAAAAACTATTCAATTATTGAAAGATTTTTTCTTCGTTAAACTTACATGGTGAATTCTGATAAGTAAAATGATCTCAATTGAGAGTTTTTCCATCCGATAAGTTAATAATTGAAAGTGCAAAAACTCTTTCTTTTGTTGCATTGAAATTATTATTGTTGCAATTAAATCGATTTTGCTACAGAATTTTTATGTTTATCATAAAATATTTTACTGACTTTTCGGGTGAAATCTTACATTTTCATTGAACGTTTTCAATGAATAGGAATAAATTTGAGTGTTAAATATGAAAACGCTTTCAGAATTCCTAGTTATTCAGAACATTTAGAAAATTGTTTCAATAATTAATAATGAGTGCCCAAAAATTTCATCATTTTCTTGATTCGCCGTAATCTGTGACAGCAAGATATATACAATTCGAAGAGTCTCAGTTGGATTGACTCTGATTGAGTCATTATTGATTTGGCTCTTAAAAAAATCTGGATAATTTTTTTTGACATTAATCGGTGTCAGTTCAGCGAACATTCCTTCTTCGGAAAGTGCAATCGGGAACCAACTCATAGAGTTTTCTGTTTCCTACTAAGAGAAGTTACAAAGAATGCCATATTGAGCTGATCAGAATGCGCTGAAAGTTCAGTGATACATTGCAAAGCCTCGAAACTTTATAACTTTCCAACTGAGCAGAATCTATATATTGGAAAGTAGACGAATATATCATATTAGGATGAAAGAAAACTGATTTTCAGAAATCTATAAGTTTACGTATAGAAGCATTCCATATGACTATGAATTCAAGCCAAAGTAATCATCCTTGATTGACACCGATCAACGTATTATTTCGGTGACTCACAAATCAAACCAACGAATCTGAACAACACAAAGATCCTAATGACGGAATCTGAAAATTATAAAAGGAAAATTAAGGAATCCACATGTATTTTGTCAGATGAAGTAGAAAATTTGGCCAATTGTTCTGTTGGAAAAGATCGTATTTGGATTGATTTATTGAAGAAAAAATGACATCAAGAAATTTTAAATTTAAATAAATCAACATCTCTGTGTTGACCACTTTCAAAGTCAATTAGACTGCAAATGAAAAAACACACAATTCTGAAGATTTTAAAAGTTTGTCTGAAAAATGTGTCTGATAATTGTTTTCTAAGGTTAGAACAATTCATAAACAGTCACAACGCATGCTTCGTGGCTCTCACAGAACATTGGTTAAGTGAAGAAGAATTAGACTCCTGTCAGATAAATGGTTATAAATTGGTGTCCAAATTTTGTAGATTACAACGCTGTCATGGCGGATCCGCCATTTATTGTAAAGCCGAAATAACTAGTAGAGATCGCTCAGATCTGACCAAATTCTATAGTGTACCATATGTAATTGAATGCTCGGCAGTTGAGGCTTCTCTCTGCTCTAAGAAAATAACGATTGTTTCAATTTACCGCCCTAATGGCCCTAGAAGCGACATAAAAATATTTTTTGAGAAAATGAATTTACTATTGAACAAACTCACAACTGAAAACAGTTTATACATCATAACTGGTGACTTCAATATTGACTTAATGACCGATAGTAGGGATACGCAATGTTTCATTTCTTTACTTGAGGGATATAATACCCATATAACAGTACATGAACCAACACGTTTAACACCTAGTTCTGCCACCTGCATTGATAACATACTCACTAACCTTGATCATTACGAGTCAACGGTACTTACGACACATCTATCTGATCATACTTCGCAGAAACTTACCTTTTCACTTGATAACTCAAGCTCAAAACCGACAACGAAACAAATCAGACCTATAAAAGAATACGATATAAGAAAATTTATGGAACTATTAAAAACGGAAAAATGGGACATACCATCCTTAATGCAAGACCAATGCACTGTAGATGATCTCTGGGATAGTTTCTTCGGAAGATACAAAGCCATGTTCGACTCTGTCTTCCCCCTCATCACCAAAAAAGTGCGAAAACATAAAAAGAAATACATCGATAAATCTACTGAGGTCGTGAACCTCAAGAAACAATTAGACTTTTTCTTCACAGCATCCCTCTATCATCCAGAATACCTTTTACAGTACAAAAAACTGAAAAAATCATATGACAACGCTATCAAGAACAATAAGAAGAATTATATAAAAACCCGCGTCTATAACTCCAATAACAAAAATAAAACAGTTTGGCAATTAATAAACGAACTTACTAACCGAGGAACAAAAACTAACACGACAGAAAATATGATCAAAACAGAAAACCCTCAGGTACTAGCCGATGCATTCAATAGACATTTCATTAATACCTCCTCATCGTCAAGGACACAATTGACTAGTCCCTTAAGCAACTCCACATACCCCTCAATGGCGCGAAACCCAAGATCTTTTTATGTTTTTGAAATAACACCTGACGAGGTAATAAAAACCGTTAACAGCATGAAAAATATGAACGCTTACGGATACGATGGCATACCAATGTCAATTATCAAAAGAACGATCGAAATCATCACGGAACCATTATCTCATATAATATATAGGTCCTTCCAAGAAGGAATCTTCCCAAAATCATTGAAAATTGCTATAGTAAAACCATCCTACAAAAGGGCAATACAGATGACCTCGACAACTATCGCCCCATAAGTATGATTACATCCTTCTCAAAAATATTTGAGAAGATATTGGCAAATAGGCTTCTGAACTTCCTTAATAAATGCGATATATTTACAAAACATCAACATGGATATCTGAGGTCCAAAAACACAGAGACAGCTATCTTTGAATTGACTAGATCAATACTGCGCGCACTCGAAAAGGGAGATGTACCCATGGGTCTTTTTGTGGATTTATCGAAGGCTTTTGACAGTGTCAGCCATAAAGAACTTCTAGAAAAACTAAACCTATATGGGATAATGAACAACCAGCTCAATTTAGTGCGTAGCTACTTAAAAGGCAGAGTGCAGAGGGTATCTCTGGAGATCGATGGTCATTATTTTGTGTCCTCTGATGAGGAACCAGATGTAGGGGTCCAACAGGGTGGTATTCTCGGACCAATATTATTCATTATCTACACCAATGACATACCCGAATCCGTTTTAGATTTATCTGTATCCAACTACACAGTCTACAACAACCAATTAGCTGCAACACAGACTAATGATCAGAATGATGAAGACTGTGAGGTGATTATGTATGTGGATGATGCCAATTTTCTAATTTCCTCAACCGACATTACAAAAACAGTGAAAAATACTCAACAGAGTCTACAAAATATCTACAATTGGTGCTCACTTAATCACCCCACTATTAACTCTAAAAAAACTGAGTGTGTCATTTTTACCACCTCCCATTCAAAAATTAGCAAAACAACAACTATTGAGTTCCAAGGTAAATTAATCAATTCCACCAAAAAAAACAAATTCTTAGGAATCATCATGGATAACTGTTTGAACTGGTACGATCACGTGAACTTTCTTCAGGGAAAGTTGAACTCGATTCTGTATACCTTGCGCATTTTAGTACAACAATCAGATATGGAATTGATGCGGGTGGTGTACTTTGCCAATTTTCAATCGACAATGGCCTACGGGATTATTGTGTGGGGAAACAGTTCAGATATGAACAGAATTTTCATAATTCAGAAGAGAGCCCTTAGAACCATGTTGTGCTTAACACACAGAGCCTCATGCCGTGGACTGTTCAGGAGCCAAAAAATCCTAACAGCTGTTGGTCTATACATATTCAAATGTCTCATTTTCCTCACAAAAAACGAAAATTACTTCCAGGAGTATGAAAACACTAACAAAACGAGACACATGCATTATTTTCTTCCACCAGCTTGTTCCCTAACACTAACACAGAAAAATGTAGAGTATATGTGTATCAAGCTCTTCAATAAATTACCTAAGAAATACCAAATTATAAAAAATTTCAATAGATTCAAAACATCGGTTAAGCAATTCCTGACTGATTTAGAACCATATACAATAGCAGAATATCTCACGGCGAATTTTCAGATCTGAGGTTTCTCATCCACTACATTATGGACGTTTTTCTTTTCAAATATGTATTTGATTATGAAATAAATGATCTTATCGACTTGAGCCTATTAGCGTAGAATGGGTGTGATTTTTCACACCCCCTAGCGATCGGCTATCACACTCCCTACTAAGGGGAACATTCACTCATCCCGGATAGCAAGTATCAGGGGGATTGAGCTCTGAGGTCTTCGGTGTTCTTCTTCTCCTGGGTCCTGGGTTGTTCGTCCTTCGTTGCTTGGTCCTGGATCTCTCGGTTGATGTCGTGGTAGTTGGTTTTGCAATGTTTCCCTCCATGGTTGTTCCTGGTGTCCATCGTGACCTACAAACTTCCTTACCGTTCTAGCAGTACCAAGAAGTACTGCTTTTTGCATTACTTTAAACAGGTTTCATCCAAATCTAGCTCCTTGAGGTTGGACTTGAAGCTCTTAGGAATAATTCCTGTGGTTGATATGAGAATGGGAATGGTTCTGGTACTAGACATTCCCCACTGCCTTTTAATCTGAAGTTCAAGCTCTCGATATTTCGATATTTTTTCAGCATATTTTTGACGTAGATTGTTGTTGTTCGGGATGGCTAGGTCTATAAGTATTGCTCTCTTCTCTTTTTTCTTCACTAGGATTATATCTGGCCTGTTATTAGCAACTGTTAAATTTGTAAGTAATGTGCGGTCCCAGTATAACCTGTAAAGGTTGTTCTCCAGTATTACTTCAGGCTGATACTTATAATATGGAATTGTTTCGGACTGCAGAATCTTCAGTTGGATGGCGAGTTCCTGATGAAGTATTTTACAAACTGCATCATGTCGACTCTTATATTCATTTCCAGCAAACATTTGGCAGCCTCCTGTGATATGTTGGATTGTTTCTGATGTTTGGCATCCGTAGCGGCATCTATCGTCGGTGAGGCTCCTATCCTTCATGATATATTTCTGATAGTTTTTAGTTTGCACTACTTGATCTTGAATGGCAAGGAGGAAACCTTCATTTTCAGATCTGAGGTTTCTCATCCACTACATTATGGACGTTTTTCTTTTCAAATATGTATTTGATTATGAAATAAATGATCTTATTATTATTATTATTATTATTATTATTATAGACACCGAAACGTTACATTGTCCCTTCCATTTATTTCCGTTTTCAGTTTTAATGTTAGGCAAAAATGTTTTCAAGATCAATTTGCTCCAGACAAATAAAGGCAAAGATTTTCGCAGGAGCACTTCATCTTAATTAAAAATTTTTAAATTATCTCTGTTTCAGAGACTGGGAGTGAAAACCCATAAAGTTTTTCAAAAATGCAGAATCCTCCCAGAATATATTTCAATCGATATCTGAATCTCAACAAGTTTTCTTTGAAGAGTATCGAATTGTAGCAAAACTGTATCAGAAATCATGGTTAAAACCCAAAAAAAGAAACTACCTCCGGATTTTTTTAGAGTGGAAACCTGAAATGTTGTCCTTCAGGAGATTATCTAGTGAAAAACAAAATATACTGAAACAACTTCCCATCATTTCACTTTGGTTTAACCTTTAACAATTGGTAATTATAAATTGTGGCTATTCACTTTGCTTTATTTGATAACTCTACTCTAAATGATTGTATCAATGATTTTGTTATTTTATTATGTTTCAAGGTGTCTTTCGGGTTTATGTTTTGTTAATTGTTTGTATATAATATCTTTGGATACAAAAAATATTTGTTTAATTGCAAAATGGCGAATGCGGAACGATTTATTGCTAATAATTTTGTGGGTTGAATTTACGCGAAATGATTAAAAATTGTTTGAATATATTTTTTTCATTGGGAATCATTCAAGAAGTAATTAAAAAAATTTCTTGACTTTATAAAGTGAAATATACATGCTCTTTTTGTATACAATAAATGGTTAAAGCATATTGCTTTAACGGAGTATCGTTAGATGACAAATGAAGATTAGGAATGCAAGTACTTTTTATTTATTTTCACTTTTTTCACACTCGTTAGAGTTTCTAGGGGTCATTAATCAACTTGTAATAATCTGAAGTAAAATCAACAGAGATGATTCGATTATGAAAATCATCAGTAATTGAATGAGGCATTTCGAATCATTGGTTGTTTTTTGAGGTTTTTAATAAACGATGTGTCTTATCGTCTACCACGACGAGTCTAAAGCTTCGCTCTAGGTATATGGTTCCAAAGCATTAAGAATAATTGAAAATCACCACGAATATTAAATAATGTCAAATGAGATTTCACGAATTTAGATTTGGAAGACACCTTCAAGCCAAACGTCACTATGAACAAAATAATAATAATGGGTCCTTGGAGGTGCAAAAAATTATCATACTCATTGTCATTCACAATTCGATTCAGAAACCACGAATGAAAATAACATAAAATTGAGAGAAGAATACGAGAAAGTTGGCTTAGAAATCAATCTATCGAAGTCAATGTACCTGGCAGTAACAGACGAAGATATCAAAAAGTTAGAACTTGAAGATCAAGAAATGAAGGGTACAGACAAGTTTAAGTACTTTGGATTCACTATATCGAGAGATGCTTCAACTGAGGAAGAAATAAAATCAAGATTGGAACAGATAAGAACATGTATAAAACAATTGCACGGTCTCATATGGAATAAAAACCTTAGAACAAAAAGGAAAAAGATTATATACCAGACAATTGTTCAGAGTATCAAGACATACGCCGCAGAGGTTTGGATAATAAATAAGAGGAATCAAGGGAAAATCTTGGCTACGGAGATGGAATACTGGAGAAGGAGCTGTGGTTTGACCAGAATGGATAGAGTAACGGAGAAAAATGCTCTGGAGTACATAGAGGAGAAAAGATTAATATGGTATGGTCACGTTAGAAGAGCAAATGATAGGTGGATTAATAAAGTTGCTGAATTGAGCCCAATAGGGAGAAGAAGGAGAGGCAGGCCAAGAAGATCATGGCGAAATGAGGTCGACGAAGCTATGAGAAAGAAAGTACTGGAAGAAGGAGACTAGGAAAGTTGGAGAGTCTGGTTGAGAGAGGGGAGACGGGATCAGCTGTAAAAAACCCTCAATATACAGGGTGTCCCATTACTCGACGTCAACCCGGAACCGGGTGAAAAGGCAAGTAATGCTGGTTGTCAGAAAAATATAAAAAAAATCTAAGTTGCATGATTTTAAAATAATGCGCATTTAAAAAAACACGCAAAATTCCACACCCTGTGACAGTCTTTTCACTCCTGTTGCCACAAATATCAACTTTTTCCAACTTTTTTCTTTGCTGTGTAACCTTGAATAATGCTTGTCTAAACTGTAATCAAAATTTTGCTACCAGCTGCTCTAGGTTTCATGAAAATAGGGCTTACTTCTCAGAAAAAAAATTCGAAATAAACAATTGCCTAGTTTCAACTGACTGTATTGAAAAAAAAATGTACTACGTAGGTTTGGCATGTTTTTTCAAAAGTTGGCGCATTTAGTAAGTATTCCAAAATGGTATAATACTTGTTCAATTGTAGCTGCCGTAGTTCAAATTTATTTTCGATTGCCTTTGAATACACTCTTTCGTTAAGTGCTTCCCAGTAAAAAAGTCCAATTGATTCAAGTCCGGTGAACGGGCCGGCCACGAGATTGGACCAGAACGTCTGATCCATCTTCCGGGAAAAAATGTTACCAGAAAAAAAAATTTTCAGAGAAATTTCTCCGGAAAATTTTTTTCTGGAAAAATTATTTTCTCTGGAAATTTTTTTTTCTGATAACATTTTTTGCCGGAAGTTGGATCAGACGTTCTGGTCCAATCTCGTGGCCGGCCCGTTCACCGGACTTGAATCAATTGGACTTTTTTACTGGGAAGCAGTTAACAAAAAGTGTATTCAAAGGCAATCAAAAATAAATTTGAACTACGGCAGTTACAATTAAACAAGTATTATACCATTTTGGAATCCTTACTGAATGCGCCAACTTTTGAAAAAACATGCCAAACCTACGTAGTACATTTTTTTTTCAATACAGTCAGTTGAAACTAGGCATTTGTTTATTTCGATTTTTTTTTCTGAGAACTAAGCCCTATTTTTATGAAACCTAGAGCAGCTGGTATCAAAATTTTGATTACAGTTTAGACAAGCATTATTCAAGGTTACACAGCAAAGAAAAAAGTTGGAAAAAGTTGATATTTGTGTCAACAGGAGTGAAAAGACTATCACAGGGTGTGGAATTTTCCGTGTTTTTTTAAATGCGCATTATTTTAAAATCATGCAACTTAGATTTTTTTATATTTTTCTGACAACCAGCATTACTTGCCCTTTCACCGGGTTCCGGGTTGACGTCGAGTAATGGGACACCCTGTATATATGTATATATGATATATTGAGAAACGATGATCATTTGTTGGGATGAACTCAAAATCTTCAAACAGATATCATTCCTAACAATCAGTCATGTCAACTTCGTTATGGTAAACAGTCCAAAGAGTCTACTAACTAAGCGGTATATCCTGTATATAACTGAACAAATACCGAATACAAGACATCGTAGACCGCACTCTTGCCCTTATTAGGATTCGTCATTGCTTACCCAAAACCACAATGCACAGAATAGCTGAAATGTAGAACTCTAAGCGGCAAATACTTTATTTGCGTTCTACCCAGCGGAAACTACGCCGAACAGATGCAACAACAAATTAGGAGCTGAAAATGCAGGCTATTATAGCTTACTCTGTGGGCAAACCCAAGTTAATCGTATTAAATGATTGAAGGAGTACAACCAGCTTAATTGGAAATTTCATAATTAACTCATTATATCGACCCTCTGGTCGCAAAACTGGTAATAATAATCCTTATTATGTTATGAGTTGCTATGATTCCATCATTTTCAATTATTCTAATGAATACGAGATAAGTATTAATGGGTTTAGAGCGCAAGTGAATAGAGATAATGAAAGGAAAGAAAATAATAAATCTAATAAAAGCAACCAGTATTGTACTAATACTTCGGAGCTTATCACGTCATCGTCCAAACAACATTCAAGCTGGTAATATCATTCGCAGAATCCATAGATAGCTATTTCGCCCTATCGAGGCTCACAGCGTTGGCAGATAGCTTTGAACAAAAGAGGCATTCAAGGAATTTACCCAGATCTGGCCCTCATCTCTGGCTATAAACAGAATCGAAACGCCATCTCTAGGGATCCTTACGAAAAACCTACCTCCAATGCATAAACCTTGAACGAAATAGGTAGCGAAATGTTTACCAGATGAAGAAATCAAGAAAAGCCCTGAGCTTTTGTGCGCCCGTTCTTCGGTGGAACCATAAGACTATTACCTCAAAATTTTATATGGGATTTGAGAACTATACCAAATATATAAATGCAGAATCTCAGCACAATCGGATTCTCACTCTGGAAATTATTCAAAAAATAAAATATCAAAAAAAGAAAATAATAAATAATGAAAAATAAATTTTATGATGCTGATGATGCGATCCTATTGAAATTTTTTCACGAACATTCAGTATATCAGTTTCGATTCACAAATAAATTTTACTCGAATCGGTTATCCTGGTATGGAAATATAGAGATTCTTCTTTTCAATATTCCAATTGAATTTTTATGGTTCTGTTGACACTATGGCCACAAAATTCTGCATAAAAATTCACTGTATCATCTTTATTAACAAAACAAATTCTATATCAATCGGGTATTTTTCATAAAAATATAAAGTTTCTTCTTTTCACTATTCCAATTGAATGAATTTTTTATGGTTCTGTTTACACTATGGCCAAAAAAATTTTGCATGAGGCTTATTATTAGCATCTTGCGTATAGTCCCAACATTTTATTTCGATTAGTTTCGTTTTGTCTGAGATACTGAGGATCAAACATTTTGAATGGCCATATTTTATGGAACACCCTGTACGATTTGGTTGGTTAACGAAATCAACTGGGCCATTTGGGAACCGAATCCACCCTGAAAATTTCAAGTTTTTAGGACGTTCCCTTTAAAAATTATTGTGCTAAAAAATTTCACCCAATAATATTCTGTACGAAGTTCTGAAGGAATATTTAATTGAACTTCGTTGTAGAGATGTACAGGGTATTTCCTAATCTAATGTAAATATTTATGATGGTGATTTTTGACCCAATTTTAAGAAAAAACTTTATATGAACATATCTCCTTAACGTCTCACCTTTTGAGTTACAGGGTGGTAAAGTTTTCAGAAATGAATCATTTTTTAGCAATATCTGCTATACCACATCGGATATTTTAATGACATTGACAGTACGCCACAGATTTTTCCTGAAATGAAAATTATTTCTGGAATTTCTAATCATTTCTTACCATCTTGACTCTTTTCACTCCGAGCGACGCACGGTTTGCGCTTAAAAAAATAAAAACCGTTTCTCTGTAGGATCACAACAATATCGTTAATAAACATACATATGACAATATCACCATGCAGAATACAGATTTATTTTTTTTTATTTCAAGAAAAATCAGTGGCGTGTCACTGACTGTCTAAATAATATTTGGGGCTGTATTAATTGGGTCGGCACTGGTTAACTTAATCCACCCTATAACTCTAAAGGTAAGATGTTTAGGATATATGCTCATATGAAGTTTTTTCTTGAAATGAGCCCAAAAATCACCCACATAAATATTGACATTCAACTAGGAAACACCCTGTACATGGCTATGACGATTTTAATTGGGTTTGATAGTACATTACATTTCTTAATATCAATAAAGCGCTTGTAGAGTGTGAAAGATTGAAACCATGAAATTTTTCTGCAGGATCACAAGGCAAACATCGAATATATTCCATTTTGACAGTTTCAATAGAAAATTCTCACAATGGACGACTGGAAAATACAGATTATTTTCGCTCCATTGCCAAATTTTTTTCCGTATCAAATTCACGTCAGTTCCATGATGGAAAAACGATGTTTATCGGTCATATCTGACCATTCTCCATGATATAATGTTAATATCTAACGTAAGCTGATAAAAGCTGCCCCTCACTCTAAATAGTTTCCATTCCACGAAAGAGTGGAATTTCGCATTTACTCATTTTCAGCTACAGCATTGAGAGCGCGTGAGAACAAATTTATATATGCCAATATATGTTTTCGGAGCGATATCCGCAAATGGAAAACTGAAATGTTTGATAACAGCGTTTTGATGTACCAGAACGTCGAAACTGTTATGACAATTGCTTGATATTATATTCGATAATATGTACATTCATTTAAAATTTATCAACATGAAGTGAAATGTTCTATTCATATTCGTCGAGTGCAATTTCTGCCTAGAGTTCAATACAGCCGCAATAACTACATAATGCATAAATATTGTTTCACAATGTACTATACGCTGGAATGGTTGGGGTATGATTCTGATAAACTGAACAAAAACAAAATGATATGTTACTTGATGCATTTATTTTTGGATGAAAAGTAATGTGCATATCACTTTTAACACATCTTCTTATAAGAGTGTTTATACACAACTATCCATTTTGTTTCGTTCAGTTTGAACAATTACATGGGAGATTAATCCGTATTATAGTTCACAGCTTGAAGAAATGTATTTAAGTTTGAGAACAAGATTGTTGAGAAAAGGTCGATATAAAGGACTATACCATATACGTTCAATTAAATCCTTCCTGAGAAAACTATACAAGATTCTCTTTGATACAGAAACTGATATGTGTCTCAAGACAATAATCAAAAACATAATCTCTTACAAACTAATAAGAGTCAAATAAAAAAGAGCACCATTCAAGTTAAGGGGAAGCCAAGATTATAAAAAAATTTAAAACAGATTTGCGTGATTTTCTACTCGTTTCAATTTGATTCGTACTTATGTTCAAGAAATCGATCATAATTTTTTGTTGGGCTTTTCTTCCTCTTATATTCGTTTTATTGTTAACATCCCTGACGTGAAATCAAAAGTTTCTCCTTATTTCATATAATTATAGTATATTATATTATAAGGATTAAAAGTGCATATTTTTTTACGAGCAATATTTGCAGTTGCGAGGCGCAGCCGAGCGAATGCAAAATTGCGAGTTAAAATAGGCACTTTTAGTCCGAATAATATATACTATTTTTTCTCCAACCAATTCAAAATTACAATGAAATTGGTTTTAGTCAAAAATCATTAATAATTTGGTTATAAATTTGAACACATACATGACAGTGATTCTCAAGTAGACGTCAAATACAATTACTTTTAATCCAAGGATTAAAAGTAGCGTTTTTAATCCTAGGATTAAAAGTGTTGCTAAGTAACGAGTGAATTTTTGTACGGTAAGGGAATTTATGACTTTTGCACCTGAAAATAGTACAAAAATGTCAACATTTTTTGATGGTTGGAGAAAAAAAAGATTATTTGAATTTGAATATCCACAAAACTTTTGCGTTAATTTTATTTTTTCAGAGCGAAACATCTCGAAATATTCAGATTCTCCATATGGTTTTCGAAGTTGAAATGAATTGATTCAAGACCAGGCCGAGATTCGAACCTAGGACCTATCCACTTCGATAAAATCGCTTACGTCATATCTCCATAAATAGTATACAGGGTTTTCCTTTTAAGTTGGCCTATTAGACGTTTTAGGAGAATTAGTGAATATTTCGTTCTGAAATTTTAGGCGCAGCCTTGAGGCTGAAGGAACATTTCGCCTAAAATATTTTCAAGTCGACAGTGTTGCCACGTCTATCTCAAACGCATATCTACTTTCTTATTTCAAATGGAACTACCTATATTTTCATTTATGTATCGATTCAATATCAAATTTGCAGTATAACCCACTTTCTTTAAAATTTCTCTGCTATGCACTGTTGCCAAGTTATTCATAAATTCCTGGAAATTTTGACATTTGCATTGCCAGTTTGGAAATGCAATATCTCGATTATTTTTTATGCGAACGGAACCAAACTTAGCAGTCTCATAGTAAAGACTACATGCATTCATGTGGTATATTCAGTATTTTGATACATCGTAAGGTTTTTCGGAGATATTGCTGCAAAAATGTAAAACTCAAAATTGAAATATTTCGAAATTTTCAAATGGCAACCCCATATTTATTTTACAGCATTCGATTCGAAATGAAAAATAAATGGCAGTCTCCTCTTACACTAATTATTTATTTTGGATAGTTTTCGAATGAGATGAAAAATACTGAAAATTTTCAGTAATTATAGTTCATGATTTATGGTTCTGTTTACGATGAAATGGTTCTATGATTATGGCGTGAATCTTTGAAGTAGTTTCTATGGTCGAAATCATAAGAAGTATTCGATGATCATGGATGTCATAGAAAAAAGTTTAACCATATTATTCGAACACGATTCGGGTTGTTTCACAATTCACGGGAAATGCCAAAAAAATATTGAAAGGACCTGTAGGACCTTTAACAATCGTTATTCACATTTAGCACGAATCATCGGAAAGAAATTCCAAAAATTGTTTAGGCTTTCTGTAATTCTGGCCCTATGTTCATGACCTCAACAATAGGATTCATTCCGATAATTCACTTTATAATCACACAGCATTATGTCCATTGAACATGACTATAAATACTGACAAATTTCAGTATTTTTCATCTCATTTGAAAACTGTCCAAAATAAATAATAAGTGAACATAAGGCCAGGATTACAGAAAGCCTAAACAATTTTCGGAATTTCTTTCAAGTCATTCTTGCTAAATGTGAATAACGATTGTGAGAGAGGTCCTACAGGTCCTTTCAATAAATTTTTGGCATATTCCGTGAATTGTGAAACAACCCGAATGGTGTTCGAATAATATGGATAAACTTTTTTCTATGACATCTATGATCATCGAATACTTTTTATGATATCAACCATAGAATCTACTTCAAAGATTCAAGCCATAATCATAGAACCATTTCATCGTAAACAGAACCATAGATCATGAACAATAAATACTGAAAATTTTCAGTATTTTTCATCTCATTCGAAAACTATCCGAAATAAATAATTAATGTAAAAGGAGACTGCCATTCATTTTTCATTTTGAATCGAATGCTGTAAAATAAATATGGGGTTGCCATTTGAAAATCTCGAAATATTTCAATTTTGTGTTTTACATTTCTGCAGCAATATCTCCGAAAAACCTTACGATGTATCAAAATACTGAATATACCACATGAATGCATGTAGTCTTTACTATGAGACTGCTAAGTTTGGTTCCATTCGCATAAAAAATAATCGAGATATTGCATTTCCAAACTAGCAATGCAAATGTCAAAATTTCCAGGAATTTGTGAATAACTTGGCAACAGTGCATAGCAGAGAGATTTTTTTAAGTGCGGGTTATACTGCAAATTTGGTATTGAATCGATACATAAATGAAAATATAGGTAGTTCCATTTGAAATAAGAAAGTAGATATGCGTTTGAGATAGACGTGGCAACACTGTAGACTTGAAAATATTTTAGGCGAAATGTTCCTTCAGCCTCAAGGCTGCACCTAAAATTTCAGAACGAAATATTCACTAGTTCTCCTAAAACGTCTAATAGGCCAACTTAAAAGGAAAACCCTGTATGTCTTCATTAGAGTGAAATGGCTTCTGATTCTTCTGATTATTTTGCTTAATGAATTGATTCGGATTTTGTCACAATTATTATTTATATTGCTGATAACATGAATAACTCTGGTGAAAATTATTGTTATGATATAATTCAATGAATTAAATTGTGTGTTTTCCTTGAGCAATTTTATACATTGAATATACATTGTCGATCAACAATTATCAAAATAATTTTAGTTTCTTTCGGTCGAAAGTAGAACAAACAAATGGAAAAATGAATATTACTTCAAGAAAAGGAGTTGAATTTTTGTTTACCTGATTTGGTTGAAACTATTGAAACAGTATATGTAAAGCAGTGTCAGAAAGATGAAATTTTTCAAATCAGATTGAATTCTATATACACAAAATGAAATTCTACATCTCTTCATCTCGAGAAAACTTGAACCTCAAATTAACGAAATGAGGCGATATATTCCCACCTCACGAAGAATCTGCATATTATATTTTTTTCCATATGTTTATTGAACTAGCAAATATCCAATTCTGGATCATTCGAATCTCTAGTTTTTGTGAATATAAAAAAAATTAAAATCATCATAACTCGAAAACTAACTAACGAAAGTAAATCTGCTTATAGTCATAGTCATAGTCGGTCGGAATCGTTTTTTTCGCTAATTCTTCATTTGTTCAATTGAGTCGTTTGAGAACACTTTGTGGCACATTATCAAAACTAACAGACATTTAGACAAAACTATAGCAAGCTTTTCCCCAAGTAACATGCACGTAAAACATTAATCCACTTGAGTAAAGTATTCATTCATGAGTTCCGAATGAAAAGAATCTTACAAATATAATTCGTCGCATAGGCACAAACCTGTCATAATCTATGCAAATGCCCCACATTAGACTTATTTGAATACATAATAATCACTGGCACAGGAACAGACCAGCACAGAAATGTAAACTCCTCTGATATCCGAGTAGAGGTCTGTCCAGTCGCTGCAGCTTGCAAATTCAAATTAGCAAATTTGTGCAGGAATATATTGCACTAGTAGGAATCCTATCTGAAGCGACAGTATTTCGCATAATATTATGTTCCCGTTTCAAATTGAATGAAAACGAAATTTGGAGATGAGAACTCATATCCATAAATATTTTCGTTGCGATTCGTTACGAAATGGATTTAGGAATATGTAATGACACGCTGACGATATTATTGAGAATCGAATAATCCTGATCTCTCGAACGATGTTTCGACTAAGCATAGTCGTTCTCTAAAATGAACAGAATCATACAGGGTGACAGGTGACGTAAGGCACAACGACTAACTGGAGATTGAGGACCTCAAACTGAATGAGGAATGGGGGTTTAAATGTCCCATAAGGCAATTAGTTTCCGAGATACAGGGTGTTTTTTGCAAAAGTGCTAAAACTATAAACTTCCATATCTTTGTCAATATGCCACATTTTCGAAAAATATTTGGCAAGTTTGTTTCTATTCATATTCTCCATCATTTCGAAAAAAAAATTTTCGAAAAACTGTAGGTCCCTATTGAAAATTTTCAATTTCCGTGTCAGGTGAGAAATATCACTCGGTATATGAGATGAAAAAAAAGCCAAATGGAAAATTGAAATCTGCAAAAAACACTGAGTAAGAATCTGTTTTTATTTTTGGTGGCACAAATTTTTTATAGTTTTTATGATATGTTGAAAGTCGAATATTACAATTTATTCATATGCACTTGAAGAAACATATTACTCCTGATAGGAAAAAAACACCGAAATCGAGATGCTTACATAATACTGACGCTTTTTAAATATTCCTTTACATCTGAAATCCTTTTTATTAAATAATCTATCAATATTATAAGAAAAATTCAAAACAAAATACAAACAAAAAAAGAAACAATATCACATTTGATTAATAATTGACCAAATGCTCGAAACGAGAGCCATTCGCCTCAACACATTTATTGGCTCTTTTGAACAAATGAAGTTTTCTGCCGACCTCGAAACAAGAGGTGATTTTAATGTGCATTAAATTGAACATTAATGACCCATTTCAATGCCCAATTCTTTGCTAGTTCAATGTGCAAACAAGAATTAAGTTGTATTGAGATCTTGTAATCAACTCGGTTATTAATCTAGCGACTAATGGTCTCGAACTATTAACGCGTTCGCTCCGCTCACTCATTAAAATATCTTGACCATAAGTTGCGGTCTTTAATATCATATTTGATTAAATAACTATTAATTACAGCAATTTTTGTTTTAATTTCTTCGCATGCTTCAGCTATTCTACTCTTTAAATTTCGTTGAAAACATAAGTACCAGATGGATTGTTGTTCTACATTAACAGGAGTTCTGCTAGGGATAAAATCAAGTCAGACTTTTTTTAAGCTGGAGTCCAGCGTTTCTGTTCAATCAAGAGTATAATTTTTCATCTAGTAGATATGAAAAGTACTTCAATTGTTCAAGAGAACCAATAAGTGTGTGAGTGGCTCTCATTTCGAGCATTTTTCAATTTGATTTTTCTATGAATTAATTAAGCTATCAATATTATAAACATTTAAAATAATTTTTAATTAAAGGATTTCAGATGTAAATGAATATTTTAAAGGCGTCAGGATTATTTAAGCATCTCGATTTTGGTGTTTTTTTTCATTAGGAGTAGTATGTTTCTTCAAGTGAATATGAATAAATTGTAATATTCGACTTTCAACATATCATGAAAAATATAGAGAATTTGTGCCATTCGAACTAAAAACGGAAGTGTTTTTTGCAGATTTCAATTTTCATTTGATTTTCTTCAACCCATATATACCGAGTGATATTTCTCACCTGACACGAAAATGGAAAATTTTTGATACGGACGTGAAATGATTCTGGAAAATTTTTTCTCGGTCTAGAGAGAATATAAATAGAAAAAAGCTTGCGAAATATTAGCAAAAAATTTGCCATATTGACAAAGATATGGAAGTTTATAGATTAAGCACTTTTGCAAAAAACACCCTGTATCTCTTAAAGTAAAAGCCTTATGGGACATTTAAACCCCCATTCCACATTCAGTTTCAGGTCCTCTATCAACAGTTAGCCGTTGCCCCCTTCGTCATCAGTCACCCTGTATATTTCGTCGTTCGTGATTGAAACTATCAAAAAATCGAAAATATGCCGATATGAAGCTCATGGATCCTTGTTGATCCAAAATATTGGATGAAATTAGCCACATGGGTATAGATCTCATTCTGTTCATTCAAGAACTCAACTGATTCACTAACATTTGAACCTGATATGAAATGGTAAATCAAATTCTATAATGAAAAGACGCGATTCCAGGGTGAAGAACCAGATAAAAATCATAAGGAATTAGAAATTCATTATTTTTTATTCACAACCATTAAACAAAAATAAAACTATTCGACTTGTATGCGAGGAATCAATCGTTCTAGTGAGTTTTTTAATATTACCAATCAAATTATTAATTCCATTACTGAGTTTGAACACTTATAAAGAGTTTCATTGGGAAACGGTAAAAAGTAAACGGTGAATAAAACACCTAAAGAGGGTTCCGAATATACTATATTTGTGTTGGTCTAACAAGTTTCATAACAAATTTACAGGCTATTTTATCAACTCGGCTGATTCCTTGTACATAACTAACAAACCACGCAAAATATTTCTTCTGACCTATGGTACGAACATTATACCTTTTTTACACAAGCAACCTAACTATCTGTCACTTGAGAAATCCCGGTCTGGTATAACAAAAATTTCAAATTTCGAAAAAACACCCTGTAGTTTCGAATTTTGAGAATACCGTTCGATGCTTTGGGAAATCACAAAAAACTGAAACGAAGTACAGTGGAACTTCCTTATAACGAACGTCTGTATAACGAATTTCTCTGTACAACGAATTTCGTACGAGATATTGCACCTTCAATCCAAATTCCATGTTAAAAACACCCTCTTAAACGATGTAAATTCTCCCTATAACGAAATATTCCAAGAACATCACACTTTGAATGGGAATTGGTAAGAAAGTATAAGAGTGGATTTTTTCCGAAAATTTTCCAGATGTACCTACGTAGTTAATCATTATGGCGGACAGAGAGATCCTTCTGAAACAGTCTTAAATACTTCCCTAGCTGTTTGGTTTCAATCTAACCATTGGGCTAGTATGAAAGTTGTGTGATAATGTCTAAAAGGAAATGCTTAAGTTTGACTGATAAACTTAAATTTTTCAGTGAAGTCGACCCCGACATTGCCGACTATAGAAACACATTTTCTGTGTAACGAAATTTCTTTATAACAAATTTTTTTGCGCGAACTTCGCATTTTATGTTTATGCATTTTGAGAATAAAAAAATTGATGATTATCTACTTTGAGTGGTCGAAACTACCTAACCACTCAAAATATTGTCATGATATTTGTTACATACATTCTATAATTTCTACACTACACAAATTCAGATCCGAATTAACATAATTTTCAAATTCATAACAATTGGAATTTTCAAAATATGCTTCAACGCTTTGAAAGAGTCCGAAAAAAGGAGCAAACGCATTTTCTGTATCTACTGACTTTCCAATCTTTGCATTATCTGCATGAATTGTAATCTTGAAATTAAATTAAAAGTCCATACTAGGATTAAAAATTATAAAAAAAACATAGTTTGCGTCAGTTTTTATGTTATTTTGGAGTAAATACAGATTAGGAAGAATTCTCATTTTGCAAAACATATTTTCGAAGAAGATCATAATTTTACAACAGAAAAAGAAATTTTACACGTCAGAAATAGAGGTTTTAAATTAAACTTGTGGTGATTTGATCAATTGAATAACCACAAAAACAGTAAGAACTATGTAAACAAATTTAAAAAACTCACAGCTATTCAATATTTACAAGGGGTAAACTTGATTCTGAAGGCAATATCTTTTGAATAGAACCAAAACAACCTGAAACATATGTACATCCTCTGTTAAACATCCGCCAGTAACAAAATTGGAATATACAAAAATTTCAACAGCTGTTGTCATTATAAGATAATAAGGATAATGATTTCTACCTAGAACGGCCAAATATTCGAACACTTGAAAAGATGCCTTCAGCACTTATTATTGTATGATAAATAACTATTCAAAGACATTGCCAAATATGTTTGCAGACTCCATACAGTAATCATCAGCATTTATTCGGAAGACCCTCGAAATTAATTAAGGAGAGACTTAATAACATAGCTTTCTGTTAATCTGGATTGCCCAATTCGATATTGAACAAATAGTTCAGTCTAGACAATTTAATTTTCTGATCAGACCTGAAACTCCGTTGAGAAAGCCGTACGATGGAAGGAAAATCTGAATATCACCCTCCGCTGAGTTAGAATTATGAAATGACACTATCTGCCCTAAAGCAGTTCAGCAGATTAGAGTATGAATGGACGAGGAGTCCTGACTGCTCAAAATACCGAGCAGAGTTGGCCTCCGGCTCGAAGCACTCAACGCTAATCCTCTTAGGGAATTTATTGTTTCCCACGCTAACTGCGATTTACCTGTACGTTTCCTGCAAAGCGGAGTTCATCCTTGATCTCCTTCAATATTCAATTAACATTTCAGTGGACTTTGTATAGTAGACAGAAAAAAGCGTTTCATTAGAATCTAATTTATCATTTCAGCTTCGAAAATAAAAAAATGTTATGTTCGTTTGACCCATATGTGATCAATAAAAATCAAATCCGATGATTAACAAAATATATTTCAATTATTTCAGACTTTTCTATAATACATTCCTCACAATATAGCTCGTAAAAATTTCTCCCTATTATACAAAAGCACGAAGGAAAAACCTCAGTGAAAACCTCAGTTTCTGCTTATAATTGGAATGATTTTCTGATTTGTTTACATATTAATCTGAATGTCGAAGTCTTTTTCATCGATACAAAAATTATTTGTTTCATTTTCTTGAAGATGCATCTGAAAAACTAGAACAGAAAGAGAAAAGAACATGAAAACCTAATATGAAGATGAATATCACCTCTGTGCCACAAATTATAGTTCCATTCAATCTTTTTCTTGAAATGCTTTCGAAATAATAAGGGCTCTTTGAACCAGATGTGAATTTCAAAGTGATCATCTTTGATAGCACGAGATGTTCACGGAACTGTCTATATTTCACCCTGGATATCGAATTCGATTTGAGACTATTGATAGGACAACTTGTGATAAAATTATATCGAAAAAACACAAAATGGCTCCCGAAGTGGAAGGGTATTTTCATAGGAAATAAAATCAACGGAAACGAACGAATGTTATTATTCGTTTGAACCTATATAAAATACATCTGGAATTTTTTACAACATATTCTATGTATTAGTACCATCTTGAATGGCTCTCCGGGACAATTTCAAGTTTTTTCCCATATTCTCGGGAATGAGAACCCAGCAAATTTCTCAATACTACAAAGCAATATTCAATACTTCGAAGCAACTCTTCGCATTACCCCAGTAGTATGGCAGCCTACGGATTAACCTCGTAGCATCTGACAAGAATGAGGTTCATGGAAAGTTGGTATCTTTCTCATGAAAGAGGTCACTACTCAAAAAAATTTGAAACTTCAATATTAATTGAATAAACTGCCCTTGGGATTTCAGCTGAGCCTGATTTGAACTGAAATAATAGGGATGTTGACTACTTTTTGGAATTTATTTTATTTCAAAAATAAACCCTATACAAATACGAAAAATTACTTTTTTCTCAAAAATATAGTAATTGCCAATAAAAAATACGTAAATGAAAAGACAATACGAAATTCCCGCGGAAATACTCAATTTTGACACGTTGTGATGATTACGTCAATATCCGATAAACAAACTTTGACTTCTGTCAAAGCGAACTGATTTTGCCTGATTCCTTGTAGAAAAGTTCAATCTCAGCCTTCAAAATGAATACGTCGATCTGTAAATGCTGTATGAGGTGTTTCTTTCATTTGTAATAATGAATATGTGTTAAAAGTTTGATACTTACAAAGACAATTTCACATTTCTAAGCTCCGCTGCACAAAAATCCTTTTTCAGCAAAGGAATTTGCGACCATCAGGGAATCAATAATAGTAAGTTACAACTATTGATTAATACTGTCTCCATTATAAAGAAAATTGTAGATTCTCGTTCTTGTAACTGATAATCGAAATATTTTGTTCTCTTTCAGCTTTCAACTTCGTAAGTTCGAATCAAAATCGTTGATTTCAAATTAAGTCGATGGTTTATGTCAAAAATGAACTGGAAATTGCACAGAAATGATGACATTTCAATAATCAAGGTGATTGGAGTTTTGTGAAACCCGGCCTAATGAATGTATTTTGTTGATCTGAGCACAGAACATTCGAATTTGCAATGATAATATCGGATAGTGACGTCAACTACCTCTGATTGGCGTACGCTGTTCAGTGATAGTTGATAATAAATAACATAATTTAATTCAGCTTTTATAATTAACCGAGAATAATAAGATCACTAAAATGGTTGTTTAGGATTGCAAAAACTTCCTTCTATGAGGAAAACCTCAATTTATATGAATTCGTAACATAAGTCAACATCCCTATTATTTCAATGGTTGGTAGACATTCTGTGAAAACTGAGTTCGTTTCGTTCACCCAGCCAAACCTCAATTACGTTTGACCCTCAAAGGAAACATGTTTCAAAACATGTACCAACAGAAATTCTCATCATATTTTTCTGTTGTTTCTAGAACTCGCAAACGTATTAAAACAGCCCTCGCCATCCTTTGCTGAGCGGTCAACGAAATATGCCAACAATCACGAATTCAAATAACATTTCAAAACCTTTGAACACTCACGTATCCCCTAACTCAGCAAACTCCAAAACTTCCTCACCACAGCAAAACATCTAAATATGTGATCCAGGACTGCACAGCTGTCATATCGGATTGAAAATATGGAACACAGTTTCCGTATCGTAAGCAATTCGGCCCAGAAAAAATGTTATCTGTAGATCGCAAAAATGTCATTTCCATCTGGTCGGAATAAATGATATGCGGTCATGAAATAAAACACAGCAGTACGAGACCCGCACGGTAGGTTTCCCATATATTTCGTCCCGTGTTTCTTCAATCGCGTATTTCATTAGAAATGGCGCTACGGCACAGCTGACGGAGTTTGTCGCTTCGTTTCCTCCAGTAACATTAGCAGCGTCCATGAATATGAAACTCGCAATATAAGGACGGCATATGACAAAACGATCCGTATTTTCCGCTAAATCGCGGCTAAAATGGAAGTCGCTACAAGAAAACCTCGAGACGTCGTCAGCTGGTGTATACTTTAAATGCCGCACTTCGCCAAGTGTTCCTGCAGATAGAAACTTTGGCTTCCTGGGATCACATACCAGGTTGGATGCTGCTTCTGGCTTCGATAAGTTCTACGGAAACAGCTTAATTAAGCAAGTTTACTTGGTCGTTTACCCCTGATTGAACGGATGCTGGGGATATTCTATTTTCGAGTTCATAGAAAATTACGGAGATCGATTTTTAACCCGAACCCTGGGATGATGAATACATCCAGCTCGTTTGCGAATCTGCAAACCTTATGATCATTCGTTCGGATATGTTTCTTTTGATTCCTTTCATTCAGTATTCGAAAATGTATCTTTGATTTTATCAATATCTCATTCATAAAGGGGAAAGATTCATCAGCAATCCGGGATAGATATCTATCATTTCAATTTGTGTGTGGAGATTATTTACAATTTTTCTCTAAGGAAGTTCTGTATTCGGAAGATTAAACAGGTTTGGAAAATTTACTCGATAAGATATAGGAATTAAAGTGCAAATTTCCAAGAGCTCTGGTTCCAATGGAACAGTGAAATAATCGAATCATCAGTGCCTTATGGAAAACATATCAGGACATGCAGAACGAGCGCTGGAATCGTGGTGGGGATGGCTTTCCGCGATGTGCGATTCAAATAATTTTATCTTTCTAAACGTGGAGAGCGTGGCAGCATATCAGTTTAAAAAGTAATCAGATTCTCCGTAAATCAATTATGATCAATTCTGAAGGAAAATTCAAAAAACAAAATGCTATTTTGGTGGTCAGTCAATTCAGGAAACAATAAAAAATAATAAGCAACCTTTCTGTGCTTAACCGATACCCTAAAAAAATTGGAATACTGGTGAATGACATCATTTGGCCATTTTTCATCGACGGTATCCTACCTGAACGCTGTGAAATATTTGGAGCTTTTAGAGATTGAAACGTAGTCTTTGGGGAAAGCCGGTCTCAAGGTAATGAAAGGCTCGCGGCTACACTCAGTGAAGAAGGGAGTGAGTTATATCGGATGGAATATAATGAACGAATAATCTAAGCTAACAAAATAAACCCACTTAATCAGCTTACAAATATTCGCTATACAACAACCTAGAGGTGTAAGATAGATTCTGTACGGATTCCATGTGGAAAAGTCTATGATCACGTATAAAACGTATTTCCCAAAATATTCCAAAATAATTCTCAGGGAACAATGACACTCGAAGTTATAATCCCTCACAGCGAGGATGAATCTAGATTCAAAATTCTTTTCGAAAATGCCTAAACCTTCCACATGATCTCCGTATAACAAAATGTCGGTTTGTCAGTCGCACAGAAATTTTCGGATGCTCAAGGTTCACAGAGTCTATCACGAAGAAGAAAAACACATCAAAACCAAAATAATATAAAGGAATTAATACGGTACTGACAATCCACGCAGTTTATACCAGAGGAGGGCTTCTGTAAATCCATTTCTATAATTCTTCCGCGATTTTCCGAAGTACTGTACTGAGGCCAAATAATTGCCAACCACTGCTCTTGAACTGCCCAAAATGACAACAACCACTAACCTCACAATTTTAAATAATAAACAAACCGTTTTCTGATGGAAAACAATTCGTGACAAAGGTAGGTAAATGAAGTGAAGAAATACAATAATGAGGAAATTTAGAAAATGAACAATTTAAATAAGTTTACAAACTAATAATTTTCGAAAAAGATTTAGGAAATTTGAAAAACTACATTTTATGGTAAACTCAAAATAATAACGTTACAAGATTGGACTATTCCGACATTTCAATAACTACCAATTCATTTCAATCATGGCGAAAAATAACCTAAGTATTCATTTTCACTGAGGATATTATTTGTTACATTTGTTGTAGCCAATGAATTCCTAGCATACAACAGAATATAATTATAATAATTACATTCTAATGGAATCGATACGAAATAAATTGATCATAATTGATTCACGGACAATCTAATTACTTTTTAAACTAATATGTTCTCACGCTCTCCGCGTTTAGAACGATAAAATTATTCGAATCACACATCGCGGAAAGTCAGCCCAAAGCATCCCCACCACGATTCCAGCTTCCGTTCTGCATGTCCTGATGTGTTTTCCATATGGCATCGCACTGATGTTTCTATTCTTCCACTGTTCCATTGGAACCAGAGCGACTTGGAGATTTGCAAGTCAAATTCTATGTTTCCGAGTGAATTTTTCAAAGCTGTATACTAACAATGAGTTTATTGAAGCTTGATCAATGATCAAATCATTCAGTAGGATATGGTAAATGATTTATGTAGAAAATTAACTTCAGCATCAATAGTAATAATGACATTTCACTAATCGATCGAAGTTTTGTGTGAGCTACAGTGTTAAAAATGGGGGTAAATTTACATATGATTCACAATTGATCATATGGTAATTTCAAATACTGAAACATGTAAAATGGAATGTTGATGTGAAATCATTACATTACAGAAATTTACAACAGTTTACTGAGATTCACAAAAATTTCCCGAATATTACAAGATTTCACGAAACTTCACCATGTTTTCACAGAAAATTTAAATTTTTTACAATACTTCACAGAGGTTTGGTAAATTCACCCAATTCCTTTGAGCATATGAGCGCCTGCACCTTGCGTCTCTTGCAAAATTTCGATACAGTCTCGAAAAAAATAAAATTAAACAGGCATTTATGATCTCTGTTCATTTCATTTCATCGTATAAGTCTTCCTTAGAATGGTTATTCTAAGATATTGTATGTCTATGACAGGAGATAATGATGTTCTATAAATCTTTCTGAAGGTACCTACTAATTTCCGACAGAAAAGTATATCCGTAATATTTTCTTTCCACAAATAGAACTTTATTTCGAATTATGAGCATAATTGACAGAACCGATTTTGAGCATAAACAATACCTATCTTTTTTTCTGTGACGGGAAAAAATTTGACATTTTATATCTCTTGACAGGTCACAAAGTATGACTTTTTACGAAATTACTTTTTTCCCTGTCAAAAAAATGATTCTCTATGTAGCCGGGAAAAAAGTACTCACTTTTTTGCCGGGGAAAAAAAGTAATTTCGTGGACAGTTACATATATTTCTTTCACTATTAAATGGTCGTTTTTCCTGTCACAGAAAAAAATAGTGTATTATACACGGGAAAAATATAAGATTTCAGCTCGAGCTAAATCTAATACTTTTTTCCCTTGTATAATAAATAACTATTTTTTTGATCGAATAAATATTGAGCAATATCGCCTTAGTTACCATATGTCATGACACACTCATATTTCCTAAGGGAAATATGAAACGTTAAGTCTTATTGTCCCAAGGGAAATATGAAACGTCAAGTCATATTCTACTAAAAATTGTATAATAAATATGCAACTCTATACATCAGAAAAAACGCATTTGGAGTTTCTATCAAAAATTTCTTCATCTGCTCCCAGGACAACACTGCTGATTTTTTGGGAACGTATACTTTATTTTTGCTCTTAAGAAATACTTCCACTTCATCGAATAATTTGACATTTCTTTTCCGTCAAATGTAGCATGGATTTTAACATAGATGATCTTGGCCATAACGTGTTTGGTGAATATACCTGCAACAGGAGATCGAATGAATTAATCATGCTTTGAAAAGAACAAAAATCAGAGCAACATACCAAATCTTCAAAATATGCTAGCAAAATATTTTCGCTGACACTATCCACCAAACTTTTTCTTTTCCACTCCTGGGAGCCTTCATACTCTTCACTATAGGCAGCATTAGATTTGGCCGGAATCAAAAATTCACGGCTTTCGCCGCTTAAGTTTCGACGTACAGTTCGGCATTATTTCAATAATTTTATTTGTTTTTTATTTATAAACGTCAGTTTCCAAAAACACAATATTAATCAAGAAAGTTTATTTTATCAAGTCACTAACTTGTAAAACTGACAGTTAACTTGCAAAATTTTTACAAGTTAGTAGTATTATTTACATTGAGAGTTGTCAAGTACTTGCTTCTAATTTCAGAGTTCCTGGAACAAATGTATTTCTCAATAAACGTTCTCAAACTATTCGAAAACGATATTCGTACCTTGTTTTATTCGTATCTATTTGTTTTCCTTCTCAAAATTGCAAATATCCTAGAGGTTTTTTGACCTGTAACCTCACTGACAGTTTCACGTACTCGCTTCTAATTTCATTCATTCTTCTAATTTCATCCTTCCTTGAACAAATATTTTTGGTAATAAACGTTATGAAAGTATTTAAAACGATATTCATGCCTTGTTTTATTTGGATCTGGCCTTTTTCGGAAGAAATGAGCAAATATTCTCGAAGGACTTCCCTCTCGTGAAGCCACTGACAGTTGTCATAATTTTCCGATGTCATAAATAATGCATAGCTTACGACATTTGCGACAAATTCTTGAGATTTTTTTGGAATTTATCTTACCTTTCTACAAATGAGAAACAAATAAAATACAAAACAATACACGCAAGGTAACGGGTTTTACTGGCTCAAGGAGGTAACTCACTCGCCTGCGGCTCGTCAATCATATCCTCCATTCGCCAGTAAAAACCCTCTTACCTTGCTAGTAATGTTATATACTATTTTCTTCAACCTTTAACATCCAATTATATCAAAAATTTCCAATATAATATTAATTTTTCCATTTTAAGAACGATATTGTTTCGATCAGAAAAAAACTATTGATTACAACACGGGAAATATGAATACATTTCCGACGGTTGCCTATACATCCCGAGGGCTTCGCCCTCGGGATGTAACTAGGACAACCTCAGAAAATATACTATTCATATTTCCCTAGTAGTAATAATAGCTATAGAATATTCATTCTATAGAACATATGACGAAATGGAATGAACAGTGATCATAACTGCTTGTAAGTTTTTATTTTTTCCGAGAAAAGCATCGACTGTATCGAAGTTTTGCAAGAGTGTTTTTTCTCCAAAATTGAATGGAAAACCACAGAAGATTTTATTTTTTGAAAATCTATCCCACGAAAACAGTTCTTGAAGGAAAATCGTAAGGGGTTGTTATTTTCAACTCCCTCATAATAAATTCATGAAATCAAAAAAAATGTGTGAGTAACATCTCCTTAATTAATTTCATTATGTATTGTTTCATGACTCACTCTTTTTAGGATTATACAGGGCAAAAATTCAGGGGGTTGTTCCTTGAACTATTTTAAGCATGTTTCGTCCTATGATGATTTTTGAAAAACCTCTTTGTTTCGAAGATACAGGGCGAACAACATTTTTCATATTTTTAAAATTAATAATAGTTTAAATAAAAATGCGTACCGCACTGTGTTTACTAAGTAGGTACAATTTATTTTTAAATTTGTTTAACAACATTCGAAATACTAAAAACGGCCAGTTTTTTGACTTAAAATTGATAAGTTCAGATGGTAAAGGAATACAGATTAAACACGGTTTTCATTTGAATTCGTTTTTTTGGCTAGAGGTGGTCATTTTCAACAGTTTTTGTAGGTTAAGTTAAATTTTCATGTAATGTTTCATAATAAAATGTTATTATCTAAAATTTCGTTTCCCCTGTATCTTCGAAACTAAGAGGTTTTTCAAAAAGCATCAAAGGACAAAATATTCTTAGAATAGTCCAAGGAACAATCCCCTGAATTTTTGCCGCATGTTTAGCAAACACCCTGTATATAATTAGAAACTGTCTCCTTCCAAAGGCTATTTCTTGGAAGGAAGGTCGATTTCGATGCTAATTTTCATCGAGGAATCATATCCCTAAATCCTCCGCATTTATTTACAGACAACCTGTATAATAAGAGGTGTGATTATGATTTAATCAAACTGATTAAACTGATTTGCAATAATGTAGAATTGTCTCTTTCTTAACGTTGTCAGTGGCATTTTTCAAGCAGTATGGTAGGGAACCTGCCGTACTCGCATCGAACTACATGTACATGTATAATGTATCTGACTGCTGGTAATACTCGATTCAAGTACTCTTAGTTAGTTATCTTAAATAGTTTATCTGTCTGATGCATTGAATATCGTATATTTCTGGTGTGAACTTCCAAACCTGTATATAAAGAATCTATAGCCCTTCTGCCCAATTGTTTGATGTCAATTAGCTAGTAAGTTAATCCTAAAACATTCGAACCAATGCATAGATTAACGTCCGTACCGTTAATGATATCGCTATTGAACGGAAACAAGTTTTCATGATACACAAACTAGCTCACACTTTTCTATTGGCGAAAGGGTTGATTATTGAATATATTTGAAATGAAATGATTCAGATCTTCATGTGAATAAGTCCTGAGAGGATTCAAGCTAAAAAAATCGGTAATTCAGTGTTTTTGTAGTGAGAAAAGTGACTTTCAGGTGAAATATTTCTCGGAACTTTGGGGTCTCATATCTTTTAAACTAAGACAGATTCCCGATTGTTTTTTTCAGGGAGCCAATATGAATACAAAGTCACCAAAATTTGATGGATATCTGCTGAATCCCAAAATTCAAACAGTTCTATTTTTTTTCAAAATGTTACATCAATTTTGAAAAAGTGAAAAAAATACAGGGTATAAAGGACCAAAAAAGACATTTTATGTCAAAAAGGACAGTAGACACTCTTGAATAACACCGACAAACAATGACTGTGATGTATTTCACTAATATCTCACGAACTAATTATACTATTTATGATTGGAATGAAAACTCGATGAATATTTTAGAATGGTTTAATTTCGAATGAATTTACAATCGTCTGTTTCTTGTTATGGTTACATATGTTGCAGTATATGCAACTGCGCAGCGATTTTAACATAGAAAATATTCGGCATAGAAATGCCAATATATAACAATACTTCCCTCCTTAAAAAAAAACAATTCTTTTTATCCTACAGATGCATACTTAGGTACTATCTACTACAAATTTATATACTACCTGGTACCTTATTTCTAAGCATATACTAAACGTTCTACAGGTTTAATGTTACGTTTGGGTCTAGTTTTAACATTATTGTCCTGCTCTGAAACCAACTCACTATCTGCACTTTTATCTACTTCTTGTTCAAGTTCATCTCTTTCATGAGAAACCTCACCTGAAGCAACCATTCCTTCATTTACTTTTTACTGGAAGTGCCAAGAGCCCTGAAGACAACGGAATAATTTGATCCAGGTGACGTTTCCATGTTACATTTCCCAACTCAGGAATAATAACCATATATGTGGATTTACCTATTCTTTTGTCAATAATAGCCTTAATCCAAGTTGGCTTTGCTACATTTCTAAAATCTTTTACAGTCACTGAGTCACCTCGACAAAATTCGACATTTCTTTTCCCTCTATGGTTTTCTATTTGTTTGAGTTGATTCTTTTGAACAGTTTTCTCGAGATTTTCATCTGTCTCTATATTAGTAGGTAACAAAATATCAAACGTGTACGGAGTTTTCGATTGAACATTACACTCGCAGGTGAACGCCCAGTGGTGCAATGAGCAGTGTTACGAAAATCAAACAAAAAATTGTTTAGTGTTTTATTTATATCTACACATTTGCTTTTGCCAAGTGCGTTTTTTAATGAATTTTTTACTGATTTTACCGCATTTTCGGCTTGACCATTAGAAGAAGGGTGGTAAGGTGGAGAGGTGATGTGTTGAATACCATTCAATCTGAAAAATAGCTCAACATCCGATGACGTAAAATTAGGGGCATTATCCGAAACAACGCAATGCGGTAGACCAAATCGAGCAAAACATGATCGAAGAACATCAATTGTTGCTTTTGAAGTCATAGATGTCATCAGAAAAGCCTCAATCCATTTAGAATGAGCATCGACTATAATTAGAAAATATCGGTTCAAAAATGGGCCCAAATAATCTATATGTAACCTAGACCACACTTCCTGTGGCCACGGCCACTTATTTAAAATGGATTTATCCGGGTTATCCTTATGAATCAAACAGTTCTCACAATTCTTACAAAGTTCTTCAATATCTTTATCCAATTTAGGCCACCAGAAGTATGATCGCGCCACACTTTTAGATTTGACTACGCCCATGTGTGACCGATGGAGATCTCTCAAAATTTCTTCCCTTAGTTTAACAGGGATGATCAAACGATTATTCCATAATAAACAATTTTGTTCAATACTTAATTCATTTCTTATCCTGAAGAAAATTTTCAAATCATCACTAATTTTATTTGGCCAGCCTTTTCGCAAAAATTGAATTACTCGAGTTAAAATACCATCATGCATTGTTTCGTCTTTTACCCTACCGAAGTCGATCGGAAAATGAACATTGTCCCGAAAATAATTGATATAATCCACATCGACATTTTCCCAAACAGAATTTGATCTGGTTGAGGTAACCTGGATAGTGGGTCAGCTAAATTTTTAGACGATCGAACATATTCAATTGTATATTGGTAATTACTCAAAATTATAGCCCAACGGCGAAGACGATTTGCCGAGAACTGAGGTATACTTTTTTCAGGGTGAAAAATTGAAGTGAGGGGTTTGTGATCAACTACCAGGACAAAGTGACGGCCATACAAATACTCATTAAATTTACACAAACCGAATATAATCCCGAGGCCCTCTTTTTCAATTTGCGAGTATTTGATTTCTGCCTGCGACAATGTTCGCGAAGCATAAGCTATGGGCCTTTCAGTGCCATCGGGAAAAACATGTGTTATTACCGATCCGACACCATAATTTGACGCATCGGTGATGAGTCTTACAGGCAAATCTGGGTTATAATGAGCTAAGACTTCAGCCGAGGTCAAAATTTCTTTTATTTCTCTGAACGCTTTTTCACAATTTGAAGACCAATGCCACTTAACCCTAGCTTTCAACAAATTATACAACGGATATAAAATAGACGATAACTTCGGTACAAATTTTCCGTAGTAATTTACTAATCCAAGGAAAGATTTAAGCTGAGAAATATCTGTTGGCACCGGAGCTTTATTGATGGCCTCGATTTTCTCTTTACAAGTGTGTAAGCCCGTTTTATCAATTTGATAACCCATGTATGTAATTTTTGGTTTGAAAAATTCACATTTATCAATGGATATTTTGAAACCCGCATCCTGTAATCTTTCTAATACCTTTTCCAATCTCTCTAAATGTTGAGCTCTATCTTTACCGGTAACGACTATATCGTCAAGAAATATTACAACACCTTCTAATCCTTGTAACAATGATCCCATCCTCGTCGCCACTTGTGATGTATTTCACTAATATCTCACGAACTAATTATACTATTTATGATTGGAATGAAAACTCGATGAATATTTTAGAATGGTTTAATTTCGAATGAATTTACAATCGTCTGTTTCTTGTTATGGTTACATATGTTGCAGTATATGCAACTGCGCAGCGATTTTAACATAGAAAATATTCGGCATAGAAATGCCAATATATAACAATGACCATGATTTTTTCTTCTAAAAATGGATTTTTCAGCTGAAATTCATGAAAAATTAACATCTATTTATTTGATAGCCAAGTATCAAGAGAAAGATTACCTTTCAAAAATTTTGGATTCCACAAGAGAAAAAAATAAAATCGGAAAATGTGTTCCTCATAGAAATCTCAAAAATTTATCAAGACAAAAACATGAGAATTTGGCTGAATTATTTTCATTCAATGTCTAATCGATCCCCTCAATATGAATCGAAAAGGCCACGGGGGCAGATTTACCATTGAAACCCGGGTATACCCTTTCATTATTATTAAACGCTCAGTTCATTTTCGACAACAACCTATACTTCTCTTCCTACTGAACGATTTGATTAGCCGATCTCACTTTGTAAAACCCACCATTAGAATATAATCTACTGAATTCAAAACTTCACAAAAAAAATTGCGAAGCTCCTCAACAGACAAATTGAAAGAATGAAAAAGTCGGAGGATTCACCCCTATACACAAACCTATAATAGCGCAGAACTCACGAAACGCCCACCCCTCGATTAGTCGATATATTTCACTCTTCTAAAGAGCTTAACTTCCTGTACACTACCACAAAACTTCCACAGAATATAACAAACCGTAATTTTTCATCGTTTTCTCCACGAGAGAACAAAGGTTCGAAAAGTACGGCCAACACGAATCTCCGTCCCAGTTTCACTGTAATTCGGAAAAAAACAGCACACACCACAAATTATTTCGCAAGCAGCGGCGCTTTGTTCGCAATCTCACCGGTTTACTGCAAATAATTCGAAAACGCCATTGTTTCATGCGAATTGGAAAAGGGATTTCAACGGGAAGAAGTCTTAATCTTGCACCGTTTGAATTCCGAACGCAGCCGAAGGCCGTCCATAGACGCTAATAACGGGCGGAGGAAACACGTGTAATTGGAATATTTCTATGGCCGTTTCTTGCCTTCGGGTATCTCGTCAGGTAGACCTCGTGGATAAGGGGTTATTGTTATGGTTGCTAATGACTCGTGCTGTTATCGTGACCGAAAGAATGTACAAAATGCCGTTTTGGAGTTCGGAGGAACATTCGAACAATTTATGACGTCGTTTTTCGATATTAGATTGTGTATTTGGGAACTGAGGAGCTATCAACCGAGCTCAATGCTTGTGTGCTTTTCGTCGGAAAAGAAACCTTCCCGACATGAAAACGTTATATTTAAACGGAAATATCTTGGAGTGGAAGTCAGAAGTTAAATACCTAGGAATAACACTGGATAGTAAACTTCTGTGGAATAAGCATGTTGATACTGCTACTGGCAGAGCTAAAAGAGCTCTAATGGCGTTCAGACGTCTATGCGGTAAAAATTGGGGTTGTAACCCAAAAATACTGCGATGGATGTACGTCATGATTGTCAGACCTATAATCACAAATGGAGCAGTAGCCTGGTTTGTCAGGTATGTACGAGGAAAAGGCTCGATAAAGTACAGAGGCTTGCCTGTGTGTGCATCACTGGAGCTATGAGAATGTGCCCAACTAGGGCACTTGAGGTCATTACGGATCTCACACCTCTACATCTAGTGATTGAGAGGGTAGTACATGAGGCTATCCTCAGAATATCTCAGGAAGGTACAGGTAACGAGAGAATAAAGAATCAGAGAGTCTTCAGGAGATTGATAAGTAAAATAGAGAAATGGAAACGAGAATACACCGAGTATAACCTCAAAGAAAATACCGTAAAATGGTAAACTGATGGTTCCAAAACCTGTACAGAAGCTGGCGCTGGGATATACGGGACAATTTCCAAGTGTGCACTGTCGCTAGGCTCCTGTATGAGCGTCTTTCAAGCGGAAATCTTAAAGTGCGATATAGCCATACACTCAAATAGTCAAGCTGCTATTAAAGCACTGAACTCCTTTGTCATCGCTAAAAGATGATCTCCATCAATTATCTGCTAGCATTCCGACTCAATTTCCTCTGATAGCGCGTTTCCATCAAGGAAATGTCCTGATGGAACTTCTCGCCTTTTTCGTCACCCACAGCACCCAAATTAGCGGAAATAAATCCAGATGAGAGTCCAGCATATGTAATCTTAAGGACATATTGCACATTGACATTAAAAGTTCATTTAGTAAGTCTTTGTTGTTCTCAAATTTATGGTTCCCTAGAAAATTCTGGACAACGTTCCCAAAATATATCCAGGCGAGTTTTCCTATCATACAATTTTTCCTCAAAGCTCTTAACCTATTTGTGTACTTACAAATATTCCATCTTCAATTTTCGCATAGCTGAGGTTAGGGAATTTCTCTTTCTGATATACAAACTCACTACCATTCTTAGGCATTGCCTTCATATCATTTTTCATAAGGCCGAACTTTATGTGCAGCGGTGGTAAAAGAATGTCAGCAGGGTTTACTAACGGATCATTCTTAAAATTTTTATTTTTCACTTGTACATTATATGTTTATTTTACCTTAGAAACGGTTGCTATAAATACACTCATTATGCCCGTGGGCATTTTAGCGGGCATTATGGATCATAACGCCCGCTCACAACGAAAACAGTAATGACATTCACTTAATAAAATGATGACAGCAATAACGAACTTCAAAATATTAACAAATGCCATGGTTACTACTGAAAGTTGAATAGAAAAAAATCATAGGAGCAATCGAATTCTATTGTAATTAAATGATATATTCGTGAAAAATAAAATCTTGTATGCACCACGAGCGTTATTAGATCCTAACGCCCATCGGGCAACATTCATCCCTCGGGCCAAAGGCCCTCGAGCCGAATGTTTCCCTCAGGGCGTTAGGATCCATATAACGCACTTGGTACATAAATAACTATTACGGCCTTGGGTGAGTGATTTTCGTTTGGACTACACTTTTTTGAAAAGTGATGATTCCAGGTTAGTTGAATGCAATAGCTATACAATCGTCCGAATGGAGTTATTCAAAATAAGACACGCATATGATTCAGAAATGAATATATAGCTATCATAAGAAAACTGGACGTGATTGAAAAAAAATGATTGTATTTTGTTAACGAGGATACATCAAAAAGAACAAAAATCATCACACAGTTCATGTGACAAAAACAGTGTTTACCAGTTATCGATTAAAATATAATCTGTGAGGATTCTGCATTTCCAAAAAACTTTAAAGGTTTTCACTTCCAGTCTCTGAAACAAAAATAATTAAAAAATTTTTGATTAAGAAGAAGTGCTCCTGCGAAAATCCTTGCACTTATTTATCAGGAGCAAATTGGTTGTGAAAAATTCTTCCCTTACAGTAAAACTAAAAAAGAAAATTCAATGGAACTTTCCTAGAACGAATAGTCTAAGAGCCCGTGAATCCCAGACCTTCGTTATTTTATAAAAGCTGAAAATTTGTCTACGCATGCTCCCAACACAGGTAAGAACGATGGACTATTATGAAATTTGAGTTACCCTCGCTTTGGCAGGTAAAAGGTATTAAAGGGGTGTAAAATACTGATCTAATTTCGTCAAATTATAAAGTGTGATTTTTTGATATTACCTTCAGAATATCATTGAAAATCACGTCATTAATTGCCAGACACTTACTATAGTGGCAACCCCTTGCCAGATACCCTTAATGTTCATAAAATTATATGTAATTCTACTTACGTTATAGTATAAAAGCTGATTTTTATATATGATACCTGGGCAATAATAAGATAATGTTTCCTCATTAGCCAGACATTTTTGATAGTGCCAACCTTTTGCCAGACAAGCTTGTAGTTTAGCTGCAGGTGCGAGCGCGAGACAGTATTTATGAGTGGGTGCGAGTGAGACGGCATGATTATAATGACTTATGCAAATACATTTTTTGGTATAGATTTATATATCTAATCATTTAAGTGAATCTCAAAAACATCTGAAGAAAAGACATCCGATGCTACAACTAAAGTAAATTGTTAATAAAATAAATTAAAATTTCTGACAATTTTATTTAGTTGTAGCATCGGATGTCTTTTCTTCAGATGTTTTTGAGATTCACTTGAATGATTAGTTATATAAATCTGTACCAAAAAATGTATTTGCGTAAGTCATTATATACATGACGTCTACAACTAAATAAAATTGTTAATAGAATAAATTAAAATTTTTAAAATTTTATTTAGTTGTAGCATCGGATGTCTTTTCTTCAGATGTTTTTGAGATTCACTTAAATGATAAATTATATAAATCTGTACCAAAAAATGTATTTGCATAAGTCATTATAGTCATGCCGTCTCACTCGCACCCACTCATAAATACTGTCTCGCGCTCGCACCTGCAGCTAAACTACAAGCTTGTCTGGCAAAAGGTTGGCACTATCAAAAATGTCTGGCTAATGAGGAAACATTATCTTATTATTGCCCAAGTATCATATATAAAAATCAGCTTTTATACTATAACGTCAGTAGAATTACATATAATTTTATGATCATTAAGGGTGTCTGGCAAGGGGTTGCCACTATAGTAAGTGTCTGGCAATTAATGACGTGATTTTTTAGGATATTCTGAAGGTAATATCAAAAAATCACACTTTATAATTTGACGAAATTAGATCAGTATTTTACACCCCTTTAATACCTTTTACCTGCCAAAGCCAGGTTGCCCAAACTTCATAATGGTCCATCGTTCTTACCTATGTTGGGAGCATGCGTAGACAAGTTTTCAGCTTTTATAAAATAACGAAGGTCTGGCGTTCACGGGCTCTTGCTCTAGAACGTCTGTATAACGAACTACTCTGTACAACTCGTACAAGACATTGCACCTTGATTCTAAATTCCATGTTAAAAACACCATATCTAGAACGATAACGAAATATTCAAACATCTGTTTGAATGGGTATTGGTAAGAAGGTATAAGGGAGGATTTCTCCGAAATTTTTCCGGACGTACATAAAAATTCCGACTAAATCATTACGGCTGAAACAATTTTAAATACACCCGTGGCTGTTTGGTTTCAATCTAACTCTTACGCTAGTTTGAAAGTTGTGCAAACATTTTTAAAAGGAAATGCATATGTTTGAATGATAAACTTTAATTCATCAGTGAAGTCGACCGCGATATTGCCGACAATAGAAACAAATATTGTGTATAACGAAATTTCTTCATAACGTATTTTGTTTTGCGGATTTAGCGCTTTCGTTATAGGAAAGTTCCACTGTAAATGAATAGGTAAATATAACGTTTCGGATCTATGTCAGACACCTTCTTCAGACAAACTGAAGATTTTACAAGTTTGTCTGAAGAAGATGTCTGATATAGACACCGAAACCCTACATAATCCTTTTCATTTATTTCCTTTCTTAGTTTTACTGTTAGACAACATTTTTTCAAAACCAATTTGCTCCTGACAAAAAAGTGCAAAGATTTTCGCAGGAGCACTACATCTCAATTGAAAATTTTTCTGTTTCAGAGACTGGGAATGAAAACCCATAGAGTTTTTTAGAAAAGTGTTTACCAGTGTAATGTGTAAGATCACCTTCGAAGTGTAGCATTTTCAATAGTGAACATCTTCAACAAAATAAGCGTCAGTTTTTCTTCTAAAGTTGAAGTTAAAGAACCCATTTTGTTCGCTTCATTTCATTCCAACTGTATTCTATCGACAATAATCTATTTCACACCCCGGAACATAGATCGATCGATTCTGTCAATCTTGCACGTAGGCTATACAAATATTCAGGGCAAACAGATAGAGCCCATGCTTAGGTCAACAAACATACCGTCTCCGATATAACAATGGTGACATGAACGTTTACATTTAATATACACCTCAGAAATGATTTATTTGGTTAAACTGGGAAAGATTGACACTTCTCTGTGAGGTTGAAGGTTTCCCATTGAGCCAGTCATTATGGGTTAACACACATTTTTACTTGTCAGGTCGCTGGGAAAATCGGAATATTGGCCTCGAAGATGAAAACTTTGATGATGGCAAAACTTATGTTCAGGATGGGTCAAATTGGACATCTTTCTAGGTGGAGTCGTATTTCTGTTGTAGATAGACGAAAACTGATGTCTGTGTCTGAAAAATAATTTTCATGAAAAAACTTTTGGTAAGAAATCGAACTTTTTAGCTATTAGCATTACATAGTAACTAGGAACTTTCCGAAAATTATTGATGATTATGTCGATCATGCTATTGGCTGAAACATCCATAATATCAAGAAACGAAACCCTGGAATATGCAAAGAAAAAAATGGATCATGAAAAATGTCAATAAATTTTTTCACAGCCAACTAAATCTTAAATAGGTCGAGATCATCGCTGATGGTTTTCTGAGAACTGTGAAGAATGACAAAAATATTCAAAAAATGAAGAAAGTTGCTTCTCTGAAAGTTAAAAGTCTGAAGCGTTCTTCCTGACGATAGCTGCGAATGCTGACCGAAACGAACAGAAAAGTGATATGATGAAAAAAGCTCAATTAACCTTTCAATGTAGATATATTTCCTTCAACACTTTCTGTTAGACACTCTTCTGTAAAAACTCACTTGTAGCAAATTCTCACGTAGATCTATTAGATATAGCTATGAAAATATATTTTTAAATGGAATACTATGTTTATTTCTACACAAATAAATTTTGAAATTATCAATCCAAAAATGTAGCATGAGTTTGATTTTTTTCTGGAGTCATGATTGGGATTTGAACTTTTATATTGCAAATGCCAGTAAATACCTCGTTTAGTGTACTTTCTAATGACATATCAACTTTTGTGCTAGCTGCTCATTCTCCGCTATAATATCATGGCTAACATGATAACAACGAAAAAGTCTGAATATTCCGAACCTAAATTTGCTCTATTTTGAAGCTCTTCGTGATTGAATCTTAGAGTGATTTCATGGAAATCATCAATTCATCTGTTATCTGGGACCAGACTAACTGGTAAACAGCGCGGGGATGCACAATAGATCTTAAGGTCAAGGTGCTCGCAAGGTCGCCCCTCCTAATCTAATCTAATGTAATCTACCGATCACTTTGATGCTGAACAATTTGTCAGATTAATCCAGAGCAACTTGACAGACATATTTGATCAAATGCACCTGTCTAACAGATAAAATGTCTAGTTTCAAATGAATGGCTATCCAGCACATAATTTCATACTCGAAAGGATCTCATCAACAGAATATAATTATGTTGTTCAGAAATGCGTCAGAAACGCTATGAACCTTGTAGAAATGTAGATTCAGTACGGAAACGATGTGTCAAATGTATTGAAGATAGAGGATAGAGGTTTATTTCTTCGTTATTATTTAAAAAGAGCAAATTTAGGTTCCGAATGTTCAGACTTTTGCGTTGTTATCAGGCTAGCCATGATATTAGGGAGCAGAATTTGCAGCTAGCACAAAAGTTGATATGTCAGTCGAAAGTACACTAAATGAGGTATCTTTTACTTCAAAGAAAGCGTGTGCATAGCTATAAATAATTCATCGAACTAACCATTGAAAAGATAGGACTGATTTTGTTAACTTCAGAATCGTGATATTCTTCTCCTTACCACGCCTGTAATAAGAGTGTTTTCTTCACATAGATTCGCTCAACTTGTAGCAAATTTATTCGCCTTTCCGAAATTGTGCTCAAATTTTATGCGACTGCAAGGAAAACTGAATATTGATCGTTTAGAGAAAAAACTTAAAATTTTTCGTGAAATCAAGAAATGTTAAATTGAAGAATAACCGTCAACGTTCCGACCATGTGTTATATGAATTTTTTTGTTCCTAATCACTTGTAAAATCACTTTTCGAAGTTTGTTCACTTTAAAAGTAGACATCCTGTATAGTAATCCAATCGTAGTACACTTTGACACGTTATGACGATAACCGAAATTGTGAAATGGCAGACACAATCAAATAGCTACTTATCTTCGGATACATCCGTTAAACGCATTCAAATCTACATACTATCGACTTCAGAATGCTGATAGACGGACACATAAAAGGCAGGCAGATACATATCGATCCGATTGTCAACCAGCCGAACTAATGGTGAACGTGTCAAAGTCGTAATCTTTCGGAAGGATCTGATGGCTGAGTGGTCTCCCTTTCCTGATAAACATTTCGCATTTGCTGAAATTGGGCCGAATTTCGTCGATATGGGTCTCGCACGAACGCCAACGAAGGAAGCGTTTGATCCACGTGAACTTCGACCTTGGCTGTCGGTTACGTTGCTGTTATGTATACCTAACCTTATTTGAACTTCGGTTCTTCACGACTCTGATGAAAAAATGTAAGTAAGGTTCCATTGGAATATGTTTATATGTTTATTTCAATATAGCGAAAGCAGAGAAAAGACAAAATGCAAAAAAGTGGTATTAAACAGGCACCTATGGATGACCATTTCGTCCTTATCAGCACAGGATAGGTCTGAATGATACAAGGTATCTCTTGGAACTTACAGCGAAATGGCATCTTCCTTAAGGTATTATATAAACTAGGGACGCCATCTCTAGTTCCATACGAAAACCTTCTTCCATAGCATGAACCTTGAACGAAGAAGCGGGATGTTTAACATTTGTTGCATTGACTGAAGCGTTCTTGCATATTGCAATTTTTTGTTTGATACCACTTCTTTGCATTTTGTCTTGAACGAGGACGAGATTAGCTCCGAAGTATGAGTTTAAAATTGGTTGATTTCAATCGATTAATATTAGTGTCTGCTTTCACTATATTGATATTCATGGCGATGTTACGCATAAGACCTTTTCTTATCATGTTTATTTCGTTATTGTATTATTTCAGATTTTTTTTCTTTTAACTGTACGGTTTTTGTGTAATTATTGGTTAAAATTAACTTTGAAGGTAAAAAAATACGAAAGAAGGAATAACGCGAACAAGGCAAATGAAAATAGTAACAATAAAAGAAGGAAATAATACAAATTGATCAAGATAAACCAATTTTAAATTCACGAAACAGCACTTATTCTGTAAAATTCCAAAGAACATATGATAAGATAATATTATTCAGAGCGTACATAGATATAGCTTTTTCCCCCTAACAGGGCTTATCAATATGAAGAATACCTCTGATTGATGGAGATATTTTGGAATCCTGTTGCTGAATCTGGCATACCCTTTCCAGGAATTATTCATACTAATATCGAAACAAAACACCATCTGTGGGATCTTCATACGTACATAAATTATATACAGGGTGTTTCATTGGGAAACGGAAATACTTCACAGGTGCATAGGTGGCACCAAGGCGGTTCTGGTGATACCCCGTTTATTAGGTCTTACTGTCTTCGTGGCCGAGATACAGGGTGTTTTATGAATTTGGCCCGTTTCTTTCTAAGGCAATATCTAACGAACCACATGGTATATTTTTTTCATATTTGGCAACTATGTTCCTAATTGAGAGCCCAAACGTATCATGCTATAACCGCCTTGAAAATTCAGGTCCGGGTTAACAAAAAATTACGGATCATTTGAATCCTCGAAACAACACCGGAACACATCGGAATTCTGAAAATCTGTTTCAATATTCGAGAACACCACTAAAAACTTAACTGAGAGGTAAACTTCACATTTTCGCGCAGAAAATTTTACTGAACAAACTTTCAACGTAAGAGTGAAGTTTTTTAGAACTTGGATACCCGAAAGTGGTTTGAAGTGACTTTCAACAATGAATTATCAACAATATTGAATCCATAATTATTGCAACATTACTTTGTAATTCATTTCCACATTGGTTTTCCTTTTTATAGCTGTATACCATTTCAGTTTTTATTTTTGAGTTACTCGCTCGTCGTTTCCCATTACTGCACAAATTTTCAGCGTAAACTTGAAGTTTTCAAGAATTTGGTTTGCTGGAGGTCATTCGAAGTAACTTATAGTGATGAATCTATGAGCTTGTTATTGAGAGCATAATCATTTTTTGTGTGTAACTGTAAAGCCCAAACGTATCATGCAATAACCACCTTGAAAATCCGATCCAGGTTAACGAAAAATTATGAATCGTTTGAATCTGCACGTTTAACTGTCGAAGTATACCTGGAATTTCTGGAAAATGTGTTATCAGTTTTGCTACATGATGAGAATGTGAACACTGCTGACATGTTCTTTCAGCACGATGGTGCATCGCCACATTAAAGGCTAATCGTACGGGACTTAAATAACAATATCGGTAATTCATGGATTGGACGGGGAGGACCTTATTATTGGCCCTCAAGATCTCCTGATTTGAATCCCGTCGATAATTATGTCTGGGGTCACATGAAATCGTTAGTTATTCCTCGAATATCAATACTCGGGATCAGCTGATCAGAAAAATAGAAAAGGCTAGCCAGAAAATAATCCAAATGTGATTCGGAAAGCAGTTCGAGATATTGAAGGAAGGACATTTCGAGCAGTTTTTGTAGTAATTTTTCTAATATGTTAATATTACGTTTTTTCGTTCATAGTTGTTTCAAAACATACGATATCAACCTAATGCAAGTCAATTCTCAATAAATGAAAACCAATGTTAAAATGAATTACAAAGAGATAATTATGGTCTATGGATTCAATATTGTTAAAAGTTACATCAAACCACTTTCGGGTATCCGAGTTTAAAAACTTCACTTTTACGTTGAATAGTTATGCAGTATAACTGTGTGGGCGAAAATTTTAAGTATACGTCTCAGTTAAGTTTTAATGATGTTTTCGAATATAAAAACAGATTTTCAAAATTCCGATGTTACGAGAATTCAAACGATTCCTATAATTTTTTGTTAACCCGGACCTGGATTTTCAAGGAGAGTATTGCATGATACGTTTGGCCCTTACACACAAAAAATGGCTATTTTCTCAATAACTAACTAATAGATTTATCACTTAAATTACTTTGAATTCAGCAAACCTAATTCTTAAGAACTTCACGTTTACATTAAAAATGTGTGCACTAATGAGAAACGACGAGAGAGTAACTCAAAAATTTAAACTGAAATGGTATACAGCTATAAAAAGGAAACCCAATGTGAATATGAATTACAAAGTAATGTTGCAATAATTATGGATTCGATATTGTTAATGATTCATAGTTAAAATTCACTTCAAACCACTTTCGGGTATCCAAGTTCTCAAAAACTCCACTTTTAAGTTGAAAATTTGTGGAGTTAAACTGTCTGCTCGCAAATTTGAAGTATGCGTCTCAGTTTAGTTTTTAGTGGTTATTTAGAATATTGAAACAGATTTTCAAGATTCCGATGTGTTGTTCCGAGGGTTCAAACGATCCGTAATTTTTTGTTAATCTGGACCTGGATTTTCGAGGCGGTTATTGCATGATACGTTTGGGCTCTCAATTCGGAACATATTTGCCAAATATGAAAAAAATATACCGGGTGGTTCGTTAGATATGGCCTTAGAAACGGGCAAAATTCATAAAACACCCTGTATCTCGGCTACGAAGACAGTAAGACCCAATAAATGGGGTATCTTCAGAACCGCCTTGGTACCACCTATGCACCTGTGAAGTATTTCCGTTTCCCAACGAAGCACCCTGTATAAGGTAAATTATAACCTCCCCACACCGCAGGAATCGAGATATTCTTCCGTTGTCATTTCAGACTGTCATTTTGTATTTCTAAATCAAAAATGAATGTTTGAGTACATCCCACTGAAAACTGAAATTCTAGATTTCAAGCCTCTTTTAGGAAGCTGAATAATGTTTTTATGAAACAACATTCAATATGATCATGTTCAAAAAATAGAAACTACAAAATACTTACTGCATGAAAAAATATGAATCTTTCAAACCTGACTGGCAAAATACATTAAAAAAACATGTAAAAAATCATAGCTCAAGAACTAAAAGAAAATCGCATAACATACATGAGATAAAAGAGATGAAATTTATTGACTTCAATTTCCTGGTCACTTGCTACCTCTGAAGCGGAATATAACTATTATTTTTCGATTGTTGATCTAGCATGGTACTATTCTTTTTCCCTGTCTGTTTGGAAGCAAAATATCTGTATGAAAAACCCTATACATTTCTCGGATCATATTCTGATAGACGAGTTTATTCCACACGATACTTCTAAATCTCGAAATAAACCATAAAAGTACCTTCGCAATCACTAGCGTGAAGTTACCCACACATCTATAAACCATCTTAAAATTCTTCAGAAAATAATGGCCTCGGAAGAAAATATCTCATTGCGTTCTCCACAACCAGATAATAAATTGATTCCCATAAGTCTTCGACAAATAAATCTCGAAACGAAAGCAGTCTCTCCAGCTCCATTCACGTAAAAGAAAGGGTTGAATTATCAGAGTTTTCCCAGCAAACAAAGTCTCTTATCTAATGAATAAGGAGTGCTGTTCAGTTTGTAGCGGCTGCTCTACTTGAAGAAGATTGATTGAAAAATGCGGCGAGCATCAGTTTCATTCTGACGCCGAAACGGTGCTCGGTTTTCGGCGTTAAAGGAATTCTCGTTTCAGCTAATTTGTCAAATTGCAGCTTATTGAAACTCGACAGAAATTAATGTTTACGATAACCGCCAGGGTGGATAATAAGACCGCGAGTTCTTTCGGAATTATATCGCACAGATGAGCGATGATGGTTGTCTGAAATATATCCGCTGACTAAGCAACGAAAAAAAATGTTATGAATGGAAGAAAAATTGGGAGAAGTATGAAGCATTATTTCTGGGTTGTTAATGGCTTTTTAGGGAAGTACCACATTGGATATTTTATGTTGAACTAATCACATTTTTATTCATTCCTTTTCCCTATTCACAAACTTGGTTTCCTTTCGACTTATCCTATTGAAAATATTCGGAGAAGTGAAATTTCAGTTGGTGCTCTAGAGATAACGAATCTTTTCAAATTCAGTTTGACAGTGTTGCTAGATCTATCAAAAACGCATATATTTTTTACTGTTTCAAATGGAGCTACTCATATTTTCAATTACAATATGAAAAATTTCTCTAATAAGCCGTTTTGCAAGTTTGGCTTTAATTCTTCGGAATTCAGGATACATTCCACCAGTTCTGTAATGAAATATCTCAGGGATCATGTAAAAACCTCAGCAATTTTCAAATAGCAATTAAATGTTTTTAAAGAATTCGATTCGAAATGATTAATGAATGACAGTCTCTTCTTGCGAATTGGCTCAGTTCGTTTGAATTATAGCATCGCTTTTGAAAGCATTAGTGGAGTGGCATATAGCAGCCTGAAGTTTTCAATGGAAATACTCAGTATATTATTGTTTTATGTTTCTGCAATCTGCTCCCAATGAAATCCAAATGAAAGCAATATTCAAGTAAAAAATATTTTATTCCTGAAAGGTTTATCCATCCACCGCTTACACACGCCGCCCTTAGGGCAGGATGGGCAGAAAAAATATTTGTTCACCAATTATCTAATGGCACCATAACAATCAAACTTTTTAGTTATCATAGGTGTACTTTCGGAAATATCAAGAAAACAAAAATTTTTTCAAAAAATACCTCTGATATTAGAGGACAGGTTTGGCCCGTTAACGGAATGAACCACGGCATATCATACCTGAACCTCTCCTCAAAATTTTAGAACTCTCACATACTACATTCGTTCAGTATCGTGTTAACGATCGGCCGGAGTTCGGATTCTTCATCAGTAACATTTACCCATTCATTTGTACCACTTTCGGCCCAAATTCGAACATAACATACATTTGGGTGAAACGAAGGTGCGGTGTTTCCTTATAGGTACAAGCGCGCAAAAAACAGTGCGAATAGCTCCATAAGGAATAACAAGAGGGATGAGGGGGAGGGGGAGGAAAATTCATAAATCACCCAGGGGCGCATCATTGCCTAGGCGCGGCCCTGTTAGGATATAACATAACTGTTGTGTCAGTTTTTCTCATTATTGATGTTAATTGTTAAATCGCAGTCCGAAAACAATCTTCCAATTACTTCCTGATGAACAGATATATCTTTCAGTTTAATGAACATTATGTACAAATAGGCAGACATAATTTTATTTCTGAAACATAGATAAATTGCAAATAGTAACCATCGAAATGAATACAATCTTCAATTTATAGGCTCACAGAACCTTCTTCATGCGGACTGGGATGATTTATTCAAGATGTTGTCAATGAGGAAAGAGACAGTACGGTTTCGGCCTCATTAGGCCTCGTCAGAGTCCCATATACCTCAGAGACAACATCCTATTGAGAAACTTCTACATTTAAGACTACTTGTAAGACTCTATCGAGTAGTTTCTTACAGATGGTGACATCTAGTAGTGAGTAGTGTCAAATGAGAAGTTCAATCATCACAGATCGCATGCTGAAAGCACTGATTACTTCCTCTAGTTCCTCTTCACTCTGTGAGATGTTAGCTGTGGTCCTACATCAGGGCCTTTATGCAAGTTTCTCCGAGTGATCGAAACACCCAATTTTTGGCGGCTGTGAAGCCAAGTGATTGGGTGTTTCCATCACTCGGAGAAACTTGCATGAAGGCCCTGATGTAGGACCACTGCTAACATCTTAAAGAGTGAAGAGGAAGTAATCAGTGCTTTCAGCATGCGATCTGTGATGATTGAACTTCTCATTTGACACTACTCACTACTATGTCACCATCTGTAAGAAACTACTCGATAGAGTCTTACAAGTAGTCTTAAATGTAGAAGTTTTTCAATATGATGTTGTCTCTGAGGGATATGGGACACTGACGAGGCCTAATGAGGCCGAAACCGGTCTGTCTCTTCCCTCATTGACAACATCTTGAATAAATCATCCCAGTCCGCATGAAGAAGGTTCTGTGAGCCTATAAATTGAAGATTGTATTCATTTCGATGATTACTATTTTCAATTCATCTATGTTTCAAAAATTTGTTAGGTTAGCCTCCTTAAAGGCAAAGAATTTTTTTTTGTCATTTTTCCTTTATCTTATAATTTTATCAGGTACCTATTATAGGTAAAATCAGGAGCCTCAGGACCATTTTCATAGCACCGAATTCCTGGAATTGACAGGTTGACAAGAATCGATACCTCCTGGGTTGTAATCAATGAATCAGCACAATAAGGTGCAAAAAATATAGTTAGTGGTTTGGGCACTCAAAGGTGAAGATTGGCAGAACTATTTCGTGCATCGATCAATTGACAGATACTAAATAAATTTGTTACAGAAGAGTTCGATATTATCTGCGAGATCATGGAAGAACTACGAATAGAATGCACATTCTGGTGCTTTGCTCTGAGGACATTCTAAAGGTACACCATATGGGTGGTTATAGTGTTATCGGTACATATAAGCAGAACATTTACACTACCTTTGTTATAGTGAATTTCTTATTTCAATGCATTTCACCATGAACTGTATCAACAGTCTTATATCAAAGCATTACTCAATACTCAACAATAAGTTGACATAAAATTATTACTTGATAATAATTTGTTATCAATCTTGTGAAACTATACTTGATAAAATATATCAATACTTTAGTTTCTTGTCGAAATAATTATGATTTCAATATACGAGTTTTAATATTTTGGCTTATTCAGAAGCATAAATTGAAAAAATATATTTGTTGCGTTTTTAAATTTATAGGGTCAACGTTCTCCTATCATACTTATGTGAGACAGTGGTAGATTAAAAATCAGTGACCTTCACAATTGCAATCGCACGGTTGCATAAAAATTACTTCGTTTATCCATTTTGACTTCATCCCTACAATGTCTATCGCATACAGGATATGTCTCTTGTTTTTGTGAACATGAGTATTTCAACTTATTGAAGCCAAAGTTATGAAGCAACTGTATCCATGTCAGGCACTGAAAACGAATGCCGTTTGGTTTTAAAAACCAGTAACATGTTTGGTTGGTTTTATGTCCAGATCTTTACGAAATCATATCTGAATAGATTACAATAAGAGCAAATCTTTAGCTTATGCACCTGGTAAACACTTGGAAGGCTGTTTTCATTAAAAACTAAGGTAATGGTGTCTCAACGTCAAACATTGAGTTCCTTCTTCATTCATATTTCTTTTTCTTCTTTTTGAGTTCGCCACTGTATGTACCCAAATAAGCTATTCATATTTTTCTACGTGGTTTACAGATTTGACAAAATGAGCAGACTTGCCATAGAATTGAATATTTTATCACTTTGCGACAAAAACGCACGAAATTAGTCGTTGACCTAGAGCACCGATGAATAATCTTCAATTGAAAGAACACTTCAACTTCACCCGTATAAAAAAACTGAAACAGGTGCATTCGAGCGATTTTACATTCCTAATGGATGCATCCCTACGTCCAGAAATAATGGCTCGTTAAGAGTCCCCAGCGTTTCATGGAAGCAGTTGTGGACGAATAATAGCTAATCACGTGAGATTTGTTAAAACTTACTCTCCGTAATGAGATGAGAGGAAAGTAAATCTGCGACATGAGGAACATTAGGAATCAAGGAGACTACATTAAAACCTACGGATTTTGAACCAATCAGAGCCAAGTAGACAATTTGAAATTTGACAGACAGTAAACGTCAGATTGACATGTAAACAAGCTCGCGAAAGTTTCGGTTCTTCTTCATTTCAAAGTTATTTGGAACTTGAATTTATTAATAACTGAATTTGATCTCCAGCACAGTTCTTTTAGTTCTAAATAATTATGTACCTACTAATTTTCCATAGTTCGAACTGTTCGAATTAAATCTTTTTCGATAATGATATGAAAATGGGCAATCGGTGTTATTGACTTGAAAGGTAAGTTGATCCCTAATTACCATTATTGAGAATCCCTCTGAGTATTGATTTTATTTTCAGATTTCACTACTTTTGTCCAGCATTCCAGAAAAAACATGCCATAATAATCAGAATAATGACTTCCAATAAGAGAAGAATATGCACATAAAAGAATTCATCTGTTTCTACATATCAACATTTTAGCATGTAATAAATATACCTAATTTACTCTATAATTGAAAATTATGAATTTTCTTTATTTGATGAACCTCTTGTGTAGGAGTCATTCTAATCGAAAGTAGTATGAGTACAATTCTCTCAAAATTTTTCAGAATGGAAGTTCAGTTTATAAATCAGGTATAATTTCTTATTAATTGATAAGCCTTCTGTGCAGTAGTTTTTCTAATTTGAAAGTATTATTAGTATAATTCTACCAGTCAATATTTTTTGCAGAAGAAACAATAACAATAATATTTTATGAATTATCATCTGTATAAAGGATTTATAATGAGTTCAACATTATGTGACCTTTCTGTCATAAACCAGTTCAACCTGTTTAATTTTATATTCCCTTCGGTGTATCCCTTCAGCCTTTGTGCTTTAGGAGCCTTGGTATCTTTGCTTATGTTATCTATGTCTTTGCTGGATGACTCCAGCAATCGTTCACTAAAAACAATATACACTGTTCTTTCTTACTACGGGGTCTTTATAAATGATTGTAACATAGTAGTGTGCTTTGAAAATTTTTTATCTTGTTGTTTCTCATGCAAAGTCTACAAAGTTATAATTCCAGCCACATTATTCAACTTCTATCGGAATGACCAACCTAAACTCACAGTATCGTTTGTTTAAATTGGAGTTCACATCAGAATATAAATATTTATAATAGTCCAACGTCAACTGCGTTGTTATAATTATTTATAGAGACCCTGTATAATATTTTCCATTCAATCGAAATCACTAAGGAATTATAGAAGAAATTATTGCACATAGTCAAATTTTAAGAAATCCACATTGTTAATCTACCAAAAGTTTCATTTTGGAGGCAGACTTAGAATCAGATTACTCTTCTAATTTGTATTGGATTGATATTCAAATGGGTAATCTTTATCGACTTATCAACAGTTCTGTTTGAATGAGTAATATAATATCTGGTACCTGTTGTTCGAGAATTCAGGCCAAAATCAGTAGAAACATTCAAAATTCTTAGAAGGGTACTTAATATACATAGTAGTAGGTTGTTATGGTTATGATTCATATAAATCATTTGATTATAAATAATAATTGATTCCTAATATTCCTCTTCAGTTGTAAGACATAAAAGTGAATTACCTAAATTAGCAATGAAATGTATTCTGGCTTTTCTTTCTGAATAAATGTTGAAAAATGATCAAATTGATAATTTTCATGAAATCTTATATCTATTCTTTCCTTTGTCTAAGATTCTTTCAGTAAAACTATATTCGTTTAGTTAAGCTCCTCAAAAACATTTGTGCGATAAATCATTCTGTATTAATCAGCAATCGTTCACCTGTTATGAGTAAATGCTTCATTTCTTTCTTTCTGTAATATTCTACTTATTTGAAAAAAGAAATGGACTATGAATGAATTCATCGCATTAATGCCTTACTTATCGATATCCTTTAGAATCAGTAGTTTTTATACGACAAGATAACTATTCTATATGCTAGGCGAACACTAAGAATCAAGTAATCCAATTTCCACTTTATTATACTTTTACACTTGCTGAAAAGAGAACTGAACATATTGAAACTGATCCATAAAATAACACAATTTCTAAATACACTTCGAATTCGTAGTTATTGAAATTCCATCCGTCAAAGTAATACATAAGTGGAACATTAACTTCATTGTTCTGCATTTTCATTTTATTATTAATTGCATGTTTTTCCTGGTGTGCTGGACAAATAAGAAGTAATCTGAAAATTGAATCAATACTCTAATAGATTCTCGTTGATGGAAATTAGAGATGAAGTTACTTTTGATTCAAGTAGAAAAGTCAACAACGATTTTCCTATACCCATATCTGTATTGAAAACGAAATAATTTGAACTAAAGCAGATTAACACAACCTCCTTGAACGCTCAAATGAAAATTTCGAGCTGCAATCTTTAAGAATTAGAATTTCTTGAAAACAATTTTAACAAATAACTCGACTTTCGCATACGTCAATCTGACATCTGATGAAAATGTAAACAAGCGCGGTCTGTCAAATTTCAAATTGTCAACTTCGTCCTGATTGGTTCAAAATCCGTAGGTTTTAATGTAGTCTGAATCAAGGTGGCCAGGCTGACCTCTTTCATTATGTTTTTGTTACAGACAGTCCGAGCTTTGCCGAACCTATCCAGAACAACACAGTGGCCGTAGGCAGAGAAGCAATCCTAACCTGTGTAGTCCAGAATCTTAATCCGTACAAAGTAAGTAGAGTGAAATTAAACTTATTTATTCAGGCAGCGGATGTCCTATAATGGGTTCAGACCCTCCTACCTAATTCCGTACGATGTATTAACCGCTAATTGAACATAGATACGATTAAAGTGGCTGAGGTTACAATCCTTACGGTTTAACGCTATTAGAATGCTTTGTCTAATGTAAATAGAATGACCGACTGCGATGATTATGTTGACTTTCGTTAATGACGTCGTTTGATATTTGGAATCAAATTGGGTTGGAATATTTCTAAGGATGATATATATCATTAATCGTTAAGGGATTTATTGAATTTGAGTTCATGGTGGAAATATCTAGTGACTATACTTTACGTCAGTGTTACAGGGTCTGAAAAGGTCATATAGAATAACTTTATTATCTTGTTGATACAAATGAAGGGGGCTGGGTGTAAGTTTAAAATGAAATTTTTATGGCGTCAATCAATAACGCAATATGAAGACGATAAAACATTTCAATTGATTTTCAATTAGCCACATTTTCCGGAAATAAATTAAGGTGATTTTCTTTAGTTCCTAACCTTAGTCTCAGCTCCATTCTTACTATCCGATAATATAAGAATTAAAACAAAATTCTATGAATTCAACTGAAGGATTTTCAACGTCTGAGGTTATGCCAAGAAGTGGCTGGAAAATATTTCCGGCACTGACAGATAATATATAATTGGGTTGGTTTTCGGTCGTTTTGAAGAAAATTTTTTGATTGTCTTATAATGAGCCTGAAATAAAAAATATGATATCGTGAGTTTTTTTTTATTGGGTAGTTGACTAGAAGTTGCTGCTAAGGGGTGGACGAAAATGATTAAATTTTGATACCAAACAATATTTACAACCGACGCTCAATTCATGTCATTGGGAGATTCTACTCAAAAAGTTTGATTGAAAAATAAGGATTTGCATTTCTTATCGAAAGCCTTTTCATTTTCAACCAATTTTTATGATGATACTGCATTTTTCAAGCACATTGCAACGAGCTCACATTTTTTTAGATTTTTATCGAAGTTTACTATCTAGGTACTTCTATTTAAGTATTGAGCAAACAGGCAGAATGAGTAAAGGAGTAAAAAAATTTGTAGAATGAAAAGTTTTGAAAAAAAAAGAGAATAAATAGAAACTGAAAAAAAATTGTCAAGCGATGAGAGGAGGAAGTGGATTTGAAACGGTGAGTCCTATAGAAAAAATTTGAATGACAAAACTGACCTAATAATTACATACCCACGTTTAACATTTCTCAAATAACTTGAAAATTTAGGTGAAAAAAAAACACGTTTTTGTTTTTTATATCTTTCCTTCACATAGTCTTCAAACGAAATTCGGTTTATTGATAACCCAAACATCTGCATTTTTATCAATTTCATATACACCTTATTTTTCTATTGAAAATTTATAGGTACTTCAAAATATCAGCGTTTACAGAAAAGCCTGTGATATTTCTGTTCATCTTATTTTTCCACGTATAAAAGATATACATCAATCCAATTAATGTTCTCAGAAAAATCAAAGAAAATTGCTACAGCTGTGAAACTGACTGAAGCATTTTGAGAGCCGATGTCATGGTCGAATTTATGCTCAAATCTCATTCTTCTACATTTTTAGAACCCTCCAATTTTGAGCATGAATTCGAAAGCCAACTTTCATTATTTTACATCCAGTTTCATAGCTGCATGTTTTGCATTTTCATGTATATTTTCTAATATCCATATGAGACAAATGTCACAGACTTTGTCAAGAACGCTGATATTTTGGAGTGAGATTTTTTGATTGGAATTTGAGGTTGTTTTTCAATTTTAAGTCAAAATGAAAGTGTGAAAAGAATTAATTTTTTGAATAAAATAATAAATAACCACTAAATTCCGAAAATAAGAATTTTTGACGAACACAGAAATCAAACATCAAAATGTGTTTTTTCGAAATTTCTATATCTATTTCGAGAATGGAAGAAAGAAAAATTGGGGAAACAAAGGTTGTAGGCCCTCTGATTACCAACATTTATCTCAATAACGTTATATATGTCATGTTCGTGAAAAAGAAAAGAGATTCAGGTCACCAGAATTAATAATGAACATTTTAATGAAGAGAAGTTGACAAAGGGTGAAATTCTACGATTTCAATCACAATGATGAAACGAACCTAGCGTGAATTTTCGGAATAATACGCTCCATCGAATATCAACTTTTCACACTTTCCACTACCAAATCTCATATATCAAAAACTTTAATTTCGAAATTCATATCCGCTAGTGGTTGTGAGTGGAGATCGTAACATGTGCTGAAAACAATTTCAATTTTCATATTGCATTGGCCGGAACATATGTTACACACGGTGTTCCAGTATACACAATGGAGTTTTAGATTTAAATTGCATATTGCGTTCTATTTTATAATATACCCAGGGGTGTGTGCCTCCTAACATTTCTCACCCTTTTATTATACCCCAAATGTCAAACATATATAATGGAATAAAGGAAATTTTTCAGGTGTGACATTCATATAAATGTGAAATATCCAGGTTGTTTCCGCTTACGGTGAGCTGCCAAGATGTTGGAGGAGTTTTCTTTTAAATTGCAGATTTCATACTTCAGAAAATTTTGATATACGTCTGATGTTTCCGTCTTCGATCAACTCTGTATCATTGTGAATACCTATGACGGAAAATGTTACATGAAAAATAGTATTTTCATGCAATCTTAGACACTTCAGATGATTGAAGTTTGTAACAATGAATATCTTGAACGAAATCAACATTGCGAAATTAAAATAAAAAAATATTGGAATCAGATGACAAAAACCGTAGTATTTTACCAACATGTTTCGGCGAAATTCGACACTTTTTAAATTCAATATTCAGCTTGCTGACGTAGATAAAACTGAAATGATATCAATGTCTGAAGTTCAATTCATGGAAATTATTCCTCTCCAACCTTCATTACTGATAAATATTGGATCTTTTCAAAGTATATGACTCCATAAATGAGGAGAACTCATTACAGAGACTTCAAAATTATGGGCTCAAGCTCTCAATTGGATAAGATTATACACAAGTCATAGGAAACATAAATTTTAAATTATCCAGGAAAGTAAAACTATAAATAAATGACTTCAAACAAAGTGGATAAGAATTTCACAAGGAAGCCTTTGATGTTTTTTATTTTAGAAGATGAGAAAAAATTGTTAGTTGCCTAACACAGTGTATGAAGAAAACTCACTTACAGGGGTTGAAAAAGAAAGGAATTGGTTAGTGACAAGATCTGACTTTTTCAGTAGAGCTTAAAACTGGTCGGATGTGATTGAATTTAAGCCAATTGATACTCGGTGACACAGAAATATTTTGGGTTTTTTGGTTTCTTTAAAATATTTCAAGTTAAATTTGTGTTACTCTTTGTGAATATGTGAAGTGAACGCAGTTTTGTCCATTTGTGTGATTTTTCCGGAGTCTGTTTTATGTTGTCTAACCCCATCTTTCAATACCTAGTTGTTTTGTTTGTCCAATGTAAGCCTTTTATTTATTTTTATTTATTTATTTGAAGAATTGGGGATACAAACAGGTGTGGTACCCAGAAACAGTATCCACAATAGAGAACATGAACAATTTTTTTTACACTCAGAGATAGGCCTTACAATTTAAAATGCTTCACGAAATTACAAATTGATTGAGCAGTATACAGTTCTTCTTGAAGTATTGTTAAGAATCGAAAAATAAACACATGAAAGTAAATAAAAAAAATCTGAAAAAGAAAGAATAGAGCATGGAAAAATTTACAGAGACAAAATAATAAAATAAAACTAAAAATGCAGGTAACAGAAATTCAATAGGCACCAATATATGAATTTTTAATGTAAATTTAATTTTTTGTGGTGTGAGGTGAAATATGTCAACCAAGTATTGTGACCCATACTTGGAGCGTAGCATTCTAACGATTGGGCTGTTTTTGGAGTAATTATTACGCTTGAATTCAATATGAAATTGCTCGTGTTGCCTTGGATTGAATGACGGGATGTTGATTTTTATCATTTCAAGAATATCAGAAGCCTGCAGATCACCACTCAAAATTTTCGATAAGAAGATGACGTCATTCATTTTACGTCTGTCTTCGAGAGATAATATTTCAAATTTTTTTCTTAAAATGGGGTAACGATCTACTTTCGGATCTGCTTTATGCTGTAGTACAGGTTCTCTCTGAAGGCAATGCGTTTAAGAAATCTATTCTGCACTCTTTCAAGGCGTGAAATATAGATTTGGTACTGTGGGTTCCAGATTACTGATGCAAGCCTTGTCGCAATTAGTCGCAATTAGTATGCTATATACCACCGAAGATTGCGATCCTGTTGGAACACGGTCTTTCAACTGTGTAAAGTATTTCCTTGTTGTTGTCTTATTGTAAAAGGCGCAGGCGCAGGCGCAGTTGATTTTTTGTGAGAGTTCAGGAGTCCAGGTATAAAAGGGAATCTGCAATATTGTGCAGGCTCTGTGTAGTTGCATTGAAAGTTATCTTGTGTCCAGTTTTTGTTATTTTCTTTTTGGTCTTGTCTACAATGCTTCCAATATATCATTCATCTATTTCTTCAGCTTTCCTGCATTTCGTTTGGAAATTGTTGTGTGTTCGACCAGATGGACGAACAGAATTATTTGTGTCGCGGATTCTTTATCAGTTAGTTCAACTGAATAGTTTGAGACAACTTGTAGCAAAGAATTCGAAACTAACAGACACACAAATACAAGGGTTTGATTACGTACACCCCATTATTATTCATCCAATTCTTTCTATGGAACTACAACTCGAGTATGTATCGAGTTCATGACGATTTTTCCATTCTGATTCTGATAGAATCTAAATAACTTGAATAAATTCAGTTTGCAGAATTCGCCTGAAATTCACGGTTCACTTTGCGTTTCAATTTCCTGTTAACCTATTATTATTCCCAAACGCAACTAGTATTAACTTCGAAACTACTCTCTATCGGACTTACTCATAATAGAATTCTCCCAGACTTTGTAGGACTCGAAGAATGCTTTCAGCACCATGTGTTATATGAGATCCTGTAGATTGAGAGCTCATAGTTCTGAGAACCTCTTTCTGAATAACGTTAAAAAGTTGATCTTGAATTTCAGAAAGGAAAATGCAAATTTTTTTTCCTCATAGAAGGAAGTTTTTGCATTCCTAAAAAACCATTTTAGTGATCTTATTATTCTTGTTAATTTAAATAGAGCTGATTTAAATTATGTTATTTATTATTATTAACTATCACGTGACTGCGAACGCCAATCAGAGGTAGTTGACGTCACTATCCGATATTATCATTGCAAATTCGAATGTTCTGTGCTCAGATCAACAAAATACATTCATAGTGTTCTGTTGATCTGAGGTTCTGTGATTCGAACCACAGTAAATATATAGTACGTATATCTTATCTATGATTCGAACTTGAAAGCTGAAAGAGAACAGAATAGTTCGATTATTCGCTACAAGAACGATAATCTACAATTTTCTTCATAATGGAGATAGGATTCATCAAGGGTAATGGTAGTAACTTACAGAAGATTGATTTCCTGATGGTCGCAAGTTTCTTTGCTGAAAATAAGGATTTTTGTGCAGCGGAGCTTAGAAACGGGAAAATGTCTTTGTGAGTATCAAACTTTTAACTCATATTCATTAGTACAAATAAAAGAAACAGGTCATACAGCATTTATAGACAGACGTATTCATTTTGAAGTCTTAGATTGAACTTTTTCAGATGGAATCAGGCAAAATCAGTTCGCTTTGACAGAAGTCGAAGTCTGTTTATCGGATATTGACGTAATTATCATAACGTGACAAAGATGAGCATTTCAGCGGGAATTTTGAGTTCTCTTTTCATTTACGTATTTTTTATTGGCAATTACTACCTATATTTTAAAAAAAGTGATTTTTTCGTGTTTGTATAGGTTTATCTTCAAAATAAAAAAAATCCAAAAAACATCCCTATTGAAAAAATTGATGGGGATAAACTATTTCTTTTGGCCTCGAGAATCTTCGGTTAAAATATTTTTTATAGTCAAAGACTCACACTGTATAAGTAAGCGAACTTTTAAGAAGATTGTAAATAAATTGCTGGTTATTCTAAAGGAATTGCTTGTTACAAATGTGTTTCATTCAGTGGATGATTTGATATTTTCGTTCCATGAGTTGTTATTGACGAACCATGTAAACTTGATGGCAATAAATCAATATTATTATTATTACCATTATTACATATTGATCTGATAAATTTAATGTTCATATTTATATAAACTCATATAAAACAGAAGCTTTCCAACGAGCAATACATTCTTAATTTGTGAATCGCAACGTAGCTTAATGGTTAGAGTGTCTGGTCCCGTATTCTGGATAAGCGATGTTTCAGTGCGTATACGAACTTCATTGCGCGAGTCCATCTTTAAACTGCAAAAATGCACACCGCGCAATGAAGTTCGTATACGCATTGAAAGATCACTTGTCGAGAATACGGGGCTTGACTGCCACGCTAGGCGTCGTGTGCTCGAACGAAATTCAAATTTTTCGTTTTTTTATGTTTGATATTCTTTGTTTAACTATATTATGTTGACTCTTGTATACTTTTTTATTTTGTAAAAACGTTAAAAACAATTCAAATATTCTGACAGCTGTGGCGACTAACAGATTGCAGGTCACTGCATTGGCGCTGCCAACCAGGTTGACTCTACCCCCCACAGAGAGCGCCACCAAGCACCAGTCTCAGCACTACGGACAGTAGCCAATAGATGGCTACGGCGGACGGGATATATCTACAGACGGTCTTCCCTAAATTAGGAAATAACGTGTTTTGTCGATCTACAGACAGAGTAGATAGAGTAGTGTTAGAGTTATATTTGTATATATTGTGTTTTTATTATATATTTTTACATGTTTATTTCAACTTGTCTATTTTATATTCCCTTCTAACTAGGAGTAGGCAGATTGAGGCCTAGTTAGAACAACCGCATCTTCCCTTCTAACTAGGAGTAGGCAGATTGAGGCCTAGTTAGAACACCCGCTTCTTTTCTCTAGCTAGGAGTAGGCAGATTGAGGCCTAGCTAGAGTATGGTGTTATTATCCCGGGTTAGTCAGGAGTAGGCAGATTGAGGCCTGATTAATCCGCGGTACCGAGCAGATCGTTACCCAGTCCCAACACTGGTGACCCCGACGTGATCAACGTCAATTTTATGAGCGACAGGGACGATTTGCTCGCCGACATAACCGCCAAGATGCCGAACCCATCCGCCGCAGCACCTGCTCCAGAAGTGCTCGCACGCCTCAAAATCCCCGCATTCACCCCAGATGACCCGGAAGTATGGTTCCAGCAAGTCGAGTGGTCACTCGAAGATGTCGGTCTGACAACCAGTCTAGCCAAATTCCGTCAGGTAGCCAAATCACTCGACGGAAGGTACGCGAAAGAGGTCCGCGACCTGATTATCAACCCTCCAGCTGAAAAGCCGTACGAGACGCTAAAGGAGCAGCTTCTTCAACGCCTGGGGAAATCACAAGCCCAAAAGACGCGGCAACTTCTGGAGAGAGTAGAGATTGGAGACCGGAAGCCATCCCAGTTTCTGCGGTACCTGCAGCAGCTCGCTGGGGACAACGCCGCAGACGAGATCGTCCGCGCCCTGTGGATGGAGCGGATAAACCCACTCGCTCGCGCAAGCATTGCCGCACAGGCCGCCCAGCCAAATGTGACCATGGACGACCTGGCCAAAACCGCCGATTGCGTAATGGAAGCGCTAGGTGCTGTCGCGCCGCAACAAGTGTCTGCAGTGTCATCCAACGAATCTCAGCTGTGTAAAGTGTTAGAGAGGCTGACAGTGCGTTTGGATGAACAAAGCCGCGAGTTAAACGAACTACGGGAGGAAGTACGCGGTCGCTTACAAAACCGCGATGGTCCTTCATCGCGTCGTCGCTCGCGTTCCCGATCTCGGTACGGTGGTATGTGCTTTTACCACCATCGGTTCGGGGCCAAGGCGCATAAGTGTGAAAAACCGTGCACCTACGGTGGCCCAGAGAACGCGAATCAGGAAAACGGCAAGGGCAGTCGCTGAACGCGGCGGGCGACAGCTGCCCCAACACACGCCGCTTGTTTTTGACGGACCGAAGCAGTGGAATAGACTTCTTGATCGATACCGGAGCTGACTTGTGCGTATTTCCGCGACGTTTAGTGAAAGGCCGACGGGTGAAAACCGGGTACGAGCTAACCGCGGCTAACGGTAGTGCGATCGACACGTATGGTTCAATTCCACTAACACTCAACCTCGGTCTCCGCCGTGATTTCGCGTGGAATTTCGTCATCGCGGACGTGTCCAAGGCCATCATCGGGGTAGATTTTCTGACCCATTACGACCTCCTCGTGGATCTGCGCAATGGACGCTTACTTGACCGATCCACGAGTCTCAGTGTTACAGGACGGGACTCCAAGTGCGCGACAATCGCCGGTATTCGGACATCCGCGGGTGATACCCGCTATCACGCGTTGCTTCAGCAGTTCCCTGAGCTGACGCGCCCCGATGGCGCTTGCAAAGCAGCTGATGCAAAACACCGGACAGTGCATCACATCAACACCACACCAGGACAACCCGTCTCCCAGAAGCCACGTCGCCTAGCCGCGGACCGCTACCTCGCCGCTAGGAAGGAATTCGAGTCCATGCTAAAATTGGGTATTTGTCGGCCATCGAAGAGCAGTTGGGCTTCGCCCCTCCACATGGTGCCAAAGAAGGGAGACGAATGGCGTCCTTGCGGGGACTACCGGGGACTAAACGCACGCACCCTACCGGACCGATATCCAGTACGCCACATTCAAGACTTCGCCCAAACACTCCGTGGAAAGTCAATTTTTTCCACCATTGACCTGGTACGAGCGTACCATCATATCCCGGTGGCCCCTGAAGACGTGGAGAAGACAGCCATCACCACTCCGTTCGGATTGTTCGAATTCCCGGCAATGAGTTTTGGACTACGAAACGCCGCCCAAACATTCCAACGGTTTATCGACGAGGTTACCCGGGGACTCGACTTCGTCTATGTATATATTGACGACCTACTTGTGGCCTCCTCGTCCGAAGAAGAGCATCACGAACATCTTCGCATCCTTTTCGAACGTCTTCAGCAGTACGGAATTGTCGTCAATTCTGCGAAATGTTGCTTTGGCGCTAAGGAAGTTAAGTTCTTGGGGTACCTAGTATCCGGTGATGGAACAAAACCACTCCCCGAGAAAGTCGCTGCCATCCGCGAATATCCTAAACCAGCGACAGCAAAAGATCTCCGTCAGTTCCTGGGCATGTTGAACTTCTACAGGCGTTTCATGCCCGGGACGGCTAAGACCCAGGCGCCACTCAATGACCTGCTCCAGGGAAACATAAAAAAGAAGACACCAGTGAATTGGAACGACCTCGCTGATGCCGCATTCGCCGCCTGCAAGGAAGAACTTGCGAAAGCGACACTCCTGGCACAACCCAAACTTGGCGCCGAGGTTTCCTTAGTTTGTGATGCATCGGACCACACCATTGGAGCCGCACTACACCAACGGGTTGGCAACGAGTGGGAACCACTCGGTTTTTTCTCGAAGAAGCTGGCTGGCGCTGAGTGCAAGTACAGCGCCTACGATCGGGAACTCCTGGCCATCTACAAGTCGGTTAAGTACTTCCGACACATGGTTGAAGGACGTCATTTCTTATTTTTAACTGACCATAAACCGCTAACCTTCGCCTTCAGTCAGAAGTCCGATCAATGCTCCCCACGCCGCTACCGCCACCTGGACTTCATCGGGCAGTTCACCACAGACATCCGGCATATATCCGGGAGGGAAAACGTCGTCGCAGATGCCCTTTCTAGGGTGGACGAGATCACAGCACCACTCGATTTCGAGGCCCTCGCAGCATCCCAACAATGTGACCCAGAGCTCCAAGAGTTCCGCCAGAAGCAAGACTCTGGCTTACTTTTACGCCAAGTCACGATACCTGGATCCAACGCTGCCGTCTTCTGTGATATATCCACCACTAAAGCACGACCCTTCCTGACAGCTCCATTCCGGAAACCAGCTTTTGACGCCATACACGGTCTGTCCCATCCAGGCGCCAAGGCCACCACAAAACTGATGACGCAACGATACGTCTGGCCCTCCATCTCCAAAGATTGTCGAGCGTGGTCCCAAGTCTGCATCCAGTGCCAGCGGTCAAAAGTGTCACGACATGTTTCGTCTCCGATCGGTAACTTTACACCGCCGACGAGACGTTTCGATCATGTGCACATCGACCTGATCGTGATGCCATTTTCCAACGGATATCGGTATTGCCTTACCTGCGTAGATCGATTTTCTCGATGGCCAGAAGCGATACCGCTCCAAGACCAGACAGCAGAAACCGTCGCCCGAGCATTTTACGCTAACTGGGTTGCCAGGTTTGGCGTCCCGCTGCGGGTAACTACAGACCAAGGACGTCAATTCGAGTCCTACCTATTTCGCTGCTTGAACAAGTTACTGGGGACGGATCACCTGAGAACCACAGCATACCACCCGGCCGCCAACGGAATGGTCGAACGACTCCACCGTCAGCTCAAAGCTTCCATCAAATGTTTGGACTCCGACACGTGGGTTCACACACTACCCACTGCACTACTGGGGATCCGTGCCGCTTGGAAAGAAGATATCCAATCCACTGCTGCTGAAATGATATACGGAGAACCACTCCGTCTTCCTGGCGAGTTCCTGGTTTCATCGTCTACCATGAACCTGGATAACTCCGACGATTTTGTTCGCGACCTGCGCCAGCACTTTCAGGCGCTCCGACCCGTGAGCGGCACCAGGCACGGTGAGCGAAAGATTTTCGTCTTCAAAGATCTCGCCACCGCATCCCACGTTTTTGTAAGGCACGACGCCGTTCGGCGTCCGCTCCAGCACCCCTACGACGGACCATTCGAGGTGGTTTCTCGAGCCGAAAAACACTACACCCTCCGAATTCACGGTACCAACGTCCCGGTCTCAATCGACAGGCTGAAACCAGCCTACATCGTGGTCAACGAAAATTCACCGGAGGACGCTGTAAATCCGCACGTGGCCGACGACGACGAAGGAATTCTTCTATTTTTGCCAGGCGAAAACTCGCCTCCGGCCCAACAACCTATCCCACCTGCAGCAGCAGAACCAGAAGCAGCAACGCAAGCGCCAGCAGCACGACGAACTTACACGACCAGATCAGGTCGGCAAGTTCGTTTTCCCGAGCGCTTCCAGGCTGGGTTGTAATTCAATGGGTATCGTTGATCACTAGCAAGGGGGTACTGTGGCGACTAACAGATTGCAGGTCACTGCATTGGCGCTGCCAACCAGGTTGACTCTACCCCCCACAGAGAGCGCCACCAAGCACCAGTCTCAGCACTACGGACAGTAGCCAATAGATGGCTACGGCGGACGGGATATATCTACAGACGGTCTTCCCTAAATTAGGAAATAACGTGTTTTGTCGATCTACAGACAGAGTAGATAGAGTAGTGTTAGAGTTATATTTGTATATATTGTGTTTTTATTATATATTTTTACATGTTTATTTCAACTTGTCTATTTTATATTCCCTTCTAACTAGGAGTAGGCAGATTGAGGCCTAGTTAGAACAACCGCATCTTCCCTTCTAACTAGGAGTAGGCAGATTGAGGCCTAGTTAGAACACCCGCTTCTTTTCTCTAGCTAGGAGTAGGCAGATTGAGGCCTAGCTAGAGTATGGTGTTATTACCCCGGGTTAGTCAGGAGTAAGCAGATTGAGGCCTGATTAATCCGCGGTACCGAGCAGATCGTTACCCAGTCCCAACACAGCTATGGGTTTCATTATATTTCTTTGTGAATATATCTTCATCAAAACATAATTCTAACGATGTTAATTTTATTCCCGCTTGAAGTCCGGAATGATAATAATACCAGCAATTTCCATTTCATCTACACTTGAAATTAATATGTTTCAATCTGATGTTTTCAATCTAACAAACTCAACCGTGAGATATCTCTATCCTTAAACATCACTAGAGGTCATTTAATGGAATAAAACACAACAAACTTATTCACCGTGATCCCTAAGGGTTAATATATAGCCGTGCGCTGCAGAGATGAAGGCAGATATTTTCCCAGCAGGACTTTATTAATTTCCACACATTTCCCGTTTTATTGAAGAATGGGAGTAAGGCCAGGGATGTTCACGGGATCTGCTCCACCCACCGGGTGTTCTCAAAACAAACGTGAAAGCAGATAATTTATTACTTTAAAACGGAAAAGAGTTCAGGCCTTTTGAGTTCATCGGTCGAATGTTCGGGATCTATGCCTTTGGAACGGTGAATAAATCATGTGGTTCCAAAGTTCAGGTCTTAATAGAAATAATTACGCATTTGATAGACGCAAGATTTATGTGGTAAGTTTGAAATTTTACTCTCGTAGCTTCGTGATCGAAGATGATCAGTTACTTCTCATTGATGTTCCATATAGCCAATTACTTCTTTAAAATTTTATTTCTGATCACCACCTCTATAAAAATAACCCAAAATATATTTATTCAGTTTGCATCCTTAAATTGTATTCTCTCTGAAAATTTTCCCAGTGAAAGAAAAGATATTCTTAAACAATTTTCCATCAGCCTATGTAAATTCAACCTCATCATTTTACGTAAATTCAACCCATAATAATTGTATATTTTTTTTTTCTTGGGGTTCACTTAGGAATCGGTCTTTTTGGACCAACTTGCAAATTTACATGATTACCACAATCCGCAATGTTTTTCGGCATCTCGATTTGAAAGTTGTGTTGAAGTTGATGGTGCAAATTTTGAAAATTTGTTGTTGTTGTCGTTAATTTTTATTCGAACTAACTATTCAGTTGTATTTATATTTTTTAAGTTGTTGTCTGTGGCAATGTTTCGTTTATTATTAGTATTGAAAATCTTGCAAAATAAAAAAATTATCATCATGAATCGCGAAAATATGCTTCAATTTGAAATTATTAGTTTCAAGGATTGAATATATGTAAAATGATAATTATGGTTTTAATATATTTTTTTTACATCTGGGGCTAGTTTTCTCAGGGTGGTAATTAGAATCAAAATTTCATAATTCAAAATCATTTTTGTTTGAACTTGTTTTCTGCCTGAGATCCGAGATATGGGCTGTTTGCAACATATTGGGACACTCTGTATATCGCTTAAAGATAATAAAAAATAATGTCCTTGATTGTTTTCGCACTAGATATATCATATACACTCGCCGGAAAAATAATCGATCCACTCAATAAATCGACGAAGTTTGTTAATTCATAAATGTGTTATTTTGTGTACGCTTTAATTGAATTTTTTTCAATGTTAATCCGAAATCAAACAGTTTTTATTAAAATAAAACTACGCATGCGTCATTTTATACCGGGTGAAACGAAATCTGTTTTTTTAGTGTAACTTTGAAACCACTTTTGGTGTGTTCTTATTGCTTCACCATAAAATGATCTATTATGTAATCATCAAGACACATCTTTCCTTGATAATTCCATCCTTCATACAAAATCTCAGGTTTCGTTTCACCCTGCATAAAATGACCAAGTTTTCTTCAAACTCAAACTGGAGATTGATTTCGGATGAACATAATAGTCCGTTCACGAAAGGTTGAGCCGTCGGTTAGCATTGGAAATTTGGCATATTCCACTGTGTATATTAAACTTTCAGGTTATGTTGTTTATTTTCTTGTCAGATTGCTAAGCAATGCGTCAATATTGCATAGAGTTCTCTGATATCTCGCAAGCTCGTCCGTCGAGGCCGGGTACATTCGGCAAAGTTGACTTTATTTTACGTTATGACAACAAATACTGCCAACTTCAGATAAATAAACAAACGCCTACTATGCGGTCAAACTTTCGTGAACGGACTATACCGATAATTTGAAGAAACATCACAAATGGGACTCAAAATTACAGATTCATAAATTAACAAACTTTATCGATTCATATTGAGTTGGTCGACTATTTTGCCGGTGAGTATATAATGAAATAATTAACAATCAATTTAAAATGATATTTCGAAACCTGTAACGGTGAAATAGACATGTTATCATATTATAAGTTAGAAACAAATCCATCTCAAATTCATGTTCAACTATCGGGAAGTGAATTATAATAATTGCCACTTATATAATAAGTATCTGCTGCAATCTGGTACCATTGTGAAGTTTAACATTGTTGAGGGTATGCGTGCTCAAAACGTTCAGATATCTGACCGATATTTGTATTGTTTGCAATTGACACTAGGCATAAGTGAGACCAGAATACATTTAGGATTGCATGAACATGTTCAAATTTTTTTCACCTCAGACCCTGCACAATTTGACAACAGTCGAAAAACTGCTCAAAAATATGATCGTGGTGCATCTAAATACCTTCATGATATCTTGACAGGTGACGTATCGTGGATTTGAAGATACAACCTAAGTAGAGAGAAGCCGACTGTTTAGGCGGTATTCAAAATATCAGTAATTTCGTTATGAAGTCAAATTTGTTTTCGTAAAAAATTTGTGTGAATAATTTTGTTTTTAAATGTTTTCTACTTTATATGGTAGTTGAAATGGGGAAAGAGATTGCAATTTCACTTACCGTCTTGAGGAAAAATAATGATCTCATGTATAAATTCTACCGTGTATGGCTTGTACGATGATTTTTGCGGTATTCTATTATTATCCCCCAATTTGATTTTAGAGGATGAATAAATCAATTAAATTGGTCTGTTATGAGTTTGAGGTTAAATCAACCTATATTTATACCTGAAAGAAGGTGGCATTTCGTCTTAAGTTCCAAGAGAACCTTGTATCATTCAAAGCTATCCTGTGCTGAAGAGTACTAGTAAGGACGAAATGGCCATCCATAGGTGCTCTATTTGATACCACTTCCTTGCATTTTGCCTTGAACGAGGACGAGATAAGATCCGAAGCATGAGTTTAATATTGGTGGATTTTAATCGATTAATATTATACTCGGCTCTCATTATTTCTGTATTCATAGCGATGTAAGTGTTAAACCTCTGTTTATAATGTTTTATTTTCATTTTTTGATTTTTTCTGTGATTTTTTGTTGTTTTCGAAATATGCCACCAGTGCTGCACGACATCTCTGAGAAAGAAATATTAGTCACAGCCGTCGTGTACCTCCAGTGGTATATCTGGAAAATAACAGAAAATCATAAAAAAACTCAAAACATGAATAAAAAACTTTATTTTTTTTACCTTCATCTGTATTCACATGTTAAACAATAATAAAATGAATTGCGGCTGTGCGGTAACACTACGTCACGAACGCGTTAAAATTCTTAAATAAGAGATATAGAAAATCAAATAGAACTCAATAAAGATCTACATTTAAACTCCTTGAAACAACAGTTGTCGAATATCACAGAAACATTTAACCAATTACCCAGCGATCGAGCGCGTAATTTCAACTCCATCAGTCCCTAGCGGATGAAACATTCGATTTTTTAGCGAATTATCCACGGTCTAACACCTGCCTGATCAAATTGGCTGGAAGAGAGTGGGACATGATAAAACCCTACGATTAGGAGTCAATTGAATTGAAAACATATATTTATTCAGCTGCCCTCGTCGAACATCGATTTAATTTTGACTACATCAAAGCTTTTCAGGTCAAAATGGGATGTGTTTGATGATAAAATGAACGGACAGTCGAAATATCGAGTTTTTTGCATTGTATGAAGCGATATGTAAAAGAAGAAGTATTTTTTTAGAAGCTGACGTCGGTAAGCCAGAATTGATTGATTGTTTAGGCTTTTTTTGTTTTTGAAGATTTCCTCGCTTCGTAATAGGGTTGACTTTTATAATTCAGCATGAAAGAATATCCAACATTCTTTGAACCCATCTTCAAAGCATAATTGCTTTCACGATCGTGAAATCTCCAAAACATGCATCAATCTCTTTATCAGGATCAGATAAACTTCTCAGATTTTCCTTTACTTACTGAAATGAAAATAAGTCATTTGATGCTAAGTCAGGACTATACAGTTAAGAGAGTTTCGAGCTCCAGGGCTCTTCCTGAGCCTAATGTTCCTGACCTGCGTCAAATGCTTGCTACAGCTCGATTCGCTATTTTGCGATAGTATCAAACTTTCCATTATCGGAACTAATATGAACATGATATCATCATATGATAATTTGATAACTCAAAATTTTGGATTTACTAACAATACGAACACATATGGGCCAGTACTTCGAGCTCGTGAGTTGCTCCGGGGCAACTGGCCGATTAGATCAAAACGGATAGCGAGTATATCGTGGTAAAGAGACATTTGTGTTCGGCGTTTGGTTTTCCTTATTTCTTGAAAGAAAATAGTTATGTACTATTAGCAGAATTTACTTCTTTGAGTTGTTCTTGTGATACGGTTTTCGATTCAGTAATACTTCTATACAATTATGATCAGAACCAGAAAAAATCTTGAACCAATTGTCAATAATAATTTGCCACTCACATTGGTATATGAACCAATCTAGTTCTGTCACTTATTCAGGAAATCAGATTTCGGAAAGATCTAGAAGTAAGTTTTTCGTACAATAAATATATGAAGATAATACACCATCTACAATAATTTCATTCCCCATCAAACAAATCGAATAAAATTTTAAATTCTGAAATCTGAATCTGCTATAGCTACTCATTTTTCATCATCTGTGAAATGATAGAATACATGTTTCATTATTCAATGAATAAATAAGGTTTAACTAATAAAAAAAAATGTGAAACTGAAAAAAAATTGATTTCACCTGAATGAGACTCTCAATGAATACTCACAACTACAAACATAATAGGGATGTTGACTCATGTTACGAATTCATATAAATTGAGGTTTTCCTCATAGAAGGAAATTTTTGCAATCCTAAAAAACCATTTAGTGATCTTATTATTCTCGTTGAAATAGATAAAGCTGATTTAAATTATGTTATTTATTATCAACTATCACGTGACTGCGAACACCAATCAGAGGTAATCCGTATAGTGACGTCAAACTATTCGTATTGTCATTGCAAATTCGAATGTTCGGTGCTCAGATCAACAAAATACATTCATAGGCCGGGTTCCACAAAACTCCAATCACCTTGATTATTGAAATGTCATCATTTCTCTGCAATTTTCAGTTCATTTTTGACATAAACCATCGACTTACTTCAATATAAACGATTTGATTGCCAATCAAGCTTTGTGAAACCCACGGTTCTGTGACTTGAACCATAGTAAATATATAATATATCATATCTATGATTCGAACTTACGAAGTTGAAAGCTGAAAGAGAACAGAATACCTAGTTCGTTACAAGAACGATAATCTACAATTTTCTTTATAATGGAGATAGGATTCATCAAGGGTAATAGTAGTAACTTTTACAGAAGATAAATTCCCTTATGGTCGCAAGTTTCTTTGCTGAAAACAAGGATTTTTGTGCAGCAGAGCTTAAAAACGAGAAATTGTCTTTGTAAGTAGCAGACTTTTAACTCATATTCATTATTACAAATAAAAGAAGCACCTCATTCAGCATTTACAGACCGACCTATTCATTTTGAAGGCTTAGATTGAACTTTTCCACAAGGGATGGGGCAAAATCAGTTCGCTTTGACAGAAGTCAAAGTATGTTTACTGTATTATGACGTAATCATCTGAACGTGAAAAAATTGAGCATTTCCGCGGGAATTTTGAATTGTCTTTTCATTTACTCATTTTTATTGGCAATTACTATATTTTTAAGGAAAAAGTAATTTTTTCGTGTTTGTATAGGGTTCATCTTTAAAAGAAAATAAATTCCAAAAAGTAGTCAACATCCCTATTGGGGTGAATTTCATATCAAGGATAACATTCCAATCAAGAACACCATGATAACAATTTGAACCGAATTCCCGTCTACTAGCATTACCTGTCATTTCAAGAAAAAAACATTTTAGAAATAGTTGATTGAAAAAAATCATAGCGATTAAATATTTCCGTTCCTCAGTCAGAATTTGGAAAGAAAAATTATCGAAACCAGCTAGCGAATTCAAACTATGTTAAATTACAACGATGTAGAGTGGCCATTCTTTTGTGTCATCCCCACTAAGAATGCTTGTTAGTACTTCATCATCACGCAACGTTTGAACTTGATTATACAGCAACCTCACTTTCAATATTTAACTGAAAATTAATCACCTCAAATTTTTAATAGATAAGTGAATAGGAATATACTGAACATTACTGTCAATGCTGTCACGTGAAAAATCCTGTATTTTAACACGCCCGTTATGGTTTCTAAGAGATTAATACAAACAGTATACTCTTTTCAAAATCTTAATCAAAATAGTTTTTCGATGATTTGAATTATTGAGAAAAACACGAATCGTTTGGTTTGAAGTTAAAACATCAGACCATCTTCAAAGTAGACAGCAAGCTATCCACCCGAATGCACGCTAAATAAAAGAATTTGAATATCAGATTGGCGGCGTAACCCAACCAGGTATCAGAAACTCTATCCGTTTATGAATTTTTCCAGGCTCTGCAGCGAGAAATAAATCGTTCCAGATTTTTCCTAATTAAGTTTTTCGGAGTTGGGTTAAATGTCCATTATAAATTCTCATCAAATAATAACAAAGGATCCAGAGCTCTTTTAATATTCGCACGTTCGCAGAGGCGAGTTATTATCAGTCACTACTTTCGCGGCCTGAAAATCTATTACACGAAAATTACTCGCCGAGATGCAGAAATGAGGCGAGAAAGTTTCGATTATTATCTTTTAACTTTTGGTTTATACGATTACGAGTCTTGGGGATTCACTGCCTTTTTGGAACTTCGAAATATTTGTTTGTTCTTTATCTGTTTAGAGAATTCGGTTTGGAAAGTTTGAGAAAAGACTCTGATAACTCGGAAATAAATGAAAGATGGAAACTTGAGAAAAACGTTCATTTCGAAGTTCACTGGCAGAAAGGAGGAATATTATATTCCGAACTTTTTCAAACAACTGGAAAATATTTTCTGTGTGAAATTAACTTTCTCGCGTCTGCTATGAATTGTACTTTATTTCGATTCAAATGCGATCATGAAAGAGTACATTTTTTACCTATTTTCATGTGAGAATCAATTTTGAACTTCCTACTTCATGATTTCTTGGACACTATGTCATTTCATTAACTATTCAGTATTACATGAATTTCCATTGATTTATCATGTTATTATCAGTCACTACTTTGGCGGCCTGGAAATCTATTACACGAAAATTACTCGCTGAGCTGCAGAAATGAGGCGAGAAAAATTATCGATTATTATCTTTCAACTTTTGGTTTATACGATTACGACTCTTGGGGATTCACTGCCTTTCTGGAACTTCGAAATATTTGTTTGTTCTTTATCTGTTTAGGGAATTCGGTTCCGGAAGTTTGAGGAAAAAATCTTGTAGCTGGGAGATAAATGAAAGATGGAAATTTAGGAAAAAGGCACATTTTGAAAACCACTGGCAAAGAGTAGGAATATAATATTCTGAATCTTTCCCAACCACTGGGGAATACATTCAGTGCGAAATTTACTTTCCTTGTGTCTTCTGGGAATTATACTTTTATTTGAATTTAATCTAAGAATAGTATGTTTTGTTTTTTAAGTGAGTATCAATTTGAAACTTGTACCATGATAACTTGGACTCTATTTTGTTTCATCGCACCTTTTCAGTATTTCATGAACTAAATGGAAAATGAAATATATTATGATTTATCATGTTATTATCAGACACTACTATCGGGGCCAGAAAATCTATAACACGAAAATTACTCGCAGAGCTACAAAAATAAGACGAGAAAGTTTCGATTATTATCTTTTAACTTATGGTTTATGCGATAACGATTCTCGGGGATTCACTGCCTTTCTGGAACTTCGAAATATTTGTTTGTTCTTTATTGGATTAGGAAATGCGGTTCACGAAGTTTGAGGGAAGAAACTTGGAAACAAGTGACAGTGAGAAAAGGGCATATTTCGAAGTCCACTGACTGAGACCAGGAATATTATATTCTGAATTTTTCCCAACAACTGGAGAATATTTTCGTAGCGAAATTAACGTTTCCCGCGTCTTCTGCGAATTATACTACATTTTGCTTTGAATTCGGTCATGAAATAGTATTTTGATTCATTCCGTTCCATGATTACCTAGACAATATTTCGCTTCATCGCACCTAAAGTGTTTTCCAATAAGAAGTGTTATTTTGAATAGCCCGCTATTTCGGTAGATGTCACGTTTGACATTTGACAAGTAGAAACTACGCCATTAATAAGAATGGAACGATACTCGCTTCAAGAATGCATTGAAATTTTTAAAACATTATGAAAATGGTGAAAATTTGGCCGACACGGTTCGTAAAACTCGAACATTATTGGGTCGTCGTGAAGCACCTTGTCGGACCGCAATAAAGAAATTAAAGAAAAAATTCGAGCTGTTGGGACAAGTAAGTGATGTGAAGAATAAAAACCCGTGCACGTCACTCAAGAACCTTTTAACTGGGGGATAAATGAAAGATGGAAAGTTGGGAAAAAGACACACTTTGAAGTCCAGAAAGCAGAAATATAATATTCTGAATAATTTCCAACAACTGAAGAAAATATTTACTGCAAAATTGACTTTTCTTGCGTTTGCTGCGAATTATCCTCTGATTTGAATTAAATCATGGGATAGTATATTTTCTCTCCCTTTTTATGGGAGAATCAATTTGAAACTGTTTCATTATTTCCTGGATTACATTATGTTTCATCACTTATTTGATATTTCATGAACTAAACTTACTTGAACTGGGAGCTAAATTAAAGATGCAAAGTTGGAGAAAAGGCAAATTTCTAGATCTACTGGATAAAAGAGGATATACACAATTCTGAATTTCTCTTAAAAACAAGGAAATATTTTCTCTGGGAATGAACTTTTGCATCTGCTGTGAATTATGCTTCATTTCGCTTTCAATTCGATAATGAAATTGTAGGTAGATAAATATTTTATGTACTCCTAATGTTAGAATTAATGCATAACATTCCGTTTCATCATTACCTGGACCCTAATTGAGTTCATCGCCTATTCTGTAGTTCATGAGCTTATATAAAAAATAAAATACCTATCTATTCTCATGATTTTGAATTATATCAAGAATATAAACAATGAAAGCAGAATATGATAATAATTCATTAAAATCAAAGAAGATGAAAAGTGATAACATTATTACCACCACCTATCGGAGCTCACCAGTAAGGATATCCCTAATACAAATAGTCTTCCCCATCAACGAACCAGGTATGATAATAAATATACAGAATAAAGATTAACGCGTTTTTAGTAAAGTAATTGGGAAATTGGGAATATCAACAATGAAAGCAGGTAATAATATTCGATTTAAATGAACCAATATTAAACTCATATACTTCTTTGGACGTTGACGAGATTAGCTCCGATGTGTGAGTATAATAATGGTTAATCTCAATCGTTCTATGAATATTTTTCTCTGCATTTATTATTAATATTCTCAGTTGCGTTACTTCAAACGAGTTAATCCTTATTTTATTTCATCGTTAGTAATGTCTTCTAGGATTCAGTAAACTGAATCAATATGTGAAAGGAAAAAACAAATTCTATCGATATCACAGAATTTTTTCCTTCCTATCATTATGGTATTTTCGTTTCATAAGTTGTTGATAAAAATGTCATAAGCTCAAAACAAAAGGACAATAGCGTAGTTCCTATTAAAACACTATTTCAATCTTCTATGTAATATTGATAGAATTGTTTCATGAAATGCAATTTCAACTAAAAAATATGAATAAGTATACCTTCATTTCAATGAAGAGGTGCCTGCATGTTGTAACTCATAAATAATGGGTCAGTAAAATATCATATTCAATTCACACAAAAATTATATTGGCTTGATAACTCTATTTTCCGAATGATTCAAATATTTGGACATCGATGTAAAAAAATAATCATTGTAATTAATTAGTTGTCGAAATTTAATTTCCAGTGATTAATTCATGTGTAACGGATCCCTAGGCAACACTGGATATTTATGTGTTCAGATAGTAAATGTTTACAACAAAACAGGTCCCAATTCGCTGAAACGGGAATGTAATGAGGAAACTATTTCAAAAATGCAATTAAATAATCTCTCGATATTGATGATTTCGAAATCTTTATCATTAAAATGATCGGCTGAAAGACAAAAATTAATTTTCTCATTTGCAATACGACTTAACACTCTCTTTTTGTCTAAGGAGATAAAAATAAAATATAAAAATCGTTTCCTCAGTGTAATTGAATTCAATAATAATAATAATAATAATAAAGTAGGAATTATTCCTAAGAGCCTCAAGTCCAACCTCAAGGAGCTAGATTTGGATGAAAACCTGTTTAAAGTAATGCAAAAAGCAGTACTTCTTGGTACTGCTAGAACGGTAAGGAAGTTTGTAGGTCACGAAGGACACCAGGAACAACCATGGAGGAAAACATTGCAAAACCAACTACCACGACATCAACCGAGAGATCCAGGACCAAGCAACGAAGGACGAACAACCCAGGACCCAGGAGAAGAAGACCACCGGGATGAGTGAATGTTCCCCTTAGTAGGGAGTGTGATAGCCGATCGCTAGGGGGTGTGAAAAATCACACCCTTTCTACGCTAATAGGCTCAAGTCGATAAAGTAGCTTTATTGGATCTTCTCCAAATGGCCAACGACCGAAGTCTTCCAGCCTGTTACATAACACTTATTACAATTTTACCGTAATAACATAATAGCATTTATAAAATCGACATTTTACAAAAATCCATACAAAAAAAAAAAAAAAGTTTCAAATCCTTTCTAATGAATAGTACAGGGGTTTGGCAGGAATTTTCCTCTTACTGGCTCGATTCTCACTGAACTCCAGAAGTAATGGAGTAATAATCTCCCTATTGTGTGCTCTCTTTGCAAATTTTTCATTAAGTCGTTTGATTCTACATTGTATTGGTTCAACTTCCGTTCTCTGATATAGCAACTCATTCGATGGGTGGTGTAGTGGGTTATTAGGATGTCTAATTTTTGTTATTTTTCTCAGGCTAGTTCTTTCCCCTGTGATTATACCTTTGAATGTGGTCTTGCTGCAAGTCTCGTATAATTGGTGGCCATACTCCAGGATGGGTCTGCATATCATTTTATATATTCTACTTGCTGTCTTGGTGCTGATACCTTGGTCCTTGTATGTGATGGAACGGAAGTGATTGGCTCTAGCTATGGTGTTTTTTTTTACAGTTGTTATATGAGATTTGAAGGTTAATTTTGAGTCCATTACTACTCCTAAATATTTTACAGAATTGGCAGGGTGAATTGGAACGTTGTTAAATTGGAGCCTTGGTGATGTGCTGTTCAGTTTATGGTGAAAAATTATAAATTCTGATTTCTGTGGATTAGGTTTGATTCTCCATTTTTTCATCCAAATTGATGTTTTGTTTGTTATGTCCTGCAATGTATGTACTGTTTCATTTACAGAATTTCCATGTGAGACAATCACTGTGTCGTCTGCAAACTGCAGTATATATGCATCTTTATTCACTCTAGGTGAGTGGTGGCTATAAATATCAGAGCAGTAAATATTATAAAGTAGTGGTGAAAGGGGGGAACCCTGGGGTAATCCTTGTTCTGGTGTGAAACTTCGTGAGGTTGTTTCTCTAATTTTCACCTGGATACTACGGCCACACAGAAACCCTTCGATCGCCTTCAGTAGATAATCTGGACACCCAAGCAAATGTAGTTTGTACAGTAATCCTGCATGCCATACACTATCAAACGCCTTCTGTATATCCATGAACAATGCAGCTGAATATTTGCCTTCCTTATATTTTGTCTGTACATTAGTTGTTAGTATTATCAGCGGATGTATTGTTGATGATTTTGGTCTAAATCCGAACTGATATTCTGGAATGAAGCGGCCTAGGAGTTTTTCGATTCTTGTCTTGATAATCTTTTCGAAGTTTTTTCCACATACAGGTAAGAGAGTGATGGGTCTATAGTTTTCGATCTTAGAGTGGTCCGTTTTTGTTTTGGGAATGGTAACTATAACTCCTCTCTTCCACACTTCAGGAAAATGTCCTCGTTTCAAGCAGTAGTTGTAAATTTCTATTATTTTTCTGTGAATAGGGAGGTCCAGCTTGCGTAGTATTTTTCTTGGTATTTTATCATGCCCAGGAGCAGAGTTTTTACCACCATTCAAGACCTGAAAGTATTCTTCCTCATCAATTTCATCAATATCATATATACTATGTGAAGAGGGAAATTCACTATCGTGCCATGCTTTAACTGTTTTCTTATGTTCTTCATCGAATGTTCCGTCATGGTCAAATTTATATATTTTCTCAAAATGTGAAGCAAATGCATTGGCAACATCATCATCAGTTGTTAAGTCCTTTCCACTTATCTTGAAAGTTTCTGTATTTCCATGTTTTCTATATTTACTTAATTTTTTTATGGTATTCCAGTAGTTGCGTCCTTGTTGATTTTCTATTGATTTGCATGCTTCAAGATATTTGGATGAACGATGGTGCATTATGAGTCTGTGTATGTCTTTATTTAGCTGATTGTATTTCCTCTTTTTTTCTTCGTCTTCACAACGTTTAATTTCTCGATACACTTGTTTTTTTAATTTAATGAGTTTCAATATGACGGGTGGCAAGGTTGGCTTGTGGTATTGTTTCCTGATCACTGGTGTTTCAGATTCAATTGTATTTTGTAGTTTGCCCATGAACCCGGTTATGAACTCTGGGGTAACTTCATCCTCTCTTCTCATTTCAATCCATTGGCACATTTCATCGTTAACCTTTCCTATGTTGCATTTGTCATACATATAGATGATCTCTTGTGGATATTCCATCGGGTCCTTGTCAAAGTCCAGGGTGAATTCAATGGCCAGGTGATCCGAACCAAGGTCAGGTGTTAGTTGCACATATTTGATATTTGGCTGTAAATTTTTCGTGTATAGTATAATATCTGGGGTACTACTTGGGTTACCAGTCATAATAAAGGTGGGTGGAGTATGTAGCTGAACAAAGTCTGAATTTTTGGTGAACTGATTGATTTGTTTTCTTTTTGCAGCGTTAATATTGAAATCGCCAATGATTATAGAATATTTGTATTGTGCGGCTTTAATTAATAGGTTTTCTTCAATTTTTCGGCTTGTGTGGTGTATATATGTTAAAAAGATGTGAAGTTTGTCATTTTTAAATGGAATGGTCACATGCAAGACCTCATTCCATGGGTTGTTTACATGAGGAGGATTATTCTTTGTTAGTTTCATCCACTGTTCGTCTTGTATAATGCTTCCACCCCTCACGTTTGTATTGAGGATATTGCCCATCTTGGCGATGGTTTTCCAGTTTTTATATTGAATGTTGTGTGATTCTCTTGATTTTGCTTCCACAAACATAGCACAGTTAATATTCTCTTTTTCGATGTATCGATGTACTAGCTCTCTTTTATTATTGTAGCTATTGATGTTCGCATAAATAAATCTAGCTGTGAATGTCCCTGTGTACTTGAAGTCCCTCCGAAGGCTCTGTTTCGATTATCTTGTTCTCATCATCTATATCGAACATCATGATGTAAACGCGATTTCCAATGAAGGTAGGAACAGTATTTATTCGGAATAATTCGATAAAGCGTTTCTGAAGTTTTGCTATGAGTGTTTGTCGGTCAATATTTCCAGGTTTATTAATTTTATGTACATATGTATTGATAATATGATCATGCACAGTAATGTTGCTGTGTATTTTACTGTTTTTGGTTTTGGCCTGTTTTATTTCATTTGATTTCTTGTTAATGGATCTTATCTTGACATTCGGTATTCCTTCAATAGGTTTTAGAGGCCTATTAGGGCATTTAGTAGACCATGCCACATGGTCTGTAGCTCCACATCCTGTACATTTAGCTGGTAGATTGGTGCTGCATTGATTATCTTTGTGTGGGCCATTAAGCGGCCTACAGACGATCAACTTAGTTGAAGACTATGTTGTCAACTAGGTTGTAAACCAAATGAAGATGAAAATAGCGGTTGTCAACCAAGTTGAAAACATCATATCAGCGGTGGTTTCCGTCGAGTGAACTAGTCGGCTGATTAGGAGAAATTATCGAAACATGGAGAGATCTTTCGTTATATGTTATTATAAACGATATATGCGACAATGTGGTGCAGCACAGTTCTTGAATGAAAGAATTTGGACCAAGGATTGGTACCACAATCGGTCTCATTTTTCCCATTTCGGTTTAATGAAAAAACTTTTCGAATTTTGAGCCGAAATTGGTCTCCAACGATAGGGTTCTGCTCCCTGATGACGAATCCGTGGTCTAATTCAATCCGGTCCGTGGGACCGTCCGGCCATAAACACGATAACTTTCTAAGGAATTGTCCTTGAGACTTGAGATTTTCAAGGCGAGTTTGGTTTCCAAATGCCACAATTAAGTTCGTTAATCAGCCAAAACATACAAGGTGTACCATAAAATATGACCATTCCGAATTTTTGTTCCTTAATATTTCAGACAAAACGAAACCAATTGGAATAGAATTTCTCGACCACATGCAAAATGCCCACAGTAAGCCTCATGCGAAATATTGAAAAAAAGAATCATTATATGTCATAACAAGATATCCAAGAATCGCATCATCTGAAGCATATAGTTCAATTTTCTTTTAATTATTGATTTTTACATATTTTATTTTTTAATAATTTCCATAATATAAGTATGATCATCCTGAGATTTTGCATTCATTTACTAAGCATGAATCTCAAGTACTATGCAAAATTTTGAGGTAATAGCATTATTGCTCCACCAATGAATGTTCGCTCAAAGCATCTGCTTAAGGTTTTTTATATATCTTGGATTTTACTCTCCATAATTCAGGAAGATCTTTCACCCAATCAAAGAAATCTACCCAAACTTGAATGTTTGGAATTTTGCTCATCTTTTCTAGTTAAATTACTACCTTTCCTCGAATATTTACGACGGATTTTGAATACGCTATGAGATGTTCACTCTACAAGGTAGAATTCCAACTGGTGTTGTCAACCTAGTTGATGACTACCATACAGACGCTCCAACATAGTCGTCAACATCGGGCTCCGCCCACCAAATATCAAACCGATTTGATCTCGCATCAACTTAGTCTTCAACCTGGAATATCAACCACCAACCAGCCTACAGACGTTCAACTTGGTCGTCAACATGCCGTGTTTACAACTTAGTCTTCAACTAGGTTGATCGTCTGTAGGCCCCTTTACATTTTGAGCATTTAATTGGTGTTTCACATTTATCTGTGGTGTGTGTAAATTGTGAGCATTTTGCACATGGTACAGGTAATGGCTCAGGGGGATAACTTGGTTTTGCTTCAAAATGTTTGCATTTGTAGAATAAGCCTTTGTTAATTAGTTTCTCATAAGACTCAAGTTCACCAGTTATTATTCGAACAAAAAGAGATGGTTTACTTGTTTTTCTTGAAACAATTCGTTTACAGAATCTATGAGTAATATTGTAAGATGTTAATGCTTGGCTAATTTCCTCTTCTTTAATTTCCATATCAACATAAGATATAACAGCCGAGTATGATTCCTTGTATAGTCGTGGTTGATTTGGGTTATTGATAAAATTATCGTGTGTTTCATTGTAGGAAACTATTAAATTTTCTTCCTTCAGGTAGTTGAGAGCAGTTTTCAAGTTTTCTTCTATGTTATTGGACTTAATGATGAACCCTTGTTTTGTCTGAATAATTATGTCTTTTGTCTTTTCAAACATCTGTATCCAAGCATCCACAAGTTGAATTCTTGATGTAATTGCAGGGGCTTTAATATGGTATTTGTTTTTGAATTTTTTGTTTGCTGTGAATGTGTAATTTTGCGTAATTCCTGTTGGTGAATTTTCTTTATTTAGTGTTTGACTTTGTTGTTTGGCTGCTTGGGTTTTTTGGGTTTGTTTTTGGAGCGCTTGAAATCCCCTGAAATATTCGTTTTCGTCTTTATCATTTCCCATGTTGACTTTTGAAGCAGTGTTTATATTTTTATTTATTTTCGGGCGAGCATGTGCGTTATCATTGGAATTCCCATCCGTTTCTTGCTGATAAGCACCAGGTGTTGATTCATTGTTTTCTGCAGTTGGAAATGCAATTTTTTTTGGTATTTGTTGTGTTGGCGAATTGGGATTCTTATTTCTCTTTCTCTTGTGATGAACCTTTGTAAATGTGCCATTATCATCGATTTCCATTTCAGAATATTGACCATCACTTGAAGAAGCCATAATAAGTTTTCTCTTCTGTTTGAACTCAATTAAAGTAAATTCTGCGATAAGCGCTGTGAACGAGGTCCGATCGCGGCGAATTCTCACACGTGAATGATTGAATTCAATTGATTGTATATTCACATAATGAGCGAAGAATGGCTTTAAATTTCTTAACAAATAAATCCTCCTCTGAATAATCAGAGACACATATATCTCGACAATCATCAGCATCTCGAAAAAAAAACATTGCAGCTTTAACAGCGTCATACTGGCGTCAGCTCTACATCATGTATGCTTCCCATCCATTTTCAGTGTCAAATCTCAAATTCATCTCTATACACTTCGTAGAAAATTCCTCCATCCACACTGCAATCCGTCCTCAGATAACTGACATTCCAGAGTAACGTCTTATCAATAGAAAACCAACCAAAAAGTTCTCACACATTCTTCTCACGTACTCTCTATTCGATTTGTTGAGAGAAATGGGTATCTCCTAAAGTATTAACGTGACTCTAATTATTACCTAACTGATTCGTAACATAAATCAGACAAATTCAATAAAGGAACATGAGAAATGTTGTATGTTCATCTGTAGAATCAAGAATCAAACTGTTTCATCCTTCCCTGGAGCAAAGTCTGGAAAATATGTCTGAATCAGACCAATCTGTTCTTGTACAGCACCGTACGTGCGTTATTTAGACCCTAGTTTGGGGCAAGTTTGGTTGATGATGAGGGTGTGACATAATCCTGTTGTTTCCAACGGTATCTTCGCCTGACTTCAGAAACTTCTCCAAGTTGTTGAATAAGTTTAATTTTGTACCAAGTTAAAGATTCATTCAGTCAATGAAGCCGAGTCTTTAAATGAAGTTTCATCGCAACTGAGCATTTGTTTAGACATTTCTGAATGAGGAGCTATTGGAATAACTGGAATCATTTTCAATAGTCTTTTACTTCAGTCGACTTTATGGTCATTGGTGATGATATGTAATTAAGACCATCAGCATAATTATATCGGCTGAAATATTTGAGTTGGGATATTGCCAATAATATTTCATAGAAATTATTCGAATGTTTCCATTTCTAAAGAACGACATTTTACCTTAGTCACTGTTCAGTTATTCCAACGTTCATCAATTTTTTTCCCTATATAATGAAAATCATATGTTTTTTTTCCGCTTCGTCTTTCAGAAGATAAAAAAACATGATATACATACATACATCGTCAATTGTCACATTAGGTCCCTCAGAAATGAACAATTCGTGTTCTGAATATACAAAGAGTATTTCCTTTTTTTCATCAACAATTAATTTTATGGAGAATCATTATTTGTTTTTCTCTGCTTTATGCATGAGATAGAATAAGGAAAATCTAAATTTATCAATTTTTTTTTTAATCGTTGTTATTCCCTGAGTTCAATTTCTATAGTATTATTATCTCACTTCTTTGAGTTTACTGCTAGTACGCCTAGATTTTCTGGCTCTGATAAATGAAATTATCTACATAATTCGTTGAGCAATGATGTTTGGAGTTTTCCTCAATAAATCAATCCAAATACGATCCATTCCAACAGAACCATTGGCCAAATTATCTACTTCATCTAACAAAATACACGTGGATTCCTTAATTTCCTTTTTATAATTAATCAGGTTCCGTCATTAGGATCTTTGTGTTGTTCCAGTTCATCACATGATCTCCGCTATTTGAAAGAACATGATCAGCTATTTGTGATCTTGTAATGTCTCTATTTTTATGTTATTCTTATGTTCCCGTTTTCTTATCTCTAAAGCTCTTGATGTCTCTCCTGTATAAGATTTTCCACATATACAGGGAATATTGTAAACACAATTTTTTGATTTTTGGTTACGATCTGGTTAGAATGGATCTCAAATCATTTTGTGTTTTGAAAACAGTTCTTATGTTGAATTTGCAACCAATTCTTCTTATTTTCTCTGAAAGGCCAGGAATATAGGGAATGACGTTCAACAAAGTTGGTTGTTCTTGACGGTTTTCTGTTTGTATCTGATCATCATTAGAATTATGATTAGAACCCTCCCAGAATATATTTCAATCAATATCCTTCTGCTCACATACAGGAAAGAGGTATGAAGCAGTCCAAATACGATCTTACTTTGCTTATAGGGCAGGTTATATTGAAAAAAATTCGGCAAGGAATTCAAAATACTTTTTATAAGATAATAATTTCCAAGGTGTAATTTTCTACCCCCATGAATTGGAGGGATAAAAGAAGTCAACATTGTTGTTCCAAATTTCCTGAAGCGATAAATAACGACTTACAGAGAATTGCAGTATATTTACAATTAAACAGATATGGCATATTAGCCGGGAATCAAAGAAAACGAACAGACCAATACATTTGCCAAAAAGGGCGCTCATGTCACTCATTGGCACAGAACGACAGAACCCCTCTGTGGCATAGGTGAATGTAACTATTAGAAAGATTTTCCGGAGAAGGAGAAAGCCGAGAAGAAAAAACTATGGCGAAATCTCCAAGAGATGAATCATTTCACTAATTCCTTCAGAACTTTGAATCAGCAAGATCCAAAAGATATCTGAATCTTGGTACGAAACAATTATTACACTCCGTCACTGGCTTCCTTACAGGACAATGTCGCCTCAGGAAGCACCTGTTGAGGATGGGATTATCGGACACTGACTAGTGTAATTTCTGTGGGGAGGAGGAGGAAACCCCCATTCACCGAGTCACGGAATGCTTTGGCATTACGAGCCTAAGGAGAGAATGCATTGTGCTAGACTCTTGTTAAAGTGGGGAACTAGCCTCGTTGAAGCCTTCACAGATATTAGATTTCATCAGATCTCTGGAACTGGAAGACGAGCTGTAAAGGGTGTGGTCAGAACAGGGGGCACAATAGACCTTGACGTTGCAGTTAACTGTAACCCCGTTTCAAACTATAACTATGACTATTATTCGGGCCGCATCTTTTTATAGAACTTACTCTTAGCAGAGAGATATAAGGATTTACCATTAAGTTAATTCCATCATTTAATTTTCCAGGTTGCATGGCTACGTGTTGATACCCAAACAATTCTCACCATTCAAGGTCATGTAATTACGAAGAATCACAGGATAGGAGTGACCCACAGTGAGCAGAAGACTTGGTATCTTCACATCAAAGAAGTCAAGGAGAGTGACAAAGGATGGTATATGTGCCAGATTAATACTGACCCGATGAAAAGTCAAGTGGGATATCTCGATGTCGTGGGTAAGAATATTTTAGGTAATGTGGGCTTTCTTAGATCTTACGATATATTTTCTCCATTTCCCAATTTTATATGCAGTCTCTAGTTAAATTTACATTTGTTTGAAAGATATGTCCTTGGATGTAATTTAAAAACTCATGAATTGATATTATAATTAATTCCTGCTGTATAAACAGGTCCTGATACCTAAGTTTAAAATGATATTATGCAAGGATGATTGAAGTAGCAATGTGTAATTCCATATAGATATTCCTTCAATTTTCGAGAATATTTAAGGCTATGCGAATGGATAATATAAAAAAATATTTTCGTATCATGCCATACACTGTTCTTCATAAAACGTTCAATTCTCATCTCATTTCTGTTCGTTATTCCTAATAAATATTTTACTAGCATAATTATGAAGAGGAGTAGCAAACATGAGGAATCGTTTCGTTTTTAAGAAATTAATGATAAAATTTGGAAAAATCGAAAGGTATCAATCGTTAGTTTGAACAATTACCTATTTGGTCCTAATACAGGGTTTCCCGGAAAATGTGGGAAATCTTTCGGATTCAGATAGAACATGAAAAATAAGATGACAAGTTTCCATAATTTTTTTTCCTAGCGGCCTCCCTACGAAGATACGACCTAGTAAATGACGCCACTAGAAATTCATTTAGTATAAATTTCAATTACATTACCTCTTTCATAATTTTTTTTCGAAAACGGTTCAAGAGTACCTTTTCTTTAGCTTAATGTTCAAGGTATCCCAGTTTATTTTTTTCAGCACCTTATCATACAGGGTGTTTAAAATGTAAGCATTAAAATGTACGACCCAGTCCGCCCCTGGTAAACTGAACAAGCTAATTGAAGTTTGAATGCGATGATTTAAAAGGTCCTATTAATCATATAAAATTTTCATCAAATATCCAGTACTTTGAAACTTATTCCACGAAAATGGATTTCCAATGGCGTCATTTAGGAGGTTGTATCTTCGTAGGGAGGACCGCCAGGAAAAAAAATTATGGGAACTTGTCATCTTCATTTTTTATGTTCTATCTGAATCCGAGAGATTTCCCACATTTTTCGGGACACCCTGTACGACTGGGTTGGTTTTTGGTTGTTTTGAAGAGAATTTTTTGATTTCGTCATAATTATGAGTCTGAAATAGAAAATATATTTTTCGGGACATCTTGTATTAGTAACCCAAGTTTTCAATTCGAAATAAGAAGTTCTTTAATTTACCAAAAGCACAATGAACTTATGTTCATATGTCATTTAATCATAATAAACCTTTACAGGTTCAACAAAGAGAGAAAATTCAAATTGTTTAAAGTTAATTTGAAAATTTTCTTTTATTGTATGCGTTCAATTCATTTGCCATAATAAACTCAATGAGTAATTTTCTCAGTGAAAATGAAAACTAGGGTTATTTTTCGCCATAACTAGCTCGAAAATACAAAAATAGTGTATATAGACCAGTTGAAGTAAAGTTCAGTTCTAGGATTATTTTTACACTCAAGTCGGTTACTTCACTCGCTCAGTCCATTATTGTAGAGTAGTGTTTTCCAATAAGACGTGTTATTTTGAATATCCCGCTATTTCGGTAGATGATACGTTTGAAGCTGTCATTTTTTGCCATTTGACAAATAGAAACTACGCCATTAATAAAAATGAAACGATACACGCTTCAAGAACGCACTGAAATTATTAAAATTCACTATAAAAATGGTGAAAATTTGGCAAAGACGGTAAAACTGAAACATTTTAGGGTCGTCGTGAAGCACCTTGTGGGACCGTAATAAAGAAATAGGCGGAAAAATTCATTCGAACTGTTGGGACAAGTTAGTGATGTGGAAAATAAAACCCTTGCACGTCGCTCAAGAACATCCAAAAATATTGCTGCTGCAGCCGAAAGTGTTGAACAAAACCCAGGTTTGTCCATTGCTCGTCGTTCTGATATTTTTAGGCCGAAATTGGATAGTATTGATCTGGACAACGTTTTCTTTTAACAAGACGGCACGTGCCACACAAGCAACGAAACCATTGATTTTTTGCATGAAAAGTTTCCAGACCGTGTTATCTGTCGAAGAGTTGATCACAATTGGCCACCGAGATCTTGTGATTTAGCACCTTGCGACTTCTTCCTTTGGGGCCACTTGTAAGAGAAGTTTACGCCAATAGACAAGCGTTGATTCAAGACCTCAGAGATGGAACTCGTGAGGTAATCGGGGACACTGAGCAGCCACTTTGCGATTTGGTTATGGAAAATTTCATTAAAAGGAAATGGTTCTGCATGCGTGGTAGATGTGGTCATTTGCCGTATGTTATTTTCCACTATTAACGCCATAGCTTCTTTTTTATAATGAAATAAACATTCGAACATTTATATTGAAAAATGGCATTTTTGTGAATATCAAAATAACACCTCTTATTGGAAAACCCTTTATTATCGAATTGTATGGGAAATTAACCATTTCCATGCTCATCATTCGTATGAGAATGATTTCTTAACTGCTGTCTACTTTACTGTTAAGATATTAAGATCCCTATGATCAGTTTTAATGTTAATTTAAAATACCGAAATGAAAAAACCATCCAATTTCAGTTGGGGTCATATATCAGGACCATCATCAGAGCTGTGTCCAAGTCTTGTGCTTAGTGCTCGTGAAAGCACTCGAAGCACTTTTGTGCTCGTGAGCACAGTGCTCGCGAGCACTAGAGTGAACCAGTGCTTAGTGCTTGGTACTTCGCGAATAATAATAATATTTTTGAAAGGGCTTAGTGCTTAGTAATTCGAAAAAGTGCTCCTAAACACCGCAGTGCTCCCGAGCACTTTCAGAAATTACCGAGCACTAAGCCCTTTATGGACTTGTCGGAACATGAAAATGACGGACTTTACCCTGATTGGAATAGACAAAGAACTGAAATATTAATTGTTTTTGGGTCAACCTCTATGGATATTTAAGTTGTTAAAATTTTACTTCATTATAACTCTGGTGTTGAGAAAACGATCTCGCTGTATTTTATGGATTGATACAAGCATTGTTTAAGGAGAAGATCCTTAAACAATGATACAAGTCTTTATATTCTCATCATTCTGACACGGAGAACAAATTGTTATGTTATGTTTTTTTTGAAAATTTTATGGAGCAATACGACAATTTTTTGATATACGATGCAAGTTTCTATAATCATGCTTTCAGGTTATTTATAGTCGAATATACAAGTTACAGTCTGTTCACTTAATGAAACTCAGAAAACGTTTCTTCATTGCAGACACCATTTTTTTCTAGCTTCGCCACAAGAAAAATTTCCATCTAATTTGTGGACAAGACGTCATTGTCTTTCTGTAACTTTTCGGATTTTATTGTCTGTTTCGAGACCATATGTGATATGTTTAATTTCTGAACGTCAATCTGAAGGTCACGAGGTCTCTATCAGGTTTCTTGATGAATGGCTTTTACGCTGTGATTTTCGATTGTTTTACAATACTTCAACTTTCTCAGATTCAAAATTAACTTTCAGTTTCCCCGGATATACTCGATACTCGAACGAGTCCAGATATGATAGTTGATGAAGGATCTAATGCCAGTTTACACTGTTCAGCCCGTGGATCTCCAGAGCCCCTCATAACTTGGAAGAGGGAGGATGGTCAAATGATTCCCCAGGGATCAGAAAACTACGGTGAGATATGAACATGAATAATATATGCCTTTTCTAAGAGTTATCGAGAATGTTATACGTGTAATAGTTTCTTGGGTTGAAAGTAGAGAAAGTTCATAATTTATTAGGAAAAAAGGTTGAATCAAAGATTTGGAGTGTGTTTATTGCAAACAAAAACTGGTCAAATGTATGAGGCAGTCTAAACAACAAACCATAATTCCTTCCATCTAATGAAATACCTAGTTTTTTGTCAATTTTTTACTGAAATGAGTCCGAACCGAACCAGTTTTTCTTCTGTAGCTTGAAATTTTTATTATAACTACAATATGACCTTATGTTTCAACCTGAGACTCGTTTTCCAGTTCTCCTTAGGCTGAAAACTATTCAAAAGAGGAAAAATCAAGTAATAAAGATTATTTCAATTGTGTTTTCCATAATTTCTTGAGTTCAGAATCTATTCGCCTCAACCATAATTATTTGTTTTTAAAATTTGAATAATAATCAATACTCCTGTTTATGTCTCAAACCCTAGGTGTGGGTTTGTGAAAAGAATAGATTATTGAACACATTTTTTCTTTCAGTTGCTAGTATGAATGGACCTACTTTGAACATTACCAAAGTGAAAAGGGACCATATGGGTCCCTACCTATGTATAGCTTCTAATGGTGTACCTCCTTCAATCAGTAAAAGAATAATGTTAATAGTTCAATGTGAGTATGAAATGCTAGCAGTGAATAAAACAAGCATTATTCAAGAACAAAATGTGTATATTTGCAGTTCCTCCTACGATCTGGATTGAGTATCAGCTTGTTGGCGCTTATGAGAATCAAGAGGTTGTCTTGGAATGTCATTGTGAAGCATTCCCAAAATCAATTAACTACTGGACGAGGGACAGAGGAGAGATAATATCACATAGTGAGTATTTCTTTTATGTAGAATCCTTAGCTGCATTGAGCCAGTGTATCTTTGGAGGATCTCCTCTGAAGACGATTCTACTTTCTCCAACGGTTTGTAACTCCGTTGAAGTAGCAGTGAGATTATGGAGAGTAGGGGGTTTCAAATCCCCTACAAACCAAGTGAAACTCGCAGTGTAGTTTGAAAGATTTATTAAGTGTACATCACACAAAATATGAACAATAATAGTTCTTCAATCAACTAGGTTATTAAAGACAGCGACTAATGGTCAAGATATTTTAAAGAGTGAGCAGAGGGAACGCTTTGATAGTTTGAGACCATTAGTCGCTCGATTAATAACCGAGTTGATTACAAGATATTTCCGACGATCTCAATATGAATTGTGTATGAATTCTTGATTGAAATACATTTTTATTTTGCACAAGACATACATTTGTCATAGTGAAATATCTATGTTCCAGTAGAGTTTTGACATTTCTCGTAGTGCTTCTGAATACTTTGTGGACGGTTGCCATGAGGATTGCACATTGAAATAGATAAAAACAATTGAGCATTAAAATGGGTCATTAATGCTCAATTTCGTACACATTAAAATCATCTTTTATTTAGAGGTCTGCGGAAAATGTTAATAAATAGGAACAGTTTATATATTAATTCTGACGATACACAGCTTTCGTCATGTCCGCTTTCCGGAGTTGCTGTGATAAGCAAAATTTGCAGCTCCCTGAGAAAAATTGTTCATTTGGATTCTTACAAGTGAGGTGAACATAGCGGTGCAACTGGTCGTCCAACGCTATTACCACACTGTTAAAAATAAGCGCATTATATTTATTATTGTTGGTAATAATTTTTGTACCTTGGGTAGACATATATATATATATACCTGATTATTGAAACATAGATAAATTGAAAATAGTAATCATCGAAATGAATACAATCTTCAATTTATAGGCTCACAGAACCTATAAATTGAAGATTGTATTCATTTCGATGATTACTAAAAATAAAATGTTAATAAATAGGAACAGTTTATATATTAATTTTGACGATACACAGCTTTCGTCATGTCCGCTTTCCGGAGTTGCTGTAATCAGCAAAATTTGCAGCCCCCTGAGAAAAATTGTTCATTTGGATTCTTACAAGTGAGGTGAACATAGCGGTGCAACTGGTCGTCCAACGCTATTACCACACTGTTAAAAATAAGCGCATTATATTTATTATTGTTGGTAATAATTTTTGTACCTTGGGTAGACATATATATATATACCTAATTATTGAAACATAGATAAATTGAAAATAGTAATCATCGGAATGAATACAATCTTCAATTTATAGGCTCACAGAACCTATAAATTGAAGATTGTATTCATTTCGATGATAACTAAAAATAAAATGTTAATAAATAGGAACAGTTTATATATTAATTTTGACGATACACAGCTTTCGTCATGTCCGCTTTCCGGAGTTGCTGTAATCAGCAAAATTTGCAGCCCCCTGAGAAAAATTGTTCATTTGGATTCTAACAAGTGAGGTGGACATAGCGGTGCAACTGGTCGTCCAACGCTATTACCACTTACCACACTGTTAAAAATAAGCTCATTATATTTATTATTGTTGGTAATAATTTTTGTACCTTGGGTAGACATATATATATATATATACCTGATTATTGAAACATAGATAAATTGAAAATAGTAATCATCGAAATGAATACAATCTTCAATTTATAGGCTCACAGAACCTATAAATTGAAGATTGTATTCATTTCGATGATTACTATTTTCAATTTATCTATGTTTCAAAAATTTGTTAGGTTAGCCTCCTTAAAGGCAAAGAATTTTTTTGTTTGTCATTTTTTCTTTATTTTAAATACCTGAATATGTATTTCAGTTGTCTATGTTTTATGAATAGAGTAAGTGAGCCTGCATCGATTGAAATATATTTTGGGAGGATTCTGCATTTCTAAAAATTTTATAGGTTTTCACTTCCAGTCTCTGAAACAGATATAATTATAAAAATTTCAATTAAGATGAAGTGCTCCTGCGAAAATCTTTAAACTTATTCGTCAGGAGCAAATTGGTCTTGAAAAAATTGTTGCCTAACTGTAAAACTGAAAAAGGAAATAAATGAAAAGGACGATGTAACGTTTCGGTGTCTATATCAGACACCTCCTTCAGACAAACTAGTAAAATCTTCAGAGTTGTGTATTTTTTCATTTTTATTCTAATTAGACTGCTAATAAATAATCTGATATAGACACCGAAACGTTACATCGTCCTTTTCATTTATTTCCTTTTTCAGTTTTACAGTTAGGCAACAATTTTTTCAAGACCAATTTGCTCCTGACGAATAAGTTCAAAGATTTTAGCTGCAGCACATCATCTTAATTGAATTTTTTCTAATGATTTCTGTTTCAGAGACTGGGAGTGAAAACCTATAAAGTTTTTCAGAATATATTTCAATCGATACAGGCTCACTAACTCTATTCATAAAACATAGTCAACTGAAATACATTAGGGTTGTCAACCCCAGGAACAAAAAATATTACCATATTACAATATAATGGATATAGTGAGCTTATTTTTAACAGTGTGGTAATAACGTTGGACTACCAGTTGCTCCGCTGTGTCCACCTCACTTGTTTCAATCCAAATTAACAAATTTTCTCAGGGGGCTGCGTTGATCCGATCCCACCCAAGAGATTATCCAAAGTGCAACCCTTACAGCTGAATTTTGTCAATGCCGTTGTTTGTTCGCACCGTCAAGTCTTAACTTCCGTATTGCCCATTGATCATGAATTCAAAGCGAACCATCTGATACCGGACTACAAATTCGAGACTACGATCGAAAGTTAGGAGACAGAGCGGATTGGTTTATTTGATATTCGTCCTCTGGTCAACTTTATGTAAACCGATTTCCCCCAGATCGGTTCGAATTGGCACGATTGTGTACTTCCGAGGTTGGAATGAATCAATTTGTTTCGACTTGGAGGTTTGGAAACGATCGGGATCCTTGAGGTCATACCGAGGTCTTAATTAAACCTCTGTCATGGGGTTTGTACTGGGGATGGGGGTGCGTGATGAATTTAATTTGGTCAGAAGAGATTTGTCGTTTTCGGCCCAGAATTCGGACTAGTAATTCTAATGATATCTAGATACGATAGGGTTAAGTGTGTACCATACCATGAATAACACGCCTTGTAATCTCAATGTTAAAGTTTGTGTTTTATCAACTCAGGATTTAGAATTGGTACCAATCGTTCTGATGGAAACTCTGTTCTAACCGTAGAAATAGTATGAACTCGGTCTAGTAGAGATTTTATGGATTTATCATCACGAATGTTGAATTTAGCTTTTCATTGACCGGAAAATTTTACGAGAGGAAAACTGGCCTCGAAGTGAGTCTTGAAAGTGTGGAAAAAAATTCTATACATTTCATTCGCATTTTAAACCGAGGTAGAGGTGATACGGCCCCAAATTTCATGAGATAATCTCTCATTGAAATTTGCCATTGTAGCATCATTGAGCTTCCTTCATTTGATCTTTTCATGGAGCTGAAGTTGCAAAGGAAGAGGCGGAATGAATTTTTAAGCGAAATGATCTGAAAGGTGAGCTTCCAAGGCAGTAGAGACCGCTTCCCTCTTTGTTTTAGTATCTTCCAAAACGTCAATATTGAAATCACCCGCTAAAAAGTTCCAAAGTTCAATTCACTCAAGACAATAGCTTCTGGCCAGATATATCCCTTTGATAAGGTTTTATAAATATTTTCTGGTACGCCTTCGATGAAATCTGAATGTATCCCTTTGGTATTAAATTTTTCCACATCCACATATATGATATCGACGAAATCTTCTGCTACAGCTTTCTGTCGCTGTATTCTGTCGATATAAAGCCATTTGTGTCGAATTGCTTGTTGTATCAAACATTTTTCCATACGTTTTGATGGGTACGTTCAGCAGCACTCAACTGTTGGCATAATGCAAAAATCAGTTGAGTAGAGTTGAGTTTCAGCGGATGAAAATTTTCTGAACGCTTAGTTGAGCGATTTACAAATCTGACATATCATGATATACAAACCTTATGTTTTGATACCCAGTTGAGAAGCTTGTTGTGATTGTACTTGCAGATTATAAAAGTCATCCTTAATAAACATCAACTCATAGAACACAACAATACTAAACTTCAAATAAAAACCCTTAACATAAACAAATCACAAAATAATAGGTATGATGCGCATGTCTCAGAGGTCAGATGAGTTACAAAGCGCAAATTTTTACCGCTGCCAGAAATCGACAGCTGCTGAGAAACCTCAATCTGTCAGCGGGATTTCACAACTTGCTCAACTGTTGGCATAAAGCAAAAATCAGTTGATTAGAGTTAAGTTTCCGCGGATGAAAATTTTCTGAACGCTTCGATGAGTGATTTACAAATCTGACATATCATGATAATATATAACCCTATTTTTTGATACCCATTTGAGAAATTTTACGTGATTGTACTTGCAGATTATAAATTGAAGTGTATTGGAATAACCAAAATACTCCTCAATACTCTTCAATTCACAGAACACAACAATACTAATTTTCAACTAAAAACCCTAAACATAAACAGATCACAAAATAGGTATATGAGCATGTCTCATCGGTCAGATGAGTTACAAAGCGCAAATTTTTACCGCTGCCAGAAATCGACAGCTTCTGAGAAACTTCGCTCTGTCTGCGGTTTTGCTGAACGCTATCGCTTTCACAACTTACTCAACTGTTTTTAACAGTTGAGTGCTGCTGAACGTGGTGTCCGTGAAGTTAGCACCTACTTTTTCGAAAATGAAAGAAAATTTTCTTGCATTCGTTAGTAACTCGTTAGTAACTATTTGTAACATCAAAAGTTTCGTTTTTACCTCAAAGGAACTGGTGGAAAAACACCGCATTCCGCTAACTTCACGGGCACCCACATTTTCGAAAATTAAAAAAAGTTTTGCTGCATTCGTTAGTAACTCGTTAGTAACTATTTGTAAGCAAAAAAATTTGGTTGTAACCTTACCTTTCATGATAAAATGACACCTCCAAAATGCGAATTTAGCACCCACTTGATGGAAAATGAAAAAAAATTTTGCATTCGTTAGTAAGTCGTTAGTAACTATTTGTAACATCAAAATTCTCGTTTGTACCTCAAAGGAACTGGTCTAAAAATACTGAATTCCTCTGGGTGCTAACATCACGGGCACCCACATTTTCGAAAGATAAAGAAAATTTATTTTCAAGAATGTATGAACAAACAACATTTTATGATATATAAAAAGTAACCCATGGATTGGTCAAATCTAGAGCATACAAATATATAACTCGTTTGAAATTAATAAATCATATACCTATTAATTAATTCATAAACGGTTTCACATTTAAAAGTAGAAGTCTTCTAGCAGATATCAAGATTTCTGAAAATCGTCAATTTCGTTAAGGGGTGTAGTTCAACATGAAATCCATCATTTTATGATTTAATCCTTGTGAACAGCAAGCCTTTAATTTAATCAGACAATATGGTTAACGCGATTTGTTTTTAAAAAGGTCCTTTCTTATTTAATGAGACAGTATTTTTTTCGAGGCTTTCCTTACGTAGACATATAATATTCCATTTTTGAAAACGAAATATGGCTTTAGTCATCTGGCGCATTAGATATTTTTTTTATTTATTTATATATTATATAATAACCAATCAATTTGAAATATAGATAAACGGTAAATAGGACATGCTATTTCGTTTATTTTCCAAGTCCTATTTCTCATTTATCTATTATCTGAATTGATTTAATTTGAAAAGATCTAATTTGATTGGATTGGATTTATCAACTCAATGCAATCAGACGGGAGGGTCAAATTTGATTGAAAAAAAGACATGAGTGTCATGAATATCTTATTTCCAGAACTGCTCAAATAAAGATACTCTTTGAAATGGTAGGATTTTGTTACAATCTTTGTCTCTAACTTACAATTTTGTCGGAGAGCATTCTTCAATTCATTTTTTATGTTTAATGAAAGTAATATATAATTCTGATTTATATGAATTAAAAACTTGAATCTAATGTTTCTCACCATTATTCAATATTGAAACTGAAATCACATTTGCAAGAAAGTTTTTAAAGCAAAAAAAAGAGTGCATTTCCGTAGTAGGTGGTGCTAACTCAGCATTTAAGGGTTGCTGTTTTTTCTTTTATTGTCAGTTAACAAACTCTTAATTTTTTGAAACAAACAGACACAATCGAGTTACTACCGAATCGAAAAGAACTTATTTTTTTCTTTTTGGGAAGAGTATGTGCTAACCGCGCATTTTAGAAATGTGACTATTCTATTATAGGTTGTCTTACAGACAAAAATTGTTGTGTTATAAATGGTTTGTAACTAGGTACTAACGAATGCAAAGAAAATCATTATAGACATTTTGAGCGTGTATATTTTTCATTATATGTTAGGTTACAAATGAAAATTTTTGTGTTATAAATAGTAACTAACGAATGCAAACAACATCATTTTCGAAAAAGTGGGTGCTAACTTCTCATTTTATTTGTGTAATTTTTTCGTTATAGATAAGGTTCATACGAAAGCTTTTGTGTCACAAATAGTTACTCACGAGTTACTAAAGAGTAGAAAAAAATTTCTCCATTTGCGAAAAAGTGGGTGCTAACTTCGCATTTTAGGGGTGTAATTTTTCCATTACAGATTAGGTTACTAACAAAAATTTTTGAGTTACAAATAGTTACCAACGAATTACTAACGAATGCAACAATTTTTTTTTTAATTTTCAAAAATGCGGGTGCCCATGAAGTTAGCACCCAGCGGAATGTGGTGTTTTTCCACCAGTTCCTTTGAAGTACAAACGGAAATTTTGATGTTACAAATAGTAACTAACGAGTTACTAACGAATGCAAGAAATTTTTTTTTCATTTACGAAAAAGTGGGTGCTAACTTCGCGTTTTAGGTATGTAATTTTTTCATTACAGGTCAGGTTACAAATGGAAATTTTTGAGTTACAAATAGTAACTAACGAATGCAAAAAAAAATCTTCTTCATTTTCGAAAAAGTGGGTGCTAACTTCGCATTTTGGGGTGTCATTTTCTCATAACAGGTAAGGTTACAAAAAAATTTTCTGCGTTACAAGTAGTTACTAACGAGTTACCAACGAATGCAACAAAATTTTTCTTAATTTTCGAAAATATGGGTACTCGTGAAGTTAGCAACCAGCGGAATGCGGTGTTTTTCCACCAGTTCCTTTGAGGTACAAACGAAAATTTTGATGTTATAAATAGTTACTAACGAGTTACTAACGAATGCAAGAAAATTTGTTTTCATTTTCGAGAAAGTGAGTGCTAACTTCCCGGACACCTGAACGTGCCCATTGTATCGTTTTGTTGTCAACAATCAACTGATTTGGTATCACCGGATTGTTTATATTTTCTTTTGAGGTTACATTCCGAGTGCCAGTCATATTTTATGTTTCAGCGCTGAAACCTGTTATTTGACTTTGACGAGGTATACATGGTCTTTCACGAGGAACCTCACCCATATTTATACGGGAAACTACTGAACGTATTTTCATGAAATTCAGCACTTATAAGTATTTCACGATGCTGATGAAATCTTAAATATTTTCAAGGCATGAGCACCTCCGGTTTTTCCGGAAATGACGTCAACTTCCGTTTTTCAAATAAGAACACCATTTTTTTATTGCAGAAATAGATTCCTTAAAAAATTTCAAGTTATTTTGATGTAACATTTTTCAGTTTTGGTTGGAAAATTCTCTCTGAGCGGGAAAATACGAAAAAAAATCGAAAATAGAGCTCCGCTGAAACAAGAATACCTTCGAGGTTTTTGGATGGAAAATTTTCATTTTTGGAATTTTTTAAGATGTAAGATTGATGTATCCACTTTAAAAATCGAAATCGCGATTCATGGTACAGGGAGTGAAAAAATCGCTTTCAAAGTTAGGGATGACAAAATCGTGAAAAATCAATTTTTTCAAATTAGAACCCCATTTTTTTATGGCAGATATTGAATCTACGTTAAAAAATGATGTTAGTGTATGCATCACACCCTTGCCCTAAAGTGGATATTTTCTGAGTTATTCACAAAAAACTGTTTCGTCTTGAATTTTCAGCTATTTCTTTTCCCTTCACGCCAAAAAGATGAAATTTTCAGGAACTGTTACTTAAACCATGTTTTAGATTTTACTACCCTAAATATGCAAGAGAAAAAAGTTACAGGTTGTTCCTAAATAGATGGCGAATTTTGATTCGAATTTGTATCGGAAACCTCTTTATTTCAACTAATCGGCCAATGATATCTATCATTAAAAAAAAAAGAATATAAAACATGGTAAGTTTTTGCATATGGTTCATAAGGAATTATTTATTTATCACTGGAGAGAAAACCGATGGCCGATTAGTTGAAATAAAGAGGTTTCCGATACAAATTCGAATCAAAATTCGCCATCTATTTAGGAACAACCTGTAACTTTTTTCTCTTGCATATTTAGGGTAGTAAAATCTAAAACATGGTTTAAGTAACAGTTCCTGAAAATTTCATCTTTCGGGCGTGAAGGGAAAAGAAATAGCTGAAAATTCAAGACGAAAAACAGTTTTTTGTGAATAACTCAGAAAAAATCCACTTTAGGGCAAGGGTGTGAGGCATACACTCACATCATTTTTTAACGTAGATTCAATATCTGCCATAAAAAAAAATGGGGTTCTAATTTGAAAAAATTGATTTTTCACGATTTTGTCATCCCTAACTTTGAAAGCGATTTTTTCACTCCCTGTATCATGAATCGCGATTTCGATTTTTAAAGTGGATACATCAATCTTACATCTTGAAAAATTCCAAAAATGAAAACTTTTCATCCAAAAACCTCGAAGTTATTCTTGTTTCAGCGGAGCTCTATTTTCGATTTTTTTTTTTTCGTATTTTCCCGCTCAGAGAGAATTTTCCAACCAAAACTGAAAAATGTTACATCAAAATAACTTGAAATTTTCTAAGGAATCTATTTCTGCAATAAAAAAATGGTGTTCTAATTTGAAAAACGGTAGTTGACGTCATTTCTGGAAAAACCGGAGGTGCTCATGCCTTGAAAATATTTTAGATTTCATCAGCATCGTGAAATACTTATAAGTGCTGAATTTCATGAAAATACGTTCAGTAGTTTCCCGTATAAATATGGGTGAGGTTCCTCGTGAAAGACCCTGTATTGTTAACTTTTGTCGTTGACTGATTATTGAGTAAAATACAAGTCTATGCGACCCTAGCGGCTTTACGTAGAACTATCCCGAAACGAGTATTCCAAAACGCGGGACGGTATATGACACTCGATTGTTTGTGCCTAAAAAATGAGAATGCCTGAAGAAATTAGATTTGTATTGTGTGTTCATTATAATATTTGTCTAGTTAGTTGGTTTTTAATCTGATTTAAAGATGACTAAAGAAAATACAGTGAAGAACACTATTGTTGCTGTGTTTATGGATGAAGCTTTAAAGAGTTTTTTCACAGGTTACTATTTTATAGGATTGTGTTTATGAAAAAATAATATTTTATCAGTTGATCACCAGTTTGCACTAGAGGAAGCATTTCAGATGTTTAGTGCAGTCAAAATCAAGAAAACAAAGAGATTAGCCAGTTTCAGGATTCATATTTGGACTTAAAGGAGGAAATATAGTACATTATTGGATGTATTTCCAATTCACTCGTTAAAGAAAACAGATGAAGATTACTCGTTAATTGACAAAATTGTTGTGATAACTTAAGTTTTTATGAATATATGCCCTGAAATCATATCACTTGGCTAAAACTTATCTGGATGTTCTTTCAAGTTGCAGTATATCTTTTGTTTTTTTATATGAGACAAGTAGAAGGTAACTGCTATATTCACTATTTTATGAAAAATAGCATACACATACTTACTTTAACTCTGTATTGTAAAATTAATTATTATTTCTTATTAGATAATTAATTTTTTTTTTAAACCAGGGAATAAAATTTGTTGGTTTGGATTGAATGATAAATGCTTCACTTACGACAAAATATTAATGAATTTTTCTGATTTGTATTCAATAAAAATAGTTTTGATGTTGTGAATAATTGAAATTAAGTTGTTTATTTCCATAAAGTCTTTCATTTCTGTAATAAAATCATCATGGAATTCAACGGCTTTCATTTCAATAACAAATATTGTCATTTTTTCTTTCTATATTTTGAAGAATAAATATTATAAATATAATTTGATTCACTGCAGCAGGATTCCTTGTTTCTACTAAATAACTAATCATATCAGGATACATTTTATCTTTGAAATGAGCCAAGTTAGATGGTTAAATATCTTTCTTCTGCAGTTGACAAGGGTGAATGCCCAAAACTGATATTTTTCTACATATCGTCCTCGATGTATATGATATGAACTTAATAAATCATTTCATAGGTCCATTTTCACGATTGTTCAGTCAAAAGACTAAATAAATCAACTGAAACACTTGAGAAACACCAGAATCTCTCTTGTTTTGCTTTGACGTGCACGAAACAATACTCGTTTCGGGAACAGCTGATTCGGCGATTGCAGCTCCGCCATCGGTAATTATTTATCCCAATAGAATTATATTCGAGGCACAAATTTCATATTCAAAAATTTGAGTTACAACAGTGAAATTTATAGGTGATTTTCAATCAGAAATCATTTGAATTCGTGTAGTGAACCATTATGGCATTACTGCGTCTATTCCAGTTTTGTTCGTTAATACCGTTATGAATTATGATAAGATAATCCACCACTTCTAAACTTTGTCACGTTTCATATGGACGGAAATACTGTTAAGGCATGTCTGCCTTGCGTAATGTAAAAGTTTCAAGTGAAGTTTAAAAATTGAGTGCCTAGTTTGTGAAGACATTAATCCATTGGATTTCAAAACATTATGCTCGAAATGAAATTATTATTACAAGGGCATAAAAAGATTGAAATATCTTTTCACTTTCTTCAATCAATATTGTGATTGATTTTGCGTGCTCAGATTGCAGCGGCTCATATTGTCAAACCAGATTTTCATATTTCCATGCGATACTTTGAATCTAGAGAGTTTTCCAATAAGAGGTGTTATTTTGAATAGCCCGCTATTTCGGTAGAGGTCACGTTTGAAGCTGTCATTTTTTGACATTTGACAAGTAGAAACTACGCCGTTAATTAAAATGGAACGATACACGCTTCAAGAACGCATTGAAATCAGTGAAATTATAAAATCGTGAAAATTTGGCAGAGACGGTTCGTAAAACTCGAACATTTTTAGGTCGTCGTGAAGCACCTCGTCGGACCGTAATATAGAAATTAGTAAAAAAATTCGAGCTGTTAGGACAGGTTAGTGATGTAAAGAATAAAACTCGTGCCGTTCGCTCATGAACAGAGGAGAATATTGCTGCTGTAGCCGAAAGTGTTGAAGAAAACCCAAGTTTGTCCATTCCTCGTCGTTCTTTGAAATGAAGCATTCCATTTACGTCATTACACCATATTTCACATACAAATTTGGGTCTTAAGGCTTATAAAGTTCAGTTAACACAAGAACTCAAGCCGGTCGATCATCAACAACGTCGTGTCTTGGCTGATTGGGTCGTTGAAATGCATAAAAATGATCCGGAATTTCATCGAAAAATCATCTTGAGTGATGAGGCTCATTTCCACCTCGATGGCTTCGTCAACAAGGAAAATTGTCGCTTCTGGAGCTCGGAAAACCCAAGAGTTATTGTTAAAAAGCCTCTTTATCCTCAACGTGTGACTGTTTGGTGCGAAGCTGAAGCAACAGTTGGTAAATGGATTGCTCTGTCGAGAGATGATTAATGATTTTTTATGGCCGAAATTGGATAGTATTGATCTGGACAACGTTTACTTCCAACAAGACGGCGCTACGTGCCACAAAAGCAACGAAACAATTAATCTTTTGACGGAAAAGTTTCCGGACCGTGTTATCTCTCGAAGAGGTGATCACAATTGGCCACCGAGATGTTGTGATTTAACACCTTGCGACTTCTTCCTTTGGGGACACGTGAAAGAGAAGGTCTACGCTAATAGCCCAGCGTCAATTCAAGACCTCAAAGGATAGAATTCGTGAGGGTATCGGGGACATAGGTCAGCCACTTTGCGATTTTTTTATGGAATATTTAATTGAAAGGTTATGATCTTGTAAGCGTGGTCGTGGTGGTCATTCGCCTGATGTTATTTTCCACTATTAACGGCATAGCTCCTTCACAATGAAATAAACATCCGATCATTTATATTGGAAAAAGTCATTTTTTTGTGAATATCAAAATAACACCCTTTATTGGAAAACCGTTACCTAGGCATATAAATCTTTCACTCATCGACACAGACTACCAACTTTCTCAATGTTTCATGCTACCAAATCATAACAGTTAGCTGGAAGTTGACAGCATAATTACTACGATTGATCAGTTAATTCCTCGAAGCTTGAAATGAAGCAGCGTTATTTAATCAGTTGCTTGTCAGTTAAGGTCCCTTAAACTGACGTGGATTAATGGCGTTGCAATAATTCTGTACGAGGTCCCGCAAACGATAATGCCGATCGTTTCACCAGTATTCCCTCTATTAAGAGATTATGAACAATTATGTTCATGATCAGAGTAAACAAGGGGCCCTATGCAAATATATATAACGCAATCAATTAATCAAGTGTGCTTCGATTAACCTCCGCTGGTTGTTGACGTTTTACTGCAGGCGCTCGAAATATCTGGTTGATTTTCAATCTAGGAGAAGATTCCCGATTGCTCCTTTTTGCCGGAAGAACCTATTCTTTTTTTCTAATATTTCGCTTTAAACTTACATTCCCATATAAATTCGATTTGATAACCTATTGGCGGTTTTGAAGAGTACTGAGTATTCGAGTGTTTCATAAAAAGTTCAAATGTAATAGCTATCACGTAACTCCAAGGATTCATTTTTCATCAGTAACAAATCTTCTTTATGACGAGAGAGCTCCTTTTTGAGCGAACGTTCTACTTGAACGAGTGCTATATCGTTTTGACAAGTGTCTGTTATTTTCGAATTTTGAGCCGAAAATGATCTCAAACGATAGGGTTAGACTCTCTGATGACGAATTCGTTCTCAGGAGTTTTGGTCCCCAATGCTTCGGTTCCATTCGTTAACCAGCCAAATCGTACAGGGTGTTTCATAAAATATGGCCATTCAAAATTTTTTTCCTCAATATCTCAGAAAAAACTCAAATACAGATCAGATTATTCTATAAAAAATTCCCTAGAATTAATAAAGAAAGTACAATCCCTGGAATTGAAATCCCATAAAGAATATATGATTTCATCCTTTGATAAAGTCAACATCTATACCAATATCCTTATAAATGAATCCCTCAATTTAATAGAGAACAATTAATAACTCATCAAAACAACAATAACAGTTCAGATTTGGAAATTGAGGATATAGAATGTGTGTGAAGTTGGCCCAGCACTTTTTGATTTTCGAAAAAAAATTTGTTGTGCTGAATTGTGCTAGGTTTGTGCTGCTTTGTGCCGATAATTTTTTTTCTTAATTCCAAGTGGTTTTCGAAATATTTCCGAAACCGAAAAAATGAGCCAGCCCAGCACTTTTCAAAAAATGGGATTTAAATGATTGATAAAAATTGTACTACACATGTACTGAGTTGTGCCGTTCGAATTTTCTCGAAAGTCCCTCTCATTTCCTGAAAAATCGAAATTTAAGAAAAAAGATAGCCCAGCCCTTTCTTTTTTTCTCTCACAAACGAATGAAAAAAATTGTGCTACATTTGTGCTGCTTTGTACCGTAAAAATTTTCACGAAAATCATTCGCGTTTTCCTGCAAACTACGAAAATAAAAAAGTCATCCCAGCACCATCGTTTTTTTTTTCAAATGAAACATGCTCAAATCATTGTGCTACTCTTAGGAAAAGTTGTGCCGTAGTTATTTTCACAAATATCACGCTAATTCACGCAACAAATTAAGAAATTAAAAAAAAGTTAGCCCAGCACTTTAATTTTTTTCGACGAAAAATTTTTTTGATGATTGAACTCTATTTGTGCCAACTTGTGCTGGTCAAATTTTCAGAAAAATCATCAGTTTTCTTCTTATGTGGGGGAAAATAAAAAAAAAACAGTAGGATGGAGGAAAAACCATTATACCTGGCAACAGTGTGTGTGAAGTTGGCCCAGCACTTTTCGATTTTCGAAAAAATTTTTATTGTGCTAGGTTTGTGCTGCTTTGTGCCGTTTAAATTTCTTTTTATTTCTTTCGGTTTTTGGGATATTCAACAAAATGTTAAGTACGAATAAGCCTAGCATTGTGCGAGAAATTGGTTTCCAACGGTTGAAATGGATTATTGTTTAAATGTATTGGTACTGAGTTGGGCTCTCAAATTTTCTCGAAAATTCCTCTGAGTTGTAAGAATATTCAAGTTAACAAGAAAAATATTACAGAAATTATATTTTTTTCTCTCCCGAAAATGTGAAATGTGGTGTATAAGTCGTGACTAGTGTGAATATTCAATATTCAGAAAACACTTCGACTTTTTCCGTCGAATGTTGGAAATTGAATAAATCAATCTACTGTAGGAAATTCGGTATACATGGAAAAATAATATTGACGAATTTGGAATTCGTGCAAACTGTGGAATCTCGTCGTCTGAACTTACTGTTGCCTTGATTATTCGAAGGGGTTAAACTCATGACAATATTGTCGATAAAAATAAGCTCAGGAGATTTGAATGACTTGATGATGTTTTCTCGTCCAAATTCAATTGACTGTTGATACAGCAAAGTCGACGAGATATCTAGGAATTTATTCGCGCCTCTTAGATGAAATTTATGGTCTCATAATTTTCTTGGAGGAAAAATTGTTTCTTTACTTTTATGCATTCAAAAACCTGAAGGAAAATTAAACATTGTTACCTGTATTAGTATACATAAGTATACATATATAGTTCAATTTTCACATAAGAGTATTATTTTATTTCCATGAAATCATAAAAAACTCAATAATCTCCTTGAAAATCTTCGAAATATTAACTTATCCCCAAAATAACAAGAAACGATAAAAAAATTAATTTTAATGAACAACAACAACAAAAACAAAATTATGATATTTCATGTAGATAACGGATAATGCTCGGTAGGTTCGTACTAAACCTTTCGTTGAATATCTCAAAAACCGATTGAAATGAAATAGTTATTTTTGTATTAAGTGCACATTCACTCGAATGTGCCATGAAAACACGAATTTTTTACGCACGAAATACAAACAACATTTTTTGTACAACTGTGAATGTGAATTTACATCGTCTGAAATACGTATAATCATTGAAGATAATGCTTTCAGTACAATATTTGAATGAATCCAGTGATCTTTCTGTGTCGTAACTATAGAAACAGTTTGTTGAAATTGTTTGAATCTTTGACAGTATTTGCTCGTAGTTGCTTCAATTTCGAATTATTTTAAAGAAGATGGATGTTGAACATGATAGTGGTAGTGATACCCCCGCAGATATGGCTGAAGAAGCAAATACAATTGTATCTTATATGTTACCAGCCAAATCAAAGCTGATAATATGAGAAAACGAATAACCAATTTCGAGAATGGCGCAACAAGAACAACGTAAAAAAGGTTTCTGAAAATGTGCTCACATGCTATTACCAGAAAAAATAAAAAATTTTGAAACCTTCCAAGTTATGGAGCTCAATGTTAAAAAAAACATCGAATGTCAAGGAAAATATTGATATACGGAATTTTTCAAAATTGGTCCCCCTTATTAAGAACAAAAGCGTCGGATACCGAGGAAAGAAATCTAAAGTGTTATGGAGGGATAATATCAATAAATTTCTCAGAGATGCTGATGACGAAACTAATTTACTTTATAAGGTACAGATACAATCATAATTTTGTGAAATTTGTTGTAATTAAAATATTCATTATTTTTAAGTTGTTTTAATTTTAGTTATCAGCAGTGAAAAAAGACTTTTTTTAACGGTGAAAAAAAGACTTTTTTTAACGGTGAAAAAAAGTAATATTTTACGCATCCATAGTGATGAAGAAAAGTCAAGTTTTTTTGACAGTTGTACAAAAAAAAATTAAGCGGTACAAAGCAGCACAAACCTAACACAATTCAGCATAATGAATTTTTTTTCGAAAATCGAAAAGTGCTGGGCCAACTTCACACACACTGTTGCCAGGTATACTGGTGTTTCCTCCACCCTACTGATTTTTCTTATTTTCCCCCCATATAAAAAGAAAACTGACGATTTTTCTAAAAATTTTACCAGCACAAGTTAGCACAAATAGAGTACAATCATACAAACAAATTTTCGTCGAAAAAAATGAAAGTGCTGGGCTAACTTTTTTCTAATTTCTTTATTTTTTAGGCGAATTAGCTTGATATTTTTGAAAATAACTACGGCACAACTTTGCCTAAGATTAGCGCAATGCTTTGAGCATGTTTCCTTTGAAAAAAAACAAAAGTGCTGGGAAGACTTTTTTTTATTTTCGTAGTTTGTAGGAAAACGCGAATGATTTTCGTGAAAATATTTACGGCACAAAGCAGCACAAATGTAGCACAAATTTTTTCATTCGTTGTTGAGAGAAAAAAACGAAAGTGCTGGGCTATCTTTTTTCCTAGATTTCGATTTTTCAGGAAATGAGAGGAACTTTCCAGAAAATTCGAACGGCACAACTCAGTACATGTGTAGCACAATTTTTATCAATCAATCGAGTGCTGGGCTGGCTTATTTTTTCGGTTTTGGAAATATTTCGAAAACCACTTGGAATTAAGAAAAAAATTATCGGCACAAAGCAGCACAAACCTAGCACAATTCAGCACAATAAAAATTTTTTCGAAAATCAAAAAGTGCTGGGCCAACTTCACACACATGGATATAGAACATATAATAAAACTTCATCAGTTAATCACCGAACAAAACCTTTTCATATCGGACGAAAAAGTATATATCATGAAAGACCGATTACCCATGGGCCTTCCATCTAGCGGACTTATAGTGGATACTTATGTAGATCACGTAGAAAAACAACCATTACCACATAGTGAAAATATAGTGACCTGAAAAAAATACGTAGACGACATCTTTTGCATACAGTCAAGAACAAACACAGAACTTGAAGAATTCTACCAAGAAATTAACTCCAGATATAAAATTTAATTCACCTTAGAACACGTTGTAGCAAATTCACTAAATTTCTTAAATCTGAGCATAACACTAAAAGATGAAAATGTTTTTCTTTTCTAAATCTACAGAAAACCAACACAATCTAACACCATCATTCCTTTTAGCTCATATCACGCACAACCAATGAAGTGAGCCACATTCAGGTTTTTAATTCATAGACTTTTTAACACCCCTTCAACACCAGAAAATTATAGGAAAGAACTGGATATAATATACCAAATAGGCAGGGAAAATGAATATTCTAAATCATATATCGACGAAATTCTAACATCAATGGAAAGAAAAATAATTCTAGATAAGATCTACCCCAGCACACCCATCAGAAAATATTTTATATCAACACCATACTACAAAGATCTACATGAAAAACTAACCCATAGAGAAATACAATTATACACTGATAAGTTAACGACACAGAACAAAAGCGGATATACTGATTGATAATAAAATTAAAATCTGAACTTGAATCATCCAGCGGAGTCTATGAGATAGCATGCACAAACTGCCCTTTATTTTACATAGGAATGACAACTCGTAACGTAGAAAAAAGATTCAATAAACACAAAAGAAAGCATCCCCATTCCGCTTTTGGCACACATTTAAACGATACCGGACCTCATATCACATTCACTATTGGAGGTTTTGAAGAGTACTCATTATTCGAGTGTTTCATAAAAAGTTCAAATGTAATGGATATCATTTAACTCCAATAATTATTTTTTCATCAGTAACAAATCTTCTTTATGCCAGGAGAGCTTCTCTTTGAGCGAACGTTCTACTTGAACGAGTGCTATATCGTTTTGACAAAATGTCTGTTATTTTGAGCCGAAAATGATCTCAAACGATAGGATTATGCCCGTACCATTGTTTAAGGAGAACCTTAAACAATGCCCGTACTCATAGTCGATGCTCCGTCAGATCCCAATCTCATACTCAAGCCGTTCTCGGCGGAGACGAGCTCGCATCCTTAGCGACGATCGTATCTCATAAACAAACCTTCGGCAAAACTCGGCGGAGAATTCGAACATCGTCGAAATCTGGTTATTTTCACTTTTTTCTGTGGTATCACTGCTGAGTTGCCATGGAGATCCGCCATTTACATTTTGAAATTTGAATATTGACAATTTGTATGACAGTTCGACATCCGAGCACGTCTCAAGGTTGGTCGGTAGCTGAGCATCGACGAAGTATTGCTTGAGTACTAGGAGATGAAAAGGAATGCTTGAGAACTGCTTGAGTACGAGAACTGACGGAGCATCGACTATGAGTACGGGCATAAGACTCTCTGATGACGAATTCGTTGTCAGGAGTTCTGGTCCCCAATGGCTCGGTTACATTCGTTAACCAGCCAAATCGTACAGGTGTTCCATAAAATATGGCCATTCAAAATTCTTTCCTCAATATCTCAGAAAAAACTAAACCAATTAAAATGAAATATTACGGCCAAATGCAAGATGCTCATAAAGAGCCTCATGCAAAATTTGTGTTCATATTGTTAACAGAACGATAGAATATTCAATTGGAATATTGAAAAAAAGAAATATCCCATTCCTATGAAATCAATTTTGTGAATGAAACCTAATATTATACTGAACGCTCGTGCAAAATTTCAGGAGAATCGCATCATCAGAACCATAGAATTTGATTTTTTAATTTAGATTTTTCACATATTTCATTTTCCGAATAATATTCAAAATATAATTCCGATTGTAACGAGATTCTGCATTCATTTATTTGGTATCAATCTCAAATCCCATATAAAATTTGAGGTAATGGTCCTATTGCTCCACCAAGGAACGAGTGCTCGAAAGTTCCTGCTCAGGGCTTTTCTAAAATTGTTTTCAATTCTGATCAGTCTACTGACATTCTACATTCAATTTGTGTTGAAATGCTGCATTGTTCTCATTATGAAATCATAATAAGTTCAAATCGATATAGATAGATATCATTAATCGTTCATTTTCACGATTTCCATTGTTAATTCTACTATTAATATGAATTTTAATGAAACTGTCTTATAGTCATTCTGCTCCATTGACTGAAAGGTAAATATGTATTTTATACCAAGTACTTATACCTTACCCTGGGGAAGATTTCAAATTGGATGTTGTTGATATGGACCCTTACCAATTAGTAATCTCTGATATTAAATCTCTGATGTTAAATTATTTTTTTGTGACATCATAAAAGTAACAAAATGATATCAGGACGAGGCTTCGAAAAATTATTTCAAGCCACATAATGTTTTATGAAGTGTAACCTCTTCCTGAAAAAATCTAATTCTAAAAACCATAACATGGATATAATATGGTGATAATGAATCAAATGATATGCAAAATTCAGTTCAGGGAGATTCTGAATTCACGCCATAAAATTCAGGAGATGACTGCTCGTATGAAATTTAGATGGGTCTTTTCTATAGCAACATTTCCTCAACACACCGCTTTCCGAGATACCTCCCTCAAATGATGGTGATATCATGAGAAAAACAATACTCTCAAACCTTTCAACGTTTACGCCATAATACTTAACACATAACGTTCATATAATTTGGGTGGAGTTGGTCATTTTCAGTATACATTATGAAACGTATTACATTTTACATCTTTAACGTTTTCCTCTTAATTTATTTTAAAATGATAAATTACTATGTTTATTTTTTCTCTTCAGCTATTCGTCTTAGAAATTGAATTCGAATAGCTGTATAATTTTTTTTAATTAAAAACAATTTATGTTCAAAATTCCACTCCATGGAACTCAATTAATTTATTCATTTATTTATTCATTCATTCAGTGGAGTACATGACAGGTCAAACCCATGAATATGTACTTGCTAATAATTACTATAGTGCTTAAAACTAAATACAAAGAATTTGAAGAAACGATTGATCCACAATATAGGAACATATTATATCAAACCTTATAAATATATAATGAAGAGATAAACTGAAAAAGGCATATTCTGCTCTGCTCGTACAGATTTCGCATGCCGCCACTGTACCTACTTCCTAAATCTCGGCAAGCAATGGTCGAATAATACGATCTGAGATCTGAGCTACTTTTGATGTTGTTAATTATCCAATTCAAATACTCAGAAATGAATGAAAGAGTAGATCAGTGATATTTCTGCATTTGAATTGAACTTGAAAAAACAATACATACTTCCATTTATCAAGTTTACCCTGCATAATTTCATCTAGCGGGAGTTAGCGTTGTTTGTTTCTCATACACATATTTATCAACAATGATTTGTCGACCGAAAATCGATCCGGTCGTTATAAGCCTACAACCTCAGTTTTCCTGATACAAAAATATCGGAAAATAAATAAAAAACGCTAATTTTCCATCGAACGATACGAACATTCCAGGCTGAAAATATCGAGGAATATCGCTGTAAATCCATGAAAAATGGCTTGTCCACCTAGCACGAAAGGTTTGATGAATGCGAAATGATGGAAACATGAGAAAACAAGCACGTTCCGTTATAAACAAAAATATAACGTTTATATAATGGCGGCCATTATTCTGGATTCGTTGACGTATGTTAAATACGTAGACGGATTTCCTCATGACTTGAGCTGCTTGTTAATATATTCAGCTTAGCATTGACTATACCTGTAGTGAGTCCAGAAATGAGTTTAATTGCTAGGTACGTAAAGTCGGAACTTTTCTCTTGTCTTATGTTGTATAATTGGAACGGCACTCAAAATATGGAAGATTCACGTATAATACTCTACCTACACTCTGATGCACTATCTGATCGAAACTTAAAGTACTACAGTAAAAGCATTGAGTTTAAAATTATGTTTAAACTCAATGATAAAAGTAATATACTGGCCTAGTTTTTTGGTCAAGGTCAAATTATAGTGGATATGAAAAGTGCGTATCATCCTCAATATCTCACTATATATTATGAATTGCTACAAGATCTATTATTCTTTCTGTCCATTCCTCAAGAATAAAAAATCTGGAAAAGAAATTTCACCTCTTTCTTTCAATCAACTGCTCAATACAATTTTTCGTTTCACGATCAAGTCATAAATGATATTTCATTCTATTTTCCCTAAACTCAATTCCAAGAATGTTGAAGATAAGTTACAAATAACTACAACCAATTGTAGGCGACTATTACAAGATGAAGCAATTTGAAGAATGAATATTTGTGTGCAGTCACCTCGAGAGTTGAGAGAAAAGTGAAGGTGAATTCACCCCCATTCTGGTGGCAGAAGAGGCGTTGAGAATAGGCAAAAAAAATGATTAATTTTTTCTGCACCGGTTTCGTGGTTATCACTTAGCTCTTCGAGTCTCATACATTTGTAGTCCAGTCAAATAAGCATTTAACCTCGGAATTCGAAATACCCAGCCCTAAATCTGTAAATACTTTTATATTAACCCTTAACTGGTATGGTGCTTTTTATTTACCTTCAGGGTATGGCAGGGTCACTTTTGACCCGGTGTTTTTTTTTTCATATAAAGTTCAGAAGAACATAGTTTTTTTTATCTACAAGTTCTCTTCAATAATCAAACTCCACAATGAAAAAGATATTTATTCTTTTTCAAACATGTAACATGAATAAATAATCGGTTTTCCAGAAATGGTGAAAGAATACTATAATATATATTTGAGAAATAACAACTACAACAATTAAAGATTTTAACTAAAATAACGATTTGGCATGAGTTTCTACAAAAAAATATGCAAGTAAAATATAAAAAAGCAAAAAAACGAAAATTCTAACAAACATGTCCTATGGTACTATTTTAGCTCGTATCATCACAATTTTGGCATAGTGTTCTCACCGAACAATGATTCCTGCAAACAATTTTTTTACATTCTCCACATAAATTGGAATGTTTATTATCATTGTAAGGACACAAGTAACACCTTGCTCTCTTTTGGGGTCTAACAACATCTTTCGTTGGTTCCACTGACTCCATGTTGCCAACTCGACGGATGGTTTGTCGCAACTCTCTTGGAATATTGGATGATTGCACTCGTCTCTGTAGATGATTCTGTATAAGTTCTCTTCCTAGCTTTACAAGAAATTGATTTCTATCAAGACTGTTATTGACGTTTGCCGAGTTGTGCAATACGTGGGCATTCACAGACGCTATATCCATTATGCGGAACCATATGGCAAGAGGCCATCTACGAGTTCTACGTCCTACCTTGTAAGCAGCACATTTCTGATCTAGCAAGTCTACCCCCACCTTTGTTATATTATAAAACTCGATAATTTCTGGTAGTTTTTTATTTCCATCTGAAATTGACGCATCATGATGCATGGACGAAATCAAGAGAACACTTCTGTTTTTTTTCGGCACATACGATACAAGGGTTTCTTTCATTGTGAATCCAAATAATGAAGATAGTGGTTGCCGTTCTTTATTAGGTTGAAATTCTGGAGGAACATCACGTTTATTTTTTTTCAAGGTACCAACATAAGTCAGCTTCTGCAGACGCAACTCTTGCATGAGCTCCAAAGAAGAGAACCAGTTATCTCCTGTAATATTCCTATTCGTATTTGCAACAGGAGTTATGAGTTGCATTACATTGAGTGTGGGTATAGAGAGTTTCTTAGGATTTGGCTGTGGAATGGTTGCTTTACCCGTATAAACGAAAGCATTCACTAAATAGCTGGTCCGGGAGTCACACATGCACATAATCTTGATGCCATATTTGGCAGGCTTAGATTTCATGAACATTCGAAATCTACATTTTCCTCGAAAAGGAACCAACATTTCGTCAACAGTTATGTACTCTCCGCAACTGTAGTTTGCCTTGCAATTGCCAATGAATCGTTCAAATATCGTGGATATAGCAGCAAGTCGATCACCATTGCAAATTCGTTCTTGCCGGGTCTGAGGATCATCGAAACGCAAGGCCGACAACAAAAACAGGAACCGTTTTTTGGTCATAGTGGCTCGAAAAATATCACGACCTGTGCCATCAGTTGAGAACAGTGAGCTGACATCTTCATTGCTCGACTTGAAAACGCCTGCAAGGTATAACAGACCAAAAAAAGCTCTAATTTCTGTCTCATCAAGGTGGTTCAGAAACTGACAAGATTGAGAGTTATTCCCATACTCAATTTGTAAGTCTGTTATTTTTTCATTGGTCCTTTCAATAATAATCCTCAATATTTCATCATCTAATAAAAGATTCAACGCTTCTACAGGAGACTTCGGTTTACTGATTCGAGCTGGCCCAGCAAGCCCAGGTAAATGAGTAATAATATTTTCCCTTCGTACTCTGCTTGACGATGGAGGAGTTTTTGACCATTTTTTTCTATTTTTCCCGTAAAAATATGAACTGCTACGAATATCTTCATCATCAGAATGCAGAATTGGCTCTCTATCAGAATTTTCCACGTGTTCTATTTCCAGAACATCATTTTCGGATTCACTATCACTATAGTTTGTATCCGATTCGTGATCACTTACGATGGTTTCTGCATCAGATAAGTCGTAGTCATCATTCCATATATGCTCTGCAATTTCTTCCAGCTCACTTTGGGTTAAAGGTGCGTCTGATCTCTTTGCCATCGCGAAAATAACTCCTAAGGTCTACAACTCAAAAACACACGTAACTAGTATGGCAGGGTCAAAATCGACCCAAGCACGCTGTGGCGATTATATGCCCGATGCTAGCGATGCAATTACTGGCGTATGTTAGTCACATCCACACACTAGGAGAATAGCTAGAGGGGGGAGAAATAATAATCATTCAGTGTCTAGCTATGGTGCAATATGATTTGGGTTGGGTCGATTTTGACCCTGCCATACCAGTTAAGGGTTAAGTAACTCCCTAAAAGTTGTCTCAAAACCTACATATGGTATAGGGTGTGAGCAACTATTAAATTTTGAGGTCGAAGGTCACGAAAATCGTATTTTTTGCGCTTTTTTTTAGAAATATCTCATTTCGTATGGGTTTTTTCCTATTTTTGGTTATTATCAATATTGTAGTGTAGTTCAAACTAGTTGAGCAGAGGAACAACGATTGGTTCAATAATGTTTTCATTTTGTGAACTGAATTGTGACTCGTCTGAAAAGGAAACATTGCGCCATTGTGGTGTACTGCCTATTGACGATAGATAGTTATATGTCCAGGTGATTACCCTCAAATTAGAGAAATGCCACCGTCTCCTCACGGTACTGGTTGGGAATACCTGTCATAGTGTCAATTGCAGGAAAGTCCATTAAAATTTAAAGGTCCATTAAACTCTTAAACCTCCATTATTACAAGGAACTAATGAAGGATTAAGGGTTTAATGGACCTTTAAATTTTAATGGACGTTCCTGCAACTTAGCATAAGGGTCCTGAAAAAACTACTATGGAGGACGGTCACTGAACCCGTTCGATTTCTTCGAGTAAAATGAATGATACAATGTATAATGGTCCTTCCTAGTAGTAGTACTTTGCGTCGACCAGGCACCTGTCTCCGGCAACGCTGAGGGTTGCTGAGGGAAAAGGCCACTATTAGCCATGCAATATTATGAGCGTTTCCAATCAGAATACTCATAAACAGCTTTATAGTTATATTTTGAGCAAAATAACTAAGAGGCAAATCATCGAAACTTGTTTCACTTGAAGAAATAATTGTAGAGATATTTCGAGTTATATTTGATAGTAATAACAATGCTTCCTCTTTCATTTCAGGTAACAAGTATGTTCCTGAGTTGATAGAAGATGGATATAAAACGCATATGAAATTGACCCTGAGATACCTTATAGAGCCTGATGATTATGGAATCTATAAATGTGTATCGAAGAACTCTGTTGGAGAGATGGAAGGAACAATAAATGTTTACAGTACGTCTTATTCTATAGAAAAAAGTGTTTTATTGACTAAAAACTCATTTTCAGAAATTCCTGATCCGAATAGCAGGACAGTGAACTCCATATCAACTAAAGGTGAGTCGTCAACTTCTAATCTTGGTCTATCTAGCTACAGAACACAATCTAGCCGATAACAATATAACTGTATATCGTAAAGTGGGCGTTATGTTTGGATGTACAGGTTGTTTTAAAGAGGTGGTACCTACAACTCGTCGTAAGAAATCCTTTTAAAAAAAGGCCTAATGAAATATTTATGGTGAATAACTTTGAGAAAAATGAGAATGTTGATCCTTATAGGCCTCTTGTTTGTTATTTTCATGTAAGTTCTGGTTGATATTAATAAAAAAAGGCCTAAATCATAATGGCAAATTGATTTTTCGTTCAACAAAAACATAATATTTCGTCAAATATGTCCAAAAGCAAATCAGATGAGTTAGTTTCAAATCATTTACTGAAATTGTTCGGAAGGATAACAAAGTCTTGAATGGCATTCCTAATAATGAGTGCATCATTCATTATGACTCGAAAGGTCAATTGTTTGCAAGAAAAAACATTTTTGAATCACAAAGCTGGGAGTGAGTTCATCTGCGTTGAGTTCATTTATACTTTTGTTGTCAAGTCCGAAATATCACCTAATTCGTGTTTGCGTCTGAATCTCTAATTTTATATTACTTCGAAAATAAGCGATAACGAATTTATACACCATGATGATCATTTCGCTTTAAGTTCATCTAATGATGATTAGGAGTTTAAATATTTTCAGTTTAATTAATTCCAAAAACTTTCCTTTTTGTTTACACATATGGTAAGACGTTCAATACTTGAATTTTTTTTTTATTCTAACACCAATGGGCTCAGCAATTATGCTATGTACCAAATATCTGTAATTTTTTGAGAATATTGCGCTGTAGGACGACACACCACCACCTAGACTTTACACAACGTCCATGTCTTACCCGGGATTCGAACCCGGTACCGCCGTGCGAAAAGTCAGCTCTCAACCAACTAGTCCACGGTCGGTCGACAAATACTTGAATTAACAATGGGTATTTTGAAGAGGTTATATTGTACTTGAGTTATAACTATAGAAATTTAAACATATCATTACAGTGGAACGTCCCTATAACGAAATCGCTAAATCCGCAAAAAAATTGCGTTATTCAGAAATTTCATTATACGGAAGTTTTTTTATCGAAACAAGCAATTAGGTTTTTTTTGTGAATTTATATACATACCCAAAAAGGTGTGTGAGTGCATTTCTAATACCTTATAGGCATTTTATAGGTACCTACGTAGTACGTTTACAATACAAAGCTATTCAAGATTATTTGGCCAAATAATTCGCAATTTTTGTCTGAGTGGTACAATTTGAAAAACATTTTATTCTCATAAAAAAACTTCGCATTTTCTGAAATATTAAAATTTTTTTTCCGGAACCCCTTCAATGGACCGGGAAGAGAAACGAGGCGTTTAAAAGGCTAAGTACTTCTTCACGGTTTGGTTTTTCGGCCGGTTGCCCCTCCAAATCAACGCTGTCGGTATCATCACTGCTATAGTAGTAATCTCGCGAACACCGCATTTGACACTGTTTAATATGTCCTTTTTAGTTGGAAGTTAATTTGTTACAATATTTACATTAAAGTAACCGTCATTATCAACATTTCCAGCTGAATCCAACGTTTCGGAAGGATCTATCCGCCCGCAGTAAGGATTTGGTTTGTGATCGGGATTTATTAACTTAGTTCGGCATAATTATTGAATGAACCCACCCTTATTCTTTTTTGCCAATACCCATTCAAAGAATGATGATCTTATTCTTGGAATATTTCGTTATAGAGAGAATTTACTTCGTTTTAGAGGGTGTTTTCAACATGGAATTTGGATTCAAGATGCAATGCCTTGAACTTAATTCGTTATACAAAGAAATTCGTTTTACAGACGTTCGCTATAGGGAAGTTTCACTGTATTTGTGTTGCATCATCGAGCCCCGAATTGATAAGTCTCCATCGTCCCTATACGAGGATAAGCATGCACATGCTCCTAAGTTCAGATCGGAATTAATTCAGAAACTGTTCAGAACTATCAATTGGAACCTAATCTGAATTCTAATGCTTCTTCGCATCAAGAATTATTTATATCGAATTTTCTAAAGTGACAAAAATAACCTTACAAACAGGTCAATATACCTACGGGTTAAGTTGATAATTGTATATTTTCACCTCATTTCATACCTGTGGGTTTATGACTAACTGAATTCCAGTTTGCCCTGGCAGAATTTTCTGAACCTGTATAAATGACAAACAAATATTTCATTCCATATCTTCCTCAGAGGAAACATAAAAGTGTATCTTTCGACGTAACAGTAAAAATCGATCCTGAACACACATCTGTTATCCAAACAATCTCAGCACAGAAGTGTTGTTTCGCAACCCAACGGTCAATGTATGCGTATTTACTTCCCAAATCTGCAGAAATGTTTTGCCTAAGAAACAAAATGAATATTTGCTCGTATAGTACCGAAACCCCAGTCTCATTACAAGCGTTATAGACAGATAGAATATTTTTTAAAAACTTTAAGTTTTCACTCCCAGTCTCTGAAACGAGTTTGTCTGAAGAAGGTGTGTCATATAGACACTGGAACGTTACACTATCCTTTTAATTTATTTCTTTTTTCAGTTTTACTGTTAGGCAACAATTTTTTCAAGACCAATTTGCTCCTGACAAATAAGTGCAAAGATTCTCGCAGGAACACTTCGACTTAATTAAAATTTCTTAATTATTTCTGTTTTAGAGACTGGGAGTGAAAACCTATAAAGTTTTTAAGAAATGCAGAATCCTCCCAGAATATATTTCAATCGATATATTATAGAAAGTATATTTGTTGGCTTGAAATTCTGTCATCCGGTTTTAATAATAATAATATTAATAATTTGGCTATTTCCAACATTTTTGCATTTTGTATTCAACGTTCAGGCCAACATATGCCATTTGTGTTGTTTCTTGAATTCTTTGAGTGAAAACAACACTCGAATGTAAAACTGCAAACTGAACGACCTGGCATCAAGGGAAGTTTTAATTCAACAGTTTGCCTGAAAGAATTAATTAATCATCAAACAATAGGTGAATGATGATTTCATTAGTTATAAGCTATTCTTATCCAGGTTCGTCAAAATTCCAAATATGGTTTGTTCCTTTAAAGTAGTCCTTTTATAGTATGCAGTAAACAATATGTTTTTATTTCCTTATTTGTTCACCTACGTTCTACCGATCAGGGATTTAAGCACTCGCATGTGTTACTCTTTGCGAAAAATGAGTTCAAATATAAAAAATTAATTGATGGAAATATATAGGTATTTACTCTTAATACTACAAAAGTCAGTAAATTTGCATATTATAAGTGGAGGTAATGATGCATTTAGTTAAAAAACAAAAAAAGATTCTTTGAGGAAACAGTAATTTACTTCAATTTTGACTTTTTATTTTAACCTCAAGAAGATCAATATAAAATGTGTGAAAATTTAAATCTCTAATGAATTATACTTGTGATTTGCCTTCATGAAAATTATCATATTCTAAACTGTAAGGACTGCTACTGGTTTTACCACACATAATGATATTATCGGCATCCAGCACCTCTTCACTTTCAACAAGAATCCCTGAATTAAGGTTGACGCTCACTTGGACGAGATGAGATGAGACGAAGAGTTGTTTTCAGCAAGAACGGTTTGCACTTAATCAAATGGGTAGACGCTCGCTTAAGAGGCGCGAAGCGAAGAGTCGAATCGTTAGACGCGAGGTATATTAGACGCGCACTTGGATGAAGCGAAGCGCTCGGAAGGAACGCGTCGTTTTCCGTTTGGGTGTTCAGCATTGAAACAAATGAGTAGACGCTCACCTCACCTAGGAGGCGCGAAGCGAAGAGCAGCGAGGAGGCCAGTCGTTCGACGTGTGGACCATCTTCGCTAGTTCATGCGGACGGGCGGCGTGCAACAAAGTTAATAAAATTTTGTTGCGGTCTAGAGATAGGGAAAATTTCCGATGCCTGCTCGCGGTATTCGGAAAGCTTAAAGTGAACTCAATTCCTGCTCATTGCTTAGCAGAAGTCCCCAATAGCCTTTTGGTAGGGAGACCATGGCAGTAATAATGATGTGCGATTCATTTTCATCAATGCATCCAAACTTGTTTGGTGTTCCAAACCGCAAAACGATATCGAACCAATTAATATTTTCGAAATTTAATTATTTCAAATGAGCCTATCGATTATGCAAAATACGAAAAAACATAAATTACGTGAAGTATTATAGTTACATAATTTGTATTGGAAATATACCTCAACCGCTATTGATCTCTAGTGACCAATGCAATTAAATCACGATATTTCGCAATATCTCATTCGGAAATTCGCATTAAACCTCATCATCAAAAAAAAAATCAGTGTTGCGTGGAATAATTTGCCAGATCGAATGAAACCAAATTTCCATGTAGAGGGCGTTCATATTGAATAGTTAATAGAGACAAGTGATTTATTCGAAGAATTGAAAAAGTAAAAACGACCGCAATTATGACAAAATTATTCATCATTGACATTCCGTCAAGAGAGGCACTTCGATTCATAGATATTATTATCAACGTTTTTATTGAGAAAAAAACATAATTGTCCATTGTAATGGGTGACCAGAATTGGTGATCCCTGAACTACAACTTTCTAACCATAGTTAGAGAAAGATGAATGGCACATTGCGGTGATCTGTTTTTGAGAAACTCATTATGCTCTCAGCCGAATTGCTCTATCTTTTTTCTTTTTGAGTTATAAGCTAAAATGGACATTTGGGCCATTTCAACTCTGGTCATTATCTCCGTTACTGTTTGTTCTATAAACTTGAACCAAAAACATTCTACCTACAGACACAATAATTTATTTTTACATAGAAATAATCATTGTTATTTACTTGTTTCAAAAATATATAACATATCAAATATCGCTTATACATCAGTGGCGACGTTGATAGGGGGCAGGAGTGTCCCAGAATTTTCAGTGGAGGTAGTGATCAATGACTTGATTAAATTTTGCTGAGCATAGGCAATAAAATTTTAAGGGGCCTTTAGGTGAGACATATCACTCTTATTGCATCATTGTAGTTTTTGAGGAATTGAAAATTCATGCTCAGCACCAACAATTTAAATTGAAAATTCAAATTAAATTTTCAAATAACTATACCAATATCCAGGATCTATTGGTGCTTTTGGAACAAATAAATATATTCGCGAGGGGGAAACCGCTGGGGATGTCTGGTGTACAAGATTGGGGATGTCCCTGGGATGTCCCAGGATATCCGGGGATGTCTTAGGAAATCTGAGGATGTCCCGGGATGTCTTGGGGATATCTCAGGAAATCAGGGGATGTCTCAGGAAATCGGGGGATGTCCGAGGATGTCTTTGGGATGTCTAGGGAAGTCTGATGTTTATCTAGAGATGTCAGGCTGATTTTTATTTACATACTGACGAAATAAAGGGAATCTATAGATACAATATTCGTTATGAATATCAATTAGAATACGAAAAGTAGTGGAGTTAGATTTTTCACTGCTAATCTTGTTTCATTCTTTTTATCTGTAAGCTATGAGGTCGTAGCGTACGATTGATCTGTCAGATTCCCTACGATAGTTACGGGAACATTTGCAGAATTATGCAATTCTGGAATTATTCTTGTTTTGTTACTATCCTAAGGAATCTGAAAGATCAGTCGTACGCTACGATCTCGTAGCTTACGCCAAGATCAAACGTGTTTGATTTTAGCGTCAAGATAGCCGGCGAAACGCTTGAAAAACGCTTGTGTGTGTGAGAGCGTCTAGAATGGCAGAGAATCATGCAAGAATTGCACATTCAGAAGAATTTATTACAAATTTTATAGAACTATTTGAAAAGAATAAGTATTGATGGGTGATTAAGAGCAAAGAATATTCGAACAGAACACTAAAGAATAAAGCCTACGAAGAATTGTTAGCTTTATGTAAACAATAAAACGATGAATGCGATATTGATTTCGTAAAGAAAAAAATGAAAAGCATCCGAGACTCATTCCGTAAAGAATACAAAAAGTTACGAGCTACGGAAAAGTCGGGTGCAAGTACGGATGACATTTTAAACCTTTATCGTCAGCGATCGATGAGCTACTGAGACGCTTGTGTGTGGTGAAAATTGCACGAGCGTCTAGGACGCTCGCAAAACGCTAGCTGCCAAAACGCCGAGAAAGTAGCTTGTGTATGGGCCGCATTACAGATGAAAAGCAGAATACGGGCATTAATATCACGAAAGTGTTGCACACACATAAATTATTTATCTAATCAAAATTCTAATGATGGTCAGGTACAAACAGACAACCGTCAGGAACAACCAAATTTGTTGAACGTCATTCCTTACCTATATTCCTGGCCTTAAAGAGACAATAAGAAGAATTGGTTCTAAATTCAACATAAGAACTGTTTTCAAAACACAAAATGATTTGAGATCCATTCTAACTAGAACAAAACCAATGAATGAGACACAAAAATCAAAAAATTGTGTTTACAATATTCCCTGTAGGTATATGTGGAAAATCTTATACAGGAGAGACATCAAAAATAGAGACATTACAAAGATCCTAGTGACGGAACCTGATAATTTCAAAAGGAATCCACATGTGTTTTATTAGATGAAGTAGATAATTTGGCCACTGTTCTGTTGGAATATATCCTTTTGGATTGATTTATCAAAGAAAGAAATGACATCAAGAAATTTCAAAATAAGATGAATCAACATCTCTTTATATTGATAACTTTCAATGTCAATCAGATTGCAAATGAAAAAACACACAATTCTGAAGATTTTACAAATTTGTCTGTAGAAGGTGTCTGATATAGACACCGAAACGTTACACTATCGTTTTTATTTATTTCCCGTTTAAGTTTTACTGTTAGGCAACAATTTTTTCAAGACCACTTTGCTTCTGACAAATAAGTGCAAAGATTCTCGCTGGAGCACTTCATCTCAATTGAAATTTTTTTAATTATTTCTGTTTCAGAGACTGGGAGTGAAAACATATAAAGTTTTTAAGAAATGCAGAATCCTCCCAGAATATATTTCAATCGATATAAATTATTCTTATTTGGGTATGGTAAACACCCTGAAACTCATTTTCACAAGAGTTTTCATATCTGCTCAATCGATACAGAGCGATTTGGAATTTGTAAAGAAATATAGATATGGGTTGAAACATATTCTGTTAGGTTTCGGCATTTTACGAAAACTTGTATAGGTTTTTCACCCAAGTTACTGAAACACAAACAATTAAAAAAAAATGAATACACCAAATGCTCCTTTCAAACACTGCACTAATTTGACAAGAGCGTTTGAAATTGACTTTATTGAGAAGTTTCTTGAAAATCAATACCAACCAAACGCCACCAAATTTTTAGAGGGATACATTCCTAATCATAATTATAAATAGTGATCAGAAACAAACATGAAACCGTGGAGAGCAGCCGCGCCGCGCACCCTGTATATTCAAATAAATAATAGTTATTATCGTCTCGTTGTTTTTTCAACATGCCTTATATTTATATTTTTTCATTGAAGGACGAGTTGAGGGATATCAAAAACAGGATCCGTTTTCCTTTAAAATTTCATCGAATCATATTGGTAGTACACAGGGTGTTGATAAAATGTTATATTTTGCGTCAAGAAAAAGGAACTTGAATATATAGGTACCTAAATGTAAGTGTTGTTATGAATGGGAACCATTTTCTCCAAATTCATCAAAAATCTTTATCTAGATGAAATACACTGCGCAAAAAACTTAACGCACATTATGGAAATCTCAAATTTATTCTACAATTGAAGGTGTTCTCAATGATAATTATTTTCATCAGAATTATGCATGCATATGTTATCAATTTTCAACGTTTTTCTTCAATACATATGTTTTTTCCCAGCAGGAATAAAAAAAGATGAGATTTTGAATGTATTAGCTCCATTCTGAAATCAGTTGTTCTCGATCAATTCTAGTGATCAGTAGTTTGTTTTTCGTTTGATTTTCTACACTCGATCGCTATGCAACACAAAACACGCAATTTGACCCAAGAAAAATGTGCCCAAGTGGTAGTTTTGCAAGAAGAAGTGTGGACATACACAATTGCAGAAAGGTTTGGAATTTCCCATACAAATGTGTCCAGAATGTTGCAGCGATTCAGGGAGACGGGTATGAATGTCCTAAGACCAGGACAGGGTAGACCACGGGTAACAACTGCCATTCAGGAACGTTACTTCAGAGTATGGGGTGGAATATTTTTGACTGCTCGCACAGACCTAGTGTTCGTTGATAATGGAGCTATGTAAGCTGATAGGTATATAAGGAACATTCTTGAAGAGCATGTAGTGCCATTTGCTTCATACATTGGTGAAAATTTCATTTTTATGGACAATAATGCCAGACACCATCGTGCGCGCATCGTTCAGGAGTACCTTGAAGAGGTTAAAGTCTCTGGAATGGCCAGCAAGAAGTCGAGATCTCAATCCGATTGAGCAGGTTTGGGACAACCTCAAAAGAAGGCTGAGAAGTTTAGAAAATCATCTAGCTACTCTTAATGTCTTTGGAATCCAACTCAGAGAAATCCGGGAAGGATTAGATAAAACATCACTCATTTTGAGTATGAACCGTCGTTGCCGAGCTGTAATTAAAGCAAGGGGTTGAAATACCAAGTATTAAATCACTTATCAGCATTCCAGTATTTTGAAAATTGTTTATTTCTCTTTTTTCACATAAGATTCGGTGAAATCCTTAATTTTTCTTCCATTTAATGAGTCTTGTTTCGTTCAAAACCTTCCCGAGAGAACATAAAAAATAAGTTATAAAGTCAATGTAGAGTTAACTTTCATTAAAATTGAGATTTTCAGAATGTGCGTTAATTTTTTTGCGCAGTGTATTATAAGTCAGATTAAGGATCAATTCAAGTATAATTCATTTTATACAAATAATTTTCAAACTAGAAATGGAAAAAATGACGAACCTGGTAATAAAGAGTGAAAAATTACAATTGGAATTTATCCTGGAAAATAGTTTTAATTCTTCGCCTCAAGGAATAAAAATATATTATATAGATAAAATATATCATATATTTGTGTGGGTATATCATAAAAAAATTTCATTTTGATATCGAAAATTATACAAGCAAAAATTAAACATTCCACTAACGGCTTTGCTGGGTTTTAAAGGCCACTCATCAGTGGCGGATTTAGGGGGAGAGCATGCCCTCCTCCAGGACCAATAACTCACCCCCGCTCGCTCCTAATTTTCAATGAATTTTCAACCACACTCCAAAAATTTTCCTTTCTACGCGAGTGTATTTTGAAGTTTCCCCGGTGTGCCCCCCCCCCGGATCTGCCACTGACTAATCAGATTCTTTTTTCGGCACTTCAGAAATATCGAGGGATGTCAAATAGATAGCTATTTTCATTGAATTATAAATTTTGAATAAGAATATAAGTCATCTTCAGAGAACTCACTTCTGCTCTGTTTCGAAAACTCTCAATATCTACATAAAATATGTTCATTGTGTTATGCTATGTTCAAGAGTAGATTAAACAATAGATTTTTTTTTTTCAATTTGATTTCGGGACACCACATAGTGCTACAAACTGTTTTTAATCACTCATTAAACCGATACCAACTATTAAGTAATAGAGGATATCCCAGGAAATCTTAGGATGTCTCGGGAAGTCTGGGGATATCCGGGGATGTCCGGGGATATCTGAGGATGTCTGGGGATGTCTGCGGGATGTCCGGGGATATCTGGGGATGTCCCTCACTGAGGGGATATCTGGTGTACAGAATTTGCTCAGCGGTTTGCCCCTCGTATATTCGTATGAATTTACATATTGCCATATTTTAATAATAATGATCTGATTCTACATCTTGAGTCAAGTGTGTGAGTTTTATGTTCATTCGGAACAAATGAAAAATAATGAATCGTCTCCATAATATCAGAGTTCATTTACATCATTACTTATTTCATGGCTAGCAATAACGTATTCGAATTTCATGCAAACCTGCTACTGTATGTACATATAAGCACAATTAAAATATGAGTTTTAGATGAAGAATATGAAGAATCTATAATTCTCGTAGGCAAAGACAAACAGGGAAGCTTACGGCTATTCAAACATTGTTGAATTGCCAAATTAAATCTGCCACTTGAAAGATTTCTTCAATCATTTGACAGAGTGAAAGTGTCAATTGACTGATTATATCTGACAACTGAAAGATTTTCATCGTAGTGACACTAATACGCTGTCGTAGTTCAAGATCTGAATGGAAATCTTGAAATCATGATAAATAGAATCAAAGCAATAATATGTAGTTCTCAGATTATTGAAGTTTAAATTATGACGCAAAAGCTTCTGCTTTCGAGAATGTCCTTTTTTAAAGATCCAAGACAGAGCTGATGCTATTGTAATATGTTCTGATAGTTACAACATAACTAGTTTGAAAAAGTTATTTAATCAACTAGGTTATTAAAGACAGCGACTACTGGTCAAGATATTTTAATGCGTTAATAGTTCGAGACCATTAGTAGCTCGATTAATAACCCAGTTGATTACAAGATTTTTCCGACGATCTCAATATGAGATGTGTAGGATTTCTTGATTGGAATACATTTCCATTTTGCAAAAGACTTACATTTGACATAATATAATTTTCATGTACCTATCTATGTTCCAGTAGAGTTTTGAGATTTCTAGTAGTTCTTCTGAATACTTTGTGAACAGTTGCCATGAGGATTGCAAATTAAAACAGTCGAAATTGAACATTAAAATTGGTCATAAATATCGATTTCGTACACATTAAAATCACCTTTTAATTCGAGATCGGCGGAAAATGAAATTATTTCCGAGCATATTTCAATATTTATGTTGAATGAACCGAAAAAAATCTGTCCATACGGTGTCACAAACGTTAATAACATTTCAACATAACTGGAAAAACTCATCAATGTGGAAATAATATAACTGGATGTGGAGTTTTGAAATAATATAACATCATTCATCTCAGATTCTAGTCTGAATTAATTATTTATTTAGTTTTGCAGTTAACTGGTCACCATTTTATCGACAGCAATTATTCGGAAAACTAATTAGTAAAACCTAATAAATTCGGCAACCTTAATAGGGGTGGAAATTTTATCATTCTCGATCTTGAGGCTTCTTCACTCGCGATTCCTGTTTTGACATCGTCTGAGGAGCTTGTCTTGAACAAGCCGAAACACAAGGAAGTAGAAAGCTTTCTTGAGTGTTCTTAGACGTCATGTCGAGGTTTAATTTATTTTTAGAAAAGAGTTGAATGTTGTTTTTCTTTGTTTCATCGATTCAACCTGTTAAGTGAAGTGTGTAAAGTGGAGCAACCATTACGAAGATAACTTTTTACACAGTTGAAATGATTATTTGAGTATTCGTTTCGCGGAAAATTAGATTTTATTTCAATATATTCGAAAAAATTTGAATAAGTTTGATTATTTAGAAGTTGCACATTCACATATTCAGGGTATCCCTCAAACAGACCGATAAGCTTCTAGTGGATGTTATTAATTAACATTATTTCAGACACTTTCCACCAGAATTATATAATGCAAAAATGGTTCTTTAATGAATTGAAGCTTTCTGAATATGACTCCTAAGTAAACATAAGCGTATCATTTCTGAGGACGGAGAGTAGTTTTAGTATTTTATCGTCTTCAACTTTACATCTAATTTATAACGCTGATTTTTCATATTGCACAGTTGCCCAGGTTTTCAAATAATTGAACTAAATTGCGTTTTCTTTTCGATACAATCTTTTGAAAAACCATAAGATGGTTGTAAAAACTGCGTATGAAATGTTGCAGGTATAAGTTTAATTGAGCAACGTGCATCCCATGAACATTTTTTTTGTTGATAAAATTATTCCAATTGAACCGGAAATACCCTAAAATTTTCGATTATAGGTCCTCCTTTATTTTTTGACAAATATTGAAAAAGCTTTGATTTAAAATGAACACCTACTGGGTTTTAGTGTGAAAAATCTATAAAAACATTACAATATGCCATCCTGTTTATAAATTGTTGAGTCAGAAAAACGAAAAAGGATCAGGCCTGTCTATTATGGTGAAGTGAAACAACTGAAAATAAGTTGATTTACTTACGGTAATCCTCGTGTAAACACATTTTTTACACTGAACCCAGGATATACAAATTCAAATGTTTTTGCAACATCTGTAAGGATATATCATCTACAAAAATTGTACAGCGTTTTCCACTATAATTTGACCCCCATCCCCCTTTAACTTTGTTACTAAAAGAGATACAGAAAAATGTTTCATACAAAAATTTCACGAAATCGACTGTAGTTTTACAATATAAATATATACAGAGTGGCCAACATATTGATGGCAACCTCATTTTTTCAAATGGAACACCCTGTATATTTTTCTATATTTAGCTAGCTCTTTCTCCCTTGATTTTGAATATGTAACATATGTTGGCCTATTTCTTTTGTTCTGGGTACCTGAGAGTTTCAAATTTTAAGATCCACCTGGCAAGCTCTGTAATAATTTTTCAAGTGGCAGACTGCGTTTACTGAAAATGCCAATTTTTGTAGTTATGATAACGTCAATTGGAATATATACAAGAATAACAATATATTGAATGCAACTACATTTTTTCAAATAGGACACCCTGTCATATTCTTCCATCTTGTGATAGACTATTTCCTTCTGATCTCGAATATATATGCGTATGTGGGTGTGTCTTTTCAATTTTCTGATTTTCAAAGTTTTGAAATGATAATACCGAGTAAAAAATATGTGAAATACCTAGGACGTTATCATAACTCCAAAAAGAGGCATTTTGAGTAATCGCAGTCTGTCACAGAAAAAAAAAGATAGACCAAGATATGTTACATATTCGAAATCAGGAGAAAAAGAGCTAAACAAATATGGAAAAATATAAAGGATGATACAGAATAAAAAAAATCAAGTTGTCATGAATATGTTGGCCACCCTGTATATATACTGATGGACAAAATTAGCGCACCACCTAAAATTTCGTTAAATTTTAACAATTGATATCTTCCCAATTTTTAGTCGGATTTCAATGTTTTTTTCTTTCAATAGTAGCTCTGTTATTGTCGAATTTCCTCCATTAAACAGAAGTCCAAGAAATAAAATATTCATGTTGTTCAGGGCGTTTAAATAATGTCATGTTTTATAGTCAAATTTTAACGTCTTCTGTGGGCAATGCCAGGTTGCTGAGGCATATAAAAACAATAAAGTGTTGTAGCCCAGTATCTTTTGAGTATTTTGTTTTTTTAAAAACCAATTTATATTGAAGTCGTCCAGAGATATTCAACTTTTTATCGACTCTTGTATTTTATGCATTAGCCATGAATATCTTCGCAACCATTTGTCCGATTTGAATGTTTTTTTTTAGTTGTAGCTCTTTTATTGGTGAATATCATACTACAATGAGATGTTCAAAAGAAAAAATGCATTATGCTCTACAGGGCGTTTAAATTTTCGGGTTTTTTTCATTACAGTTTAACGCCTTCTGTGGGCAATACCAGATATATGAGGCTTCTAAAGGCTATACAGTGATGTAGCCTGATGTTTCCTGAGTATTTTGCCTTTTCAAAAAGCAATTCAACTTGTACCATTCCAGAGATATTCACATTTTTATAACATCTTGCATTTTTCTGTTTTTCTTGATTTCTTTTCGTTTATTTTTGTGTTTATGTATGAAATACAAGATGTTATAAAAATGTGAATATCTCTGGAAGGGTACAAGTTAAATTGCTTTTTAAAAAACCAAAATACTCAGGAAACATCAGGCTACATCACTGTATAGTTAGTATAGTATAGTAGAGAAGCCTCAGGTATCTGGTATTGCCCACAGAAGGCGTTGATAGTTGATAGTTTAAAGAGGGGTTACAGTTCACTGCGACCTTAAGGTCTATTGTGCCTAAACACAGAAGGCGTTAAACTGTAATGGAAAAAAACCCGAAAATTTAAACGCCCTGTACAGCATCATTCATTTCTTTTTTTGAACATCTCATTGTAGTATGATATTCGCCAATAAAAGAGCTACAACTAAAAAAACACTCAAATCGGACAAAGGGTTGCGAAGATATTCCTGGCTAATGCATAAAATACAAGAGGTGATAAAATGTTGAATATCTCTGGACGATTTCAAGATAAATTGGTTTAAAAAAAAAACAAAACACTCAAGAGACAGTAGGCTACAACGCTTTATTGTTTTTATATACCTCAGCAATCTGGTATTGCCCATAGGAGAAGTTAAAATTTGACTATAAAACATTATATTATTTAAACGCCCTGTACAACATGAAGATTTTATTTTTCGGACTTCTGTTTAATGGAAGAAATTCGACAATAACAGAGCTACAATTGAAAGAAAAAACGTTAAAATCCGACTAAAGATTGGGAAGATATCAATTGTTAAAATTTAACGAAATTTTAGGTGGCGCGCTAATTTTGTCCATCAGTATATTTCAGTTTGTGAAGTCATATTAAAAAACCTCAGTTGATTGTGTGAAACTTTTATATGAAACATTTTTTGTATCTCCTTCAGAAACAAAGTTAAAAGGGAGGTCAAATAATAGTGAAAAACCCTGTACATCATTGCATTCTGCTTCATAGCACGCACCTGCAAAAGTTTATAATTATCATTATATTTTGCGTTCGAAATATATTCACTAAGTACCATGGTTCACCCGCTTGAGTTATATTTTGTCACTGAAAAACATTAACTGTTCACAGATTATTCATGAAAATATCGTAAACTTTAGATGCATACATTTTATGATCGTTTAATTGAAATTATCCATTAAAATCAGAGTTGATACTCGGTCATCCAGATTAAAACTGAGTGATATGGCTCCCGACTTTCCCAATCCATTTACTTACAAAGTCAGGACATGTTCCTCTTCTCTAACCCGTATACACGGATCGATAACGATCGGAGGTAACCAATTTTCTAATACTCTCCATTCACGCAATATATAAATTATCCCTAGATTGAAAATGAGTTTTTGAACAAACAATAATGGAAAACAATGTGCTTTTACGAGCTAACGTTGTTTGACTGTGCATGTGAGTTGTTTGTCTTACCAATACCATTGTCATTTTCGAAATAGATTCGGTTTTTCATAGATAATCAGCAGTAGTTTCGTGTTTCGATTATTTTGAAGTAGCATAACTTCCTAATGATGAATATTCAGTTGAGAGTAGGTATACTCAGAAAAAAGTATTGATGGTTATTTTATTAGGATATCATCAACAATTTTTTTATGTTATTAATTATTTTGAATTAAAGATATCGGTTATCTTCTTTTCTTTCATAAACCCTATCATTCTTAATATAAGTCTTTTGAAAATTCAATATGTTTTTCAAGGAAATTATGAACAGATAATTTGATATGAATCAGTTTGTTATTTTAAGCAGAAAATATCTACAAACCACAAGTGAAGAAATTAAATTTATATTAAATACCAAAAGTTATTCGCCTCTAGAGACATTTGCTGTTTTTTGCTGAATCTGTAGAAATAAGTCAACTACGGCCCAAAAAACTTTACTCGGCATAAGTAGCGTAAAATTGAAGAGATTAATTGTTGGTATTAATTTCATTCCTAGAGCAGAAGAATTTTTTTTAAATATTCTAAAGGAATAAAGTGTTGCAAACTCGAAAATTCAATCTAGGATGTTATACAAATGAAAAATGAAGCTATATCTCTCGAGAAGTTGTGTGCCTATTATTTTAATAGTCTTTGTGAATTTGTTTACTTCGAGTTTGTGTTATTTTATTGATGAGTAACACAATTAGAGCTGTGGTAAGCACCGATATGTTTTTATAAACAGCTCAATTGTATGAAAAGTCATTCATTGAATGTTAATAACTACTACAAGAAACTTTAAGAAAGTAGTGAACGAGAATTTGGCACATTGCAAGTGAATTCGAATATTTTATTAATAAAATGATGGATGAAAAAACAAAAAAACAAGAACACATACACATTACCGTATAATGCTGCAAATATTGAACAAAAACCGAAGTTCCTCGTTAAGGCCGTAAAAAATCATCTCATGTCTGTATCATAAACCAAATTAATTGATTCATAACATCTTTGTCATATTGTAGTAGAAAAAAATATTGTTTGGGATCATTTTACTCTACTCTATTCCTAGTACTCTTAGATGTTGATTTTCCTAGCACCTATTTACTAACTTTTCAAAATATTCAACCTCATTTAAAATATTCACCGAAAATTCTGCAAAGATGTTGTTTCCATCTCTTTACCAATTTCTCATGGTATGAATTCTGACCATGTCAGTACAGCTCAATTAATTCAAAATTGAATCCGTTTTTTTATTCTTTTCAGGATCAACAAAACATACTAAAGATAGCTCCAAACAATTAGGAGACACCAGAAAAGGTAAAAATAACCACACATTTATATAGTATTGTGCTTGTGTCGCTTGATCATCAAATTCTAAATACACATCTGCAACATTGAACCTGTTTTGTAAAATGCAGTTTTCGAAATAAATAACAAAATTCAAAAATTTTTATAATGTGCACCTCGACATTTCGAATCTGATTGGGGGATATTCCTACAGCTCGCCTGATAATTCTCTCCACTTTTCCATCATTGTCAGTAAAAACAATGTCAGATAGATAAAACGGCAATATTTGCGATCTGTTTTATCCATAAATCATAATCTCCCTTGATATTTTCTGAACCAAAGGACCCCGCACATTTTGTATGAGAATTGGCTCCCGGTGGATTTGGCTGAAAATTTGATATGATGTTCTACTAATTCTTCTGATCAAATGTCTCCACAGTCACGAAGCTGAAAAATGCATACTTCTAGGAGTTTTTAGCAATTTTTTGTATCCATTATGGCTTACGTATTACCGTTCACACAGAAATGTTTGAGAATATTTCATGATTATTGAAAGCAGATTCTGTCAATTCGAAATATTTTCAAAGATTTCTGTGTGAACGGTAATACGTAAGCCATAATGGATACAAAAATCGCTAAAAAACTCCTAGAAGTATGCATTTTTCAGCTTCGTGGCTGTGAAGACATTTGATCAGCAGGATTAGTAGAACATCATATCAAATTTTCAGCCAAATCTACCGGGAGCCAATTCCCATAAGAATAATGGAATAATGGATACAAAAAATCGCTAAAAACTCCTAGAAGTTTGCATTTTTCAGCTTCGTGACTGTGGAGACATTTGATTAGAAGGATTAGTAGAACATCATATCAAATTTTCAGCCAAATCCACCGGGAGCCAATTCCCATACAAAATGTGCGGGGTCCTTTACTTTTTCATTTCGTTTCAGTATTTCATACTATCTCCGTTGAACGTTTGAATGACTTCAAAAAAATATTCTTATTGCGGGATCCACAAAATAAATATGGCAAAGGTACCCCTGTCAGACGAGAAGAGGTTGTAAAAGATCAATAGTTAGTAGTTCTCCAAAACGCGGTACAACATACTGAAATATGTATAGTAGTTGTTTATGAATGGTTGTGAATAGGCTGGGTTTTTCTAATACAACTTTCTGATGATGCCTGAGAGGGTATTTCCAATTTTTTTTCAAAACCAGTAAACCAACAAAAATCAAATCAAGCAGATATTTTATGCTGGCGAAAAATTTGGTGGTACTCAGCTATGGTTGAACAATGTAGAAAAGGCCACCCCTAATGCCTCTTTCGCAAGAACTTTTCTCCTTATTCACATTTCAAAATGAAAAAATATTTTTTTGTCTGTGACGGGAAAAAAATTTTACATTTCATATCTCACAAAATATAGCTTGTCACGAAATTTCTTTTTTCCCTGTAACGAAAAGTATCTATGTATCAGGGACAAAAGAACTCACTTTTTTCCCGTGGGAAAAAAGGAGTTTCGCGAGAAGTTTACATTTCTTTCACTATTAAATCGTTGTTTCTTGTCGCAGCAAAAAAAATTTATCATAAACAAGATTTTAGCTCTCGAGCTAAAAATCTGATACTTTTTTCCCTTATATAATTAATAACCATGGATAGCCGGAACTAGTCTAGTCAAATGAGCTATCTTGAGGTATTTTGCTTAAACTCACGATCATATTGAGGTGACACCTGACAAATTTCGATTAACTTCGATCAAGTTACAATTCATTTTTGGTTTGGCAAATCATTTTTGTCACATATTCATAGAGATGACGGTGTACAAAAACGCAGAAAATTCTAGTTCGGGAATACCTCTTACCTTTACGACTCACGCTATCATATTATTGAATTATTTTTTTCTTTCAAAAACTGAATCTGCAAGAGTAAATAATGAATCAGGCTCTCTGGAATATATATTTATTGTGTTATATGAATAATTATAGAAAAAAGTTTTTCGCGAAACAAGGTTCACTGGCACTTGCATTCATACAAATTCACCACCAAAATTTTGATTGATGCCTTTTCGCCTGCATAGAAGATCTACTCGATCTAATTCTTGTTGCTTTTTGGTTCTCGAAAAAAAAACAAAAAAAAATTTAAAATTCTTCTCAGGCGCTATCTTTAACCGGGGGTGCCTAGAATGAAACCTTTTTTTTGACTAGAAATCGCCCCCTACGTTTTTCCCCAAGTATTCATAAACCTAAATCATTTGAGTTGAATTGAAAAGATTTTTCGTCAATATTTGTATTATGATCGGTTTCTTCCATAATGATTATTGATAGAATCGTCGAAGGTTATATCGTTCCAAAAAATAATACAATTCAGTAGTTTTATCGGCACAAGGAACCAGAACAAAAACTTATTATTCTTTCAGCGACGTTTCGGAAATTTTATTTCCTTCTTCAGGCTACAAAAATATATAAAATACAATCAGTCGAGCACTCAGAGAGAATCAAAAGGAATACAAACGTCAAAAAATAATAAAAAATATAAAATATAACAATGTTGAATACATATACGTCATAAAGATAAAAAATAAATATCTATAAGAAGTCCAAATTAAAATGAACAATAAGGACATATTCAAAGACTCACACCATATAAAAATATTACAATTAAACATAAAATTATTGTAAATCTAAAATATTACAAGAAAAGAGAACTCACCACATCAGAATAAAAACTATAAACATGATAAAATATAGGAATACATAATCTACAGGGAAAATAGGGTTCTAACGCAAATTACATAGTGACATAAAATAACAACATTTGAAATCAAAGCGGCAAACAACAATGAAAGACAGGTACACATATGTTCACTGTCTTAGTCCGACTTCTTTGATCAAATTGCAATATACAGCGCTCAACGTATCTACATCTGTTCTAAAATTTACTGTGTTAGGTGTGCGTCTAATAAAAATCATTTCATTAATTAATCTTTTAGACAAATTTTGCTCTGTACACAACACCTTAACATTATCGAAATCGAACGAATGATCATTTTCAACCGCGTGTGTAGAAAGTGCAGTAGCCTGCGATAAATTACGACAGTCCCTACTATGTTGACTCATTCTGGTTTTCAAGTACTGCTTTGTCTGACCAATATAACAACCATTGCAATCCCGACAATCCACCCTATAAACAACATTAGAAGTTTTTTCAATTCATCACGATCTTTCAACCTACTATAAAAATTCTTAACTGTTTTTCTATAATAACTGTATATCCTATTCTCATTTGACTTCATCACCCTCACCAATTCACCCGTCAACCCAGGTACATACACAAGACCAAAACACTTTCTCTCCGTCACCAAATCAGACTCCCCACCAGACACCACAACATCAGACGACAAACCACCGGAGGAATGGAAAATGAGATTGACCAAAGATTTGGGGTATCCATTATCAACCAAAATCCTACGCTGCTCAACAAAATTCTTACTATGAAACGATTCATGACTCAATGACAAAATCTTGTGCTTGATAGACTTAACAATGGCGACCTTCTGAAATCTTTCATGTGCCGAACTAAAATGCAGCAACCTATTAGAAGCGATAGGTTTCTTATATAAATCAGTCATCAAGGAACCACCACGTCTTATCAAAAGAACATCCAAAAATGGTAAACGACCGTCAACTTCAAGTTCACAAGTAAATTTCAAGTCAACATGATAACTATTGAAAATATCAAGCACCAGTTGCAGGCTATCACCAGGAATAACCATGAAAATGTCATCCACATATACACGAATCAGAGGTACCACGAAGTTCAAACGAGCCAGAACAAACCTAATAACACTATCCATCACAATCTCAGCAAGAGCTGGAGAAGCGGGATTACCCATTGCAGATCCTCTTTTTTGAATGAAAAATCTACCATCAAACCTGCAATAGCTGTTATCAAAAATAAATTTCACAATCTCGACAATTTTATCCTTGCATATATTAACTCGAGGTTCAAGGTCACTCCAATGTTCATCAATCAGATCTAACACCAGGGACTTGGGAATGTTAGTAAAGAGGGAAACCGCATCAAAGCTAACCAAAACATAATTATCAGGGACATGGACATTCCTAATAGTATCAACAAGCTCATATGAGTTTTTTAGTGAGTATGTGAACTTGTACCTTATATTGGAGAGAGTTTCAGAAAGGAACTTGGAAATATTATAGGTAGGAGCACCACAACATGATATTACAGGTCTTAAAGGGTGATGGTCTTTGTGCAACTTAACAAGACCGTATGCTTTCGGTGACACAGTATTATAGCACCTCATTTTCTTCGCCCTCTCTTCAGACAAATATCCCATTCTCTGCAATCGACTTATCAAAGAATTGACAGCTGTCTGAATTCTTGAGGTAGGATCACTAAACGTTTCTACATAGGTTGCTGTGTCAGACAATAAAGACAACATTTTACTGTGGTAATCAGCTCTGCACATAACAACTGTTTTATTTCCCTTATCAGAACCAACAACACAAATATGATCGTTATTCTTTAAAAAGTCTTTAGTCAATCGACTCCAATGATTCAAAATTACATCAACACCGTGCATTGGTCCACGACACCTGAGATTGGTTATAAAATTATGAATCAAGTTGCTCAGTGTAATACGAATGCCGTTACGACCATCACTGTCCAAGTGATCCTGACCTTTGACAAAACACTCAACGTCAGCAATCAAATTGGAAAGTGGGAAATCAAACTTATCATAAGGTAACGAAAATTTTGGTCCCAGGGACAGAAATTTATGTACTTCAGGTGGAATATCACAGTCAGTGCAATTAACCAGCCAATCAGAACCCGTGATGACATCAACTCGCTGGCAGTTATTCATTAACTTGTCAAACTTATCAATATTTCTCAACTTAATCTTAAGAAACATGCGATCGAAAAATATCTGCTGATGGTGACAGAAATCATCAACATACATGTGAGGGACTAATCCTTTTAACAATTCAATACGACGTGCGCGATCCATTTCAAGCTTTTTAATCTTCCAATTAATAACCTTGATCTCCAAGTTCAAAATGTCTCTTTTCAACCTGTCAACAATATTATCCATCTTATTTCTATAGGGGTGGTTCTCACGAAATAATGAATATACACACTTAACCTCATTACATATGTGACTAGGAAAAACATTATTCTTACGGCATCTTAGTAGAAAAATTCTGTTGTTGATAGCAGACGCCAATTTCTTGTTATCCTTAGACCAACTCTTGAAATGCTCAACCACTGCTATTCCAAACAAAAACAAAATTTCGTTGTAGAAACCCATGTCCAACCAGTTGACCAGTGTTCAATTCGTCGAAGGTTATATCGTTCCAAAAAATAATACAATTCAGTAGTTTTATCGGCACAAGGAACCAGAACAAAAACTTATTATTCTTTCAGCGACGTTTCGGAAATTTTATTTCCTTCTTCAGGCTACAAAAATATATAAAATACAATCAGTCGAGCACTCAGAGAGAATCAAAAGGAATACAAACGTCAAAAAATAATAAAAAATATAAAATATAACAATGTTGAATACATATACGTCATAAAGATAAAAAATAAATATCTATAAGAAGTCCAAATTAAAATGAACAATAAGGACATATTCAAAGACTCACACCATATAAAAATATTACAATTAAACATAAAATTATTGTAAATCTAAAATATTACAAGAAAAGAGAACTCACCACATCAGAATAAAAACTATAAACATGATAAAATATAGGAATACATAATCTACAGGGAAAATAGGGTTCTAACGCAAATTACATAGTGACATAAAATAACAACATTTGAAATCAAAGCGGCAAACAACAATGAAAGACAGGTACACATATGTTCACTGTCTTAGTCCGACTTCTTTGATCAAATTGCAATATACAGCGCTCAACGTATCTACATCTGTTCTAAAATTTACTGTGTTAGGTGTGCGTCTAATAAAAATCATTTCATTAATTAATCTTTTAGACAAATTTTGCTCTGTACACAACACCTTAACATTATCGAAATCGAACGAATGATCATTTTCAACCGCGTGTGTAGAAAGTGCAGTAGCCTGCGATAAATTACGACAGTCCCTACTATGTTGACTCATTCTGGTTTTCAAGTACTGCTTTGTCTGACCAATATAACAACCATTGCAATCCCGACAATCCACCCTATAAACAACATTAGAAGTTTTTTCCAATTCATCACGATCTTTCAACCTACTATAAAAATTCTTAACTGTTTTTCTATAATAACTGTATATCCTATTCTCATTTGACTTCATCACCCTCACCAATTCACCCGTCAACCCAGGTACATACACAAGACCAAAACACTTTCTCTCCGTCACCAAATCAGACTCCCCACCAGACACCACAACATCAGACGACAAACCACCGGAGGAATGGAAAATGAGATTGACCAAAGATTTGGGGTATCCATTATCAACCAAAATCCTACGCTGCTCAACAAAATTCTTACTATGAAACGATTCATGACTCAATGACAAAATCTTGTGCTTGATAGACTTAACAATGGCGACCTTCTGAAATCTTTCATGTGCCGAACTAAAATGCAGCAACCTATTAGAAGCGATAGGTTTCTTATATAAATCAGTCATCAAGGAACCACCACGTCTTATCAAAAGAACATCCAAAAATGGTAAACGACCGTCAACTTCAAGTTCACAAGTAAATTTCAAGTCAACATGATAACTATTGAAAATATCAAGCACCAGTTGCAGGCTATCACCAGGAATAACCATGAAAATGTCATCCACATATACACGAATCAGAGGTACCACGAAGTTCAAACGAGCCAGAACAAACCTAATAACACTATCCATCACAATCTCAGCAAGAGCTGGAGAAGCGGGATTACCCATTGCAGATCCTCTTTTTTGAATGAAAAATCTACCATCAAACCTGCAATAGCTGTTATCAAAAATAAATTTCACAATCTCGACAATTTTATCCTTGCATATATTAACTCGAGGTTCAAGGTCACTCCAATGTTCATCAATCAGATCTAACACCAGGGACTTGGGAATGTTTGTAAAGAGGGAAACCGCATCAAAGCTAACCAAAACATAATTATCAGGGACATGGACATTCCTAATAGTATCAACAAGCTCATATGAGTTTTTTAGTGAGTATGTGAACTTGTACCTTATATTGGAGAGAGTTTCAGAAAGGAACTTGGAAATATTATAGGTAGGAGCACCACAACATGATATTACAGGTCTTAAAGGGTGATGGTCTTTGTGCAACTTAACAAGACCGTATGCTTTCGGTGACACAGTATTATAGCACCTCATTTTCTTCGCCCTCTCTTCAGACAAATATCCCATTCTCTGCAATCGACTTATCAAAGAATTGACAGCTGTCTGAATTCTTGAGGTAGGATCACTAAACGTTTCTACATAGGTTGCTGTGTCAGACAATAAAGACAACATTTTACTGTGGTAATCAGCTCTGCACATAACAACTGTTTTATTTCCCTTATCAGAACCAACAACACAAATATGATCGTTATTCTTTAAAAAGTCTTTAGTCAATCGACTCCAATGATTCAAAATTACATCAACACCGTGCATTGGTCTTGTGTATGTACCTGGGTTGACGGGTGAATTGGTGAGGGTGATGAAGTCAAATGAGAATAGGATATACAGTTATTATAGAAAAACAGTTAAGAATTTTTATAGTAGGTTGAAAGATCGTGATGAATTGGAAAAAACTTCTAATGTTGTTTATAGGGTGGATTGTCGGGATTGCAATGGTTGTTATATTGGTCAGACAAAGCAGTACTTGAAAACCAGAATGAGTCAACATAGTAGGGACTGTCGTAATTTATCGCAGGCTACTGCACTTTCTACACACGCGGTTGAAAATGATCATTCGTTCGATTTCGATAATGTTAAGGTGTTGTGTACAGAGCAAAATTTGTCTAAAAGATTAATTAATGAAATGATTTTTATTAGACGCACACCTAACACAGTAAATTTTAGAACAGATGTAGATACGTTGAGCGCTGTATATTGCAATTTGATCAAAGAAGTCGGACTAAGACAGTGAACATATGTGTACCTGTCTTTCATTGTTGTTTGCCGCTTTGATTTCAAATGTTGTTATTTTATGTCACTATGTAATTTGCGTTAGAACCCTATTTTCCCTGTAGATTATGTATTCCTATATTTTATCATGTTTATAGTTTTTATTCTGATGTGGTGAGTTCTCTTTTCTTGTAATATTTTAGATTTACAATAATTTTATGTTTAATTGTAATATTTTTATATGGTGTGAGTCTTTGAATATGTCCTTATTGTTCATTTTAATTTGGACTTCTTATAGATATTTATTTTTTATCTTTATGACGTATATGTATTCAACATTGTTATATTTTATATTTTTTATTATTTTTTGACGTTTGTATTCCTTTTGATTCTCTCTGAGTGCTCGACTGATTGTATTTTATATATTTTTGTAGCCTGAAGAAGGAAATAAAATTTCCGAAACGTCGCTGAAAGAATAATAAGTTTTTGTTCTGGTTCCTTGTGCCGATAAAACTACTGAATTGTATTGATAGAATCATTCTAGCAGTAAAATTTTATGAGTGTTAGGATGCAACATTAGAAAGTAAACGATTGATTTTGTTGCAAGCGATAGACGTACCTAACTGACAATTTTCTTTTGCTTTTCAGATTTGACAAACTCACTTTTCCTCGAAACTGAAATAAAAAGTAACTCCAACAGAAACATCAACTTGAAGTTTCTAATGGTGACAGTGTCAATTCTTCAGATCTGGAGAAATAACTGAAGTTAATATTCTATATGACTAACAGCAAGCTTTGAAACACAAACCCAAAGGATCATTATTTGATATGACTATCAAAATTTTCTTTAGTGCTTATAGGCACTGTGAAATTTCCTCTATGACAAACTGAATATGGTTTGAAAACTGATTAGAAAAAGATTTTAAATTTCAATTCCAACTTGTTTATGAAATTACAGAGCTGTCAATTAGGGTAGAATTGTTAATGAGAAGCGAGATATTGCTTCACTAAATTTTATATTTTTTACTTTCATACAGAGAAATCAAGATTTAACGAATTATTTCATTCTGTTCCTCAGACTTGCTTTTTAAAATTGGAAAAAAGGAGAATCTCCATTGAAATACAGCGAGAATATTCGCTTTGGAAAGTCATTGTAAAACCTTTTTCTCTTGATTGCTGTGTTTCTTTGTGAATAAGCTGCTGCTACGACTGCTCCTATGACTTATATTTCACCTGTATTCAATTTCTGTTAAACTATTCGCCTCATAACTCATGGTTTCCTAGCCCCAATAATGTTATGTCATCAATAAAGTGAATTCATTGAATTAAAAACTTAACAATAGGAAATAGTAGATGTTTGATCCGAATTGTAATAGAATATAATGTATTACTTCATTTGTTGATGTTGTTCCAATGTTTCATTGTAGATAATTTTTGTATCTATAGTCCGTTCACGAAAGTTTGAGCGCATAGTAGGAGTTTGTTTATTTGTCTGAAGTTGGCAGTATTTGCTGTCAAAACCTTAAATAAAGTCAACGTTGTTGAATGTACCCGGCCTCGTCCGACGTGCTTACGAGTTATCAGAGAACTCTATGCATTATTGACAACATTGCGTATCAATCTGATGAGAAAATAGACAACATAACCTAAAACTTACAATATACACAGTGGAATATGCCGAATTGTCATGGCAAACTGACGGCTCAAACTTTCGTGAAAGGGCTATATATAACTTCTACAATTCTTCAGAGAAAGGATGAGATACTCTGTCGAAGATCAACAATAAAATCTTTGAAGATCGACATTAATTTCTTATAAATTTGAGAGTATTTTTGTATGCTTATCAAAACTGATATATGATGATAAATAATGATTATATTAAAATGTGTAATTCGAAGATGTTTTTCAATTGTATTCCTATTAATTCTTTGGAACTTGATGCAAATAAAATAATTTCACTTCAGACAATTTCAGGAGAGATGCATTATTCATGCAAAATTATGAGGTAAGTAAGTAAATTTTTTTATTTTCGCAAATACTCTTATTGAGTATATATCAGTAACATCTTTTTTTGTGAAATGAAGGTTGAATGGTGGGTGCAAAACAATATCCTATAATGAAAAACATAAACACCATACGCAGTCGTTTCGCCAATCCAAATTCAATTGTTCATTCGGGCGATTGGGACGGCCAATTATGAATAAATTCAATCGATAAATTATGATATTCGTCGAATGAGCTGAAGGGATATCAGAGAAGAAATGGCCTACGATCAATTCATATGTGGACACCTAAGAGGTAACAAATAAAGATCCAAAGGAGGTTGTCGTTTTTTTCAACACCATTGACGATCTCCTTCCGTTTCCATGAATGAGAAGAGTAAACAACAGAAGACCTACATGGTCGTAGTTTTCGGAAGGTTAACCTAGCCATTACGACCCCAGTTAAAATAATAAAAATATCATCAGCATCATTTTTCGCTACATAGAACATTGAATCTAAAATAGCGTAGTTAGAGAATAAAATTTTCTGTTCATTCTTCGAAATTCAAATCTTCACAAATATTTCAATAACACAGGCGAAAATTACTGAAAAAAATGCTCCAAAAAGTATTTTTTTTCGAGAAAGTGATCACAATGCTGCAAAAGTTACACTATATCCTAAGCATTGGCCAAATTCCAAAAACATTATGTAGCACACAATCTAGCCATCGTGGTGACTTGTGAGATTCAGCAATTAATGGTTCAGAGAAGAAGTATGGCAAGTATTTCACTCTTTTCTATCACTTTTAATTCATGAGATTACGTACTTAATTGTCAGGATCTCACCACCCTGTACAAACATCAACAAATACATATGACGCGGTAGCAGGTGTTTGTTTGTTTTTCTCTGATTTTCCACAGAATATGTTTTCACTACGGTGCGCTGAAAAACGACGACAAATGTTATTGGTAGTAGCGACAGCCAGCAAAGGCATTTTCTGACCCCTTCTATTCTGAAGCCAATACGATAAAAATCCTATTAGGACCAAGTTTCGAAACGTGGAATGAACAAAGCCTAAGAAGAAATTATTTTCCAAATATTAAAAACAACATCCTTTGAATCATACACTACTGGAAAAAATTAAAGTATCAAAAAAAAATTCCAAATTTTTCGACTATTTTCAACATGCCGTAACTTCGAAAGTAATGGGCGTACAAGGAATTTTAAAAAAGAAAATTGTAGCTCCAAGTGCCTAGTTTTTGGATTAGACCTTCAAATATTTTAAGTTTCAGTGGTTTTCGAGTAATGATAGAAAAATCAGCAACAAAAAAATTCTCAAAATTTTACCACTTTTTTTTTCTTGTGGAAATTTTATTTTTGCGTAATCGTCATAATGATGGGATACTCTGTTAATTCAGCTTTAATTTATTTTTTTATTGACCCTAATACGTCCACTTCTCGCCGAGATATCATTCTTCAAATGGAAAAATATCCATTTGTCTTTGATTATCGATTTCTCAACAACCAATGATCGCACAGAAAATTGAAGGAAGGCTTCAAGACCTTAAATTAACTCCCATTAATGAACAACCATTGGTTATTCATAGAAATTTTTTTTTCTTCATGTCGCATCAATATAAAAATTTAACAAAAAAAGGGCTTTTGGAGGTTTCTTAGAATATCTACCGCTGGATCGAAAATGTTGAGGAAACCAATAATATTAAGTGTGACTTTCACAGTTCAATATGTTGATGAGAATCTCACGAAAAGCCAACTCAATCCACCAAGCCGTTTTTTGTGGTTGACTCGATTGAATTTTTGAAAAAAAATAAGGATCACGTTTTTTGCTCTGAGAAGCTCATAATCTTTAAAAAAGGCAAAAAATAATTTTCTCGAGCTTTCTCCACATTTTAGTTGCAGAAAGTACATAAATTTCAAAAAAAGACAAATGAAATAAACTAACAAATTTTCTGTGAATCCTTCAATCATCGATTCTGTGTAACCCACCATCAGTGACAAATGGATCCTTTTCCATTTGAAGACCGATATCTCGTCGAGAAGTGGACGTATTGAGGTCAATAAAAAAATAAATTGAATCTGAATTAACAAAGTATCCCACCATTATAACGATTATGCAAAAATCAAATTTCCACGCTCGTAGACAAGAAAAAAATAAGTGGTTAAATTTTGAAAATTTTTTTGTTACTGATTTTTCTATCATTTCCCGAAAACCACTGAACCTTTAAATTTTTGAAGATCTAATCGAAAAACTAGACACTTGGAGCTACAATTTCCTTTTTTTAAATTTCTTGTACGACCATTCGTCTCAAAGTTACGGCATGTTGAAAATTGCCGAAAAATTTGGAATTTTTTTTTGATCCTTTAATTTTTTCCAGTAGTGTATATTAATCACCAGTAAACTGAAGATTATACAGGTTTGGAAATTAACATTGGAAACATATGATATTCAATGCATTAGAGTATTTTGCCATGCAGTTGGGCAGTGCTATACTGGCCATATTTACATGCTTTGTTTCGCTTTGGTTTGACGCGATGAATGGTCCAATGAACAAATAATATCGTTATATCTCTCAAATTGATTAACACGGGCAGTCCGACGCATTGAGTTAATGCGTGTAAGTCGATGTGAAAAATGCAGGTTCCCTGCCATACTTCTCGATTAAGCCACTCCCAACGATAAGAGAATGACCAAAACTACAAAATCCCAGTCGAGTTACGAATCAAGTGAACCTTTTCATTATAGCACTGGTCAACTGCAAATTATCTCTCTGATGCATTGAATTTCGTATGTTTCCGTTGTGTAAGGGATGAGCCAAATATCAATTGGGCCAACTACACAATACCTTCCACTAGAAGTACATGACATTATCTCTGATATTTAATCCAACAATCCCCTATACCTAATGTATTTATACGACACCCTTACCCAATAAACATTCTATTATCCCTCAGGTCCCCAGCGAATACAATCCGAACAACTATTATTTTCCATCTACGTACCTATATCATTTCCAAATTCCAAGGCACCATATATAAAGTTTCGGAAGGGGAAACATGTCATAAATATATATTAACTTTTCGACTTAAGCCACTGGGGTTCTTGTGATACGGGGACACTTACCGGATACTCTATTAAAATTGGCGAATTCCTGGGAGAATATGCAGCGATGATTTCGAGCATGGAGAGGCAGGAAAAGTTTTCCGATCCATAAAACAGTAAACTTCAAATCGAAGTCACCGGCACCTGGCAAAAACCTTGGTCGCAACTTGCCTCGGGCATACAAATTGCATCCAAATAAGGTCCTAACGTTATTTTTAATGACTTTCAGGGAGCATGCCCACTGTCTTTCCAGTTTGCGGAGTATTATAGTTCTTCGCCGAACTTAATTTTTATTATATCACGTGCGGGACTTAGTTTCGTTAGCGTTCATAACATACTGTAATGGTTTTGGACGACGTGGCAGGGGATTATTCAGGAAGTTAATTTCGTTGGTTGGAGACGCTTGGAAGGGTTGGAGCGGTGATTTCACTAGAGGAAGTATTTTATTTCAAATACGCTGGAAGAATTTTTTTGAGAACATTATAGTGTATTCCTTATTGTCCTGCACCTCGTTTTGGCCAATCATTTTCATCTGGCAAAAATATTTTTTCACCATAATCCAGAAACTGGAAGATATATTTTTCTATGTAACTATGATTTGATTACTTCCAATGAATTAACCTTGTTATGGAGTTTTCTACAAAGAATATGAAGTGTTTTCTTCAGTAAGTACTGTTTTGTGACATTTCTCAGCCACTTTACTCTTTAAAATTATGAATGAACAATTGTGAATATTTGTTATTCATGAAATTTAAATAATATTGCAGGAGTGTTTCAAAAATTCAGTGAACGGTTCACTGAATATTCAATACAGAACGAACTTCCTCAATTTCGAATATTTAATTAAAATGATTTCATTCGAAATGATTTTGGGTGATATATTACCTAATTAATTCCAATTTTTGAATCGTAATAGCACGAAAGTGCAGAGGAATTGAAAATTTTGCACAAGTTTTTGAAAATCAAGAGCTATAAAACTAACATAATACAATACATGAAACACAAAAATGAAAATCCCTAACTGAGGTAAGTGCAAAACAGTGTACTGTTGATTGAGAACTGTTCATATTTCCTTGGAAGATCAAATCCAGGAACTTATAATGAACTAAGGCAAAGATATAATTTATATATGGATCATAATGGCAGGTATATAGAAAATATGATTTGATATCTTGCATTTATTATAGAAAAAAATTTTATTGTTATGAAATATAATGGGCTTTTCGGTTGTGATATGAGTGGACTATTTGTGCGGGATCGGGCGGGCTGTCGTGGTCATCATCTTAAGCACTACCGGGAGAACTTCAAGTCTCCCGTTCGAGAGAATTATTTCTCAAATCGGGTATCGTGAGTGGAACCTGGTGAAGTTGTCTGTGCCCCGTCAGTTAACGCTTTCAAGAATCGGCTTGATCATTCCGTAATCGCTGCTGGTAGTTTATTGTATTGCAATGTAATTCTTTGTACTTGTATATATTTGAGATGTATAGGCTATTGACTCCTCTCTTATCCTCATTAAATAATATTAATAATATTTGATGAATTTGAGGATTGAGAAATAATTTGCTACAAAGTCTTTTTGATTTTAAGGAACACAATTATATCTATGTCTCTAAATCAAGGCATACTGCCACAATACAGAAAAAAACGAATGTAATAGAATTGACATAAAACACTATATAGGTCGTTGACGGTGAGAAATAGAAAACAATGTTATTCAGAAAAAATATTCACAATTAGATTTTCTTTCGAATGATACAATAAAAAAAAGTATGTTCCGGAATAAAAATATTTTGATAGCGCCGTGACGCCTGGCGTCTCGATTATTTTTTGGGACTTTTATGAACATCTCAAATCAATATTGTACCAAATACCGTCAACAGAATAATAAATAACCATCCCTTTTCGAGAAAAATTAGGTTACCAAGATGAGTAAATCACCCTGTACATACTTAACCAGAAAGTTGTTACGTTCTAATAGAATTTTATTCGAAAAAAAAGCCATGAAAATCAAATTGCTTATATTGAATGTGTGGAGAATATAATAATACAAGGTATATTGCATCTACTTGATATAGTTATCGAATTTCTCATCTAATAATGATATTCTTTTCTTTGAATAGTTAAATTTTACCTTTATTTCATTCTTCTCCTCAATATTGTACATAAAGTTTCAGAAAAACCCACTCTAGTCTTCAAACCCTTAAAATACTGAGAACATAAAAGATGATTTCCAAGGTAGGTACTTGTCAGAAACATATGACATCGACCTCATTTACACTTTACTGATTTGAAGCGGTTTTCCAAACAGTTTGGTTTCCGTTGATTCAGGAATGCCGAGATGTGAATAATTAAATGATTTGGATCGAAGAACGACACAAAGTATTTCCAAGTTCGAAACTACAACAAACTTGGTTATGCAGTTGCACTTCGAGTCTGTCTCTGTACATCTTGGGAATACATTGTATAATGTCAATCTCATGAAAATTGAATTTGAATTTCTCGAGAGGAAATGCACGAGGAATAAATTCGGGTTTGTTGCTGGCTTCGGGATAATCGAGAATGACTTTTTTATGTTCATTCTGATATATACACATAGTCAAAAGTCTTGGCCCCCTTAGGTTTCACGAGAAATAAACAATCTTTGTTCCCGAAATGGGGTGAATACTTTCCTCTTTTTCCACTGCTATACAGGGTTTTTCCTAATTGAATGTCAATATTTATGAGGGTGATTTTCAGGCTCATTTCTAGTAAAAACTTCATATGAACATGTCCTAAACGTCTTACCTTTTGAGATACAGGATCGTTAAAGTTAACCAGTGCAGACCCAATTAACATAGCCCCAATAATATTATGACAGTCAGTGGCACGCCACTGTCTTTTCTTAAATTAAAAAAAAATGACATCTGAATTCTGAATGTTGATATTGTCATATGTATGTATTAACGATATTGTTGTGATCATACAGAAGAAAGGGTTTTTATTTCTTTAACCGAAAACCGTGCATCGGAGTGAAAAAAGTCAAGAAATCAACTTTGGTGAGAAATGATTGGGAAATTCAGAAATAATTTTTATTTCACGAAAAATCTGTGGCGTAGCATCAATTCCTGACCAAATAGGAAGGTAAAATTACTCCCGAACGCCACTGGTGGTGCGTTTTGATTCATAGTTCATGTACGACAAATTTCATCAAAATATCGTATAGTGGTATTATAGATATTAATAGAAAATTATTTAATTTTGAAAATTTTAATACCCTGTAACTCAAAGGCTAGGACGAGGTCTCAAACCTCCTGTTTCACGGCATCTTCCGAATATTGTTTTGGATTGATACTTATTTTATTTAGGAGCGAATTAAATTCAATAAATTTTGAATTCTAGTGTGTTGAATAACTGATTAAAAATCCTACAGTATCTTTTCACATTTTTATCAAGAATTATGTTTCAGAATTCGCATTCAAATTCTCTCCATTGTATCGTGTTTTCACTGAATATTTCTCTGATATCAGAAATTTTCATAAAAAAACAATTCATCAGATTACGTCTAGAAACATTTACGTGCTTGATTCTTTTCTTCGCAGCCTTTCAATTTCCGTTTACTGGAACATCAAAATAAAAGTACATCTGTAACTGGAGAGAAAGTCCAATCAAAATGCACGGACGTCGAATGGAAATGAGTTTCCGAAGAAGAAGATTACCCATCAAGAATATTGGGTGGAGGTGGCATCCGAATTGAAAGACATTCCGATAACCATTCAAGCCAAACTCCTGCTGATGGAATTAGAGAAAAGGCTTTTTCGCCTTTGTTTAACCTGTCGATTAGCATGTGAAGTTTATTCACGATGTCTGTCAATCTTTATTCTGGGAATTTTCACAATAAATTTCCGGAGAATCGATAAAACCTTTTACACAGCGATTTTATTTTGACGGGTTTTATACTCTTCAGGCAATTCGTCGGTAGGCGAGGTAAGGGGGTGAAAATGAACACTTTGGAGGGAAAAGAGCACCGGTTGAAGCAACAGAAAATTCATAACATGAAACGATTTGCCGATGTGGAAATTTCGATAAACAAATTTTCCCTTAAAGCCTTGGGTATAGGTATTCGGGTTGATATGGGTTTGAAGGAAGTGCTTGAATGATTGTTGTCATTCGGATTACGAAAAGCTTTTTGGTCTTCAATTTCGTCTGAATTCGGTTTGAAAAGTGTAAAAATATTTCACTGCATGATTTCTTGTTATCCTTCTGTTCGCTCGTTTTAAACTTTCGTCCTTTATACACATAAACTATGGATAAGGGGTGTGAGAAACACTTGATTTTTGATCTCTTTTTATTGATTGATACGTTGACGTTTTGACCCAGGTCCTGATGAAGATCCCAACACGGGTCGAAACGTCGAGGTATGAATCATTAAAAAGAGATACAAAATCAAGTGTTTCCGACACCCTTTATCCATAGTTTAAGAATTAAAGGAATAACAACACTTTGCTTTATACAAATAATTTATTTTACTGAACTACATTTAATATTTTTTATATTCATACCTCTTTCAAATGAAGAAGTTTTCGGTAAATTTTGAAACTAAAATGAATTCCAATGATCTTTGAAGAATGTTGTTGATATGAATCAAAATTAATAATAAATATTTAGATACTAATACTAAAATATTAAAGGGTGACCCATTTATATAGATTACCGAATGCTTTCTGCTTTGTTGCAGAAATTCCTTGCAGTATTTAACTGATAGGGTCACTATTTTACTTCGAATATACAAGGTGATTCTTTGGTAAATGGGCTGAAACTGAGGATAGATAGGAAACACTGAAGGGAGGCAGAATAACTTATATTTAAAGAGATCCGTATGAAGATACAGCTTTATTTATTGGTTTGGTGAATTTCTTCAATTACCCGTAATTTACGAGCCATTTTATGTATTTTGCTGGAATTTGACAAGTTTATTTTCTACAACAAACTAGTCCATACAGATGTAGCAACTGTTTTATCTTAGGTCAGGACTAAGAAAAATTGATGAATATTACCTATAGAACCAAAAAAGGTCCTGTATATAAAAATTTCCAGAATTCAATAGCAAAGTCGAAAAACGAGAAGAAAACGAAGGTGAACAAGATATCTTTTGCATGTGGTTTGAATACTCAAGTAATCTAATCAAATCTGAATTTTCAGAAAACACAACACAAAATTAGGAATAATGTAATTTAATTTGATATTCAGAAAAATGTTTACTATTTCATCAGACTCATATTTTAATTTCACAGATACTACGTCTTTATGATTTTGATAAAATGATGAACATTTAATTGAATTGGAAAAATAACAAAACCTGATGAAATTGCATTTTTTTTTTCAATTTCAGTTCCTGAATTATCTGAATATTCAGATTGGACTAGATTAATTGACAATTCTGTCCGCATGCTTAGGAACGAGAGATATCACGTTTCCTTTAGTTTCTCGTTTGTTTTCGAATAGTAAATCAAATTCTTGAAATTTTTATATACAGGGTGTTTTTTTGGTTGAATCTTATCATCAGTTTTCTGAGGCCGGACCTGGAAAACTCGCTTCTATGTCAGTATTAACAAGTTCGTTCAGAGTTCATGCATCGGATGTGTTCGTAAGGATACCAAGAGATGGCGTTTTGGTTCTGTTATTCTCAGAGCTAGGCGACATTTCTTCAAATAAGGAAACCTAGAATGCCTTTCAAACGGAGCTCCTCCATACTCAAGAGCCCCAAATAGGGCGAAATAACAATCTATGGATGCTCTGTTTGATATTACCTACCAATATGCATGTTCAGAAGTGTGGGTTTAATATTGGTTGATTTAAAATCAGTTAATATTATTCTCCTCTTTCATTGTTTATATTAATAAGTTTGTTGTATAAAATAAACAAATTTCATCAAAATATAGAAAGTTATTCAAAAGTAATCAAGAACTTGGAAAAATCAACGAAACATTATGTACCTTCATAATAAGGACAGGAAGACTCTTTGAATATAGATTATTCTGACACACCCTAGGGTGTTTTATCTACCTTTAACTTCCACCACTGTGCCAATGAATCACTATGTTTATACAGTGTGTTTCGTCATGACTTAGCGATAATTTGAAGGCATCAAATATACCTTATTTTATAGACAAGAACACCCACATTGCGGGGTTTTATTTTAAATTTACTCTTTTATTCAAGTTGACCCTTTCAGAAAATATCGATTTCTGTGGACATAAAGTTCCTGCAGATGTGAAAAAAATGTTTTTTGAAAGTGGAACAATATGAAAACATTTAACTCAAAAATGTCATAAAAAATGTACTGATTTTCTTGAAAAATCTGCAATAGTAACTACAAGAACTAGCACATTGAAGTATACTTTTTTTTCAATGAGCTAATAGGATATTAGCTACAAAACGATACCAACATAATTTCTGTAAGTTACATAATTAGAAAGTAATGGCTGTTTGAACATGACCCTTAAGAGATTTGATAAAATAAAATAAAACTCAGTACTGTACTTTCGATAATTTTTAATGATCAAACAAACAAATCAATCAACAAAAGTTTTTGTCCTGTTTACTCACCACTACAACAACAATATTTCCCAACCTGTTCACACGCCCGACTCGCGTAGTGGTCATGTTCGAACAGCATCAATAACTCTCAAATTATGTAACTTACAGAAATGATGTAAAAGTTACTTCTTAGCTTATATCCTTGCGTATTAAATTATTGAAAAAAAATTATACTTGAATGTGCTAATTCCTGTACTATTGCGGATTTACTAAGAAAATCAGTAAATTTTTTCAATGAACTTTTTTTGAAGAATTTTTTATTGCATTTTCATGTTGAATGTTTTCATACTGTTTTAATGAAAGGCTGTAGTATCATCTTTCAAAAAATATTTTTTTCACATCTGTAGGACCTTCATGTGCGAAGAAATCGATATTATTTGCAAGGGTCAACTAAAATAAAAAAGTAAATTTAAAATGGGGGCTACTCCAAAACTAAGGGGGTTAACGTCCCAATGTGGGTTTTTTTTTCGAAAGTATTAGGTATATTTGATGCCTTTAAATTATCACTAAGTCATGATCAGACACTCTGTATATCTCCCATTAATATTAAATCGGGGAAAAGCAAAATCATTGACAAAAATTGGAAAGGCATGGTGCATCCCTAAGGTAACATATTGTTTTTTACATAAAAGGTTTTTACTTATTTATGAATATTCAGATTAAAAATAATCAATCGAAACCACAATTGGCAGTTCTTCGTATAAAGTCTGTTCACGAAAGTTTGAGAGCATAGTAGGCGTTTGTTTATTTATCTGAAGTTGGCAGTATTTGCCGAATGTACCCGGCCTCGTCCAACGAGCTTTCGAGTTATCCATAGACTTATAAAAGAATGGGCAGGACGTGTGAGAAAGAATATTGACTTCAGACAAGGATAGAATAATATTAATGCGAAGCACAGAACATATAATAAAAACATTGGATCGCATTAGATATTTTTATTTTCTGTCAGTTTTCCAACATTATGAAAGAGAGATTGTGAAGGATGGAGTATTATTAGTTTAGTTTAGTCTATGCACCACACTAATATTACTCCATCCTTCACAGTATCTCTCTCTTATGTTGGCAGCACGAAACTTAGTGCCAAAGGCACGTGACGCCCTGTCCATCCTTTTATATGTCTATGGAGTTATCAGAGAACTCTATGCAATATTGACAACATCGCGTATCAATCTGACAAGAAAATAAATGACTTGACCTAAAATTTTAATATACACAGTGTAATATGCCAAATAGTCATGGCCAACCGACGGCTCAACCTTTCGTGAACGGGCTATAAACTTTGGTTTCAATTTATTTCTCCAATTGATAAAGCATGAAATACCAGGAAAAACCATCGACGACTTTTTACCAATTAATGATTTCCAGCTAATCCCTCCCTGAATACCAAAACGATTTGTTCCCGAAAATCCTGAATAAATTAGCATCGAAGGAATTGCAGCCATTTATACCCTTGGCACGAGCATATCCCGGCAGTTTCCCCCGAACCTTTTCTTGTAAGGAAAACAGTTAGAGTTCCTGTTTTATTTTCGGTTGCCTGGTTATTTGATTGCGTGTTTCTGATGTTCGGCCAAATTGTTATTGTGCATAATAATATGTGAGGTCCAATGAACTGTTCAGAACTAAACGCGGTATAATACGTGACATTATTTTCCATTTTAGTTTTCCGCAAGTATTTGAATTATTCATGGGGTGAACTTGATACCTACCTGGCTTAGGATTCTCGCAGGGGTTGCCGGCAGGGGTGAGAAGAATCAGCGAGGGGTTCATTATTTTTTCGCACTACAAACCGTAAAAAATGCAGGGGAAGAAGCTCATGGCCTGAAATACAATACGTATTGGAATGTTTTTGGTGATTTCTCGATTTTTTCTCAAGTTCTCAACCTTGAGTAACTGGAAATCTAAACCTTTCCTTTATTGTTTTGTTTACACAACATCACAGAGTTATTCTTCTGAAGAAGTTTTGGAACTTTTGATGCCTCGAGTTAACATTTTTGCCCTGTATGCCAATGAAGGACTCATGCACTGATAAGACTCATTCGCATCAACTACGAAGAGCGAAATAATTGAGGTATACTGGTATACTGGTGACGTGAGGAACAACGGCTAACTAGAGATAGAGGACCTCAAACTGAATGAGGATTGGGGTTTTAAATGTCCCATAAGGCTATTAGTTTCAGAGATACAGGGTGTTTTTTGCAAAAGTGCTAAAACTATAAACTCCCATATCTTCAACAATATGGCAAATTTTTCTCTGATATTTGGCAAGCTTGTTACTATACATATTGTCCATCAGATCGAGAAGAAAGAATTATCTAAAAATGCAGGTCCGTATTAAAAAATTTCAATTTCCGTGTCAGGTGAGAAATATCACTCGGTATATGAGATACAAAAAATTGAAATGGAAAATTGGAATCTGCAAAGAACACTGAGTAAAAATCTGTTTTTATTTTGAATGGCACAATTTTGTTATAGTTTTTATGATATGTTGAAAGTCGAATATTACAATTTATTCATATTGAATTCTAGAAACATACTATTCCTGATAGAACAAAACTCTGTATTTGAGGTGCCTAAATAATCCTGACGCATTTTGTATAATCCTTCACATCTTGAAATACTTTTTTATTAATTTTCCCATCAATATTATGAGAAAAATTCAAAAGTCAATACAAAAACAAAATGAAGAACAGTAGCACATATGATTCATAAAAAAAATCAAATAAACAAATGCTCGATATGCGAGAGCCATTCCCCTTGCGCACTTATTGGCTCTTCTGAACAATTGAAGTACTTTTCATATCCACAAGATGAAAAATTATACTCTTAATAGAACAGCAAAATACTGGATTTCAGCTCGTGAAAAGTATGACTTTCTTCTCAGAACCCCTGAACAATAATCCATCTTGTACTTATGTTTTCAACAAATGTATTCTTTAATTAAATAATGCAATAATTCATAAAAAACAACTAAGCAAATGCTCGAAATGAGAGGAATTTGCTTCATCGCATTCATTGGCTCTCTTGAACTCTAATGACTTCTTTCTCTTTTTAGATGGGGATTATTCTGAGACCAAATATCATATCCGTTCATTTTGCGGAATCCAAAAACCAGTATCATTTACATATTCATCATTCGTGAATACTGAAGGCATTTTTCAGTACACAATTCCCAATAATTCACAACCAATGAATGTATGAATATAAACGTCATTTTTTGAAATATGCCTACTCTGTGTAGTAGGATGTATTTTATTTATAATGAACTAGCAGACCCAAAAGACGTTGTTCTGTATACTCAACGTCTGTTGGGTCTGCTAGTAGACTTATAAAGGAACTAGCAGACCCAACAGACGTTGTTCTGTATACCCAAAAATTCATTCAATTCGGTCCAGCCGTTTAGCTGCAGAGTAGATGTATAACCATAATAATGACTACAGAGCCATCCGTTGATCTGATTTGTGATCATAAACATACGGGCATCAGGCAATCCAAAATACATTCATACATCTTTCACACTTCGGTAGCTTCTCCTACTCGCCTAGTGCCTACCGCGGAGACGCATTTTGGCGCGATTTCATCTTCAACCTGCCATATCTTTTGATGTATTCATCATAATTGAATGATGTACAAGGCAATTTCGTTCGGAATTAAATACTGGGGATAAACGATGTATTTAATTGGATAAGGATCAATAGCGTATTCATAAAAAAATACTCCCAAATAATGCATAATTTGGAGAAACATTTGGATACCTATAAAAGGTAATACCGAGTAATTGCGCAGTTTTTGTCTGTAAGAATTACAGTAGAGTTACAAAGGGAACCGAAATAAGGTACTTTTGCTTTCCGAAGTCGGAAGAATCCTGTCTGTATGTACTTCATTATCTAAGGAAAAAAATATTTTCAAAATGTTAGCAGATAACACGGTTGCAAAACTGAAAAATGGTATTCAGCTTCCATTCGATGTTATTCTTTGCTTGAGAAGAATCCGTACCAACTTGAGACACCTGGATCTGAATAAGAAGATCAGTGTTCAGAAAATGAAGAAAAAAATGGACAAAAACTTTCCAAATTCACGAATTATAAATGAAATTCAAAGAAAATTCCTAAACATGATGAAAATATTTTCATTTATTCGAAGTTCTTAAATGAAACTTGAATAATTTATTCTCTATTAATAAATACTTTGCACTAACATCCATATTTATACAACTTCATTAATATATTCCATCAGGATCAACAAACAAAGACATCGAGGAAATTTCATTTGAAATAGTTAGTTGATTGCATTTTCAATGAAACTTGCGATTAATTGCATTATTCCAATCATTCCCTCGAGTTCTAACACTTCCACCCCGCAAATTCAATGGAAATGCTCCGCAGTGACATCTCGATGCGCGTCGGCATACCGGTGTTTGTGTATCGTGCTCGGAGAAGCATTTTGGTGCGATTTCATCTTCAACCTGCCATATCTTTTGATGTATTCATCATAATTGAATGACGTAAAAGGCAATTTCATTCTAAATTAAATACTGGGTATGAACGATATATTTAATTGGATAAGGATCAATAGTGTATTCATAAAAAAATACTGCCAAATAATGCATAATTTTGAGAAACATTCGGAAAACTTTAGAAGGTGATACCGAGTAAACCTTGAGAGATAGATATATGCTATCGCGGACTTTTTTGTAAAACTATTAGAGAGGTACATTTCCGTCATACATTGTTTCCATGTACGCATGTACGGTTTTTGCAACGCACCTGAAAATAGCTGATTTTGGTACTCATATTTTTTATCGTTGAAGTTATAGTAGGTTTTCTTAATTTTCTCGGGTAAAAAGTATAGCCTATGTTACGCAATGATAGTGTAGCATTCTACGGGTGAAAGAATTATTGAAATCGGTCAAGTAGCTTATGAGTTATCTCGAATCAACGCCACAAACCCACAAACACACAAACCCACAAACATACAAATCTTTCCTCTTTATAATATTAGTATAGATAATAAACCCATTATTCCGAAAAATCACTTGGTTCCCTAATATTCAGTTTGCATTAAAGAAATTCATATGCTTCTCAAAAGAAGGTGAAGTTGCTACACCTGAGTACATATTAGAGGAAAATAAGTCCTCAAAATTTATACATTAATTCATTGAAGAATAAATTTTGTTGAAAACATAAATACTAGATGGATTATTGTTCAGGGGTTCTGAGAATAAAGTCAAACTTTTCTCGAGCTGAAATCCAATGTTTCTGTTCAATTAAGAGTGAAATTTTTCATCTTGTGGATATGAAAAGTACTTCAATTGTTCAGAAGAGCCAATAGGTGTGCAAGGGGAATGGCTCTCGCATATCGAGCATTTGTTTATTTGATTTTTTTATGAATCATATGTGCTACTGTTCTTCTTTTATATTTGTATTGATTTTTGAATTTTCTCATAATATTTATGGAAAAATTAATAAAAAAGTATTTCAAGATGTGAAGGAATATTCAAAATGCATCAGGATTATTTAAGCATCTCAAATTCAGTTTTTCAGGAATAGTATGTTTCTTTAATTCAATATGAATAAATTGTAATATTCGACTTTCAACATTTCATAAAAACTATAAAAAAATTGTGATATTCAAACTAAAAACAGAATTTTACTCAGTGTTTTTCGCAGATTCCGATTTTCCATTTCAATTTTTTTTATCTCATATACTGAGTGATAATTCTCACCTGACATGGAAATTGAAATTTTTGAATACGGATCTGCAATTTTTGATTATTTTTTCTTCTCGATCTGATGGACAATATGTATAGTAACAAGCTTGCCAAATATCAGAGAAAAATTTGCCATATTGCCGAAGATATGGTAGTTTCAGCACTTTTGCAAAAAACACCCTGTATCTCTGAAACTAATAGCCTTATGGGACATTTAAACTCCCAATCCTCATTCAGTTCGAGGTTCTCTATCTCCAGTTAGCCGTTGTCCCTTACGTCACCAGTCACCCTGTATAGTCCGTTCACGAAAGTTTGAGCTCATAGTAGGCGTTTCATTATTTATCTGAAGTTGGCAGTATTTACTGTCATAAAGAAAAATAAAGTCAACGCTGTCGAGTGTACTCGGCCTCGTCCGACGAGCTTGCGAGTTATCAGAGAACTCTGTGTAATATGGACAACAGTGCGTATCAATCTGACAATAAAATAAAGAACATAACCTAAAATTTTAATATACACAGTGGAATATGATAAATTGTCATGGCCAACCGACGGCTCAACCTTTCGTGAACGGAGTATACCTACATAATCGCAGTTGTTAATGATAGCAACTCTGATAACAACTATCAATAGCCGCTAACCAAATAATATTCAACTCACTTTTAAGAGTAAGATTCTTTGAATTTCTGGTTTTTTGAAGGGATAGAATGGTCATGTTAGATGTGGTTGGAATTCTGTATTGAAATAATATTCTTTTCATCAATGAAAAACTATATCCAGAAAATCATTTCATCCAATGGAATCGTTTGCGAGATATAACTGAAAATCGAATTTTCTTATATATTTTCAACAGAGTGTATCTTTTCAACAGAGCCGATTTGAAAATAAGTGTTTCTTCTACCTCATTTTACGGTTAAAATACAGGGTGTTACATATTTGTGTGAAATATTTAAGGAGGTGATTCCTTATCGAAAAAAAGATAGGATCTTTCATCTAAAGAAACTTCATTGGAGCATCCCTTATTAAGATACAGCCCCTCAGTAAATAAAATTTGTATAACAATTTTTTTCACAAGCACCAAAAAAGTTACAATATTGAAATTAACCTGAGGTTTCCTACTAGCAAAAAGACACTTATCCAGTTATTTATCTGGTTTACCCCATGGTTGTAAGGTTGGGAAACGCAACCCCTAAAGTTTATTTTCAATGTACCTTTTTGTCTTATTATTGGTTTACCATCTTAATTTACTTCCGATAGCCTGTTTCATTCTAAACAAAAAATGTCTCTTGAGTTTTTGCCCAAAATGAACCAGTTCGTAGTAAAAAATTATTTTACGAACAACTACAGAGATAGATCGTCATAAATGCGAAACTAATCTAGTAGGACACTTTTAGCGATAATGACAATTAAATTGGTATAACGCTGTCAGTTCATGACGATCTTTCTCTGTAGTTGTTCGTAAAATAATTTTTTACTACGAACTGGTTCATTTTGGGCAAAAAACTATTTTTTGTTTAGAATGAAACAGGCTATCGGATATAAATTTTTAAATGGTATATAAATTATAAGACTAAAAGTTACATTGGAAATAAACTTTAGGGGTTGCGTTTCCCACCCTTACAACCATGGGGTAAACCAAATAAATAACTGGATAAGTGTCTTTTTGCTAGTGGGAAACGTCAGGTTAATTTCAATATTGTAACATTTTTGGTGCTTCGGAAAAAAATTGTTATACAAATTTTATGTACTCCCTTTGAGGAGCTGTATCTTAACAAGGGATGCTCCAATGCAGTTTCTTCATATGAAATATCCTATCTTTTTTTTGAGGAGGAATCACCTCCTTAAATATTTCACACTTATTTAGTTACACCCTGTATATTTACAAGTCAAAGACTCATCCTGTATACAGGGTAATATTCATCTTAGTCGTTTTTATCGAAGTTATTTACCGAAAGATTTCAAATTTGAAAGTTTGGTAACCCTTCTCGATTACCATTTCTCAATATTTCTGGAATTGAATAAATAAGAATAGAACAATTTTAGACCCTTTTCATTTAGTTGATATTGAATCACCCTGTACAGGGTGGGCACACTTTTAAACCAGAGGAGCTCGTCATTTTTGCACTACTCTTAATCACGAAGCTATGACTCAATGTCATGTTTTTTGAATGGGAATACTAGATTTTTGTGCCATTTTCTGAAAACTCAATTTTTAATGATTTCAAAAATATATGACATTGTATGGTTTTTATCAATATGAGTGTAGAAAATGGTGAAAAACCTATTTTCATTTGATTCTCAATATTTTCCATGGTTTCAAGTGTTGATGAGCACAGAAAACTGAGGCTTCCCATGATAAGAGCATTATAAATGCATCTAATGTAAGGTGCGTCAAGTTGGTGACACACCCCTCGAATTTTGGTATCAAATTGTTTTGAGAATTTTGTGCCCATTTTGTGCCAATTTGTGCCGTATGTTATGAATTTTGTGCCCGTTCCGTTCCCGAGATATTTCAAGTGTGTCACCAACTTGACGCTGTGACACACTTGTGGAAATATAAAAATTTTTTTCCTTCGATAAAATGTGCCCATTCTGTGCCTATTTGTGCCGTATATTATGAATTTTGTGCTCGTTCCGTTTTCGAGATATTACAAGTTTTTCAAGTGTGTCACCAACTTGACGCTGTGACACACTTGTGGAAATTCGAATATTTTCTTCTTTCGATAAATTGTGCCCATTTTGTGCCAATTTGTGCCGTATGTTACTAATTTTGTGCTCGTTCAGTTCTCGAGATATTTTGAGTTTTGTTTGTGGGGAACGTCAAGTTGGTGACACACCCCTCGAATTTTGGTATCAAATTGTTTGGGTAATTTTGTGCCCATTTTGATTGTGTATATTATGAATTTTGTGCCAGTTCCGTTTTAGAGATATTTCGAGTTTTTCATGTGAGTCTCCAAGTTCACAATGTGTTATTCCTGTGAGATGAATAGATGTAGCAGAATTCAAAGACGAGCGTTAATTCCATGTCATAATATTATGTGAACATTTTAAAGTATGAGTTGTTGAACTGGCAGACATTCGGTGAAAACAACCAAATTTTCGACGACCTTTTCACTTAGAATAATCAACTCAATATAATAATTGAGTTTTTTTTAATTATTTCCATAATTCATTTTAAAATGAAAAAATATATACGTATTTGGGAACAACGATTTCGCTGATTTGAATTGAAACTTTCGAATGATATGACAGTCAAAAGCTCGAATCTCAATGACACAGCAGTCCACTATTCTTCGGTCTTAGAGGAATTGAGTAAAGAGCATAGAAATAAAAAGACTATTGGAAATAAATTGTGGTAATTTTACAAAGCAAAATTTTTCACTGCTCATCCACAGTTGAAACCATAGAAAATATTGAGACTCAGATAAAAATAGATTTTTGACCATTTTCCATAGCCATGTTGATACAAACCATACCATGTTATATATTTTCGAAATCAGAAAAAATTAACCTTTCAGAAAATGGCACAGAAATCTAGTATTTCCTTTCGAAGAAACAAAACCTTGGGTCATAGCTACTTAATTAGAAATTGTGCTGAAAATACGAGCACGCCACTTAATTTGAGAGCTCTATCATAAGTATCAGCAGAGATATGAATTTTTTTCGATATCACGACTTTTCCAATTTTTTTCGATTACTCGAAAAAAAAAGAAGGTAGTCAAAAATGAATACTACTCTTGTTAGTTTCTCAGAAAAAGAGATAGAGAAGTGGGTATCAGATTTTGTCTATCTCCTCTGGCTTAAAAGTTGTAGTGCTAAAACATCGAAATATGCTCACCCTGTACCTACATGAACATAATGATTTCTTTAATTTCTGTAACCACAAAGAATCATGTAATCATGCAATCATTGTAAACGTGAAGTGATCGAAACACGGACGAATTGATGCTATAACTGCCTAAAAAAAGGCCATCAAAATCAGACATGTTTAGGAGGGAAGTGTAGAAAATGTGGTCGTAAGCATTCAACCCTGCTACATTTGGAAAACAACACTGGAAATTCCATGCAATCTCGTCAGTTAATCGAGGAAAATAATCAGAGTCAAATTCGTAACTTCGCACAAACCAACAATATAGAACAAACTGATCATTAAATTTCGTCAGCTGCAGTTCAAACAGAACCAAATCAAATTTTATTGTCAACCGCAAGAGTAATGATTCCAGACGTTAAGGGTCAACCAAAGTATTTCAAAGTTCTACTAGATTCAGGATCACAGTGTAATTTTCTCACTAAACAAGCATGTAAGGAATTGAATCTTCCAACAAAGAAAATTTCACATACTGTATCAGGCTTCGGCAATAACGTCAATGCAGTTACGGAAGAAACGAATTTGACATTCTATTCCACTGTAGGTGATTTCAAGGTATCATTACGATTTTTAGTGGTCGATAAAATAACGGAAAATCTACCGCTGATAAATATTAACCAAAATTCATTGAAAATTCCGAAAGATATTGTTTTAGCCGATCCTAAATTTTTTATGTCTTCTAAGATAGATCTTCTGATTGGTTCCGAAATTTTTTATGACATCTAATGCAGTGGTTACTTTAAAGAATCCAAAAATTCACTAACATTTAAAGAAACAAAGTTGGGATGGGTAATAGCAGGCCCTATTAAGTCATCAGTAACTCATACAGTATGCAATTTGAATCTACAAAATCAAATCGAGAAATTCTGGTTGATTGAAGAAATTGGAGAAAAGAGAAAACTCAGCAAAGAAGAAGAAGATTGTGAAGATCCTTTCGTGAAGCATACGAAAAGAAATTCTGAGGGACGATTCATCGTGAGTCTACCTTTCAATTCAATTTTTTTCTGGATTATTCCTCCAACTAATGGTTCCCATTCAGTATTCTGACAGTAGGATATAGTTCATCCAAACCCGGCGGCAGTGTGCAATGTTTTTCACAGACTTTGGATCATTTCAGGATTCATTCAATTGAAAATGATATATTCATAAAATGGTATTAATTTGCAATTTGTTGAAAATATCTTTATTTGATGAATTACAATGAAAAACCTATTTTGTTTTATCCAAAGAAAATATACATATATTTTTGATATTATTATAGCATAATACTCATGAAGAGAACAAAATTAAAAATTAATTTTGTGTGGAGAAAAAAGATGAAATATTAATTTAAAAAAAAGAATTAATTTCATTCATTATTTGTCAAGTTACAGCTATCGCAATACACCATAAAATGTTCCAGACAAACTGCTTTCCGGTGTTTTTTCTTGGGCAAATTTCACATCTGACAGACATTTTTTGTCTTTTCCCAGGTGGTTCTTCAGTATCCTTTCGATCTTCTCTCCTAGGCGCTTGAAATTCTCTTGGAATCCTCTCTTCATTTAAACATTGTTATTGTTTAGCCGAAAAATCACACTTGCATTTATACCAGCACAATTGAGGAGAGCATAAAATATTGTCAGTGTCCATCTCTTGCTATTTCGGGATACATCGTAAGATGCCAATAATTCGTCAAGAACATCATCGCCATTTTTTGTTGTATTATAGAAAGTGATTACTTCGGGCTTCGTCTCTTCATCAGTACTTTCATCGTTTCATCTATATCTGGTGTTTGTGAAGTAGATAAATGTAAAAACATTTCGATTTTTTGTGAGTATACGAAACCAAGGTAAAATATTTCTGAAAGCCAAATTTTGAGGAATATTGTGATCTTTCCTTTCACACTTTGAAACTTTCTACTTCCTTCCACAGTACCAGTAATGGCCCCTACTTTCGTTCTTATGATTCGACCATAACAAAATTTTCAAAAAAAATCGATATAAATCTACAAATATTAGTTTTCTAGGTTTATTGATCATACACAAAATGATAGGGCTTTGACAATATACATGAAAAACAATACCCACTACATAATTATTTGAATATACACACTTACCAGTGTGGTGGGGTATTTGATACCCTAGAGCACTTTGATCAAGAAAATCTAGGCACTTGTCGACCTCAACAAACAGGTACTGAAATGGGTATAGTATAAGTATGGACTTGAAGGTACTGAGCCCTTCAGTGGTACAAATCACAGAACATATAATCTACAAATATAAACCTAACCAAATTGCGTCAATTTTAAAACGACTGAGGTATGTGATACCCCACCACACTGCCGCCGGGTTAATAGAAAGGAATGATGCGAGAACAATCTCATTGCGAGAATGGTATTAACTCTGTCCATCCAAGCGTTTGATACCCAAATGGAATATAAAAAGCTTGTTTATTTTTAATCCCTCCTGAAACTTTGGTGGTAAAACTTGTTAGAAGGTTTTAAAATTCAAGCAGCGTCCATGAATTGCGATATTCCAAGGGTCAATAGCAGGTATCTGTTAAATATTGGGTTTTGCAGATTTCGTGGAAATTTAAGCGCCTACGTGCTGGACTTGCGCCAGCTTCCAGGGATTTAATAGTGGTATTGTGATGAAGTACCTTATTCGAGAAGGAAAGTGAAGGAGCAATCGTAAAGAACTGGTTTCTTACGATTGACAACCCGGCAGCTTTTAGAGGCGAAACGTTTGATGGAAATCTCTGGAATATTGATTAACTCTCTCTGTTCAATTTATGATTGGAATATAACGATATGTTAAAAGAGTTTAAGCTTATCAAGACTAAAAATATATTTCTGCGATAGGTCCTTTAATCCTCTCGATGTAAAATACATACTGAAGGGTGTTTTCAATTGAGCGTTTTTTTAAGATTGAATAAAATATAGATGGCAAACTGAATTCGTATGCGTTTTTCACATTAAAGAAGTTTGATGTGGAACATTAAAAAAAATAGTTCTGTACACGATACATCAATGCGTTCAAATTGTTCGAAACGTTATTTGAAAAGTGTTTTCAGAAAATTACGTTAATTTTATGGCTTACATAATCGATCATCGGAAAGTTCTGTTGGTCGAAATATTCGTGCGAAATCTGTGCTTCTAAACCAGTCACCGTTTGGTGTTCATTAAATTGTCAAGTGGTGTTATTGGACCTTTCAAAATACTGCTGCTGAATCTCTGTCAATGGTGATCGATACAATCAGAATCAGGTGATAATTGACTTTTTGTGGTCTGAATTAATGAATTTTGATCTGGAGGATTTTTCGTTTCAACAGGATGGCGCTTCACCCCACTTTACAAATGACACAATTGATTTATGGAGGAGAAAATTTTGTGTATGAATAATCTCCACGTAAATGTCAATTTTCCGCCAAAATCATATGATTTCACACCGTTGGGCTATTTTATTCGGGGTTAAGTGAACAGCCTTTTCTATAGAAATAATCCTCAATCCATTCCTGAAATGAAAGATGAAATAATTTCTGTCATTTGTCATATTTTTTCGTACATCAATCATCAATTGCAATTTTTCGAAATGAATTCAAATTACTTGTTTCATTCTCGAAAAAAATGTGTAGCAGGTAATTTCAGAATAACGTCATCAACCGTCTAAAGAAGATTAATGAGCTCAATTTAAAGAGAAAAATTAATATAACCGACAAATGGGATAACAAAAGTCAAAGACAAAATTTGTAATATTTCAAAATTGAATTGATATGGAAGTAAATTTGGTATAGTCATAGTGTTTATATGAACAAAAAATTATAAGGATCATGCATAGGAACATAATATTCCCATATACAAAATAATGAATAATTCATATTCTACAATCAACTATATTTTTCATCATGTCTTAATTATGTATTGTCAGGGCAAAATTTGACATGTTATATATTTTTGGAAGAAGAAGAATCACTGATGAGTAAAAATGAATTCTTGACAATTTCATGAGAACACTATAAGTTTATATACTAGACCAGCAAGGTCATTCGATAGGAAAAATCAGAGTACCCACAAGTTCTTCACACAATCAGGAATGGAGTTAATTTGTCTTACATCTCGAAAACAAAAGAAGACCAATTCTATGTATTCAATCAAGCTTGTTTTTTTTTAATTTATGCCAGAGGCTCTTGGAAGACTTCTTTGAAGATGTGTTCCTGAGTATTTAGTCTATCAATGATCTTCCGTCCAATTCTTTCCAAGGTGATAGTAATTATATTACTGTGCGAAATTATTACCTCACTAGCGTCTCTCAGTCAATCAAATCATTTTTTTTTAATTTTTAAAGCAAAAGGCTTACAAAATTAACCTTTCTCCACGACTATTGTATAATCTACCCATTATACATCTGTTAGCTCGATCATAATAATATCTATAAATCACTAGGGAATAATGAGTCATTCTTCACTGTATCAGATGCTTCGTTGATTCAGCTTAAATATAATATTGTTCAGAAAGATATTTCTCCAGTATTCTTAAGTTCCCAACTAACACATTTGGGTAGGTATACCTTTTCAATCGAGAATCAAATCTACTTTTTTCTGCTACTATTGTATAATCCACCTATTATACGTCTGTTTGCTCGAAAAAAATGATTCTTTTTGATCTCTAGTGAATAATTAATGAATTATTATTCACGTCTGTCAGATGCTTCATAGATTGAGATTTAAAATTATTTTCTTCAAATTGCTTTTTCTTCAGTATCTTATAGTACCCCAACTAACAAATATGGGTAATAAACATTGTTAATCGAGTGCCAAATCTACTTTTATCACATCAATTAGAGCAATTTTCATCACAAAATATACCTGACCTTTTTCACACTTGAAATAGAAGGGTCTTGTCAAGGTCGCCAAATGTTACAATATTCGAAAAATATATTCAGTACCTAATCAATGTACAGTGGACAAAGTACAATACGCTACTCGCGTATAAAGACTGCTATTCACTCGGTGATTTGGGTCACTCGCCTATGACTCGTAGCCTAAACCTCGTGAATAATAGCTCTGCCACAACGAATTTAATCAACCATAGTATTCATTTTCTCCCGAATACAACAAAACATCTGTAGAATTTTATCTAGACTCGAATATTTCGTTCGACTTAAATGTAAACAAATATTCGGTCTAGATCTATATTTAGAAATCTCCCTGAATTCCGCAGGGAAATATGTGTTAAACTCTGCCTAGCAACAGCCCCAAGTTCAAGTGGTACTTGAAAGGGTCTGTTCGACCTAACGCAACAGGTCAGGCAGTGCATTGGTAGAATTCGAACCGTGAACATATTCTCAAACAGATTACAAATCAGTGCATTCAAAAGTTAAGGTATCACTAACTCAAAGTTGTGAGTTCTTATGATCAGTCAGTAGGTGTTAATTAAATAGCTTTTAGGTCAAAAGTGTTTAATTTCAATACCTCAAAATCATTATATTTTGTATACAGCAGAATATAAGTGTACTTTCGTGGTCCTACAACTTAGGACAATTGCTTATCTTCTATTTCAAGGGTCCCTAAAGACGGATCGAAATAGTCAAGATAACTTTCATAATCCTCGAGCTAGGATAATTTTCATGGTCCTTCGAGCCACAAATTCGATAATTTTTCATGGTCCTTCGAGCCGGATACGAACCAGTGTTATCCAGAGAACTTAAGTGAATAAACAGCCAAAAAACGGTGTAATTCAGTGACAATAGTGTTTCGTACAATCAGTGGAATCTGTGATTAGTAGTGTAAGACTAATCACAATTCAAAGCCAGTTGGCAAAGCAAAGTTAGAAAATCGTGGTAAGCAGTGTGAATCTATCACGATAAGTGCAGCACATAGGGAGCAGTTTCTAATTCAAAGAAGTGCAAACAACCCTCGGCATAGGCGTAGAGGTGCATAAGCAGGGGCGGAGCAGCAAGGAAAATCAAAGTAAGTGAGTCTCAATCCTCATTATTCAAATTTCCTACATTTTTCCTATTCACCCTTTGTATTTCATTTTCAAAAATGGAAAGCGAACGAGAATCAGTTCAATCAGTGCAGTTGAATGATCTTTCAACATTGAAAAGAAGAAGGGGTATAGTAAAAAGTCATGTTACTAGATTTAACACATTTCTGAGTGATTTGGATGATTCGAGTTCGAAAATCCTTGTGTTAAAAAGCAGATTACAGTCATTTCTACCTTTATACGACGAATTCAATGATATTCAAATGCAAATCGAAATTATTGAAGATAAAGATGATGAACAGGTCAGAACCGAATTTGAGAATTCCTTCTTCAATCTCAAGTGCATAGCGGAATCAAAGATTGACAAAATGAATTGTGATTCCAGTGTCAACGGTTCAGCCGATAAGCAACTATCTGAGATAGATTACGATATCAAACTACCGCAAATAAATCTACCTTCTTTCGATGGCTCATATGACAAGTGGAGCTTATTTTGTGATACGTTTGAATCAGTAATTCACAAAAATACGAAATTGAATAACGTGAGAAAATTTCAGTACTTGCAATCGTCATTGAAGGGAGAGGCGCTAAATGTTATTCAGTCATTGGAGATTTCGAGTAACAATTATATTATTGCATGGGATTTACTTCATAAGAGATACCAGAATACAAAATATATGGTATCTACTCATATAAAGGCATTTTTCAACATAGATAATTGCGTGAAAGAATCTTATTCGGGATTGAGAAATCTCTTGGATTCTGCACAAAAACATATAAGAGCGCTCGAAATGTTGAAGCAGCCAGTAAATTCGTGGGATCTTTTGATTATTCATATCATGTCCCAAAAACTGGACTACAACTCAATTAAAGAGTGGAAATCTATAGTTTCAAAAAAGAGCGACAAAGAAATGCCCACTTGGATTGAATTTCTTGAGTTTTTAGAGCAAAGGTGCAGGTTGCTAGAAGCTATTCATCGGAGTAAGAACGATAAAGGAAAAATTTTCGACACACCTAAGAACATGTCAAGACAACAATTGTTTCCTTACAATCATTCTAAATCATTCGTCACAAGCGTGGAACAGTGCGATTTGTGTAATCAACCACATAGTTTATTCAAATGCAATAAATTTTTCAACATGGCAATTCATGAGAGATTGAATTACGTGAAAGAAACAAAGAGGTGCTATAACTGCCTAAAAAAAGGCCATCAAAATCAGACATGTTTAGGAGGGAAGTGTAGAAAATGTGGTCGTAAGCATTCAACCCTGCTACATTTGGAAAACAACACTGGAAATTCCATGCAATCTCGTCAGTTAATCGAGGAAAATAATCAGAGTCAAATTCGTAACTTCGCACAAACCAACAATATAGAACAAACTGATCATTAAATTTCGTCAGCTGCAGTTCAAACAGAACCAAATCAAATTTTATTGTCAACCGCAAGAGTAATGATTCCAGACGTTAAGGGTCAACCAAAGTATTTCAAAGTTCTACTAGATTCAGGATCACAGTGTAATTTTCTCACTAAACAAGCATGTAAGGAATTGAATCTTCCAACAAAGAAAATTTCACATACTGTATCAGGCTTCGGCAATAACGTCAATGCAGTTACGGAAGAAACGAATTTGACATTCTATTCCACTGTAGGTGATTTCAAGGTATCATTACGATTTTTAGTGGTCGATAAAATAACGGAAAATCTACCGCTGATAAATATTAACCAAAATTCATTGAAAATTCCGAAAGATATTGTTTTAGCCGATCCTAAATTTTTTATGTCTTCTAAGATAGATCTTCTGATTGGTTCCGAAATTTTTTATGACATCTAATGCAGTGGTTACTTTAAAGAATCCAAAAATTCACTAACATTTAAAGAAACAAAGTTGGGATGGGTAATAGCAGGCCCTATTAAGTCATCAGTAACTCATACAGTATGCAATTTGAATCTACAAAATCAAATCGAGAAATTCTGGTTGATTGAAGAAATTGGAGAAAAGAGAAAACTCAGCAAAGAAGAAGAAGATTGTGAAGATCCTTTCGTGAAGCATACGAAAAGAAATTCTGAGGGACGATTCATCGTGAGTCTACCTTTCAATTCAAACATTGAAAATTTGGGAGAATCTTTTTCTACGGCAAAAAAGAGATTTTTATCACAAGAGCAGAAACTTTTGAAAAATAGTTCACTTTATAAGGAATATAAAGATTTTATGCAAGAATATGAAGCAATGGGGCATATGAAAGAAATAGGGGAGATACCCAAAAATCATTACTTTCTACCACATCATTCAGTTGTGAAGCATGATAGCCTGACCACAAAATTGCGAGTTGTTTTTGATGGTTCAGCAGCAACTTCTACAGGTGTATCATTAAATCAGGCTCTCAAAAAGGGCCCTATTATTCAAGATGAGTTGTATCAAATCTTATTGAGATTTCGATTGCATAATATTGTGCTCACAGCAGACTTGGCGCAAAATGTATCGGCAAGTATTGGTTGACGAAAAAGACGCAAACTATCAACTCATATTATGGCGTGATAACCCATATCGCAGAATCAAAATTTATAAGCTATTGACAGTGACATATGGTACAACACCAGCCTCATTCTTGGCCTGCAGGTGCCTTCGACAAATCGCAAATGAAGAACAAATCAATTATCCAGTGGCATCAGCAATCCTCAACTCAGATTTTTATGTCGATGATTTAATAACAGGCTTTCCTTCGCGTTCAGAAGCAGTTGAATTTACTTCACAATTAATTGAAATAATGAACCAAGCCAATTTCCAACTAAGAAAATGGCGCTGCAATGATACCACAACTTACCGTAAATCCTGATACTACGGTCAAAACTTTAGGTCTGCATTGGAATTCACAATCTGATCATTTTCAATTCATAATCAATGATATCGATATGTCTAAGATCACAAAACGGTCGATTTTGTCAACAATAGCAAAACTTTACGATCCATTGGGTCTTGTTGGGCCTGTAATCACTACAGCCAAACTCATAATGCAGAACATATGGAAAATTCAGAGCTCATGGGATGATCCTCTTCCTGAAAATATTCAGAAAAGTTGGAAAAATACATCGAAGAACTGAAAACGCTCAATTCTTTACAAGTACAAAGAAAATTGTCTAGCTTCAACACATATGTGAGTTTAGAATTGCACGGTTTTTGTGATGCTTCAGAAGCAGCATATGGAGCATGTATTTATTTTCGTACTGTTGATACTCATGGAAACGTATCAGTAACGTTTATTTCCTCAAAGTCAAGGGTAGCTCCACTCAAAGTAGTTAGTCTCCCAAGATTGGAGCTTTGTGGTGCTGTTATCCTATCCCAGCTGCTTCAAAAGGTACAAAATTCATTGAAGGTAACGGTAGATCAAATTCACTTATGGACAGATTCAACAATCACGCTGGCATGGATAAATATGTCACCAAGTGAATGTCAAACATTCATCGCTAATAGAATAAGTACTATTCAAAAACTAACTTCGATTGAAATGTGGAATCATGTTGCTGGAACAGATAATCCAGCTGATTTTATTTCGAGGGGTAAATATTCCAGTGAAATTATAGGTAATTCATTATGGTGGAACGGACCTTCCTGGTTAATGGAAAATAAGGAATTTTGGCCAAAAAGTTCAGCATTGCTGTCAAATTCCTATGATTCAACAATTCTTGAAAAGAAGAAAGAAAAATCACTGGCATGCTCAGTCATATCGAATTCATTTTTATTCCATAGATATTCATCTTTTACACGATTGAAACGAATTACAGCGTGGTGTATGAGATTCATATCCAATATAAAATGTAATGAAACCAAGACAATAGGTGCTCTCTCAGTACTAGAATTAGAAAAGGCAACTTGCTTGCTAGTCAAACTAGCACAGATTTCATCATTTCCTGAAGATATCGCACAGTTGAAGAGTAACAAAACGCTTCATAGAAAAAGCAAGATTCTGAGTTTTAATCCCTATTTAGATGGAAATGAACTTCTAAGAGTCGGTGGAAGAATTCAACATGCAAATATCTCGGATTCACAAAAACATCCTTATCTTTTGTCACCAAATCATATTCTCACCACTCTCATTATAAAACATGAACATGAAAAACAGCTACACGCTGGTACTCAATCAACTTTGTGTAATATTAGATTGAAGTATTGGATAATATCAGGGAGAAATGCTGTAAAGAAGGTAATTCGATCATGCTTGTTTCCGAGCATATCCCAAAATTCAAACACAGCAAATGGGTAATTTACCAGATAAACGAGTTCAAATAGCTAAACCCTTTGAAATAACAGGTGTGGATTATGGAGGTCCGATGTTCATAAAAGAAAGTCACAGAAGAGGACGTGTGCAAAAAACGAAGTGCTATATAGCAGTTTTTGTTTGTTTTGTTACAAAAGCTATTCACATAGAATTGGTATCTAGTTTGAATACAGAGGCTTTCATGGCAGCTTTTCGAAGATTCATTTCACGACGAAGTAACTGTAAACATGTATATAGTGACAATGCTACAAAATTTCAAGGGGCAAACAATGAGATGAAGGAAATATTCAAATTTCTTACTAAAAATGAAAATATGCTGAAAAATTATCCCAAAAAGAAATAAGTTGGCATTTTATCCCCCCAAGAAGCCCACATTTTGGTGGATTATGGGAATCCTCCATCAAATCGGTGAAAAACCACATAAAGAAAGTTATTGGAGAAACACTTCTCACATTCGAAGAATACCATACAGTTCTGACGCAAATTGAATCTTGCCTGAATTCAAGACCACTAACTCCCCTGTCTAATGATCCTTTAGATTTGAACCCTTTAACCCCAAACCATTTCCTCCTGGGAGACTCATTTATAGGTGCAGTGGAACCAGATTTCACTAGTTGCAAGGTGAATACACTTTCTCGTTGGCAGCATCTTCAAAAGATGAAGCAAGACATTTGGAAGCGGTGGAAAAGGGAATACCTTTCCACTCTTCAACAGCGTGCTAAGTGGCAGTGCGGTACAGATAATATACAGGTTGGAGATTTAGTATTAGTGACCGATAGTGATATGAAAAACACAAAGTGGCCGCTCGGGAGGGTGATCGAAACTCACCCTGGAGACGATAATTTAGTTCGCGTAGTTACAGTTAAAACAGAAACGGGCATCTTAAAAAGGGCAATCGCTAAGATTGCACGGTTACCTTTAACTTAGGACTAGTATCAAGGACAAAGTGATTTAATTTTAAGTTATATGATAATTTCAATGTTTTATTTTTCTATGTTTTTCTATTTGTCATTTATTTTATCTTTGAAAGACCGGAGCCTTTCAAGGCGGCCAGCATGTAGAATTTTATCTAGACTCGAATATTTCGTTCGACTTAAATGTAAACAAATATTCGGTCTAGATCTATATTTAGAAATCTCCCTGAATTCCACAGGGAAATATGTGTTAAACTCTGCCTAGCAACAGCCCCAAGTTCAAGTGGTACTTGAAAGGGTCTGTTCGACCTCACGCAACAGGTCAGGCAGTGCATTGGTAGAATTCGAACCGTGAACATATTCTCAAACAGAGAATAATATTACAAATCAGTGCATTCAAAAGTTAAGGTATCACTAACTCAAAGTTGTGAGTTCTTATGATCAGTCAGTAGGTGTTAATTAAATAGCTTTTAGGTCAAAAGTGTTTAATTTCAATACCTCAAAATCATTATATTTTGTATACAGCAGAATATAAGTGTACTTTCGTGGTCCTACAACTTAGGACAATTGCTTATCTTCTATTTCAAGGGTCCCTAAAGACGGATCGAAATAGTCAAGATAACTTTCATAATCCTCGAGCTAGGATAATTTTCATGGTCCTTCGAGCCACAAATTCGATAATTTTTCAACATCTATGTTCAGTTCGTCTGCATCGTATTTCACATCGACTTCAATCATATTCACTTAAAGATTTGAAGATAAGTAGGAAATATTGCATAATAATGAGGTTCCAGAACCGAACGGATCAGTTTAGTTATGAGACTGTTATCCCGTTTTTTGAGGCTATTACGGCGATTCCTGAATTCATCCCTACCGGCAAGAAGCATATTTTCTAATAAAGTTTCCCAGGACAAGAACACTCGATTTTTCTGGGCCGTAGATTTCAGAAATTATTGCTCCTTAAGGCGCTCCGCGCTCTGACCCCCTTTATTAGGCATCCTTCGAGGTACTATGAGGTAGCTCATGGATAAATTTCGAATTATAAAATCAGCATGATGAAAGAACGACAGACAGAGGTATCCCTAATCCGTGTACCATTGAGCCATGAAATTGGACCGTCTTTTATGCCTCGAACTAGCTGCTGACAATGCTCCCTAGAAGTTCATTGAAAACGAAAAATCGATTTTAATTTTTGCTTTATGCGCTCACTGCTCTCACATCTGACCTGAAATAGTTTCTTTTTTCATTTTTTTAATCAGTCGTGGGGCAGAGATTGGCTACACTTTTATTAGAGAATTTTTCCATGGGATTCACCCCTATTATTTAATGGTTTTCAGGGCGTGAGATTTGGTTCACTTTTCTAGAATATAATAGAATAGAATAGTAATTTATTTTCTATATCAATACAAACAATGTAAAGAAAACAACTCAGTCACAAATATATATAATACATTAATCACATATAGTCCGTTCACGAAAGTTTGGGCTCATAGTAGGCGTTTGGTTATTTATTGGAAGTTTGCAGTATTTGCTGTCATAATGTAAAATAAAGTCAACGTTGCCGGCCTCGTCCGACGAGCTTGCGAGTTATCAGAGAACTCTATGCAATATTGACAACATTGCCTATCAATCTGACAAGAAAATAAACAAGAGAACCTAAAATTTTCATATACACAGTAGAATATGTAAAATTTCCATGACCAACCGACGGCTCAACCTTTCGTGAACTAAATATACATAATTAAAACTGATGATCCTGTGCCATAGAGCGACAGGCAATTTCAAATTGCTCAATATTGAGTTTAATTTTCAATATAATTCTGTTGATTTCTCGCTTGAAGGCTTTTTTACTCATTGATACCTGAACATATTTTGGGAGCATGTTGAATATTTTGATGGTCATATAGGTACAATTTTTTTCGAATAAACTTAATTTATGCACAGGATAGATGAAGCTAAACGTCTGCCTTGTATTATTTTTATTCTGATAGTCGATGAAATATTATTTATCCTGTTGCAAGAACAATAGGATATTATATACAGGGTTTTCCTTTTAAGTTGGCCTATAATACGTTTTTGGAGAACTCGTGAATGAATCGTTCTGAAATTTTAGGGAAAGCCATGAGGACAAAAGAACTCTTCCCCTAAAATATTTTCAAGTTGACACTGTTGCCACTTTCTTATTTCAAATGTAACTACCTATATTTTTATTTATATATCGATTCAACACCCAATTCGCAGTATAACCTTCTAAAAAAAATTTCTCTGCCATGCACTGTTGCCAAGTTATGCACAAATTCTTGAAATTTTTTACATCTGCATTGCAAGTTTGGAAATGCAATATCTCGATTATTTTCTATGCAAACTCAGCAGTCTCATAGTAGAGATGATGTCATGACTCCATATGGTATATTCAGTATTCTGATACATTGTGAGGTTCTTCAAAATTTCTGATCCAAAAATGTGGAACTCAGAATGGAAATATTTCCAGAATTCGATTTGAAACAAAAAATGAATGGCAGGTTCCTCTCACACAAATTATTTATTTTGGATAGTTTCCGAATGCGATGAAAAATACTGAAAAATTTCAGTATTTTTCATTTTTCAGTTTTCGGAATTTATTTCCAATCATTCTTGCTAACTGTGAATAACGATTGCTGAAGTTCCTACACGTCCCTTCAATAATTTTTTGGCATTTCCAGTGAATTGTGAAACCACCGAATCGTGTTTGAATAACATGGGTTAACTTTTATCTATGACATCCATGATCATTGCATACTTACATGGTTTCAACCATATAATCTACCTATATAATTTGCCTCTTAGAGCCATTTCATCGTGAACACGATGCTCTATAAGCATCTGACGAATTCAGTATAGTCAAAATATCTTTATCATTTTAATAAAATTTCTTTACAACACCAAATCATGCATACAAAATAGAATTCGTAACGTGAACGCATCATGCTAACTTTTTGCTCATATCTTATCTCTATCCGCTTAATGACATAGATCCATGGTTCTGAAACGGGTTCATCATACATAATTTACCAAAAATATGCTGTGTTATCTATCATACTCGGATAATTGAAACGTTTGATGCGAAAATAGACGTAAATAATTTGGTCATTAATTCTACTCCGCGATGTGCTCATTAGGAGGGTTTGTTGGTTATTTTAGACTCGAAAATGCCGAGAAGTGCTGAGAATATTGATTGCTTAGTTTTCTTAGCGTGCCGTGAACATTTTGATAGGGAAATTTCCATGTATCGTGGTTTGAAATAGCTTCATAAACTAACTGAAAAGTGCAACTTGGCTAAAAAGAACCTATAAATCTGTCGAGCTCAGTACTTTGGTCGTAATTGGGTTAAAGAATCATCGTGCTCAGTAATAAAAATAGTCTGATATTTTAGTAGACTTTCGAATGAATTCGTTCTGCTAATGAGTGACGATAAGAATGGAGTTGGAATCTTTTTCATAATTTCCACAGATCATAGATTATACCTAGTGGCCCACTGCTGACGCAATGGTCATTTTGAGGGTGTAAATTATGATATTTTGAAAATCTTTTTTGTGGTGGGTGTAGGGTAACCAAAACCAAAATTTGAAATTATTTCTATACAGTGTGTTTGGTCATGACTTAGCGACAATTTAAGGGCATCAAATATACCTAATTTTAACGACAAAAACACCCAAATCTGGAAGTTTACCCCCTTAGTTTTGGAGTAGCCCCCATTTTAAATTTACTTTTTTATTTCCGCTGACCCTTCCAAATAATATCGATTTCTTTGGAAATAAAGGTAATACAGATGTGGAGAAAATGTTTTTTGAAAGAGGTCGAAAAAAAAATATGCATACATCTATACATAGTACTTCAGAAATGCAGAGATATAAAATTCCATATAGGAATTTTGAACTATTCAATAATTTGAAAACCAAAAAATATTTAATAGGTATCCTCATTTTTCAGAAAAATTGTCATCGTTAAGAATATACTTTAAATTTATCAACAATTCACCTTATACTCGACATTTTCCTTGACTGAATTGGTATTATTTCAACACCTATTACCTTCTTCCTTAAATTCTAGTCTGAAGTGAAATTTTTAAATAGAATTATCTGAAAATATCAATCAATAAGGTTTATTTGAGCAAATAAAGGTACATTACAGAAACATCATATAAAAAATAAACAATAGGTTCTCGATAAGTGTAGAAACACATGTTTCGAGATGTATAAAAAAGAACAATAAGAAACATAAATTAAGCAAATATTCCAAAATGACTTTAACAATTCACACACCTAGTAACATATCAGCTCTGCATTTCAACCAGATCAGCAGCTACCTTACGATGTAGGCTCATAATAAAAGACCTCAACTGCTTCTTGATCCGTGTCAACCCAGTTATAAGCTGAATCACACGAGGGATAGAATTATACAGCCTTCGGGCAATGTAGGAGAAGGAGCGCTGTCCAAAATACTCTTGTACTTTTGGCAGGGTGAACATCTCTTTGAGTTTCATAAGAGTGGATAAGCAAAAAGGTGAATTTATGGCTACAGTGGTACTTCATGGTGATATTGAAGTAGTAAAATTATAAAAGCTCTTTGTACTTCATTCCTGTGATAAGTGTGATCCATATCAGTTGTTAAGTTAGGTGAAATTAATCATTCGATCAATACCCTGAGATGTAAGAAGTGTGACAAATGTAGCATATGCTTAAATTAGGTACTCCATCAGTAAAATCAATTGACTTGGATCAAATCCATGTTTATATCAACAATGCTAGATGTAGGTACCTAAACATTACATGTCTCATTTAGGTAGTATGATATTCATTGTAGGTATAGACAACTGAAATTTTCTTGCCTTATTATACTTTTATGCACAGATAAAAAAACACAGCTGGTTTTCCAGTATATTCATCTTCTAACATTTCCTGGAAAAAAATTAAATTCGCTTTGTACCTAATAGTTTGTTTTGTAAAATTCTTAGAATACCTACCTACTCTTATTGAAAATACATTATGTTTGACAAAAACTTGAAGAACTCCCAATGCATTTCATCATTTTCATATTATCATTAGTTTCCTCACATTCGTCATTATAATTATATTTATTTCAAATCGAAGATGAATTACAGAAATTCAAACTGAAAAATAAGGTTATGTGCTAAGATGTTAAGAAATAAACATACATAGAATCGCATAACCAACTCAACCCATTTCCATCTGTTATCGCCGAGCGAAACTAGAAATATAAACATTTTAATGTTAGAAATTTATCTACCATCTTTCAAAAAACATTTTTTTCACATCTGTAGGACCTTTATGTCCAAAGAAATTGATATTATTGTGAAGGCTCAATGAAAATAAAAGAGTAAACTTAAAATGGGGGCTACTCCAAAAGTAAGGGGGTGAACTTTCAAAATTGAAAGTTTTTGTCGATAAAATTAGGTATATTTGATGCCCTTAAATTATCGCTAAGTCATGACCAAACACACTGTATATACAGGATGTTCCAATACAAAGTTACAGATCAAAGTTACACTTTTCTAAGTGTGACATCCTATATATGACCTCAAAAAAGGAAAGGCAAGCTCAAATTATGATGAGTTTCTTCAGATCACTATGTACATTTAATGCATTTCATGAGATAATCGCGAAAAATTCAAAATATGGAGTCATTTTGAATAGTAACTTATGAAGGAACCAGTTATGCAAGCGATACCGACAATGTTTTTTTGAGTAGAAATATTAGCTAGTTCCATGAAGAGAACAAAAATTGAACTCTTTAACGTACAGAATGATCATAATTAATTCTCAAACATTTACTACGAATAATGGTCAAAATTTTCTTATTTCAAATGGTACGCCCGGTATTTCTTCATCTCGTTGAATGCAAAAAACTTTTTCCAAAAGATTTTCTTATACCTAAACCTGATAGTTCACCAGTAATTTTCCATTTTCATTCGAAACTACTTAAATTAACAATTTTTGTAGTGATAATTATAGAAAAATTTCTATGAGTGATTTGACAGTTGTTGCAGAATGAATCTCAGAGAATTAATGGATTAAATACCTGTTTAATCTGTAAGTGAATCGAAATTAATTTTTGCGTTCAACGAGATGAAGAAATAACGGACCTGTCATTTGAAATGGAAAAGTTTTTGATCGTTATTCGTAGTAGATGTGTGAGAATTAATTTTGATCACTCTGTACATTCCAGAGTTGAATATTTTTCTCTTTATGGGACTAGCTAACATGTCTACTCAAAAAAAACATTGTCTGGATAGCTTGCGCTTGCGTAACTGGTTCCTTCATAAATTAATATTCAAAATGACTCCATATTTCTGATCTGAAGAAACTCATCATAATTTGAGCTTGCCTTTCCTTTTTTGAGGTCATATATTATAGGGTGTAACATTTAAAAAAGTGTTACTTTGTATTGAAACACTTTGCATATCTAGAAATAATTTTGAATTCTGCTTTTGTTCACCCTTCACCAACCACAAAAAAAGAATTTCAAAGTATCATCATTTACACCTTCAAATTGACCATCGCGTCAGTGGTGGGCCCCCCGGTATAACAGATAAATTTTGAGGTTGCAAAAGTTCATTTTGTTTTGGGTATTGATGTTATCTTGAAATGAGTTTTCACAGACTGTTAAATAATTATGAATATTAACATGAGTATACCGGTTATTGGTATGAAAATCCACATCGCTAACATTTGAAATTCGACACATCAGAGCAAAAATTTGGCCGCATAGTTGAACAATAGAATATTCGAAAGGCTAGACGCTATAAGATTATGAAAAAATGAATAATCAACCAAAATTAATATTGTTGTTTTTCTCTTATCGTTAGGAGTGGCCTTATTCAAGCAGTAAAGCAGGAAACCTGAAATACACGAATCGGATGTTCAATACATCAGATTGTCCGTAATACTCGACTCTATTTTTTTAAAGAAATTTTAAGAATGGCTCAAGATACATAGCTGAAAAGTTGGTTGAATAATTTGCATTAAATGTCTGATCGAAAAATCCGCGGGGGCAGATTTACTATTGAAACCCGGCTAAACCCTTTCAAGTAATTCCTCGTACAACATGAATACACTAACTTATATTTCATCAAGACTGTAGAAAATACCAAAGATAATAAACTTGAATATCAATCCAAAATAATTCCTTAGGTGTCAATAGGTATGTGTTGATAGATTTTTATATTATCGATTGTTACTTGACTTCAATATATACTGTTTGTAATTTTGTTTGACGGGTCTTTCATTTTTAACTATTATTATATAATAAGTGAATAATAAATCAGTATTTTGGAAAATAAGGATCAGACAAAACGTACTTACCTTCAAAAATGAATGATATATCAGGCAACTTTCTTCTATGAACTTATTGTGAATAAAAAACCAACTAATTTTTCGAAAAAAGAAAACTTCAGTGTTTTAATAGAAAAAATAATATGATATAAAATTCAAAGGGCAATTAAAAAAAAATTCTTATTACAAGATATAATATAGGCAAAAAAGAGCATTTTTCGTACTATTCTGATAGTTTTTGATCTAAAATTTGCTTTTGATGAGTATTTATATATACCAAACAAGACGGAATGAATAAATTGAAAATAATCTCTATAATTAGAAAAGAAACAATGGATGATAACCAAGTTACTATTACAATCTCTATAATTTTTTTATATTTTCAAAGCTTTTTCCAAATATTTTTCAAGCAAAGTCCGAGCCCAATAATAGTATATAACATTACTAGCAAGGTAAGAGGGTTTTTACTGGCGAATGGAGGATATAACTGACGAGCCGCAGGCGAGTCATTTACCTCCTTGAGCTAGTAAAACCCGTTACCTTGCGTGTATTGTTTTATATTTTATTTGTTTCTGATTTGTAATAAGGTTAGATAAATTCCAAAAAAATCTCAATAATTCGTCGCAAATGTCGTAAGCTATTTATGATTTTTTATGACATCGGAAAATTATGACAACTGTCAGTGGCTTTACGAGAGGGAAGTCCTTCTATAACGTTTATTACTGAAAATATTCGTTCCAGGAACGATGGAATTTGAAGGATGAATGAAATTAGAAGCAAGTAAGTACGTGAGTTTATAGGTCAAAAAACCTCTAGGATACTTGCAATTTCGAAATGGAAAACAAATAGATACGAATAAAACAAGGTACGAATATCGTTTTCGAATAGTTTGAGAACGTTTATTGAGAAATACATTTGTATACATGTAAATAATGCTACTAACTTGTAAAAATTTCACAAGTCAACTGTCAGTTTTACAAGTTAGTGACTTGGTAAAATAAATTTTCTTGATAAATATTGTGTTTTTGGAAACTGACGTTTACAAATGAAAAACAAATAAAAATATTACAAGAGCTAGAGGTAATTTAAATGCACATTTTGATGTTCTATGTATTTATTTTTATTGGAAAAAAGTTGAGGTGATTCATAATCACACCTTTGATCAACTTCAGTATCATGATTTTTTCGTAATAACCAAGATTCAACTGACTGCTATAAAAATTACTAATGAATAACAACAATTAATATTTTTAGTTTAGCTTTGATTTACATCTTGTTTTCAGAATTATTGTCAACTTTTCGGACGAGGTTTCATCAGTTATGAAAATTTTTAGTTTTGTCTAGATTAGATATAAAATTAAACTACTTACCACGTATTATCTCACCAAGCTATCCGGATACATAAAGAATATAACAAATCAGTTTGTTTAAAGTTTATTAAGTCACAAAACTTGTTCCATTCTGTTCTAAAATATTCAGCTATTTACAACTATTGAATACACGATAACAAATTCAGTCAATGATCATCAACGATATCAACTGGAAAACATATCGACTATTCATATAAAATGAAACAGGATAATTTGATCAATTTTAGGAATTTGGTCCCTTCGACAAATTCAGAATAACTGTTCGAATAGAAATAATAATGAATTATACATGAAAGATAGTCAGAGGTTATCGGATTTGAAGAACATTGAATTTAAATTATTATAAACTCTCATATAACTGAAAGGAATTGAAACGGTCTTCTAGATCTTTTATTTGATATATTGTGACCTCCGTGTTTGAGATTTCAGCTCATACATACCGAGCCACCAACTTCAGTTCAGACTGTTTCTTGCAAGAAGTTTTGAAACGACTGTACTCTCAAGCTCTCAGGCGTCTGAAACAGTCTTCAATGGGGTAAACCAAACGGAAGAATATTTCTATGTAGCACCAAGGATGCCATTTTCCTATCAAGAGGTTATCATTGTCTCACAACACCAACGTTGAAACACACTATTCGTGATTCTGACGTGAGAAGCTGCCACCCTACTGAATCACTGATCCCTGAACTATTGTTGTAAAAGTGCCAGCTTCAGCTGCGGCATAAGCATGTATATCTCATACTAACATCAATGTTGTCCATGCTAAAATCGCCTTTTACGAGCTGGTGTCGTGACTCTCCCACTAATGTGGGAGTGTTAAGGGAAAATTTCGCGTTTCTCTTTGACCCCATAGATGTCGCACTTGTTACTTCAGACTCTTTACACGCTCCACCCAGTCGGTAAAATAACTGAGGTAAACTTCCGCCTGCAGCACTGGAGGGTGGATTGAGTAGCTCGACGGTGCTGTTGCCGGTCCCAAGCCCGGAAAAAGGAGGAGGGTTTGTGAGCAAGGTTAGCAACCTGCCCACAGTAAAACAAATATAGGGCTCATAGACCTAATGCAATGCCTCGGAATAGGACGGATAATTTGATGACGAACCCGGCGAGAAAGAGGAGATGGAATGTTTATAGGAAGAGGAACATAATGCGGATGGCAACATGGAACGTGAAAACGCTGAACAATAGAGATCAGGAAGTTGTGAAGGAACTAGAAGACAAAAACATAGACATATGCGCACTACAGGAAACAAGGAAGAAGGGCAAAGGACAAATGTGGCTCGGTGAATACTTGTTGATATACAGCGGAGTAGAAAGGGATAGGAGAGCGAAAGAGGGTGTGGCATTGATGATCCACAAAAAGCTAACTCAGAACATCCGAGAGTGCAAATACGTATCATCGAGAATAGTAGCGACAAAACTTAGATCACAGGGACAAAATATTAATATAATTGGAGTGTACAGTCCAGAAAACTGCAAACCAGAAGCGGAGAGAACAAGCTTTTATGAAACATTACAGGAGACAATTGACACAATACCAAGAAACGAAACAGTTATTCTAATGGGGGATTTTAATGCCAGGGTAGGGAACACGATAATACCTGGAGTGAAGCAGAGATTTAATGAAGATGTAACTAACGAGAATGGTGAACTACTGATAGACTTTTGCTCACAAAACGAGCTCCGAATAAACAATACTTTCTTCAAACACAAAGAACAACACAAATATACATTTCAAAACACAAGAGGAGATAGGTCAATGATAGACTACATTTTGACAAACAGGAAGATACATTGTACACAGATACTGGACATAAGATGCTTATGTTCTGCAAATATAGGAAGTGATCACAATCTGGTCTTGGGAAAGATAAGAATGGTAATACAGAAACCCCAAAACACAGACCCAATAATTTCCGAAACAAAGATAAAAGTCGAAAGCCTACAAGATGAATCAACAAGAAATCTTTACAAGTCAAGACTGGAGAATGAAATAGACAAAAATCCTGTGACAGAGGAGGAAGACATCGAAGATAGTTGGAGAAAGATAAAAATAACATCATCAAGGCAGCAAGGGAAGCACTTGGGGAGCGAAAAGTAAATGGAACATCAAGAAGAGTGAAAAATACACCCTGGTTTTGTGAAGAGGTGAAATTAAAATGCCAGGAGAAGACAAAAGCTTATCTCAAATATAGATCAAGAAAAACCAGAGAAGCCTATGAGGAATATAAGACAATCCGAAACGAAACAAATGCTTTAGTAAGAAAGAAGAAAACAGAACATTGGGAAAAATTCTCTAAAGAAATGGAACATGACTTCTATGGATTGCAGAAAGAGATCTGGAGAATGATACGTGGACAGAGAAAGGAAATGAAAAAGCTAATAGAAGTGAGGCACATCGAAAAGGATACATGGATAGACCACTTAAAACAATTACACAATGGAACAAAAAACTTAACACCGGAAACACCAGAAATTGTAACAGATGAAACACTACAAATAGAGGAGCAGGAAGTCGAACAAGCACTCAAGAAATTAAAAAATCGGAAGTCAGCTGGTAAAGACGGAATACAAAATGAACTATTGAAGTATGGAGGAACAAAACTAACTAGTGAATTAACAAAGTTTATAAATAAGATAATACAGGAATCGCGGATACCGGAAGAATGGCGAACAAGCATAATGATACTACTCTTTAAGAAAGGTGAAAAGACCGATCCTAACAACTACAGAGGAATTAACCTCCTGTGCACAACGTTAAAACTGACTACAAAAATTATTAGCAACAAAATAACCTCACTAACACAAATTTCGGAAGAACAACAAGGATTTAGGACCGGGAGATCTTGTAACGACGCAATATTTGTAATTAGACAAATCAATGAGAAATCAATTGAATATAACAGACCAGCGTTCCTATGTTTAATAGATCTTGAGAAAGCGTTCGATAGAGTTCAATTACAGGACGTAGTGCACATACTCTACAATAGAAACATTCCATTGAAGATAATAAAACTTGTCGAAGACATCTACACTAGAAATAAAATAGAAGCAAGGGTGAATTCAGAGTTAACGGACCCAATAGATGTAACAACTGGTATCCGACAGGGAGACTCATTGAGTCCCTTGTTATTTAACATCATATTAGACGAAATAATTAGGCAAGTTAAAACAAAGAGGGGTTATAGAATGGGTAACAGAGAGATAAAAATATTGTGCTACGCCGATGATACTGTGCTAATAGCTGAGGATGAAGATGACCTGCAGAGACTACTGCACCAGTTTAATATAATCGCGAAAAAATTCAATATGAAAATATCAGCAGAAAAAACAAAATCAGTAGTAATCTCTAAAGAACCAATAAGATGCAAGTTAGAAATTGATGGCCAGATGATAGAACAAGTGATGTCGGTTAAATATTTGGGAATCAAGTTAACATACAACAACGATATAGAAGAGGAAGTGAGAGAGCAGACAATGAAAGCCAACAGAATAGCAGGTTGTTTGAATGATACGATATGGAGGAATAAGCACATAAGAACGGAAACAAAATCTAGAATATACAAATCTGTTGTTAGACCAGTTATGACCTACACCGCCGAGACGAGACCACAAACAAGTAGAACTCAAAGATACCTAGAAACAAGCGAGATGAAAACACTGAGAAAGATTGCAGGAAAAACATTGTGGGACAGAGAAACAAGTGAAAGCATAAGACGCATATGCGAAGTTGACAATGTTAACACTTGGGTAAAGAACAGAAAACGGGAATGGAACCAACACATAAACAGGATGACGGAACAGCGGATAGTAAAGATAGCCCGAGATAAGTCGCCGGGAGGTCGAAGAAGTGTAGGACGCCCGCGAAAACGATGGAACGACGACTTATGACGACATTGCATTAAAGAAAAACAGGCAGAAATGCCTATATATAAAGAAGAAGAAGAAGAAGAAGAAACTTCTGCCATTAGGAGTCGATAGCCATTGAATGAGTCATACTGAAAATTCATTTCATGACTGCAGTCCAACTGCCTTTTTTCAACTCAGATGTTGTGGGTGTCTCACAACTATCGCTCACTGATACATTTCATTATTTGTATGAATCAGAGCTGATTAAAATGACCGGCATACACACAAGAGACCACTCATATGTGGAACCTGGGAAATTGATGCTACCTGTCGCTTCTGCAAAGAATTTTTAGAGTACTCTCTATATACGACTGTGATTCTGCTGCAGAAGCCACTGAGAAAGCACAATAACTGCTTATATGGACCGCTGTCCATATAGAAACGCTGCAACGCGGCGGCTTGAATTGTATTTCTTGAAACAAGAGGAAAGAAGTAGGGTTTTAAAAGTCTTCTCTGTCGCAATGGTAAACAGCGCAAGGTTGCAAAAGGAATGTTGAGGTCAAGATGCTCAAGGTGAACTTAGACTCATCGCCCTCTTGTTATCTACATAGAAGAAATGTTTAATGCGCTCATTTTGGTTTTCTGTATAAACTTTTGCTGAAATGGAAAAATGATTAAAGCAGTACAAATATCAAAGTAATGAAAACACAAATTTTATATTCATAGATTCAAACTATTATATCTGACAGGACCAGGATACTATTACATTTCCCCTTTAGCGCAAACCATAGAGATAGGACAGTATAAAGTTGCCATCATTGAAATAAAAGTGATATCAGATCCGCCATATTACTACCACGTCAAATTGGACAATAGTTGAATTTTCTGGAGGAATTTTGATTCTTGCGCCTTTTTTTTAGTTAAATTGTTATTTTTCCTGCTTAATAATATACAATAAAATAGTATCGTGTACTGTGAGGCTTTCTTCAAGCAGAGAAGAGACAGATAAGAAGAAAATTAGAGGAAAAACATATCACAGGTAGGGATGAGTTCTGAGCAGATCCGCATTCGAAATTGTTGGAAGTCTGTCTTGGTAATCTGATATATTTTCATATGTGTATATTATCGCCTGAAAAAAAATTAGTATTTGATATTCAATTGACCTTATTTGAACACGTTTCCTTAAGACCCAACATGTCGTGTTTTTTAGGTGAAATTTGTGAACAGAAAAAACCGGCAACTTGATTCAATCCTGAATTTTCGGCCATATTGGGCCCCGATTTAGTCCCTCCTAGTGGTACTATTTTTCCTTACTCAATTGTATGTCATAGCGTCTCTTCTCTATTATATACCGATGGCACAAACAGATAATTATTACTCTTCTCTCTAGCTTCCATGCATATTTCAACGAGCTAACGCGAAAATAACACTCAGTAGCGCAACGAAACATGAACATCACCTATTTCAAGTCCATCCTTTCCCGAGAGCATTCTCACAGAACGCGAATAAGAACATAAAACATGTAACGTTACATTCTCAACGATGTGCTTTCCAGCTATCGCAGAGCAGCTTGATTTACTATCACTTGAACCACTTGTAGCCACAAGAAGCATATATAAAAATAGTTCTTTGGCGCCGATGCGCCTGTGTTTTAGTCCAAAACGGCGCCCTTTTTGTCCGGTACAGAAGGTATAAACTAGGGCGAAACAGCCGCCTCGCTCAACTGAAATCTGTTAAAACAAAAGAGAAGCACTGACTAATATAAAAGCCGCACAACACGAGAGGCCCATCGGGTGAAGCTTAACGAGAGGAGGAGCTGAGTTTTGCTGGAGCAGGCTGTCAGCTGGATCGTCGTAAACTGGAACAAAAACACTGGGTTAGTTTGTTGTGTGTAATTAAAAACAGATACTCGTGGGCATGAAACTTGTGAGCGAAATTTCAGAAACGTGAAGGAAAAAATCTGATTGAATATCAATTATTGAAATATTATTTGGGCCATTTCCATCACTTTTGCATTTAAAGGTCCCAAAGTCTACTGAGTCTGCATCTGGTAGACTGTTTTTTGATTGTATCTATTCGAAGTTAGATATTGAACTACAAGTAATTGTATTTTTTATTCGATTTGTCTCTTGCTTTTGATTCGGACTCAGGTCAACTTTTGATTCATAAACTCCACTGAAAGGGTATACACGGTAGTGTTGTGAAGTGAATTGATTTTTTTTTATCTGAAAGAAAAAATTGGATAATATTTTAGAAGATGATGATTTTGAGTGACATGCCATTTCGTAGTCTGATTTGTATCTGTTAGTTTGTTTGTTTGTATGTAAAATGTATGACTTTTTACTATAATATTTGTTACATACATTGCATGTACCGGGTTTTTCACTATAATTTGACCTCCCCTTTAACTTTGTTACTAAAGGAGATACAGAAAAATATTTTCTATAAAAGTTTCACAAAATCAACTGAGGTTTTCTAATATGAGTTCAGAAACTGAAATATATACAGGGTGGCCAACATATTGATGGCAACTTCATTTTTTGAAATGGAACACCCTGTATGTTTTTCCATGTTTAGCTAGCTCTTTTTCCCCTGATTTCGAATATGTAACATATGTTGGTCTATCCCTTCTATTCTGAGATCCACAGAGTTTCAAATTTTAAGAACCACCTGCCAAGATCTGTAATCATTTTACAAGTGGCAGAGTGCGTTTACTGAAAGTGCTCATTTTTGGAGTTATAATAACGTCAATGGGAAGGTATACAGGGTGAACAACATTGAATGCGACTATATTTTTTCAAATGGGACACCCTGTCCTGTATATTCTTACTTTTTTTGATAGGCTATTTCCTCTTGATCTCGAATATAAATGCGTATGTGGATGTGTCTCTTCAATTTTCAGAGTTCCAAAGTTTTGAAATGAATAAAAAAATATGTGAAATACCTACGAAATTCTCCAACCAATCTACTCATTTTAGAATGAATACCTAACAATTACTTAACCAATGAAAAATGATAAACTATGGTAGTATGGTAAGAATAACATCAACTAGAAATTGCTCAAAATGACCACCTTCATTCAATACACCTAGGTCATATAGTTGTCTCAAGTTGTTTAGACTATTTTTAATAGCATTATTATGGCTCTGATTCAAGTCAGAAATTAAAGCTTCAAAATTTGTTTCTAATCATTACAATATTATCACTATTCTTTGTGAGTTGACAGGATTAGTTCCGAATTATGGGTTTAATATTGAATGATTTTATATCATTAATATTATTCTCCGCTTTCATTGATTGTCATTATTGCTGAAGTAGATTTTTTCCTTCAGGAACGGCTATAAAAACGTGTCCAACGGTGTTAAATCGGGACTCGGTGGTGCTCAGAATAAGAAAGATAGACCAACATATGTTACATATTCGAAATCAGGAAAAGAAGAGCTAACCAAATATGGAAAAATATACAGGGTGTTCCATTTGAAAAAATGAAATTGCCATCAATATGTTGGCCACCCTGTATATATTTCAGTTTTTGGACTCATATCAAAAAACCTCAGTTGATTTCGTGAAAATTTTATACGGAACATTTTTTTGTATCTCCTTTAGTGACAAAGTTAAAGGGGGGTCAAATTATGATGAAAAACCCGGTACAGTATAAAAATGAATCCTATCTTATCTCATCTTACTATTTCTGTATTTGGGAAATATTTGTCACTTGCCTTTATTCACCATGTAGGTTTATTCGGCAAATACTTCTACAAATTATTTGCCGCTGGCTAAATCCCGACGAATGTCGACAAAAATGCAACGAGTCAAAAGGTTTATTTACGTAGTTGACAAGTTTATACTTGTCGATGCTCTCCTTTCACTTACAGGCGCTAGGCTGCAATTAATTTCTGCATTTATTCTGTTTTGGATCACGAAGCCTTTGAATTTCTGGATTTGGAAATGAACCAGTTATATGACAACCTAGGCTCCCACATCAAAAAATGGAATTTTGATTAACAACGGCTGATAAGGATTGAAAATTAGATATCTATTAAAGGTGTTGTCAATGATGACGTTATTCCGAAAGTTGTTGGGGAAACTTGGAATTATCAATAACAAGGCGCTGAAGCGATGATGTTTACAAAACAGCTTGGTTTGCATTATAGAGAAAAGCGGTGCTTTCTGCAAAAAATTGCGGAGGAGCGAATAAACAATTGGCGTATTTGCAAAATGCAGAAGTAGTGATGCACCATACTTGTTATTTTAGTTCAAAACTTGCTATACTTGCAATGCATGTACATAATTGCACTCGTGTCATATTATACAAGTACCCGGAGGGCTTTCATATACAGGATGTCCCGGGAAGAATGTGACAAAAAGGTACCATGAATCAAGTACATCACGGAGGACTCTTATCAAGAGGATTAATGATAAAAATTAGAAATTTTTGCTTGGCACGGTCATACAGAGTGATCAAGAATTGAGCAAAAAACACTACCTCATGAGTGAAATTTCAAAGTTCAATAACTCTCAAACTATCAGACCGAATTTTTTCAAATTTGGAAGTTTTGTCACCCTTTACGATTACTATCTGTCAATACTTCTGAATTTGAATAAATCAGATCCGGACTAGACAAATTTCAGACATTCTCAATTTTTGTTGATAGTGTATCACCCTGTACGTGAAAATCATGTTTTTTCCATTTTAGTAACAATAAAGTATCAATTAATGAGAAAAATTTAAAATCTCTCCTTGGCACGGTTATACAGAGTGATCTAGGACCATGACCTTATGAGTTAAATTTCATAGTTCGATAAATCTTGATTTTATCTGTGAAATTACTTCGAATTTTACAGTTTTGTTACTCTTCAATAATGGCCTTTCTTGAAAAGTTCCTCAATTTGACGGAAAACTTCACCAACTTGCTGCAAAATGTATTGAAATGATTGAATACCATTTTGATCAATTCCTTAAGTGAAAATTTTCCATTCAATTTGTTTTTTAGATCGAATATTTCCAACTTATTTGTGAATTCTTTTTTTTTATTTGATTTCTTGATCTGAACTCTCTACCTAAACATTGGTTCTTGTTTTCAGTCATGAACGGAAGGCTGACAAAACTATAGAATTTGAAATAATATTTATTATGAAGAACAGATTCATTCAAGAGAATGTTTTTTGATCGCCATGTATAAAGTTGCCAAGCAGAGATTTTAAATTTTCAATATGAACTGATTGTTTGTGGTCAAGATAACGAAGAAAACATAATGTTCGCGTACAGTGTGTTCCAATATTCACGGAAATAGAGAAAGTCTGAATTTTTTCTAGTCTGGATTTGATTTATTCAATTTCTGAAATATTGAAAGATGTCAATCGTAAGGGGTGACAAAACTTGCAAATTTCAAATAATTCGGTCCAATAATTCAAGAGTTATTGAAGTTTGAAATTTCACTTATGAGGTAATGTTTTTTACTCACTTCTTGATCACCCTGTATGACCGTGCCAAGCAGAAATTTTGAATTTTTCTCATTGATTGATACTTTGTAGTTACGAAAATGAAATAAAAACATAGTGTTCACCTACAGGATGTTCCATATTATTGAAAATAGAAAAAGTCCAAAATTTTTGCAGTCCGGATCTGATTTATTCAAATTCTGTAATATTGAAAGATGGCAATCGTAAAGAGTGAAAAAACTTCTGAATTTGAAATAATTCGGTCGAATAATTTGAGAGTTATTGAACTTTGAAATTACAGCCATAAGATGAATATCACCCTGTATATCCCAAATGAAGGCCCTCGAAGGATTAAAACCTCTTGTTGCGAGTCCTCCTTGATATCCTTGTTTCGTGGTTTCCGTTTGTCGCATTCTTCCTGGGACACCCTGTATATTCAACGTACGAGCCACCCTTCGCCAGCTGTTGCCAGGAAACCATTTTAAAACGGGCAACTTTCACCATTCTTTAGAAATATTCGTCTCTTTTGGCAGTTCTCAGAAAAAATCATCTATTTTCGATTGAATCATATCTCAAAGAATCAAATCGATTTTTTTGAAGTTGAATCACATTATTGGGACAATAATCGTGATAAAAGCAGCTTACTTCAATTCTCTACGTTACAGCTGCATTGTGGAAGCTTCACTTCATGGTCATCATTCAAAGCATGTTCGAACATTCAAAAGATATTCAGTTTTTTTAATGTAGTCTTATATGGTTTTTCTGAACACGGGAGGCAAATGCTGTGTAGAAACGTTGAATAGAAGAAGTGATGGAATTGGCACAAATAAAGTTTCAATATTCACTGTTTCTTGGTCTTTATTTCAGGTCTGACTCTTCATCATTTTACTCCAGATGAATATTTCTTCTATATAAACGTATACCACCTTTTTTACGTTCTTCTTTCCATTTGACACCCTTTAAAAAAATCTTTGGAAGAACTTAACGAAACCAAAAAATGTTTTCAATATTATTTCAAGAAATGAAATATAAACATGTGCAGAACATATTGTGAATACACCTTTTGTTTTCTCAGGGTCTTGAATAATGTTCATGATATTTTAGGCCCCTGCTATCTCATTTAACGATCAATCCTACGCCAGTTCAGCTCATTTTCCTATCACCGCTTAAATGATGCGATATTTCACAATTATTTCAAAATTATTTTCGTTTGTCGTAACCTCAATGAATTTTGATGTTTATGTCTTAAGCAACTAAGCGATATAGCCAAAAACCATAAAAAAATATGAGGAAAGATATAGCTTCAACAAAAAGAGATTTATATCACATTTCGGTTTCTGGCACAACTCAGTTGAAATAAGTATTAATCGAAAAAGCTCCGTAGAAGGGTCGCATAATTTTTGAAATGTTCCAAATTCTTCATGACTTCATTAGAAAACACAGGAATCATTTTGAATAATTCGGTAAGAAACACGCTGAAATTTCTAGAAATTCGAAATTGTTTCTTTCCCCTTGAAATATCGCGAAGAATCCTAGAAAAGACTAAAAGATATTTCGCGTTTTTCAGAGGAAACTGCAGCAAAACTTTAAGTCTGCATGCACCCAGACTCAGAAAAATTATTCTCGCTTTGAATATTCTTATTAGTTATTTTAGCACCGCTGGAATAATGTATACATTTTTCTTCTGAAGCCTTTCAGTCTTATATCTCACTTTCATAGCGCACGTACGGGCTATGAAACTGAATCTTTACATCTCGGAGTGGATGATGAGAGGAAGAGAGTAGATGCAAGGTAAAACGTTTCCTCCGTGTGCATAATTGAAAATGAAATATGGTGGCGGTGCGCAAAAATAGAAAAAGTGGAAAAAACTTACTGTCTAGCATGTCGTCTTCCTCGGATGTTTCAGCTGTAACTTCATTAAGCTTTTTCCTGAATTTGCCTGAAATAAAGGAAACATTTTCAGACGAAAACAATTACATTTTGACTGTTCTGAGATTGAAGATAGCTCAAATGATTATTCTCCTAACAGGTGCCGAAAGAGCTGTTTTCCCGCACGAAACTGCTAACTACAAGGGTAAGGAAAGATATTTTTTTACAAGAGCTCACATGAAATCGATATGAATGAATAATTCATTCGGAGAAAAAAATGAGTAACTAACAGCACATAACAATTTAGTCGAAATAGGAAATCAGAGTACATATAAAATATTCCTCTTCTTTGAGCTCTCAATCAAAATTAAAGATACTAACATGAATACGAATATAATCATTATAATCCAGTCGAATTGTGCTTTGAGGAAGAAAGTTTTGCGGTAGTTTTTATTTCTCTCATTTTTTATATTTTTTGGGGTGCTGAATCCGAATTTCAGGTTTACTAACAAAATTTTCGTAACATAAAGAAAATACAAAAAAAGAAGCAAAATTCCATTCTTGGTCAGTTTTTTGCTTATTACTCGGAAACTATCGACTTTTCATGAAAAACCATACAAAATGAAAGTACATAAAATTTCCCAAAAATTGTACAACCACAGCTTGTTCTGCGACAACCTGTTCTGGCTCAAACTATAGCTGAAAATGAGGTATTTTCTATGACTCAATAAATGAAAAAAGTTAAATTCTATTCTTCCGATGATGCGATCCTCTTAAATATTCAGTATATCAGTATCGATTCACAACAAAAATTTACTCGAATCGGATATCTTGTTGTTGAAATATAAGGATCCTTGTTTTCAATATTCCAATTGAATGTTTTATGGTTCTGTTCTCACTATGGTCACACAATTTTACACACAGCTTGTTATGAGCATCTTGAATTTGGCCATTTTGATTGGTTTCGTTTTGTCTGAGATATTGAGGCATAAAAATAATATTATAATATTGCGGCCAAATGCAAGTTGCTCACAATAAGTTTTATGCAAAATTGTGTGACCATAGTGTGAACAGAACCATAGAAAATTCAATTGGAATATTGAAAAGAAGAATTTTTATATTTCAATAACAAGATAACCGATTCGAATGAATTTTTTTTGTGAAGAGAGACTGATATACTGAATGTTCATGCATCATTTCGAGAGAAGCTGTGGTAGTACAATTTGTAGGAAATTTTATGTATACTTTCATTTTGTATGGCAAGGTTTTTCACGAAAAATTGATAGTTTTCGAGAATTGAGCAAAAAACTAACCAAGATTGAGATTCTTCATCTATTATTGTTTTTTCTTCTTTGTTTCGTCACGAAATTTTGTTAGCAAACCTCTGATTTGGATTCAGCATCCCAAAACTCATGAAAAATGGGAGATATCAAAACAACCCTAAAGCAGAAATATACTGGATTATTAGTAATATTCAGTCATTAGTAAAATTTATTGTGAACGTGCAGTTGATCACGTTATGCAAACTTATAGCATGTTGGTCGAAATCAACTACTTCTTGGATGATGATGATAATAAATAGCACTTTAAAGAGAATGAAGCATTCATAGTAACCTAGTCAGTGGTATTCGAAAAAGCGTTGAAAGCGTACCTTTATGAGAAAATGGATTTTCCTCGATAACAAATCTTTATTATCACCTGAATTAAGGTTTTCCGTATAAAGGATACTTTTCTCAGGTTGAATTTCACTCGAGTTAAAATTTTTTCAGGTAAAATTTCATTATATTTTCTCCTGTACAGACACGTCTACGGTCATTTTTCAATACTCATTAACCTTCCATCAGGTGGCACATCTATCACTCCGCCATCTCGAATCGTGAGGAATATCTATGTTGAATATTGTTCCGAAGTAGTTCTTAAAAACAACAAATACTTGCTACAGAAAGCGACCCTCACAATTCCCGGCACCTACAAAGTCAATTGCCAAAATGTCAACCCCCCCCAGTTTTTGAGTAAAACTTCAACACCCTGCATCTTGAAAACGAAACGTTTGGGACCCCATGTTTATGGGACTTTTTTTCTTTATATTACTTCAGGTAGCTCCCCTTTTCGTTCGTTCGTTCAATTTATGAACATCCTGTATAATGCAGTACTGTGTTTCAGTAAACATCTGAAGTGACTTTTAAGAACACCAAACGTCCTTTTTATAATATTTCTGGTCGTTTTATACCACTCTGTATATATGCTGCTTCGGGGGTATTACGCTCTGCATCTATAAAAGGAATCAGTTTTTGTCGATGAACGCAAGTAGTTATCACCTCTGAAGCAGTTGCCAGTGAACCACTTTTTATAGCCACTAGTTATTATACACTGATCAACAATTGCTAAAGATCACATATGAACTTCTCTTCATTTCTATCTTTTTCAAGTTATCTCGTGAATATCTGTACATTATATGTTCTCTAGGGAAAAAGTAAGATGTTTTGAGTTGATTATATCAAAATCTTCCTCACTTCATCGGCTCTTGTTCACAAAATCGATTATTATCTGTAGGCTGTTACAGGTGGAGTGAAAAGCAATGTGGTATTTGTTATTAAATCTGTTTTTTTCTCTCGTTCAAATACATAAGGTGACAATAATAGAAGAAATGAGAACAATATCAGCTTATCAGTCATTGCGAGAAGACGTTTGGCTCCTGTGCAACTGGACCAAATCATACGGTGGATACAGAAAGGTTTTTCTCAGCGAGAAGTGTCCCGGCGGTTGAATATTTCGCAAAATGTCGTGAGTCGGGCTTGGAATAGGTTCAACCAAAACGACTCAGTAGCTTATGTTCATGGGGGAGGTCGGCAGCGCAGTACAACAGCTGCCCAAGATCGTCTTTTGATCCTCAATGCTAGGAGAAATCCCACTTACCCGGCGTTGCGGCTCAATAGATCACTGAGAGTTGCAACAGGAGTTCTAATTTCGAACCAAACCGTAAGACGACGACTACATGTTCGTGGTTTGAGAGCACGTAGGAGGGTACAACATCCCCGTTTGAATAGGGAACACCGGGTTCATCGACGGCAATGGGCTGAGGAGCACCGCAATTGGACACTTGAAGATTGGAGCCGATGTTAATTTATGGATGAGTCTAGATTTCGTTTTGTCAACTCCGATGGACGTATTATTGCTTGGAGGGAAAGAGGTCGAAGTTATGCAGAACAGTTTATGGTACCCACAACAGCTTTTGGCGGAGTTTCTATATGTGTATGGGGAGGCATCTGTTTGAACCAACGCACAGCACAGAGTTGGTTGTTCTGCAGAACACCACCATGACCAGCCAGAGATATCACGATATGATTATTGAACCCATAATTGTTCCGTTTGCGGCTGCCGTGGGCGAGAATTTCATTTTAATTGACGATAATGCCCGTCCACACCGTAGTCGCTCTCCAGACATGAATTGCATCGAACATGTCTGGTCTGAGATGTCTAGACAATTGTCAACCTTAGAACAACCGATCAATAACCTGGAGGACCTTTCTAACGCTTTACGGGATATTTGGACGAATTTGCCCCAAAATTTTATAAATCGTTTGATCGAAAGTATGCCTCGTAGGGTAGAATGCTTGAGACGAGCTCGTGGGGGACCAACTAGGTACTAGCTTAACCGAAACTTCAGCCTTCTTGTGGTTTCATCATAAAATTTTTATGTTATTCAAACACAGAATTTTGAGTGTTCCTAATAAAGTCTTTTTTCTCTCCAACTTTCCATTTTTTCATTCTTTTCTCAAGTGAACCACATTATCAACTGAAAATACTCTGATATCTGACTAAATTTATAATCTTGGAGCGAATATTTCAGAAATAAATTTAAAACAAGTTAGTGATCCCTATCAATTGCTTAGCAGTGTAGTTAGCAACTTTTATAGCTACTTTCTTTAATAGTGAATACCAATTTCGCACTTAGCAACTGACCTTGAACATAACGACTATTATCAGTTGCCATCCTTAACAACTTTGTTCAGTGAATTGCCCCGATTGTTTCATTTGATAATTGTTGTTTATAAAACGTTGTGTTCTCAAAATTATATTTTACTCTTGAAATTATTTTAACGGAGATCTAATAATATTCGTATCGGACCTGTATATCGAGTGTTAATTCATAATAGTTGGAAAGTTCCAAACAAACAGTTCGTTGGACTGATTGGGATGAACAAAATGTTTATGCACCGAGTATATAGCTCCGCCATGTTCGAAACTTCGAAGTATTATACGCACGACTGCGTATTTCTGTGAATTACCAGCGAATAGAATGCGGTTGGGGCTAGTCCATATAATTTAAGGGCCAGGATAGGATTTATAACACATTTTCAAGGAACATGGGAAGTTCAGATTTATCGGAAATGGTATAGGGATGACAATGAAATAACTTCAACGATACAACTTTGGTAATAATAGCGCTATTTCCTGCAGAGAACAATGACTAAGTTATCTGGATTATTTATGAATGGAGACTGCTCCAATGTTAATGTAGAGATTTGCCAATAGATGCCTGGAAAACTTTTTTGAAAAGAAATCTGACGATCCAATGATATGTTAGAATATTGATCGGAAATAGTAGGTATATTATGCAACTAGCGTACAATGATAGCAATTCTTCACCGAGTAAATAACAGCCATTATACGCGAGTACCATAGGTATACTACAGTTTATCCACGACTACTAAATGTATTTCTTGAAGATTTTAACATTTGGCGACTGCGACAAGACCCTTCTATGATAAACGTGGAAAAAGTAAAGTTGACAGATAAGAATTTTTCGGAGAACTGTTCATTGTATATATACAATGAGAACTGTTCATTGTATATTTTGTAATAAAAAAGCTTTAATTGATATAATGAAAGTAGATTTGGCCCTCGATTGACAAGGTATGCCCATATTTGTTAGTTGAAGTACTTTAGAATACTGAAGAGATACCAATTTGAAGAATATCATATCAAAGCCAAATCTATGAAGCATCTGACAGGAGTGAACTATAATTTCATTATGCCCTTGTGACTAATGGGTATTATGCAGACCGGCAACGGTGACGTACAATGGGCGGATTTTACACTGGTTTTTTGGCATGCAAATGTTGTTCCGATTCTCTTATTCTAGCTCATTGAACTACATATTATGTAAAAAAAGCACTAGATCAATATATATATATATTGAGCCCAAACGATGGCGAAGATACGTAGACGATACTTTCATATTTTGGCAACACGCATCCTTATAATTTTTTTCATCACTTGGACAGTACAGACTTTATAAATTCAACGGTGAAAACTAAAGAAAATAGGGAGTTTAGATATGCTTGTATACAGGCTGTCTACTTTAAACTGTCCAAACTTCAACGGGCTATATACGAGTGATTTGCAACAAAAAAGTCATTAAAACTTGATCGGAATATTGACGGTTATTCTAAAATTTAACATTACTTGATTTAACGAAATATTTCAAGTTCTGTCTCCAGAATGATAATAATTATTTATTTTTCCCTGTAGTCCCATCAACTTTGACCTCATATTCAAAACGCGCAAATTTTTTCTACAGGATAATAGAGTCTGTGTGCAGAAAAAACTCTTATTGTAAGCGTTGTAAGAAGATGAACATCTAATAATACGGACGTTTTCTTTTCAGTCAAAAATACCTCATCTATGAAGTGTGTACTATCGGCATATCAACTTTTGTGATAGCTGCTCCTGTCGAGATCTATTGAATGAATATTTTGGGATCCATTGGATTGGACGATGGCCACCGAAGATCCCCGATCTTACGACTTTGGTTTTTTATGACTAGAGTACTTTGAAAGAGAAAGTATATCAAATTCTCCTTCTGACTCGGAAGGACATCATCGAAAGAAAAAATTTGTGCTATGCAGAAATGCATCAAAAACACTATGAACGTTGGAGTATTGTAGATTCAGTACAAAAACGGTGTCAAATGTATGGAAGACATAAGTTCATTTTTACGTTATTATTTTGACTCAAGATGAATTGATGATTTCCATAAAATGACATTGAGATTCCATCGCGAAGAGCTTTAAAATAGAACACATTTAGGTTCGGAATTTTTAGACTTTTTCTTTAGCTAGCACAATATGCCATTCGAAGATTCCTCAGATGAGGTATTTGTGCCGAAAAAAAAGTTTGCCTAATTATTTCATCGAAAAAACTCTTGCGAATAGGACTAATTTAGTTAAATGCTGAATCGTGATATTCATCTCCTCACCTCGCCCGCAATACAAGTTTTTTCTGCAAACGGACTCTCTTATACAGGGTGTCCCAAAACTTGACGTCAACCCGGAACCGGGTGAAAAGGCAAGTAATGCTGGTTGTCAGAAAAATATAAAAAAAATCTAAGTTGCATGATTTTAAAATAATGGGCATTTAAAAAAACACGCGAAATTCCACACCCTGTGACAGTCTTTACGCAAATATCAACTTTTTCCAACTTTTTGTTTTTGCTGTGTAACCTTGAATAATGCTTGTCTGAACTGTAATCAAAATTTTGATACCAGCTGCTCTAAATTTCATAAAAATAGGGCTTACTTCTCAGAAAAAATTCAAAATAAACAATTGCCTAGTTTCAACTGACTGTATTGAAAAAAAAAAATTACCACGTAAGTTTGGCATGTTTTGTCAAAAGTTGGCGCATTTAGTAAGAATTCCAAAATGGTATAATACTTGTTAAATTGTAGCTGCCGTAGTTCAAGTTTATTTTCGATTGCCTTTGAATACGCTTTTTCGTTAACTGCTTTCCAGTAAAAAAGTCCAATGGATTCAAGTGCGGTGAACGGGCCGGCCACGAGATTGGACCAGAACGTCCGATCCATCTTCCGGGAAAAAAAGTTACCAGAAAAAAAATTTCCAGAGAAATTTCTCCGGAAAAGTTTTTTCTGGAAAAATTATTTTCTCTGGAATTTTTTTTCTGGTAACGTTTTTTCCCGGAAGATGGATCGGACGTTCTGGTCCAATCTCGTGGCCGGCCCGTTCACCGCACTTGAATCCATTGGACTTTTTTACTGGAAAGCAGTTAACGAAAAAGCGTATTCAAAGGCAATCGAAAATAAACTTGAACTACGGCAGCTACAATTTAACAAGTATTATACCATTTTGGAATTCTTACTAAATGCGCCAACTTTTGACAAAACATGCCAAACTTACGTGGTAATTTTTTTTTTTCAATACAGTCAGTTGAAACTAGGCAATTGTTTATTTTGAATTTTTTCTGAGAAGTAAGCCCTATTTTTATGAAATTTAGAGCAGCTGGTATCAAAATTTTGATTACAGTTCAGACAAGCATTATTCAAGGTTACACAGCAAAAACAAAAAGTTGGAAAAAGTTGATATTTGCGTAAAGACTGTCACAGTGTGTGGAATTTTGCGTGTTTTTTTAAATGCCCATTATTTTAAAATCATGCAACTTAGATTTTTTTTTATATTTTTCTGACAACCAGCATTACTTGCTTTTTTACCGGGTTCCGGGTTGACGTCGAGTTTTGGGACACCCTGTATTGTAGCAAATTTATTGCGCTTTTTGAATATGTGTTCGAAGCTTATGAGACTTCAATGATTAAAGATCATTTTTGAGAAAAAAATTGGGAATATTTCTTGAAATCAATGTTAGATTGAAGAATAACCTTCAACATTTGGACCATGTGTTATATAACATTGTTTGTTGTAAATCACTCGTATGATCCCCTTGAGGTTTTGCCACTTTGAAAGTAAACATCCTGTAAGGTGCATGTATTTCAACAGAACGCTATTCCAAGTTTATCGAACGGCAATATATTATACACGACATTATTTTCACTCAGTCTAATCAACATTTAAACACCAAATTAGATGTAGCCAAAACAAGGGCGGATATAGCTTTTTTTCATGGGGGCGGGGGTGGTAATGATTCAAGATCAATAAATAAGGTTCAAAAATTGAAAAAAAATTCAATCAAAATATTTAGGAGGAATACTTGGAGGAATAATATAATAAGGAAAAATAGCAGTAAAGTAATATTAGTAAAAAAAACAAACAAATGAAAAATATTATGTGCACCATGTTGCGAAACTTTTTTTTAGGTTTTCGATATTCATGGGGGGGGGGGTAATAACCCATTACTTCCCTGTAAATCCGCCCTTGAGTCAAAAGTCTACTTATTAGGGCATCACAAATATGCTGTATTCAAAAATAAGAAATTGGAAATAGATATTTTCGACATCTATAAGCGAAATAGCTATTCCAAGAAATTGTTAGGAATAGCCAATTGTTAGGACTGGACACACAACAACTAAAAGAGAACCAGTACAAACTGTAACTAAGTGAACATGAGTCTCCACAGAATCTATAATCGTCAGTTATATAAAAGCCAATTCTCAGCATAGATATGCTTCCTAGGACGACAATGTCCTGTCAGGAAACAAGTAAGTTTGAGCGCATAGTAGGCGTTTGTTTATTTATCTGAAGTTGTCAGTTTGTGTTGTTATAACGTAAAATAAAGTCAACGTTGCCAAATGTACCTGTCCTCGTCCGACGAGCTTGCGAGTTATCAGAGAACTTCATGCAATATTGACAACATTGCGTATCAATCTAACAAGAAAATGAACAAAATAACCTAAAATTTGAATATACACAGTGGAATATCCCAAATTTACACTTCGGCTCAACCTTTCGTGAACGGACTATAATTCATTTCGCCTGAGTTTTTGGAGTAATCCTTTTTCTCTGTTTTTCTCAGTATCTTTCATCTCCAAAAACTTTCACTTATAGGTGCAGTGGCTAATAGCACAGAACGGTTCTGGGTCAGTAAGCGTCGTTTGAGATTCCATTCTGCCTAGTGTGTGAGCATCTTTATTCTCTATGATTTCTTAGTGACCAGGAACCAAGACTTATGGACCCTTGTTGTTTTTGCCTACTTCAATAAGTTTTCACTGCACTTCCATATCAGCTATGTGACGATGACATATAAGAGTTCAGTGCTTTATAGCAGCTTGTCTATCAGAACGGATCACTATGTCCCATCCTTAATTGTGTCCTTCAGGTTACCATCTATTACTTTTAGCAGAGTATTTATGCTTTAAAAACACTCCAATAGGAGCCTGACGATAGTGTAGGTACACTTAGGTCATGGCTCGTATACTTCGACACCGGTACCTAACGTGGTTTAAGAACCATCTGTATACAATTTGGTAGTATTGACTTTGAAGTTTTGTAGTGTATTTCGTCTTCCACAGAATCAAGTTAGATTTCATTTCGATGCTCACTCTATTGATCGTGACATCACTAGGTAGGTTCGCCAATGAGATGTTCAGAGAGGACCAGACTGTCTGACTTTCAATTCTCTCATTAGCAGTACGTTTCCTAGATAATCTAAGGATGCCATCAAGTGCTCTAATCAGGCACGTTCTGATAGCTCCAGTTATAAAATATAAAGGCAACCCTTTGTACCTTGTCGAGTATTCTTCTCGTACTTGTATGCCCTGAATGTTCTCACTGGATAGGCTCCTAAAAACATGTAACATTTTGTCAATAGAGTGTGAAGAAAGTACTTACTTTATCTTGACGATATTTTCGAATCTTTGAGAGAAGGACATACGAAAATAACTGTACCTACCTCTAAGAGACAGAAATTCATGAGCGAAACGGCATAGTTTCATTTGAAGTAACCGAAATCTTTCAATTCGAACAAATAGTCATTCGGAATGATAATACTTAGAAAAAATTACAAAATAATAAAATATATAATTGCCCTTCTTTAAATCCAATTCTGAAATATTAATAACCCCTTAACAAAGTACCTTGCAATGTTGAATATTCTCTAAGAAAACAACTCGACATCCTTATTGCGAAACATCGCTTAGAACAGAACAGATATAATTTAGTCCGCTGAACTCCATTGCCAGCAGTGAAATTTAAGTGAAATAAATTATTAAATCGCATGTTTATGTGACGTTCCACCTTGATCCATTCTATAAGTGACTGGAAAGTGTGCAGAACACAACAGTTCAATCGTGACAGTCAGCGCCATGCTGGTTTCTAACTGGCTGGTTTAAGCTCTGATTTGTTATGTTCTATGAATATTGAGAGAACGATGTAGGATGTATGGAAATATACATATGTCGGGATTCTTCAGACGAAATGAATACTCGAAAAGATTTTTCATTGAATGCATGGCATCATTAAATTAAAATGAAAATATATATGTATTTCAGTCTTTATCTAATAGGGTCCCATCTAACAATGTCGTTTTGTATGGAATATAATAGGGTAAAAATAAATATGGTCTGCAGCAACGCTTATTAAGGTCTCCGGAATATTCATATCGTATGAATCAGGTTTATTGATTCCTATCAATCGATCGACTTGTGATAGTTATACGTTATTATATTAGCCGTTGGGGCTTAAAACCCTCTGAAAAGGTACAAGTCCTGATGACGGGACCTAGAACGAAAACGTCCGTATTGAATGCTTTCTAGCCAGACCAAGAGAGGTTGAATTGGCCAGAGTCTTCTTCAAAATATAGATATAGCGAGTTTCTTGCTTATAAACACCTTTCGATTAATTATTTGAGGTGGTCATTTTACGGTTTATCCAACAGAAAAGCGCGTTGTTGTCTGTAATCGTTAAACATATTGTTCATCGAAAGCCGCAATATTCTTGCCAAAATCTTCAATTCGAATCAGAAAACCATTTTCACACCAAATTTTTTTATTTATCCATTTATTTCATTTAATACATCCAACAGATCAAAGTCCAATTACAGGTCTATACAAAAATTGCTTTATCCCGAACATACTACGCTCATTAACTACAAACCAAAATAGCATAATCCTGAATACAAACAAAAACTAATTCTGTAGAACATTCGACACTGAGTGAATGAACTGTGGTAAAGACAAAAGAATATATCAACATCATTGAGGCTATTATAAGTCCTACACATTGTAGTAAGCGGACAAAAAAAGTAGTGCTGAGTGTTTGATACATCATTATGAAAGGTAACAGGCGATCTTGACGCAAAACGAGGATCATGAAACAGTACTTGGGAAAGTAAAAGCGATGAATCAATCCGATTATTGAGTAGCTTAGAGATGAACACCAAATCAATAATCTCGAGTACCTTTTTTAGTGAACCGAATCCAAACTCATCCAAAAGGTGATTATAATTATAATTTCGAGCTGTATAAGAAAAAGCCATGCTTTTTCAGAAAGACGAATTTAAGATATTTTCTCTGTGCTCTCTCAATACTTCGCCTGACAAGGATTCCACACATTCTACAATGTGTCAACTTAGTTCCAACTAATGAGCAATAAACAGAAGAAATCGCCTCAAAAGATAAAAAATTTTTACAATTATGAATGACAAATACCGATTGCAATATATTCTGGGAGGATTCTGCATTTGTCAAAAACTTTATAGGTTTTCACGCCCAGTCTCTGAAACATAAATAATTAAAAATTAATTATTTATGCCGAGAGCTGAAATCTAATATTTTTTGGTTGCATAATACACTATTTTTTTCCTGTGACAGGAAAAACGACCATTTAATAGTGAAAGAATAGCTGTCCACGAAATTCTATTTTTTCCCCGGGACAAAAGTGAGTACTTTTTTTCCGGCTACATACATACATACTCAATCATTTTTTTGACAGGGAAAAAAGTAATTTCGTAAAAAGTCATACTTTGTGACCTGTCAAGAGATATAAAATGTCACATTCTATTCCCGTCACAGAAAAAAAAATTTATTTCGTAAAGTCATATTTTGTGTCCTGTCAAGAGTTATAAAATGTCAACATGTCAAAATTTTTCTCCCGTCACAGAAAAAATAATATTTATATCAATCAATCTGTAATTTATTAAACACTTCAAACCTTTGGTAAATCCCGTTTTTCTTCGAGGAACTCAAAAATCCACCAAAAAACGCAATTGGGGGAATCTAAATCGGCTAAAACCTTGCTAATCACGAAGAAACGGAAAAAGGAGAATATCTCAAATATTCTTTCGATTACCGAGAAGCCTACAATATCCTACCACTCCAAATCGTACCCTCTAAACGATCATAAAGCGTCAAAACTCCCGTTCCAGTAATTACTCCGAAAACACTCCAACCTACTTATCCGGAACATTGTTTCCCGATCTTATCCTCGCAAATTTCATCGCGAGAAAACCCCTTCCAGAGCTGGAAAATTAATTACTCCAAGATAACGTTTTTATCCAATTGTTAGACACGAATTCGTGATTAATAAGTTCGTGACGATGAAAGCGGAAAAAACCATTGTTAATTTCAATTACTTCCTCCAACTTTTTCTTATTCTATGCGGTTCTTCTTCTCCTTTACAGTGGATCTGAATGTCTTCGCGAGGCATAATTAATAACCCTGTTGAAAGATCGTCCAAACTTCACGATAAATAGAGTGAGAAGTGACGTCGTGTCCCATTAAAAAAGGGTTGCTAACATCGATGAAAACAACAGGGCTGATTATGGGGATTTGCAAGGAGTTATCCGGTGAATTCCATTAGTGAAAAAAGATTATCCTGCAGAGCTTTTCAGGGTTTGCTTTGATCCATTTATCATCCTCTGTATCTCGGATAGATCTCTTCCGGATAAAAAGGGAGATATGTCATAAAGGGGGTGATTAGTAGCCGGATCTATTGGAGACATTTTAACAGAGAAATGGTCCGACATCAGGAACTTATCCGTACGTGTAGTACAGTTGAATTATAAATTCACCTGAGTGACATTGATCCAACTACGTACTAATGATGAATATACACGGTGTTTCATACGGTAACCAGAGTTAGAGCTACCCCAGGCGAGACTAAGAAACCCATATATGAAAGCTCTCATCAATTTCATTACCAAGATACAGGGTAGTTCATGTATTCATCAAAAATTTTAATTTATCATAACTTTTGAACCAAGCAATATAGTCGGTTGATATTTCGAACTCATGATTTCCGTCCACAGGTCGATCGATCTAAATTTAGATACCCCAAAAATTTCAGGTCCGTATCTGATGAATATAGGACTTCTTTCAAGTTGAGATTCAATTTTCAATGAAGCTTTCTTTGAGCAAACTGTCTTGCAGGACAAGAAAATCTACTGAAACATATTAAAAATTTTCTGCTCTTTTCAAATATTTCAATCAAATTCCAAAATTTTGATATGGAGGTTGTTGAATCTCAGCTTGGAAGAAGTCCTATATTTTTTCAATACGGATTTGAATTTTGGGGGATTTAAATATGTATCGATAGACCTGTGGAAGGAAATCATGAGTATTGAATATCCACCGATGGTTCAAAAGTTATGGGAATTTGAAATTTCTGATGAATACATGAACCACCTTGTATCTCCATTGTAGAGTTGATAGAACTCATCTTATAGGGGTTTTTTAGACTTGCCTAGGAAAGCTCTAGCTATTACCGTATGTTCATTTACCAATGAAACACTCTCTATGCGGTGCCTTTCCAGCCGAACTGAGGCCTAGTGGCCCATTGTTCACCCGCATCGTTCTATAGAGACTCAGCTCCTCAGACACGAAGACAGAAATGTCGCGAGCCTGCCAGGAGTGGTCCCTCTCACCATAGGGATAGAAGGTGTTGGATTTCCTAGGTGTGTTGACCTTAACTCAGTAAGGTTCCCACAGTTGAACAAAATATGCTCCACCGTTTCATCAGTACTCCTGCACCACCGGCATAGGGAGCAGCTCGTGAATCCCATTCTCTTCAAATGCTTGTTAAACAGGTGACCAGTCAATGCACCAGTCACCAGACCGAGTTGTTTCCTCTCCAGCAACAGAAGCCTATTGACCTCAGATCGCGAAGACGGTCTCTCAATGAGAATCCTCGACCACCTCAGGCCCACTCCTAGGCTCCATTCCGAGGAAAATTCCCTGTTCAGCCAGTTCCTGAAGAAACTTCTGACAGATGTGCGACAGATTGGCAGCGCAGGCTCCGGACCAACAAATGCTAATCCGGCTCCCCGCCTTGCCAGTTCATCTGCCTTAACGTTACCAGGTATATCCGCGTGAGCCGGATACCAGATTACTTTGAAAAAGTTATCAGAGCCCAGCCCTCGCAGAGCTTTCCTGCATTCTCCTGTGTTCCTCACTCAGGGTTCTATTGTGGGGCCGCCGTTATTTATAACAATTTCCAATCATCCCACTTGTGAATCATTGATTTAATACACTGTTTGCTATTAATGGTCTCCATTCCATTAAAATTATTTGAGCCTTTTTCTTTTCTTGGTAAGGAGTTTCACTATAGTACAGTGTTAATTTTTCTCAATAGTTTCGGCCTTTTTCCAGATTGACTTGTTCACTACGTACCATAGTGTTCGTAAAGACATTAGAGATAATCCAAAATTCTTTTTATTTATCATGTGTCTGCAAGTACTATTAGAGTGACCAAGCATCACTATCCCCACTCCATTCCCTCTATTTCACAAATTTCTAAATCTATCGTAGTTTCGCGGTATTTACTTTGGTTTGCTGCCTATAAGAGATCATTTTAAAATTCAATGAAATGAGCATCATGTTCTTGAGTATCCAGATTGTAGTGTATTCCATAGAAAATGGTAAAAGTATTGGAAAAAAAAACCTCTTCATTGCAGAAGAAATACAACAAGATTAGAGTGAAAAGAAATGACAGTTTAAATACAATACCTACATTGAAGGAATAACCACACTTCGGCAACACAAAAACAACAATTGTCGTGTACACAAATGATTATTTGCGGAAGCAAAATGATTTTATCTTATCATACTACGATTAATTTTCATCGAATGAAGACCCAAACAATCAAACATAGATACCGATATGAATATTTATTACTGGCGAAACCTACCATATTCAATCAGCCTACCATCTGAGATATCATGAAAATTAATACCCGGATGCAAATCATTTGAATATAAATTCTAATAACATCTCAGATATTAAACTGATTGAACTTAGTAAGTTATGAGTTTCGAAACGTTGTCGAAGTTATAAGAAATCTAATTGATTTGTCCAATTCTTTACGGTACCTTCATTTTTTATTTTTATTATTATTAACTGAAATAACAACTATTCGAGGAAGCTTAAGTGTTTTCAGTATGCTTCAATTAGACTACCACATTTAGGATCGCATATTCTCGTTTGGTTCCTGCTTTAGATGAAACATAACCAACTAAAATCACTCCCCCATATTCAGATTTCATACTTGGTTAGATATAGGTAATTGCATTATAATGACCCATACACGATGTCAGTACCTCCATGTTGGTGAGACATTCCGGAACAGTGTATATATTCAATTAGTCAGTTGAAGTGGTTCTACCTAGGGGACAACAACTTGTGTTCGACATGTTCATAACTTGTTCCTCCCGATTATATCACGTTGAGGTGCATGTTGCGATCTTCCCACCCCTCGCATTTCACGCAGTATGGCTTCTCTGGTTCGCAGCATGGATTTTACTATTATTACTACCAAAGTTTCACGAATATATGTGTCGAATTTTCAGAACATCTCAATCGAAACTAAGTGCATTCAATTATCAATTTCGCCTATTCACTACCAATCATCACTTATTTCAGTAATACATCACAAATGTTCAGGAGCTCCAGAACTGTTTAACTTTATTTGCATAAGTAATAACTGTACTCTCAAAACAGGGGAAATTAATCCTTTTTTTCTTCAAAAACATTATTTGCGCACTGTATCAAATAGATTCGCATTCTTTTCATGGTACAGTAGAGACTCGATAATCCGGAGAACGATAATCCGGATATTTACTAGTTCAGATTGATGTCAAGATTGTATTATGTCCTTATAATCCGGATTGCAAGACTCAATAATCCGAATTTCCGCTCGTTGCATACGTGGTTTACGGTTCTAACTTGTAACTCAATTTCTATGACGACGATCGGGCGTTCTTTTGGTATATAATAGTGCACAATGGTATAAGATAAAAAAAGTCAGACAAGAATAATTAATTAGTGAAATGGAATGGAATGTTTCTACCTCCAAACCATACAGCTTTGATACAGCATATGGATCATAACGATATTAAATTAACAAAACTGAAATACCGAAAAGGCCTTTTAGCACATATTTTTTCGATCCTCGAAGACGGGGATAATGTTAGCAAATGCATTTAGAGCATAGATCAATTCGATGCAGTCTGTTTATTCCATAACTCATGGCAATTACTGATATTCATCTTCTGAAAGATATACAGGAGAAAGCTATTGTTCAGCATTCTTTTTCCCTTACAGTAGAAAACGTAAAATATCTAATTATTCCAAATAATATACTAAATTGTAAGACGCGGTATTCCGAATTCCTCATTAATTCGGATCATCTCTTGCATTAATTGATCCGGATTATCGAGTCTCTACTGTACCATGAATGTGCAAAACACAGGAAACATGATATACTTATTATTGTTGACGTACTGGTAGTGAACAGTCAATTTAATTTTTTGTTTTATCCATGACTTTCAATAAAATATTTTAATACTATTTTATCTTTCGCTGACACTTTTTCAAACTTAACTTATTCATCTTTGAGACAGGCCTATATGCGTTCTGATTTTCGTTTTCAATGAGTTTGTTTCTGAAATACCATTCTATCGGATTGAAAATAATTCATGTGATTCTTGGAGTGAAAATTGTCGATTTTTTTGGGCTGTTGTATAAATTGTTTTTTTTTGTGAATTTAATGTGCTGCATTTCGAAAGGGAATTAACCCCAATTATTAAATAATATGTTTGTTTCCACCATATTACATCAATATGACACTTTATTATAATTTTTAAATAGTCCGTCGTTAAATTCTTTGGTTAAAGCAAATTTTTCGTGACTTTTTCCTCTTTTTAAGTATAAACTTCTCGATGCCTTTCTTTTATTCAGTTGAGAGGTAAAAAATATCATTTCGGACACGAACTCATCTTTCGAATCAGATTCAGAATTGAAGTCAAACAAAAATCAGTAGATATTTTCAATTTGAGCCTGTAACCAACTGCGTTAAGGCCTGGTTTCGGTAGGCATGCAGCAGCTGCAAGCAGCCGCTGCTTGCATCCGCTGCTACGTCGGAGTGGTTTCGCTTGTGCAGCCGCTGCATGCAGCCGAACCAAACTATCGGCAGTCGCAGTGAGAATTCGACAGTCATGGAGTATGTACTTGCGCTCCATATTTTGGAAGAAGAGCAGAGTGAAATAGGAGGTTCTGCTAATGCAGATGGTTTCTTAGTTCGAGATAATTTCAAAGAATATTTTGTTTCTGAGGGTCAAATTGCTTGGCAAGAAATAATGGTAACAAAAACGTAAGAACGGTTCGAAATTTTGTATATTAAATTATAAAAAAAATGTTTCGTATTCTCATACTAAATTAAAATTAAAAATATCAAAAATAAAAAGCGTTTTACCTGTTTTTCCCTCCATTTTCGAGGCGATCTTTTGCCATATATTATCCTTTATGAAATTATTTTTATAATCATTGTGAGAAGCATCATATATGCTTCTATTCATAGACACAAATTCTATTAGCATCATTTCCTCGTCCCGCGAAAATCGATCTACACATGAACATTCATTTTTCACCCAACGTATGCTGCAGGGACGTCGCACAGACTGGTACCCCGAGCAGTCGGCAGTCGGGACGTTGCAGCTGCTGCTGCGATCGTGGCTCAAGCGAAACCACTTCTTCCTAGTTCCGAAGAAGCAGTGTATTTCAGAGCTGCAACGGCTACTTTCAGCTGCAGCTGCATGCAGCGGCTGCACAAGCGAAACCAGGCCTTTATAGCATCACCAGCAAGTACTGCGATCGTATTTGCGCGGTTCCCGCGTTGGCAGCTAACCTCCTCAAAATTCCGCCGCGACTCACGCTGCGTCACCCCACGAAACTGCGAGTCACTTTGCGCCTAGCCTTACTGTTGATAGATCTCATTCGTGTTGTTTTATTTCATTATATTAAATCCGCATTTTCTGCAGGTGTTGCTAAAACTTTTTTGTGTTTCTAATCATTGTTTTTACATGAAGAGGAAATTATCACAATCTTTACAGTAGTAATTTTTTGCCGAAAAAAATTAATTTGAAAACTGTTTGTCTCTAGCATTGCCTTGGAAAAATATCAAATAAGTAGGTATGCTATGTATTTTGTATTGATCTTTCATTTGTATAAAAATTACGAAAATCTGATTGAATGTCGATTTGCAGGAAACAAAATTAACGTCACTGGATTTTACGTGCAAAGTTCCCAAATAATATTTTCATAGAAATAGCAAATTTTCTTGAGATGAAAACCATCCAGTAAGTATAAAACAGTCATTGGAGTTCACCTCACGTGAAAATGGTCCTCAGATAACGACATCAGTTTTTATTCATCTTTCTTGAAAAAATGACTTTTCGTTTACGTCCAATTTGGACCACTACGTACTTTGATAAAAAAAATCGATACACGACTTGTTTTGTTTTCCTCTCTTCGCAAAACATTGAGTTTTGTAGAAGTGAAAGAAAAATAAAACAACATTCATCAGATTGATTCAATCTCTTGATCTCCTCGTAACTTGAGGCCACAGTTTTAGGAATTTAAATGGGGATTGTTCGCTCTTTTCCATACCAATTCAATTAATTCTGCGGCATTTTCATTGTGAAATAGTCCTTTCGAAGCATTGAGGTTTTACCCTTTGAATTGCTATTTATCCTACATTTAGAACTTTTGGGTTCGTATATTCCATCAATCGATTCTTGGAAGGGAATCGACATGCCAATAGACGTTGTGGAATTCAAATAATCGCATTGGCTTTTTCCAATCGGAAGACGAAACACTCTGATGTCAAAATAGTGAACCCATCTCAAATCACACCAGTTTTTTCTAAAGTAATATAATATATTTGAAATTACCTAAATAAATTCTGACGTTTTTTTGTCAGCGATAGAGCGATATTGTTAATGATGTGTTAACGCGGATGAATATAGATGAAACCATGTTTATATTAGATCAAGAATCGTTCACATTTCGCCCTTTTCCATCCCAATTATTCTTCAGAACATTCTGTGTTTTTTTGCCTCAAGTATTGAAATATCAGCCAAAAGACTTTGGTTCTTCAGAATTATTACCTGTACTATCCAAAACGAATGCCCGAAACAATTCGAGTATATTTCAGTCGAAGGAAGTAGAAAATGTTCAAGAAAATTGTCAAACTACTCTAACAGTACTTGTGAAAAATATATGATACTAAGTAATCATCTTTCGTGAGAGTATCGTGGAAAACATTTGTGATTATTCTTACCTTTTTTCGAAGATCCATTCGACAACTTGGATGGTCTTGGTATTGCTTGAAACAAATATAAAATAACTTTATTGATACTGTTCTTTCAAATAATTGAAATAAAAAATAGATTTTCATTGGTAAAAGGTTTAGACTGATTGTTTGTTCATTTACATTGTAAATATAAATTTTCTTCTCGTTTATCAAAGTTCACGTTGATATAAGTAATTTCTTAACCCTATCACGGGTTCTCGAGAGGGTACCCGAGTCACACTGAAAAGAGAATACCGACATTTTGAAATAGCTGGCTTATTGTAGCTATATCAATAATTCTTTTTATCAATAACAATAACTGATAATCGCTATGATGATTTTCTAAAGATTCCTCAATTCTACATAGATTTTTTCTGGAAATCACTTCAAACGCCCATTGTGAATATTAAAAGATTTCTTGCTGTCACCTCATTTTTTATTAAACCTTCACATTATGGCCTAAACATTGAGAGGAGTCTAGATTGAAGCAAGACTACGGCAAGTTCAAAGTTGGTACACATAACCCAAAGATTCTTCAAGTGGCAAACATTTTCTAGCCTTGTCCACCGAAGGTCGAGAAGTATCTCAAGATGGAAAGGATTTATGGACTCATCCTGCCGTGTCGTTCGCCAAGAACTTAGTAAATTTCTGCCTCGTAGCCGCGTTCGGAATAATTCATCTTTGACTAGCGGACCGAGCAATCGAATTATATGACTCGAGGGTGCTTTTTAACTGAACTAGATCTCTCTCTTCCGCGAATTTATTCAATGCGCCGGATCTCTTTATCCCTAATTATACGTTCTTGCTTTTAAACCATTCGCAAACTTTCCTAATTTCATTAGGGCTGAGTGTTAAGTAGGTTGAATGCTTCATTTTATAGTTTTCTTGTTTGATTCTCTTGGTGGTCTGATGTTCCGCTTTTCGATAATGATAATTATTCGATCGCGTAGCGACTACACCGTTAACTGGGACAAGAAATCGTTTTTTAATTCAAGAATATTATAAATGGATTTCTTATGTTCTTCGATAATTTTCATTTTCTATAATATTGAGATAATAAAAATAGATGTGAATAATTTGAAGATGGCGGTTACGTGCAGCAAGTGCTTAAAATCAATGAGTAGGTATCGCATCAAGAAACTCATTGCCAAATCATTCTGTGACCTGTTTGTGCCTGAGATGGATAATCTTCGACGTGAAGTTTCAAGCTTGAGAGAAGAGAATATGGAGTACCATTGGTTCTGCTTCGAGTCAGCCCATTTTAGATGAATCTCAGTATGTAGTGATTTCACCTCAATGTGATGATGGTTTCCCTTTATTGCAGAAAAAAAACACACATTTCAATAAGAGTCTATTTGGTACATGTAATAATGATCAAATGGATATTAAGTCGGCTCCTAAATTGAACCTTCATGTTTGTTATCTTCATCCCACTTTGGTAGAAACCATTATTTATTAAACATCGGGTAATTATTTAGAACTGAAAGAATCGTGTTGGAGATGTGAAAAAAAATGTAGTCCCTGAGTTTGGGACTCGGATTACGAAAATAATAACGAAAAGTCTCCAGTCCTCTTAGTTTTTCCAAAAAAAATCCAAAATTTCAGTCAGGTAGGTGAGGTTATACATAGTTCTAGCCAATTTCCTCTATTTTCCCAATCAATACTCGTTGGATATATTTTATTTATCAATTTCTGAGAGTATCCTCCAAAATAAATTCTTCATTTGGTTGAAATCAACGATTTTATTCATTGTCTATATTCGTTACGGCGGCCATGATAATTTGTCTTTCGGCTGTCAACCGTCGGGAATTGTGCAACGTTGCCAATGTCTCAAACTTATAGTTGATATTAAGTTGATTAGTTCGAATGCTGTTTTGAGAATGTGTTATCAATTGAAATGATTCATTTTGCGCCCCTTTTTTGTAGAGCACTCGGCAAGATATATGCATATATCGCCCATGTATGTAGGTACTGGTAAAGCATCAAACATTGAAGTTTTCGTCAAGAAATTTTACAATTTGCTTGATAAACTCACGAAGGAGTGTTATTTCATAATTTTAGGTGATTTCAATGTAAAAATTATGCTCTCACATAATAATGTTTCAGATAAGTTTAAATCTGTGATTGAGAGTTTCTATGCTGAGTTTATGATTCATGAACCAACAATAGTGACACATTGCTCTCCCATTTATATTGATAATATTATTATAACGAACATTGTAGATGTAACCTCTGTTTGTTCGAGTAATGAAATAGAATTCCCATAACATCCGAGGTTCAATAAAGTAAACAATATGTGGATGCTTTATTGATACTTCCGTCTCACAATTCTGAAAATAATAAATATTATAAGAGGGTCAATAGATTGACTGGAAAAAATAACTTTGACAGAAATATTTTAGAAAATTCCGGAGACCTCAAAAACTTGGCAAATACTACGAATGACTTTTTGTGAATGCAAACTCTATTCGTGATAGACGGCAAATAAATCGAAATCAAACGTTGAATGGTGTTAATAGTAGCTCGTTTTGTATTTTTCCTTCATATTGGCTGTTTAAATATTTGCTGCATTTATCATTCAACGTTTCAGTCAGTATTTGCGAGCCTTCGTTGAAATTTTCCAAAAGAAAATAATTTTTTAATTATCTTCAAGAAGTAACGAAAATGCTTTTTCATAGCTCAAATTCTTAAGTGAGTTTGCCGACGTCGACTGGCGAATGTTGGCCAAAACGTTGAATGAAAGAGAGGGGAAATGATGGAAGTAGCCTTAATAACATTTCGATGAAATTTCGCGATATTTCATTATGACTAACGAAATAATTCCATCGAAACGTCGCCTTCTCAAGAAAATATTTGAGATTGCCGTCTCATCAATGAGATCTACATAATTACGCATACCCTGACACTGAAATTCCACTTCAGAAATCGTTAGGTGTTTCAGCTGATAAATTGCTTTTTCGTAACACGTTTCTCCACTCCAGGTGGCTGAAATCTCGGTATCGATTAGGGACTTGTTGTTCTTTCATCATGAATTTGATTTATTCGATGAATGAAAGGAATCTAATCTGATTTTTCATGAATAAATATGATTTGGCAACTTGAAACATTATGTGAATTTCGAGTAGATTATTTGTTAATGATATTCTGATTGGATACAGACTCCCAATTCTCTACTGGATTTTGATATCCTTATCTACAGCTAATCTCTTTTTCAGAAATGCTCTCGACTAACGATTAATCTATCTTGCCTGGAATATCATCAAGGATTTGATTGAGGTCTTAAAAAGTGTCATACAATTTCCTCTTGTTTTCTTAATGAAGAACGATTGATAAATAAAAGTCATTCAGGTATTCACTAGATGGTTGCTGCTCTTCAGCTTCTGCTAATTAATGTGAAAGCTTGAATACCATATACACATACCGAAATAATGGATTTTTTTTATAATAAATGAATATTTTTGAATCTCTCAGATACTACAATCTAACTGAATGAATCGAAGTAAACTCTAATCTAGCCGTAGTTAAATTCTTGTTCGAAACGCACTCTTGGTGTGGTGTTTGATTGAAATGATGATAATGATAGCGTTTCAGATTACTGAACTACAACCTGAACATCACGAGGTCGTCACCCAAATGACTAATTCGAGCTATGGATATTCATAAATTTCAGTAGACTAAACATTCCCATCAGTGAGTGCAATAAAGCAAACGAAGTGAAATCAGTTATGAGGCTCATTCCGTACCTTTTTTTTATAGCGAAAGCCGCTTGAGTTCTCACATTATCTACAAATCATTAAAAATATTAAAACTGCTCTTCAAACCACCATTGTACTGTTTTTCGAAAAGCTGGCCAGCTATTTAAAAGGCAATTAAGGGTGTGTGCGTTTCGTTCACACTCAGACTTAATGTCTGAAGGTAACACAATAACAGAATTAAGATTTACATACAATTGACTAGTAGACACGAAATGATCTAGCAAGCTGATGTTGAACTGAAGAATTGGCTTGTTCAGGGACGGCTTGCGGAGGATGAACAGCACATTACAACAGTATACAGATGATCATCATGAGCTAGAATCTAATAATTGACTCTGATGATAAATCGATGGATCCGCCACGGTCAAATTAAGATATTTAGGAATAGTCAAGCAGCGATAACAGCTCTTGAGTCCAGATGTTGTACATCAAGAACAATATCGAACTGTCGAAGCTAAAAATAAGCTCAGTGTGAAGAAAATAATCACTTTCGTTTGGAAAACGAGCAAATCTAGAGAAAACGAAAAGGCAGATGGCCTGGTTCATCCTTGCACAATCTTGTGTCTTCTAGGCCTGGAATATTTTTTGAGAATTGCTTCTGTGCTGAGGGCACTCTGAATAACTTGAGGTACTCTTGGATGGTAAATCGACGATTTGGCACAGAATTAGCTCTTATTAAATCACGCCACGGCCACCTCAGAGAGATACTTTCGAATAACTTCGAGTGATAGAAACACCATGTTTGCTTCTTTTTAGGGTCCGCCTAACGATAAATGAACATAAACCTTTTGCATTATTGGAAAGAAGGAATCCTTAAGGGTTTGTCTATATTGCACTGGCGTGAGTTTACTCTTGCTGGTTGAACAATTGTGTATCCTGGAGTCCCTCAAGAATAAATGGAGTTTATAGATTCAAGTGGGATCAGTTTCTTTCCGAAAAATTCAGGATAGCAATTCAAAAGAACAAAAAATCGTGATGGATTGTACTTTGTATCATTCTGTACAGATGACACTCTGAGGGCTTTCGAATAACTTTGGCTATTTGCTTCGGGAATTATTAAGGACAGCAGATTATTCACAGGTGCTGCGATACAGCAGCCTAATTCATTCAATTTGTCATGTCTATCTATAGTACAGAAGTTTGGGAAACAAACGAAAGGCATTCGGATCCATTCCACGTCCATTACTTCATCAGTAACAAAATAAGCCCCGCATATTTGCTACTGTAGGTAAATACGAGCACGAGTTACCAGAAATTTGATATTTTAATTTGCCTGGTTCAGGAAACAACGGTCGAATTGCACGAACTGTTATTGGGAGGGCTGAATTTCACTCAGTGAATTCGATATTGTTACAATTTAATGTTTTTCGTTGGAGCTATTTTGCAAGCATTTCCAAGGACCATTTCGTTTTTTCGAGTTGGCAGTTTCGTGTGACTGCTATTTTAAATACGTTATTGTTTGTGCCAAAATATACTGCATTACCGAAGGACAATCAGTTTGTGCATTATTTGATTACTCACATGGTATACGAAGTCTGTTGAATATGCAGGGTGTCTATAAACAAAGGCGATAGACTTAGGGAGATGACTCCTCGATGAAAATAAGCAGGAGTAGTTCATATAAGTTTTTTTCGAAATCGACCTTCCTTCCAAGATACAGCCCCTGGCAGGCGATGACGAGTTGAAAGTAATAAAACTTCACATAATATGGGTCTTTGAGGAGATGTTATTCACACAAATTTTTTATCCCATAACTTTGTTATTAGGGATTTTCCTTCAGAAATTGTTTTCGTGGGATAGATTTTCTTGAAATAAAATTCTTTTATGTTTTTCCATTCAATTCTGGAGAAATAAAGTTTCCTACAAAATTTCGATACAGTCAATACTTTTCTGGGAAAAAATAAAAACTTACAAGCAGTCATTATCACTGTTCATTCCATTACGTTTTATGTTCCACATAATGAGTATTCGAAGATATTCTACTATATAGTCCATTCACGAAAGGTTGAGCCGTCGGTTGGCCATGGGAATTTGACATATTCCACCATGTATATTGAAATTTTAGGTTATGATGTTTATTTTCTTGTCAGATTGATACGCAATGTTGTCAATATTGCATAGAGTTGTCTGATAACTCGCAAGCTCGTCAGACGAGGCCGGGTACATTCGGCAACGTTGACTTTATTTTACGTTATGACAGCAAATACTGCCAACTTCAGATAAATAAAGAAACGCCTACTATGTGCTCAACCTTTCGTGAACGGAGTATACTTGCCAATCACAATAAAAATCATTCGGACACTATTTAGGTCACTTAATTATGAAAATTCTGAATTAAATCCTGCCATCACCGAAATAATTCTATTTTGTTACATCAAGATAAAATAAAAGTTCCTTTTTTCTGAAACATCAAAGAGAAACATAATAAAGTAGGGAATCACTAACCCTAATATGGTTATATAGAGCACACCTCTGCGAATTCCTCTTTAGCGAATGATTCTGTACGTAAGGTCATAATGTTACGAGAATCACAGGCTCGTTATCTTTATGAGGGTTCACTCAAGTTCGTGTATTCATTCCGTTTATATCTGGCATATAATTTCATACCTTGAACCGTTAAATTCTTTGATGCTCCATATACACGAATTTAATTCTAAAAAAAGACTGAAAGTTCTGTATAGTTAGTTAAATCTTTTCACATTTCTTTTAGAACTTGGAAAATCCTACTTGAAAAGTCAGAAGTCAGAATTATCGCACTTTGATGCGATGAAATTCCGAAGTGACCTGTGGGACTGTCACTTCGGCTTTTTTCTCATATTATTATAGTTGTTGATACAGTTATTTTGTGATCGGCTTGTCTATTCTATCCTTTTTTTGCTTTATGTTTCCAAAGACTTTTCTACATTCTCGAAATAATTGGTATAACGGCAATTCCTGTTTCATATTCATTATTTCTGAATACATTTCAGAAACAATACCCAGCTTGATGGCTCATTCGTAAATACGAAGAATTCAAATTTCAGCAGCGCTTTCGAATGAAACTCGAGAACCCAGAAACAGAATTGAAATCGTAAAATATCTCAGTCTCGTACCAGTTCAGTGAAGTGACTCAACCTGACTCATTCCTTCGGAATATACGCATAATTTAACCTTTCAATTGGAGCTGGTAAACCGAGTATAAAGTTTTCATTCGAGTCATTAATGAAAAGACTCACTCTGAATACGTCCCACTTAAGCCATTAACATTTATTTTACCATGATGTTATAAATGAACGGTGGAACGAAATGAGTAAGTAGGGGTGAACGATGTGCGAAATATAAAAAAAGTTCATTCAGTGTTCAATCACTCAACACCACATCACGTTGACTGTATTACCGAGTCTCGTTTGATGTACTCAGTTTTAATTTCAGAAATGGAGGAACTTGTTTTGGGAAAACAAAGCCTTGAGAGTCATTCATTTTTTTCTCAGTTGTTGGGTTTCTCGGTTTGGTTTGCATTGTATACTTTTCCAAGCATTCAGAATTATTCTACATAGTACGTGTACAGTTTGGAGTTTGATATTCATTTCCAAGTCTGATGAATTGTATTTATATACTCGGATTCTTCGGTGAACCCATTCATTGAATCACGTCTTATAGAGCAACAAAGTGCTATATTTTTCGTGCTGTTACAGTTCTTTACCGATTCAACATAAGTTTCGAATCGTTATCATATTGGTTAATATCAAATTTCAACTTGATTGAAAATCTCATTACGAATATCTTCAGAGAAAGATAAATCAATCACGTAGCAACTCCAGAAAATTGTGTTTTTTTAGAAAAATTGACAAAACTCTAGGACGACCCATAGGCGGGTTCTGGAAGTCTGAGAGTTCAAAGAAAACTATTTCAAAGAATAGAACAACTACAGCATGTAGACTTTATCGAATTTATCTCATATTCCCCAACTCATTCAATTCAATGTTCCTACAAATTGCTGTCACTATAAAAATTACTTCGAGTATGAATACGCTATTTCATTACGAATAAGCCTTTTTTTTAAATTTTTCCGTATTAAAGTTTTGTACATTCATTGGATCAAGGTCTGAAGATGAAGAAGATCAAATATTTGGTTTGAGATATCTTTCAAAACACATAAATAACGTGAACTTTCAATATTTGATTGAGAATTGAATACTGGAATTTTTAGTGAATCATTGGTAGGTATGTTTTTCACTGTAACATCAATACATTTCCATAAAAACACTACAAATATGTTGTACATGTTCGTAGATACATTTAGACGTATGGATCAGCTTATGTTCAAATTTTTCCTTTCAGCTTGCTACACAATTGCCACTTAGATCAGAATGAAATCTCATTTCTTTTATAATTTATAATTGATTGATTTAAATTGTCGAGAAAATCTCGTTAGAAAGCTGTGGTGGATACTTTCATCTTTATATTTTATGGTTATTTTCCAAATTTTCAGCGATGATTTATTAGGAACAACTCGAAAAGTTACATTAAATGTATTGCTACAAGAAATGGAACAGTCAAGAAAAACTAGCATCAAAAAACTGAAACGATAAACACAAGGAAACCGAACTACAGTGATTGTTGAAAATGTCCCCTCACTGCTTTCATACAGGCTTCTGTTTTACTATTTACTATTTCTACTACTATTGAAGTCTGGAGATATGGCGAGTCATGACTGACATCGCCTTCAATTTTGAAATGAAACAAAAATCTTTTAACGATCTACTCAATCAACAATCGTTGAAACATTTATTTTTTTCAAAATTTCTCACGAAAAGTACATTTCCTCTGACCTGTGAAATAAATGCTGCAACACAACGTTCTTCTTTGCAGTGTCAAAAAAATATATTCACTTTATGGAATGATCATAATTAGGAAACTTTTCAATCGATTTGACCCCGAAGCGAACTGAATTGAGCTCTCACAACCATCTCTAGCTCCTTCCGGCTCAAAATTTGGAATTTACAGACATCAGGGAAAAACCATACGCTGTATCCGAAAAAGTAAAGGAGCAAGAAATGTTCCTGATATAATTTCATTACCTTTTCCCGAAACATCATAAACGAGAAAATTTAGAATCGCTCTTGAACATTAGAAGTCATTATTTGAAATATGGAATTGATAAAAACCTATAAACACACAAATGACTAAAGAGAATATTACCACATTACAGACGCAAAAAAAAGTAAAATGATTTTTATTATTCTTATAATATTATTATTTTTAAACTCACCAAAAAGTTGTATAGTACCATCCGTATCGCCTAAAGAGTTTTTTGACACGCATTTGTAGTTGCCGTAGTCCTCAGGTCCGACTGATTTTATTGTCAACTTCATTTGTGTTTTGTAACCAGAACTTGAGTGGGTAGGATCGAATTGTTCATCTGAAAACAAAATAATTTAATATTTGAATGTAACATCATCTGAGCAGTTCGATTTCAGAGGAAGTATTGCAAATTCAAAACAAATGTAAAACAAACTTCTGATCGTTCAAATTTTGTTCTGAGAATTGAGTCAGATTAGCAAAAACAAAAAGAAGGGTTAAAAAACCATATAAGTAATAGACGAATGCAGTTTTGTGTTTTTTCTTATGAATTCCTCATTAGGAACTATTCTTCTTCTCTTCATCTTTATTGTTGTCATTTAAACTTGGAATGATTGAAGTATGATACAAGTCCATGCAAGATACACATCTGAAGTATGTTGATTTTGTGGTGAAAATTTTATGGGCTAATCGAAAGTTCGAAAGCTCGTTAAATATAAAATCTCTCATTCTTTTGATTCTAATTTAAATTATTATCCGAATCTTATGTTCATTATATATATTGAACCTTAATTTGAGTAACAAACGAAAAGGGTAAATCCCTTCAGTGATTTCAAGAGAAAAAGAATCCCATAAACATAAGACTGTGAACGTATCGTTTTTTTTTCCACTTGTACTCCTGAAGTACTATATTGGACAAGAGTTGTGGCATAATTATTACGATTGATGTGACATGCCGATTTGGATAGAAAATCTAGTGGATAATATTAATTTATTTTTGGAACACTTTTCCATTTCCATTTTTCTATATTAAATTCAAAATACAATTCAAAGATGAATCGTTAGTTTCATGTATGGCTCTTAAGCCACCCTGAAATTCAAGAAAGAAACAATTTTTTATAAGATGTTCTATTGTCTCCTCCACTTCTCCGCATTCGCAACTAAGAATCTCAATTGGAATCCATTTGGAAAGCATGCTATCACAAAGTCCATGACCTTTTCCCATACGATCCAGAACACTTCATACAGGTTTGGAAATTCACATCTGAAATATACGATATACAATGCATCAGGCAGAGAATTCTTCCCTCCAGTTGCACAGATGAATAGTCGAGACAATCACTTGCTGTAACACACTGAATTCAGTTGTCTTACTTCATTATTCTAGTCTTGTCTCTCTCTTATCGTTTAGAGGAGCGTAATTCTTTAGTATGGTAGGCAACAGTAAATACTTGAATCGAGTATTACGGGCAGCCTGACAAATTAAAAATTCTATACGTGTAGTGCGGGTTCCCTACCATACTGCGATAAGAGAGAGACAAGACTAGATTATTGCAGTAAGACAGTTGAATTCATTCAGTTATCGCACTTGATTATCTCGCATATTCATCTGTGCAACTGGAGGGAAGAATTCTCTGTCTGATGCCTTGTATATCGTATGTTTTCGATGTGAATTTCCAAATCGGTATAGTCCTTAAGAGATCGAATCAGATTGCCGAAGTGCTTTCATTTGTGGTCAGGAGATAATCGAACGAGAAAGGTTTACGTAATTGCAAGGAATCCTATTATCTGTAATATAGGAGAGTATTTGAAATGAACTATTGAAGGATTTTTCGTCTCAAATATTCGAAGTTATGGCCTGCCTGCAGATATGTGCAGTCGCAATTCTTGAGAGAACTGGTAACCAGGGAGTGCATGTTGATTTTATTGTTTCAGTTATAATTCTCATAGATATATTTAATTATGCATCAAGCTTATGCACATAAGCAATGTTTAGCCACACACAGCAACAATATTCGGCAGTAGAGAAAACTGAGGCTAGAGCCGCCGAACGAAGTGCTGTTCCGTCAGCAACCGACGAGTTCTCGAATTATTTTAATTCTCGTTTTCAGTTTCATTCGTAAATTATACAAATGGATTTTGAAATTGAAAGTTTTACACATAGATATTATTGAAATTCTGTTTCAGAGAAGAATTAATACCGAACAGTAACTTTGTTACTGAAGCAGATACAAAAAAATGTTTCGTATAAAAGTTTCACGAAATCAACTGAGGTTTTCTGATATGAGTCCAGAAACTGAAATATATACAGGGTGACCAACATATTGATGGCAACTTCATTTTTTCAAATAGAACAGCCTGTATATTTTTCCATATTTGGTTAGCTCTTTTTCCCCTGATTTCGAATATGTAACATATGTTGGTTTATCTTTCTTATTCTGAGCACCACAGAGTTTCAAATTTCAATAACCATCTGGCATAGCGTTCGTGAATATTTGAGTGGCCAATTTGATCTTTGGATTGGTAATGGCGCACCCATTTTATGGCCACCAAATAGTCCCGATTTAATACCGTTGGACACGTTTTTATAGCCGTTCCTGAAGGAAAAAATTTACTCCAGCAATAATAAAAATCAATGAAAACGGAGAATAATATATAAAATCAACCAATATTGAACCTAATCCCGTCAACGCATAAAGAATAATGATAATATTGTAATGATCAGAAAAAAATTTTGAAGATATCAAAAATAGTCTAAACAACTTTAGACAACTATATAACCTATGTGTATTGAATGAAGGAGGTCATTTTGAGCAATTTTTTTAGTTGATGTTATTCTTACCATACTACCATAGTTTATCATTTTTCACTGGTTGAATTATTTTTAAGTATTCATTCTAAAATAATACTTTTAAGTAGATTGTTTGGATATACAGAATTCCGTAGGTAAATCACATATTTTTTTCATTCGGTTTCATCATTTCAAAACCTTGAAACTCTGAAAATTGAAGAGACACATCCACATACGCATTTATATTCGAGATCATGAGGAAATAGCCTATCAAAAAGGGAAGAATATTCAAGACAGGGTGTCCCATTTGAAATAATATAGTTGCATTTAATGTTGTTCACCCTGTATATCTTTCCATTGACGTTATTATAACTCCAAAAATGAGCATTTTCAGTAAACATACACAGCCACTTGTAATATTATTACAGATCTTGGCAGGTGGTTCTTAAAATTTAAAACTCTGTGGTTCTCAGAATAAAAGAGATAGACCAACATATGTTACATTTTCGAAATCAGGGGAAAAAGAGCTAGCCAAACATGGAAAATATACAGGGTGTTCCATTTGAAAAAATGAAGTTGTCATCAATATGTTGGCCACCCTGTATATATTTCAGTTTCTGGACTCATATCAAAAAACCTCAGTTGATTTCGTGAAACTTTTATACGAAACATTTTTTTGTATTTCGTTCAGTAACAAAGTTGAAGGGGGGGGGGTCAAATTATAGTGAAAAACCCGGTACATTCCATTTTTTATAATTATGGTGATTATCTGAATGGAAACACGAGACTTCAGTTTTGTTAGGATTCGGACATAAAAGACCGTCAAAGTCAGAGAAATAACATTCAAATGGGAGAAAATTGTTAATAGTTATCTTGTGAATGAACAAATGATATTCTCCAGTAGAACTTTGTTTCCGCCACTATTTGCTGATATTTTCAACACAAATAACTCAATTTTTTAGAATGAATGAAACGAATCATTTCATCCACCATTTCATGGTTTGACCGAGAATCCAAAGAAGAACGAATATCTTCGTATAGTAGAAGTTCCCATGAAATCAGGAATCCAATAAATTCTCCAACTACATTCCTCCCTGATATCTCTGTAGGGAAAATACACGTCGCATTCAGAGTGCTGCACGCCGAAGATGGCCAAGAAGGATGAAACTCCGGAGTTCTTTCCGGAATCGATCAGCAGCGCAACACGTTCAGTTTTTATGTGGAAGTAAAAAAACGGTACTTACTCTGAGGAATTATACCTCCAGTGTCGTCGGTCCAGTAGTTGATGGATTTTGGGAAAGCTTCGGAGTGGCACTCCAAAGTTATTTGTTGGCCTTCGTAAGCACCGACGAGTTGGTTTTGTATCCAAATCATGGGTGGGACTGTAAAAAATGAGGAAATATAAGAAAACCTTGTACAACTTGAGTGTAGATTATGTCAGATGTCAATATGGTTATCTGACTGAAAAATAGTAAGGCTACAATCCCCAGTTTCCATCCACAAAATTAGTCTTGCCAAGGGCTGTGATAGTTTGAGTATTTTCATTTTGTTTTGTTGAACAAAATTGAAATATTAAGAAATAAAAAATAAAAAATAAAATAAAGCACACTATTATTGTTTATTAAAATCTTCGGCTATCGATTTCGGAATTATTCCATCATCAGGCCAGCTGAAAGTATACAAATGTAACTTACTGTCTTGAATTAAAATGAACACAAACTATTTAAAAACATTAAAAGTGGTCCTCCTCTGTCAGAATTGTTAAAAATTTTTAAAAACTCTAGTCAACCTTTACTACTAATATATCTTTCTTGTGGGATTGTCAACTGAATATCGAACTATGGGATATGTGCGAAATGTGATATCTAAGATGTTAATATATGTGGTCTATTGGTGGCGGGAATTTTTGATTTTTATATTTATTGTTGTTTTTTAGGAATCTATGAGTTTGAAAATGCTTCTTCTGTCGAATTCTATATTATCATTAAGAAAAAATTGGTTGTCTTTATTTTTTAATTTTAATCTTTTTAATCTTTAGCTCATACCACGCACCCACAACGAAGAGATCCGCATTTAGATTTTTATTTCATAGACTTTTTAACACCCCTTTAACACCAGAAAATTATAGGAAAGAACTAGATATAATATACCAAGTAGGCAGGGAAAATGAATATTCTGAATCATATATCGACGAAATTCTAAAATCAATGAAAAGAAAATTAATTCTAGATAAGATCTACCCCCACACACCCATCAGGAAATATTTCATATCAACACCATATTACAAAGATCTACATGAAAAACTAAAACATACTTTAGAGAAATACAATTATACACTAACAAATAAACGACACAGAACAATAGCGGATATACTGATCAATAATCAAATGAAATCTAAACTTGAACAATCCAGCGGAGTCTATGAAATAACATGCACAAACTGCCCTTCATTTTACATAGGAATGACAACTCGTAATGTAGAAAAAAGATTCAAAGAACACAAAAGAAATCAACCTCATTCCGCTTTAGGCACACATTTAAACGATACCAGACATCATATCACATTAGATAATCTGAAAATGCTTCATAAAGAAAATAATTACCATAAAATTATATTACTCGAACAACTAGAAATTTAAAAAAATAAAGACAACCAATTTTTACTTAATGATAAGACAGAATTCGACAGAAAAAGCATTTTCAAACTCCTAGATTCCTAAAAAACAACAATAAATATAAAATTCAAGAATTCCCGCCACCAATAGACCACATATATTCACATATTAGATATCACATTTCGCACATATCCTATAGTTCCATATTCAGTTGACATTCCCACAAGAAAGACATATTAGTAGTAAAGGTTGACTAGATTTTTTAAAAAATTTTAACAATTCTGACAGAGGAGGACCACTTTTAAATATTTTTAAACAGTTTGTGTGCATTTTAATTCAAGACAGTAAGTTGCATACTGTCGCCTAAATAAATACATGTTCTACATTTGTATACCTACTTTCAGCTGGCCTGATGATGGAATAATTCCGAAATCGATAGCCGAAGATTTTAATAAAAAATAATAGTGTGTTTTATTTTATTTTTTATATTTTTTATATCTTAATCATATTTTAGAAATTCGATAATAGACAGTGTTTTTTGGGATTTGAAGACATATTTTTGATAATCCAACTTTGAATATTTTTAGTTACAGATAGTTACCATATAGAGAAAAGGTAGATATCATTAAATATTCTGCATGATCCGTAGGTAAAAGCCACTTATAAAGTTGTGTCAAATTGATAAAAAAGCCATAAAGTAGCTTCATTCATCGTAGACTTCTTTGCGTTTTCCAATGAAATATAGTATAAGGACGAAACTAAAGTACGTTAATCCGAAAAAATGAGCAAAAAACCAGGTGGAGCAGAATTCGCGACACAGTTTCAAATGAAAATTTAATTATTGAATTTCCCCTTTGTACTAACCTCAGCAATTGTGAATTTAGCAAAACGAAGACTACCAATAAACTTCATCTGAACTGAGGTGAAAGCAGGCTGTGAATGCCTCTGCAAGCACTACTAAGAAATGGAACGTATGTAGAACAACCCAAGATTATAGACATTACGACAGTACAAACAGATAGGACGAGAGTGGAATTGCTTAGTTGAAAACTTTTTATGGGCAGCGTTTCAGCACTTCCGTATTTCCCGGATGTAGAAAATGCATGTCCGTGTTCATTCTCGAGATATAATCTCACGACTTCAGTTCGAAGCATGAAGCGATAGTTTTATCTACATTGATCAAAATGTCGAATCCTGTCACTCTCTTATCCTGTTTTTTCGCTTGAGTGCCTCATCAAGATAATATAATATTTGAATTTTTTTCGATATTTATCAATGAGAACTTTTTGATGTGTAAGTCAAGAAAGTTAAGAACTGAAATTATATAGTATTGAAAGCCTGAAAAGCCATGTTTCTACTGAACCAATTTTTTGAGGAACCATGAAAATAAATGTTTGAGATGTTCAGATTATAAGGAACTAATTAGTACAGAGAAAAATATATGTTTGAAACTGTGGTAATGAGGACTTAAGTATTTAAAAACAAGCATATCAAGCAGCTAAAGAACCTTTAATCTTTGGTATTTGAGAGATTCATATTTCACTTGGTTCCTTGAAATCACATTCCTTTAGTTTTCAGGTAAATTGATAAATATGGAACCCTGAAAGTAAGAAACTCAGGTAATAATATGAATATGAATATAGATCACTAATAAACAAAGCAAATTCAAAATTTCTGAATAATGATTTTTTTCTTGATTCTTTGCTATAAAAGGAATTGACATAATATTTTTCATGAATCTCCGCTGAAAAATCGATTTTTAGAAAAATAGAAAAAATTGAGTTATATCTTTTTTTGTTTCCTACGAAACTGTCCACCATCATTCGTTCTTCATGGTAAGTACAAATACTTTCTCTCGAATGAACACGATGCCTATAAATAAATCCCCCTATTATTTGTTTGTCACTTGCCGGAAGACTGTGCGGTAGTGCCAAACTTACTATGAAGAACGGAGGGCATTCACTCAAATATTCTCGATGTTTTTGCAATTATTTTTGAGATATATCTTGAATAAAATGCCTCAAATTTTTACGTAGAATGTTCTAAAAGTGTTTGAACTCAATGAAGCGGTGATTCAGGGTTCTTGTAATGAAAAGAAATTACTTTCAGGTGAAATATTTTCGGAGCTTTGGGGGCCCATATCTTTGAACTGAAACAGATCGCGACTTGTTTTTTTCACTAATATTGTTCAGGCGTCCCATTTGAATACATCGAAACCAAAATTTGATGGATATCTGCTAACTCTAAAATTTCAAACAGTTTAAATTTTTTTTAAGCTTCACAAATTTTGGAAATGTGAAAAAATTCCTGGATATAAAGGAGCAAAAAATTCATTTTGTGTGAAAAATGACGGTGAACTTTTTTGCAGGATACCTACCGAAAAAGTTATGAATATAATTCTATTTTTTTCTAAAAATAGATTTTCAATTTTACAATGTTATGTCAATTCCTTCCATAGCAAAGAATCAAGAAAAGATTTTTTTATAGTGAATTGTGAAATTTTGAATTTCACCATAGAAAAAAAATAAAATCGAAAGAAGTGTTTTTCACAAAAACCTCAAAAATGTCTCGATATAAATAGCCAAAAACTTGGCTGAATTAGTTCCATTAGCAGATTGGTGAAACTCGGCTAAACCCTTTGAAATTATTCAAAATTTTCATTCGAGGGCGTTAAATCCATATCAACAATGTAATCCAACTTAAGGTAAAATAATTTCTTCAAAATCTCATCAGGACTAGAGACATATAATTATTTTTTGCATTGCCGTGATAGCGTCTTTACGATGGCGTATTAGTGCTCCTGTGATAAAATTAAAATCTCTCAATTGACAGACGTTATCTGTCAATTTAAAGTTTTGATCTAGCAATTTACAAATTCAGTCTGTCAATTGACAATTTCGATCTGTTGATTGACACAATAAATGTGTCAATTCAGAGCGGTTGATTAAACTTGAACATTGTTGAATTGTCTGATTGGAAAGTATCAAATGACACAGTAGAAAGTGTGAATTGACGAAGCAGAAAGTGTAAATTGACAGATTGATATCTGTCTGACCCATTTTAAATGTTGGTGATAGATTGAATATGTCTTTTGACAGATTACGTTCGTCAATTGACAAATTGAGTTTGTCAAGCTTAAAGTGACATTGACAGATTGAATCTGTCAATTGACAGATTTTCATTTCATTGCTGTGGCATCAATACGCCGTCGTTCGTCCATAACTCCTTGTACCACATAAGAAATTCAACTTTTTGATGAATATTAATGACTTGTCTCAAAATACAGCAACAGTTTCTAAATGCCTCGCAATAACAGTAGGTCTCAGGACGATAATCATCTAATCACCAATGACAAACATTTTTTATGTCTGAAAAATTTATATTCGATAGGTACTTCTCACGAATATTTTCAATAAAATTTCAATGGTATCAAGTTATTATTTCCCATTTTTCAGTGGTAGGTACTTGTATATGGGGATATTATTATAACTAGAAGTATATATGAAAATAATTAACGGTTTCATCAGTGAAATCGTACTCCGACTGAAAATGGAAGGACTGAATTCATTACCACACATTCAACAAAATAAATATAACTTTCGCAGCCCTTAACCTTAAAATTCAAGATTGACTTCAATTGTGCACAATCGAATTAAATAGACGACAATAGAAAAGTAATTCGTTCTAATTTGCTGGTTGTTATGGCTTCTTTGAAGTATCCTAGAAGCTCTCGAATACTTTTTTTCAATCGAGTGGTATTTCTGAATATTTGTTCAAAACAGTAAAATGATGACGCGTAGGTGTTCAAGAAATTTTGTTAGAAGCGCTAAGTAGTAAAGTATTAAATATAAATTTCATTATTTATAATATGGAAAGGCAAAACACTAAGTGTCAGTTGCAGGAACGTCCATTAAAATTCAAAGGTCTATTAAACTCTTAATCCTCCATTATTACAAGGCACTAATGGAGGATTAAGGGTTTAATGGACCTTTAAATTTTAATGAACGTTCCTGCAACTGAGCATAAGGCTACTACAATTACTTTTGGTTCTTTTAATAAGCCTTATATGAACTGAGGAAATATTTATCCTAAAGAACATTGACATGTTTTGAACTAACTACAGAAATCAACTCAAAAACATAATTGTCAAGTGGAATTTGGGAGTTGAACAGAAAAGTTAAGTCATAAATAAGTCAAGTACCTACAAGGAAATACTACACACAAAGAATCATTATTGTCATATCCCCAGGGCATATCAATTGTAGAAAAAAATTATTCCAACATGAAAGATCTGAAAATGAGAAATAAAAGCATGAACTAAAAAAAATCTGAAAAGTTTGAGAAAAGAACTGAAAATGATGGACATGCTGCATTTTCCAAACATATAGGGCATACCTACACGTGGGAACAAAGAGATTCAAGGTATTGAGTTTCAGTGCTGATGTAAAACAGAAAATATAATCAGCAGGCGTGGGCTCACATGTAAATGAACACTGGCAACTACACGGTGATACTCACAATGAACTACCAGCATAATCCTTTTGCTCACAGAGGGTGGCAATCCATTCGAAGCGATGCATAGGTATGGTCCCATTTGATGCCTACTCACTCGTGTTATGTTGAGAATGGGACCCTCTACGCTGGTGGCTGTAACAAAAATTGGTCATCAAGTTGATGAAAAACTCTGTCAAGTGCATAAGCATCGACCGTTTGAGCGCTAAAAGCGAGTTATCGAGTTGATGGCCTTAAGTGCAACAGGATAATGAGAGGTGTGTTTTGTTGCCGTCGTGTCGCGTTGTATAGGCTATTGTTTGTTACGTCGTTGATTGGTTGCACCGATTTTCCTTCATGACAGAAGTAATTATGTACTTTGTTTTTGATAGACCTCGATAAGGTATCAGATTGTCGGTGAACTTTTTCTTATATGAAAGTGAATGGGGAGAAAATGTTGGATATTCTCTCCGACCACACCACCATTGATCAATCTCTGAGATATATGTAGATGTTATAATTATTCAGGTTAATATGGTTGTATTCTATGAAAATATCATCGATTGTTTTCAATCGAGACATATCGTGTTTTCTTGATCGTATGTGTCAGTTGTCCTGAGATATACATATACAGTGTGTTTGGTCATGACTTAGCGATAATTTAAGGGCATCAAATATATCTAATCTTATCGACAAAAACACCCATATTGGGGAAATTACCCCCTCAGTTTTGGAGGAGCTCCCTTTTGAAATTTACTTTTTTATTTGAGTTGACCCTTCCTAATAAAATCGATATATTTGGAAATAGAAGGTCCTACAGATGTGACAAAAATGTTTTTTGAATGATGATACTACCGCCTTTTATTAAAGTGGACCAATATGAAAACATATAACTTAAAAATGTTATAAAAAAATTCTTTAATAAAAAATTTACTGATTTTCTTAGTAAATTTGCAATAGTACAAGAACAAGCACATTGGAGTATAATTTTTTCTCAATGAGCTAACACGCAAGTATATTAGCTACAAAACGATACCAACATAATTTCTGTAAGTTATATATTTAGAAAGTAATTGCTGTTCGAACATGAATCTTATGAAAATTAATAAATAAAAAAAAACCTCAGTACTCTACTTTCGATAATTTTCAATGATCAAATAAACAAATTAATCATAAAAATTGCTCAAAATGGCCTCCTCTGCTCTGTAGACAGGCAGTGGCCTTCATGACGACCTGTCTTGTCTCTTTTGCTCTCGTAGTGATCTTGTTCGAGCAGCAATAACTCTCAAATTATGTAACTTACAGAAATGACGTAAATGTTATTTTGTAGCTTATACCCTTGCGTGTTAAATCATTGAAAAAAAAATATATTTCAATGTGCTAGTTCTTGAACTAATGCTGATTTACTAAGAAAATAAGTACATATTTTTACTAAGACTTTTTGAAAGATTTTTTTATGACGTTTTCGAGTTAAATGTTTTCAAATTGTTATACTTCAATGAAAGGTGGTAGAATCATCTTTCAAAAACATTTTTTTTACATCTATAGGACCTTTATGTTCAAAAAAATCGATATTATTTGGAAGGACCAACAAAAATGAAAAAGTAAATTTAAAATGGGGGCTACTCCAAAACAAAGGGGGTAAACTTCCAAATTTGGGTGTTTTTGTCGATAACAAAAAATTTGATGCCCTTAAATTATCGCTAAGTCATGACCAAACACACTGTATAAGAAAGAGTATAAAAGGGTAGGTGGAAAAGAAATCTACATAGTTAGTTCGTTGGAAAATCTTGTATTTCACTGAGGAGATGTTCGTCGTTCTTGTTCTTCAGAATTTCGAAATAATTGGTTCACTATATTGAACTGTGAAGCCAAGGTAAATAGTCCCAGTTTTTTTAAGGGAACTGTTTTCATCCATGCGATACTTATTTGAATACAAAGAAAATTTAGGAATAATAAAGCAATGAACACAATATAAGAATAGGATTTAAAAAGCGCTTCGTCTCAGTCAATCAATTTCGGAAATTAAAATTCCAGTGAATATTCCCAAACTTGATTCTTCCTTCGGAATAAGCTCAACGGCAAACCAATTTCAAATAGTAAACATTTAATCGAAAAAGTGCTTCAGAGACTTGAATGGAAATAGCCATAAAACTGAGGGCTCAACATCTGTCAACATTCTGCGGTGAATATTTCATTAAGGGAAGAACTTTCGGAGAGTCTTAATTACAATGCAGAAACTGGCGAAGAAAATAACAGCTTTCTTTCGTTTTAATTATGACATTGCAGTAAGGATGTCTCCGGATATTCTTGACGGCGCAGATCTACTGAGGGGCAATTTACAGAATGAAATTCAGGCTACAATTTAATAGAATGGGTAAATCGAAGAAAAATTTATCGTTTCAGGTTGATTGAACTCCAAATGTCATCGGCTCAACCCCAATAGCTATTCTGCCATTCTACCATTTGAATTTTGTGAACAAAAAGATACGAAGCAAACATGACGGTGCAATGTGAGGATGTTGAACCGATGTTAAAGTCTTTTTCAAAATTAGACAACCGCAATTCTGGAATGATTTTTCTCAGGCAACCCTATACCACCGTGTTCAAAATAAAATAATCTTTAATTTCATTAAAATTTCATTCAATAAACAGACCGTTGCAAAATGCTAGTACAGATTTATCTGTTTATACCTGGCAACCCGATAGTAGTTGTGACCGGAAAAGAACAGGCAACCTAACGTTTGCATATTCTATGGGCTTCATACTTTCGATTGGTATAGAATTCATCTAATAATCATACCGGTGAAATGTTTAAAAAAATATTTTTTTTTTATTTTAATTAAACATACTCTGGACTGAAATTTGCTAGGCAACCCATATGGATTATATTTATTGACATATTAAATTAAATGTAAAATACGTTTCATCAAATAAGCATCTCGGTGAAGGTCGTTTTATATCGGGATCTTAGACTACTCCTGGTTTGAAACTTGAAATGTAAATGTGAAGGAAGTAGCCCAAATTATATTTCAATGAATATTGCATCATGAAGAATTTTCGTCAATACTTCGAAAATGATGAAAAATGCTGAAAGAATATTTCAAAAAACTATACAGAATTTCAGCTTTGCAAAAAAATTCTCATTGAAATGATAACGAACAATGAGTTTTCCTCATTTCTACCATCAGTATGGTTCGAACCTATTTGATATAAAAAAACCTGTGATGCACAGTGACGATTCATATTATTTATTCGACTGAAAAATATCCACTCATACACAAACATGCAGACATAACAAAATTTTCATAAATGCCGCGGATGTCAGAGGAACGCATGTTGGGTGACAAAATATTTTCACAATTTTTCAGGAGTCCACCTATAAACGTTTTCGACATGACGATAAAAATGAATTACGCATTGTTCGTTTCAATGGCAACATAGTTTAACCACTATGGAAATATTCAGGTTCGCTATGAAACGACTGTGGAACACGTTTGGAAGGATACAATGATTATGATTTTTCGATATAAATGCCCTAGTATCCAGCACTAATATTTTTATACGTTTATGTAAATAAAAGCTACGATAAGTAAAAAATATAGGCACATAAAAGCTGATGTTGTTTGAGCAACACAGCCATTTTTGAGACCGACTGTTTTCGTAGATTATACCGAGCGAGTGTTTGTTTCCCACTAAATAGGTATTTTTCGTTTCAAGAGCGACTTACTTGTAGAAGATGACTGTGACATTTTTCTTAATGGAGAAGTTATTGCTGTTTCGAATTGAAACGATCTGTTTTGTAGCGTAGAAATGTTTTGTTAACATATCTGCATCACGTTCCTTATTCTATGAAGTCGAAAAGCTGTGCAAAAAACGCTTCTTCGGAACAAGCCAGGTCTTAAAGCCCGTTCAATATAATTTGTATTAGATTGCCTATGAGATAATGACAAGCAATGGTAGGCAAAGCAATAGAGGTTTTTTACGTAACAAAAATACTACCTGAAATCTGACTGTGCAGTCATGCAATAGATAGTTTCTACATGTTCTTTATGATAAATTCCACTCCTGAATCGTCTTAGGTTTTTGTGAGAAGCCAAAAATAGCCAAAAAAATCCAAAATTTTGCTTTTTCGCTTATAAAACGTGAAGTATTGAACTGATCAAAAAGCTGTCAAGGCACTTTTTGTAGAGAATTCAAAAACCAAAAAAATTAGAGGTGACACATCTCAAGCAGATAATTAGTTTCCGAGAAAAGTCCAAAAAAACTGGAAAAAAACATCAATTTTTCTAAAATTCATAACTTGGTCAATTTCTGAGATGAAGCGTAGTTGCTCTGAATTTAAGTAGTTATTAACATATACTTTATTGGTGCACAATTACAAAGCTGTCGGATGAATAGTTTTTGCACAATCGCAGTTTTCCGAATTCGACGTACTTTTTTCAAGAAGGTCGCGATACTCGGCTACTTGTCGGATTTGAATTTTACAAAAAGCATTTTAAAGAAGAAATAAAATTCTTCAAATCGTTTATTTTTTCGATACCGACCGATAATGTTTAGTGGGTGAAAAACGGCGTCAAACCGGAGCAAAAAGGCTCGAATGCATCAAACTAGTCGCAGAGTGGTAGTCGCTCGCTACGCGACGCGCGAAAGATACAAGGTATAAACAGTTTTCCCATCGCGTAGCAGGCGACTCCCACTCCGCGACTAGTTTGATGCATTCGAGCCTTTTTGCTCCTGTTTGACGCCGTTTTTCACCCACTGAACATTATCGGTCGGTATCGAGAGAATAAACGATTTGAAGAATTTTATTTCTTCTTTAAAATGCTTTTTGTAAAATTCATATCTGACAAGTAGCTGAGTATCACGACCTTCTTGAAAAAAGTACGTCGAATTCGGAAAACTGCGATTGTGCAAAAACTATTCATCCGACAGCTTTGTAATTGTGCACCAATGAAGTATATGTTAATAACTACTTAAATTCAGAGCAACTACGCTTCATCTCAGAAATTGACCAAGTTATGAATTTTAGAAAAATTGATGTTTTTTTCCAGTTGTTTGGACTTTTCTCGGAATCTAATTATCTGCTTGAGACGTGTCACCTCTCTTATTTTTTTGTTTTTGAATTCTCTACAAAAAGTGCCCAGCTTTTCGATCAGATCAATACTTCACGTTTTATAAACGAAAAAGCAAAATTTTTGATTTTTTTGACTATTTTTCGCTTCTCAAAAAAAAAATAAGACGATTCAGGAGTGGAATTTATCATTAAAAACATGTAGAAACTACCTATTGCATGACTGCACAGTCAGATTTCAGGTAGTATTTTTGTCACGAAATCGACCTTTCGATAGCTCTATTGCTTGGTCTATGGTGAGTTTACTGTTTCGCTTTTGTTTCAGACATTATGGCTACAAACTTTGAGATGCTGGAAACTTTATATCCTTGTCGTTAGAGTGCGCTGTGCGAGGATATTTGACATTCTGACAACAAAATTTGAATATAATAATGACGTGAGCGACAGCGACCAATTTCAGTTACAATCTCAGAACTCGGATCGATAAGTGAGCCTTCCGAGAACTGCTACCATGTAGATCTTTTGTTGTCAGCACTATTCATTCATGGGAAAATGGGAAGGTCTGGATTTATTTAATTGGCAATTATTATTTCAAACGTTTTCAAACATAGTCATATGATTAAGCCTCCCAAGGTTTCTCGAGAAATGAAAATCCATGTTCTGGAAAATGAACGGTATAACTGTTTCTCTATTTCAACTGAAATATATTCGATAGAAAATATTTATGTGCTACTCTTTTCTTTTTGTACGCTGAGACAAATATTTTTCTTCTCATAAAATGAATTTGTTTCATGATTTTGACGAGCAATGTATGCACACAGTTCATTATTTCTCTTATAATAAGTTGAACTATTCTTGCTCACCGCTTTACGAAATAATATTCAGAAATATTCAATAATCGTTTCGTGAAGTATACGAATAGATTACCGAGTAAACTAGGCATTCAATTCGATGCCGATAATATAGTTCAGCCCTATTATAAAGTTCTCCACACGTTTAATTGCAACTGTGAAAAAAGGACGCCAACGTATGACCCGCATTTTGTTAATTGCAACATGAAATGGCCATCGAACACGTTTGTGAATAAATTCCGGATTATGCTTTTTCGATAAACCGCGTCGTGCCAACTCGAAGTTAACATCAAAAGAGTGTGGTGGTGTATCGGTTATTTCGGGTAATGAATTCTTATGATCGCACCATCATTTTACACGTTTATATGCCACGAAAGACTTCAACACGATATACCTTATGCAGGATATATTGTTTAATGTCATGCTCGTTCGATTCGTTGATTTTTTTTGCTCTAAACCGCGAATACCTATAAATCAACTTCTTGAGTATTTTTACGAAATAGTAAGGTTAGCTTGAGTTAGTCAACCGCAGATGAAAAGTTGGTATTTAATGCACATTTTTTGTGTTTTGATTCATTACTTATTCTTCAGTGATGAAATTGGCTCTGTGCTGATAGCAGTTAGATAGCTAGCATGTATACCTTGATAACGTGCCTCAAGAAAAATTAGATCAGTTTAGGTTAGATGACGTTTCAGTGGGTTAGATAATGTTAGGTTAAGTTATGATCAGATTTTCGCTGAACCAGCTCGAAGTTAATATCGAAATAAGGTGGTGTTAATAGGTTATTTCAGGTGGGAGAGGATGGGTCACCATGAGTCGCGTTCACCATGAGATAGTCGTCCTTATTGTTGAATTACGCGGCACAATTTGTCGAGTTCCTCAAAAACGTTAGGATGAAGTATTTAAGTCTTATATCTGTAACCGAAGAAAGTACATGTCATTTAATAAAATAATAATCAGCCTAAATTCGTATCCACCATAGTGAAAGTTTTTGTCATGGTCTGTTCACTACCTCATAAGTGGTTTTGATACACTTTTGAGATTGGAATGAAGATTTGAATAAGACAGTTTATTATTCATTTCGTCGTTTGTATTTCCATTTTCAATGAAATAAAGCACTTTTGAAAGTCAGACATAAAATGGGCTACCATGAGACTCGAATTTTGGGCGTCCAAATACATGTCTCTTGGTGGCCCAAAAGAATCCTATCGCACATAAGTTTCCTCCTGTGGAGGATATTTTTCATGTTGAAAAAATCAATATCAAATTTTTGTTTTGGATTTAAATTCGACAGAATCGATATCGGTTTGTGAAACTTTTTGTATGAATCTCAGTGAATATTATTCTTCAGTTAAGTTCATTATATAGTTTCGTGATATTATTGAGTGATGTGTAAATTTTATTCTTATGTTGTGTCTCAAAGTGGCCCACATTGAGGGCTATCATGAGACAGAATCAGACTTTTTGAAATTTGTCAATTGAAACGAATTTGCAATGTTTTTTTCAATTATTGTATCCGAAGATGGTTACAATCAGATTAAATATTTTAATGCACAAGTAAATGTTGCTAAGACCACTCAATTCGAATTCTTATCACCGTAAAGGTAGGAATCGTCCCCCTGTGGTCCACCCTCCCTCAATCAGTTGGTAATCATTTTACAAGTTTATATGCCACGAAAGAAGAGCATGAATACTTCATGCTAGGTTGGAAATTACAAGCATAATATCGCAACCCCGGTGCGACACTGTCACTTATGCGGAAATGCAGTTTCTCAGGAGAATCTTTTTAAACTTTGACACGTCACAAAACAATAACTATATAAGATAGAGATGAAACAAATAGCTTTTACTACAATGTCAACTTTTAACTTCACTTTTGGTTGAATAATGATCACTTAATACCGTAAAAAATTTACTATACGGTTATTTAAACATTTCAACCCTCTCAAGAGTGAGGTTTTGGCACTATCGAAAAATTATAACTGTAGTTGTGTCACACTGAGTTATGAAAAAACCAGTACAAAATGTTTACTGATTTCTATTTCAAATCAAATAATGCACAATTGTTAATAAAATAATCAAAAACTCTTCGAAATGAACATAAACTTTTTAACAGTTTTTCATTGATGTAGTTCAAAAATATTTAAATATTGGAGAAATAATGTCACAACTACTGTATCTTGGGTCTCTATTGCTCCAGAATCTAGAAAATATTATTACACAATCACCTTAGTAACAGTGTAGCTCCCAGCGTAAACGTGTTTCTCGCCAAAACCACAAAGACACTGTAGCCCTCTTAGGAAACTATGCGTACTACAGAAGTAACGTTATTGCACCAAGTAAAGGGGTGCTTTAGGACAACCAATACATATTTAACTCAATTTTGCATTTTTTGCATAAGTGACAGTGTCGCACCGGGGGTGCGATATGTTAAGATAGAAAAATCATGAATTAAAAAGGTTCATTATTGATCAATTTCGTTTACGAGGAAACCATAAATTCTTTCCATTTACAGAGAATTCAATATTGAACGAAATCGTTCAAATAAATTTTGATTCATACTTATTCGACAAATTGTCTGAAAAATTTTGGCACCAGATGCTTTGATTCTATTTTTTAATTGCCAAATGTTGTTCAGAAGAGTTTGGAAAATAAGCCTCAAAATTGCAAGTTTTTGTTTTTGAGCTCTCGTTCTACTTGAAGGAGTGCGAAATCGTTTTGCCTAGTCAGTAATTTTCGAATTTTGAGCCGAAAATGGTCCCAAACGAAATTATTCTGTCTACTGGGCTGTCCGTCCGTTATCACGATAACTTTCGAAGGGATTGTCCTAAAGACTTAAAATTTTTAGGGTGAGGTTCAGTTTCCAAATGCCTTGGTTGAGTTCGTTAACCAGCCATATCGTACAGGGTTTTCCATAAAATGTGGCCATTAAAAATTTTTGTTCCTCAATATCTCTACAGACAAAATGAAATACTTCATCCACATGCAAGATGCCCATAGTAAGCGTCATGCAAAATTTTATGGCCATAGTGTTAACAGAACCATAAGAAATTCAAATGGAATATTGAAAAGAGAAAACTTTATAGTTCCATAACAAGATTATCCGATTTGAGTGAAATTTTGTTTGTGGATAAAGATTGATACACTGAATAATGAATATTCATGCGAAATTTCAAAAGGATTGCATTATCTGAACCATAGAAAAGTCAATTGGAATATTGAAAAGAAGAATGTCTATATTTTCATAACAAGATATCCCATTCAAGAAAAATTTATTTTGTGTGTGAAGAGTGATATACTGCATGTTCATGCAGAATTTCAAGAGGATCGCTTTATCCAAACCATGGAATTAATTTTTTTTTGATTGTCAAGTTTTCACATAATATATCAGTTTTTGATTAATTTTCAAAAGATCATTCTGATCGTGCTGAGATTCTGCATTTATATAAAGGGTGTCCCAAAATTAACGCAAGATTTGAATTTGCCGCCATTTGTGCAGTGAAGTGTTGGCAACCCTGAAAAAAAAGCAATTTGACAGCTAGCAGTATAGGGTTATTAAAAATGGAGCGTTACACGATAGAACAACGTGTCTTCATTATTAAAGAATATTTCAAAAATAGCTTGGCGGCTGCAGTTCGAAAATTTCATACAAAATATGGTCAACTGTGCCGCATGTGGGATTCGGAGAACCCACATGTGATTGTCGAAAAATAAATGCATCCACAACGCGTGACTTTATGGTGTGGATTTTGGGCTGAGGGCATAATTGGGCCATATTTTTTTGAAAATGATGCTGGTCAAGCAGTGACTGTTACTGGTGCTCGATGTCGCGACATGATAACACAGTTCTTTCTGCCAAAATTGGATGATATTGATGTGTCCAATATGTGGTTTCAACAAGACGGTGCCACATGTCATACAGCCCGTGAAACAATTCAATTACTGAATGAGACATTTCCAGGTGGTGTACTCTCTCGTTTCGGTGATCAAAATTGGCCTCCTAGATCGTGTGATTTAACACCATTAGACTTCTTTTTATGGGGTTATTTGAAATCACAAGTCTATGTCAACAAGCCCACAACCACCCGTGCATTAAAGGAGGAGATTCAACGCTGCATCAACGAAATTCAGCCACATTTATGCAGAATGGCCATGGAAAATTTCAACAGAAGAGTGCGCATGTGCATGCAAAGCCGTGGAGGCCATTTGTCCGATGTGTTATTCCATACATAATCCTATCCTATGTACTTTACGAGTCAATGAAAATATCAATATCAAAAGACTAAAAACGGCGTTTTTTATTTAATTCAAATCTTGCGTTAATTTTGGGACACCCTTTATTAAGTATCAACCTCAAGTCAATTTTTAAGTAACAACCTTATTACTCCACCAATGAACGATCGCTCAAAAGCACCTGCTCAGGGCTTCCTTAATTCTTTTTTTTCAATTTCGATCACTGTGTTTTCAATTTAAGCGCAATGATTTCGGGCTTTTTGAAAGAATGTCGGGAGATAAGTCGATATTTCTATCGCAGTCAAGTTCTTCATTTCCATAAAATTAAAATGAATCATCCGAGGCGTCTAGGAAATTCTCATCAGGTAGGTATTTAACCCTTCGTAAATTTTCCGCACCTAATTACATAATTCAGAGGGTGTCTTGGGAAAACTGCTTCAATATGCCAAAAAAAGTACGTGAGGGACCTTTTGGGTGTTCCTTAAAGAGGTCCTTAATTCTAAAAATAACACAGTTTTCCAGTATCTCACAATGTTCTACGAACAGTTGTCTGTCCCAAAGCGAGCTATGACCTGAAACGAAAACCTCAGATAAAACTGATGATATTTCGATCTATGTTAATATTTCACTAACATTTGTTAAAGGAGAATAATAATACATCACATCCCAACCTGTTAGTTTTTAAAGTAGGCGAGTGAGTAGAGTATTCTTTATTCAAGTTGCAGAAAAGTTGATGCAGAGTATATCTAGCTAGATAATATATTTTGGGAGATAAACTGGGCAGTAATCTATTTTATCCACTCTTATAGAGTATTATGTCAATTATTAAACTAATTTCTATGTGTAATAGTAGCTATAACAACCGTGGACATGTCTATGAACCGAAAAGCGAGTGTTATAATAACACACGCCCATAATACCCGCTAATGAAAATACCTAGGAAAATGAAATTGTTCACAAAAAAAAAAATGAATAAAAAGTAGGATCGATCCGGAAATCTATTTCAGCCATCAAGATAACGTTCTAGCGATTCATTACAGATTTATTTTCGGAAAACTTAAATTTTTGAAGTCGTGAAAGTACTTGATTTGATTAGTTAGAGACTCTGATTTGATTCCCGACACAGAGAGTACAGAGGTTTGATGGTTGGACGAAATGTTGTTAACGCTTCTGAAAACTGTTCAAAATTTTTTAAATGCAGATCAATTAAAATTTGACTGAAGAAGTCGTGGATAAAGTATAGTATTCAATTCGCGGTAATGCTCAAAACACACTTGATGAATTACACCACTCGCCTGACGGCTCGTGGTGCAAAATTCATAGACTCATAGAATAATATACTATTGAATGCTTTCGATTCTGTCATTGTCAATATGAGTGAATACACAGTTTCTACTTATGAAGTGAACAAACTTCAAAGGAAGATTATACTCGCGATTTGCAACAAAAAATATATAACATATGGTAAAAATGATGACGGTTATTTTTCAATCTAACAATTCTTGATTTAACGAAATATTTAGAGTTTTTTCTATAAAATGATCATTATTCAGTTTTCCTGGTAGTCTCATTGAATTTGGCCAATTCGGAAAATGCAATAAATTTGCTACAAGATAAGAGAATCGGTGTGCAAAAAACTCTTATTGCGGGCGTGGTGTGTTGAGGAAATTAGTCATATTCTTCCAATGGTTTTTTCGATGACATATTAATAATTAGGCACACGTTTTCTTTCCAGTAAAAAATTTCGTTAAGGGTTCTTTCGAATGACATAATAACTTCTGTGTTAGCTGCTCATCCTCCGCCAAAATATCATGAGAACAACGAAAAAGTCCAAAATTTCCGGACCTACATTTGTTGAAGCTCTTCGAGATCGAATTCTAATGTCATTTTATGGAAATCATCAATTGATCTTGAATCAAAATAAAAACTAATAAGTGGACCTCCTTCTTCAAGAAATTCGACACATAACGTGATAAATCTATAACTCTGCGGAGTTCGTAGCGTTTCTGAAGCATTTATACGAGTATGTACACAACACAATTCTATACTGTCGATGAAATACTTCCGAATCTTAAAGTGATTTAAATATACTTCATCCACTCCTTTAGAGTAATATGTCAATTATTAAACTAATTTCTATTTGTAATAGTAGCTATAACACAACCGTAGACATGTCTATGATATGAACCGAAAAGCGAGTGATATAATAACACCCGCCCATCATAACACCCGCTAATAAAAATACCTAGGAAAATGAATTGCTTACAAAAAAAATGAATAAAAAGTAGGATCGATCCGGAAATCTATTTCAGCCATCAAGATAACGTTCTAGCGATTCATTCCAGATTTATTTTTGGAAAACGTAAATTTTTGAAGTTGCGAAAGTACTTGATTTGATTAGTTAGACACTCTGATTTGATTCCCGACCACAGAGTACAGAGGTTTGACGGTTGGACGAAATGTTGTCAATGCTTTTGACAACTGTTAAAAAATTTTTAAATGCAGATTACTTAATTCGACTTTTACTGAAGAAATCGTGGATAAAGTAGAGTATTCAATTCGCGGTTATGCTCAAAACACACTTGATGAATTACACCACTCGCCTGCCGGCTCGTGGTGCAAAATTCATCTGAGTGAGCATTACGGCTCATCGAATAATATACTATTCTCTTTCAAAGTATTCTGGACATGAAAATCCAAAGGCATCAGTTCAGGGCTCCTCCCACCTGACCGTATATTCCAATCCGTTGTATAGCAACATATTCATTTAATAGTTCATGACATTATGACTATAATGTGCTGGGCAGCCATTCCCTTGAAACCAAACATTTTATTTTATTTGTTAGACAGGTGCATTTCATCCAATATGTCTGTCAAGTTCCTTCGAATTAATTTCATTAAATTGATCGGTGAGCATTATTAGTCCTATAAGTTAGTCCCTCATGACCGCCAATTTCAAGTTGAGACTTGAAACAAAATTGAAAGTGGCATTATCAGTCCATAATATCCTTTGGCCCCCCACTCTCATAAATTATTCTGGTACTACCTACAAAATGTGAGTCTGATCTCAGCATCTACAGGTAATCAAATGAATTGATGATTTTCATTATAGTTATTTAATCAACTAGGTTATTAAAGACAACGACTAATGGTCGAGATATTTTAACGCGTTGGCGGAGCGAACCGAGTAGATTACAAGATTTTTCTGACGATCTCAATATGAAATGTTTATGAATTCTTGATTGAAATACATTCTCATTTTGCACATGACTTACATTCGACATGATGAATTTCTATGTATCTATGTTCTAGTATAATAGAATTTCGACATTTCTCGTTGTGCTTCTGAATACTTTGTGAGTATTAAAATGGGCCATTAATGATCAATCTTATAGATATTGAAATCACATTTTATTTGGAGATTAACGGAAAAATTACATAAAGATTCAATCGCGAAGATCTTCAGAATAGAGCAAATTTAGGTTCGGATTTTTCGAACTTTTTCGTTGTTATCGTGTTAGCGATGATATTATGGCGAGGATGAGCAGCTAAAACTAGTGCCCGTACTCGTCTCGGCTTGAGTATGAGATTGAGATCTGACGGAGCATCGACTATGGGTACGGGCATAAATGATTTTTCACTGAAGAGAAAACGTGTGCATAATTTTTAATGTTTCATCGAAAAAACCATTGGAAGATTAGGGCTAATTTTGTTAATCTCAGAATCTCCTTACCACGACAGCAATAAGAGTTTATTTGCACACATAGTCTCTCATATTGTAGCAAATTTATTGCTCTTCCCAAATATGTGTCAAATTTGATGAGACTACCAGGCAAACTGAATAATGATCATTTTATAGAAAAACCTAGAAATATTTCGTTAAATCAAGAAATGTTAAATTGAAAACTTACCGTCAACATTTCGACCAAATATTATATGACATTTTTAGTTGCAAATCACTCGTATAATCGCTAATTAAAGTTTGCCTACATTAAAAGTACACACCCCATATAGGTATATGGACACCTCACGCTATAGGCGAACTAAAATTATTCAGGTCTAATAATATACACTCCTGAATAATGACAGCATTCTACTGCCACTCCGACAAAATGAAAATTTGTCAATCTAATAATTGATACTTCTCATTTCTCAATTGATACTTTCAATTTCTAAACTGAAAGATCAAATCTGATATTAAGCTTCTTTATTTCGATTGCTTTTTTCGCACGCCAGGAATCAACTGGTTGACGTGAAGTTAGAGAAAAGTTGTAAGAACTTCTTCTTAAACTATGTCCAATATATATTTAGTGCCTGAACAGTTCCTATTGGCCCCTGCTCATACTTTCGTTATACCATTGTATTTTTTGAGAAAGGCGCAATTCAAGTTTTTGGGTTATGATGTTTAGTGCTTTATTGGTGCTGTTGAAAGCAATGGAAAAAATTTACACATTATCATATGAGAGATTATTCACATCCATACTGACTTCACGAGGCACTAACCTCAATTAAATTGCGAGTATCTTTCAATGCACAATTAAGGTAATATTTCAAGAAGAAGATCATTTTCGTAGTCAGTGAAAAAGATGGAAATTTGCAGCTATTAAAATTCAAACATTTTTAATTGCCAAATTGAATCTATCAATTGGTAGATTGAATGTGTCAATTGATATATTGACTGTCAATTAAAAAGATTTTATTTTATCGAAGTGAAATTAATACGCCATCGAACTTAATCTTTTATGCTGCAGTAACTGTACTTATTTTATGACATAATTCAGAAGAAAAAATAGCTGTGATATTCCAGTATACTGTACGTGGGGGACCTTTAGGTAGTTTCTTCGAGGGGTTCCTGAGTTCTGAAAATAACAAAATTTCCCAGTATTTAAAAAAGTTCCACGATCCGCTGTCGTGCTTCAAAACAAGGTATGGCACAAAATGAAAAACTCAAACAAAACTGCTTTGAATCAAACCTCGATCTGACTGATGTGTATGCCGGGTAGCCAGATTCATATTTTCGCTGGAAAAATCAATTTACCCCGAAAACCTGATGGGCCAACATCAACCCAGTGGACTTGATCGATGGTCTAATTACGATGGAAAGTTAAGTGCGTGCATTTTTCCGAATCGGAAGGATATATTTCAGCCGTTTTCCAGCAGTAAATTATATCACACGCCAAAACGCGAACGCATAATTCAAGAGCAGCCAAACTGATATTTAGGGGAAGATCCCCAGAAAAACGCTGTGTACTTTTTCAGATGTGAAATATTCATGTTTTTATGGAAAGCGTTCATTTCTTGGTTTCAAATACAGGGTGGTTCTTCAACTTCAATGTTTATTGTAACAATACTTAGCTTCGACTGAGCTGACGTGGAGGAATTTGTAGACCTAAGAGGCCATGAATTTTTAGTCTTTCATCCAAATTTTTAATGCTTCATTTAAAGGAGTAGGAATAAAATATAATAAGTCGAATAAGTATCTGAAATTTTCGTCGACAGTTATTTTGGATGAGACATCTGAATTGCAACAAAAATGCTGTCGTGTAAGATACGTATTATGAGAAAGGCACCTGTGGCTTGAAGTTACCCCTTTCTCTTCGCAGTGGTACAAACTCAACGCCTATTACGTTTATTATCGAAATTAAAGAACGGAGTGGTCACAAACAATTCTCATGAAAAATTCGAATTGAAATGTGGTTTTTCTAGCTCTAAACACGACAACTTTGAAAAACCCTCCAGTTTCGAATACTGGGGATAACTCTTTTTGGAAATATTACCATTTAACTATTTCATCAACATTGTCTTGCACCACATCTTATCTGATAGGTAAAAAATATGACATTTCTTTACGATCATGTCATTAGGCAATCGAAAATCATTTTCACTATGAGGAAACAAATAATCTGCAAACGAAAAAAAATTATTGTTTTGAAATATCTCCTTTCTCTTCTATATTTTGATATTCACTTAAGTATAAAGAATCGCCGAAGAACAAAAATTTTATTTTCATGTTTTGAGAAGAATGTTATAGTAATTCGTCTTGTGAAAAACATTGAAAATATTCAATTTTATGTCCAAATTTATATATATTCATCGAAAAAATTGTTTAAATCAAAAGACACTACTCTAACGTTGTTTTATTGACGTCTATAAACATTTATTATATTAAATTTATTACAATACGGAGTATTCACGCCACAAATCCCCTGCGCACTAATGCAGGGTTAATTTTCAGCTAATTGAGTCTGTTTGTACACTGAAAAAACCTGAAATAATCGGCCAAAATCTGTACTCTTCACCCAGAACTGAAAATATCGTTATAAATAACGAATAAATATATATCGGTCATCGAATCCACACGATGAGCATATTTCGAAAATTGATAAACTAATTCTGTAACATAAAATATAGGCACAATATTGCCTGCATTAATGATTGCAATCAGTCAATTTTGGGAAACAACTACACCAGGTGCATTATAAATCCTGCATCAATGTCAATTTCCATTGCATCGACCATTGTTGGCCTGTCAATATTGAATCGGAAATAATTTATGGCTAATCAAGCATCGCCCATTATAAATTTATCATTCATATAGGTTAATTAACTCTTCCGCAATATCAGCTAGTATGTTTTGTGGCGGGCCTTTCGGTTAACATAGGTATTCATATTCTTTATCGGAGTCAATGATAGATGAGCTACTGTTGATAATTCCCTTAACCCTGCGTCTGACACGTGGACTTTCGTTACATTTGTAGACACGTGAGGTGTGACAAACCCCAAACTAATTTTTCTGTTCAAATTTTTTTTTTGCATTTCGACATAGTGGTTATGAGAAATCTATTTTTTGCCACAGAATAATTTCTGATGAGCTCAAATCAGCTGAATATCATTATATTTTATCTTTGCCCGGACAACGGGTTTTTCAGATTATACATATTCACATATACAGGGTGTTTCATCATAAACTGGACAAACATATATTTTCGTGTAGAGGACATCGGGAGAATCATTTTTCCCTTATACAATATATCCCGTTTTCGAAGCATAAGCGAGATACAGGGTGTCAAACGTCATTTTTTAGCAAGATTCTTATGAGTGGTCAGTTATGTATAACACTTAAAGTAACGGTTTTTGGTCAAATCTCAGTATTTTTGGGTCCTTTATTCAGAAAAGTTGACGAATTCCGAAAAAAAAATTACAAAATGGCGGAAGACCTGCAATGTTCCAAATTTTTTTTAGCGGTTGTCAAACTGACTTTTATTTTCTGAACGAACACAATTTTCTAAGAATTTCTGTGAAAAAATTTTTTCAAAAATCGAACACAATTTTTTTTTTACATATTTACAGCGGTTAAAAATTTCCACTCGAAATAGATGAAATTTTGTACAATTGTGCTTCTTGAATTATCAATCAAGAATATGAAAACAGAATTGTAAAATATCGAACGGTTTCGTTACTACAGTCATTCAAATGTTTCGTTCAGACCTCTGAAATAATGAAAAAAATTTGTTTTGAGTTCTAGAGTCAAAATAATTGAATTATTTACATGTCCAAACATTCTAGGCGAATGTATACAAAAAAAATCAGTGAAACTTAGTTGGGACTCGAACCGGCGTAGGTATTAAATAGGGAAATGGCACTGTTCTAAGGATAATAATATTCGTTGCCAGGCAACGGTAGTTCGTCGTTCAAAAATGAGACTAGGAAGTCGCACTATCCTCTATTAAAACAAGTATCTCTTATATTATACAGTGACATGCACAATCTTTTTACATTACACCAGTATTGAAATACTAAGTACTTTACCACGTAACTCTATACCATTTACTTTACCAATATGAATCAGGCTTTACTGCTGATCAAATACACGATACCTCGAACTTTGTTTCGGGTTCTGTTGCATTGATCATCATAGACTAACTAAACGGAGAATAGATGAGACACTAGTAGAACAAGCTTCAACGACATCTTTTTTTGTACCACATTACTAATTCGTGAAAAAAGCTCAATTGAAAAAGGAATCTGTATCGTAAAATTCGTAAAGCTGCCTCAAAAAGAATTCTGTAGTGCACCTTTTGAATAGGTAGGTACACCCATATACAAGGTGCAAAAAGTTTTTTGAAATTCAATTTCCAAAAGGAAATCGGAAATGGATTCGTGCAAGTTATCGATGAGTGAGGAAATTAATTTTCATGAAAATAATACCTGCAACGAACTTTCATCTGATTTTCTTTTGGAATCGAGAAGTGAGGATCAATAATCAAATTCTGGATAGAATAAAAATTTATTAACTGAAATAGATATCACCAATTGAAAATACAGATTCATTTCATGAATATCTAATCAATAAACTAATAATTGCGTTGAAAACATTCTCAAAAACTAACAATAATGAATTCAATAATACAAAATATGAGTATTTACTTACTAAACTTATTCAATACATGAAAAACTTTTTTGAAAACTATCTTAATTCTTATAGGTAACAGAATAAATATAATATATATTTTGAAAATACCTTTTTGCATCTCGATTTTCACATCCAATTACACAACACATCTTCACTCTTGCAGGCATATCGAAATTCATGATATTTCAAAAAAACGTGTCAAACCACTCCTTGTGTTTTCGTGTATTAGTATCGCCCTCCGACAGATGGCGCGACATATACGAGTGGCTCATCTATTATTTTAGTTTGTCTATGTTGATCATTATTGAGCTGTCAATATTGAATCAGAACTAATTTGTGGCTAATCTAGCAAAAGCAGCCAGTATGTTTTGTGGCGGGTAGTTCGACTAACATATCTATATTCATCATCGTAAATAATGATAGATGTCCTAATGTTGATAGTTCAAATGGACGCAGACCCTCAAAAGATTAAAGAAGCAAGGTTGGCTTTAGATTGTTGTTTGCTGCTCTCTAATCATTACCCATAGTTTTAATCGGACTATAACTATTATCTAGTCAGAATAGAGCCCTAATATACATCCATGATGTAACATCGGATAATTAAATCATTAGTTTGTTGTCAAGTCGTGATTACCCTAATTTCTAATATCATTGGAATGGATTATACGATCGATTTCGATAGAGAGCAGGAACTTAAACCCGATTAAAATTGGTGGGGTATTAGGGTACACTAGCGTACTTTTTCACTCAAAAACTCTACTCTACTCCATTCTAGAGTGAATGACTTCACGTTGATAGTAATTTGAAACGAAATTTCGAACTGCAAATTTGCCGAATCCCAAATGTATATCAGGAAGACGTACTGTCGTCTACTGAAACCGGTCAAGTATGTATTTGTTCACATTCGTATAATCAACCAATAAACCAGTAGAGTAGAGTTACATTGTGGAAGTGAGGATGGTTTAGTGGAGCGCACTATTCCACACGTGCTATCCCGTTTCTTCTTCTCTGTGCGGTGCCTTTCCGGCCGAACTGAGGCCTAGTGGCCCATTGTTCACCTGCATCGTTCTATAGAGACTCAGCTCCTCAGACACGAAGACAGAAATGTTGCGAGCCTGCCAGGAGTGGTCCCTCTCACTATAGGGATGGAAGGTGTTGGATTTCCTAGGTGTGTGGACCTTAACTCATTAAGGTTCCCACAGTTGAACAAAGTATGCTCAACCGTTTCATCAGTACTCCTGCACCACCGGCATAGGGAGCAGCTCGTCAATCCCATTCTCTTCAAATGCTTGTTAAACAGGTGACCAGTCAATGCACCAGTCACCAGACCGAGTTGTTTCCTCTCCAGCCACAGAAGCCTATTGACCTTAGATCGCGAGGACGGTCTCTCAATGAGAATCCTCGACCACCTTAGGCCCACCCTTGCGCTCCATTCCGACGAAAATTCCCTGTTCAGCCAGTTCCTGAAGAAACTTCTAACAGATGTGCGACAGATTGGCAGCGCAGGCTCCGGACCAACAAATGATAATCCGGCTCCCCGCCTAGCCAGTTCATCTGCCTTAACGTTACCAGGTATATCCGCGTGAGCCGGACACCAGATTACTTTCAAAAAGTTATCAGAGCTCAGCCCACGCAGAGCTTTCCTGCATTCTTCTACTAAAAGAGAATCAACTCTAACATCGGATAGAGATTTCAGAGTTCCCTGGCTGTCGCAACATATATAAATGTGCTGCCCAGAGTATCCCCTGCGAATATTTTCTAGTGCGCATGCAAGAACCGCAAATAGCTCAGCCTGCACAATGGAACAGTCCTTCCCCAGAGGGATAGCCTGATTGAAGTGAGGACCCACGATTCCGGCACCAGACCCTGTTGCTGTGACAGAGCCATCAGTGAACCAGGTGGGACCCTCTGGACTAAGAAGCCTGTTTGATGAAGACCATAGGTCTCTGTCGGGAACAATTACCCTGTAGGGTTCGTCGAAGTAGATCCTAGTGCCCGAGTGGTCACCTCTTTGGAGAAGGGGAGTGTGAGCATCCTTAACCATTTTGAGGGCCCTTGCGTGCCCAGTGAAGAGTCGTCCATCGCGCCTTTGTCCCCGTTCCCAGATTCCTAGAGCTGTCTTCATAGCCACCTCCTTCACAACTAGGTGCAAAGGAGGGAGACCCAGCAGACATTCCATCGCTGCTGTAGGGGTAGACCTCAGAGCGCCTGTAATACTTAAACAAGCTTTCCTCTGGCATTTAGTCATAATGTTCTGGTTGACGGCCCTCTCCATAGAAGGCCACCACACCACAGAGGCATAGGTCAGGATAGGCCTCACCACGGCAGTATACAACCAGTGCATAACGTGCGGTTTGAAGCCCCATCCATTACCCAGCACCCTCCGAGTAGAACAGAATATAACATTGGCAAAGAATATAACATTGTGAGTGAGTTGACGAAAACAGCTATATTGTGCCAATGTGAATCTATTCTGAAAATTTGAATATTTTCACATGTTCTGTACGTGGAAATAAATAAAAGTCATTCTCCAAACCAAATTTATCGCCTTTTCAAAAATTCAAATAATTTCGAGTGCCGGAAACTCTATATGGAAATAATAGAAATCAGTGCTGTAACGAAAAAGTACCCGAATTAAGGGTAAACAAAACAGGGTAACTTACCTTCCTCGTCCTTCGATAACTGTATCGTCTCCCCGGTTTCCCTACGCCACGTGATCGTGGGTTCCGGTGAGCCACGCGCCACGCATCTCAGATTGACGTTTGTGCCCTCCCTCACAACCATATCCGTACTGGTTGGGTAGTCCAGGATGTCTGGGGGCACTGAAGCAGAAAACGGAACGTGGGTGAATATTTCATCGATAAAATAGGGGGAGCTATTGGTTTTGTGTGACACGAATAGGGGAAAGGCGTCAATCCTGAAAAAAATATTTATTTGTTCACTGGGCTTATGGCCGTCGTATAGCTTTTTTATAGCCTCGTTGTCCCGTGCAGACTGTTGCCTTGTGTAATGCGAGATGTTCGGAAGGTGTGGGTCTGTATTTGATTGATGAGGTCTTCGAGTTTCGATTGATCCGCCAGGAACACCTGATTGCTCTTTTTTGTGTGTGGGTTTGGGGAGCATAGCAAGACGGTGTTTTTTTCAATTGTGTTTATTTCATTGATATATTATTTTGACTTTTTTCATCATTCTTCTGTTCAACGTTTCGGTGAGCATTCGCCACTCTTCCAAAAGATTTGTCATTTGGAAGAAAATGGACTGATATGGTTTCAAATGATACCCCAATTTCTTGTTTATTAAAATTTACAACTAGGTAGGCTAGAATATAATAGAAAGCCTTACCATAGAATGAGGAATCCCAAGTAGCAATTTAACGTTGCGTCGACGTATATAAAGAAGTTGGGCAACCAAATTTAGTGACTTCGCCGACCTCTGCACAACGTTCTCACAACCATGAAATGCACCTGTTTGGTCAATCATTTTAGGGTTTTGACAACGTCATGCTGCGACTACAGTTATCAGATTTACGTTGTCTAAACGTTGTGAAGTTGTTACTTATCTGCTGGTCAATGACTAACGTCAAGACCATTCAAGGGAGAAAAAAATAAAAAAATAGTTGTTATTTCAACCACATAATTACCGTGGCCATCACGTGAATATTTCAACTTGTACCGCGTCGATTTATCTTCAATCTTATGCAGAGAGCCAATTGTCCCTTGTTATAGGGTGGAAACGATTGTTTCGCAACAGAAATCGATAACGAAGACCACTTCACTGTTGATATACTATTGATTCATGCTGAAAAACAACCGCGCCTACAATCCATTGGATATTTCTGGAAAATTCAAAATTGAAAATTCATAAAAAGTTATATTAAGGAAGAAATTGCCAATGTTTTTCATTAGTTCAAACGCTTACCAAACGAGATTTAGAAAAATTTCGCGCAGAAAATTTAAATGAAGGTCTTAAAATCATTTGTTTTCGTTCATCTACGTCCCAAAGGTCAATGACCATTTGTTGAAATATGGCGTAGTTTGGAATTTTAGTTGACCAAAAACTGCACTAATTCTAAACGTTGGGTTACTAGACAACCAATATAATACCCAAAATGCTACTCTAGTTGTCTATACGACCAAAGCTTAACTGCTGTCAATTTGTTTTACCCTGTCAAATGGAGGTTATGAAATTTCAATATGATTTGTTTACATTTTATTTAAAATTTGGATAATGTGGATATTGAAATATTATGAATCTTAACTTATTAATATACCATTGTCATTATGAATTGAAATATCACGAAACTATAAGGTAAGTAATATAAACGTGATCCTTGCTCGATTTATCCTAAAAATGTTCTTCTTAACTATTCGAAATTATTTTTCATTTGGATTAGCAAATAAAATGATTTTGAGAAAGTTATCGACACAAATATAATAAATCAGTTTAATTTTTTGATATTTTTCATCGTATTCGAAGGTTGCTGAAATGGCTACGCGACAACGTTTTCGAGTCAACTACTTCAATAGAAAATCTCCTCTGATAATAGTTGAATCCACAACGTTGTTTCTGAATCGAGACAACGTTGCAGAAAACTGAAGTTGTCTAATAAACGTTATAAGAACGTCGTTCCTAATCCCAAAATAATAACTACTTTGTATATAGTTGCTTCGACGTCGTCGCGATGACTAGTTCAACTTTGTAAGGTGGTCTTCAAAGCGACGTTTCAATAACGACTAATTCCTAAACCAATGATAACGTTAATTTTGGTGTATGATAAGGATGTCGTAGCAAAAATGCTACTTGGGATGTCAAATAGAAAAAAAATAAAATGTCAGGAATATAAGAATTATTCATATGAATACTCCCGGTATAGATTTCAAAAAATATCAATCCATAGCAGTACATACACAAGAAAACCAAACCTGAAATATCCTTTACATAGAAGAACATCAACATTGAAAGAACCCAAATATACAGAAATATCTAATATCTGAATAAATAAAATGAATCTAGACTATACAACTATACAAAAGACTGAAAGGAGACGACACATTTTGTCTTCTTGTTTTATTAGATATTATAGTGTTCCGAAAAAAGATTAATCTGAATGAATTTATCATTATTATCTACGGGGTCATCCAAATAAAGTCCAACAAACTTTAATTGTTTGCTAACGATACGAAAACTGTATTTCCCGCGTGCTCCACTTGTTGTTGGTATGCTATTGAGTTTCAATATGTATATTAAATCACAAGGGTGGTACTTCTAGATGACAACAATTTTTAACATCTAATGTCATTCAACGCAAATGGTTATTGTGGTCTTCTCAAATTCATAATATTGCCCTTTAGTTATGGTTGATACGAGAAGTGGAATAAAAAGAATTTGAGAAAACGAAGCAATCAATCACATTTTTCCTTCGATATAATCAACTCCGAAGTTCTATACATTGATAATATTTCTGAACCATATTGAAAATATCCAATTCCAAGATCACCAAAACTGAATTACGAATGGACCTTATTTTATACCAACGCCCACCCTTTATCTTCAAAGTAATTTGAACTATTAGCTTTTGTCGACGCCGATCTTCCATTCCATTCTTTGTGTCTTTTTCAAATGACGACATGTTCCGATTTTCTCATGTTCGGAATTGTTTGACTGAAAGGGTTGAAAGGATTTTCCGAACCCACCCCAAATTATCTCATAATCATAATTCTAACGTTAGTTTCCCGTAGTAATAAACAAGAGAATCGCTGCAAATCGTATCAAAACCGTTTTATCGGACCCTAAAGCATCCTTCATTCATTAAGCCTAAACTACATAATCTGCTGAAGGCATCATAAACCATTTCTGACTTAAGGACCCTATCAGGTAGCGACACTTCACCGTAGCGCTTAATTAGTAGACTAATAGATGGTGCTGCCATCCTTGGCGCACCAAGAACAGTAAGATAACTCCAGCCACAATTCCTCTCCATCCAATAATATGCAAATGTATGTAAAATAGCCATCAAATTACATGAACGGCGAGCAGTAATGAAGGCAAAACCTTGTAAACCGTACGCTTAGTCTAGTTGTCATCATATCCCCTAGTTTTGACATCATAAAGCCTCGATCACCGGCCAGTGGCGAAGCTTAATTGATTTATACACCATATTCCCTGGTTCCTGACGAAATTCAAAGCGATGCCTGTCGTTGTTTGCGGACGTAATGCTGACGAGGCATTAGAGTTTTCGTTATCCAAAATGGGCTTAACGCCGCGCCGTTCCAAATTTATCAACCTTAATGTCGACGTTAGTGGGCATTAACAATGTTCGATGAAAATGAAATGTCGAATGTTGGAATACTACATTCATTTTTTTCTGATTAACAGAAATACAGTGGAACTTCCCTATAACGAAAGCGCTAAATTAGCAAAAAAATACGTTAGAGGAAAGTCGCCTAATTTTAGACAGTTGCCTAATTTTGGATACTGTGTCACCTAGAATTCTACCAGGAATTTTCTGGCATTGAATGCAGAAAACTATTTGGTTTTGATTTTGGTTGTGAACTATGTAGACCAATATGTCATCACTAGATGGCAATTTAAATTTCAACGTTTGCATATGGTACCTAGTGCTACAACTATTAAAAATAGGTGAGTAGTGGATGTGAAATATTGAAATTTGGTTTACCATAAGTTAAATTCCTCCTTTATGAGCTCAACCATTTGATTCAAACATTTATGACAAAGGTCTATTCTAATTTAACCACAGAACCTAAAACATGAAAGTTGCCTAATTTTGGATAGGTTAGGTAGCTTAAAATTGGATATCCAATATTTGGAATCTGATGTTAATTCCCATTTTTTTTTCTTTGAAATACCTAAGAAAGGGCTCCTTAATAAACAAATTAATATGGAAAACGTGAAAAATCCCATCAATGCCATTTGAGAAGAAAATTGGTGTTTGTAATTTCTGCAAGGAAAATAGGTTCCTTATTTTGGATAGGGTATCCAATATTAGGAACCCACTTTTGAAATGACGAAAACTGGCATTTTTTAGTTAAGCTCGTTTTTATATCATTTGGGTGTGAAATAAATCGTTCAGTTTATTTGATATGTTATCATTAATGTTATGCCATATTTAAGGTAAGAAAAATTAATCAAAACATAAGTATCATCAGCAAAAAAGTACCGATCAAAAAAGGTATCCAAAATTGGGCGACTTTTCTCTATAAAAAAAGTTCGTTATACAGAAAATTTGTTTCTATTGTCGGCAACGTCGCGGTCGACTCCACTGATAAATTTAAGTTTATCGTTCAACCATAAGCACTTCCTTTCAGACATTTTCTCACACTTTTTCACACTAGCGCAATGGTTAGATTGAATCCTAAGCCAGGGCGTAGTTAAAACTCTTTCAGAAGGATCTCTCTTCCTCCATAATGATTTAGTTTGAGGGATTCATTACGTACGTCCGGAAAAATTTCGGAAAAAATCCACCCTCACAACTTCTTACCAATACCCATTCAAAGAGTGATGTTCTTTGAATATTTCGTTATATAGAGAATTTGCTTCGTTTTAGGGTGTTTTTAACATGGAATTTGGATTCAAGGCTCAAAGTCTTGTTCGAAATACTTGAAATAGAGAAACTCGTTATTTAGAGGTTCGTTATAGGGAAGTTACACTGCATTATACATATGTTCAATAATGAATGTTTTTTATATGATATTTTTTCTTTAAATTGTATGGTATGAAATTGTGAATGGAAGAATTGTAAATATAGTGATTGAAAGTTGAATCCTCGAAGAATTATAATTTTTGTCATTTTCACGAACTGGGTTTCTAATCAATTCGTTGTGACACTCTTATTTGCTTATCAATTCTCGTGATATATAAATCATTGTGTTATGTGAATCCTGTGGTTATTTACTGTTGGTGTGTTCAAAGAGTCATTAAGAACAATTTTGGCTCCAATCATTGTGTAATAATAATTAAAATATTTCGTGAATAAGTCCATCACATCGGACTCACATAAGATAAAGATACTGTGTGAAGCAGAATAGTCAACCCCCTTAAGGCTACGCGAACATACTCATGAAATTACCATCCTGACAGTCAGTGTAAAATTTAAATATGGAGAGAGAAAACCCCTATGAAAGACACATGAGCGAGGTCACCCAAGATTATGTCGACATTCCTGCATCGAAATAATGGTTGACTTCTGAAACATAAGGCCATTAAGGACCTAGTGGTGCAAACGTCAATCTATCTGGAATATAAATTGAAGGAAAGCGGTCCCACCAAAGATAGTTGTCAGTACGAGTGACAAACATCTGAAACAATCGAACATATCACAGAAGCCTGTCAAATAATTTCTGAAAATGAATATAAAAGTTGGCATGATGCAGTATCTGAAATATTTCATCGAGAGCTCGCCATCCAATCAATCTGAAAGAACCCCATACTATAAGTATAAGCATGAGCCAGTCCTGGATAACGATTACTACAGTACCAGGACCGCACAGGCACAATACAAACAACTTAACAGTTGCTCTCAACAGGCCAGACAAAATTCTAGTCAAGAAAAAGGACAAAGAGACAATCCTTATAGATGTAGCTATCACAAACAACAACAATTTACGTCAAAAATACGCCTAGAAAATATTAAAATATCGGTATCTAGAACGTCCGATCGGAGGGAAGTGGACGATATCCTGCACAAGAATCATTCCCATACTCATGTCAACCACAGAGGTCTCAAATTCAACCTGAAAGAGCTTACTTTCGATTAACATCTCTACAAGCTATGCAGCTGAAATTTGGTACTACTACATAGATCAGTAGAAAATTCGTAGGTCACAACGGAAGCAACCAACATTGATGGAGGAAAACATTGCAAGATCGACTACCACGTCACCAATCGAGAAATCTAGGATCAAACAACGACAGACAAACGATCAAAGACCTTGGAGAAAAAGAACACCGAATATCGAAGAGATCAGTTCACCTTTTTCTCATTCTTTTACCCTATAGACTTGATTCGATGATGACCATATTCCACTACGTAAAGTTCTTACTCATTAACCAATGGCAGGTGAATTTTTTTTGGAAGAATAATAAATTTTATTATTAAAAATCACGATGACGACACATAATACTTATACTTAAAACTGAATCATATGGTATGTGAATACCTCATCTAATTCAGTTTAACAAATTGAACACAACTCTCCACAGTCCTCCTTTTTGAATAATTTGCTTGAAACATATACAGTTCTTGTACAAACATTGGTACACCGAGTAATACCCTCTCAGGCAACTTCAAAACAGCTGTGTATGTCGAGAATAGAATAACTGATAGAACTGCTAATTCGACAAAATGAACACTGCTGCTCGTTAGCCATTAGTTCAAACAACAAACGTGTATAACTTTGTATTTCATCTAATTCAATCTCCCACTAGTAATTCTGGATTTGAATATTACAATTTCGAAACATTAGGTCTTTTGTGCCAACAATGTATAACTAGAATATTTTGCTGATTAATAATTATTTGCGGACTTATAATTAATATACTTGTTATGTGGTTGAACAAAACGGTGGTAAAATATAAAAATCTTCACCTAATTAGAGAGATGCCATTCTTTCTCAGAAATACAATCATGACAAATGATGTCCGGATGGAAGGTAAATCGGTTCCTTCCTCCAATTCCTGTAAAAATCTTGAAATTGTATTTAATTGCCAGCTAAGATTCAGGGAACATATATCACTGATCCTGAAGAAATATTTTCTTGCTTTGCGATATTTATATAGACAAAGACATTTCCTTGACCTATCCTGGCGTAAATACCTTTGTGAAACCCTGGTATTGTCCATATTGGATTATGGAAAATACTGACTGACTGACTCTTTTTTATCCTTGTCTTGTTGATACCGTGGCAAGATCTATATTATGACGGGTTCAAAATTCATGCTGCAGATTCATTTTTGCGGGAGGAACTAATTTTCAGAAGGGATGTTCATGAGGTCGCGATCAGGCATGGACAGAGGCTTATTTTGCCAAGTTTTCGGTCAGCCACGTTTCAGCGTTCTTTCACGTTGAACGCTGTGAAGCTCTACAATGAGCATGTTCATATACAGATGTGGAAGAAACGGATGGAAACACAGGAGTTCCAGTGTTAAATTCAAGCAGGCTCGGAGTCCAGTGGAACAGTGGAACAATCGCAACCTCAGAGCGATGCGATATTGAATAAGCGGCTGGTCTGTTGGAATGGCATTCCGAAAGCTCTGATAATGGTAAGATCGGAGCATTGGTTACAGCAATCGCTGGTATTTCGGTGGTAGTCGCAAGACGCGACGTTGCCTGTGTCGTTGCCGACCTTAGCGTTTGCTGTAACCAATGCTCTGATCTTACCCTTATCAGAGTTTTCAGAATGCCATTCCAACAGATCAGCCGCTTATTCAATATCGCATCGCTCAGAGGTTTCGATTCTTCCACTGTTCCACTGGAGTCCGAGCCTGCTTCAATTTAACACTGGAACTCCTGTGTTTCCATCCGTTTCTTCCACATCTGTATGTATGAGATGACCTCCTTGACTTCACAGGTCGGCATTGAAGGGACGGTTGTTGACCGAACAAATCTGCTAAAGATATGTTTTTTTATGTGTTTTATGGGATCATTTAATTGGGTTCTTATGTATTCTGAAGGGTTAAGGAGAGTAGCTACACTTCACCCTTGTTGTGAATGGATGAATTTTCTTGACATCAAATAAAGATGCTATTATTATTATTATGATTGAATAACGATTTCGACGAAAATAATGGAGAGCATATAATCAACCGTATCACTGTGACCATAATCAATTGTTGAGGTGCGTCAAGTTGGTGACACACCCCTCGAATTTTGGTATCAAATTATTTCGAGAATTTTGTGCTAATTTTGTGCCAATTTGTGCCGTATGTTATGAATTTTGTGCCTCTTCCGTTTTCGAGATATTACAAGTTTTTCAAGTGTGTCACCAGCTTGAATCCGTGAGACACTTGTGGAAATCTAAAAATTTTCGTCTTTCGATAAATTGTGCCCATTTTGTGCCAATTGGTTCCGTATGTTACGAATTTTGTGCCCGTTCAGTTCTCGAGATATTTTGAGTTTTGTTTGTGGGGAGCGTCAACTTGGTGACACACCCCTCGAATTTTGTTATCAAATTGTTTTGGGAATTTTGTGTCCATTTTGTGCAAATTTGTACTGTATATTATGAATTTTGTGCCCGTTCCGTTTTAGAGATATTTCGAGTCACAAACTTCACGTTGAGTTATTCCTGTGAGATGAATAGATGTAGCAGAATTCAAAGACAAGCGTTAATTCCATGTCATGATATTATGTGAACATTTTAAAGTATGAGTTTGTGAACTGGCAGACTTTCGGTGAAAACATCCAAATTTCGAAGTTTCGACGACCTTTTCACTCGAAATAATAAATTCAATATAATAATTGAGTTGATGAATTAATATATAAGTACAGGCTTATCGAATATGTTGACACATCCTCAGTTATAATTATATATTAGCAATATTCTACTTCAATCCATAATGAGCTATATAACGATTCAATAAAACAGAAAATACTCATAAAAATATATTACTCTATAAATCCTACAAAACAAATAAAGAACAACAAGAGTAACAATACAAATAAAAACATGAATGTAACGTGAAAAATATAAATTGTAGCTAAATAAATAAATGAATGAAACCATCAAATCAAAATGTGTAAATTAATAAATAATTATTTACTGTTGACATCTCGGTGATTTTTGTCACTTTCTCTCGCATATTATCGTAAGCTTCCCAGTGATTATTATTGCGCCTACAAACTGCCCAAAGTGTCCGATACTGCTTTCTAAGACAGCTCCTTCATAGGCGACGCAACTACGCAAATGGTACCTTTTTTGATGAAACGCACCGTTTTGCTGAAAATCGCGAAAAACTCATTTTTCGACCTTTGAACTTGAATAATTTTTTTTCCATCCACGGGAATCATTGGGAACTTTTATAAATTTTTCATTATTATGTTTTGAACAATTTACCGATGTTCAGCTTGTTGGGACTTAATATAACTCACCCTCATTTTTTGGTCTGAATTGACCGGACTATCTACCCTCGATACGCGATCGTTTCGTTTCGTTTCATCGGTCAACTGCATATTCGGTTAATAATACATATTCCGATAGGGTTTAGTGAAAAATTGGTTAAAGTGACTTGAAAAACTTATCTCAGGGAAATTACCAAACAATAAAATGCTAGAATCATTGCGTTGAAGCATTAATACCGAATGATTTTTTAAGTAAAGTTAAAATTAAAATTGTCAGTATGATAGCCATAATACGATGAAGATTTGTATTGGATTCAAAAATCCAAATTATCAGTAATGATTATTTTATGATGATAAGTATGCAGCTGGCAAAGTAGAGTTTATAAGATTAATGTTTTCCTCGTAAAATTTTTTTTCTGATGTGCCTCATCATTTTATTTTGTCACAAGCCGCCACTGCAAAACATATGCTGTACCAATTCCTTACTCGATTCTCGTTCATCGTGATTGATTTGCTTGTCTTCTCTGTAATACGTGCATTTTTCTGCTTCATGGTTCAAGGAGCGAATAATTCATACTTCAGCACAATAGTTCTTACATACTGCTGAAATGAAGGGAATAAAACAACATATTAACGAGAATCCTTAGATGAAAAAAATTAAACTTATATTTGATATTTGATGAACAGCTCATTCTTAACATAATCATTCTTTAATACCTCTTTGGTCCCCTCGAAATTTTGTAAAAGGACCCCGAACATTTCTTATAGGAATTGGTTCCCCGTGGATTTGGCTGAAAATTTAATATGATGTTCAACTAATCCTTCTGATCAAATGTCTCCACAGTCACGAAGCTGTAAAATGCATACTTCTAGGAGTTTTTAGCGATAATGTATCCATTATGGCTTACGTATTACCGTTCACACAGAAATGTTCTAAAATATTTCGAATTGACAAAATCTGCTTTCGATAATCACGAAATATTTTCAAACATTTACAAAGAATCGCAAAAAACTCCTAGAAGTATGCATTTTCCAGCTTCGTGACAGTGGAGACATTTGATCAGAAGGATTTGTCGAACATCATATCAAATTTTCAGCCAAATCCATCGGAACCCAATTCCCGTAAGAAATGTGCGGGTTCCTTTCAGGAAAGTTCTTTAATAATTCCGATGACAGTTGCGGTAAGCCAAAATACCAATTGTTGATGGTGAAGAATTTTCTAATTATATGAAACGTACAATCATATGGAAGGTCGAATTTCACCTTGTTGAGATATCTTTGATCAACTTCTATGGAATTTCCACATCAAAATGTGTTTGAAATTTCATCAATTTTGAATTGGACAGACTGCTACGACGGAAGTGGGAAAAGATTGTTTTTATTTTGTTAATGATGGGTTGAACCAAATCCAGAGCGTCTTGAAGTAAGTTTTAGGGAATGAGCAAAGCAAAGTGGTGACACTCATGAAAAAAAAATAAAATATCTCAAAAAAGGAAAAATTTCCGAAACGATTTGATACAGAAATTCGAGGGCTGTGTCACCATTTTGACGCCCTCCCAAATAAAACACTAAATATTTCGAAAACTGAACGGGCACAAAATTCGTAACATACGGCACAATTTATCCAAGGAAGAGTATTTCCAGCTTTCCTCATATGAGTCTCATTGTGAGGTTGGTGACTCACAGGAAAAATTCGAAATATCTCGACAATGGAACGGGCACAAAATTCATAGTATACGGCACAAATTGGCACAAAACAGGCGCAAAATTCCCAAAACAATTTGATACCAAAATTTGAGGGGTGTCACCAACTTGACGCCCCCACAAACAAAACTCAAAATATCTCGAGAACTGAACGGGCACCAAATTCGTAACATACGAGTATGGCACAAATTAGCACAAAATGGGAACAATTTATCGAAAGAAGAAAATTTTCAAATTTCCACAAGTGTGTCACAGCGTCAAGTTGGTGACACACTTGAAAAACTTGAAATATCTTGAGAACGGAATGGGCACAAAATTCCCAAAACAATTTGATACCAAATTTCGAGGGGTGTGTCACCAACTTGACGCACCTCAATTGTTGACAGTTCACATTCTCTCATCCATAATGTAATCATACTTTATTTACACTTGAAACCTCTTGGTTATTAGATCAGGTTCTTGTACTTTTATTTCTAATAAGATTTACACTCGAAAGTGCCCATCATTATCATCAATTCTAATGTACACTCATTAAATTGGTTTTTCCATCATTCAAGAACTAGGTACTATAAATAATTTATAAATGCAATATTAAAATCAGTCTCCTTATTAGTTTCATACTAAAGAGAACTCATCATATTATAGTAAAAAAAATCATTTTTAAAAGTGAATCCCACAAGCTTTTACATAATTATACTTATAGAAAATATATGTACATCATTATCAGGTGAAGCTTAGCTCAAATAACTCACCTATCTGAGAAAAGAAAGATGAAAAAAATCGTCGAAAAATCTATTCAATATTAACAGAGTATTTCAGAATAATGTCATCAAACGTCAAAGAAGAATTTCTTTTGTTATTGAAGATAAGAGCTTATATGAACATGGTTCCGAAGCGGCTTCGTTACCGTGATAGGGAATGTCAAAAAAAAAAGATCCAAGCACTTATTCCAAGGGAAATATTGAACTATCATTTTTCCTAAATGTCTATATTTTTCGAATTTTCGGCTGGGGGTGATCGCAAGCGACTCGGTTGAACTCACTGATGAAGAATTTGTGGTCAATGAAAATGTAATCAGGCCGGCCGCCTGGCCGTCAACACGATAACCCTGGAACGGATTATGAGAGTTGGTTCGGGTTGCGAGTAATTGATATTTGAAATTTATCATTATTTGCAAGACCACAAGCAGTGGCGTAGTAACGCCACCACGGACCTGTGTTCAAGATATTTTACGGGCCCCTACCCTCACTAGCAGCGATGCCTGCTGGTTACATAATTAAAAAAATTAGATAAGGACAAAATAAAAGCACATTTTCTTTGTCACTTATATTAGAATAGTGACAATACAAAGTACGTGGGTACCTTCCACATATAAATATAACCAACTAACAAAATAACAACTACAACAAATAAGAACTATAAGCAAAATGAAAACAAAATAATATTAAAACCAAATCAACATATAAATATATTATTAATATAAAAAACACAAAAAAGAGATAAAAAGAAAGCGTAATCAAAACTTTTTTTGAGGGCTTTCGAATTTGCAAAATTTGTCACAATATTAGCTATACTTAATGTTCGGGCAACTTCATTTTCTATAGAAATAATTGAAGATAATTCTAGCAAGATTTCTTGAGACAAGTAACGAAGTTACTTGTGAATTATATCGTCGAGCTATTAGGCTCTTTTTTTCTAATTATTTTTGGTTTATGAAGATGTGTTAGTGACCAATAATCAATTCGAACATTTATCCTTGATTATATACCGAAAATTAATTTAAAATAATAATCTGATAACTCGACGATACAATTCACAATTCACTTAGTTTTCAATTCTATCAGCAATCCCCAAAGACTGACCTGCATTTTTTCATATTAAGAGAGGCGCCTAACGAAAAAATCAGCAACGTTATGAATTATAGAAATCACCTTCAATAACACTTTCAGAAATTCAAAAACACTAAAAAAAGTCAAGAATTTTGAGAACTTTCACTCTGAACACACTCACAAGCACAAGGTCGTTTAAAATTCGAATAGGTACTTATTTCTCTAGAATAGGAATAGAAGTGAAATGATATCGCATTTTTACCCTAGTCCAAAAAAAAATTTCCCTATGTACACGAAGAATCCTACATCAAAGAAGCCGCTCAAAAAGAAGCCGTCCCAATAAAGCGATCATCTGGTGACGTTAATGTAATGTAATTATCCCCTAAACAGAATGCCGACACGCTTCATGCAAAGAGTTCGGTACGATTGGTCCAGGCCGCAAAATTGATTACGGGGATTGTAATTTTCACCAGAAGAATATAAATATAAATAAGGAATTGTTGATTCAACGTTTTCATTTGTGTGCGATGTGGTAAATTTTAATAACAATCATATTTCTGATATGAATTTATAACTTTAACTTTTCGGAGATAAGTTGGTTTTAGTACAAAATGAAGGATTTATTCTGCAAGAAAAAATAGTATAGTCGTCCCAAATCCGGGCCAGGCCCCGATGGGGCCCGGGCCCGTGTTCTTCGAACACGCCGAACACCGGTCACTACGAACCTGACCACAAGTTAAGGACTTAAAAATTTTCCGCTAGATTTAAGGTAACGACACGTCTATATGTTAACGGTCGGCCGTAGACCGGGTGTTAACACAATAACTTCCGAAAAAACGGCTGCAAGACCTGATTTCAGGATAGGTTTGAGATTTGAAATTGAAAGATGAATAAAATGAAACCAAAAGCCCTCATGATATCCAAATTAGCATTATCGTTTTTCCAATACGAAAACTCTCGCGAAAGCTTCTGCCTTCAAAATTTTTCAATATTTCAGAATTGACTTTCAATTGCTTGTGACTTCAAATTCGCTATAATGGCTAAAACCATTGATTGCCCAGTGAAAATTGAGGAAAAAAAAATCACAACATCAGATAGTCCTTGATCTATAATTCACACCGAATGCGAAATAGCTCATTACAAAGGAAAAAAATGATAAATGTCCAAAACATTCTTATAATTTGAAAGAATTTCTGCAACAAAAATCGATTTTAATGTATCAATTAAAAGCATTCTGACGTGAAGTGTTATTAGGAGAAAATATGGTAAGGGCTGTATAATATCTCCTGACGTATTTATTCCTCGTAAACGTTGAGAAGGTCTCGTAAAAATACCTTTTTATGGTGCACTTTTTCATATACGACATAAATAATAACTATTATTTTCTAAAGAGCAAGAGTTCATGTTGTGATTTCATGGGGTTTCAGTTCGCTAGTAATGTCAGAACAAGGATAATTTACTTTTCCATAATGGGATTTCTTGGATATGTCACGTGAAATAACATCAGTCTCGCGAGTGTGGATACACCTCAAAGAATATAAAATAATATATGCTAAGAATAAATTCTGAACGCTATCCTCCAGCCAAGTTGTTTACCAAAACTTTAGAATCACATAGATAGTGTTTAGTTTCTTGATGCGATGTGATTGCATTTTCATTTCAATTTGACGTTCATGAACTGAATTATTTTAGTGATTTGGTGGCAGTTTATTGTTGCTTAAGAGTACTGCGGTTATCAGAGCTATGACAAAATTACTAAAATGTTGTATTTTTTTCATGAATGCTTTTCATCTCACTCTAATGCTTGGTTGATTACAATCACGCGTAGGGGCATATCTATGTTAATTTCTTACTCTGAGGATTAACATCATAAATACAGTGTGTTTGGTCATAACGTAGCGATTATTTAAAGGCATCAAATATACCTAATATTATCTACAAAAATACCCACATTGGGAAGTTTACCCCCTTAGTTTTGGAGTAGCTTCCATTTCAAATTTACTTTTTCCCCCTTCCAAATAATATCGATTTCTTTAGACATAAAGGTCTAACAGGTGTAAAAAAAATTTTTTTGAAAGATGATACTACAAATTTTCATTAAAGTTGAACAATATGGAAAAATTCAACTTGAAAATGCCATGAAAAAATTCTTCAAAAAAATTTCAGTAGAAAAATGTTGTGATTTTCTCAATGAATTAGCAATAGTACAAGAACTAGCATATTGAAGTATATTTTTTTTCAATGATATAACACGCAAGGATATTAGCTACAAAACGACTTCTACATCATTTCGTTTAGTTAAATAATTTGAGAGTTATGGCTGTTCGAACATGACCACTACGCGAGCGCCCCAAACTTTTTTTGTTGCTTCAAATAGTCGGGCGTGTGAACAGGTTTGAAAATATTGTTGTTGTAGTGGTGAGTGAGCAGGACAAAACTTTTGTTTTCAAGTCACCACATGTAGGCATTTTATTTTATCATTTTTCATAAGCATCATGTTCGAACAGCAATTACTTTCTTGTTATGTAACTTACAGAAGTTATGTTAGTATGGTTTTGTAGCTAATATCCTTCCGTGTTAGCTCATTGAAAAAAAGTATACTTCAATGTGCCAGTTCATGTACTATTGCGGATTCACTGGGAAAATCAGTAAATTCTTTTACTTACATTTTTTTTAAACAATTTTTTATGACATTTCTAAGTTGATAGTTCTTTATATTGTTTCACTTCGATAAAAGCTGGTAGTATCATCTTCCAAAAAACATTTTTTTCACATCTGTAGGACCTTAATGTCCAAAAAAATCGATATTATTTGAAAGGTTAACTAAAATAAAAAAGTAAATTTAAAATGCGGGCTACTCCAAAACTAAGGGGGTGAACTCCAAAATGTGGATGTTTTTGTCAATAAAATGAGTTATATTTGATGCCATTAAAATATCGCTATGTCACGACCAAACACACTGGATAATTTCCTCTGAATAAACAAGTGATACTACTTCAAACCACAACAATTTTCTGAAACCACTTCCTAATGAAAATTCGCACCAGATTTCAGCCTACTACACGCAACTCATTCTTTTACGTCAAGTTTCCCTCAAATAAAGAATCGAATCCAGACGAACTTCGCACTAAGCCATGTCTGCCATTCGTGTAATTATCCAAAACGAAAATTATTCCACTTCGTTATTACGACAAAAACTGAATTTCTAGTGTTTCCAGTGCTTTGTTCGTGAGCAAGACCGCGTACCATGTGTGCCTGAAAATTGTAGACGGGAAGTTGAACAAAGGACACAACAAGGGGTGGAATTGTGAGAGCAGAAATTTCTCTAACATAAAAACACAGAAAAGTGTGGTTGAAGGAGAGGTGTATGAGCGCCTATCGACGCTTCTAATGAATAGCATGAGGCATGAGATGAATGCTGTGAGGCTTAGATTGTTTCGCCTGAGGCCTTGTGATATTATATTCGCAGCGGTATAACGGAGTTCTGCGAAAAATTGCTAATTTTGACGAAACGACCTGTGCGGTAATGTTCAGGAAGATGTTCTTCAGAAAGGGAACTCTTGAGCTTTAATTCAAATAAGTTAAATGAATGATGGTTTATTCGTTGCTGTGAAATTTGAAATTAAAGTGAGTGTACAGGGTGGGCATATTTCGATGTTTTAGCAATACAACTTTTAAACCAGAGGAGATAGACAAAATCTGATACCCACTTCTCGATCTCTTTTTCTGAGAAACTAACAAGAGTAGTATTAATTTTTGGCTACCTTCTTTTGAAATCTAGTTATAAGCGAGAATTGGAAAAATGGCGATATCGAGAAAAATTCATATCTCCGCTAATACTGATGATAGAGCTCTGAAATTAAAACATTATAAAGGCACTTTTTTATTTGTAATCCAGTGGGTTGCTCGCCTTTTTTCCACCATTTCTAATTACGAAGCTATAACCCAAAGTTTTGTTTTTTTGAATGAAATACTAGATTTTTGTGCCATTTTTTGAAAGGTCAAATTTTTCTGATTTCAAAAAATATATAACATTCTATGGTTTGTATCAATATGAGTACAGAAAATGATCAAAAACCTATTTTCATCTAGGTCTCAATATTTTCTATGGTTCCAACTATTGATTTGCACAGAAAAATTTAGCATCGTATAATTACAACAATCTCTTTCCAGAAGTCTTTCCATTTCTATGCTCTTTACTCAATTTCTCCAAGATGTGGATCTTTTCGTTATTTCGTAATCCATTTTAAGATATAAGAGTTTATTAAATACAGGGTGTCCCGAAAACAATGGATAAGCCTGCAACTATAGATAGACCCTGTCGAGGTCTAACTTATTTCAAATTTTTACCTCAATGAAAACTCCACGGTTTCCGAGATATTCATGGTTTTCGTATTTTTAGAAAATTTCCAAATGCGATTAGTTTTTCTAGTGCCATTTATACAAATGAAGATGTATTTCGATATGGTTTTTTTTAATTTCACATGAGATGCTTCAGCTATCGAAAACAAAGAATTGAATTCATCAAACTAGTGTAAAAAGTTGAAAAATCGTGATTTACAAAAAAAAATTGTAAACTAAATGAAATTTCCTTCAAGTTTGATGAGCTACAGTGTAAAAAAATGTGGGACGCCCCTGGAACACATCATCTTAAAAACTTACTCAGTTATTGCAGATTCCAAAAAGGTATCATAAGCCTAGGCATTCTGTAGTTTTTCATTCTCGTAACTACTTGATTACCAAATAGTCGAAAATTTTCGAAAAACTGTTTTTGTTGTAATCGTTATTCTGAGCTCATGTGTTAAAGTCCGGAGGCCATTTTTGTTGGAATCTAGTGGAAAATTACGAAAATTATTTTTATTTTGAAAAAAGCAGTAGCGTATCGTTTCTCTGGTTGAATAGAAATATGGCATTATTTGCATTCAACACCCTGTATCTCGAAAACCTTACTGGACCTAAATGTATTTGACAAAATTTCTTACATTCTGTACAATGTTAAAAGGTAAGTATCAACGTAAAAAATATCCTGTGTTGCTACGATAGAGGTATGTGGAATATTCATTACAAATAAAATAAAACGGATTATTACCAAATTACTACTCCATGGAAAAAATAAAACGAATTAGTACCAATTACTTATTCATAAAGAATTCGAAATGAAACAATGAGTTCAGTCATTCATAGCGTAAATTTATTCATAATAATAATAACACTTTTGTGGACACTCGTTCACAGTCAGTAACCTAGGTAATTTTAATTTTATTTAACTTCTAATAACTATAGTTTTGAAACTGACTGTGAACGAATTATCATAAAAGTGCTGTTATTGTTCTAGTGTTCTACTGGTACTTTTTCAAAATTTTTTTCTGTTAAATATGAATTGACTAGCTTTATGATTTGGATATTGTAATAATAAATTGTTTACTGACTGTGAATGAGTGTTCACAAAAGTGTTATATTGTTCTATTCAAGCCGGGTTTCATTTTTTATGAATAAATTTAAGCTATGAATGACTGAACTCATTGTTTGATTTCGAATCCTTTATTCATTTCCAATGAATAAGTGATTGGCACTAATTCGTTTTATTTTTTCCATCGAATAGTAATTTGGTAATAATTCGTGTTATTTTATTTGTAATGAATATTCCACATACATCTATTGTAGCAACACAGGGTATTTTTTAAGTTGGTATTTTCCTCTTAACACTGTACAGAAAGTAAGAAATTTTGTCAAATACAATTAGGTCCGGTAAGGTTTTCGAGATACAGGGTGTTGAATGCAAATAATGCCATATTTCTATTCAACCAGAGAAACGATACGCTACTGCTTTTCTCAAAATAAAAATAATTTTCGTAATTTTCCACTAGATTCCAACAAAAATTGCCTCCGGACACTAACAAATGAGCTCAGAATAACGATTACAACAAAAAGAGTTTTTCGAAAATTTTCGATTATTTGGTAATCAAGTAATTACGAGAATGAAAAAACAACAGAATGCCTAGGCTTATGATACCTTTTTGGAATCTGCAATAACTGAGCAAGTTTTTAAGATGATGTGTACCAGGGGCGTCCTACATTTTTTTACACGGTAGCTCATCAAACTTGAGAGAAATTTCATTTAGTTTTCAATTTTTCTTTATAAATCACGAGTTTTTAACTTTTTACACTAGTTTGATGAATTTAATTCTTTGTTTCCGATAGCTGAACCATCTCATGTGAAATTAAAAAAAACTATATCGAAATACATCTTCATTTGTATAAATGGCACTAGAAAAACTAATTGCACTTGGAATTTTCATTAAGGTAAAAATTTGAAATAAGTTAGACCTCGACAGGGTCTATCTATAGTTGCAGGCTTATCCATTGTTTTCGGGACACCCTGTATATCCATGTTCGAATTTTGTAGAAATTAGTTGAAAGCATAGAAATAATGAGATTAACGGAAGGAGACTGGCTCTTGTTATAGGAAGCTCCATTTTTCTGTGCTCATCAACAATTGAAACCATAGAAAATATTGAGACTCAGAAAAAAATAGGTTTTTGACCATTTTCTATACTCATATTGATACAAACCATACGATGTTATATATTTTTTTAATCAGAAAAAATTAAGCTTCCAGAAAATGGCACAAAAATCTAGTATTTCATTTAGGAAACATAACTTTGGGTCATAGCTTCGTAATTAGAAATGGTGTACAAAAGGCGAGCACGCCACTGGATTCTAAGTAAAAAAGTGCCTGTATAATGTTTTTATTTCAGAGCTCTATCATCAGTATTAGCGGAGATATGAATTTTTCTCGATATCGCCATTTTTCCATTTCTCGCTTACTTATAACACGAAAACAAAAGAAGGTAGCAAAACTTAATACTACTCTTGTAAATTTCTCAGAAAAAGAGATCAAGAAGTGGGTATCAGATTTTGTCTATCTCCTCTGGTTTAAAAGTTGTAGTGCTAAAACATCGAAATATGCCCACCCTGTACAGTGGTCTCAGAATTCAAAATATGTCCCCCCATGTAAGTGAATTGGTGATTGGAGCTACTCAAAGTGAGCTGTTAGGGATATTTTTTTTAAACACCTCCTATTTTCCCTTTGATTTAATGAGGTTTGATATCTTGAAAAAGCATCTGAAATATTAGAACAGAGGGGAAAAATGAGGGAATATGAGTGATATAAAAACCGCCTCTGTGCCACAATCTAGAGTCAAATTTGATCTCTGGTCCTCAAAAGCACTTCGTTATTCAACGACCACTTTTATTGTGTTCATTTCCAACATATACAGGGTGTACCGAAAAATGTGAGAAATATCTCGGATTCAGATAAAGCATAAAAAAATAAGATGACAATTTTCCATAATTGTTTTTTCCTAGCGGCCCTCCCTACGAAGATACGACCTCCTTCTTCCATTTTTTTTTTTTGAGAACGGTTCATCTGATCGACACTGAACAGAAGTACCTTTTTTTTAGCTTAATGTTCAAGGTATCCAACTTTGATTTTTTTAGCACTTTATTATACAGGGTGTTAAAAATTTAAGCATTAAAATGTACAACCCAGTTCGCCTCTGGTAAACTGAACAAGCTAATTGAAAGTTGAGTGCGGTAATTTAAGAGGTCCATAATACTCTTAATCATATCGAATTTTCATCAAATTATATCGAGTAGTTAAACTTATCCCACTTAAATTGATTTTCAGTGGCGTCATTTAGGAGGTCGTATCTTTGTAGGCAGGGCCTCTAGGAAAAAAAAATATGGGAACTTGTCATCTTCATTTTGTATGTTCTATCTGAATCCGAGAGATTTCCCACATTTTCCAGGACAACCTGTATGCAAAAAACCTCATATGAACAAAAACGAAGGAGGAGCAACGAGAAGATAAGAATGAAATATAGTAATAAATGACCACCAATCGTAGAGGCACATGACAACTTCAATAAGGAATTGAGGACACGCAGAATTGATCATCATTATGGAGTGATTATTTATAAAAAGTTTGAAACTATTATGAATAACGGTGGACAGCCTTAAAATATTTCGAACAAAACTCCTTTGAGACGAAAAAATTCAAGACAATGTACCTATTTCTTCAGCGTAAAGTGGCAAAATGTAGATTTTTCATTATTCATGTCCATCCATATAAAGGTATTTCCAGTGTCATTTTGATATTCGAAGAAAAAAGCAATTTATCGACATAAATGATCGTATGTTTATTTCATTATAAAGAAGCTATGCCGTTAATACTGGAAAATAACATCAGGCAAATGACCACCACGACCACTCTTACAGGACCATATCCTTTCAATGAAATGTTCCATAACCAAAATGGCAAAGTGGCTGCCCTATGTCCTCGATAGCTTCACGAATTCCATCTTTGAGGTCTTGAATCGACGCTGGGCTATTGGCGTAGATCTTCTCTTTCACGTGGTCCCAAAGGACGAAGCCACGTGGTCCCAAAGGAAGAAGCCGCAAGGTGTTAAATCACATGATCTCGGCGCCATATTTTGATCACCTCTTCGAAAGATGACACGGTCCGGAATCTTTTCCCGCAAACGATCAATGGTTTCGTTGCTTGTGTGGCACCTATCGCCGTCTTGTTGAAATTAACTGTTGTCCAGATCAATACTATCCAATTTCGTCCTCAAAAATCATTATACATCTCTAGATAGCACAATCCATTCACCGTAACTGTTGCTCAATACTTTCTGCTACAGCTGCAACATTCTCCGCTGTTCTTGAACGACGTGCATGGGTTTTATTCTTCACATCACTAACTTGTCCCAACAGATCGAATTTTTCCACCAATTTCTTTATTGCGGTCTAACAAGGCGCTTCACGACGACCCAAAAATGTTCGAGTTTAACGAACCACCTCTGCCAAATTTTCATCATATTTAGAGTGAATTTTAATAATTTCAATGCGTTCTTGAAGCGTGTATCTTTCAATTTATATTCATGGCGTAGTTTCTACTTGTTAAATGTCAAAAAATGACAGCTTCAAACGTGACATCTACCGAAACAGCAGGCTGTCCAAAATATTACCTCCTATTAGAAAACCCTTTTTGTAGGAATTCATGTTTCTCTTGATGAAATTGATTCTCTATGTAAAACTCGAAACGTATGAGAAGCTTTAGCGAACTGACAACGTTAAGCTAAGGTGATCCAGATATAAGGCTGAAGCCACTAAGACGCTTTTAGAACTGGGAAACTTCTTGTATCAAAGGTCATACGATATATGGGTTTCGTTAGGGTCGTGTGAAGAAATTGTATAATTAATAAGGGTTGTTGTACCTCGTACCGACGCCGACTTACAACGGTGAGGTCGTTTTCGTCAGCACATTGCAGTGATGAGGTGACTAGAAGGCGTTCGCAGTGCGAATAAGCACTCTGGAAGCTTTGAGAGAATTAGCAATTATCACAATGAATCTTTCACATGAGGGAAAAGTGATCTTCTTATATTCCGGTGAGGCAAATCAGCAAATAAAATATATTTAGAGTTTCAGACAAACCGTTCTTAGATGGTATACAAAATAAATTCTATAATTGGCTCTCCCAATTCTTCTGTAATAAGAAATTGAATATAGTCTTTTCCAAGTAAATACCTTAAACGTTTTGCCCCAGGAAAACGTTTCGTTGAATGTTTTTTTCCTGCGCGATTTCAATCGTCTGTGGAATAAATATTTTACTTCGGTTACTCACCAACTACATCCAAGTACCCAACTTGACTCTTCATTGGATCCGTATTTATTTGACACATGTACCAGCCTCTGTCAGTTTCCTTAACTTCTTTGATGTGAAGGAACCAGGTTTTATGTTCACTATGGGTTATTCCTATCCTTTGATTTTTCGTGATTACATGACTATGTATTGTCAGTATCGTTTGAGTATCAACTCTCAACCACGCCACCTGAAAATGAAATATCGATGTTGAGCTATTTGATGATGATTAATTTATGAATCACTACGAGTATATAAGATTATACAACAATTCACAAGGCTGCTGGTAGGTAAAGTTCACATATCTGTAAAAATTCAGTCTGTCGGTTATCTATACTAATATTATAAAAAGGAAAGATTTGTATTTTTGTGAGTTTGTGGATTTGTGGGTTTGATACGAGTTAACTCATGAGCTACTAGACCGATTTCAAGAATTCTTTCACTCTTAGAATGCTACACTATCCCTGAGTAACATAGGCTATACCTTTCACCCGAGAAAATTAAGGAAACCTACTATAACTTCAATGATAATAAATATGAGTACCAAAATCAGTCATGATCAGCTATTTTCAGGTGCGCTGCAAAAACCGTAAGGCGTACATGGAAACAATGTATGACGGAAATGTACCTCTTTTATAGTTCTACAAAAAAGTCCGGGATAGCATATATCTATCTTTCAAGGTTTACTCAGTATCACCTTTAAAGGTATCCGAATGTTTCTCAAAATTATGCATTATTAGACAGTATTTTTTTATGAATACGCTATTGATCCTTATCCAATTAAATACGTCGTTCATAACCAGTATTTAATTTAGAACGAAATTGCCTTCTACATCATTCAATTATGATGAATACATCAAAAGATATGGCAGGTTGAAGATGAAATCGCACCAAAATGCGTCTCCGTGGTAGGCACTAGGAGGGTAGGAGAAGGTACCGAAGTGTGAGGGATGAATTAATGTATTTTGGATTGCCTGATGCCCGTATGTTTATGATAACAAATCAGATCAACAGATGGCGCTGTAGTCGTTATTTAGGTTACTCATCTACTCTGCAACTAAACGGCTGGATCGAATTGAATGAATTTTTGTGTATACATAACAACGTCTGTTGGGTCTGGTAGTTTGATATAATGTTCCCGATTACTGGAAATTTCTATTTTACTTTTTGAGCTCGTTCTTGGTGCAACTCAAAGCTAAGTTTTTTCAAGAGTGCGCTTGTTTCGTATTTAACGCTGGAAGGGTTATACTTGACTTGATAGAACTTACTGATTTATGTAAAGGTATATTAATATATTCTTCTGAATTCAAGAGCTAACATAATACAATACATAAAATAAAAACAAAAATCCCTTATGAGGTTAGTGCAAAAAAGGGTACCATACTGTTTTTTCGTACGATACCAGAGCTCAGAAAAAAAACCAGTAGAAACACCCTGTATCGCCGTTCCAACAAAAATAACACTATTCGAAGATTGAAGGATGTATTCTTTATTTAGTTCAACCGTTAACCCTCTCCACGACGCCTTCGGAATTCTGTCTATGTCGTGAAGAATAATAGACGAATAGAAAAATCGAAAAGTCTATAAAAATAAAGTGAAAATTCATGACGAAAATGATTTCATGTCGTTGATCATAAAATGGTAATGATGTGCTTCACGTTGAGTAATTAGAGTCTTGGATCTGACATGAAAGAATAAATTGAAGGCAATATATAAACAGTTAAATTCGTTGGAGTATTTATTTTCTGATACCAATCGAAAATCCATAAGTTATTTAAAAACAACCAAATGATCAATGGTCGGTATAATCCCTCGGAATAATAATTATCATCAGTTATCTAGATTATAGAGAACCTTTTTTTTCAGATGAGTATACAATAATTAATATGCAACGAGTTTTCAAACCATAGCTTAGCTTCACCTCATTCAAGGTCAACAGTATAGTCTAGACTAGCTATTTCTCAATGACGTAACTGGTTTGGTTCTTTTCCACGGAAATTATTATCTCGTTTTATTTTCTTGCTAATGAAATTGAAGACTCCGAAAGAAAAGGCGGCATTAAGTTCTCATAATCGCTTTTATTGAATTAGTAAGAAACACCTACTGCTTATATTTTTTATGGCAGATTATATTATCCAGATGTTGACAAAGGCCTCGTCACGTATTTTTATATTTCTGACCCTACCAAGAGCATTTTCATTAAGTACAAACTGACAAAAAACGAGGGAATGGAACCAGAACATGGTATTCGCATTTCGCACCAATAAAATTTTCACTTCAGAAAGCGTTTGAGCTCTTGTTTACGATAGAGAAACGAAAATTCAAATTTGAAAAACCTTGGACCATTTATCAGTCTAGAAATTCAACTTGAAGTCTTAAACCAACTGTGAAAATTTGTTATTGTTTTTGCTCTCGAAAGTATTTTAGTCCGGTCTATTTAGACCAAAGAATGAGAGTGAAGTTACATAAAGTCCCAACCAGATGAATTTCTGTGAAGTTGTTCAAAACATAATTATAAACAATGTCTAAAAGTTCCTCATCATTCCCCTGTGAGGAAAAAATTTTAATCGAGGTCAAATGTCGAAAAAATTAGTTTTTTCGCGATTTTCAGCAAAACGGTAAGTTTTATCATAAAAGTACCTCAGACAAAAATTGTAGATCATTAAATTATCTATAAAAAATGTATGAATACTTTTTTCTTACGAGCCACCGTTTCTGAGATATAACGATTCAAAAAGTTATAACTACACTACCTCATAGGTGGCGTGGAAACGTGTGCATATTATGACGATACCGACTTTTATAACTTTTTGAATCGTTATATCTCAGAAACGGTGGCTCGTAAGAAAAAAAGTATTGATACATTTTTAATAGATAATTTTATGATCTACAATTTTTGTCTGGGCTACTTTCATGATAAAACTTACCGTTTTGCTGAAAATCGCGAAAAACTCATTTTTTTGACATTTGACCTCGAATAAAATTTTTTCCTCACAGGGGAATGATGAGGAACTTTTAGACATTGTTTATAATTATATTTTGAACAACTTCACAGAAATGCAGCTTGTTGGGACTTTATGTAACTTCGAATGTCTAAATAGACCGGACTATTTACGATTTCCTTGACATTTTCCCCAAATTTTGAATTTTTATAACAAGCCGAATGAGCAGTTGATGCAATATTAAGAAACTTGATTGAAATGTTGCAGAGTTAATAACTTCGAAACTCACCAACTGATTTGAACCCCTAACAAATAATATTGAGTAAGCAAGTATTTCTTTCAAGAAAAACTTTAGACAGTCGTCGTAGGCGAAGGCGCGAGCAACCAATTAAAAATTTTCAGGGTGGGTTAATTTTCCAAAAAAATTTCAATACATGAATGAGCATATTAAAACTGAATCCAACGTACCTATATTATGCAACGATCGTATAATGATAGCTTTTATTCACGAAGTGATATTTTTGGAGAACTTGTCAATGTATATTTTGTAATCACAATTGCTTTAATTGATGTGATAAAAGTAGATTTGGCTCTCGATTGACAAGGTATACCCATATTTGTTAGTTGGAGTATTTTAAAATACTGAAGAACTATCAATTTGAAGAATATAATAATAATATTTAAATCTATGAAGCGTCGGACGGCGAAATTACTCATTATTCACTTGTGATTAATGGGTATATTATGGCCGAGCAAACAGACGTATATTGGCTTGATTAAACAACAGTTGTGGATAAAATATATTTTTGTATATGAGAAAACTTTCGAAATCCATTGATTTTATTCAAGACCAATTTCATCCTAAAACGAATGCTAATCAAACATTTATTGACAAGAAATTCTTCATGATAGATGATTGAGATCGAGAGTTTTTGAGATCTTGAAAATGAATTGCATTTTCAATTGAGGAGCTTTCATTATGGGCAAACAAACTTTTTATTATATCAAAAAATTTAATTTTTTTCTGCAGAAAAGAACCACAATATGATTTTTTTTTTTCTCAGCAAACTGGTACCCTGGAATTTTCAAGTTTTCGAGTAGTTCTTTCCACAAGAACTAGAGACATGAATAAACGCAGAAAAATTCCTTTTTTTCTACAATCTTCATTGAAATATTTACAAATTGACGACTGGTTCTGCAACTTTATGCATTCATACTAATAAAGCCGGGTTTCAGAAAACTCCAATCACCTTGATTATTGATATGTCATCATTTCTGTGCAAATTTCAGTTCATTTTTGACATAAGCCGGGTTTCACAAAAACCCCGATCACGTTGATTGATGAAGTGTCATTATTTCTGTGAAAATTTCAGTTCATGTTTGACGTCAACCATCGAACTTTTCTCAAAATCAACGATTTGATTCCACAATCGAGCTTTGTGAAACCCACGGTAAGTCACACTAAATTACTGAACGTCAAAATATAAATTCAATTATCCAACTTCAATGAATGGAGAACCATTTTTCACTGAAAAGTACGATACAATTTGTATGCTAGTTTTTTTGACGTTCAGTAATTTAGCGAGTATGTTTAACTTGATAATATGACTACATAGAGTCTCGAAACTAGTCGTCTATTTGTAACTATTTTGATGAAGATTGTGAAAAAATACGACTTATTCTTCGTTTATTCATTTTGATGATCCCACATTTTCCAGTCTTCAAATTTTTATTTAACTATAAACAGTCGTTCTTGGGTGAAGGCAAAAAAGTTAAATTCATGAATGAACAAAATGAAACTGAATTCAAATCCAAATTCGTAAAACATATTTTTTGATATGAGAAAGCATTTGAAATTTTCTGATGTAATCTAAGATGTTCCTCCAATTTCTACCTTCAATTGAAAATTAATCAAACAGCCTAGTAGTTTCAATTGACACAAGAATCTTCGTGAGAGATAATCGAGATCGAGAGTTTTTGAGAGCTTGAAAATGAATTGCATTTCCAAGGAAAGAGCTCTCATTATGGGCGAACAACTCTCTTATCGATAATCCAGCCATTTGGCAATAAAATTTAATTACAGAGATCAGAACCTTATCATCAAATGGCTCACGAATTATCGTGGTTCCGAGCAATTAAACTTCTCCAGCAGTCGATCGGCGTCATCAACAGGAAATACGACAGAACTTGAAGACGAAACGGGAGGAATTGGTGAATAAATATAAGTAAAGTTCGGGAAACTGTTCATCACAGATGTAGCTCATTAGATGGCTTAAAAGCTGAGTACGTTCGGATGCAGAGGCCACTTTGCGCTCGTTTGAAGCAATCAGAAAGCTTCGGTGCTAATCAATCGTGGGCTAGAACAGGAAATTAGGATCTATTTGTAGGTACTTCATTTTCGTCTTCTCTTCGTTATAAGATATAAGGCTCGATTGATTCAACTAAATATCAGTGAGGCTGAATTGGAAATTATAATATTACGACTATCGAAAGTTTCATATTTCGAACTCAAGAAAACAGTATGCTATCTTCATAACGTTGAGCTAAAGAATTATTCAGTGCAACTTCTGCATACCAGTTTAAGTTATAATTTTGTATCCCCTCGAAACACTTTATGCTAACTTCTGGAGCGACTTCAATTCAGAACCGCCTGACTAATGTTCCCGAACTATTAACGCGTTCGCTCTGCTCACGCATTAAAATATCTTGACCATTAGTCGCTTGATTAAAAACCGAGTTGATTACAAGATTCTTCCGAAAAGCTCACCATGAATTGTGTGTGGATTCTTGATTGAAATACAATCTCATTTTGCACAAGACATACATTGGACATGGAACTTCTATGTCTATGTCTATCTCAACTTGAATTGTGTATGAATTCTTGATTGATATACATTCTCATTTCGCACAAGACCTAGTTGATTAATAGTTATTCAATCAACTAGGTTATTGAAGACAGCGACTAATGGTCAAGATAGTTCGAGACCATTAGTCGCTTGATTAATAACCGAGTTGATTACAAGATTTTTCCGCCGATCTCAATATGAATTCTGTATAAATACTTGATTGGAAAACATTCATATTTTGCACAAGACATTCATTTGACAAATCTAAATTTTTATGTTTCTATGATCCATTAGAGTTTTGACATTTCTGGTAGTGCTTCTGAATACTTTGTGTACAGTTGCCATGAGGATTGCACATTAAAATGGATAAAAAATTGGGCATTAAAATGGGTCATTAATGCCCAATTTCGTACACATCAAAATCACCTTTTATTTCGAGGTCGGCGGAAAATAACAATTAATAATCATTTCAAATTATTTCGTTTCCACAGCTTAGCCAAACCTTAAATTTCTTTTCGAATTTCGACTTTTCTGGTTATCTAATGTGACCTAAAGTCAAGTTCAACTGAGCCACTTGCACTCACACCAACCGACAGGCAAGGATGTTAAATTCAGCGATAATATCTCAAGATTTCGTAGGTTTAGATTCATCAGTATCTTCATCTGATGGCATGTCATAATGACAACGTTATGTCACTCAATTTTAATGACATAAGGAAGCTAATTATGGGACAAATGCTCAGTTGCAGGAACGTCCATTAAAATTTAAAGGTCCATTAAACCCTTAATCCTCCATTAGTTCCTTGTAATAATGGAGGATTAAGAGTTTAATGGACCTTTAAATATTAATGGACGTTCCTGCAACTGACACTAAGTACCATAATGAATTCATTATGGTACTAAGTACCATAATGAAATTCTATAAGGAAAACATGTCATTGTGACATGTCGAAAATGCAGTTTTTAATTTTTCGAAAATGTATTGATATAAATGCCATCAGATAAAATTTGGTATGTAATACGAATCATAAACAATCATTATGGCACACGCCGTGTTATCGGACTCGGCTAAGCCTCGCCCGATAACATTCAGGACTTGTACCATAATGATCGTCTTTATGATCCTTATTACATAAATAAATATTTCAGTTGGAAATTAAGATCATAGGCATGATTGAGACACGGAAAGGAAAGACTCCAAAAAAGGAAGCATAACTTATTGAGGAAAGAAGAATTCAATAAAGAAACAAAATTCGTAAAAGGTGTGTCGTATTCTTCACGCGATATACATTTTCATAGCTGAAATCAGCATTTGGGTGAAAATGTTTCAGTTGATGACAATTTATTCTTCACTAGCAGGTTATTGATGAAAACTCATTTGTTTCTAATAAAAGATTCAGGTATCCATTTATCTGATGATTTCCAAAATTGTATAGATAAATTGTCTAACAGCAACACTTTTATCATCTGAATCTAGATTACTACTCGATTGCCCAAATGACAATTTTTGGGAAATTCATCATAAGCTTACAAAAATGACTTTATAAATGATTAATTCAGCCTTGTCCTGGAAAGGAAATGTACAGCCAGCACAATATCGAAGTTGATGTAAGGACATTTTTTTGCTATAAAGTTATTTTGAGTTTCATGTGATCACATAAAATGTTGAGGAGTTCAAGAAAATTCAATGTTTAGTTGCTTCAATCATTTTTGCAATGAAATGAAATATACTTTATGGATTGATTCTTTGTGGTTAGGAACACGCACAAAAATCATAATGTTAACGTACAGGGTGATCCAATATTCACGAAAATGGAAAAGGTTTAAAACATTTCTAGTCCGGATCTGATTTATTCAATTTCAGAGATATTGAAAGATGGCAATCGTAAAGAGTGAAAAAAATTCCAAATTTGAAATAATTAGGCCGATTAGATCAAAAGTTATTGAACTATAAAATTTCATTCATGGGTAAGATGATGAACATCACCCAAACAAAAAACCTCTAACGATTAAAACCTCTTGAGGCGAGTGCTGCTTGATGTCCTGATACACGGTAGCCGTTTGTCGCATTCTTTCCGTGACACCCTGTATAAAGTAGGAACGATTTTTCAACAGCCCAAATTGTTTCAACAGATTCTTTAACTTCATAGACATCGCAATATTCGATTCGTGAAACAATGTCGAACTTACGCTTTCGTATGATCTTGAAATAATAATATGTGTCTCAAAATGGTGCATGCGTCGGGTTCTTGTATAAACGTTTTAAAATACGAAATGTATTTAGATGTTGATAGGATCTTGTTATAATGATTTGATTGATCTCGGATATGACGTAATGAAGCACCATGTACTGAAAATTATTACATCGCCCAACATTAACAGGCCGTACTGAAAAAAAATAATCTGGCTGCGCCAAAAAATTGTAGATGCCGTTAAAGTCATCAATACTGGATGATACGCTCGATTAATAAAACTATCTTTTTTGAGGAGATGTAGGGTCTGCTTTGCATCTCAATGCAATTAATTTGGGCATTTGCTTTGAGTTGCATAAACTTTTAATATTGATTATTGCATTTCATTTAAAATTTTAACAAACAATTTTGTCACAATTTTTTTTGCCTGTTTCTTCAGTAATTATTTTTCATTTCACACAAACTTGTACCTCCTAATTGTTGACATAGGAAAGCCTTAAGGATAAGAATCATTTTAACTAGATGAAAAGAATAAGCTCACTATTGGGTTTCCTCAGAAAAAAAGTCTTTTCTCATTTAATGAACAAATTAGCAAGTAATATACATTTTTGATATTCTGACTAAATACACCATCTTTTGAAGTCACTTTTCGAAATAGCATAGTACATATTTTTTTCAGTACATCCTGTTAAAGTTGGGTAATGTAATAATTTTTAGTGAATGGAGGGGCCAAAATGCGATATTTTCCCTGAAACTGAGGCAGTTGGGTTTTAATTTTAGATTGAAGTTTACAGAAGGGTTATTGAGGGTTACACCACTCACAAAAAATATGGAATGTGAAGATTTGTAGCCAAAATACACATAAGATCATCGCAGAATGACAATTTTCCCAAATTTTCCTTTTACGTCGATAATTTGAAATTTTTTAAAAAATTTTTCTGATAACTGAACCCACCATTTGGCATATAAACCGTTTTTGGCTTGACGTTTGACGTTGATATTTGGGGCACCCTTTCTACACATTAACATTGTGAATATGTCTGAAGAAAATATGTATTGGCCAGTCCTGTGTACGTCGACTTCTAAAATTTTTTACACATTTCTCATCGTGTTCAGCAACGTCTTCCCTCTTGCGATTGTGTAAACTCATTTTTTTCTGATTGAATGAATATTGAGCAATATCGCCTTAGTTACCATATGTCATAACATACTCATATTTCCCAAGGGAAATATGTTACGTCAAGTCATATTGTCATAAGGGTAATATAAAACGTCATATTTTACTTGAAATAGTATATTATGCAAATTTTCACCTAATGCATCAGAAAAAAGTCCTTTGGAACTTCTATCAAGAATTTATTGATCTGCTCCTGGGACAACACTGCTGATTTTTTGGGAAGGTATCCTTTATTTTTGTTCTTAACAATTGCGAATTGTGAATAATTTCACATTGATTTTTTCCTTTAAATGTAGCATGGACCTTAACATAGATAATTTTGGCCATAACGTGTTTGATGAATATTTCTGCGACTGGAGATCGAATTAATTAATCATACATTGAAAATAACAAGAATCAGAGCAACATACCAAATCTTCATAATATGCTAACAAAATATTTTCGCTGACACCGTCCACCACCGTTCCACATCTGAAAGCCTGCACACTCTTCACTATAGGCAGCTTTAGATTTGGCCGAAAAAAAAAATTCACGGGTTTTCGCCGCTTGAGTTTCGACCATAGATCTATAATTACTATGGATGCAGAATCACGTGACTTAACAGAAGATCGAACACTTGGATACATTAGAGAGAGAAAGACATATGCGATATTATCGAAAAGAACAGAGATGAAGCAAGTTTGTGGGCAACTTGTCAAAATCATATGGAAGATGTAAACAAATATTTATGTGACCACAGAATTTGCTTTGCCCACAAGGATTTGATGCGTTGAATATAATTCAACTGACATTGCCCATAGAACAAGTATGACATTGCCCACAATAGCTCCTTCACATTCAACCAAGTGACCTCTCTCTCTCATGCGGTGTTCATTCTTATTAGGTCTATGGTTTCGACGTAGTTCGACATTATTTCAATAATTTCATTTCTGACAAGACGTCACAATAAAACCAGTCAACTATGATTCTCACAAACACGGCCCATAGCAACGTTGAAAATCCAATTAATTCAAAAATTCACAATCTTATATTAATTTTTCCATTTTAGGAACGATATTAGTCCAATCAGAAAAAAACCATTGATTACAACACGAGAAATATGAATACATTTCCCACGGTTGGCTATACATCCTTTGGGCTCCTCCCTCAGGATGTAACTAGGGCAACCTCGGGAAATAAACTATTCATATTCCTCTAGTTGTAATAATAGCTATATGACAACTGTTTTGTAATTTTTTGGGTACATAAGAAAGCAAGGTCATATTATTGCTTAAGTCATAAAACATTGAGTCCATCTCTCGGTTTGCTTCAGCTAAAAATTCTGAGGTATTTTTGTTGATTTTTTTCATAGTGCCTGCATACGTAAGACCTCCTCATCCTTTTAGATTGTCCAGGAGGATCAGCAGTGGAACCACAAGCGCTCGACTCGACAGTAATCCCTTTACCCCTCCTTCCGACGACCCTTCTTCAAGACGAGTCGGGTAAAATCGGTACCACGTACGATCAACAAGGTCTCTTTTGTCGATTTCATCGACACGTCCACTGTCGGGTACAATCAGTTTGCCGACAACACTCGTGTAAGTTGTATAAAAGTTTTTTCATTGAACTGCTGCCAGTGCTGCCACTCCAACTTTTATGTGATCGGTAGATTTCGTCGTCAAAAATCGGTAGATTCCGATCAGTTGAATAATTTTGGTTTGAACTAAGTTTAAATCTTAAATTTTATTGCTCTTCATTTTCAAAATAAAAAAAATGGAGGAGCAATGTAATATACCAAATGTTCTTATACTTATCAGGAATTTTCAAACTTCGACTGATCTATATTTGCATTACTTTCTACTTAAAGACTAAAATGCGCGCCCCACCTGAGCTTTGTCTGGGGGTAGTTCCAAAATGGAAAAACCCAATTTTGCGAATACCCAGAATTACCCTACAGCGGAAGAAACTTTATGCGTATCCGTATACCAAACCGTGCTTGGGTTTTTCCAGGATCGTTTTGCACCGACAAACAACATGGCTAGGTAACAACAGGTTCATTTGCCTAACACCTGTAATATAAACACCTCCCAAATGGGATCTCTGCAGGTACAAAGGGATAAGGACTAGGAAAGGTATATTCAATGGCTACGCTTCTAAATACAAATTCTTTTTATTGGTGAGATACTGAGATATTATGAAAATCGAATAAAAGTTTTTGGAAAAATGATTTTTATTGTAGTTTTGTATATAAAAAGACTGAAACACATAATTCCTCAACCGGCTCAACCAATACTTTAAGGATTTTTCAACGATTATACAAATTTGGGCCTTAACGGCAATGAAATTTTATAGCCATGACAAATTTCCCTCTTTTAAACTTTGATATTCGAAATTCCCAGCAGCACTAATTGCTATAAACAATCAACAAAACCTCAAAAAGTGACAGATATCAGTCAACGTTTTTGGGACAGACGATATTTCCTTGTCGAGATAGCGAACTTAGCCGAGCGCTTGTCGAGATATCCTTCTCGAGTATTGTTGGTACCGAATTCTCTTCGACACGACAGTGACGTACCCGACTTCGATGTCGGGATCGATCACTACCTTACTAGAACACAAGGCCATGAAACAGAATGACAGCGGTAGGGGGGTGAAGTGTTTGAGTAGTCAATCATTTGTAGGTGACAGTTGATGTTTGCCAGAATTGTGAGTGTTTTTCGGAGTTTATTGCTTGAAATTCTATTTGTTTTGGTGTTGCATCAATTCTTAACAGGTAAGGAAAAGGCCTTTTTATATTTTTCCCCTAGATTATTTGTTTTACTTCTAGTTCATAAAAGTTTTGCTTTTCATGTTCGAGGTTATTTTGATTTCAGTTTAGGTTCGTTTTATGCTAATCTCGCTATTTTTTCCAGCTGAAATGCCGTTTCTGTTCCCAAGTTCAGGGGCAATTATGCAGGAGGGTCAAAAGTAGCAGTCTTTGGGTTTCCAAAAGACGAGCAACTTAAAAAAACTTGGTTTAACACAATTGAAAGGGAAGATTTCGTTCCCAGTAATAGCAGTAAGTTATTAATTATTGCAAATTCAACTGTTTCAGAAGTTTCTTATTTCTAGGTTTGCGAACTACATTTCCCAATAGAATTTATAGAAAGATCTACAAGTTACACACATGAAGTTACAGGTCAAAAAGTCGAAATTCCATTGAAGTTTTCCAGGTGAAAAATAGATTGAAAAAATGTTATTAATCAGCTGGCCTTCTATTTATCTTTTATCATTCGTTTTAGGAGCGATACCAACGAAATTACCAGGTTGTCGGTCCTACCTAAGCAGATCAGATGTTCATACCAGAGTCTCTCCTCAATCCAAGCGATCTGAAGTGAAATGTCAAGATCTTGAGAAAGCCATTGCATCAAATCCTGTTCAGAATATGATTCAGCAGGGTCATTTGCAACTTCAGCTGAGGCTGTTACAAAAGTGTTTGCTCCAAAAGGCTGGATAAAAACCTGTGTTTTTTTATTTGGACTAATCATCAGAAATTCCAGTTGTTAAAATAAAAGTGTATGTGTCTGAAGACTTAGCGCTATTGTACTATTTAATAATATAAAAGCAAAAAAAAGGACTGTGATGATGAGGACTCAATATTGCCAGTTATACTGGGAAAAACACTATTTTCTCCATCCATCATATTTCTTTTTCCTCAATAAATATCTAAAATAACCACAAAATTGGTATTTGTATTGACAACGATCCTATCTAATCAGAAAAACATAATTTTTTTTTTCTGTTGGAAAATGAAATCTAAATTGATAAATAATTTTGTGGAAATGACATTGCGTAAATAAATACGAATTGACTACCTATGTTGACGTCACTCATTCTGTTTCATGGCCTTGTGTTCTAGTAAGGTAGTGGATCGATACGCTGTCGAGCGCTTGTGGTTCCACCACAGAACTAATACTAACGCTGTCGAGTGGTCTAATTTAAACTTCGGCTAAAGAATGACCTATGTCATACTCCGATTTTTCTTGCAGTAGAATACTGTCAATCATGTTGCTTGAAGATACTGTAACGCTGCAGGAGATATCTTGATGGAGAATGGAAATATATGCAAATGACCAGTTGTCTCTGAGACCGCTCGACAGCGTTTAAGGGTTGAATTGAAGGTGATTATTGCCGCTTGAGTGAAGAAAACGTTTTAATTAATGGTCAGTTTCACTCGTGATGGTGCGTGAAATCCCAGAACCTGACTGACTGAGCGTTCACAGCCCAAAAGGCAAATTAGTGGCTTCATTGCACCGGAATGTTATTCTAAAATCACACATTTGCCTGAATATTAGACTCCAGGGTTTCACGCGCCTTACTGAAGACTATTTTTTTTCTGATCGAATGAATATTGAGCCATTTCTTCTTAGTCATAACACACTCATATTTCCCGAGGAAAATATGAAACGTCAAGTCATATTGTCATGAGGGCAATATGAAACGTCAAGACATATATTACTGAAAATAGTATATTATGCAAATTTTTACTCTATACATCAGAAAAAAGTCATTTCAAACTTCTTTCAAGAGTTTCTTGATCTGCTCCCGGGACAACACTGTTGAATTTTTGGGAACTCATCTTTTTAATGTTTTGTCAACAAATGCTTCCACTTCTTCGAATAATTTGACATTCGTTCATTCCTTCAAATGTTGCATGGACCTTAACATAGATAATTTTCACCGTAACGTGTGAATATTTCTGCGACTGCAGATCGAATGAATTAATCATACATTGAAAATAACAAGAATCACAGCAACATACCAAATCTTCAAAATATGCTTATAAAATTATTTCGCTGAAACCGTCCACCAAAATTTTTCCTTTCCACTCCTGAAATCCTTCATACTCTTTACTATAGGCAGCTTTAGATTCGGCCGAAATAAAAAATTCACGGGTTTTCGCCACTTGAGTTTCGACGTAGTAAGACATTATTTCAAAAATTTCATTTCTGACAAGACGTCAAAATAAAACCAGTCAACCATGATTCTCACAAACACGGCACATAGCAACGTTAAAAATCCAATCAATTCAAAAATTTACCATCTAATATTAATTTTTTCCATTATAAGAACGATACTGTTTCAATCAGAAAAAAACTATTGATTAAAACACCAGAAATATGAATACTATTTCCCTAGGACAACCTCGGGAAATATACAATTCATTTTCTACCTTAGACATAATAAATACAATGATTTCACCTACTTTATATTGTCCCAAATCTTCAACCAAGCAAGTCAGAATTGCTTCTCTTCCAACAGGAACTGTCACGTTTGTTATAGGGGCTGTGAATTTGGGGTTTTCTGAAACAAAAAACGAAAAGTTTTCAGAATATTCTTCAGGGTAGGTCTATGATATCGATGTTTTATATTTTCTAGGTGATTCCGCAGTTTCAGCGTTGGGATTTTTCATATGTTTTACCTGTTGCCTGAAATTCCAGAATTGAACTGTCAAGTCAAGACGGCAAGAGACTAAAGATTGGTAATGTTCTCTACAATAATTATAAAAATACTCAATCGGGAATGGCCTCAAGATACTCGTATATCTCAATGCAACTATTGGTTCAGACAATGTGTCTTCTTTCGGTTTTAAGTAACAGGCACAGTTCTATTATTTCACAGAAATTTAGGTCATTCAATTGATCAATATTTTCATTCACATTCGTCCTTTCCTGATTCATTTAGAACATCTGAAAAAGAATATTCAGTTATGGGTCAAAATCTTGAGATTTTTAAGTTTTTCTGTTATTACAGGTTCTAGTCGATTGATTTTGAACATAATTAATTAGGACTAGATGAAGCCTGTGCGCACATTATATGTTCGTTTACAGCGAAATCTGAGTAAAATAGCAGCCAAATCTCGATTATAGTCGTTGTAGCAAAGTTAAATCTGAAATAGTTTCAACTCACCTCTATCACGTTCCACACTCTTTTTCCAGATATGAACGTGTAGTCCGTTCACAAAAGTTTGAGCCGTCGGTTGGCCATGGAAATTTGGCATATTCCACTGTGTATATTGAAATTTTAGGTTATGATGTTTATTTTCTTGTCAGATTGATACACAATGTTGTCAATATTGCATAGAGTACCGGGTACATTCGGCAACGTTGACATTATTTTACGTTATGACAGCAAATACTGCCAACTTCAGATAATTGAACAAACGCCTACGATGCGCTCAAACTTTCGTGAACGGACTATTATGTACATTCTTTTTCTCATACCTACCTTTTTCTACAACTGCAAATCCTATTTTATATATTTCGACCTCATACTCACAAGAATTTGAGTTCACTTTTAGGAATTCAGCTGTATGAATTGCTCAGAGACTTTTTATTATCAATTTATTGAAGCGATACTTTCGATTTCATTGGAGAAAAATCTTCATCCTCAAACGCTCACCAGAATGGTATAAAATTCGATACAGAATTTAAAAAATCCAACTGTTGTATGAAATTTCCCATGATCAAGTTAATTTCATGAGGAATATAATTAACATGACATAACCAATTCGTGTCAAAGTCCAGATTTGATCAGATGTGTCGCTATTAATTTCCTCAATTCGCTAATTAACACTCCGTCAAGTTTTTTTGTCATCTGTTAAGACCACGCACCTCAAAAACTCGCATAATTTATCACACGGCTGAAAATGTGATCGGTTAAAAGATTGTCGCACAATTTCCATAAAGCAGTTTCACCCTCGAAAATTAATCAATTCATTATATTGTCTCAAAATCTCGTCAAGCTGACTCTATACAATGGTTTTGTGTTTAGTGCTTCTTGTTGGTAATATGCGTGAAATCTTTTACAGGGGTGGAACGTTCAACTTGGATATCTCAATGGAAATCAGGCACTTGGGAAATTTATGAGTTTTTTGCTGTACTGGCTATAATTAACACCTCAAAGTTATAAATTCCGATGAGTGATAAAACATTGTTTTCAAATTTATGAATATTATTCTGTATTTTTGTATACGAAATATTGGATGTTGCAGTAAAGCGTTTTTAGCGAATACAATCCAACGATGAAATGACGACATTTTTCGAGAATAATGAGTTTTTTCGAATTCGATTTGTTTTGATCTCTTTCAATATTGCTTTTATTCTTGTTATATTAAAGGTATATGCCAACTAAAATGATTGTGAAGCCTTTTGAAGGAAAGACAATTAGAGTTTTATGATGTTTTTTTCTGTTCATCTCAAATCATACAGATAAAGCATACCTACCATGAAATGATAAAGAGAAAACAACATAAAATTAAAAAAAACACAGTTGTGGCTGAGAAAATCCTAGTTGAACAATCAGTTCATTGGTTCATAATGTGAGCAGTAAAATATTTCAATGTTTAGAGGTTCCTATAGTGTTGTTTCTTGATTTACAGCAATATATCGGGTGTCCCAAGGTGAGTTGCCTATATTAGATCAAATTGTAGTGTTACGAAAATGAGTCTAGTTCGCCCAATATTTGATATTGAAGTCAGAAATTTAGATCTGATCTATGTCACTGCATTTGAATTATAGTTGAGATGGATAAAAAAATCATAATAATAAAAATAATAATAATAACCCAATAGGCCAATCACCTTGGGACACCTGATATACAGGTTTGGAAATTCACATCTGAATCATACGATGTACAATGCATCAGACAGAGAATTCTTCCGTCCAGTTACACAGGTGAATAGTCGAGACAATGACGTGCCGTAACACACTGAATTTCGTTGTCTTATTGCAATATTCTAGTCTTGTCTCTCTCTTATCGTGGAGAGGAGCGTAATTCATTCAGTATGGTGAGCAACAGTAAATACTTGAATCGATTATTACTGGTAGCCTGACAATTTAAATAATTCTAATACGTGTACTGCAGGTTCCTACCAGACTGCGATAAGAGAGAGACAAGACTAGATTATTGCAATAAAACAACGGAATTCATTCAGTTACAGAGCGTGATTATCTCGACTATTCTTCTGTGGAACTGGACGGAAGAATTATCTGTCTGATGCATCGTATATCGTATGTTTTCGATGTGAATTTCCAAATCTGTATGTATGTATTACTAAATAAACTGACGCAGCGACTGAACTAAAAATATCAGGAACATATCTCACTCATGAAGTCATTTGAGTACAGGTAAATTTTACTTAAAAAAAAGAGATGATTGTAAACGGGAATACACTGACTATAATCTCAAAGAAAATACCGTAAAATGGTATACAGATGGTTCCAAAAACCTCTACAGGAGCAGGCGCCAGGATATACGGGCCAAGCACCAAGTGTGCACTGTCGCTGGGCTCCTATATGAGCGTCTTTCAAGCGGAAATCTTAGCTATTGAAAGATGTCTAGATAAAAATCTAGAAAGAAACTATCAGAAGTGTGATATAGCCATACATTCAGATAGTCAAGCTGCTATTAAAGCACTGAGCTCGTACGTCATCGATTCTAAGATGATCTGGGAGTGCCGGAACAAACTCAACGAGGTAGGCAAGAAAAATAAGGTCTTTTTAATCTGGGTTCCCGGCCACTCGGGAATCGAAGGAAACGAAGAGGCCAATACACTCGCCAAAGAGGGCGCACAAATGTCACTCTTTGGCCCAGAACCCTTCTGTGGTATATCTAAATGTACCTATAAGAAGGAGTTTCTGGAGAAGGAGAAAGCCGAGAGGGAAAAGCTCGGGCGGAATCTCCCAGGGATGGATCATTCCACTGAGTTCCTTCGGAACTTCGAGACAGCGGGATCCAAAAGATATCTGGATCTTGGTAAGAAGCAATTGCACCTCCTCACTGGCTTTCTTAGAGGACATTGTCGCCTCAGGAAGCACCTGTTGAGGATGGGATTGTCGGACACTGACGAGTGTAGATTCTGTGGGGAGGAGGAAGAAACCCCCATTCACCTAGTCACGGAATGCCTTGGCATTACGAGCCTGAGGAGGAAATGCCTTGGACAAGAAACTTGTAAGAGTGAGGAACTAGCCTCGTTGAAGCCTTCACAGTTACTAGATTTCATTAGATCTCTGCAACTAGAAGGCGAGCTGTGAAGGTTTTTGGCCAGCACAGCTCTGTAAGGGGGCACAATAGACCTTAAGGTCACAGTGGACTGTAACCCCTCTGTAAACTATCAACTATCAACTAACAGGTAAATTTTACCAAACCCGGATGTCATAGTCAGGTTCCTTAATATCGTTTTCCGGAATAATTCGGTCCAGAGGCTTAAATTTGACAACAAACTCCAATTCAGAAGATCACATTTCAAAGGGTGCCGAATTCACGTGAGTAGGTGAAAACAAGAAAAAAACACTGTGATACTTGACGACAAAAATACCCCATTTGTTGCTATCTCCCCCACATTGTTCGTTTCAGTAATGTTATTTTGATTTCAATTTGTCGTTCGGTATAAAAGTGGTTGAACCAACAGGAAAGGAAAAAATCCGTGTAGGAGTTCATAAATATACTAGAAATATTTGGAAATGTATGTAGGTATAGACAAATAGCAGTAATAATATGGTGGAAATAAAAGTAATTAATAATACTTGCACTATGACTGGTTGAAATGATTATCTTTTATATTTCTAATGCTGTCTTATTCTTTCTGAATTAAGTACCTTATAAGACATAGGCGTATCTAGCATCAGTTTTTAGGGGGGTCCGCGGCCCCTGGTATATATTGTGATACCTATGCTTAGTTTTTGATTAGAATCTTTCAGGGGGGTAAATGTACATCAGGGGGGGCTGGCTTTACTCTGCCTCCCCCCTGAATACGACAGTGTTATAAGAGTTCAATGAGAAATATATGCCCTGAACGTCCCTTGAATGTTCGAGTCAAAAACCCTAAAAACTAGCTCAACCCGGAGATACTAACTAATCAAAGATTACCCAACATGCTTTGAATAAAGACCCCAAAATTTTTCGAGTGGAGAAAAGCTAAGAAGTAGGAAATTAAAGTAGGTCTGTTGACATCAAAAAACTTCTTGGCTACAATAGTAAGATCCAGCCTAAAAAAATTTAATGAATTTTTGATAACTGATTGAATCAAGAGTCAAACAAAGCTATTAATGATTTTCTCAGAACAGTCAAAGATCATCAGAATGTTTTCCTGATGACCGCAGTCGAATTCTAGCCGAAAAGTTGAACACATGAAGTAAATATGATAGCCCCAATGATATAAGTGTTATAGGCTGAAGGACGTTAGGTCGATGGCCATCGCTTATTGCAATAAAAGACAGTTACTTTACTACTACTGATATATCAATAAATTAATGAAATCAGAGAATAATACAGGGTCTCTATAAATGATTATAACAGCGCAGTTGGCGTTGGACTATTATAAATATTAATATTCTGATGTAAACTTTAATTTAAACAGACGATACTGTTGGATTATGCTGATCATTCCGGAAGAAATTGAACAATGTGACTGGAATTAAAAATTTTGTAGACTTTGCGTAGGAAACCATAATATAAAAAGTTTCCAAAGCAACCTATGACGTTAGAATCATTTATAAAGACCCCGTATAAGTCGATTTCAATTAATATTGAAATCATACTTCGGTGGAGGTTGGAATATACACTACTGGAAAAAATTAAAGAATTAAAAAAAAATTCCAAATTTTTTGGCAATTTTCAACATGCCGTAACTTTGAGAGGAATGGTCGTACAAAGAATTTAAAAAAAAGAAATTGTAGCTTCAAGTGTCTAGTTTTTGGATTTGAACTCCAAAAATTGTAAGTTTCAGTGGTTTTCGAGTAATGATAGAAAAATCAGCAACAACAAAATTCTCAAAAATTTTTTTTCTTGTCTACGAGCGTGGAAATTTTATTTTTGCCTAATCGTTATATTGATGGGATACTTTGTTGATTCAGCTTTGATTTATTTTTTTATTGACCTCAATACGTCCACTTCTCGCCGAGATATCGGTCTTCAAATGAAAAAGGGTCCATTTGTCTTTGATTATCGATTTCTCAGCAACCAATAATCGCACAGAAAATTGAAGGAGGGTTTCAAGACCTTAAATGAACCCACATTAATGAACAACCATTGCTAATTCATAGAATTTTTTTTTCTTCATGTCGCATCAATATAAAAATTTAACACAAAAAGGGCTTTTGGTGGTTTCTTGGAAAATCTACCGCTGGATCGAAAATGTTGAGGAAACCAATAATGTTAAGTGTTACTTTCACAGTTCAATATGTTGATAAAAACCTCACGAAGAGCCAACTCAATCCAGCGAGCCGTTTTTTTGTTTGTCTCGATTGAATTTATGAAAAAAAAATGAGGATCACGTTTTTTGCTCTGAGAAGCTGATAATCTTTAAAAAAGGCAAAAAAGAATTTTCTCGAGTTCTTTCCACATTTTAATTGCAGATAGTACATAAATTTCAAAAAAAGACAAATAAAATAAACTAACAAATAAAATTTTTGTTAATTTAATAACGGGTATTGCCACCCCTGTTTTCAATAACGGTTTTCAAACAAATGGATCCTTTTCCATTTGAAGACCGATATCTCGGCGAGAAGTGGACGTATTGAGGTCAATAAATATAAATTAAAGCTGAATTAACAAAGTATCCCATCATTATAAAAATTATGCAAAAATAAAATTTCCACGCTAGTAGACAAGAAAAAAAAGTGGTAAAATTTTGAAAATATTTTTGTTGCTGATTTTTCTATCATTACTCGAAAACTCGCTCGAAAACCACTGAAATTTTTGAAGTTCTAATCCAAAAACTAGACACTTGGAGCTACAATTTCCTTTTTTTAAATTCTTTGTACGACCATTCCTCTCAAAGTTGCATGTTGAAAATTGCCGAAAAATTTGGAATTTTTTTTTGATCCCTTAATTTTTTCCAGTAGTGTAATTCAGAGCATTCATAGATAAGCTGTGATATTGGTGTTAATCTGCAACATCAAGTTTTCTCGCTCCTTGAAAAACTATCACTGAAAACTCTAATGGAAATAAAAACTACACTATTGAAATCCATGAACAGAGAGATAATACACCTGAATGTTATCTAGCATCGCTGCTGCTTCAATGGGAAAAGAGCCATCTAAGCGCTCTATGAACAAGGGAACCCGACTAATGATATTCATAGCAATACACGGACGATTTGAATTAAGCCCGGTACACACGCAAAGCTCCACTCGTTCAGAACTGATTTGCATAGGTGTGAACTGTTCTATCAGAAAACCCGATACATACATTTTCATTTCACGATGATAAATGTTCTGAAGGCGACGAGGAAGATTATCGGAATATGTGCGTGGGTCAAAAACTTTGCTTCGCATATTCACGTTATCATTTGCCGTATTAAGAGGGGAAATTGTTATTGCGGTCATAATTAATGTTATGTCGTATTCGAACCCTGTAATTTGCGGATCTTTTCTATGGATGTATGATGAATCGATGGTGAATCGTAAACCGAATGTGGAATAATGGAGTTTCGAAGTTTTTCATAGCAGCATTGGGAATGTTAGACACGGTGAGAATCTTCAAGACGCTCTATGATCAAACTCCGCTCTATTTTGCCGAAGCGGTTCTTAAAACAAAGTGAAAAGCTTCCGCGTATTTAAAAATGAGCTAATTAACCTCTCATTTGAGTTCATCTGAGATTATTTCAATGATTTATATTGTGAAATAACCCAAAGTTTCATCAGGTGATGGTAAAATTTCAAGAAACACCTGTGTTAATATCTACTCAGTTAATACACCTTGATATTCATTGCTACATAAATAGACTGCATAATTGAACATCCATCTCCATTTAATCTACATTGTTTTCCATATAGTAGGAGATTGTATAGTCCGTTCACGAAAACGTCAATTCACATCTGACAATTGCCAAATTGATAATGCAATAGTTTATATGCATGATTTTTGAAAATACGTTAAAATGATAGCTTAGCTTCTGAAATTGGTATAGGTATTACTCTATTTTTTAATACAGCTCTTTATTCTCCAAAAAATAACATTCTTTCTGTATCAATTATTTTGGTTATTCAAACACACCATATTTTCGCGGACGTTCATGACGTCACGTTACATATTCACTCATAGAGAATTGAGAAATAAACAATTTCTATGACCTGTTCTATGATAACCATAGATTTATAATAGTAACTAGATGACGAACCTGTCAAAAATTTTCAGGCAAACGGCGGCGATTTGAAGTTTGGGTTGGACTTGAGAAGTGTCAATTTTTCAACGAAAAAATTCGAGCACAGATGGAATAGAACACAGAACATGAATATAGAACGTCAAAATATACGAGTTTCATCCCAAACTGCAAATGGCGGCCCTTGCCTCACTTTTTGTACGTTGACAGAAAGGAAGTTCGACGTCCAGTTAGTATTATAGGTCCATGATGATAACGTCGTCCATAACCGTAAAAATCTCATAACATAACCATAGATTTTAATGAACTGGACATGTAATTCTGACGTCATCTATAGCAGTTCGTTTGAGTGGTTTGAATTACGCGGGTATTTTTTTGGATTTTCGTTTGACTATTTCTGATTAGGAAACAAATATTTCAGAGCCACGACTATTTACATCTCAAGTAGTAACAAAGTAGATTCAAAAAAATAACAATTGAACTAAAAATAAATTTTATTCATATACCCTATTCAGAAAGTTTTAAATACTTGACGACAAAGGATTAAAATTTTACATTATGCACATTAACTACTTGAATTGAATGAAAATGTCAACGATTGAACAATAGGAACTGATTTGAACTTGATGAAGTACCTTTAGCTACTGCTACATGCATATTATACTGGATAGATATGAAGTGTTGTGTTCTGAATTTTAAACAAGATACTCTCTCTCTACTTGGAAACGCGTCGAACGGCCAGACTCAAAGAGCAAGCCTATGTTAACGTTAAGCCTGTCAACGTTGCATTGAAACCAGCAAATTATTCCCAATACTGTCAACCTAAGATAATGAAACCAAGGCCTACTTTGCGTTCAATATTATGCGAACGGAGTATACCTACTAGTGGACAGATCTCTTATACATCGGCAATATTTCTTCCTCTTCATCTTGTGTCATCCCCAAGGCTAAGGTCTGAGATCATCATGGTCTTCCTGGCTTCTGAAGCAATTGCTCTGAATATTTATTTATAAATGCATCGAAACCATGGATCAGAGAGAGAATTTTGATACCCAGTTGAACAGTTTTATATTCTAAAGATTTGAGTTATGTACTGACTGAATAACTGACCAATTGCAAATAGGTTTTAATATATTTTTCCTATCGTTGGGAGTGGTCTTATACAAGCAGTTGTTAGGCAAAGTATTTGAATGAAGTAAATTTTGCATGAAGATTGAGTATACCAATCTTCTATGAAGATTGAAATTAAATTCGCTCAAATCGGATATCCTGTTAGGGAAATATGGAGATGCTTCTTCTCAATATTCCAATTCAAATATCCATGGCTCAGATAATGCGATCTTCTTGAAATTTGGCATCAACGTTCATAACCTATATCAATTAACATTTACAAAATAAATTTTACTTGAATCGGATATCTTGTTTTGGAAATATAAAGTTTCTTCTTTTCACTTTCCAATTGAATTTTCTATTGTTCTGTTTACACTTTGGCCACAAAATTTTGTTTACTATGAGCACCTTGCATGTGGTCGCATCATTCCACATGGTCTCGTTTTGTCTGAGATATAAAAGGAAATGAATGTTGAATGGTCATATTCCATGGAACACCCTGTACGATTTGGCCGGTCAACGAACCTAACCGAGGCATTTGCAAAACGAACTCACAGTAAAATTCTCAAGTCTTAAGGACAACCTCAGTCAGGGGGTCGAACTCCATCGTTTGAAACAATTTTCAGCTCAAAATGAGAAATTAACAGACATTTGGTTAAAACAATAGAGCACCCGTTTATGCAGAACTAACGCTCAAACAAATATAGGAAGAAACCCGTATAGATGCCCCAGTTGGGTAGATGAACCATTTTCAAAATACCCAACTTCGGAAACACGTAACAAAAAATTAATTTTATAAGAAGACGCTACAGTCACCCTAGAGCTTAATTTTGTGAGTGTTATTGTAAAGTGTGGTAGTTTTTCGCTATTGTGTGCTATCATCTCCGCAGTGAACTTCACAAACACGCCAAAATTTTAGAGGTAAGTATTTGCCGCTGTATAAATTTTGAAGCGATAATAAATTCAGTTATTTTTTTTATTACGTCAATACCTTGTTTCATTGAGAGTACATCTGGGTATAAATGGTTGGTGGTCTCTTCTTAATTTAGTCAAAAAATTCATGGGCATCTATCCCTATCGAAAAGGATAGTTGCTCTGATTTTTCGAGGCATCTTAATTAAAACCTTATCTTCTTAACTGATTTTCGATTTATTGTGTTGATTTTAAACTTGAGTCTTGATTATTTTTGTTAAAACTTAATATTTTATAAAGTTATTATGAATATGTGGAATAATGCTTTATGTTAATAAGAATAATTCGTTTCGTAACTTTTCGTTTAATATATATCTTTGGAATTCAATTAAAAATGCACAATTGTTGTTAATTCGATCCATGTTGCGTAGATGAAGTTGCTGTTTTAGGTATGGAAAATCTCCATGTATTAGGTTGGGCTTTTGTTTCACATACTATGAAAAATATCCAAATATTTTCATGGTGAGCCAACTATCCATACTTGTAGCTATCCATAAAGAAAGGGTTCCACAAAAATCAAATTTTTGGGATATTTTGAATTGCGTTGTCAGAGAAAAGTCTCAGTATTTCAAATCGAATAATGGTGCTACCTATATTCATATAAATTACTCATATAAAATCAATATTTTCGAAAATATGAGGCAATTTCAAAAAGTGGGGTTTTCTCCTAAGCAATATTAATAACTAACCGTCAGCGTCGCTGTATTATTATCGGCCTATCCACATCTCAAGTTCAACAACTTCTCGAAAGTTCGTTTTTCGTCGAGTCGAATTCATTTTCGAGTGAACTGATAAAGAGGTCCTTCCTCAACAGATTTATCAATCAGCTCTGTCGTCTTTCAGCTGGCCGGTAATTGATCGGGAATAATAAAGGAAAGTTTTGGTTTCGTTCCGTTCTTGGCAAGATCCCCGTTGACTGGAAAACATCTAATAGGATTTTCAAGATGTCCCAAAACTAATTTCGAACTTCCTCGCGAACTTCTTAAGGCGATCCAGATCGAAAATTCATTTCCTATCTACACGGATGGATCGGCAGTGTAGAGCCATCCTCTTATGTTCCACCTCACTGAATAATTTATTCGGTTTATTCGACTGAGACATTTTCCTGCATACGTAGATACTCGAAGGAGTTTGCTTGGTTTCATCCTTTATCACAGATAACAGCGAACTGTAATTCATGTCATATTTCTTTCACATCAATTTGCTTCCGAAGTTTTCTGCCTAGTAAATGTTGAGTAGTATGGATCAGGAAACTTCGAGTTTGGTAGAAATCTTGATGTAATAGGGTAAAGAGCTGGAAAATGATTGATTTGGAGAAGTTAATCAAATTTGAAATATCAATTCAGTTAAAAGGGTTCGTAGGTATAGGGGAAAACCCGGATAGATGCCCCACTTTTTGAAATTGCCTTATATTTTTGAAAACACTGATTTTATATGAGTAATTTCTATGAATGTAGGTAGCCCCATTATTTGATTTGAAATACTGAGACTTTTTTTTGACGTAGCATTCCCAAATTTCACAAAATTTGATTTTTGTAGAACCCTTTCTTTGGGGATAGATGCCTACAAGTAGGGATAGTTGTCTCACCATAAAAATATTGGGACGGATATATGCCCTTCATACTATGTGAACCAACAACCCAACTGAATACATTGAGATTTTTCATGCCTGAAACTTAATCTACGCAATATAAATCGAATTATCATCAATTGTGCATTTTTAATTTAATTTCAAAGGCATATATTGAACGAAAAGATTAATTCTTCCTATTACCATAAAGCATTATTCCACACATTCTTGATAAATTAATAAAATATTAATTACCAGCCAAAATAATCAAGAATCAAGATCAAAATAACACAATTAATCGAAAATCAGCTAAGGAGAAAAGGTTTTAGTTTAGATGCCCCAAGAGGCACCTATATCTAATATCTGTGAAGGCTTCAACAAGGCTAATTTCTCACTATTACAAGTTTCTCTCCTTAGGCTCTCTCCTTAGGCTCGCAATGCCAAAGCATTCCGTGGCTAGAACCTACACTCGTCAGTGTCCGATAATCCCATTCTCAACAGGAGCCTCCTGAGGCGACAATTTCCTGTAAGAAAGCCAGTGACGAGGTGTAATTGCTTCTTACCAAGATCCAGATATCTTTTGGATATTGCTGTTTCAAAGTTCCGAAGGAACTTAGTGGAATGGGCCATCCCTGAGAGATTCCAAGTTTTCCCTCTCGGCTTTCTCCTTCTAAAGAAAATCCTACTTATGGTTACATTTACCTATACCACAGAAGGGTTCTGGGCCAATGAATGACATTCGTGCGCCCTCTTTGGCAAGTGTATTGACCTCTTCGTTTCCTTTGATTCCCAAATGGCCAGGAACCCAGATTAAAAAGATCTTATTTTTCTGGCCTACCTCATTGAGTTTGTTCCGGCACTCCCAGATCACCTTTGAGTCGATGACGTAGGAGCTCAGTGCTTTGATAGTATCTTGACTTTCTGAGTGTATGGCTATATCGCACTTCACTAGGCATCTATACCCAAAAAATTGTTCTACAAAAATCGAATTTCTAGGAAATCTATGTTATAGAAAATAAGCCTCAGTGTTTCAAGTCAAACAATAGGGCTACCTACATTTATACAATTTATTCGAATAAAATCAATATTTTCAAAAATATAAAGCAATTTTTTTCCCTTTATGTATTTACAGCTTTGAAAAAGGAGAGATTTTCTCAGAATCGTTGGCGATATTTTAAATGTGAGTAGAAAACCTATCCAAATTTCTGCGATGAAAACAAACATTTGGTATTCATGAATCCTGAAAATGTTCATGTCATAAATAGCTATTTTCAACCAGTTGTAGCATTGTTAACGTTATTGCACTACATGTCAGAGACAAATAACGGAATAGTTGATCTAATTACCTTCTTTGATCCCTTGTACTAAATTCACTGACTTCCATTTACTCACCAAACTATGCCTCCAGAATAAGGTCGAACTAATTCATATAACACAATTAATGTCCACAACCTTAATGAATAAACGGGGCTAGTAATATTTGCCCAGCTAAATCTTCGATTTTCATATGAAGCAGGCATTTTCCTGGGGATTTACACACAGTGCCTTGTTTAAGCAGCATGCGATGAACGCCGTATCCTTTACCTTTTGAAATTATTTCAATTACATAAAGTACATTTAAACAGTATGAATGTCTTTGTAGGAACAAAGTGATATTAGTTTCGCAGCGAGTATGGGATGTAATTCAATGGGTAAAATCGTTAGAGCTTCAACAGCGACGATGATCAAATTATAGGACTGTTATATGTATAAGGCTGCCTTCAGAATGCTATCTGCATTACTGAGAGACATTACCGCTTCAGAGAATCGTATACGACTAAAATCGCCTCAAATACATACGTGGTTACTTATTTCTATCTGATTGGAGCGTTAATTGATGTATGTACTAGTTGAAGCATTGAAGATTATGCTGGTTTTGAGAATATTGAGTAGGTATGAATATTGTTGATTTGAAATTCTTGATGAAGGAACATTTACTGAAACATTATTTAGGCGTTTTCCATCATATTCAACGTTTCGGACGGCATTCGCCAGTTTTCGCGTCGACAGAAAAATTCCTGAAGTGACTCTAGTCACTCTTTGAAAATGCTTTTCATTTTCCACAGTTCCCAGAAAACAATCATCGATGAATTTTATCTATTTTGATTTTTTCAGTTGTCAAATGAATGATTTGATCTTTTTTAGGCTGAATCTTATTATTGGAGCTCATATATTCCTGATATCAACAGACGGTTGGCCGATGGTGATTTCTGTTTTTGACTTTCGACCTGCTTCTTTTGATTTTCTGGGTCTCAGTTTCTCTTCTTTTGACTTAATGGAAGCTTCACCATACAGAATCCTAAGGGAACTCTTCCAATATATGCGCTCTTAGATGTTTACTAGTGCTAAGTTAACAGTCTAACTTATAATAATAATAATAATTCTTTAGGGTGGTTCGCCGGAGATAGATAGAATGTTTATTATGCAGAAAGGCTTATACGCATGATTTTTAATATTCGACCTAGAGGCTCCTGCAGAGAAATATTTAAACATTTCAAAATTCTCACGCTTGCATCCATTTATATTTTGAACTGACTTCTGTATGTTCACTATACAGAATTACTACTATAATTTGACCCCCCCTTTAACTTTGTTTCTGAGAGAGATACAGAAAAATGTCTCATACAAAAATCTCACGAAATCGACTGAGATTTTACAATATGAACTCACATAATGAAATATCTAGAGGGTGGCCAAAATATTGATGGCAACTTCATTTTTTCGAATGGAACACCCTGTATATTTTTCCATATTTGGCTAGCTCTTTTTTCCCTGATTTCGAATACCCACGGTACACTAGTACTTAGGCCTGAGCCTTCGTGGTCTGTCTCAGATAAAAAAAATGTAACATAGGTTGGTCTATTTCTTTTATTCTGAGAAACACAGAGTTTCAAATTTTGAGAATCACCTGGCAAGATCTGTAATCATTTTACAAGGGGCAGAGTGCGTTTACTGAAAATGCTCATTTTTGGAGTTATGATAAAGTCAATTGGAATATATACAGGGTGAACAACATTGAATATAACTAAATTTTTTCAAATGGGACACCCTGTCCTGTATATTCTTTTTTTTATAGTCTATTAACTATTTCTTCCTAATGTCGAATATATATGCGTATGTGGATGCGTCTCTTCAATATTCAGATTTTCAAAGTTATAATATATGAAATACCTACGAAATACCTTATATCCAAACAATATAACCTAAAAGTATTATTTTAAAATGAATATTTAACAATTACTTAACCAATAAAAAATAATAAACTATGGTAGTACATATGGTAAGAATAACACCAACTAAAGAAATTGCTCGAAATGAGCACCTTCATTCAATATACATAGTTCATATCGTTGTCTCAAGTTGTGTAGACTATTTTTTATAGCATTATTATGGCTCTGATTCAAATCAGAAATTAAAGCTTCAATTTTGTTTTTAATCATTACAATATTATCATTATTGCTGAAGTAAATTTTTGTCTTCAGGGACGGCTATAAAAACGTGTCCAACGGTGTTAAATCGGAACTATTTGGTGGTCATAAAATGGGTGCGCCAAAGATCAAATTGGCCACTTAAATATTCACGAACTTCCAAAACGCTATGCCAGGTGGTTCTTAAAATTTGAAACTCTGTGATGCTCAGAATAAAAAAGATAGACTAACATATGTTACATATTCGAAATCAGGCAAAAAAGAGCAAGCCTAATATGGAAAGATATACAGGATGTTCCATTTAAAAAAATGAAGTTGCCATCAATATGTCGGACATCCTGTATATAATTCGGTTTGTGGAGTCATATCAAAAAACCTCAGTTGATTTCGTGAAAATTTTGTTTGATACATTTTCTTATAACTCTTTCACTAACAAAGTTAGGAGGGGGGGCGGGGTGTCAAACTGTAGTGAAAAACCCGGTACGTTCGAATTTGCATTCTCTCATGAGGGTTCCGATTTCCATAATTACAATAAAAGACATTTCAATACGATCAGTGTCCCCAGGCACTCCACCTCCAAATTCAAATCCTTGCCAACACTATCGGGTATTTCTTTGTACAATCATTTACCTGATGATAGATTCAAGAATATGACATCAAAACAATTCAAAATGAATGTCAAAGAATTATTATACAACAAAAGCTTTTATAACACTGCTGATTATTTTTCAGATGTGCTTTCTGGAGAGATTTAATATATTTAGGTACAATTAATTAATTTACTATTCAATCAGTGTTTAATGACATATCTTGTATATCTTAAAGGACGAATCCATTATTATTATTATTATTATTATAAGGTCTTCATTCAAAGCGTATTGGATAAGCTTCGACTCAGTATCTCCAAGTTGAGTTTGTTGTTCTTTAATCAAAACATTTCAAAGGCGTTCAATTTGTTCAATAAAGGTTCTACTGCAGTCACACGGTACTTCATATATTATGCAATTTTAATTCAGTTGATTTTCTCTATGAGGTTTCCTCTTGGTTAGATTAGCCCTGAAATTATTTTGAGTCTTCAGAGCATAAAATTTTCAGAGACGGAGAGTATGTAATTTCCCAGAACCGGTCACAATATTTTCGAGTTATACAGATTAGAAATATTCAGGTTTTTCTGATACAAAAATCCTTCAGTTTTTCTGTGAGAACCGATGTATTTTTCGTATATTTTTGAATCTTTAAATCCTATCTAATGGGTAATAGTATATAACAGAGCAAAAGAACTTATTCAACACTTATCCATAGTTACTGTTAGAAAACGACCGATATTCATTAAAAAAAACTTAAACTGTTTCAATTTCTCTTCGACAATGTTCTTCAGCATTCATATCATTTACAATATTCAAATCAAACATTTTTGTAAACAACATCATATTAGTCTTAGGAGCGTACCTCACATATTGAACATTGTTTAACAATAATAACATAGGCTTATCTAGCCTCAGTTTACAGGGGGAGCTGCGGCCCTTGGTAATTATTGTGATACCTATACATAGTTTTTGATTAGAATCTTTCATGGGGGGCCAGAGCTACAACAGGGAGGGCCTGGCCCCCTCCTAAATACGGCAGTGAATAATAGACTAGGTATCTGGGCGAAATATACTTCACAATCATTTGGGATGAGATGACTATACAAGGTGGCCGGACGATTGACGTCCAAAAGAAAAAAACAGGTCCCTCGTCTCATGGGGTATTCGAATCACCCCCATGTATGTTATGCGATATTTCACGGTTTTCGAGTAATCAATTTTTTTATAAACTTTTTAGAATTTTCAACTTGACCATATTAAAAAAGATATTAAAAAAAAAGTACAAAAGTTTTCTGATATATTTTTTTTTTGAATAAATCGCCATGAAATGTACTTTTATACATAAAATAACCATCATCCTAAATTTGATAAAAATTATAGAAATGTTGGTCTCAAGTGAAAAAGTTACGTATTTTGGATCATGATCAAAATTTTCAAATTTAAATTAAAAATGCAAACAGGCTACTTCATGATTTCTCAGTAGGTTTAAAAACTGCGCTCAACATTCAGCTTTCTGAATCATTAATAAAAAATGGTACTCAACAGTCTACTTTTGCTAGAATAAGCCTTCAAAGTCAGCGAGGTGGAAAATATCAAAGAACTAGACATTTACTCAAGAACTATTTTTTGCCATTTTAAGTTTTTCCTGATCAAGTTATGATATACTAGCAGACCCAACAGACGTTGTTCTGTATACACAAAAATTTATTCAATTCGATCGAGCCGTTTAGTTGCAGAGTAGATGAATAACCTGAATAACGACTTCAGCGCCATCTGTTGATCTGATGTGTGGTCATAAACATACGGGCATAGGCAATCCAAAATACATTCATACAAAACATCCCTCACACTTCGGTACCTTCTCCTAGCCGCCTTGTGCCTACCTCGGAGACATTTTGATGCGATTTCATCTTCAACCTGCCATATCTTTCGATGTATTCATCATAATTGAATGATGTAAGAGGCAATTTCGTTCTAAATTAAATACTGGGTATGAACGACGTATTCAATTGGATAAGGATCAATAGTGTATTCATAAAAAAATACTCACAAATAATGCATAATTTTGAAAAACATTCGGATACCTTTAAAAGGTAATACCGAGTAAACCTTGAAAGATAGATATATGCTATCCCGGACTTTTTTGTAGAATTATTGAAGAGGTAAATTTCCCTCATACATTGTTTCCATGTACGTCTTACGGTTTTTGCAGCGCACCTGAAATAGCTGATCATGGCTGATTTTGGTACTCATATTTATTATCATTGAAGTTATAGTAGGTTTCCTCGAATTTCTCGGGTGAAAAGTATAGCCTATGTTACTCAGGGATAGTGTAGCATTCTAAGGGTGAATAATTATTGAAATCTCTAGTAGCTTATGAGTACCTAAACTCGTATCAAACCCTCAAACCCACAAACATACAAATCTTTCCTCTTTATAATATAAGTATAAGTATAATATTAGTAAAGATATAGATCAATTCTCTACAAACGCCCTATTGACCACTTTTTTCTATAACCTATCGTTTTGAAAATATCTCGAATAAAGTTGGGAGGAGATGAAAAATTACATTTTTTCATCTTCTAATGAAAATAAATCGGTCTGTGCTCATTCGATCAGGACGATTGATACCTCATTTTATAGGTTAATTAATTCTCTACAAACGCCCTATTGACCACTTTTTTTTTCCAAAACCTACCGTTTTGAGCAGAATCCGTACCAACTTAAGACACCGGGATCTGAATAAGATCAGTTTTCAGAATATGAAGAAAAAAATGAACAAAAAACTTTCCAAATTCACGAATTATAAATGACATTCATAGAAATTTCCTGAATATGATAAAAATATTTTCATTTATTCGAAGTTTTTAAATGGAACTTGAATAATTTATTCTCTAATAACAAATACTCGTAAATACTTAGCACTAACATCCATATTTATACAACTTCATTGATATATTCCGGGATCAACAAACAAAGACATCGAAGAAATTTCATTTGAAATAGTTAGTTGATTGCATTTTCAATGAAACTTGCGATTAATTGCATTATTCCAATCATTCCCTCGAGTTCTAACACTTCCATCCCGCAAATGCAATGGAAATTCTCCGCTGTGACGTCACATCTCGATGGGCGTCATCATACCGGTGTTTGTGTATATCGTGCTCGGAGACGCAATTCGATTTTGGTGCGATTTCATCTTCAACCTGCCATATCTTTTGATGTATTCATCATAATTGAATGATGTAAAAGGCAATTTCGTTCTATATTAAATACTGGGTATGAAGGACGTATTTAATTGGATAAAGATCAACAGCGTATTCATAAAAAAATACTCCCAAATAATGCATAATTTTGAGAAACATTCGGATACCTTTAAAAGGTGATACCGAGTAAACCTTGAAAGATAGATATATGCTATCGCGCACTTTTTGTAGAACTATTGAAGAGGTACATTTCCGTCATACATTGTTTCCATGTACGTCTTACGGTTTTCGCAGCGCACCTGAAAATAGCTGATTTTGGTACTCATATTTATTATCATTGAAGTTATAGTAGGCTTCCTCAATTTTCTCGGGTGAAAAGTATAGCCTATGTTACTCAAGGATAGTGTAGCATTCTAAGGGTGAAAGAATTATTGAAATCGGTCAAGTAGCTTATGAGTTAACTCGTATCAACGCCACAAACACACAAACACACAAACATACAAATCTTTCCTCTTTATAATATTAGTATAGAAAATGCTGAAAATTAATGAAAATTAGCATTAGAAGAAACGTTTTAGATGAGAAAAAGAAAAAGGTATGGCAATAAATCACACATCATGTAGATAAAAAGAAATTTATTTATAAAATTCACAATAGGTTTTACAAAAGGCCACCTCCAGTTTCAATACATATTCTACACCTTCGCAAAATTTATTTATTCATTTATTATTATTATTTTTAGAATTTTCTATCATAACTTGATCGGAAAAATCTAAAAATGGCAAAAAATAATTTTTGAGTAGTTCTTTGATTTTTTCCACCTCGCTGACTTTGAAGGCTAATTCTAGCAAAAGTAGACTGTTGAGTACCATTTTTTATTAATGATTCAGAAAGCTGAGTGTTGAGCGCAGTTTTTAAGCCTACTGAGAAACCATGAAGTAGCCTGTTTACATTTTTAATTTAAATTTGAAAATTTATATCATGATCCAAAATACGTAGGTAACTTTTTCACTTGAGACCAACATTTCTATAATTTTCATCAAATTTACGATGCTGGTTATTTTATGTATAAAAGTACATTTCATGGCGATTTATTTACAAAAAAAATATCAGAAAACTCTCTTGTACTTGTACCCCATGACACGAGGGACCTGTTTTTTTTCTTTTGGACGTCAATCGTCCGGCCACCCTGTATAACATTATAATTTAACAACCTTTAAATTTCAAAGACTTTCCCTTTATAATTCCTGATATAAATTGTGATATTCTAGCATAACATAATAAATATAAATAATTGAAATACTTATTAATTGCGCGTGTCTCACATACCTAGGTGCGCATTCAATTGTCATGAGCATGCTTCATCATATTATCATTCACTATGGTTTATAAGGAGTCTTCCAATATATGTACTTTTACTGCGGCTTATACCTTCATTTTTGATATGGCGTACTCGAATTGTGAGTCCTATTATTAAGTGGCTCTTAGAAGAGCCCTGAGTTCGTCGCATTGCCATTTTTTAAAAATAACAGTGTGTTCACCAGGAGATCCGTGAGACAGTCTGGTATTCGTAATTGCTGTTCATTCAGAGTTACCTTGGAGGCACGTGTGACATTATATCACGAACGTGAACTGCTTTATCTTCATGATGATGAAAAAAAATGAAGGAAATAACTTGAAATTGTCACTTTTACACTATGGTCTTTGAATGTTGACGTGACTATCTCCGAAGAATGAGTTTATTATTGATTGACTTTCAACGATTGATACGAGGGCGGTTTGATAAGTCAGTAACTTTCTGAATTTCCCGCGCAGTTATTTCACATAACAGTGCTGCCGTCAACATTAATCTATAAGTGGGCAACTGTCAAATTTTGAGCAAGCTACGTCATGTAGTTGTTGTTTGATAGCTATTCAAAGCATACAACGTCGTGAATTTTTACGAAAATGGAAAAAAGTTAGTTTCGTGTGCTGATTAAGTATTCCTTTTTACGTGAAAAAAATATCACTGAAACTAAGGAAAAACTTGCTAAATACTACGGGGACTCGGCACCATCAATTTCAATGGTAAAGAAGAGGTTTACAGAGTTCCGTTGTGGTCGTACCAGCACTAGTGACGCCGAACGTTCAGGTCGCCCAAAAGAAGTGAACACGCCGGAAATCATCGATAAAATTCATGAAATGATATTGGACGATCAGATAATGAGAGTGCGTGAGTTGGCTCATGCTGTAGGTATCTCAACTGAACGGGTACCTACATCATATTTTACACGAATATTTGGACATGGGAAAACTCTCCGGAGGTGGGTGCCGCAATTGCTCACACTCGATCATAAGCGCAATCGTGTGACAACTTCAAAAGAGTGTTCAGCGATATTCAGCCGTAATCCGGACGAATTTTTGCGCTGTTTTGTTACTGTGCATGGACGAAACATGGATCCATCACAACACGCCAGACACCAAGGAACAATCGAAACATTGGGTTGCTCGGGGTGAACGTGGACCAAAGAAGGCCAAACAGAGTATGTCAGCCAACAAGGTCATGGCCACAGTTTTTTGGGATGCAAGCAGTGTCATTCACATTGATTACCTCGAAAAAAGTGAAACAATCACCGGCGAATATTAATCAAAGCTTTTGGACAGATTCGACGTTGACTTGCAGCAAAAACGGCCGCAGTTGGCGAAGAAGAAAGTGCACGTGTGCACCGTTCTTTAGTCACGATGGCCAAAATCCACGAATTGAAATACGAATTGCTACCCCATCCAGCACATTCTCCAGATTTAGCCCCCTGCAACTATTATCTGTTTCCAAACCTAAAGAAATGGCTGGATTGTAAGAGATTTGATTCTAATGAAGAAGAAAAAATAATTAGGAAAACGCTGGACTAAATGCATCGAGCTATACGGTGATTATGTAAAAAAATAAAATGTTCATTTGCAGCAAAAAAAAATTATTCAAAAAGTCACGGACTTATCAAACCGCCCTCGTATTATGCTCTGCTTTCATTTTTATATTCACTCACTTCACCAAATAGGCGTTAATCTTCATTATGTATATTTCAATAATAAAAAAACATATGAATCTGAAAACATAACAAACATAACGACGAAAAGAAAGCGCACGAATTTCGCCCTCAGCTTCTTATTTACGCTCTTCTCCCCTGATGTCTCGACGGCTAAAACATAATGGATTCTCCTATTTGATCTGACGCGTCAACGAGGATTTCTGCTAACGTTGAAGGAAAACCAAAACTTTCCTTTATTATTCTCTATCAATTACGGAATCGTTGAGAGAAGACAGCACTGATTGATAAATCTGTGTTGAGAACGGACTCACTTTATTGGGAACGAATTCGGAAAGTAGTGCGACGCCCGCCGTCGTTGGCGTCATTTAATAAGAGAGTGTGCCCTGAGACGCCGATGTCCCAGAGATCAGAGGGAAGGGGCCTCCCAGGAAGAAGCGGTGTATTCAATCAATTACGGATTTCCCCAGGCGGGTACTTAAGGGGCGACAAGAAAGACTGATGGTGATGAATTTAAAGCCGAAAAAATTGTGTCCCCGTCCACCAGTTCATGCTGCTATGATTAATGGTTGATCTTGGTCAATTGAGGAGAGAGTGACTGGGTTACACATGCATTGACAAGGGTTTCTGCCGCTTTCACGTAATGAAGTTTAGATTAAACATCAATTTCCTGAAATTCAGGTTCCAATTATTCAAATTGGAATTCCATGGAAGCTGAGAACTGCTTACAATTCCCAGTAAGTATAAAGCTACAAAAAAATGCTAAGAAATTTTTCCATCAATGTGGATTCAATTTTGAATGATGAGCTTTTTTTGGAAGTAACATAATAACCACTCCTGCATTGACGTTAGAATTTCCGAAATAGTTGTGAAAGTGAAAATATCTGTTTCCCAAGTCTGATATCTATATTTTTTCGTTTTTCTTTGTTTTCAGATATTTTATTGAAGTATATGCGAATACTGAAGGTGATGAATTTAAAGCCGAAAAAATTGTGTCTCCATCCACCAGTTCATGCTGCTATGATTAATGGTTGATCTTGGTCAATTGAGGAGAGAGTGACTGGGTTACACATGCATTGACAAGGGTTTCTGCCGCTTTCACGTAATGAAGTTTAGATTAAACATCAATTTCCTGAAATTCAGGTTCCAATTATTCAAATTAGAATTCTATGGGACCTGAAAACTGCTTACAACTCCTAGTAAGTATAAAGCTAATGAAAAAATGCTAAGAAATTTTTCCTTGAATTTGGTTTCAATTTTAAATAATGAGCTTTCATCTATTATTTTTCTATGACCTCAAAACTGTTTTTATGGGAAACAGGTTTCTTTTTCGAAGTAGCATACTAAGGACTGAAAAATTTTCGTTGAACTCCTGAAATAATTGTTACATTAAAGTTAAAATATCTGTTTTTGAGGACTGACATTATTTGTCAATTTTATTCGTTTGTTTATTTTCTGATATTTCATCACATCACATCACAGACGAGGAGGCAGAGCTTTCTCCTGAGCCTCTTTCTCTTTTCTCTTGTATCATACGCAGAATTGTACGGTGTCCCGTCTGCATTCTTTTCTCTCGAACTGAAAAATACTTAGGCCTCATTGTATGATAAAACACCCTTCAATACTGTCTTTCATAAGAATATGTGTAGGGCGATATTGAAATTTTGATCGGAAACATACGACGTTCAATGTATCAGAGACTCAGAGTCGAACAATGATATATTTGAAAGATTAACGTGTTATGTTTATGACTAATGACTGATCTTCTGCGAATATTATAATAAAAATGATTGTTGCCGGCAAACTTCCAGTGATACTATATTCGAGTATATACCTACTTAAGGTTGCCTACCATAGTGCTTGTAGTAGGGCACTTCAAACGATAAGAGAAACACAACAATATTATTCACATGATCATTAGTTTCGTCCCAAGCGGTGCACGTAAATCTTATCAATATACCAGTATTTAGTTTGGCGAAAAAGTTATTTCTCTTATGCAATGAATATGTTTTCGGAGTGAAGTTCGATACCGGTGTGTATGTCATTTAGAATAAGTCTGTACACCAGTTTTTCTCGTTTCGACTCAACCTTTATATCTCATGACCTCATCAGTCAACTACTCCTGATTTTTCGACATATTTGGGGAAGTGCCAAATTCATGAAATATAAAAGGCCTGTTGAATTTTTTTTCCAGGATCAAAAAGTTCATTCAATATTATTATTTCACTGAATGTTCAATCCGATATCATAAAATTGAAAAAAAAAGAATTTTCTCATTCCATTGAAAATTCATTCATCGAATCCAACCAACTTTTTTATACTACGGAAATAACATTTCCATTTTTGCAGAATGGGCGTAAGTGACTTCTGTAGTTTTGAATTACACCATCATTGTTTTATTTCGAATGAAGCTTGAATGAATTCGTAGAATACCTTTCTGTTAGGTATAAAATTCAAAACTCCATTTTGCCATTTCGGACTGAATCGAATACAACTATGGAATAATTCTTCGTTCTGTATTCAATCCAATTACCGGTTAATTTTTAGCAATCGCTTCGTTATTTTTCTCTTTTTCCTGCCGTTATTTCTCACAAAGTTGTGAGTTCTGGAAGGTTTCATCCAACTGAATTTATTTTGGATACAATCTTGATTAAGACGAGATGTAATTAAATTTTATTTATACCGTGTAATGTCTAAGGGAGCTTCCATCTGTTAATTTACTCCTTAATTGATTCCCCTCGAGAAAACACGAATATATTTTCATTTGATGTTTTTCTCTAATCGCAAAAGCTCAAATATAAAGACTCAATTTTCATCATGTTGAAACAGACTATCTTTAATTGAATTATCTTGAGAGAATTGAAGATGAATAGATGTGCACGTAAGGTTCAAAATGAAAAGCTTGATATTAATAAAAGTATAGTTTTTATCACAAGGAATTTCTCACTTGCACGGCCGGCGCTCCCTGGGATTTTACATTTCATGATTCGGTAAATGGAAAACTGAGTTAAAGTAGAAAATACTGTTTTTGCGTCAAAATTAATAATCCTGATGGAAATTTGAATGACTAAAAAAGGCTGATGCATATTTCCTGTAATTGTTCTTTCAGCTATCGCAGGAATGACGGAGTAGATTTAAATATGGAAATGTGAAAATTAAGTTGGCATTGATTAAGCTGAGAGTATTCTCAGTATAAATTTTTCAGTTTCTTGCTGCAACATGTCACTAATGTTGCTTCATGTCAGGTCTATTCATTTATACAATTCAGCGATATTTCGTGATTTCATGGAATGAGCTCGTTAGGTGTTTGTAAACAAATGCGAGGGACTTGGGGAGACGATTCTTCGATGACAATAAGCAGGGGTAGTTCATATAATTTTTTTTTAATCGACCTCCCTTCTAAGATGCAGCCTTTGGAAGGCGATGACGATTTGACAGTTTTTAATTTTTTAGGATTCATAAAACTAGAGAAAATATGATTTATTAGGTAGATTTTACTGACACAATTGTTTTTGAACGCATAACTTTATTATTAGGGGTTGAAAATAACAACCCCTCAAGAGTTTCTCTCAAACTTTGTTTTCGTGAGAAAGATTTTCGGAAAATAGAATTTGAAACATATTTTAACTACAGATTCGAAAGCAGAGATGAAATCGAGTATAAAATTATACAACACTTGCTTTAACGGATATTCGCAAATGTGTTATAAGACAAAAACCGCAAAAAGACAATGAAAATATTTAAATTAATTTTTTTTTATTCTTAAGAATCATTAGTTTTCCAAGGAATATAGTCAAAAATCAGACTACACTTGATTGAGAGGTACAAACTATCTGCGGCAATATTTTATAATTCTTGTTGTAGACATTCACCGAATAAATTTTTGTTGATGTCATACAAGTTAAAATATTTGACAGGCCTGTATAGGTTGAGAAAAAAATCCCTCAAAGTTTATCCCGAAACTTATTGATTTCATTCGATTCATTTATGAATTCATCCTTCCTGTCCAAGTTAACACAACATGAAAACATAATCTACTTTGGGTTTTATTATGTGAAATGAATATAAATTCTGTATACTTGAATGAACTCATTCAATTCAAATTAAGACAAGACACAGGATGTTATTGAATGATGAAAGAATCAAAATACGAGGTGAGCATTATTCACAAGCCGTTCTCAGGAAATGATTACCAGTACTTAGTCATTTACTTTTTCTCCCACTTGAATAAAATTAATATTGTAAGTTATAAAAACAACAGAAAACACTCAAAAAGAAATATTTTCTTGTTTTATTTCCTTATAATAGAGACTCGCCATGAATATTTTTCATCACTCTCGATATCGATCATCAATTTTCGATTTCGAACACAATACAGCGTATTAAGCTCCAACAATATATAATACCAGCCAATTAAGTTCCGCTGAAATTCATTGTTGATAGATGTTAGTGCTGACGGTAGAAGAATTAATATTTTGTTTTGAATACATGGGCTGAATGTGAAAATAATCCAATTAGGAGGCTGTTATTCATTCATATAGAGATAAAGCCGACAAAACCAAAGAGTCTAAAATGACTGTCTGTTCATAACAAAATGTCAAAAAAAGATGTCCAAAACAGTGTCGTATCTTATATATAGACTGCTCGATGAATTTTGACTTTAATTTCTATCCACCATATTGATATCATGGATTGTCCGAAAGGATTGGAAATCTGCACAAACGTACACAAACTGAAAAGAATAGACTTCCGAAGTTATTTGTGAATGAAAACCAATCTCAAGACCAAATTGAAAATTTTTTATGATATACAGGGTGTTCAGGGGATTGACATCAATTAATCTCGTTTAGATTCTTCAGACTTGTGGCCATCCAAAAATACTCCATGTATATAATGCAATTTCATTAGTTTTCGAGTTATGAATTTTTGAGTGTTTTTGTAAATGTATTATTCGAATTGATATTGCCAGCTAGGTTTGAGAAACTCATATAATAGAAAAAATATCGAAATATCGAGAGCTTGAAATTCAGATTGAATGGCAGTGGGAAATGTCTAGTACCAGAACCATTCCCATTCTCATATCAATCACAGAAATTATTTCTTAATGTCTTAGGTCCAACCTCAAGGAACTAAATTTGAATGAAAACCTTCACAAGGTAATGCAAAAAGCACTAAAGCAGTACTTCTTAGTACTGCTAGAACGGTAAGGAAGTTTGTAGGTCACGATGAACACCAGGAACAACCACGAAGGGAAACATCGCAAGACCGAATACCAGGATATCAACTGAGAAATCCAGGACCAAGCAAAGAAGGACGAACAACCCAGGACCCAGGAGAAGAAGAACACCGAAGACCTCAGAACTGAATCCCCCTGATACTTGCTATCCGGGATGTTTCCATTAGTAAGGAGTGTGATAGCCAATCGCTAGGGGGTGTAAGACAGCACACCCATTCTACGCTAATATGCTCAAGTCGATAAGAATAATAATTATTATTATTTACTTATACTGTAGGACATAACAAAGTATTATGGGACAAGTAACAGGTCACACTTCTGCAAAAGTAAAGACTTAACAACATTCTTTTAATTAATTATATTGAGCGACTCAGTAGTACTAGGTAGATGCTTGAATATCTTGATACAATGGGATTTAGTTGACATTTCAATACCTGATTCGACTCAAAGCGTAATGCTGGATTCACGATGGACGTAACCATAAAACTCCCGCAACGTAAACGAAAAACGCAAAGTTGAACCAATGCAAATCATATGGAACTGTTCACAATAGGCTCTGTAATTTTTATGTTTACGTTGAGCTTATGGTAGTCCGTAATTCTAACGTTAATTTTAGAAATTTGTTCACATTCTGTGAGTTGTGAGCCCAATACGTCAAAATGACGTAAAAAGACAAGACAATAATAATAATAATAGACCAGCGTTCACTCAAGCAGGGTTACCCAGAAGACGCATGAAATGGACAAGTTGTATCAATGAAACGATCATGCGCATCTACTATAAAATAACAAACCTGGGTCAAGAACTAACTGGATACAGACAACGGTTATTCAATGAATTCAAGCGATGTTTTCCAGATCTACAAGTAACTGAACAGAGGATAGCTGACCAATATCGCGTAATCCTCAGAAACAAACTTATATCAGAAGACAGATTGCAGGAAATTAAAAATGAAGTTGTCAATGAATTAAACAACGAAGAAAACCATAATAGGGAAGAACACACAACTTCTGGAAACAGAGAGCACAACCATGGAGCAACACATGAAGAAAGAACAACTGAACTCCAATTACCGCTCCAAGAAGATATTCAAACGGACGACGAAACACAGAATGAACATTCATCACCTCAGGTTCATACCTCGGTAGAAACTGCCCATAAAATTTCGAACGAAGAACGACAAGCTCTAGTGGAACGTCTTGAATCAGCAATGCACAGATTATTCACCGAATACAACGGCACTGATCCACTCTCCAGACCAACACTACCTAGGATCAGATCATCCAAAAAGCTTGCAGTCATCCTCAAGATAATGAACATCGATGTCATACCAAAATTCCTTTCAATGGCAACACAACTGGAAACGATCCATCTCATCCTTTATTGTGCCGCAACAACTGTAGTGGAAGTGCTGGGCATGAAGACCAAACCAAGACAGCACTCAAATCAACCCTGTCCACAACCTCGCCTACCTCACTGGCAAAGGAGGCTGGAGGAAAAAGTTCAACGCTGTCGGCAGGACATAGGAAGGCTGACACAATATGAAAATGGCATCAGAACAATCAAGCTGAAATCGTTGGTGGAATCGATAATCTATCGAAATCGCAAGCACTCAAGCTATGAAGAAGAAAACACAACAGTAAAGCAGTGCATCGACACACTGAAACAAAAACTCAGTGTCTACTCCGAGAGATTGCGAAGATATAAAGAGAGCAACAGGAGGAAGCAAGATAACATCTCCTTTGAAAACTCGGAGAAAAATTTCTACAGACATCTGGATGGAAAACAACAGAACTCCCCAAACATCTATCCGAATAAGGATGACATGGAAAAATTCTGGACCGAACAACTGTCAACACCTACTACTTACAACAAAAATGCCGAGTGGATAAAAAACGAAGAGAAAACTCAAACCAACACCGCACAAATGTCCCTTACGGTAATCACAGAACAAGAGCTTTCGGATATTCTCAAAGAAATGCACAACTGGAAATCACCTGGACCAGACGGGCTCCACAGTTTTTGGCTGAAAAAATTCAACTGTTTGCATAGTAATTTAACTAACGCAGTTAATGAAATTCTACGAGATCCAGAGAGTATGCCCTCCTTCCTGACAGAGGGTATAACTTATCTTCTGCCAAAAAATCACCAAAGTACAGACGATCCAGCAACGTACAGGCCAGTGACATGCCTGCCAACTATGTACAAGCTCATAACATCTTGCATTACACGTCGACTATACTCCCATTGCGAACGAAATAATATAATTGCATCAGAACAGAAAGGATGCTCCAGAGGTGCAATGGGATCCAAAGAACAACTGATAATCGACTCTATAATCTGCAACCAAGCCCATAAGAAGAGGAGAAATTTGTTCACGTCTTATCTTGACTACAAGAAAGCTTTCGACTCCATGCCGCATGAATGGCTCATAAAAGTTTTAGAGATCTATAAAGTAGATCCAAGAATAGTGAGCTTTCTCAAAACAGTTATGTCAACTTGGCGAACTAACATCGAAATCAGCGGAACAGGCATAAGAACTGGCACAGTATCCATCAGGAGAGGAATTTTTCAAGGAGACTCTTTGAGTTCATTGTGGTTCTGCATGGCAATGAACCCGTTATCAACTATTTTAAAATCCTCCAGAAAGGGATTCAACCTGAAAGGCAACACTAGCAATATGTTGATTAACCATCTTTTATACGTCGATGACTTAAAACTGATTGCAGCAAACAGAGACCAACTAGAGTGCCTACTACGACTAGTGGAGATGTTTTCCAAAGACGTCAGCATGAACTTTGGACTGGACAAATGTCGTTCCCTAAATATAGCAGGAGGGAAAATCCAACAGACACCTCTCACCTTATCTAACGGAGAAGAAATAAAGGCAATGCTGGCAGGTGATCTATACAAATACCTAGGTATGAAGCAATGTCAAAGGATAGACCAACGAGTGATGAAGGACGAACTAACAGCAGAGTTCACCAGAAGAATGAGGAGCGTTCTGAAAACGAAACTGAACAGCAGAAATCTCACAAAAGCTGTTAACACCTACGCTTGCTCAGTTCTCACCTACTCTTTCGGAATAGTAAAGTGGAGTAATACAGATCTCGATCGTCTCCAACGGAAAATGAGAACACTATGTACAAAGGCCAACAAGCATCATCCTAAATGCTGTGTTGAAAGAACAACAATTCCAAGAACTCAAGGCGGACAAGGCTTTGTGGACATAAAGAAAATGGCAGCTGAACAAATAAACAACTTGAGAAATTATTTTACAAATAAAGCAAACACATCGGACTTACATAAGATACTGATTGAAGCAGATTGTTCAACACCTCTATTACTAAGCGAGCACCCTCATGAAAACACCACACAGACGGATAGTGATAAAATTCAAAGATGGAGAGAAAAGCCCCTACATGGAAGACACCTGAACGAGGTCACCCAGGAACATGTCGACATTCCTGCGTCGAACTACTGGCTGACTTCTGGAAGATTGTTTCCTGAGACAGAAGGTTTCCTCCTTGCCATTCAAGATCAAGTAGTGCAAACTAAAAACTATCAGAAATATATCATGAAGGATAGGAGCCTCACCGACGATAGATGCCGCTACGGATGCCAAACATCAGAAACAATCCAACATATCACAGGAGGCTGCCAAATGTTTGCTGGAAATGAATATAAGAGTCGACATGATGCAGTTTGTAAAATACTTCATCAGGAACTCGCCATCCAACTGAAGATTCGTCAGTCCGAAACAATTCCATATTATAAGTATCAGCCTGAAGTAATACTGGAGAACCACCTTTACAGGTTATACTGGGACCGCACAGTACTTACAAATTTAACAGTTGCTAATAACAGGCCAGATATAATCCTAGTGAAGAAAAAAGAGAAGAGAGCAATACTTATAGACGTAGCCATCCCGAACAACAACAATCTACGTCAAAAATATGCTGAAAAAATATCGAAATATCGAGAGCTTGAACTTCAGATTAAAAGGCAGTGGGGAATGTCTAGTACCAGAACCATTCCCATTCTCATATCGACCACAGGAATTATTCCTAAGAGCCTCAAGTCCAACCTCAAGGAGCTAGATTTGGATGAAACCTGTTTAAAGTAATGCAAAAAGCAGTACTTCTTGGTACTGCTAGAACGGTAAGGAAGTTTGTAGGTCACGATGGACACCAGGAACAACCATGGAGGGAAACATTGCAAAACCAACTACCACGACATCAACCGAGAGATCCAGGACCAAGCAACGAAGGACGAACAACCCAGGACCCAGGAGAAGAAGAACACCGAAGACCTCAGAGCTCAATCCCCCTGATACTTGCTATCCGGGATGAGTGAATGTTCCCCTTAGTAGGGAGTGTGATAGCCGATCGCTAGGGGGTGTGAGAAATCACACCCTTTCTACGCTAATAGGCTCAAGTCGATAATAATAGTTTGGGGCCAGCGACAAGTTTGGGCATTTATATTGTATTTCAGTTGGGTGAGTATAATTTGAAACGTAAAGTAACAATTTGTTTAAGCTATGAAATCTTTTTAGTCTATAATTTGCTACTGCGCCCAAAGTCCATTCTGAACACCATTACGTTTACGTGTTCGTTATGGTTACGTCCATTGTGAATCAGCACTTATAAGACCCGTAGAGCCTTTTACAGACCTCTGCAGTTCTCCCAAAGCTTCAGCAGCAATGGCTAGTGAAAAATGATCAGCAAACAAGATTGCTCTTATTCTTTTGAATAGTTCTTTACGAATTGATGAATAACTTCTTTAAATTTTCAGGCAGATCGTTAATGAATACCACAAACAAAAGTGGTTCCAAGACAGAGCCCTGAGGCAGCCTTAATTTCAATCTGTCGTTACTAGGTGAAGAATTCTGAAATCTAACAGATGCAACTCCGCCTTCAAGATAACTTCTGATCTAGTCATGAAATATTTCCCTGAAGCCAAGACTGAAGCATTCGTTCAACATCATAAGAAAGATATAGAATGAATTCCAAAAAAATAGAAAATCGTAACATGAAATGATTGCTACGTTCTTTGTATCTGCGTGTGATATATCGAGAAATAACTACGAAACGACTCAAAACAACAATAAAAAATGTCGCTACACGAACAGAGACGGAATACTTTTTATCCTTGCTCCGCGGTATCAATTTCGAGTGGAATTCATCATCAGGAATGCCTATCAGTTTTGTTCCTATAGTGAACGCTTCAAATTCATTTCGCGAATTCCCAGATCCATCTACTGCCCGAACGCATCAAAGCAACGCAACGTATGCTATCGGATGAACGGACTGAAATCCGAACTGAGCATACTGAAAGAAAAACTGCAATAAAGGAAAAAATGGATAGTATTGAAATCGAAGAATTGTTCGATCAGGGAATGCTGGAAAATATATGTGATGCAGCCAGGCTAAAGCCACTGCTACAAAGGCACAAATGTTCTCATTTGGTCGGCGTCAGAGTGAATTGAATGAAATAGTAGGCTTCGATAAAGGAACGCTGGGCTGTTTCACGCTGGAGCGATGATGGGCTAGACAACTGGAAAAATATAACGTTTCAAACAACATTGGAATGGACGGGTGACACTATTGTCACTTTTGAACTGTTATTTTCGATACAGTGGTTGCGTTCGAGTTTATTAGGGTTGTTGAGTAGAATTCCGTAACGCACAGAAAAATATCGAATATCAAAAAACTCGGAAAAAGTGCGAACAACAAAAGCTTCTGAGCACTCATTTATCAACCCATTGGCAGCAGTACTTCATAGAGTGTTAACTGATCCAGGTACAGGATACGGCAAAACAAATTATGCAGTTGCGATGGGTGAGCACATCCATTGTGGTGTAGATGGAAACCTGGGACTGGACACCATTGTGTCTGACCACGTATTCCACCAAAGTAAACGTACTCTAATGGTGATGAAGGCCACCTGTATTGAGCCCTGAATAAACAAAATGACCGTTATTGGTACAAAAACTCATTGATCATGGTTCTGTATCGATTTCCATTCACGGTAACGAGTCGTCCTTCCTCATTTTTAAAGAAATATGGACCGATGATCCCACCAGCCCATAGACCGCACCAAACAGTAATTGTCGGTGGCTTGGCATCCAAAATTGTGAATGTAGACCGAAATTTGGTAATTACGTTCTTTATGGTGGTCTCTGACGGACGATTATGTGCACCATAAAATTCACGAAGTGCTCTATAAACATTTTTAATTGAACACTGATTTTGAAAATAAATTTCCACGATTTGAAACCGTTGTTCTGGAGTTAACCTATTCATAATGATTTGCCAAACAATACTGAGTAGAAATGCCACTTTGAGCTGTCAAAACAACTGTCATACAATAAAACGACATCTATCGGAAAAACAAACCTCCTAAAAAAACACCCGTTATTTCAATACTCCTTCTAATCCATTATTCCGCAAAGCCGTACAAAAATCATGCGACATGGGGAAAAAATCTAGGGTTGCAATCCCCTCTCTTTCCGCAGTCCAGGGGGTGATTTGACACAACATGAAATAAATTTATTTTGAAAGTATTTTATGCAAAGATTTTTTTCATATGCCGTACATTTTCGTTGGTCCAAAGGGAAAAAAATACAAAATCCATTTATTTGTACTAATTTTCATAGTCTTTTCGTGATTCTAGGTTCCTATTTAGAAACTATGTTGAATATGGGTTAGTATACTATCCATTTATACCAAAATATAGACATATTGTCACTGATAATTCCAAAATACAACATATTTTTGTGAAGTACTCATGACACTGAAGTTAGCAGACCCCCTTGTCACATGATTTTGTACTGCAAACTTCAGTGTCATAAGTAGTTCTCAAAAATATGTTGTATTTTGGAATTATCAGTGACAATATGTCTATATTTTGGTATAAATGGATAGTATACAAACCCATATTCAACATAGTTTCTAACTAGGAACCTAGAATCACGAAAAGATTATGAAAATTAGTACAAATAAATGGATTTTGTATTTTTTTCCCTTTGGACCACCGAAAATGTACGGCATATGAAAAAATATTATCTTTGAATATAATACTTTCAAAATAAATGTATTTCATGTTTTGTCAAATCACCCCCTGGACTACGGATTAGAAGGAGTATTGAAATAGTATGACACAGATGCCGTACAAAATCAAATGACCAAATTTACCCTGGTAATTGTCGGAAAAAAAAATTCGACTCTGTGACTCCACATTTTTTTACGGCTCTACGCGTTTTCTTATTATTTTTCGGATCTATCGATGATTAGAATGCCGTACAAAAATATGTGACCAAAATATACCCACTCTACCTCTACTTTCAAATTCTCACCTGCACTCAGTTGGACAGCTTACAAGTGACGGCATAGTGCTGAATCTTTTTATTTTATGTCCTAATATCGTTCTAGATAGGTCACCTGGTGGTTCAAATGACCCATAATTTTTTCAACACGGGCCTGTAGTCTATGTCTGTATGATGTGCCATTTTCAAATTTGGGGTCAGTAGACCATAATTTCTGGGGAGCAAAGACATACAACAACCAACAGGCGTTCACTCCGATGCTCAAAAAATGTTCCCAATCAAAATAAAAACGCATGAGTGAAAAAATAGATACAATGAATACCTATCTGATTTCAACTAGCTATAGCCCACACTGCGCGAATTTCCATGACAAAACCACAACATATGTTGCCGGAATACATCGTCTTGTGAAAAGTGATCGTTAGTGGCCGGCGAGATCGCCAAATATGGACATTAGCAATTTTATTCTATAGGACTTCCTCAAGAAGAAGGATTTGATGCATTGTCCCTGCAATCAAAAAGAACTGAAGATACTCGTTAGAGTCGAAATTGCCGCTATTCCGATAGACATATGCCATAGAGCAGTTGAAAACTTGAGAAACCGCCTACAGTAACACATGGCTTCTGGAGGACGTCATCCTGGGATATTTTGAACTCAATGAACAAATGGGGTCAGTGTATGAATCTGCCCTACTTCCCCAACTGGTGTCTCTGATATTTTCAATCGAAATCCACTTTAAATAAAGAAGCATACAATCTAGACAGATATAACAACTGATAATGAAGTGTGTGATGCTTCATAACGTTTTAAATCGTCTGTGTAGGAGTTACATTTTATGAACACATATCCCCTGAGAGTTTTGAAAGCATTTTAGTGATCATATCTTTGAATATGCTCAAGGTATTCAGCTGATCTCTGTATGAATGTGCCCCACTCTCCTTAACTTGTATCTCTGCCATTTTCAATAAAGACGCACAAAAACTAGATAGACAAAACAATTCAAAATAAACTGGGATGCTGGATAAGGTTAGAAATCGTGAGAGTCACATTTTATTAACCCTAACCAACGTATGCTCACATGCTTTGGGAGCTTCGATAGCATTTGGACGGTCATAACTTACACTAATTAAATACCACCCTCGAAACAGAGTGTATGACCTTTGAGGCAGCGCACATTCGATTCCGGAACGTGAATTCCAGAAAACCGGGGTTTTTTCCGCAACGCAATAAAGCAGAGCTCCGGCCGTGGATTCACTACAGCTACAATATCTCTTTGAAACGCCATTTCGTGCATACTCGTACAACACATTCGCGAATAAGCAGGGTCTCACCAGAATGTAATTCCGCCATATCCATTTCTGGAATCCCCACGCACAGATTTTCGTCAGTGGCGTGGTTAACGCTCAGTTAAAGATGGTTGTGTTTATTTTAGTACCTTATACACACATTGTCAAAAGTCTTGGCAACCCCTATTAACCCTAAATTTGTTCAATGTTACCTAAAATTTTTTGTGAAAAAACATATAAGGTTCCAGTATATTCAAACTAGCCCTCTGTTATTAAATTGAGTTTCATCAGCAATATTTGCAGGGTCACTGACAGAATACTTTGAAAAGCAATAGTTAAGTTAAGTATCCGTATTTTAATGAAAAGTGATCCCAGAGTGGACCCCCCGCCTCTCCTAATAGTAAAGTTTTTTTTTGAGGAGATTTTCTTTCCCATATAATTTCCTAATATATTTTTCCTTAAGTATGAAACCCAGTCTCTATGGTATCAATAGTATTATAATAGTGCTATCTGAAAATGTTGAATGGGCATTGCTTTCCTATAAGACAGGAGATGAATTTCATTAATTTAATAAATAAAATCTCATGAAATGTTAGATTTGAGAGCATTCATTGAAATGTTATTTGGGTTTTCCATAAATCTTGCCCTTACTAAATCAATGTTTTTCACATCATCGTCAATATGAGAACTGCTTTCAAGACTAGAAATACTATCTATAGGCTTATTTAACTTAAGAAACAGTACCTTGTGATTATTGCACATCCTATATGGAAGAAACTTAACACCCTCCAAAAGTTAAAATGAAACATCAGAAACCAACTCAGCAGGCGCGATGGAGGAATCTTCACTGGGTACGCAAGGGCCCTCAAAATGGTTAAGGATGCTCACGCTCCCCTTCTCCAAAGAGGTGACCGCGCGGGCACTAAGTTCTACTTCGACGAACCCTACAGGGTAATTGTTCCTGACAGAAACCTATGGTCTTCATCAAAGAGACTTCTTAGTCCAGATGGTCCCACCTGGTTCACTGATGGCTCTGTCACAGCAACAGGGTCTGGTGCCGGAATCGTGGGTCCTCACTTCAATCAGGCTATCCCTCTGTGGAAAGACTGTTCCATTGTGCAGGCTGAGCTGTTTGCGGTTCTTGCATGCGCACTAGAAAATATTCGCAGGGGATACTCCGGCCAGCACATTTACATATGTTGCGACAGCCAGGGAACTCTGAAATCTCTATCCGATGATAGAGTTGATTCTCTTTTGGTAGAAGAATGCAGGAAAGCTCTGCGTGGGCTGGGCTCTGATAACTTTTTGAAAGTAATCTGGTGTCCGGCTCACGCGGATATACCTGGTAACGTTAAGGCAGATGAACTGGCTAGGCGGGGAGCCGGATTAGCTTTTGTTGGTCCGGAGCCTGCGCTGCCAATCTGTCGCACATCTGTCAGAAGTTTCTTCAGGAACTGGCTGAACAGGGAATTTTCCTCGGAATGGAGCGCAGGGGTGTGCCTGAGGTGGTCGAGGATTCTCATTGAGAGACCGCGATCTGAGGTCAATAAACTTCTGTTGCTGGAGAGGAAACAACTCGGTCTGGTGACTGGTGCATTGACTGGTCACCTGTTTAACAAGCATTTGAAGAGAATGGGATTGACGAGCTGCTCCCTATGCCGGTGGTGCAGGAGTACTGATGAAACGGTTGAGCATATCTTGTTCAACTGTGGGAACCCTACTGAGTTAAGGTCAACACACCTAGGAAATTCAACACCTTCTATTCCTATGGTGAGAGGTACCACTCCTGGCAGGCTCGCGACATTTCTGTCTTCGTGTCTGAGGAGCTGAGTCTCTATAGAACGATGCGGGTGAACAATGGGCCACTAGGCCTCAGTTCGGCCGGAAAGGCACCGCACAGAGAGGAAGAAGAAGAATTCAGCAGGATGAGGCTCATAAGTCAAAGCTCGTAACCACAACATGAATTAAATGAACAGCATAAGACCAAAATATGATGTGATGCTTCTATAAGAAAACGTTGAAACTCAAAGAAGACGCTTTTGTGTCGATCACCGAAAAACAAGAAGAATTCAATTCACTGCTTTGAAATCACTATTGGCTCTTGTGATTCAACTGAAGTGTTTCAATGAAGAAATTCATTCGAGTACTGAATTCATGACAGATGAAATTTAAGTGATTCATCCCACTCGCCGCCTCTGGTTGCCGTTCGATGATTTCAATTCCATTATTTCCAGTAGGTGAAAAACACCCACTTAAGGTTCGAGTTCAAACAATACTAGCTGTTTGTTATTTTCACAGCCTGTTTGAATCTACAAATGTCAAATCCACTCGAGTGGCTAAGATTCGAGCTCGAAATGTTTACAGCGGGAAATGGTGTGAGAACAAGGGGAGCTAGACCACCCCACTCTGTCTATTAGGGGTGATATTTCCTGGAGGAAATGTACTTTTTTCGAATGACGAGGAATATGCTCCGTTTCTCATTCGTCATTTCAGATTAACATTAGGTTTTATGGTGACATGAACATTTTATGTGATATTTATGGATTTCGAGGAATTTTTCGATTTCTCTAGTCTAGGAAATACAGAAGATGCTTTTCTGCAGCTGTGAAACTAAATACGACATTTTGAGCGTTTGCTTCCTGAATTATCTTCAAGAATGCACAAGTTTATGCTCAAATTTGAGCACTTTTAACCATGTTTTCTGTAGCCAACCTTCGAAATATTGAATGAGGTTTCGCAGCTTCAGCAAATTTCTCTGCATTTTTTGAGAACATTACTATGGTAATGCAAACTTTTTCATGATATGAGAAAGATGAGGTCTTGACAAATACAAATTTGACAGACAGTCAAAAAGCATTGTCGATATTATGAAGACCATCTGAGGTGATGAAATTAATATTTTTAATAAGAAATTTACAGTATGCTTCGGACATAAAAATGTGAGTTATCACCAAATTTTGTAAAATAAAATTTGTTCCAACAAAGAAAAACCCAATAATTTTTCACCTTAATTGTGAGGTTATGTAAAATAAGTGTGAATTCGAAGATTATAGATTTTTTCATTACAACTTTACCATACAACTTTTTCCTACGGGACTAGTAGAAAAATAAATCGTTCATACACTTATCAACTTATGCCTTGCCACTTTCGGACTTCAGATTACCTAAAGTATTTTTCTGTCAATTATGTTGGTATCTTCTGCCTTTTCCAATCTATAATTTTTTACTGTTACCATTTTCAAAGAGAAACTTTGATTGTTTCAGGGATATATTTTGTTTTTATTACACAAACTTTTTGCTATATTTCAACTTCAAAAAACATAGGAATACCTACTTAGTTTTTTCCTCATGAAAAAATAAACATTTTAACGCAATATGCATAAAACCGCATCAACTGTTCTGTTGTAACTCACGCGATATTGTTGTTTCAAATTTAATTCTTCTTTCGAACCTTTCGAAATAAAACTACAACTGCTACTAATCTCACAGAATCAGTTGTTACTGAGTTTTTTCTTGTTTTTGTGCTCATGATGAAACTTTTCAACTGGGATCATCTCTATAGAGTTTCTTCGTACAACGGTCTGTAAATATATAATAAACTAGCGACCCGCCCCGGCTTCGCACGGACATCACATCAGAAACCTCAAAAATAACAGTACTTCTTTACTATTTAATGGATGTTATTATACATATAAACCTTCCTCTTGAATCACTCCATCTATTAAAAAAAAACGCATCAAATTCCGTTGCGTAGTTTCAAAGATTTAAGCATACAAAGGGACATAGGGACAGAGAAAGCGACTTTGTTTTATACTATGTAGTGATGATTAATTCTCTACAAACGCCCTATTGACCACTTTTTTTTACATAACATACCGTTTCGAAAATATATCGAATAAACTTGGGAGGAGATGGAAAATGAAATTTTTTCGCCTTTTAATGAAAAGGAATCGTTCTTCTCTGATCATCCGATCAGAATCTTTGATACCTCATTTTATAGGTTAATTAATTCTTTATAAACGCCGTATTGACCACTCTTTTTCATAACCTATCGTTTTGAAAATAAATTGAATAAACTTGGGAGGAGATGAAAAATGACATTTTTCATCTGTTAATGAAATTAAGTCCGTCTCTGTTCATCCGATCCTGTGATCAAATACTAACTTGAAGTCTTAGTAACACTCAGTTAAAAAAAACATCAAAAACAAAATAATTTCAGTAGCTATGGCGTCATGCTCTTCTTGACACGATCACGCTAGATTTCCGCGGGAATGAGGTATTTTCCTGCCGTAAAAAGTAGCCTGTGTCCGTGCCTAGGATCCTATCTTTATATTAACCAAGTCTTATAAAAATGCGTTCAGACGTTAAGGCGTGAATGAGGTAAATTTTTAAAACAAACGATTAAAAATCACTAACCTAATTAGTTTTCTGCCTACTGCCTACGCCTTAAGTACGATAGCATGAATATTAATAGCCCATATCCTTTTCTAGGTCACTATCTATCTCCTAACTAAATTTCATCAAAATCCGTTCAGCCGTTTAGGCATGATAGAGCATAACTCCCAGCAAAACCATAAAAAAAATCACTAACTCAATTCAGTTTTCTACCTACTTTCTACCCCCTTGGTACGATGACGTGATCATTTTGATCTTATATCCGTTTCTAGGTAACCATCTATTACCTTACTAAATTTCATCAAAATCTGCTCAGCCGTTTAGACGTGAAAGAGCAAAAATCCCAACAAAAACGACTAAAAATCACTAACTCAATTTAGTTATCTGCCCACTGCCTGCCCCCTAAGAACGATGGCGTGATTATTTATAGCCCATGACCATTTCTAGGTTATCATCTATCACCACACCAAATTTCATCCAAATCCGTTCAGCCGTTTAGGCGTGAAAGAGTAACAGACAGACAGACAGACAGGCAGACAGAGTTACTTTCGCATTTATAATATTAGTATGGATTCGTTATTTTCAGATCACCTTTGTATTTTAGATGCATTGACAAAAATCATGTGTAAGCAAGCGAAAATATATAATTTTATATTTCATCGTTCAATGTATACAAGCATGCAAGAGAATTGACAGCGTGCCATTATTTTTTCCATGAAAGACAGAATCAAAGAAACAATACATACCACGTACAAGGAAAAAACTATGAAACTCTTATCTTTCCATCGCAAAATCGTATTTCGAACTCAAATCTCATTAGAACTTTCCCAATCTATTTTTAAACTCCCCGAATAGGAATATATAATTTGGGGTGTCGAATAACACTTTCCAGAATGGAAGTTCGGCGGAGTTTTCCTTGGAACGAGAACATTAAAACTTGATAGCTGTAATAGTTTCGTATAAAGAAACAATTTACGCTGTTCTTGGGATTATCGATGTTTTAAGGTGATAAAACATCTGTACCACTCCGTGTTAGTCCGGGTTAGTTGTGTGGGTGAAAGCTGCAGCAGGAGTATTATGGATATTTCGATGGAGTTTATCTACAGCGTTTACGAGCAGTAGAAAGGAACATGGCTATTCTGTATTCAAACTAATTACGAATTTCCTTCTTGACTTCCAGACAGCCTGGAGTTGAGGACAGTGAACTTTACATTGTGCTTTCACTATAGAATTATTTCATTAGCTGAATTTTGATATATTTCCATCAACAAATGTTTCAAGAATAATTGGACACGAATTTTGAAGTTAGATCGGTAAATTTGTCATTGTAGAACGAAAAGGAACAAAACCATGTTGTTCACGGGGTTTTATGTTGGTTTCCAAAGTCACGTAGAGAAGTTGCTCAAACATAATTCTTCTATACATCTTGTATGTTGGGAGGTAAGAGCTTATTCGCATTTTTTTTCAGTTTGTTGATAGTTCGATTCGTTTAAAGCAATATAAATACTATTTTCCGTAGACCACAAAATCAAAGTGCAGTTTAACGTATACGAAAATGATCAATAATGACTCAAATCAATGTGTGACTTCTCCTATTTTAATGAATGGACTTATAATACTAACTGGACGTCGAACTTCCTAACTGTCACGTAGAAAAAAGTGAGGCAAGGACCGCCATTTGCAGTTTGGGATGAAACACGAATATTTTGATGTTCTATGCCAAGGGTGCTCAAATTTTTCTCGTTGAAAAATTGACACATCTCAAGTAAAACCCAAACTGCAAATGGCCGCCGTTTGCCTCAAAATTTTTGACATGTTCGCTGTCTAGTTAGTATTATAAATCTATGTTTTAATGTGCAATTGTCATAGACAACCGAACATAAAATATTCAGAAGCGATACGAGGACCGAAAAAAAAACAGAAATTTATAGTACCTATGCCAAATTTTTGTTTTGTGAAAAAGAAAGAATAATATTTACTCAATACGCTCACTCCGATTGCGCCTCAAAGTATCTCAATCCTTAATCTTCTTCTTCTTGAGAAGGCGTATTGCTTGTTTTCTCTGGTCTATGTCTCCTATGACGTAGATTGCCAGCTGTCCCGCATCGCTTTGGTGGACGTCCGATGGGTCATTATCGGAGCGCTTTGTTATCCTTGGTGATTCTGTCTTGGCTCTTGACCACATCGTCTGTTTGTCTCTTTTCTCTTATGTCAGAATTTCTCCTTAATCACTGTCATAAATTAACGGGTTCATTGAATACCTATAACTAATACTATCAATTTTCTGCTTAGGTAACACGTATATAGTCAAGCACGGCTAATACGCGGAAACTGAAAAGAACAGAAAGTCAAAGTGAAACTTTTACTCCAAAGCTCAAAAGAAACATACTCCAAGAATACGTAAACGTGGTCGTCTATCTCCAGAACAACCGTTTGCCGCTTGATAAAGTCATAAAACTCAATCCAACAAAGAACTAACGAAGTCAGAGCACCGGAGGAATCCGTCTGTTACAAAATGTTGTTTGGAGTGGAACGAATTTTGCGCCAAACAATATCGAGAATAACAATGTCGCGTCAAGGGGATGCGTGCCTGAATTGAAATGATAATTTGGTGGATCCGATTCATGGAGATGGAAGAAAATGAGGTTTTCCAGCTGAATGCTGTGTATTTGATCCGCGATCAAATTCCACAGGGATAGAAAATTGCGAAAAATTAGCCCTTATTTTTATTTCCACATTTTGCAGGGTACATCCCTAGAGCACAGACTCCGCAATTGAAAATGGAGGTTCTTCAATAATCCTCTGCTTACCCGTTCATTATATATTTATTCGGAACCATTAAAGCACCGAAGAAAAAAAAACAGATCCACATTCCTCCTCAAAATATGAAATTAAGAACTATTTTAATTCATCAGAATTAAATTATATTATCTATAGTGTTAACTCTTAGAAATTGTGAATTGTTTGCACTTGGCGGAGTTTGATCAAGAACTCGCTTAAAAATGAGGATATGAAATTTTTTCAATGAATTATGTAATAACTTAGGCGTGACGTAAGTTACTTGCGAATGCTGACCGAAACGATGAATACAATAATGAAAATGATTGTAAAAGCCTAAATAATATTTTAATATTGTACTTTCTATGTATTATTGAAATTCTGATATGTTAAAACTCCTGAGTGAATCAAGAATAAGATGTGCAATGAAGAGGGCATTCAAGTTGGGTAATACATGAAGAACATTATAATATATTCTAATATATTATAATCATAGACTCTGTTATTAAGTATGATACTGTTAATTTATTTACTGAAAACACACAAAATATCATACTACCCAACAGAATTTACGATTATAAATTATAACATATCTATCTTTCTGTAACAGATATATCCGAATATTATATAATCGCGAATACTTCAAAATAAAGGTTCCACAAATGAAAGCGTTTCTAAAACTACTCCCTTTCCTCTATATCAACACTTTGAAATGGGATTCAATTAATTTATGTAATAATAATAATTGAAGATTTATTTGTAGAAATTCGTTTTACATAATTGAATCATTATAGAATGCCTCTCAGTAAAACATTCAACGAACAAATAGAACTCCCTGACACACAAAAACCATTTCACGAACGAGATAACGCATTTCATAACAACCCCCTGAAACATTTCCAGTTTTTTGTACCTCATCGTCTAAACATCCCCCGGCAGTATTCGTACAAGCTCAAACTAATTACCTGATGATCAACAAAACACAGATTTAGTAAATGTTTCGTACATGGTCCACGGGTCACACTGAATATTCTGTTTATCCTTCAGTTAATATTCCATGTCAAACAAAATTTAATTGAGTTGGCCCAACGGAATTAATTGGGTGATTTTTTTGAGGGAGTAGGACTTATCCAAAAACGATAAGTTATTACTTGAAATAAACCAATATTCATTGTTATGGAAGCAATTTTTTCCAAATTTTAATTTTGTAGCTTTTTCTAACATTACTCAGTGAGCTAACATACAAAAAGCTGAATCAATAATGCCAATTTTTCCTACTCGAACTGAAGAAAAAAAAACTTATTTCTGTGACAGGAAAAAATTTCACATTTTATATCTCTTGACAGGTCACAAAATATGACTTTTTATCCACTCCCATAGAGTAATATGTCAATTATTAAACTAATTTCTATGTGTAATAGTAGCTATAACACAATCGTAGACATGTCTATGACCAGAAAAGCGAGTGTTATAATAACACCCGCCCAAACCACCCGCTAATAAAAATACCTAGGAAAAATGAAATTGCTTACAAGAAAAACGAATAAAAAGTAGGATCGATCGAGAACTCTATTTCAGCCATCAAGATAACGTTCTAGCGATTCATTCCAGATTTATTTTTGGAAAACGTAAATTTTTGAAGTTGCGAAAGTACTTGATTTGATTAGAGACTCTGATTCGATTCCCGACCACAGAGTACAGAAAATGTTGTCAACGCTTTTGACAACTGTTCAAAAATTTTTTAAATGAAGATTAATTCGAATTTTACTGAAGAAGTCGTGGATAATAGTATATTATTCAATGAGCGGTAATGCAGGTCAAAACACACGCAGATGAGTTTTGCACCACGAGCCGTCAGGCGAGTGGTGTAATTCATCAAGTGTGTTTTGAGCATTACCGCGAATTGAATACTATACTTTATCCACGACTTCTTCAGTAAAATTCGAATTAATCTGCATTTAAAAAATTTTGAACAGTTGTCAAAAGCATTGACAACATTTCGTCAAACCTCTGTACTCTGTGGTCGGGAATCAAATCAGAGTCTCTAATCAATCAAGTACTTTGGCAACTTCAAAAATTCACGTTTTCCAAAAATAAATCTGGAATGAATCGCTAGAACGTTATCTTGATGGCTGAAATAGAGGTCCGGATCGATCCTACTTTTTATTCATTTTTTTTTGTAAGCAATTTCATTCTTCCTAGGTATTTTTATTAGCGTGAGTTATGAGCGGGTGTTATTATAACACTCGCTTTTCGGTTCATAGACATGTCTACGGTTGTGTTATGACTACCATTACACATAGAAATTAGTTAGTAGGAGTGGATAAAGTATAGTATTCAATTCGCGGTAATGCTCAAAACACACTTGATGAATTACACCACTCGCCTGACGGCTCGTGGTGCAAAATTCATCTGCGTGTGTTTTGACCTGCATTACCGCTCATCGAATAATAAACTATTACGGAATTACTTTTTTCCCTGTCAAAAAAGTGAGTGTCTATGTATCTGAGAAAAAAGTACTCATTCTTTTCCCGTGGGGAAAAAGGTGAATTCATGAAAAGTTATATTTCTTTTACTATTGAATGGTCGTTTTTCCTGTCAAAATAACAGAAAAAAAGTGTATTATACACGGGAAAAATATTAGATTTTAGCTCTCGATTCTCCGCCTCCCTTCACTTCGCGTCGGGAGACAACATAACCTCGAGCTAAAATCTAATACTTTTTCCCCTTGTATAATGAATAACTATTTTCATATTTTCACGAATATTGATTTCAGTGAGAGGAATAATCAAATATTACGGAAATATGTCATGGCTTAAGTTCATAAAGGAGTTTTTAAAGCATGAGCTAAGAGCAAAGGGGTCGTTTCTTTGGAGTTGAACGAAATCTGGGTGCTATATCGATTTGTCCATATGATTGTAACTTTCTAATGCTCCGAACAAAGTATCAAACGATAGCGAACCCTATCGTTTGGGATCAGGCAGTCAAAACTCCCTGATAACGAATCCGTGGAGAAATTCAATTGTCTGTACGTTAGGCTGTCCGGCTGGCCGTAGGCACGATAACTGTCGAAAGGAATGTCCTTTAGACTTTCAGGATGAGTTAGGTACCCAATTGCAACGGCTAAGTTCGTTAACCAGCCAAATCGTACAGATTGTTTCTTAAAATACGACTATTCAGAATTTTTGTTCCTCAATATCTCAGACTAAACGAAACCAATCGAAATGAATTTTGAGACTACATGCAAGAGACTCGTAAGCCTCATGCCAATTTTGTAGCCAGAGTGTTAACAGAACCATCTTCATATTTCCATAACAAGATATCCGATTCGGGAGAAATTTATTTTATAAATGAAAATTAATACATATACAGAATGTTCATACCAAATTTCGAGAGGATCGCGTGATCAGAACCATATAATTCAATTTCTTTCGATGATTGATTTTTTTAAATGATTTCCCGAATATAATTGGAAAATAATTGCTGAGATTTTGCATTAATTTTTTGGGGTGAAAGCATTATTGCTCCACAATGAACGAGGGCGCAAAAGCACCTGCATAGGGCATTCCTTAAATCCCTCCGCCAATGTTGAACAGAGTTGGCAAATTTTCAAAGCAGTTATTGGTAAATTTTCAAAACATAAGGACAAATTGTCAAAGCTTCTGGAGAAATTTCGAAACAGTTGGAAAATTTCCACTTAAAAATTTTTAACATACTCGGTCAAGAGGTGGGCCTAAGGTTGATCAGAGTTGGCAATTTTTCAAAGCAGTTGATAGTTTTTTGAAGCAGTGGACAAAACCTTGAAGCAATTGGAGAAAATTTGGAAACAGTTGGAAGATTTTCGAAATCAGGGGCCTATTGCACCAAAATTCTTTGCAACTTTTCACTTTGCACTTTGCATTCTGACAAATTTCAAAAGTGAAAACTAATTATATTGCTCAACATTTCTTCCAATATTTAATTTCTGCGAAGTGATTCCCACTTTGCACTTGACTTTTCACATTGTACTTCTCAATTATGAATGCGTTTCGTGCATTGTAATTCATTTGAAAAGTGGAAAGTGCGAAGTGAAAAGTTGCAAAGTATTTGGTGCAATAGATCTCTGGACGGTATTTCACACGTCGATTTCCATTGGTGATTAAATCGTTCTAAGAATGGACCAATGAAATCCTGGGTATAAGATGGGGCCCACTCACTAAGAAGGAAAAATGCGCAGTTAAGTATCTACACGTTAGCTGTAAAGCAAACGTGTGCATTCATATTTCCTACACACATACACTTTTGCGTGTTGGTTTGGATGTGCGATAAGCGTGAGATGACGTCGAAAAAAGATCTGATGTTAATGGCAGTGGCGTGTGTTGTTATTTAGGAAAAATGTCCAATGTATAAATAGGGAACCCGACACTGTATTGCTAAAAATATGAAAGGTGCACAGACTTGTTGCCCATACACGGTCGTTTTTGGTCATTCTTCCACGTACGGTGAAGAATGCACACGCCAAAAATCAAAACTATCTTGATTCCGACGGAGATAATTGCGCATTCCAAATTTACGCCATACACACACTGTTTTAACTGTACCCCGTACAACGCGCATTCAAGTCTTCGCGCTTCCCTCTTAGTGAGTATGCCCTTTAACGATATAACTCCATTCATAACGCAAACATGCAAATTGTTTCATAGTTTTTATAAAAATGGTCTAAAATTCCTTGATATTGTTGTTATAAAGAAATTTCTATTTTTCATAGCACAGAGTATCTGAAATGAGTCATACGATATCCCTTGAACGAAATGTTAATTTGTAGAGGTACTGCGGAAAAATCTGTGAATTTTCGACGACACTGAGCAGATTGTACCAATTACTCTATCGGCTAAATAAAAAATTGGATCAATTGAACCATAACCGTTCGTTTATCGACTAACTGAATATATAATTCGACTTATCGACCTAAGAATTAGGTATGCTTTGAGAAAACCGCCTCAGAGTAATTTATCTGGCAATTTATAGAACGATGGCCTGTATGGAGAGTTTGAATATTTAATGGAGTTCATATTTTTAAACTGAGACAATTGCCCCTCGAAGTAAACTTGGTGTGATACTCGCAAACACTCGCAACATGATGAATCCTGAATGAGAAAAGAGGTTACTTATTTATGTCGTGTTTGAAATACTCATGGCGATCGATAGTTGTCTACAGAAAAGAAATCGATTCTGAACAGAGTTGGGGTCAGGTTCAATTTCTTCATAAATAACCTGATTTTCTTTGTTGTGTATATAGCTTAGGTTGAGGAATATAACTGTCTGCTGAGAAGCTTTAGCTGACTGAATACTTAAACCTAGGGTGGGCTAGATTAGAGCTAAGAAGCTATAAAACTGGAAAACTATTTGTACCAAAGCTGCAATACAACATATAAGTTTCAAGAGGGTCGTGCTAAGAAATTAAAGATTCGACGTTGGCTTTCTATTGGGCTTGAGAAAAGTCTGATTTCTTATAGAATTATTTAAAAACTTGAGTTTGGATTCAAGGGTAGTACTACATCCTCGACTTAAGTGAGGAAGTGTGTAGAATCGACGAGACGAAAAGAACTTCCATGAGAAATCAGTGAAAAAACGGCAGAGCCAAGAGTAGATTCGAGTATCTGAGAGTGAAAACCATATAGCTGAGACTAGCGTCGAGAGATCTGAGTAACAAACCCAAGAGTAAAGTCAAAAGAGCTAGACGAGATAGACGTTGAAAAGAGTTAGTAGAGAAATTGCAATTGGTCGAAGTTCGGAGATACAGTTGAGAGATTTGAGCTATACAGGGTGTCAGGGGAAGAATGCGGAAAACGGAAACCATGAATCAAGGACATCAAGGAGGACTCGCAACAAGAGGTTTTAATCGTTTGAGGTCCTTCGTTTGGGAGATGTACTTGATTCATGGTATCCTTTTGTCGCATTCTTCTCGGGACATCCTGTATGTTAGTGAACTAAAGCAATAGTTCAGAATTGTTTTCAAGGCAACAAGAAAATCAACAGTGGGAGAATACACAGTATGTTTTACTGTGTATTTCGAGTTCGTGTGTGAATAATCGCTAAATATTAATACATAGTTTAACAAACACTATCTTCCGAGAATAGCATTGCAGACAACACTGAGTTATAAAAATCACACATATATTTCCAAAATGAATGGAGTTGTGGAACAGGGCATAACAATTTCAAAAGCCGTTCACACGAAAAGTCCGATGAAAAGGAAGCGATCGTTCGATAAAATCTTGATGAATGTAAAACTGAACAATATACTGGTAAATCTCAGAACGCAAACATACGTAATCCTGAATACTTCAGATTAACATGCAGAAAATATATGAAAATTCATAACAACGCAACTTTCCACTCTATATTCCGTACGAATTTCATGTATAGCTATTATCATGGGCTTAATATGATCCATCAGTTTCAAATTACAACACCCTTCTCGTTCCCTCGTTGCTTCAAAGGCGTTTTATTACAGCTCGCGGAGATTTTTATAACCAAAAAATTTACTCATATAAATTCTCCCCAAGCAGAGCGCGCGTGTTAATTCTGAAAATGGGGAAAATGCCGCTCTGGAAGAATTATGCCAGCAGCGATTTGAGACGAGGCTCAACAAAATATGGGTCGTAAAATTATAATCATCGTTTCAATTTGCAAGATTCAATTTGGCTTGTCGTTTTTCTAATAAAAAACACCGCAACAACAAGTTTGTTTTTGGGTAAACTGCTATAGAAATAAAATGTATCAGTTACTGAGGTATGGTCCCTTTTTTTCACCTTGGAAAAATTATGATATTCATTCCATTGTCGCGATAATATTCAATTAATTCCAGATTAATTAACCTTAATTATATGAAGTAAGCCTTATGCCCGATTGCACCGTTCGTCTAAACAACGTTTAAGTCCTGAAATGACGTTTCATCAATGGAATAAACGTCACTTAAAGGCTTAATCTCTGCTTAGACGAACGGTGCAATCGGGCATTAACGTCTGATTGAATCCAGTTGCTCAACTACTTAAGATAAAGTTTGGAACCAGGTGAATATCTTTTGAACGAAAAGGACAATTTTCATTAAATTTTTCAGATAGGTGCGATTGCGCAAAATGCATCTGAAAATATACTTTCGGTTGAAAAGTCAATAACCTTCATTTTTCTAATCTATCGAGACCTCTTTGCAGATTTCGAAATACAAATTTTGAATTCGTACATACTGGGTTAAACTTTTGATTATGTTACGTTATAGTAAAAAATCGTAAGAATAACAAATTGATGTTGTGTGCATGCAAAATAATTAGAAACTGATTCAGATCTGGCGGTAACCGCTGCATTTCAAATTTAACAGTATCGAAAACATTACAACAATGTTATGCAACTGATTCAGAAGATATTTACCTGGTTTCAAACTTAATCCAAACCCTATATACATAAAAGTATTCTTCTTCAAATCAGAAAATGATCTTTTTAGTCTAAATATCCTAAGAACTGTTATAACCTTGTATTCATTCAGTAATTCGAATTTCCTGTTAGATTTGAGATTTGGTTTGCTTAAACGTTTTAGACGATTTCAATATGACCTTATTATTATCTTCACGATTTCGATGAAGTGGTGGTCGAATTCAACTTTCGAATATTTTGACGTCCCAACTCTATAAACTGAAGATCAATAATACGATAGTGTCTGTGTTTTAACTATTTGTGAAACATTTTCAGAATCTAGATTGAAGTATGTATTTCAATTTGGGTTATATACACGATTTGTTAGACATATTCATTATTTTTGTACAGCCATAACTAAAAAAAAATCATTCCAAATGAAAGAACACTACAATATTGTTTTTTCAATTTAATAATGAAATATAATATTACGTTTTCTAGAGCAATCGAGTTGATTATTTCTTTCCCTTCTGCTATCTTTCAAATGAAATTGTATAAAACAATTGTGTTGAAACTTTGATAATTAGATGACATTAACCTTATGAATTATTGGAAATGAATTCTAAAAAATCATACTGATTTATAATCTTCAATCTGGTGATATTCTTCGAAAGTAGTCGATATAGTTGTGTGTTTTTTCCTAGATAAACATAATACTAAAGGGTATTTAGAAAAAATTATTCCCTTTCTAGGATAGATAGGAAACTGAAACACAATTGGGGTGTCTTCAGTGAAAAATTTTCGAACGCCATGCGTATTCAAGGTAGAGGGTGCTATTTACACGGTTCGTACCAATAAGTATTGAACATAGCTTTTAAAATATTAGATTTATTGAAAAAAATTTTCAAGTGAACTTAAACATCATTTAGTTTTATACCAATAAGGTACTTTTGACAAAACTTGATAAGGTGTACCTACTGTTTGCGAAATATTTTTCGGTTTTCTATATCATCTAGAAAGGAGAAACACCCTATATAGTCCTGTCCGAAGGTCTGAAAGTTCTGAATTGTTAGTCGAGAGAGGTATTCAACAATTTATCGATGAAGAATTTCAGGTCAAAAGTAATTATGTCCGACTGAATGATTTTTTTTATTTTTTTTTATTCAAGTAACGACTACAAACGTTGAAGTTTTCTGGAAAATTTTGAGATCTCAAGTCAAAAATGAATAGGACATGATCAGAAGTTTTCACCATATGATATTTTTCCGAAACGCAACAGACGTCAGGCCTTCCTGTTTTCTATATGAATATCAACATCTTGAATGAGTGTTTTAGAAGAGTGAACTTCTAGGGAAGTTCGAAAAGACATAACCATTTAAATTTTTTATGATGACTACAGTAAAGTGAAAACAGTTCACATCTCAGAAAACGCTCATATTCCTTATATTTTCCAGGAATTTACATCTTCCGAGTAGAAGATATACTTTCCCGCTTGCTGCAGCTTGATATATAAATTTAATGTTTTCCTAAGGGTAAGTCGATTATCTCGAGAAACAAATAAAAATTCAAAAGAAAGTAAAGGTGCCATAAACTTCGGAAAACCATTTCGGAAATAAAGTTCTCAAAGGCTGAGGTGAAAATATCGAGGCATCACAAACGCATAAGAAAGGCCGATTCAATATAAATGCAGATTTTATACTATGTGTATGTTTAACCCTGGATTTATAAGAGATGAAAATATAGAATACCCAAGTTATCAGTAGGACTACCTACATTTGGTCACGTCCTCCATCACTTCGAGGATCTGAGGCAACTATTTACGGATCTTCTGAAAGCAATCTCTCGTGGAAAATATTCTGTTAATATTTCTTTTGCGGTCTATAACGTCAACTATGTGAAGTTCAACGATATGGTGTCCCCAAAGGTATATTCTGACCTTTTGATGGCGAAATGTTATGTGCTTCTTTTTGTTATGTTGCTGACATGGATTTTATATTTATACAGTGTGTTATATTATATTATACAGGCCATCAAATATACCTAATTTTATCAACAAAAACACCCACATTGGAAAGTTTACCCCCTCATTTTTGAGTGGCCCCAATTTTAAATTTACTATTTTATTTCAGTTGACTCTTCTCAATAATATCGATTTCTTTGGACAAAAAGGTCCTACAGATGTGAAAAAAATGTTTTTTGAAAGATGATACTACCACCTATTATTAAGGTGGAACAATATGAAAACATTTAACTCAGAAATGTCATAAAAAATTGGTAAAAAACGGGTTGGTAAAAATATGTACTGATTTTCCTAGTAAATCCGCAATAGTACAAGAACTAAAATATTGAAGTATATTTTTTCTCAATGAGTTAACACGCAATGATATAAGCTATAAAATGATACCAACATAATTTCTGTGAGTTACATAATTAGAAAGTAATTGCTGTTCGAACATGACCCTTATGAAAATTGATAACATAAAATAAAACTCTGTACTGTACTTTCGATGATTTTTAATGATCAGACAAACAAATTAATCATGAAAATTGCACAAAATGGCCGATTCTGCTTTGTAGACAGGCAGTGGCCCTCATGACGACCTGTAGCAAAAAAAAAGTTTGGGGCGCCCGCCTAGTGGTCATGTTCGAACAGCAATAACTCTCAAATTAAGTAACTTACAGAAATGACGTTGGTGTTTTTTTGTAGCTAATATTCTTGTGTGTTGAATCATTGAAAAAACATTGTACTTCAATGTGCTAGTTCTTGTACTATTGCGGATTTACTAAGAAAATCGGTACATTTTTCCACTTAAATTTTGTTAAAGAATTTTTTTATGGCATTTTCAAGTTGAATGTTTTCATATTGTTCTATTTTAATGAAAGGTTTTATTATCATTTTTCAAAAAACATTTTTTTCACATCTGTGGGACCTTTGTGCCCAAAGAAATCAATATTATTTGGAAGGGTCAGCGAAAATGAAAAAGTAAATTTAAAAAAGGGGCTACTCCAAAACTGAGGAGGTAAACTTCCCAATGTGGTTGTTTTTGTCGATAATGAATTTGTGAAACTTCCTCATTCTGTACCTGATTGATAATTTCTTGTCGAATGTATGCTATATGGCACCGTTCCATTCTCATCATGTGGGAACATGTTTTACTCCTTCGCAAATTACAAATACAGCCATCTCTGTGCTGAATATTTGAACCAAACATGAGGAGTGATACCTCTAACAATCATTTGCCATATAAATAATGTATGTTCCCCAGCTCGAGGCCCCTAAACATCCAATGATTTCCTGAAATCTGTATCTTCAACATCGAAACGCTCGCGGCTGAACCTGCGAGTGCAATCACCGTGAAATGTTAAGGGGGAAATAAAATATGATTGCAGGCAATCTTATCGTTCCAGCTTTCTCATTTGCAGTGGCAGAAAATGGGGCCTGCCTTGCGTTCAACTAACTCCACGTAAACGACTTTTCCATTTCAAAGCTCGTTGCCGCACAAATGAGTGTTTCAACCCGTAACATACGACGATCGTATTTCACTAATATGAAAGTGGGAGACGGTGGATAGCTGATATTGAATATTTAGTGATCTGGGAAATTGTGTATGTTGGGTTGAATAAGGAAAAATGTTGGTCGGAGACAACCTTTTCATTCGGTTATAGCTTATAGCCTGAAAATTATTTCATCGTGTGTTTTCTCATTTCAGTTGGAGGAATATCCATAATTTTCAGAACGTGAGTTTTCTACAAAAACTACACATTACATTACATTACGTTAATTACAGCTAGGCAACGACGGTTCACACTCAAAATGGGTGATCTTAAAATGTTCTGATCTAATTCTTCCCAGATTTCTCTGAGTTGGATTCCTAAGTCATCAAGTGTAGCTGGATTATTTTCTGAATTTCTCAGCCTTCTATTGAGGTTATCCCAAGCCTGCTCAATTGGATTGAGATCTGGACTTCTTGCTGGTCATTCCATTCGAGAGACTTCAACCTCTTCAAGGTACTCCTGAACGATGCGCGCACGATGGGGTCTGGCATTATCGTCCATAAAAATGAAATTTTCACCAATGTATGGGGCAAATGGCACTACATGCTTTTCAAGAAGATTTCTTATATACCTATCAGCATTCATAGCTCCATTATAAACGACCACTGTGCCAGCAGTCAGAGATATTCCACCCCATACCGTAATCGATCCTCCCCCGAAACCAGTAGTATATCTTTCATGTGGACGTCTGTATACAAGGGAAGGTCGGCCACAATGGTAGAGGCAAAATCTAGACTCATCTGTGAAGAGAACTTTTTTTCAATCAGCCTCTTCCCAATCTATATGCTCTCTCGTAAAATCCAAACACGCCCTTCGATGAGCTGGGGTAAGAGCTGGGCCTCTTGCCGCGACACGAGGCTTTAAATCATATTCTCTGAGGCGATTTATTATTGTCTGAGTGCTAATTTGCACCCCATGAGTTTGCTCAAGCTGATTTTGAAGGAGGCGAGCGATTGCAAACCGTTGTATCAACGAAGAAACTCTCAAATAACGTGCTTGAATGGCAGTTGTTACTCGTGGTCTAACCTGTTCTGGTCTTCAGACATTCATACCTGTCTCCCTGAATCGGTGCAACATTCTAGACACACTTGTATGGAAAACTCCAAACCTTTCTGCAATTCTGGTGTATGTCCACCCTTCTTCTCGCAAAACTACCGCTTGGGAACATTCCTCTTGGGTCAAATTGCGTGTTTCGCGTTGCATAGCGATCGAATGTAGAAAATCAAACGAAAGAAAAACTATTGATCACTAGAAATGATCGAGAACAACTGATTTAAAAATGGAGCCATTACATTCAAAATCTGATAATCTCGTATTTTTTTATTCCTTCTGGGAAGAAACATCTGTATTGAAGAAAAACGTTGAAGGTGGATAACATATGCATGTATAATTTTGATAAAAATAATTATCATTGAGAACACCTTCAGTTGTAGAATAAATTTGAGATTTCCATAATGTGCAGTGTACCTAAGAACACTGAATAAATATCAATAAAAAAAAATATGATTTCAGAGCTTAATCTTTGAATCATCTGTCAGCAGTGAATAATAATCCATTATACACTTGTGATCAATGGGTATCATTCTAGCCAAGCAAATAGACATATAAGGGATGTACATTACAATACTCGTGGATAAAAATCTTACTCGATTTCAAAAAAGTATTTATGTTCAATTATTTTTATTATTCTCAAAGAGATTCAACCTAATTTATTTTCAGCACTAAACGGTGTTACTTTCACTAGCAGAAATGTGACTTTTTGTTTCCACATACTCAATTATAGGGCTCATTGCATGATGCGAATAATCCACGCTGAGTAAACCGCTTTATCTAACTGAAATATCCCTAGCAATCATAAAGCCAGAGAATGTTCAATGCAGAAAACCACCATTACTCGGTAAATTTCCATTTAACGACTGGAATTTCAACCAGGTGGACGTGTCTTCAGACCACTTAACCGCCGAAAATAACGATCAGTTACAGGTTCTTAGGATTTAGCAACTCGTGCGAAATTTCTGTCGTAAGTCTCGTCGCGATAACTGGATTGGAAAACTGTGGAACCGGACAGGGTTGGATTTCGAGCCAAATTTTTTAATTTTGCGCGCTTTTTCACAGCGAAACAGCATGCTATGCTATGAAACTGCTCAAAAGTTGCTGAGTCCCGAATTTTGGCCCGAGTGTGATCTAGACGCCTTGGTAGGATTCACTGATGGAAAATCCGAGGTAAAAAATATTAATGTCTGTAATCACTCAAACTGTACGAACTGAATGCGGGCAAGTTGAAATTTTCAGGGTTGTTGCAGAGTCAAAAAACTCTATTGAGTTCGTTGAAGGACCAAATCAGAAATGGTTTTCGTGTTATAGAGATTTGAAAATTCATTATTTGAATTTTCCAGAAAAGATTTCTGTTAAGGTCAAAATTTTATAATTAGCTGCTCAATAGCCAGACGAACACTCGTATATTTGAATATTTATATATTATTTAACTTTTTTCGGAGTAGTACGTACCATTTCGAAAAAAGCCATTCCTCAATATTTTTTAATTGCATCCTTTCATTCTTTTTCTCTAAACAATTCCCTTTTAAGAGGAATTATATATGTTTGAACAATGTTTTCTCGATAATTATGAATTAAGTAATAATTTTTCGGTGTATAATGGCAACTTTGTTCTATTTTAATCACTTATTCAAATTATTTTTCTTAATTATTCAAGGTGTTGTATATGTTGATGTTTTGTTTATTTTTTAATATCTAAAAACATTTTACACTAAATGAACTTCATTTCTTGTATAAGAGGGCTGATACATATTTTGGCAATTCTGGGCAAAATATCAAAAAATAATCTCAGAACTGTGTCCGAAATCAATCAATCAATTTATCAATTAAAACCTTCCATTTTCACCCAATTAACAGTTCTCATAATTTTTCGTCTCGACAAAATATCAAAAAATAATCTCAGAACTGTTTCCGAAATCAATTTGAACACTCAATTTGTAACGTATTATAACCTTGAAATTTTTCTTTGTTAGCTCAATCAATGATTGGCTTATCACTTTTTCATCCGAAATTTGTTTATGAAGAAAATCTTTTATTTATGTGAACAATAAATATCATTTAATATAACAAAAAAAACAAATATATCCGTTTCAAGGATTGAAACGATTAAGTGATTCAGGGTACTATATTTTCCGTTGCGCTCCTTTTTAAATGAAGAAATTCATCAATTTTGTTATCTCTTTTTTAAATATTTTATACGAAAATATATACATTTTCTATAGCTTGTTGGTTAATGCCACCTATTTTTCTGTTCCTTTTTCCTGCTTTGTTTTTTTCGTTTCAGATTCGGAATTCCGAAGACATCTTGGAGAGAGTTATCGGTTGGACTAAATAAAGAAGAAAACCTTCAATATTCGAATAGTTCTTAAGTGTTATTTTTGTTGGAACGGCGAGACAGGATTTTTTTTACTGGGGTTTTTCCGGAGCTCTGGTATCATACGAAAAAATAGGGTTTTTTGTTTCATGTATTGTATTATGTTATCTCTTTAATTCAAAAGAATATATATAATGCCACCTCCATTGTCAATCCATTTCTTACTTTTTCCACCCATTCTTTCATTCTCAAAATCTCAATTCCTCCATTTTTTGATATATCAAAGTGACTTATAGCAGAGAGCTATTAAAATTCACGCTGATTGTTTATAAAATAAATTCTGTTCATTACTACCTAGTTCTATTATGAATACATACCTAGCTCAATGGGAGTAGATAGAAACGTTTAAATCACAGAATCACAGAAAAAACAACAATTTTGGTACTCTCTTCCAAATGAAGTTTGCAGCTTTCTCTGAAAATGCCGAAAGTATATAGCTGACACGATTGTGTCTCACCCTCAGGTCTAGTATTTTTCCGACGAGTATTGACCTTCTTGGGGTTGATGAAATATGTGTAGATATCCCCCAGAGGGTTGCACATAAACGCTGGCGAAGTCTATATCTCTAATTCGCAGAACGAGAATTGCGGCGGCCAAGCCTTCACCAAATACGGCATGAGAAACATTTTCATTTCCAGGAATTTGGGAAGATTACCAAGCTAATAAAATCCAAATCACCTGAGCTTGTTAAGGGGTCATAACCTGGATATTAGAAAGCAACCGTAGCTTTATTATGGTCCTGCTTTACGATCACTTTTATTCGGTATTATAAACGTATACTTTATAAACCGCTAGCCACCTCATGCTACAGCATCACATTCAATATAATAAAATAGGAAAATAAACACTTTGAACGCCAATAAAGATTTTTATCCGCTTGGAAAATGATAACATAATATTTTATTCTGTAAAATGCGATAAATCCTTCCATTCTAGCTCCTCGGACCTGGCTTGTTTTATTATTTCGAAGATAGGCAATAGAAAGTCGAAGACTCGTAGTTGCGAAACAATTTCGATCGTTCCATCTGACCTTATTTTTCTTGAAAACGATAAAACTGACGTTTCAAGTTTTATTGTGCCGTATGTTACAATGTTTATATTTTCATATTGCTTCTGAATATTCAATTAGTTATCGCTCTAGAAGCGGGTTGTATATGGGGTACGTATGTCGATATATTCTTGAGCAAGAATATTCCACGTGTAACTTATTATTTCATTATATACAGGGTGTAACTAAATAAGTGTAAAATATTTAAGGAGGTGATTCCTCATCGAAAAAAAGATAGGATCTTTCATATAAAGAAACTTCATTGGAGCATCCCTTGTTAAGATACAGCCCCTCAAAGTAGGAGTACATGAAATTTGTATAACAATTTTTTTCACAAGCACCAAAAAAGTTACAACATTGAAATTAACCTGACGTTTCCTACTAGCAAAAAGACACTTATCCAGTTATTTATTTGGTTTACCCTATGGTTGTAAGGGTGGGAAACTCAACCCCTAAAGTTTATTTCCAATGTAACTTTTTGTCTTATTATTTGTTTACCATTTAAAAATTTATTTTCGATAGCCTGTGTCATTGTAAACAAAAAATGTCTCTTGAGTTTTTTGCCCAAAATAAACCAGTTCGCAGTAAAAAATTATTTAACGAACAACTACAGAGATAGATCGTCATAAATGCGAAACTAATCAATCTAGTAAAATAATTTTTGCTGCGAACTGGTTTATTTGGGCAAAAAACTCAAGAGACATTTTTTGTTGAGAATGAATAAGATAAAAAGTTACATTGGAAATACTCCCTTTGAGGGGCTGTATCTTAACAAGGGATGCTCCAATAAAGTTTCTTTATATGAAAGATCCTATCTTTTTTTCGATGAGGACACTTACACTTATTTAGTTACACCCTGTATATTGATTTAAATATCAGGTGAAATCTCACTCACAAAATTTATTGTGGGGAATAATGAAATTGCAGAAATGTACAGACTTCTTCCGATAAAAAAAGTAATGTACGTAGTCATTCCAGAAAATGACATTCCTTGGATGAAGAGACAAAGTTTGGAAATCTGTGAGTCTAAAGAAGCTATTGTCCCCCGTGTTGAGTACAATATTTTTTCGGCAACCGTGAAAAATAGCACTGCCACTGCTGTTTTTTATATTTTATTGCAAATTGCGATCAAAGAATATGCAAACTTTTGACAACTAATTTCATATGAACTGTCAATCACGAAGAATTTTCCAAAATTTTTATGTTTACGTTTTCCTAGTCATTTACATCTGATATACAGGGTGTCTGTAATCAAATGCGAGGGACTTAGAGATATGATTCCTCGATGAAAATAAGCAGGGGTAGCTTATATAATTTTTTTCCGAAATTGACCTCCCTTCCAGGATACAGTCTTTGGAAGGAGATTACGAGTTGACATTCATAAAGCTATACATAATACGATTCATTAAGTAGATGTTACTCACGCAATTCCTTTTGGTCCCATAACTTTATTATTAGGGGTGAAAAATAACAACCCCTTATGATATTCCTTTAAAAATTGTTTTCGTGGGATATATTTTCGAAAAATAAAATTCTCTTATGGTTTCTCATTCAATTCTGGAGAAAAAAATCTGTTGCAAAATTTCGATACAGTCGATTTTTTTTTCTCGGAAAAAATAGAAACTCACAAGCAGTTATGTTCATTCCATTTCATCGTATGTTCAATAGAATGAATATTCTAAGATATTGTTTGTGCTCAAAATTAGTTTCGACAGAGGAAAAAAAAATTTTCTATGATTTTTTCTACAATTTTCAGTTTCAGAAGAGTTCGATTTTTTCAATAAATACTTTGCAGTAATAAAATAAATCACTCAGTTATAAAAATGGTTTATTCGAATTTGCATTTGGCAGTTATGCACTTTTGCTTTTATCTATGATTTTTTCTTTTGATTTTATTTATGATACAGTCATACGATGAAATGGAATAAACAGTGATCATAACTATTTGTGAGTTTTTATTTTTTCCGAGAAAATTATCGACTGTATCGAAATTTTTCAAGAGACTTCTTTCTCCAGAATTGAATTGGAAACCATAAGAGAATTATTTTCGAAAATCTGTCCCACGAAAACAATTTTTGAACGAAACTCGTGGGCTGCTGTTATTTTCAACCCCTTATAGTAAAGTCATGAGATCTAAAAAATTTGTATGAGTAAGATCTACTCAGTGCTTCATATTAAGTATAGTTTTATGACTTCGTGTTTTTAAGATGCCGTAAAAAAATTCAAAACTGTCAACTCGTCATCTCTTATCTTGGAAGGGGAGTCAATTTCGAAAAAAAAATTATATGCATTACGCCTGCTTATTTTCATCGAGGAATCATCTCCCAAAGTCCCTCTCATTTGTTTACAGACACCCTGTATTTCCCCTTCTCAATTTCATCACATACTCGTATGTCAAACATAATATTAATTGACTTATATTTTATCCTTTAGCAAAGTTAAGACAGATTATTCATCTGTGAAATCGATCATTCATCAATGGCACAATGTTAGGTTGGCACGCAAAATAAATGAGCATCCATGTGACAATTTCAGAAGCGGTCTAGAAAACTTGAAACTCCTTCGAATCTGCAATCGACATTTTCGTAATAATTGATGAATAACCCAAGAAACTGCGAGAACGATTCTGCATCGATCAGAAACTCTGAAGGGTTCCATTTAATTAGACTTTTCAATCAGTTATAAGCAGGTGCTTCAAATCAATTATCTCACTCTGTTCTCTTCACCTTAATGCTCTGAATAATTCAGAAAGAAATGAAGCCATAATTGGAAGCTCAGTTCTCCTATATTAGGGAAATTAACGTCGGGATTCGTCTTATTATCAAAGTTTCCAGATCCAGTTCTTTTTATCTTCGAAAAAATCGGCAGAGCTTAGTTGCGAGGATTCATTTCGGGAAAAGAGTAAGTTAATTTTTATCGGCGTTGCGATTTGATTCCCTTTGCCCATAATTCAGTTCTTGCCTGGATGATTTCGCTTATAAAGCGTTATATAAACAGTTTGGAGCGGTTGAGTTGAGACCCTCTCTGAATACATCTACGTCTGCATAAAATAATGTTGGTTTAGTACTGATTCGCTGATTTTCCTTGATTAGTTTGTTTCTGATGGTCTTTCTGAGAATGAGTTTCTTACGATACTGTGCTTTCTTAGGTGTTCTTCATTGCGTGCTATCTCAAGGTAGTTTTTCAAAAATCGAGAATCTTACTCATTTCTCGAAAGAAGAATCATATTGCATTCGAATTACCCTCAAAAAAGTGCCTGTAGAATGCAACAACCGATTTGAAAACGAGTTCAAACAAGCGTGTTATTTAGCATTATTGGAATTGACACTATCTCAATTTTGATTCATAACTTGAAATCTATGATATAGATACACTTGTACAGTGTGACAAAGCTATATGGAATAAATAGTTTGGTGTTTGGGTGTTATCTCCTCAATCAATAATTTCGAAAATTGCTATTTTCAATAACTCAGTAGTGCATCGAGATTTAATTATTCTGTAACAATACATTTTGTAAGAATACTGTATAAAGAGTCTCTTTCGAAATGGAATAGAGTACGGTATAATAAATATATAATGCCATGCAATTTTGAACGAATTTCAGATTTTGAGAGGTGAACGAACATAACTCCGAAAATACTATATTTTCACATGAAATTTTACTGATTTTGGGTTGAATTAAATCACATCTGAATTCATCGGAATTGCCTCATGTTAACATGTTTATAAAAAAGAAACTTTCTAGCGGAGATGAGGATAGATGAGATAGAGGATTAATGAACAAATTTAAAAATCATATACCTATATTATACATCCTGAAAGATTTTTCGAAATTCTGTCCACTATTATATTAATCAATAATCAATTACATCTAGCATATGCGAAACTTTAATTGTGGGAAAGGTTCCCGCTATACCATAGCTTTCATTCAACGTGTTATAATTTTACTGGTACATTTCATCTTTTTGCCAATAAGATAAGTTTGAAAAAATAGTGAGGGCTAGATGCACAATTTCATCAATCATTCAAGAAGATGAATTTTGATCATAAAAAATCTTTTTATAATACCCAGATTCTTCTATTGCTCTGATGAAAAGAGGCAGTTGAATGATGAAATCAAATATCATAGAAAAATGAATCTTACGTTGAAATATTCATCATAAAATGTTTTCATATTGAGAATATCATGAGCGGTTATCGAGATACACAGTATTACTGAAAATGTATTCATTTCAAAATCACCCTACAACTTTCAAAGTTCAATGAATATCAGAAAACTGAAAGCAACCTTGAATTTGACAATAACAAGTACCCTATAAATTCCCAACTTCAAATTTCATATCTCCAACAATTACAGAAATACCTTATGGTAAATTCAAATGCAAATACAGCAGAATCATATTCATATCTCCCAAATATTAATGAGCAACTGTAAAATATCAGGTATTTTCCAGACAGTCATCAAACTCTGTATCTCTATCTGACATCTGGAATGAACCGATACTTCAATTACAGAGCTCCGCTACAACGAACAAGATCAAACCTTCAATCCCTCACCTACAGTTCATTATCAGATCCATCACTAAGCTCCTGAAATGACAAAATCCATACCTATCTCAAAATCGTGTAATCCAGATCAAATAACCATAGCTGGATCTCCGAACAATGCCGGAAGAGCAAATAACAACCCTCGGACCGAATCCCTCAATTATATATTGATATCTGTTCCCAGGGCTCCTCTCACGTCCAACTAAACAAAGTTCCATAAATATTACATCACCTCTATGCCCCCCGATTTTGACATTCCCGTTATTTGAACAAAGGCACGTCACCAAAATTACTAATGAAATACGGTGAGGATAAAACGTTCGGACGTGATCACGAGCGGTAATAGACTTTGGAAAAAAGGGCATAATATCAGGATGTATTTGTTTTATGTTTCAATGCATAAGGTGACCGAATGTATACGTGATTTTCCGTTATTTATGGTGAAAAGGATGCTATTACTTGTTTATTTTAGGCTATTGAACGGAGAATGCTGTAGCAATACTCAATAATCAGGGCCCCCGCTACCACGTGTGCGAAGTGTGCAATGCACACGGGCGCCATACTTTTGGAGGCGCCAAAATCTTAAATATTAACGTCTGTAACTCTGTACAAAAATTTACATTCGTTTGTGGAATTATTAATTGGCATGACATTTTATTTCATACTGATATTGTCAGCAAACAAATGCGAAGTGCTACAATTAATATTGAAGTATGCCAAACTCACCTAAAAAATTTTGTTGATCACTTTCAGCAACATAGAGCTAACCAATCATTTAAAAAAATTATTAAACAAACGGAAGGAATAGCTCTCCCTCTCTCGAAATTGAAGAAGACTTTCTACCGTTACCAACGGTCAGGAGGAAATTCAAACCAAAACTGTTTGAGTTTGACTATGAACACCGTGATGAGACCCCTCATAATCCAAAAATCGCTTTTAAAATAAGTTTTTTCTTAACGATTGTAGATCAAACTTTAAGCATTCTCAAAAATCGATTTGACTTATTAAATGAGTATGATGATACTTTCGGATTTTTAAGAGACATATTCAAATTGAGTGACAGCGATCTCTTGAAACGTTGTTCTGTTCTTGAAGAACGACGGACAGATCAGGGTAATAAGGATATAGACTCCAATGATTTCTCATTACCTGATGATACTGACCCATTAAGTATTTTACAATATATATTTGAAAACAATTTAATCCCGACGCTTCCAAACCTAAGCATTTCACTATAAGAATTCTTCTGACATTGCCAGTATCTGTAGCTTCGGGCGAGCGATCTTTCTCAAAGTTGAAAATTTATTTTGAGTTATTTATTTCGTTATGATTTTATTCTGTTTGTTTGTTCCATTATGTTCTGTTTGTTTTATGTTTTAGTCTACACAGCAATATCTAGTTTTTGACTTCTGAAGTTCAGTTTTTCGATTTATTTCAAGCACTTAGCTACCTACCCACCTAATAAATAAAAAAACTCAAAATGCCTTAAGGGGCGCCAAAATTCTTTTTTGCACACAGGTGCCAGTAGCCTCTACGGGGGTATATATTCTTTTGAAATTAGAGCTAACAAAATACAATACATGAATCAAAAAAGTCCCTAGCTGATGTTGGTGCAAAACGGTATACCATACTAGTCTGCGTATGATACCAGAGCTCAGAGAAAACCTCAGTATAAAAAAAACCTATCTCGCCGTTTTTACAAAATTGAAACTTAAATCTATTCGAATAAATACCTTCAATATTCCGATACAAAATTCTTGATCCATGCCCTTGGGTCAGGGGGGTGTTTTAAACCAGGTGTGGCATTCCAAGTGATGATTTTTCGAATCTCCTGTTCTTCTAAGACCGCTACAGGACCCTATTGAAGGGTAATCATCACCCATAGATTTGAATAGTGGTATTTCATCCTGAATATCGAATTCAATTTCGGAATAATGATGAAAAAACGTGTGACAAACTTATGTCAAAATTACATAATTAATTTTTTCAAATACAGGGTCTCTATAAATGACTACAACAGCGCAGTTGGCGTTGGACTATTATAAATATTTATATTCTGATGTAAACTTGAATTTAAACAAACGATACTGTGAGTTTGGGCTGGTAATTCCGACAGAAATTGAATGATGTGAATGGAATTATAAATTTGTAGAGAATTTGTAAGTAAATATAAGATAAAAAATTTCCAAAGCAACCTACGATGTAGTTAGCTCTATGAGAAAGAGGAACAATAGAAAAACGAGTTGCACCATAGATGTAGTTATGAAGACTTGAAAGGAGCAAACAAAGGAGGTGAAACCACTATTATAATTCAGTTGAATCATCAAACTTTTTGACAAAATTTTCGTTGTGGGTTGAATACTTCTTACTGTTACTTCAGATGAAAGAGTAATTTCATTTCAAGGTATTTGTCTTAGATACTATATCTGACGAAAGCATTCCAATTAAAAAAGTAGATACGGATCTTTATTTACGCGAAGTTATTGAAAGAGACTGCGGATATTTTGGATTGTTGCCACTTGTGCCAAATACAACCTTTCTTACAACATTTCGGAGAAATATTTACTATACCCCATTTACAATTCACTTCCTACTCAGCAACCCTATTTCCATAGAATGTGATATCTTTTCAGCTATCCATCCAAGGGTCCTGAAAGGTTGGACCTGCTATTCAATTTAAACCCCAATTTAAACCGGATAAACTAGAATCAAAAGCAATTCCGATGCAGAATGCACAATATTGCATAGCCGGCGAAAACCTCCATTTCATCATCACCACCAACGTTTACCCTGCGCTTCTTCAGATAAATATGTTGCTCATTCTCTGGGGAACACATAAAAGTGATCCAATCATCTTCCAGATCGTCAGCCACTAGGACGTACGTGATGCCTTCGATATTAGCCCCTGTGTGCCGACAAGGGCTCGTTCAGGTCGTCGCTAAACCAAATTCCTGAATGTTCACGTCTTCTTGGGGTGGCCGTCACGTACGAATCGTATCAACCTATGCATTAAAACATAAAACAAATACGTTTCGATAATATCCTCATTTTTGGAAACTACATCACGTTTTTGATCACGTCTGAAAGTTTTATCTTCGCTGTTTTCATTAGCGATCAGGACGGATCTGGAGATAGAGGTTGGGCTGTTTGTGAGCAGTAAACTTGATGGCGCGCTTGTCTCTAGATAAACAGCTTGCCATTGTTTCGCCTGAATATCTGTAATGCGGCTAAATGAGGTTTCAAAGGATACTGACCGGCTTATTTGTCGGCCTAACTGTGATTTTTAACCAACAGGAGCTTCACATTTGATATTTAAAATGGTTATGCGTAGAAATAGCTCGGTTAGTGCGCCAAATCGTTTGGATAATTCTCGCATAATGATGATTTAATATTCGTTTTCAATTATTTTCGAAACCAGAGATTCTATGGGGCCTGAAGGTGTGTGATGAAAAAGACTATTTTTGCCTTCGATGGAATGTTGTGAATTTTTCCTGCATCTATATACAGGGTCCCTATAAATGATAATAACAGCGCAGTTGGCGCTGGAGTATTATCAATATTTATATTCTGATGTACAATTTATTTTAAACAAACGATACTGTGTGTTAAGAATAGTCATTCCGGAAGAAATTGAATAATGCTACTGGAATTAAAAATTTGTTGACTGCGTGCATAAGATACGATAAGATTGAATAATTCCAAAGCAACCTACGATGTTACAACCATTTATAAAGACCCTGTATACATCGAAGAAAAAATTTCATATTTCCATAAGAAAATATCCAATTCAATTGGTATTTATTTTATGAATGTATATTGATACACTGAATAATCGTGTAAGATTTTGTGGTTATAGTGTTAACACAATCATGGCAAATTCAACCGGAATATTGAAAAGAAGAATCTCCATATTTCCATAACAGGATAACCGATACAAGTGAGTTTATTTTGTAAATCAAGACTGATAAACTGAATGTTCGTGTAAGATTTCAAGATGATCGTATCATCAGAACCATAAAATAAAATTTTTTCGATTATTAATTTTTTACACGTTCAATTTTTTCAATAATTTCCAGAATATTATTCCGATTGTATTGAGATTCCTTATTTATATAAAGGGTGTCCCAAAATTAACGCAAGATTTCAATTAAATAGAAAACGCCGTCTTTAGTCTTTTGATAGTTATATTTTTATTGACTCGTAAAGTACATAGGATAGGGTTATGTATGGAATTACACATCGGACAAATGGCCTCCACGGCTTTGCATGCACATGCCCACTCTTTTGTTGAAATTTTCCATGACCATTCTGCATAAATGTGGCTGAATTTCGTTGATGCAGCGTTAAATCTCCTCCTTTAATGCACTGGTGGTTGTGGGCTTGTTGACATAGACTTGTGATTTCAAATAACCCCATAAAAAGAAGTCTAATGGTGTTAAATCACACGATCTTGGAGGCCAATTTTGATCACCGAAACGAGAGAGTACAGGACCTGGAAATGTCTCATGCAGTAATGGAATTGTTTCACGGGCTGTATGACATGTGGCTTGTTTTTGGACGACCAGTGTGTTTGGCGTCTCCAAACGGATCCAGTCTCCATGAATTTTTCAATTAATCTCTTCACAGTTGACGAAGTTGAAACACTATTCCGACCATATTTTGTATGAAATTTTCGAACTGCAGCCGCCAAGCTTTCACTATTTTTGAAATATTCTTTAATAATGAAGACACGTTGTTCTATCGTGTAACGCTCCATTTTTAATAACCCTATACTGTTAGCTGTCAAATTGTATTTTTTTCAGGGTTGCCAACACTTCACTGCACAAATGGCGGCAAATTCAAATCTTGCGTTAATTTTGGGACACCCTTTATTTGGAATCAATCTAATAAGGTAATAATATTATTGTTTCACCATAGAACGAGCTCTCAAAAGCTCCTGATCAGGGTTTTTCTTGAGTTTTCATATTTATAGTATGCTGTTCAGTGCAAGCGTTATTCGCGTTTTCCAGTGTTTATCAGATTAAACCTTTCACAGAAATCTGGCTGTGAATTATTAACTCCAAATTGTAGTTTTGATATGGTGTTGTGAATTGAACAAACAATTAATAGATAATCGACAATCAGAGGCATTATCATTCGAAAGGACCCCGCACATTTTGTATGGGAATTGGCTCCCGGTGGATTTGGCTGAAAATTTCATATGATCTACTATAATCCTTCTGATCAAATATCTAAACAGTCACGAAGCTGAAAAATGCATACTTCAAGAAGTTTTTAGTGATTTTTTGTATCCATTAATGCTTACGTACTATGGGAATTGGCTCCCGGTGGATTTGGCTGAAAATTTGATATGATGTTCTACTAATCCTTCTGATCAAATGTCTCTACAGTCACGAAGCTGAAAAATGTATACTTCTAGGAGTTTTTAGCGATTTTTTGTATCCATTATGGCTTACGTATTACCGTTCACACAGAAATGTTTGAAAATATTTCGAATTGACAGAATCTGCTTTCAATAATCACGAAATATTCTCAAACATTTCTGTGTGAACGGTAATACGTAAGCCATAATGGATACAAAAAATCGCTAAAAACTCCTAGAAGTATGCATTTTTCAGCTTCGTGACTGTAGAGACATTGGATCAGAAGGATTAGTAGAACATCATATCAAATTTTCAGCCAAATCCACCGGGAGCCAATTCTCATACAAAATGTGCGAGGTCCTTTGGAAAATTGAAAACGCTCTTCACGCAGATTCAAATGACCATATATAATTTTTCATGAGCTTCCACATGGATATTCTCTTCAGCCGATTCACGACTAAAAATCGCCTAATTGATTTCAGTCCACCTTCCAGATTTCGACAAAGGCTACAATGCAAACTCATAGCAGCACAGCCGACACCTATCGCTAATATTGACAGTGTCACGTACATCCTGGCGGCTGACGATCTGGAAGATGATTGGATCACTTTGGTGCGTTCCAGAGGGAACATGCAGGACATTTAGGTGCCGAAGAGTCGAACGAACTTCGTGTGAGGTGACGAAATGAATATTTTAAATGGATGTGGAGAAGTATCCATTCGGCGACAAAATTGCTTCAGATTCCATTTCGGAAGAAAGGCATATTGAAGTAAGGTGGTCGGGAGGTTGAAAACGAAGAACACACATTGTTATAGAAAGTAAGGAATGAATGCAGAGCGAACTCTAACTACTAAAATTGATAAACAATATTTTGAATGGTGATTATGTGAAGTTAGGAGTATTTTATTGATTGATTCAGGTGTACGTAGTGTTTACTCTAAATATACCTATACAAATTGCGGCTACACGTGCTTCGACTCAGTGAAATAGATGCAATTATTAATTTTTGTACAACTGTTAAAAAAACTTGACTTTTCTTCATCGCTATGGATTCGTAAATAATCACTTCTTTCCGCCGTAAAAAAAGTCTTTTTTGTACAACTGTCGAAAAAACTTGACTTTTCTTCATCACTATAGACGCGTAAAACTTACCTACTTCTTTTCAACGTTGAAAATAGTTATTTTTGTATTAAGTGCGTAAAATGAGTGTTTTTCGTGTTTTTCACGAATTTTACGCACTTAATACAAATAATAACAAGTTTGTTATGGAAAGACGAAAATGTGAAAAATTTGTCAATAATTATTACAATGATTTATGTGTAAAAAAACAAAATATTGAAACGTTCAATAAATCACGAGTTACTTAAATTTACTCAGACAATTGATCTCCAGAGAAGGAGCTCGTATTGGTCTTCACGCAGTCCTGAATACGGTCCTTCAGACTTTTTTATTGGATTATCTTGAATCTGAAGTAGTGAAGTTCCCGTCAATGAAACGACTCCGCTGAAGAAATTGAATGGCAGCCATCAATGAGTCTACCTTTCAAGCCGTCATAAGTAATTCGAATGTTTATTCAGTATCAGCCGCCAACGCGAGAATATACATTTGGATGATAAATTTGGAGAAATACATTGATGAATTGCTCGAGTTTCAGATACCTACACTCTCGATGAACAGTCTACCTCATCCAAATAAATCCACCGAAAACACAGGTTTGAAACTTTACATCGAAAACATACGATGTAGATTGAAAGACAAAACAGTTTTGCGTCCAGTTAAGTAGATGAATAGTCGAAGATTTACGTGCTGAAATTGACCGAATGCCGTTGTCCGATTGCAATAAGGTAGTGTTGTCTCTTTCTTAACGTTGGGAATGGAAATATAGTAGGGAGCCTGCAGTACGAGCATCCAACTATTCAACCCTTTATAGGGCTTCAAAAAATTATGAGGGATATGTAGGTGCATATCGTGTTAACGGATGTGTAGGGAACGTTCTATAGCAGATCCTTACTACTAATTTTGATTCGATTCGATTGTCGTTTGAAAGTTGGCGTTGAAACTGCCCAGGTGGGACATGTTTGTCCCAATGTCCATGGGAAACCCCTCTTCAGCCAGTTTTCTGGTACCGACAAGTTTGTTTTCGATTTACGTGGATTCTATACTGTGAATCTTTCTATGCTGTGATTCTTCTGAATAATTGCGATATGTGGAATTGATTTTAGTGAAAAAATGATTGTGACTGCTCTTCTCCTTTTCATAAGTTTGATTATGAAGCCGGATCGAAACAATGAATTTTTATACGAATTTTATGATTTTTCTTACTGTTGGTTGGAAGCATTCAGTAGCATAAATAAAGTTATTTCACTTCATTAACATGTCGGCCAGATATTATCAATATATTTTTTTAAGGAAAATGTTTCAGATAGGAAGATTTTCTAAAAAAATCCAAAAAATCTGCCCAAAACCTCCTACTCATTTTCTATTCTTCTATTATCAATTCTATTCATTATTATTTATAAATTTTATTTTATAATCCAAAGAATGTTATAGGAATAATAATTTTTTTCCTGCTGTTTTTATGAAATCGTTTAGTTTTTGTTTTTTCTGCAATGAAGAATTAAATGAGCAATTTGTTTTCATTATTTTGTTACTTATCAGTTATAATTATCATTCCTCCATTTTTCTCTCGATACTGTTCAAATATTTCAGATGATTCAATTGTTGGGACATCATTGCCCCTATGTACTTCAAGGACAAAATTATGCCTGTAACGGTCACTGGGACAAATATGTCCCACCCAACATTTTGAGTTTGGGGCTTTATCTTAAAAAAACCTAATACACTTCGGATAACTACAAACCTTCCACAATATTTCCAAAAATTTTCAGGATGATATTCCAAGCCCCACTTTTGTGTCATATAAAGGGTTTGTATCCGGCTGCCCGTGATACTCGCTTCAAGTAGTTGCGATTGCCTACCATACTGTTAGAATTGAGTCACTTTCATTGATAAAGGAAGGCAACACTACATTATTGCAATCGGTCAATTACAGGACGTGAATTTTTCGACGATACTTCTGTCTAATGCATTGTAGTGTATGTTTCCGAATTGAATTTCTAAACCTGTATACTTAATTTTCAGAGATTTAACAGACCTAGGTGTGCTCATTCAGTTTCAAAAGCTTTTCACACATATGCTTTGAAGACATGAATATGGCAGATTTTTGAAAAGAATCGGAGTACAGCCGAATACGATCTCACAAATCTCAACCAAAATTTTCCCCAGGATCTCTCCAAGTCTAATAATAATAAACCTATCGGACCCTGATTGTTTCATATATCCCCCCGCAGTAGGAAAATAACGAGGATCTCCAGGAGAAGCTGGAGACGCAGTAAATATTCATAAAACAGGCAGCGAAAAGGTACGCTCCAGTTTATTTGTCCGAATATCATAAGATATTGGTCTGGCTCTTCGTTTTCCTCCTTCATCCTCATTCATAACCTCAACATTCCCTTTACCGGTCCGTTACCTTCCCCTAATTGGACCATTTGGGGCTGTTTTGGGTTAACAAGATAACACTCAAGGTTCTCGTTCTAGAGGTAGATTTACGACAGGTGTCAATTTTCAGTTACTTAATGGACCGAATTTGAACAAGTTTTGTTTTGGGGTCTGCAAAATGACCTCTATGGTGCAAGGGTCTTTTTGGGTCTACGGGTATCGCTTAGAAAAACATCTCTTCGAACTGTGTAGCTGATACTGTTTACTGAGAGAAAAGACATCATCCTTGGTTGTTAGATTTTGTAGACATCACATATAGTAGCGATTCAAAATAATATTTTGATTGATACAAAAAAATATACAGGATTGGACATATGTCTGGAAAAATACTAATTTTCCTTCAACCATTAGCTCGAACGGAAAACGCTGAAGCTGAAAATTTTCAGGTAAGTTGTAAGATTAGAAGAGGAAAGTTCAATTTATAAATGAATAAAATGAAACTTATACCTATCATTTTTTTAAAACATAGATAAATTGAAAAAAGTAATCATCGAAATGAATACAATCTTCAATTTATAGGCTCTCAGAACCTTCTTCATGCGTACTGGGATGATTTATTCAAGATGTTGTCAATGAGGGAAGAGACAGACCGGTTTCGGCCTTATTAGGCCTCGTCAGTGTCCCATATCCCTCAGAAAAATCATCCTATTGAAAAACTCCTACATTTAAGACCACTTGTAAGACTCTATCGAGTAGGTATTATCCTACAGATGGTGACATCTAGGATAATAATAATAAGGCCGAAACCGGTCTGTCTCTTCCCTCATTGACAACATCTTGAATAAATCATCCCAGTACGCATGAAGAAGGTTCTGTGAGCCTATAAATTGAAGATTGTATTCATTTCGATGATTACTTTTTTCAATTTATCTATGTTTCAAAAATTTGTTAAGTTAGCCTCCTTAAAGGCAAAGAATTTTTTGTTTGTCATTTTTTCTTCATCTTATTATAGCTATCATGATGTTCCAATTTGATTGATAGTTTTTCTAATGAAAAAAAGCTCTCGAGTTTCACGAATGGGCTGCGCTTTTTCATATACCTACGGAAATAGAACTCTTGATAATTGACAATTCTCAAAAAACAATAATTGATTTCTTTGCTTATTTTCGACTGAATTTGTTTTGAAACAATTAATCTGATCTTTTTTGAGCTGGACTTTATCATTGGAACCCTAGATTGTTTTGGTATAAACAGACGGTTGACTGATGAGATAATTGGTAATAGATATCGAAGTTTCTTTGAATTTCTACGATTCAGTTCGTTTGCCTTCGATATTATGAAAGCATTACCTCATGAATCATACGGTCTTCATTCAAAGCATGTTGAACAAGCATTGATTCAACAGTATCTCTTTGTTAATGTATATTTTATTAATTTCTATTCGAACAATTCAAGGACTTTTAGTTTTTTCCATATAGGCTCTACCACACTGACAAGTGTGCAATTTTTGTTAGTTGAGATTAATTCTCAGGTTTCACTTCAGTAAAATTAGCTCTGATAGTGTCTTGAGTCTTGAATACTATTAACATAGTGTACATTTCCAATTCTTCTAATATTTTCAGTACACTCTTTAACAAACAAAAATGATTTTTCTGCAAATTTGCAATATTTTCATTTCACCTGCATTCAATCAAGAATATTGTTGAAGTATTTATTAATTTTTCGTTGGACGATCACGTCAAGCTCTGAGCCTTCAGAGACTTCGGGAGTTCAAACAATCGAAACGCTCTTATTGATATTAAATTCTAGATAGAAGCGTGATATGATTTCCAGAAAAGCGAATCTATTGAACGTCAACAATTCATAGATATTTTCCCTGGAAACTCCAATATTTATCCGCTTCCGGATATCTCATCCAATATTTCAGCTGTCATTGTAACTAGCTTTAAAAAGGAGTTTATTCTTGGGTCTCATCCTTCGCTTGTCACAGCGGGCTCTTTATGGTATTCATTTCAACATGCCGCTGTATTCGTAATGACAATCTGATGGCTTATTCGATATAGCGTTATCCAAGGCTTATTGTATTTCCGCGGTAGTTTGAGATGTCGGAATTAACTTGCAGATCTTATAGGTATAGGCCAAGCAATAGAGGTTTTTTACGTGACAAAAATACTACCTGAAATCTGACTGTGCAGTCATGCAATAGGTAGTTTTACATTTTTTTCATGATAAATTCCTCTCCTGAATCGTCTTAGGTTTTTTTGAGAAGCGAAAAATAGCCAAAAAAATCCAAAATTTTGTTTTTCGCTTATAAAACCTGAAGTATTGATCTGATCGGAAAGCTATTAAGGCTCCTTTTGTAGAGAATTCAAAAACAAAAAAAATGAGAGGTGACACGTTCAAGCGGATAATTAGTTTTCGAGAAAGGTCCAAAAAACTGGAAAAAAACATCAATTTTTCGAAAATTCATAACTTGGTCAATTTCTGAGATGAAGCGTAGTTGCTCTGAATTTAAGTAGTTATTAACATATACTTTATTGGTGCACAATTACAAAGCTGTCGGATAAATTGTTTTTGCACAATCGCAGTTTTCCGAATTGTAGCCCCTCATTACTATTAGTTCTTTCCTCATTTTCTGTTATCCATTATTGTTTTGACCACTCTCAGGAAATGGTCCATCTGTGAGGTAAGCTGACAAAACAAAAAAACCTTGTTTGTGGAAATCTGGTCAAAGAGACGTCTCATTGTGGACCATCGCCTAATAACTAAGTGTCTGCAACGTAATCTCATTATTCAGTTATTTCTTTCAAACCTTCAAAGTAATGGGACAAATACAAACGTAATCAACAAAGAATATCTGTCGAATCTCTCAGGGTTAAAAATGTATGTTCAGGGATCACTAATTTGTTCTGCTCTGAAACAGAACTGGGTCCGGAATTGATATATTGTTGAATACTATCGTGTTCAGAAATGAGCTTCATGAATTTATCACGCAGATCAAAAGAAGAATAACCAAAAATGATATATCTTGAGGGGTATAAATAACGACAACTTATGAATTCAGGGCTTGTTATATCCAATTATGTTTGACTTCCAACGACAAAGTCATGGACATCGAAGCAAAAATCAATTTAACTGGAGCTATTCCCTTTTTATTATACCCAGTAGATGTCGTAAATAGTTTTATCAAATTTTTTCCACTTCTCGAATTTTGAGCAAAAGAAACATACAGAAATGATTCCTAAAAAACTAAATAATTAAAATAAATTTAATTAAGTTGAAGTGCTCCTGCGAGAATCTTTGCTATTATTTGTCAGGAGCAAATTTGTCTTGAAAAAATTGTTGTCTAACAGTAAAACTGAAAAAGGAATTAAATGAAAAGGAAAATGTAACGTTTCGGTATATATATCAGACACCTTCTTCTGACAAACTCGTAAAATCTTCAGAATTGTGTGTTTTTTTATTGCAGGCTAACTGAAAACTTAGTTGTCAATAAGTCTTAGACCTTCTTCAGACAAACTTGTAGATAGATTTCATTTATATAATTTGTCTGAAGAAGGTGTCTGATAGAGACACCGAAACGTTACACTGTCCTTTTTATATAATTCGTTTTCCAGTTTTACTGTTAGGCAACAATTTTTTCAAAAGTTCAATTCTAGGAAACTAGCTATCGAAGAATTGAGACTTTCCTCATACTCCAATCGATCCGGAGCTAAAAAATGTACGATGTAGGTGAAATATGCACAAGTGCGATCTACGGAAATTTCGAGGATTTTTCTCAAAAAAAGAATCCAAAGTACAAAATGACGAATTGTAGTGCACCTTTCACCGTTCATTTAAAACGGAATCAATTTTTCTCCAATCTGGAACGAAAGACAAATGATCATTTCGAGCTAAGAATCTCGCAAGTGTTTCTTGAAAGTATGTTGTTAACCATTCGTCATACAACAAATTGTTTCGGATTCAACCCGAACAATTTATCGTTTTTATGTAGCACATCCTAATGACAATTTAATTATCCCTGACCAGAACTCTCAACGACAGATGTTCAATATTTAATCTGCTCCTAATGATTTCATTCTGTTTTTCCACTTGGACCCTTCTTCGGTGGGGAACGTCAGAGTTGATAAGGTGGAAAAACTTTATTAGTTCGGGCCACTTGGACAGGCTGTGATTTAGGCCAAAAGAAAATGCGTCATCCCGTGTTGGGGTAAGAAATTTCTCCCGTATTTCTGTTGATTAACTGCGTTTTCTGTTTTAATCATCGTTCCGATCTTTCAAAATTCCAGGTTTTATTATCGTGTTGGCATGAAATTAACTGAATCGTTAAATAAATATGTATTCCCAGAAGCCATCAGTTGTCTTTTCATTCATTTAATCGGCTCATATAAATGAAATACTTGAAAATACCCGGAGGTTAACAGACTTTTGAGGACTCTATGCTCTATGCTATACAAATAATTCATTAACAATTGAATAACGCCTAACAATTCGGCAGAAAAATCAGGAGAAGTATCCATCATGACTCAAGAGGAAAATGTACAACATCAATACTAAATATTATATATAAAAAATATTTATGCAGAAAATTGGTTTATGAAACAAAACAAAAAATAACAGAAAATGAAATAATGTAGACCACAGAAAACAAATCACGAAATCAGCAAAAAATTTTAACCTCTGAATACGCAGAAACAAAATTGCATGAGTAGAATACAAAATGTGGTGTATCCATTTTCAAACACAAGCTTTCTCTCCCAAACAGTTTTCCGTAAAAATCGTAGTTGATTAAAATCCCTGGGTCTCGAATGATTAGCTAGAATCGATTTTTCACCTCCTGCCACAAAAACGCTTTGGTTATCCCCTCCGATTTTAGCTCGATAAGCGAACCTTTGTCTTGCACCTTGTCAATCACAATTTCTATTCGAAAGTTTGAATTTGATACCCTCGTCATGTGCTCCCTGAAAGGTACGCATTCACGTGAATGCTACCCCCGCCTCTCTCTAGATTTATTCAGGAATCGTTCCTTTCGTGTGATCCGGAAACACGCAATACTCAAATTTTCCATAATAAAACAAATAATAATCCGCCTATAAAACGGAATGAGAACGGTCTACCTCTAAAAACAGGTGGAAAATTGAACATAATATCGCGGCCGACTAGATTTCTCTGGTAACACAACTAGGTATGACGTTAAACATTTCTGCGGATCAATTCTTCGCCCCTGAGGTTTTGATGGATTTCCCTTTCTGTTCTTCTGACAAGGAAGCACGGCAGTCAAACTGTCTAACCATTACACCATTGCGATCATCTGTGCGATTCTATTTGCACATAACATAATGATAAGATAAAGATATTACTATCATAGCAAGATCTGCAATATTCTGTATTTTGATCGACGATACTGTGAAAATATGCCATAATATCGCTATCCGCATTCCTTTCTTGCCAAGGTAGAAATAGTATTTGCTCACACAGATAATAATTTTTCCCAGGACCAAGACAATAAGAAAAACGATAGAGAAACATTTATTTGATTTAAATTTTTCAAAGGGTTTGAATGTGGGTGGTTATGTTACAATAAAAATAGAACTGACGTATTACAGAACATTTAATTTTTGGGAGATATGGGCCCCCAAAGTCCGAAAAATATTTCACCTAAAAGTCACTTTTCTCACTACAGAAACACAGAATTACCGCTTTATTAGGTTCAAAGCCTGTGAACATTTTAACATGAAGATTTGATTCATTTTGTTTCAGATATATTCAATAATTGTTGCAAACATATCGAGAAAATTCGAGGGAAAGCCCGCCGTTTCTTATGGTAAGTTTGGCACTACCGCGAATTATTTCGCCCGAATATGACAGGATGCATACCGGTTAATCCCGCTATCATTTCCTAATGGCACTCGCTGATAGACGCGGTAGTGCCAGACTTACTATAAGAAACGGCGGGCTTTCCCTCGAATTTTTTCGATGTTTTTACAACAATTATTGAATATATCTTAAACAAAATAAATCAAATCTTCATGTTAAAATGTTCAGAGAGGCTTTAAATTTAATAAAGCGGTAATTCAGTGTTTCTGTAGTGAGAAAAGTGACTTTTAGGTGAAATTTTTTTCGGACTTTTGGGGCCCATATCTCCCAAACTAAAACAGATCGCCAATTGTTTTTTTCACTAATATTGTTCAGGGAGCCAATATGAATACAACGGCACCAAGATTTGATGGATGTCTGTTGAATCCTAAAATTTAAACAGTTTTAATTTTTTTTTCAAAATGTTCCACCAATTTAAAGAATGTGAAAAAATTCCAGGGTATAAAGGGCTAAAAAAGACATTTTATGTCAAAAAAATGGCGGTGGACACTTTTTAAGAACACCGAAAAACAAATGACAATAACTTTATTTTTTATTCTAAAAATAGGTTTTTCAGCTGAAATTCATAAAAAAAATATACGTTTATTTTTTTAATAGCGAAGAATCAATAGAAAAAATCCCCATTCAAAAATTTTGGATACCACAAGGGAAAAAAAATAAAAACGAAAGAAGTGTTTTTCACAGAATTCTCGAAAATGGCAAGAGATAAAAAGCTGAAAAGTTGGCTGCATTATTTTCATACAATGCCTAATCGATCCTCTCAATATGAATCGGAAAGGCCGCGGGGGCAGATTTACCATTGAAACCCGACTATACCCATTAATTTCTCGTCATTCTTAGAGATAATATCTCAATTTTCAGATGACAATGTAAAACGTAATGAAGAGACAAAAATTTTTCGAATATGGAAATACTTCATCATCGATGCAAAATTGATAAAATTAACTGGTTTACCCCATATTGTCCAAAGCACACAATCAATCCTAGCAATTAATCTGGCTGCGACAACCTCAATTCAAACAATATATCAACTGCATTCTCCTAAAAATAATAATCTTCATTGACAATCGAAACACTTCACCTTTCCCTTTCACTAATGGATTAACCTCCTAGGAATGAATTCATTAAGGATGCATGCCTTCTTGTATCACGCACAAATGCATTTAGCAATACGGTCCATAAATCTCGATCAGGCTAGGTCATTGTGAAAACCGCCCTTCATTCATGGATATTATGATATTAACCGAATGAAATCAGAGGGGCAGAAATTCAGTCAATATTTATAACATATGTATTATCGAGATTTATTGTATATAAACAGAAAGGATTTTACGCACGAGTTTGGATAATTTATCACGTATGAATAAATATAACAGATTTGATGCAAACACTGACACAATCGAAACAACAGAAGGTTTTGTGCTAATTTTAATTGGTTGAAAAGTAAAATTTTCAACGTGTTTATGGTGGAAAAACTTCTATGTATCTTGTATTCATTATCCATAAGTGTATGACATCAATAAGTGATGATAAAAACTAGGAGCAGAAAACCTTTGTTGCAAGAGATGTCTTAATTAAAAATATAATAAAGATAGGAAGGTACCTAGCCAACAACATAAAAAGTAATCAAACCAATCCAATAATATGTTGAAGCTTTCGGGCAATAAACGAAAAACGGAATTTGACTTCACCTTCACCGATAGATAGAACATAAACTAGAATATTACCAGAATACTCTGACTCCTGTAAGAAACCATAACAAATATATTTTCGTTATATTTAGGCGAAGATACGTGGACCAAACCTTAATAATTTGGATACGTGAACAAGAAAACAGTCATAATTTTCTTCAATATTGAAATAGAATCGAAGATTTCCTTACTATGACAATCTGTAATTTGGATCATATAGAAAGAATTGTTCCTTGATCCAAACCTTTATCTAATAATAATAACAAAGTTTACCTACTATTGACAGAGGTAATCAACTTCGTTCCTAACATCTCGTCCATGAGCTGAATTGTATTGAAGGAAAAACTATTCATCGAAGGACAAACAGAAGAGTAGCTTCATTTCGAAATAAATCGCAATTTTGAATCCAAATGAGAACTAGCCAGAAGTCTATACAGGGTGTCTACTTTAAAGTGGCCAAATTTCAAGGGGGATCATACGAGATTGGCAACAAAAAATGTTATACAGGGTGTCCCAAAACTCGACGTCAACCCGGAACCGGGTGAAAAGGCAAGTAATTCTGGTTGTCAGAAAAATATAAAAAAAATCTAAGTTGCATGATTTCAAAATAATGGGCATTAAAAAAAACACGCCAAATTCCACACCCTGTGACAGTCTTTTCGCTCCTGTTGCCACAACAAAAGTTGGCGCATTTAGTAAGGATTCCAAAATGGTATAATACTTGTTGAACTGTAGCTGCCGTAGTTCAAATTTATTTTCGATTGCCTTTGAATACACTTTTTCTTAAACTGCTTCCCAGTAAAAAAGTCCAATGAATTCAAGTCCGGTGAACGGGCCGGCCACCAGATTGGCCCAGAACGTCCGATACATCTTCCGGGAAAAAATGTTACCAGAAAAAAAATTTCCAAAGAGATTTCTCAGGAAAAATTTTTTCTGGAAAAATTATTTTCTCTGGAAATTTTTTTCTGGTAACATTTTTTCCCGGAAGATGTATCGGACGTTCTGGTCCAATCTGGTGGCCGGTAAAACTGAAAAATGAAACAAATTAAAAGGATATTGTAACGTTTCGGTGGCTATATCAGACACCTTCTTCAGACAAACTCTTGAAATCAGAATCAGAATTGTGTATTTTTTCATTTGTAATCTGATTGAATTTGCTCCTGACAAATACTTAAGTGCAAAGATTCTTGCAGGAGCACTTCACCTTAATCAAACATTTTTTAATTATTTATGTTTCAGAGACTGGTAGTGAAAACCTATAAAGTTTCTAAGAAATGTGATATTTTTCCTGGAAATATTCGCGTCATTTGATTAACCCATAAGAGAATCCAACGAAGAATGAAAACATACAGAGAGCAGCATTGTTTGCTATAAACTCAACACATCGTAAAAATTTGGAGACGTCTCACGCTCGAAATGAAATTCTTGACTTCGAATTACAAAATGCTCTACTGTGGAATGAAGACGAAGCACTGTCATATTTTCCTATGTTGCCATATAATTGAATCATATAACACATTCTTTATTTCGGTTTATTGTTCAATTGTAACTTTATGGGCGAAATACAAACTACAATAATTGAAGGATGAAAAAAACCATCAGCTATACCTATTTATTGAATTGAGAGGTTGAAAGTAAAAGTACGTCAATAATGAAATCATTCGAGATTTGTCCTAGGATATAGTGAATTTCCACTTAGAACCGAATCATTAAAAATGTTAATCATATCAAAGTTGGCTTTGTTATTTGTTTTTCGCTCCCCCATTGTTTGTTTCCAATTTTTTAGGTTGAAGGTTTGATATTACATTTCTTGAACACGTCTGCCAATAATATTAGCTAATCTATCAATCTTCCTCATGATAGCAAAATACCTCTTGAAAAAAACTAACAGATTGAACTTTAAGTATCGTTCGTTACTGCATTTGTAAACAAATAAAGTGGGTTTGCTATTTTCTGGTTTCAAATCTGAATAAAGCCAATTTTATGAAAAGTAAGTCTTAATAACTCACATAAGAAAAAGAAAATAGCCATAACGCTTTTCTTCTTCATGGAAATTTCAACATTTTTCACCAATTATGAGGTGGATCACCTTCACATTCGTTCATATCGGTAATGTTGAAATCATATCAATCTCTTCATCAATTAGTACTATACAGAAAAAATTTATTAACATCAATCGAATCACGCATCAATCGTTTGAAATTGTTTCTCAGCTTTGCCCTTATTAATTGAAGAATGCGGTTTCAAAAAACGTCCATCAATGCTCGAATTATACCAAGCAATCCAAATACATTCAATTCGGTACGAAAAGTTATGTTTTCCATTCCGAATATTTTATTAAATTGACATTTCGCCCAGTTAATGAAAAAGCTTCATTCAGAAGGCTTAAAGGGTAATCATAGAAATAATTGGCATATTTCAGGTTGAAGCGGCACGTGGTAGAGTTCTCTCCTACGAAATGATACACATCGATGAAGATTTATAGGATTTGTTTACTCATTTTCTATATGAGATAAAAGGGTCGACTTTGGACTATATAAATGAATGGATAAATTTGTCATTTGTTGTCTAGTTACTTCATCATTATATCAGCTTCGTTGGTGGCAATTCATCATTGGAATCTTTATATACAGTGTGTTTGGTCATGACTTAGCGATAATTTATGGTTATCAAATATACTATATTTTATCGACAAAAACCAAACTTGGAAGTTTGGAGTAGCCCCCATTTTGAATTCACTTTTTATTTATATTGACCCTTCCAAATAATATCGATTTCTTTGAACATAAAGGTCCTACAGATGTGAAAAAAATATTTTTTGATGATACTATCACCTTTCATTGAAGTATAACAATATAAAAACATTCAACTTGAAAACGCCATAAAAAATTTTTAAAAATGTTCATAGTAGAAATATGTACTGATTTTCTTAGTGAATCCGCAATAGTACAAGAACTAGCACATTGAATTTAAATTTTTTTCAATGATTTAACGAAGGATATTAGCTACAAAACAACACTCACATCATATCTGTAAGTGACATAATTTGAGAGTTATTGCTGACGAATAAATATGTGTTATCTTTCAGAAAAACGGTGGGCAAATTTAACACATATTTTCATTATTTGCCGTGGACTCAAGCTTCATGAAATATTGAGATTATAGGAGAAATTTTCTGTTGGAGAAACAATAGAAATCAATCTGATGCCGCTAAACGATAATGGTGACAAAGATGAGGATTGTGCTAACAATTAAAATGTTTAGTTAAAACAACTTACCAGGAAGTGAATTTTAGGTGGAGGCCGAAGTGAACAGATCTATATTAGAAGAAGATGAAGAGAGGTATGAAGATGACCTCATTCCATTATCCCAACTTTTTAGAAAAAGTAATGTAGAAGTATTTGGAAAAACAAATATAACTTGGTCGCAGGTGGATTGAACCTTGCGTAAATCGAGTCGGAATGGCCAGAAATCTCCAATGCTGAAAATAACAACACTCCTCTGGAACCTTTTCAGCGATTGAGCGAGTGATCAGAATGTTGCATTGTACAGAATTGGAATCCGAGGAGAAAAATGGTACTTTCCTCTTATTGCTCACCTTAAAGATGCGGCAGAACAAAACGCTGCACAGGCAGCAGAACAGAAAACGAGATAACCTTTGCTTCGGGAGACATGTAGCTACATCACTGCTTCAAAAGAATACGACCAATATAGTAGACAATCTAGGCCAAAGAACCTTTTCAATTCGAGAATACACCAACAAGATTCGATGGTATCAATCAATTCGTGACCCAACAAGAAAAGCAAAAAGATGCAGCCATAAGAAGATATCAACGAAATGCATCGAATGTGATGGTGCTTTTCATGTGGACTGTTTTATTTCCTACCATAAGAAATTAAAAAATTGTTTTTATATAACGTTTCAATAAAGAAAATAATTTCGTCAAAACCAATTTTCCCATTATTGTTGGAAAAGGTTTTACACTTGCTCTCCGCCCTTTTAAAAGGACACACAATTTTTTTCTAATATACTAGGTATATAAATTTTTTTCTCGTGTTTCTTTGGTCACATTGAAATATCAAAGGTAAAATTACAATTTTAATATTTTTTTTCTGGGCAAATCTGGGTTAATATAGGTAAACTGGGGGATTCAATTCACTTAACGTGTTCTCACAAAATAAATCTCAGAGTGACGTTTACCGAACTCACTCCAGAACTTATCAAAGACAGCCGATCTGAGTGATTTAAAGAAAAAGCAGAACATAGAAACCATCCCAATAAATCCCAAAGACTTGTCTTATCCTACCTAAGAAATCAGCCGAAGAGACAAGTAGTCCAGCAGTGGTTAAAATCACGCCGACGAGCGCGTCCCGATAGTATCTGGCCATCGCAATTTAATTTTCGATTATCAACCGTCAAGTGCCGCATATCAACTGGCGGTGGTGTGTTTTTGCCCTCTCGTGGAAGCCTCCTGCTGTTCACCTAACACGCCGCCAAACGTTGAAGACGGCGGAGTACGTTACGGACGCATGCGCGTCATAAGCATTTGTATTTTGATTGTTTAGAAGCGGGCTTTTCGGCCTCGTAGCAGTTCGGAGTGAATTTCTTCAACGTGTGTTTGTCTAAATGGTTTCATGTAGGGGATGAAGTTTGTGGAATAGATGATAATCGGGATTTGACACTTGCTCAGGCTCTGGAGGGTGCAAATATGTTTTGGGTAAACATGATAATAGCTGGTAGTGGGAAAACCGCTTATGCTTTCAGGGGTGGCGAGAGTGTTTTACCCATTTGGCATTTTGTCGTAATGAAAAATAGAGATTTTTACCTGATTCAGCTTAGAAATTAAGTGATTTCGAACCACTATTGTTTCGAATGAGTACATACAGATGTGGAAGAAACGGATGGAAACACAGGAGTTTCAGTGTTAAATTCACGCTGGTTCGGAGTCCAGTGGAACAGTGGAAGAATCGAAACCTCGGAGCGATGCGATGTTGAATAAGCGGCTGGTCTGTTGGAATGGCAGTCAGTAGTGAGTGGGGAAGCGCGCAAGCAACGATCTAGGATCGAATATCGAATCAGTAACACTGCAAACGGGAGATGGATAACATCGCATGACTATTGAAAATGAATACGACAAATTTTCTCCACTCTTATGGGCGCCATGGGCGGAAGTTATTTGCCTCAATGAATGAAACAAATAATTTCCTGTGAAGATTAATATTTAGGTTCTCTTTCGTCATAACTGGTTTGAAAATAAAATAAATTCAACGAAAATAAAAATATGAAAAAAAAACAGAAATTAATCTGTTATAAAGATTTAATCTCATATCTCGGAGAAGATTCGGCGTACTTGCTATTTTGGAACAAAGTTGGACTATTTTGGACCTTAATTCAATAATGTTCGTCGCTCTTTCAATTTCTTGCCAATACACCATATTTTTGAGATATCCCCAAAGAAAGAAATCATTGCCCTATCATGTAATTACCCAGCATTCCTGTCCAAACATTAAGTTTTTCAGGATACTGGGTACGCACAGGAATACTCAGGTGCTTATTCTCCTTAGACCAATATCTTACTACGGATGGGTTATGTTTTCTATGCAATGAAAACGATGACTCATCCGTGAATAAGATAATGCTCAGAAAAGAACTAATCTCATTATCTTTTTCCATCATCTTTTCCCAGAATTCCATTTATTTGAAATGGTCTTCTGGAAAAATTTCCTGAAGGTTTGCACCTTATAACATTTGTAACCATTTATTTTCAAAATATTCCGAACAGTTCTATCGCCCAAATCGACTTGCTGGGCAATTTTTCTGCTAGAACAAGGTGCACTGGTTTCAACAGCAGCACACACATCCACTTCTCTTGCCAAACGAATGCTGGGTAATTACATGATAGGGCCAGTTTTCATCGATGGTAACCTAAACGCTACAAAATATTTGGATCTATTACAGAATCAAATTATTCCGAGAGTTCGACAGCTACCAATCAATTAATTATTTTATTTTCAAACCAGTTATGACGAAAAAGAACCTGAATATTAATTTTCACAGGAAATTATTTGTTTCATTCATTGAGGCAAATAACTTCCGCCCATGGCGCCCATAAGAGTGGAGAAAATTTGTCGTATTCATTTTCAATAGTCATGCGATGTTATCCATCTCCCGTTTGAAGTGTTACTGATTCGATATTCGATCCTAGATCGTTGCTTGCGCGCTTCCCCACTCACTACAGACTGCCATTCCAACAGACCAGCCGCTTATTCAACATCGCATCGCTCCGAGGTTTCTATTCTTCCACTGCTCCACTGGACTCCGAACCAGCGTGAATTTAACACTGAAACTCCTGTGTTTCCATCCGTTTCTTCCACATCTGTATATCCATTTCACCGATTATACTGAGTTGCAGATACTACGTAATAGTTTTCGTATTCGTAGAAAGGAGTATTTTACACTATTCAGAATATAATTTTAATTCCAAATACCTACCTTGCTGGAAAAAAAATTGGCTTAATATTGCCGGAATCATATACATCAGATTCTTCATTCACCTTCATTAAGAATGTTTTGATTGAGCGGTTGGCACTAATGACATATTTGATAAAAGTTATTGACGTGAAATTCTTGATGATGGAACATAAAATATTTTTCGGGCTTTTGGGTTATTCTGTTCAACGTCTCGGCCAGCATCATTATTGAATCTCAGATGCTTTTGATATCAACTGATGGTTGACTGAAAGTATTTTCGATTATTGACATGAAAGCTGCTTTCTTCACTTTTCTGCGTTTCAGTCTTCTACTTTTGATATTACGGAAGATTCACACTCATCTGTATCTCCCTGACGAGCAAGTTTCTCAGGTTGTCTGATTCGAACATTTGAAATTCGTTGAGTTTCTCTAATGAAGGCTTTACCACATACAGAGGGTACCTACTTCATTTATGAAGTGGGATGGAAACAGTCCAAATAAAATTCAAATGTGAGAATTGTCAATTCTTGTAACTATGGTTTCTCTGTGTTAACAAGGTCTGTTATCGGGATTCAAATGAATTCGGAGCAAAATGGAGCTGGGTGCTCTGTAACTGCTCAGTGCAAACAAGATTTCTCCTCGTCATCCTGATCCTGTTGTTTGAATTTTAATTTCGTTGGTATCATTGAAACATCTGAAAATGATGAAAATTAGGTATTCAGTAGCCTTTCAGTACTAACAATCTCTTATTTTGTCAACTCACGGACGGAACACGAAGTTATTGGCTTGAGCTACAACTGAAAAGCGAATTCAAGTAAAAATTCTTCCAGGTGGTTAGACAGAAAAAACACAAATGAAGATCATTTTCTTTATTGTATCAAAAAACATATTTTGATCAAACCAACTACCTTCAACTAACTTTCTTCTTTCTCGATGCAATCATCCCATTCCTGCTTCTCTCCTGATCCACAGAGAATAAAAATAAGATTGGATACCATCATTATTATTCCTGATGACCAGAATATCAAAGCCCATTCTTTTGGGTCAGCCTATCAAAAATTCATCAATAAAATATACCTAAATTTAATGAACGGAAATTATCGAGTCTTACCTGATCCCTGACATAGACGTCAATCAATATTGGAGTTGCTATATTCATAATACTGGATATGACTCCACCTAAACCAAAGAGAATTCCACAAAAATTGGGACTAATGTCATTGTAGTTCAATAAGTATCCGCAAAAAGAAGCAGAATTGAATGAAAAAATTCCCAGTATGAGGTAAATGGCCTGGTTTCCTTCTGTACGATTCGAACGTGCCATACAAATGAGTAAAATCGACGAGCCAAACGAAGCTAAAAAAAGATCAAATTATAAAAAAAACACTTATTGAACCTTCAAGTTGATAATGAAAATTTAGTGAACCATTGAACCAGTTTTCAAATGAAGTTCAGTGGTGTAGACTATCTTTGTTTTCTATTGAACTGTATTGAATGAAAATTAATGAATTTTCCTTACCGATTGTGTTGCAGATCTTTCTCATGATACCGGTTGGGATTTTCAACTCGTTGATGCAATATTCCACTGTTATACCTACTGCAAAACTGAGTATGCCAATTATGAGAAACGCCGACGTCATTATATCTCCAATCTAAAATGAAAGGTCACAAATTACACTAAGAATGGACTTGAAATAGCTGTACAATGACAATACTAGGACTTCTGTATTCTTGTGCAGTTTTTCGCAATAGAAGACAATGATCGCTATCATTATTTATTTATCGTATGGCATAATAACACATGTATATATAAAGAAGAAATAAGTCATAGGCTGACATCTAGTTGACGGATGTAGTCAATCGCTTCGTTGGTCGCCATCAGGAAATCATTGAAGTCACCTGTGTAGGCCCTGTTCTGGCATTCGGTGATGATGTGGTGAACAGTTTGTCTGGCCGCCCTGCAGTCACATCTTGCAGTTGGTGTTTTACTCCACTTGTAGAGCGAGTCTGCGCACCTTCCGTGTGCGGTACGTATTAGGTTGATGGATGTCCATATTTTGCGGGGCTTTTCGTAAGCAGGTGGCTTTTGGTTTATGCATGGTAGATTCTGGCATTGGGTTGGACAGGCATCTCTCCATTTCTGTTCCCAGAGGTCTATAGGGTTGTAATCGGATGCCCCCAAATCCCTTGCAGTTCTCATAGAAGGTCCTCTGGAGCGCAGTATTCTTCTGTCTAGGTCGGCTAGGTCTTGGTGTATGGGCAGCTGGGGGTTGTCTTGCATTCTGTTAAATTCTCGGACGAGAGCAGATTTGCGTCGGAGGTCTGGCGGTGGTATGTGGCTCAGGACAGGTAGCCATGGGGTGGGGGTCGATTTTAGTGTGCTGCTAATGGTCCTCATTGTTGCGTTTAGCTGTACGTCAATATTGTGCATGTGTGCGCTGTTAAGCCAGACCGGGGCGCTATATTCTGCAGCTGAGTAGACTAGTCCGATTGCCGAGGTACGTAGGGTGACGGCAGGAGATTCCCATGAGGTTTCACAGAGCTTGTGTAGGATATTGTTTTTTGTTCGCAACTTAGCAGCAGTGTTTTTTAGGTGTTTCCTATAGGTCAGCGTTCTGTCGAGGGTAATTCCGAGGTATTTTGGATGCGGGTTGTGGTAAAGTAGCTGGTCTTCAAAGAAGACCTGTAGTTTCTTATCTGCTCGATTGTTGTTCAGGTGGAAGCGGGACGTTTCTGTCTTTGTGGGGTTGGGTTTCAGTCTCCACTTGCGGAAGTAGGCTCCCAGTGTTCTTAGGTGGGATGATAGGGTGGCTTCAGTTTCCTCGAACGTTTGGTGCCTTGTAGCTATAACCCAATCATATGCATACCCGAACTTTCTCGATTTCGGGACAGGCATGTCGGATATGTATAAGTTGAAAAGCAGTAGGGCAAGCACAGATCTCTGTAGCAGTCCATCGTTAAGTGTCTTTGTGGAGCTTATCTGGTTGTTTAGTATTACTTGAGAGGTTCTATTCGCAAGCATGTTGTCGATAAGTCGGATGGTCTTTGAGCATGGTATTATCTGTATGAGCTTGTACAGGAGGCCGTATCTCCACACAGTGTTGTAGGCTTCAGACAGGTCTATGAAAGCGGCCGACGTTTTCAGTTTTTTCTGAAATCCTGCTTCTATGTATGTTGTTAGTGTCAGCACCTGGTCTGTACAGCTTCTTTGTGGTCTGAAACCAGCCTGTTCAATAGGAACTCGTTCAAGTATTGTGCTCCCTATTCTATTAAAAATGACCCTTTCGAGGAGTTTATATATTAAACTAAGTGAAGTGATGGGACGGTAGCTCTTTGGTTGGTCACTCGGTTTTCCTGGCTTCAGTATGGCAATGATTTTTGACCTTTTCATTGCATGTGGTATTTTACAAGTTTTTATTTTGTTCGTGAAAAACATGGTTAGCCATTTCTTGGTGTATTTTCCACAGTTGAGAAGGAATTCTGGGTGGATTCCATCTGGTCCTGGTGCTTTTCCGGCATTAATGTTTTTCAGAGCTTCCGTTATTTCAGCAATGGTAAGTGGTCGAGCAAATCATTCAAAAACTGTACTGGGTGACCAGAATTGGTGATCCCTGAATAAAACAACTTCTTAACCTTGAGAGATAGGGACAAACTAATGGCACATTGTGGTTATTTTTTTTGTGCTATCAACTTGAAACAGTTGGAACAGACAAATTATAAAAACATTTTTTTGATAGGAATCCAGTGGCTTAGTGGTATAAGTCTGATCATATGGTTTTTCTTATGGAAACAATAATCATTATACTCACCTCTTTAAGATTGAACTTGAATACAGCACATAAATAGGATGGGAATTCTGCTGCACTCAACCACGTAATTATGACTGCACCACCATTAGCAATCCACAGTGACCATACCTCCCTAGAGTTGAAGATTTCCTTCCAAGGAATAGATGCCTGAATATTTCAATATATCAATGGAATGAAAGTAAAAATAAGTATTTCTTATGCCATCAATCAGATATCAATAAAACTTCAATAGATTTGGGATGTCTCTGATGCTAAACTATTTTGTGTCGCTGGCTCAGAGATCAGAGCATCGAACTCATAAGTGGAAGATGCAAGTTCGATTTCGGACAAGAAAAGGAATTATTGAGCTATGAACGGCCAATTTTTAATGTTTGATCAGCATCAAGCAATACTGTACTGTGTCATACACAGTAACGATCTCAATGATTTCTGAGGAGCTTCAACGATGCGTTGAAATAATCACCATATCAATTCTGATTCAGATCGTAATCATGATCATGATCAAATTCGTGAAAGTGAACGTTATTTAAGTTCAATACGACGGCTTCCTACAAAAAGCTCTCAATTGCCCTATGCTTATAGGAATACGGAAATTTCATTTAGGATTTGAAAATTATCTTGAGATATCAATACTTTCGAAAGATATTCCATAATTTATTATTTATCACAATTTGTTGATTTAATTTGCAATAATGATTTTTGAACACTATCAATATAGTTAGTTTAATATCGAAAGTAACCTAAATGACGATATGGGTGAAAACTGTAAAGTGCCCTGAAGAATTTAATCGAAGTTGACCGACTGTCGATACAGATAATGCAATTTTTTGCAAATCCCGAAGAAATTTTGACATTCTTCACCAAATTCTTTGAAGAAAAAGGTTCAGATTTCTTACTGCAAGGAAATGTCATTTCCTCATAGTTAGTGTTCTACAAAACATAGATTTTCATATGCATTTTCCTACGTTCTTCTGGATTTCTTTAGCAAGAATTTTGTTGAAACGGCATTTACTGCCTCAACCAGATCTGATGAATCCGATAAATGGAAATATTTATATTATCATCGTTTAGATAACACCATAGACTATCTAAACGGAGAATAGATGAGACACTAGTAGAACAAGCTTCAACGCCATCTGTTTTTGTACAACATTACTAATTCGTGAAAAAAGCTCAATTGAAAAAGGAATCGGTATCGTAAAGTTGCCTCAAAAAGAATTCTGTAGTGCACCTTTTGAATAGGTAGGTACACCCAAGAGGCAAAAAGTATTTTGAAAATCAATTTCCAAAAGGAAATCAGAAATGGATTCGTGCAAGTTATCGATGAGTGAGGAAATTTATTTTCATGAAAATAATACCTGCGACGAACTTCCATCCGATTTTCTTTTGGAATCGAGAAATGAGGATCAATAATCAAATTCTGGATAGAATAAAAATTCATTAACTGAAATAGGTATCACCAATTGAAAATACAGATTTATTTCATAAATATCAAATCAATAAACTAATAATTGCATTGAAAACATTTTCAAAAACTAACAATAATGAATTCAATAATACAAAATATGAGTATTTACCGACTGAACTTATTCAATACATGAAAAACTTTTTTGAAAACTACGAGTATCTTAATTCTTATAGGTAACAGAATATACATATAAATTTTATAATTACCTTCTTGCATCTCGATTTTCACATCCAATAACACATCACGTCTCCACTCTTGCAGGCATATCGAAATGTATTATATTTCAAGAATAACGTTTCAAACCACTCCTTGTGTCAGTTGACAATTCAAAGGTTTTTTGATAATAATGATTTTACATACTTACTATTTTCTCGATAGGATTTCCATGAATGCAACGACATCTAACTATCAAATTGAAAATAATTTTTTCGTGTATTAGTCTCCTCCTCCGACAGATGGCGCGGAATATACGAGTGGCTCATCTAATTTTTTAGTTTGTCTATGGATAACACCAGCTAATAAATTCGTAAGCGTCAAGGTTGACATGTCATCCTGAATACATTTCCATACTAACCCAAGTAATTTTATTACCTACGTTTCAAGACCAATTGTTATGAATAAAATTATTCGCGATTATTTTCAAAACTGATTAATATCAGTCGAATCTGAAATGATTTGTAAAAAAAATTTCATTTACCCCGTAGGAAAGGCCACATTCCTGCGCTCTGTGTTGAGGTGCAAGTCTATATCAATCTTTACTGTAGCCCAGGCAAGTTAGGCTTTTCCCACCTAGTAAACAATAAACTATTTCTGATATTAATTCAAATTAATTAAATAATAAATTTGGATATTATTATAGTATGACGTGATTCGGTGTTTCAATTATTATGCATCGGAAAATGAGTTTGACATATTTTACTACCTCTCTGTGTAACGTTTTCCCTTCAAATATATAATGTTGCTCTTCAGGTGTTATTGTTAGATGTCTTCCCGGATTATCCTCGCCATATATGGCCATCAAAATAACCCAGAGTAGCTGCAATATTGCGGTTATGTGAAAAGCTAGCGGCCATCCAAACCTAGAAGTGGCACAATGTGTAGCAATATTTATGCCCATCACACAGCCCAAACCATAGCCTATGGAAAAACAATAATAGTAGTAGTAATAAGCTAATAGAAATATGAACTTATTTGTCTTTCGTCGACAATCGATTGATAAATTTCGTGATGCATTTTGTGAAAATGCCCAGGCGATTGACGTCAATATTTTTCTTAACTCCTCAGACTCGTGGCTATCCAAAAATATCCCATGTATATAATGCTAATTTTTGTTGTTCTCGAGTTATGATTTTTTGAGTGTTTCTCAATAAATTTTGCCAGCTAGATTTGAAAAATTCAAATCCTCCTGTGCAGCGAGTATTTTGCAGATTTTATTTTTTTACAATAGTCGTCCTGAATGTTTCCTCCATAAAGAAATTATTCAGCTTTCTGAAATAAATGCAGGTTATCAAAAAACGACTAGAACTTCAGTTTTCTTTAGGATATACTCAAACATTCATTTCCGATTCAGAAATACAGAAAGGTCTTGTTTTAGTTTTTGGCTTAGTTTGAAAACTTTGCGGAATCCTATGCTACATACATAATATAGTCATATGAAAAAAAAAGGATACTTGATCGGACTATTTCTGCTGTAATCTGCCTTGGAAGGCGGATAGGCTACAAATCATTGAATATATGATATGATAAGAGTTCTTTTCCTTCGTTTTATAATTTTTTTGTAAATTAAAGTTAAAAATGGGATTTCAAATTGATGTTCATTGAATATCCTATGAAACAACTGTAGCTCTTGTATTGTAAGGTGAATAAAACACTTTTCGAGATAAGAAACCTAAGTGATTTTAATGTCTCAACATGTGTCAAGCTCTAAGTAGCTCATCTTCAGGAGAAAAAACACTTAAGTGAAAAGAAAGTCCTTAAAAGCTCGAAACATGTTGAAACATCAAAATCGCTTAAGTTTTTTATCTCGAAAAGTGTTTTATTCACTTAACAATGAACTGACCAGATATCAGGACATTCAATACTAGATTGTAGTTCTTGTAATTTATACAATAATTTTGGTCTCAGCACTGATGAAAAGTGTTGAAGGAAGCTGTAATACTTGAAATTATTATTCACTTCAAAAAATTCTCAAAATCTGAGCCTCCAATCTGAATGCATTATCGACAACGTGCAAAAAGTCAATTGCCGTGTCAATTGCTTGAAGCTACTCGAATATTCTTGATTCATTTTTTTTCGCTTCTGAAAATGTTTGACTCAATACTGTTTCGTTCATGATTCTATACGCGCACAATAGCTTTTTGTAACAACTGCAATTAAAAAATCTATTTCAGAAAGATGGGTTTGGCGTGCAGACCTGTTCAAATGGCCTGCGCGTTCGCCAGACCTCAAACCCATCTATTGTTTTATTTGGGGATTTCACGAGGACCTTGAGTATGTGAAGGAAATTAACAATGAAACAGAATTGAGTCTAAAACTTTCAAAATCGGAAAGAAAAAAATCAATAATATTCGAGTAGCTTCAGGCAATTGACAAGTCCCTTTATAGCACGTTGTCGATAATGTTTTCAAATTGGAGCCACAGATTTCGAAAACTAAATGAAAAGAATAGTAATTTTAAGTTTTATGACCCTTTATTTTTATTCTAAAACAGTTGATTTCACAACTAGCAATTCTGACGAATTTTAACATTTTCCATCAGTAGTCAGACCAAAATTTTTGTATAATTCACACGATCTACAATTGTTTCACAGAAATTTCAATTAAAATCAACCAATTTCAAAGCTCAATCCACCATAAAATGATAAAACGACAAAAATAACTTTCATCTGGCTGCAATGATTTTTAGCCTATCTGCCTTCCATGGCAGATTAAAACAAAAAAAGTCCTTTCAAGTACCTTTTTTTCCTATGACTTGGTGCTGAGGATTCCGCGAAGTATTTGAACTTTGCCGAAGGCAAAAAAACAGCTATTTGTATTTTCAAATCAAAAATGAATGTTTAATTACATCCTACTGAAAACTGAAGTTCTAGCTTTCAAGCCTTTTTTAGGTAACTTGCAGTTATTTCAGGAAACTGCATAATTTTTTTCATGGAAGCAACATTCAGGACGACTATGGTAAGAGAAGAAAAATGCAAAATACTCACTGCATAGGAAGATATGAATTTCTCAAACCTAGCTCACAAAACACATAAAAAAACACTCAAAAATCTTAACTTTAGAACTACGAAAAATTGCATAATATGAATGGTGTATTTTAGGATAGTCACAGGTGTGACGAATTAAAAAAAATGTATTGACGTCAATCACCTGGACACCCTGTATATCTTATAACATTTAACAAACCTGCATAGATTGCATTCCCCAGCATTGATTTCTCCTTTATAGGCACCCATGTACTTATGAAGACTGGCAACATACTGTAGCTAAATCCTTGAGCGAATCCGATAAGGAGCACAACAAGAATGAGACCAAAAGACCCATATTGAATAACGATAATTGGAGTTAAATAGCTCAATATCGAAGTAATCAACATTGAAATAATCATGAACCATTTGAAACCATACTTCTTGCCATAGTATCCACCAAAAAGTTGAGTAGAAACGAAACCCCAAAAAAATGCTGACAATATAATACTGCTATCGTTCCAGTCTGTAAATGTCTGCAATATTTGATGCAATTCTGCACTTTGCTTGTATTCCGTGAACTTACTGGTATTCTTGAATTCTTACTAGTACCTGGATTCGTCATTGCTACTAGGCACATGGGAAAACCATTCACCATCGAAGTGTAGAGCATATTCCAGGATAACATTAAGAAAACTTGAACATAACGAACTCCAAATCCTAAAAATGATGAATGTTAGGAAGTTTGAAATGATATTTACCCGCATTACCTGCGCGGATATTTTCATATCTGTTTAAATTGCTTCTTAGTTTATATGTTTATAGTTTTCCACTTAACGAACGACTCGATTAGATGAAATATTTAAAAAGATTTCATTTCTTGAAAATGTTAGGGATTTGTCAGTATTTCGATACCATGGATGTGCAACAATATACAGGGTGTTTCATCATAAACTGGACAAACATATATTTTCGTGTAGAGGACATCAGGAGAATCATTTTTGCCTCATACAATATATCCCGTTTTCGAAGCATAAGCGAGATACAGGGTGTCAAACGTCATTTTTGAGCCAGATTCCTATGAGTGTGATCAGTTATGTATAACACTTGGTGTAACCTGCAATGTTCCAAATTTTTTTTGCGGTAGTCAAATTGACTTTTATTTTCTTAATGAACACAATTTTCTTAGAATTTCTGTGAAAAAAAATTTCAAAAATCGAACACAATTTTTTTTACATGTCCACAGCGATGAAAAAATTTCACTCGAAATGGATGAAATTTTGTACAATTGTACTTCTTGAATTATCAATCACGAAAATGAAAACAGAATTGTAAAATATCGAACGGTTTCGTTACTACAGGCATTCAAATGTTTCGTTCAGACCTCTCTCTGACATAATGAAAAAAAATTGTTTTGGGATCTAGAATCAAAATAATTAAATAATTGGCATGTCCAAACATTCTAGATGAATTTATACAAAAAAAATCAGTGAAACTTAGTTGGAACTCGAACCGATGCAGGTATAATTAAATAGGGAAAGGGCCCTGTTCTAAGGATGTTATTATTCGTTGCCAGGCAACGGTAGTTCGTAGTTCAGACCATTACACCAAGTGTTATACATAACTGACCACACTCATAAGAAACTTGCTCAAAAATGACGTTTGACACCCTGTATCTCGCTTATGCTTCGAAAACGGGATATATTGTATGAGCCAAAAATGATTCTACCGATGTCCTCTACACGAAAATATATGTTTGTCCAGTTTATGATGAAACACCCTGTATACATTATGACATAGGTAGGTATGTGTTATTTTTAAGGGTTGACTTTACTTCAGATGACAAATAATTTCTCAGGAGGTAGTTTTTTTATAGGTTAACTTCTAAAAGAGTTTCTGATATCAATTGAAATATTTTTTCTTCAAAATTTGTACCTTATTTGAGAGCCGAAATATTGGCTGGAGGGAACATTTTGGAATAGCCTGTATATATTATAGGATCTTATCTCTACATGCATTACTTGGAATTGCAATTACATCAGAAATATAACCTGCGATACATTCCTAGAGAATAATATAATATTATTTTTTGTTATACATCTAGTATGATATTCTGTATACATGTGCCTATCAGAAAATAAAGAATAATAGAACATACCTGATATCTTATTATTATTCATTTTATATATTATAACTCATAGTTATTTTCCATTATTTTTCACCGCATAGTTAATGCATATTATAGATAGTTTGAACGACTGACTCACATTAGTCTGTTATCATTCATACTAGTATTTCGAAGTGTTCCTTTCGGCCAAAAGATAAAACAAGAAAACCACAACAAGGAACATTTGTTAGTTTTCATTCTCTATCTGATATCAACCACATGGGTAATCGTTCAAGGTAGGTATTATCGATGATTTTTGAATCACAATAATAATTGTTCCAAACCAAATGGAAAATTTCTCTCGTAACTAATTCATCTGAACGTTCATTTCCGAAAAATGCAACGAAATCACTTATGGATCTGATCGTATGGAGTGTACACGAATTAAACCCGCTAGCTCTTTTCCAATGAAAATTATTTCTGATTCAGTGATGATAGGTGTTGCCAATTATTTATCCTTATAAACCATAAAATATACTGATGGACAAAATTAGCGCACCACCTTAAATTTCGTTGAATTTTAACAATTAATATATTCCCAATTTTTAGTCGAATTTCAATGTTTTTTTCTTTCAATTGTAGCTCTATTAATGTCGAATTTCCTCCACTAAACAGAAGTCCAAAATATGAAATCTTCATGTTGTACAGGTCATTTAAATAATGTCATGTTTTATAGTCAAATTTTAACGTCTTCTGTGGGCAATGCCAGGCATATAAAAACAATGAAGCGTTGTAGCCTAGTATCTCTAGAGTATTTAGTTTTTTAAAAACCAATTTATCTTGGAATCGTCCAGAGATATTCAACATTTTATCAACTCTTGTATTTTGTGTATTAGCCATGAATATCTTCGCAACCATTTGTCCCATTTGAATGTTTTTTTTTTAGTTTTAGCTCTTTATTTGCAAATATCATACTACAATGAGATGTTCAAAAAAAAGAATGCATCATGCTGTACAGGTCGTTTAAATTTTCCGGTTTTTTTCATTACAGCTTAACGCCTTTTGTGGGCAATAACAGATATCTGAGGCTTTTAAAAACTATACAGTGATGTAGCCTGATGTTTCCTGAGTATTTTGCACTTTCAAAAAGCAATTTTACTTGTACCCTTCCAGAGATATTCACATTTTTATTCAGGAAACATCAGGCTATATCACTGTATAGTTTTCAGAAGCCCCAGGAATCTAGTATTGCGCTAAACTCTAATGAAAAAAAAACCGGAAATTTAAACGCCCTGTGCAGCATGATGCATTTTTTTGAACATCTCATTGTAGTAATGATATTCGCCAAAAAAAGAGATACAACTAATAAAAAAAAACATTCTAATCGGACAAATGATATTCATGGTTAATGCATAAAATACAAAAGTTGATAATATGTTGAATATCTTTGGACGATTCCAAGATAAATTGGCTCTCAAAAAAACAGAATACTCAAGAGATACTAGGCTATTTATAGTCTATCCAAATCCGAGAGGCCAAGCGTAAACAAACTAGAAACGCGATTTGGTCGCTCTTATTGGTCGAAGCTTCAGGAACGCCACTTTCGACCAATAAGAGCGACCAAATCGCGTTTCTAGTTTGTTTACGCTTGGCCTCTCGGATTTGGATAGACTATACAACGCTTTATTGTTTTTATATGCCTCAGCAACCTGGCATTGCTCACAGAAGACGTTAAATTTGAATATAAAACATGACCTTATTCAAACGCCCTGTACAACATAAAGATTGAACTTTTTGGACTTCTGTTTGGTGAAGGAAATTTGACAATAATAGAGCTACAATTGAAAGAAAAAAAATTGAAATTCGACTAAAGATTGGGAAGATATCAATTGTTGAAGTTCAACGAAATTTTAGGTGTTGCGCTAATTTTGTCCATCAGTATATAATTGACATCAAAAGAAAAAAATGAATTATTGAATTCTAATGTTCATTCATTATTACTGAAGATTTTTCGGTTATAACGTTATGACGTTGATATCGACGACAAACCACCATACACGAAAGTTGTGAGGCTAACCATATTCAATATTTGATTCAATCAAAAACAAAATTGATTTTCCCCAAAATTTACCCTATAACTACCTGGATGGGGAGAATTTCGTCCAATCGTTTCAGTATTGCTTATAACAATCATAAAACCTAACGTAACCTAACCTAACCATTATAAAAAGTTTAGAAACAGGGCATGTCTTCAATATTCTTGTCTTGAATATTCTAACCAAAGATTTCTGAGGTCAAAAAACACTTTTTTCTTGGACCAATTTTTCCGAAGCGGCTCCGAAAAGATACAAAAAAGTCGAAAATCAATGAAAAAGTTTGATTTTCAGTTGTATCTCGCAAACGATCAGATCGAATGAAATGATTTTCGGAATATAGTTTTTGAATAATGAGTTGAATATTATTCCTTTGAACTTTTTTGTCGATATTCGACCATTTTGGAAAATAGGACTATTTCCTATGTTTGTTAGTATGATGCGTCGTTATCGAGTCATTTGAATGCCAAAAATTAAAAATATCTGTGAAATTTCGAGAATTGGGTATATTGACTGAATGCAACTCTGATTGAAAGTTCCACAGAATTACACATTTTCCTCGTTGAAGTAACTGAAAGTTATAAATGTATGACTAAATTTTTTTATTCTGAATGCTTGGTGAGCGGAATATGGAAACGGTCAATTCATATTATTTATCCACTCCTATAAACTAATTTCTATGTGTTAGTAGCTAGAACAGAACCATAGACATGTCTATGAACCGAAAAGCGAGTGTTATAATAACACCTGCCCATAACTCCCGCTAATAAAAATACCTAGGAAAATGAAATTCTTCACAAAAAAAAATGAATAAAAAGTAGGATCGATCCGGAAATCTATTTCAGCCATCAAGATAACATTCTAGCGATTCATTCCAGATTTATTTTTGGAAAACGTAAATTTTTGAAGTTGCGAAAGTACTTGATTTGATTAGTTAGAGACTCTGATTTGATTCCCGACAACAGAGTACAGAGGTTTGACGGTTGGACGAAATGTTGTCAATGATTTTGACAACTGTTCAAAATTTTTCAAATGCAGATTAATTCGAATTTTACTGAAGTAGTCGTGGATAAATTATAGTATTCAATTCGCGGTAATGCTCAAAACACACTTGATGAATTACACCACTCGCCTGCAAAATTCATCTGCGTGTGTTTTGACCTGCATTACTACTGCTCATCGAATAATATACTATTACACTAGAAGTGATCATAAAAATCCCGTAACCAATACCTACTTGAAAATCGAAGTTGAAACAAAAAAATCCATAAAGTTTGTAATGTTCTCACGAAACTCATCATAAAGCATAGGTGCAGATATTATTATCACGAAAATTAAGTTTCCGTAATACACTTTCATTCCAAAACCCTCTCGGCGCATCTCCCACATTAATCAATTTATAAAGTTTCCTTTTATTCTCGAGCTCACTCATATAGTTTAATAATCCACTCATTTTCAGACGAATAATTCTGGCTTCATTAAATCCCAAATTCTCGGTATAGGTATTGTGGAAAATTGATACTTTTCACTTCTGCATTCATAACTTAACTGAGGTGTTTAAAAGTAAGTTACTTTTAAATAATCACCTTAAAAGTTCAGTTTCATGATCATAGAGTGATGTATTCATTTCATGTTGAGTTCAGAATCATGGAATTTACATGTGTGTTGTTTGAATTTGAATGCTGGAGAGTTCTTCTTATCTTACCACTGTTAGCAGTTTACCTATGAGTCTACCCAGAGCGTTCTGTTTGTACGTTCACAGATAACTAACATCTACTTTATTCATTAATTTTTGAAAATTGAAGGTTTTGTTCGAATCTGAAAACTCTTCGATAACATGTTGCAAACAACGATGATAGTTACATAGTAACTAAATATCTTCTGCTTAGAAAAACTTCTGTGGTCGGGTTTGCAGGAGTGGCATAGCTTATAAGGAAATTTCAGAATGGCTATATCTTTTTATCTAGGTCGAAGTGGAAATATTGGAAAAAGAAAAAAGTGTTTCTTTATGCGTCAAGAATCTTCGGTTGAAATAGTTTACATAGTGAAAGACTCACCCTGTATATAGAGTGAATAAAATTAATTGGACCACATAGTCTTTAGACTAGACGTACACTCAGATCGAAACTAATCCTCCCTTACCCAACCAAATTGTATAAGGAAAAATTTTTATGTTAAATGGGCTCAAGTTTCTCGAAAATATTTCAGTCGAATTTGAATAAATTAGTTCTCAGAACCTATTCGAGAAAAGTGTCATATTGCTATGCTTCTTGTTATTTAGCAATATTGCTATCTCCAGACTTAATGGCAGTGTTGGTTATGGAATCGGCAAACCAAGAGCTGGCACTGGCAACACTGTAGGTAATTTATGATAGTTGAACTACTATTTCGAGTTTTGTTTTACCATTCCTGTGTTTTCAAACTCTTGTTATGAGAATTTCAAAAATTTTGTGGAAAACCAACAGAATCCAAATGGAAGTATTGAAAAAATCCTTGAATATATTAGAATTGTAGTGACAGGAAAAACCCATCCATTATAAATACAGAAGGTGAATTACATGATTGTTGTGTTGAATGTTATAGACATCTGATTCGAGCGAAATTCTTTTCGTGTATGGAGATTGATATACTGAATGTGCATGCAGAATTTTAAGAGGATCGCATCATCAGAACCATTGAATTTGATGTTTTCGGTTGTAAAGGTTTCACATATTTCAGTTCTTGAATAATTTCCAGAATATTATTTCGATCATACTGGAATTTTGCATTTATACAGGGTGACTGGTGACGTGAGGGACAACGGCTAACTGGAGATAGAGGACCTCAAACTGAATGAGTATTGGGGGTTTAAATGTCTCATGAGGCTATAGTTTCAGAGATAAAGGGTGTTTTTTGCAGAAGTGCTAAAACTATAAACTTCCATATCTTCGTCATTATGGCAAATTTTTCGCTGATATTTGGCAAGCTTGTTAATATACATAAGTATTCTCCATCAGATCGACAAGAAAAAATTCCCAAAAATTGCAGGTCCGTATTCGAAAATTTCAATTTCCGTGTCAGGTGAGAAATATCACTTGGTATATGAAATAAAAAAAAATTGAATTGGGAAATTGGAATCTGCAAAAACACTGAGTAAAAATCTGTTTTCAGTTTTAATGGCACAAATTTTTTAAAGCTTTTATGATATGCTGAAAGTCGAATATTACAATTTTTTCATATTGAGTTCAAGAAACACACTATTCCTGAAAGAAAAAAAACACTGAATTGGAGATGCTTAAATAATCCTGACGCATTTTGAATATTCCTTCACATTTTAGATATTTTTCACGTCCTTATAAAAATTGTAAAATGGAAGTTAACAGGGACTAGGACAAACCAATTGAAACAACACTCTCAATCAACCGACGTTTCGCATATATATTTATGCTTCTTCAAGGCTGGAAAATACAAAATAATTTGGTGACGATAAATCTTTACATCGGGAAACTTAACGCTAATTGAATTGTTGTTGGTTTTAGATCATTTAGCGGAAGGTGGTATAGAAAGTACAGTTTTAGATTTACATATAAAACAAAATTACGAAAAGGAAAGACAATAATGCCCGATTGCACCGTTCGTCTAATCAACGTTTAAGCCCTGAAATGACGTTTCATCAATGGAATAAACGTCACTTAAGGGCTTAAACGTTGCTTAGACCAGTGGTTCTCAACCTTTTCACCACTGAGGACCACTTGTAACTATCAGAATTCTTGGCGGACCACTTGTACCAATCAAAATTCTTGGCGGACCACTTAGATATTATCATTAACATTTCCCAATAATAGGTAAAATGAGTTCAGGCGCGTTTGGTCGTCTGGTTCTGGTCAACACAATACTAAAAACGTTTTGAGTTAAAAAAAATGGCAGATGCATCAATTTACGTCTGAAGAGGCAAGATTTAAATTGATTATTTTATGACTATTTTTTTCGCGGACCACATGAAAACCGTTCGCGGACCACAGGTGGTCCGCGGACCACAGGTTGAGAATCACTGGCTTAGACGAACGGTGCAATCGGGCATAACAGTCATACACTATCAATCGTCAAAACGTGAACAAACACAAGCAACGAATGCGCACCCGCGATGAACATCACATCGATGTAAGATGTCAATGCAGAGCTCACAGAAGTTAATGAACTATGTTCTTGTTTCATCTTTGATCTCCATAATTCAGGTGTAGATTAAACAGATTCGAATACTGGGGACTGAGAGATGCAGTGTCCGTCCTAAAATTAACAACCACCGGTTCTCACAAAAAATTGCAGCAGCGAAAAATCTAATTTTCAGAGCCGAACATCTGAGCCATAGTGACTTCCATGAATCGAATCAAAGAACAATTAAGAGCATACTAGCTACCAACAACTACCCGAGAGGACTGATAAATAGTATACTTAACGACTACATAAACACCCGCGGGAAACACATTGATAGGCAGGCCGAGATGAAGTTCTTCGGTTTTCCATATTTACCCGATTTATCGGAAAAAAGGAGCAGAATTTTCCAATCGAATTTTTCAGTGAAACTCGCATGTTACAGCTTAAAAACTGTGAACTCAATCTATACTAAATTAAAAGATAACACCAAAAAACAAGAACACTCTTGTGTAGTTTACAAAATAAACTGCAAGGATTGTGATAAATGCTTCATCGGCCAGACTAAACAATACATCCAGTCGCGTTTGAAGCAACATGAATATGACTGTCGTAACGTAAATGCCGAGAAGAGGGAAATAACAGCTTTAGCAAGCCATCATTTTGAACATGGTCATGCTTTCGATCTTTCGCAATTTGAAATTTTGGATAAAGAAGCAAATTACCGCATGAGGAGCATAAGCGAAGTTATTCACATCAACTTAACTAAAACTGTTAATTTTAGGACGGACACTGCATCTCTCAGTCCCCAGTATTCGAATCTGTTTAATCTACACCTGAATTATGGAGATCAAAGATGAAACAAGAACATAGTTCATTAACTTCTGTGAGCTCTGCATTGACATCTTACATCGATGTGATGTTCATCGCGGGTGCGCATTCGTTGTTTGTTTTTGTTTATGTTTTGACGATTGATAGTGTATGACTGTTATTGTCTTTCCTTTTCGTAATTTTGTTTTATATGTGAATCTAAAACTGTACTTTCTATACCACCGTCCACTAAATGATCTAAAACCAACAACAATTCAATTAGCGGTAAGTTTCCCGATGTAAAGATTTATCGTCACCAAATTATTTTGTATTTTCCAGCCTTGAAGAAGCATAAATATATATGCGAACCGTCGGTTGATTGAGAGTGTTGTTTAAATTGGTTTGTCCTAGTCCCTGTTAACTTCCATTTTACAATTCCTTCACATCTTGTAATACTTTTTCATTAAATTTTCTATCAATATTATATGAAAAACAATACAAACACAAAAGATTAACAGTATCACATATCAAAAATCAAATAAACAAATGCTCGATATGCGAGAGCCATTCCCCTCACACACTATTGGCTCTTTTGAACAATTGAAGTACGTTTCATATCCACAAGATGAAAAATTACTCTTGATAGAATAGAACAGTAACACTGGATTTCAGCTCGAGAAAAGTTGGACTTTCTTCTCAGAACGCCTTAACAATAATCCATCTGATACTTATTCTTTCAACAAAATGTATTCTTCTATTAAATAATGCAATGATTCATGAGAAAACAACTGAGCAAATGCTCGAAATCAGAGCAATTTGCTTCAACGCATTTATTGGCTCTCTTGAACTAATGATTTCTTTCTCTTTTGAGATGAGGATTATTCTGAGACCAAATATTATACCCGTTCATTTTGCGCAAACCAAAAAAAAGTATCATCTACATATTCTTCATTAGTGAATATTGAAGGCATTTTTCAGTAGATAAACACAATCAATGAATGTATGAATATAAACGTCATTTTTTGAAATAAGCCTACTCTGTGTAGTAGGATGTATTTTATTTATAATGAATAATAAATCTTTTATTCTAAAAAATCACTTGTTTCCCTTATATTCTCTTTGCATTAAAGAAAGTCATATGCTTCTCAAAAGAAGATGAAGTTGCTACACCTAAGTACATATAAGAGGAAAATAAGTCATCAAAATTCATACATTATTTCATTGAAGAATAAATTTTGTTGAAAACATAAGTACCAGATGGATTATTGTTCAGGGGTTCTGAGAAGAAAGTCAAACTTTTCTCGAGCTGAAATCCAGTGTTTCCTGTTCTATCAAGAGTATAATTTTTCATCTTGTGGATATGAAAATTACTTCAATTGTTCAAAAGAGTCATTAAGCGTGTGAGGGGAATGGCTCTCGCATATCGAGCATTTGTTTATTTGATTTTTTTATGAATCATATGTGCTACTGTTCCTCTCTTTGTATTTCTATTGTTTTTTAAGTTTTCTTATAATATTGATGAAAAATTAATAAAAAAGGAGTTCAAGATGTGAAGGAATATTCAAAATGCGTCAGGAGTCTTCAAGCATCTCAAATCAAATTCAGTGTTTTTTTTATCAGGAATAGTATGTTTCTTGAATTCAATATGAATAAAATATAATATCCGACTTTCAACATATCATAAAAACTATAAAAAATTTGTGCCATTCAAACTAAAAACTGATTTTTACTCAGTGTTTCTTGAAGATTAAAAATTTCCAATTCAATTTTTTTTATCTCATATACCGAGTGATATTTCTATCCTGACACGGAAATTGAAATTTTTGAACACGGACCTGCAATTTTTGGGAATTTTTTCTTGTCGATCTGATGGAGAATATGTAAGTATATTAACAAGTAACAAGCTTGACAAACATCAGCGAAAAATTTGCTATACACCGAAAGAACAATTTGGTTACATTTACTAAGTATTCTTAACTATCACCAAATTTGTGATTGAAATATGGCTTATTAAACATTTGCTATGGAGAAACAAATTATTTGTTCACAACTTGGTGAATAAAGACTCATACAGGGTTATCTTATATTTATTCCATCATAATAGTCATTTGTTGATAATAAATAAACATTTTGATTTATATAATGAATGTATCATAAGTATGAATAAAGACTTATTCAAGGTTGTTTTCTGTTTATTCCGTCATAATATTCATTTGTTGATAATAAGTAAACATCTTGCTTTACATAATAAATGCATCATAAGTATGAATAAATACTCATTTATTATTCGTATATGCTTGTTCATAAGTACAACATGAAAACAGTTTAATAATTATTAATCAACAAATATTTTGTTTGCTGGAATTACTCATTTTATTTCTGTGAGAAATATTTTGTGAAGATTATTTGAGAATTGATCTTCTTCTAATAAATGTTTTATTTATGAGAGCCGTTATGTATTTTCACCTCCAGATATGAAACTGACGGATAGCTTCAACTGATATTAGTTAGTTATCCGTCAGTTTGGTATCTGGATGTGAAAATACTAGCTCTCATTAGTGAAACATTTATTAGTAGACAAATTATTTCCAAATAATCCTAACCAAATATTTTCTCACAGAAAAAACAAAACTCAATGAATATATTATAGTTATACCAGCAGACAAAATATTTCATTAATAATGATGAAACCTATAATAAAATTAAACTGTCCACTTTAATTTTCAATGGCCCGAGGAAAAATCAGAAAAACAATGTATCTTTCATTCAACAAATATATTTCTCATAAAAACAAAAATACATACATATAATAAATCATATAACAAAAACAATTCCACTATTTTGTGGTGTAATATATAATTGTAAGTGTAATAACATTAACAAAGTAATAAAATATAAAGTCGCTCATTCTTAATTCTTTTGGATTTAAAGATTAATTAGTAATTCACTTAAAAAATATAACTGTTTAACGTATGTGCATTTGAAGATGAGAGTTACGAGACGAGGAAAGGCATGATTTTGGAATATAAATACATATTTGAATTTTCGTATTATTACTTACCTGCTCAAATTACTGTAGGTTTCTGAAGCATTGAAACTTGTAGTGTTATTGTCCAGAGGAGTTTCAACAGTCCCAACACTGCCAGAAGGAGATATTCTGAAATGGATACATATATATTACTTGAAATCAGTAATTTCTTATATTTATTGATATTGCTTACAGTGTATCCAATAAATTTTTACTATTCAATTTAAGCCTGATTTGAACTCTAGTTCCCATACAAGGCACTAACTGTTTGAAATCAGCTTCATTTTCCGAAACCTCCTTCAGGAGTTTCAAATTCGTTATTCCATTTTGTGAGAAATTGTTTATTATTCACACCAGCAAATATCAATTATAAAATAAGAGAAACATTTTTATAGTAGAATTTTTCACTATAAATTCATAAGCCAAGGTGAGGTACTTACGTTCAAAATCTCTCAGCATCTTCTGGGTAACGCCACATTCCACAAGGAAGAACGGAAAAACTTCCATTTTTTTGTTAGTCTCACAACAATTACAAACAGCCGCACAGCAAGCCGCTAACCGTCAGAAACAAAATAATTCTGGAAACTGAAACCGTTGGTACTTGACAGACCGTTGGCGTTACTTCGTTATTTGGCGGCACAAAATATTGTGGTTTGATTGGAGTTCCGATCCTGATGTAAAGGCTATTCGCTGGGACTTGTCTGTACAGGAATTTACGCTCAGACAAATAAAGTTTATTATCATTTATTATCGTAGATTTATTATGAACAAATGATCTATTAAAATCATAACCCTAATAATAATAAACATATTAACAAAGATTTATTAACAGATAACTCAACATTTATTGATAATGACCAAATAATATTGATTGAAAACCAAATTTATTGATAAATATATTTCAATCTCTGTAATAAATAACTTATTTATAATAAAATTATTTTGTTGGAATTCAGTAGAACAATATCGTTTGTTTTTAGTGAATATCAAAAAATGTTACTAAAAGTTTTAATAAATGAGCCATATTGGTTGTGAATCTTATTGAATAATTTTCACCAAATTTGGCAGTAACAAATATTTTATAACTATAACTGAGAATTTTCTTTCAGTGTATTGACGAAGATATGGGAGTTTATAGTTTTAACACTTTTGCAAAAAACACCCTGTATCTCTGAAACTAATAGCCTTTTGGACATTTAAACCCCTAATCCTCATTTAGTTTGAGGTCCTCTATCTCCATTTAGCCGTTGTCCCTTACGTCACCAGTCACCCTGTATATTCACTATTAATTTCCAGTCATTTACAAAATTTCGAAGTTATAGCCTTTTGCTCCACTAATGAACGAGCGCCCAAAAGCACCAGCTCAGGGCTTTCTCAAATTTGTATTCGTTCAATTCACTTTAGTTTATGTCTGGTGATATTTTATTGGTTGAATCGGCGAAAAATATATTGATTGACATTCAACTTAAGCTACCCGATATTCTTGCACAGCGCACCCTAGCAGTAGGAAATTGAAGTCTGGATCCCAAATTGGCCATATTATTTGAAACAAAACGGTAAACCCACCATTACTTTCAGACATCTCAGTTATGACCTACATTACGCTGGTTAAATATTTTACTATATTATATTAATTCTCATTTGTAGACTGCTTTTCTCCTGTGAAATGTGACATGACTCACGGATAAAGAAAACCGTACAAAACCAAATATTTCCGCAGCCACTGTTGAATAAAAAGACACAGGGAGGTGTTCCGGAATGCTGTATTTTCCTAAGAATTGATGAAAATAGAAGACTTACAGTAAAAGGTTTGGAACGAGATGTCACGGAGGTTAACAGAAACCGTACAATAATACTGCTACTCTTAAATCCGGTTTCCGGTAGCTGTCTTCCTTTGAAACAGGAGCGTATTTCAATTCATTCGTTCCGATTTATGGAGAAGGTGGAAGACTGAAGAAGACTGCGATTATTGACATTGTGCTAATAAACATACGGAGGAACTGCTGTTTATATTAGGTACATAAGAAATTTAAGTGCCCGTTTCGGAGCTATGATTCTATTTACTTCAAAATTTTGTATAGGAATTCAATTCAATAATTTCAAGTGTATGAATGCGAAATCTCCAAATGATCGAAATTAAATTCTGGAAATCTTTCGAAAAATGAAATATGTAAATAAGATTATTTGAAATGATAAATTCTATGAAATTTTCAAAGCGATCCTTTCGAAATTTTCCACAAACATTCAGTATATCAATTTTCATTCACAAATAAATTTCACTCGAATCGAATATCTCGTTATGGAAATATTAAGTTTCTTTTTTTCAATATTTCAATTGAATTTTATATGGTTCTGTTCACACTATGGCCACAAAATTTTGCATAACGATTATTGTAAGCATATTGCATGTGGTCGCAAAACTTCATTCCTCAGGTTTTGTTTTATCTCAGATATTGAAGAACAAAAATTTTGAATGACCATATTTAATGGAACACTCTGTACGATTTGACTGGTCAATGAACTCAACCGCGGCATTTGGGAACTGAACTCAACCTAAAAATCAAGTCTCTAGGACCATCCCTTCGAGAGTTCTAATGCTAACGGACGGACGGCCTAACGGGCAGAATTGAAATTGTACACGTATTCTTTATCATATACCATTTTCGGCTCAACACTTCAAAATTACAGACATTTGGGAAACTATATAGCACTAGTTTGAGTAGTAGGTACTAGCGCTAAAAAACGAAAAGGTATTTATTGGTTCATTTTAATAACAATTTCGCTCTTCTCGTGGTTGTTTCTCGTGTTTGCACTTACATTAAATTAACTTTCGACTGCGTAATGAAATCGAAGCGCCATGCAAGTCATCTGAGGGTAACCACCTTTGTCTAAGGTAACCACCAATGAAACGTATCAGATTTGAAGTTTTTGGACAAGCTTTTAACTCCAAGTTAACTGAAAAACTCACCCTACAATTAATTTTGGAGTAATAATGTTCTTCAATTTCCCTGAGTTATCGAACAGCCCTAATCTCAAATATTCAAAACATCTATGGGTCAGATTATTTTATTCAAATATGTATTCTTATAAGCACATTGAATCATTCGCCAAAAGAAATATTCTCCGTCTGAGGTAGCCTGTTGATATACATAGTGTTCTAAAGAGAAACAGCCCCCCTGATGTTTACATCATAATATAATAAATAGCGGAATTCACATGATTATGCTCCCTAATGTGCGTGAGGACTCACATGATTTACTTGTACCTTGGATGTTTGCAATGTTTTCACGCAAAAAAACACAAAATATCTCTCTACTATTCGCTTTGTCTTCAATATACAAGGTGGCAAGAAATTATAACATACAGGGAGGCTAGAAATTATTATTCGTGAATAACAACTTCTTAATCTTGATATGTAGATGAGAATAAATGGCACATTGCGGTTATCTTTTCTTTAGATACTTCAAGGGCGCCAACCACATTGCTCTATATTTTGTTTTGAGTTTAAACTCAAATATAAAGTTTGAAGATTATTTTTTGGCATAAACTAAACCTATTCGAAATGTAATTATCGAGAAAAGTTCAAAAATTTCAAGTCGGTGGATAAATATTTGAACCTTTATTGAAAAACTGTAAAGTAAACCTTTCAATTATGTTTTTCCATGATTGAGGTCCATTTCTCGAAAACGTTTAGAAATATAAAAATCCAGAAGGACATTGCATTTGTCAAAAGCTACATGGTTTTGCATTGATGATATTCAATGTTCAAAATGTCTACTTAGTCAAGAAGAACAATTGAAAATTTACTGAGATACTACCAAATTTTACTCCACTGGCTCAAAATATAAATTTTTTTTTCAGAGCATTTATAATGTGTTTAGTCTTTATTTTTTCTGAAACACAAACGTAGACAATCAGAGTAAGCAAATAGCAACACATTTTATGTTGTCCATCATAAAGCGAAAAAATAATTTTCCTTCAAAAGTCATAACGAACTTATTTTTCGATATGAAGGAATAGAAATTTGATTTGATTATAATGGACACCGCTCCAGAAAATGCGAGTACACCACTGCTCTGTAATGTGAATATTTTAAGTTCAGTTTCAATAACAAACAGGAGTGGAGATAAAAGACAAGAGTGGAATTGACGTTTCAATTTTATCTTATAACTTATAAACAATTTTTAGTTATTGGTCACATTATACATTTTTTGATAAAAGACCACCGTAGGTATTGCGCAATTTATTCCCCTCATTCTATTACAGTTGACAAATTGTAATTCAGGGATGATGAATCAACCGCATTTCTGTGAAATTGAATGATTTTTTTTTCAACCCCTAAGCAGCATCCCCACCTCATTTTTTTCATATACAAACATATGTTATGTCGATTGAAGGCTAGTTGAAAAGCTCGTCATAGATTGGATCTTACCAAATTATTTCTTTTTTTACTTTTCAGTGAGATATAACTCTTTATTTGGATGACGCTGAATTGGAAGACGTGGTAAAAATTAATTGCTACCAAGATACCCCGACTCAACGTCACTAGCTTACTTTCTCTGGGGTTATCTGAAAAATAGAGTTAAAGGGGAAACAAGTAACATACCTGCAAAGACCATTCGGAATTTCTAGAAGCGTTTGACCATAGCCTGGTATAATGCAAATTAGGGGTGGAGAGTATTTTCAGCAATTACTTCGTTAAATCACTAGTTTATAAAAAAAGAATTGAAATTTTTTGTTTTTCGAAAAGTTTTGCCTCATTTCCTCCTAATCACATAGATAAATTCCAAAAAAAATAATATAGTATGGTGAGATTCCATCAATTACGAGCTTCTCAACTATCCCACAAATGATATATGTTTCTATCTGAAAAAAATTGGGTGGGATTCCAGCTAATAAGGGGTTGAAAAGGATTTAATTGCCAAGAAATATCTACGTTTAGATCAAAATCGATTCATTTGTTTCAGTTTTTTTTTGAGTCATTGATTTAAAATATATAAATTTTATCAGGAACTTTCGACTAATCCTGTACACATGCTAATGGGAATAAAAACTTAGGGTTATTAAAATTCGCAACTGAAACTACATTCGAAGTGTTGAAGCCTTTATAATGTTCCAACATCAGATTAGATAAATCTTTAGGTATTTATGGTGCTGCTAGAAAAATAAATCCGATTCTGGAAAAACGTTTCAAGACGTCAAGGCATTCGTTCAGTGAACAGACCATTTATATCATATAACCTTGCCAGAATTCGCGGATTACTCAAGGTCGAAAATCCCATTTTTCTGAAACGATCTGAAGCTGAATTCCTGTGAGATTCATTATACATTACTGCGTTTCGATTACTGGGATTTAGAGATCCCCAAAGTGTAGTGTACGCCTAACATTTTTCACGAAACTTCCTCATTGTGATATTTGGTCCAATTTAGGGCCTCCTATGAATAATGCATACGTTCTTTCAACGCTGCCTCGATCGCTCACTTTCTGGTGTAATGATGTTACTCTGATTTTTTGTGTAATATCCTCCAGTACGACAAGAGATGTGATAAACATGTTTTCTCCCTAATTCGTGCGTATGCTTGACGATGTGAATTGACATCATGTTTTGAATGTTTGTGTTGTAAATTTGAGGTGAACGGGTTTATTCATGGAACGGAGTGTCTTTTCTCGAGCGTAATCATTAAGGGGTTGATTCTTCATCAGAAAAAAAGTTGAGAATACATTTTGCTGTTTTTATTGAAATACGAAGATTCTTAACAACTTTTTGTGCCATATTTGTAATTCGAAGATTTATTTCGACTTTAGATTCTTTTCGCATACAAACATTGTTGATTCGGTTTGAAAAGTAAAAGTCGACAAAAAAGGGCTTGGAGAGGTCTATTATTTCAAAGATTACTCGAAGGAATTGAAAGTTATTCGTAGCAGCCCTCAGTATATCAGGTGTCCCAAGGTGAGTGGCCTATTAGATCAAATTGGCGTGATACGAAAACGACTCTAGTTCCCTCAATATTTGAGATTTAAATCAGAAATTTAGCAAGTCATTAGTTATTGATCTAATATATGTCACTGTTTTTGAATTATACTTGTCAGTTATACAGGATGGACCAAAAAATTCATCATAATAATAATGATCTAATAGGCCACTCACCTTGGGACACCCGATATACTGAAGAATTTCAGTATTTCTCATTTCATTCGGAAAGTATTCAAAATAAATAATTAGTGTAAAAAGAGACTGCCATTCATTTTTCATTTCAAATCGAATGTTTTGAAATAAATATTGGATTGCAGAATATCTCGAAATATTTCAATTTCAAGTTGAACATTTTCGGGGCCAAAACTCCGAAGAACCTTACGATTATTGGCATGTCCAAACATTCAAGATGAATTTATACAAAAAAAATCAGTTAAACTTAGTTGGGACTCGAACCGACGTAGGTATTAAATAGAGAAATGGCACTGTTCTAAGGATAATAATATTCGTTCCCAGGCAACGGTAGTTCGTAGCCAGTAGTCAAACTATGAACTACGAACTACTGTTGCCTGGCAACGAATATTAATATCCTTAGAACAGTGCCATTTCCCTATTTGATACCAACGTTGGTTCGAGTCCCAACTAAGTTTCACTGATTTTTTTTTTTTATAAATTCATCTAGAATGTTTGAACATGCCAATAATTTAATTATTTCGATTCTAGGACCCAAAACAATTTGTGTTCGATTTTTGAGAAAAAATTTTCACAGAAATTCTGAGAAAATGGTGTTCATTCAGAAAATGAAAGTCAATTTGACCACCGAAAAAAAAATTAGGGACATTGCAGGTCTTCCGTCATTTTGTGAAATTCTTTTTGGATTTCGTCAACTTTTCTGAATAAAGGACCCAAAAATACTGAGATTTGACCAGAAACCGTTACTTTAAGTGTTATACATAACTTACCACACTCATAAGAATCTTGCTCAAAAATGACTTTTGACACCCTGTATCTCGCTTATGCTTCGAAAACGGGATATATTCCATAAAGCAAAAATGATTCTCCCGATGTTCTCTACACGAAAATATATGTTTGTCCAGTTTATGATCAAACACCCTGTATAATGTGGGATAGAGAGATTAGTCCGTTGTTTTGTGCTTGATTTTCTATAAAAAAAATTGCAAATAACATCCTGTAAATAGTTTACTGAAAAACAGCTTCATCTAGAATGTGTAGACTAGCTTATTCAATAAATATACTGAAATAGCATTAGCATAAGCTTATCCAAGGATAAGTACCTACCCAATTAAATTATTTTTCCAATTCCTCCTACTGTCCTCACATAAGCGCAGCTCGAGATGGAAATCGCAAAATCCCGATGATTCAGTACATGCGTATTTCCAGACGCTTTCCATACAATTTTCTGGAGATAATTCACTAAGGCCCGGCTATTTGCCTCATCCTTTTATTTTCATTGGTCAGTTTTATCAATTCGGGAGTATACACTGTGAAATAATTGTGGGAAGCCAAACTCAATTAACATTAACTACCCCTTCTGTCCAATTATAGATAAACGACGCGGGATGTCCGGAAATTGCCTTTTTCCCTTATTCATCAAGAAAAATTGCTATTTTAGAGTTGAGTCCATGTGGAAATGGGAAAATTATTCAAGGCTGTGTATGTTTCAGGGAAATATATATGGAGGTTTTCACCTGGAAAATTCTGATGACAATACCTACATTGCGTATGTGTTGATTTTGTTCCACTTAACGGGTTGAAAGCGGCGTATACACTTGTGTATTCGAATGAGTGTCCATTCATCCAGTAGCGCAATTCTTTATTTACTGTAACATTGTTTACATGAAACGTTATTCAACAAGGAAAGAAAAGTATAAAAGGTCATTCTGAATTGTAAATAAAAAGTGTTCGATTAATTAACCGATTCAGTGAATGTGAATCCCAGTGGAAAATCGTGATATAGTTTTGCCCAAATAACCACCATTGTTATTGATAGGTTGAAAAAACAGAAGATATTCCGTTATACTGATAAATAACGAGTACCGTTGTCAGTTTTCGAAAACTAGTTACCGAAGATGTAGAATTGTCTGTACACAAATGAGAGGGAGATGATTCCTCAATGAAAATAAGCAGGGGTAGTTCATATGAATTATTTTCGGAATCGACACCCCTTCCAAGATGCAGCCATTGGAAAGCGATGACGAGTTGACAGTTTTTTTGTTAGGTGTCATGAAAATATACATAATATGATTCATTGAGTAGATGTAACTCAAGCAAATTTTTTTGATCCCATAACTTGGGGTTGAAGTTAACATCCTCTAATGTTTTTTCTTTAAAAATTGTTTTCGTGGGATAGATTTTCGAAAAATAGAATTCCCTTATGAATTCCAGTCAATTATGGAGAAAAAAAGTTTCTTGCAAAATTGCGATAGAGTCGATGCTTTTCTTGGGAAAAACCAGCAAGCAGTTATTCCATTCCATTCATTCCATTTCATCGTATGTTCCATAGAATGGATATTCTAAAATATAATATTTTTTTATTTTGTAATAGATCTGAGAGATGTTTTCTCAGCCATCTTCGAAATTTTCATCACGGATTCTTTGCAGTTTGCATAAAGATGGGTCCATATTCAATTATTGATCTCATATCGATTTATACAGGGTGTCTCTTAATTAGACCGACAAACTTCTTGTGGACATTATAGATCGTATTTAAGACAGATTCGACCCAAATCATATAATGCAAAATTGCTTCGTTAAGGAGCTAGTGCGCTTTGAAGATGACGACCTGTCCACACTTTTTGCCACATATTCCCAAAACGGAGTCAAATAAAGTGCTGAAAGTTTACACATTGGCTAATATCAAAAATACGCATCGATTAGCTTGAGTGCAGATCTTTCATGTCAAGCACAATCGTATCATTTTGGAAGGAGGGGCAAAGGGTACTTTTAGTTGAAAGTTTTTTAACTTTCATTATTTCGCGAAATTTACATCATATTCATAAACTCTGATGTCTTTTCTTGAAAGAAGATGCACTTGTATAATAACTCCCAGATGCAGCATTTCTGAAAAAACTTTATTTTTATCATTTAACTCACTCTAAAATACTCAGTGAAAAGAGAGAAAATTTCAAATCTATTTTTTTCAGAAATGCTTCATCTGGGCGTTAGTATACAAGAGCATCTTTTTTCAAGAAAAAACATCAGAGTTTATTAATAGGTATGATGTAAATCTCGCGAAATAATGAAAGTTGAAAAAGTTTCAACTAAAAACACCCCCAAAGGATACGATTGTGCTTGACATGTAAGAAATGCACTCAATCTAATCGATGCGTATTTTTGATATTAGCCAATGTGTAAACTTTCAGCACTTTATGTGACTCCGTTTTGCGTATATGTGGCAAAAAGTGTGGACAGGTCGTCATCTTCAAAGGGCACTAGCTGCTTAACGAAGCAATTTTGCATTATATGATTTGGGTCGAATCTGTCTAAAATACGATCTATAATGTCCACTAGAAGTTTGTCGGTCTAATTACGGGACACCCTGTATGTATATGATGGATGATGTTTACATGTTGATTCCTTCCTTTCTGTTGACAAGTTTCTGAAGTGTTTGGCTCTGCTGATAGTTCTCTTTTTAGTAGAAAAAAGTTATTTTCAGCTGAGATAGAAACTGCCTAGGAAACGAATATTTTATAGATGACAGCAACCACTTTTGACTGCTGGGTACCGATCTGCAGTGATTTGTATGAGGTGAATTAAGCACAGAGTGAACAAATTCACACAAAAATAATCTCATTTTCTTAACTCGCACAAGTTGAAATTGTCTGAGGGACTATCACCCTGAAATGGTACTTGGGGTACACCTCTATCCAGCATCATTTTAATTATGCGAAAAATGGGCTAGGGTCATGATCTTCAAGTACTCATTGGTTGCATATAACATCAGGTCAGTAAATATGCTGTATTAAAATTCGACATATCGGTTAGCGATCTTGAAAAACGTGATATTTGGAGTTCACCTGTACCGAAACAGTAGCTATTGTCAATTTGATGAACTCGCAGAATATTTTTTGTGTTCAGTATAATTTTCTATATAATGTTTTTCCAAGGTTGTGATATATTTTTTTGAGGTTCAACATACAACTGTAAGTCGGAATTTATCTGTAGGTATAGATGAATAAAAAACAGCTGAAATTCGCTATAGATCTGACGGTCAAACCTTAGGTGATGTGTCGTTCAGAAGGTCCAACTTTAGTGAAATAACCTATTAAATATTTATCACGTCGAGATGTTGTGTCCTCCGTTAAGGAAAAAATTATCGAAAATCGATGGAGGTCAAATGAATATTTAATTAAACTCTTTGCAGGGGCCTTGTTCCAACTATGTTTTTATAAGTTGATAACTCTCTCACTTTCTAACTATATGATATTTCAAACTCATAGTACACCTTTTGTATCATTCTAGGGTTGACGAAGTCCAAGGTAAATCAGTATAATCTATAACCAACCTGCTGCTTGTTCATGGGCCAGCGCTGTTTTTCATAATGATTACTAACAACCTGAATATTTGTGAGTACCCTCCATTTGACGAAACCGCCAACTTTTTCCTCTAGGAAAATTCTCGATAGTGAGGGCTAATTCAGTATTGTAGTAGTGTTAAATGGGTGAATGTTCAAATTTTATTAATAACAGCTACTTTATAAATTAGATCTTGAAACAATTTTATTACAAATTGAAAACAATAATTGTCCTACAAAAATGATGATTCATATCAACATATATCAACAACTAGACTAAAAAAATTATTACTAACCGGCTGATTTTTTCACTGTTGCCTAGCAAATATTTCGTTTATGAACGGGTCATATTGTCCTACAAATTGGGTGGTACGTTTTTCCAGTCCTTCTTCAGAAATTGTACCACTAAAACCCACAACTGAAAATGATTACCAACACTTAACAATTTCCGAGCGTAGGACTGGAACAACGTACCACTCAATTTGTAGGACAATGTGACCAGTTCACAAAGGAAAATAATATTTGCTAAGCAACTGTGAAAAATTCAGCCGGTTAGTAATAATTTCCTTAGACCTACTTGTTGTTATATGTAAGCAGTGGGGGACACTTTGATAGAATCGTCATTTTTGTAGGACAACTTTGTTTTCAATTTGTAATAAAATTGTTTCAAGATTCAATTTATAAAGTAGCTGTTAGTAATAAAATTTGAACATTTAACACTTTTGACGACGTCATACTGTATTAGTCCTCACTATAGAGAATATTCGTAGGGAAAAAAGTTGGGTGTCTCGTCAAAATAAAGCTACTCACAAATATTCAGATTGTTAGTAATCATCATGAAAAACAGGCGCTGGCCCATGGACTAGCAGTTTCAATAAGCACAATTTATGAAATTCACAAAACAACGAATCTAATCTTTAAGATTAGAGATCAATCCTATCACTGAGAACTAAATACTAACCAATTCGGAAAACCACGTTTTCCACAATAATGAAGAAACCAACCCAAAAACTTTAACGTCAATGGAATCAAAGACACGCACCAGTATTGTACTGCTATGCTGTGTATGTAAATAAGCTTTTATTACCTCGATATTGCTCTTATATATAGTTTATTATCGATATGATCGTCTAAGAGAGCTGACCAACGATACGGGCTCCATTAGTACCCAGCAAATTACAGAGGTCTAGCTAGAATTGAGCCAGTCCGCGACATTATAGGGCCTGTCACGATAACTTGAACCCCTATTGACGTATATAGGCAGCCTTTCACGGGCTCGTTTCGCCCGTTCCGTATTTGCACGCATACCCCTTTGTTTATTCTCGGTAATTGGGTAATTACCTGGCAGATTTAATTAAGTGCTCGCTCAGCATTTTATCCTTTATGTTGTGCAAATTGTGGGTTAGCCGCAAGATGGTGGCAGTTGACATATCGCTAATGTCAACATCGTAACGTTATTGAAACTCGGGGTATTATATTTGAAGGGATTATCTCTGAAAACGTATGTATGATACGATTAAGTTTGCTAACGAGCGCAGTGCCGTCATGAAATATTTATATGTTGAGCTGAAAGATTGTAGAAGATAATGGGGCAATAGAGGGTAACAGAAATGAAAATTTACGAGTAACACTTCGTTTATATGAGCTGATTTCGTGTGATATTGTCTGGTACGCTTTTATTGTTTTATGAATCTTTTTGAATTTAAATTGATAATTCAAGAATTTTACTCTTAAATACTGCTGTCAGAGGATACTTTGGGAAGAATTTGAAATACCTTGAGTGCTTGTTCATGTTGGGAAAAGTCTAATTAAATTTGAAAATTCAAATTTGCATTATCTTTCTCTGTATATGAACAATCGTACAAAAATTCAGAAATTGACATGGCTGATGTTAACGACATTTACGATTTGTGATGATAATTCTGATGAAATTTAAAATCATATAAAATCTTCCTTTTTTATTTCAGACTTTTCGGCTGAATGTAGCATGGACTAATTAAAAATTTTTTTTTTGAAGGAGCTAAAATTTTTGTACCTACTCCCAATTTTCTTATTGTTTTCAAGGTACAGTCCAAATTTAGCGATATTCAATAAATTCAACTGTATCTATTTCATCGAATATTTTTTTATGATTCTTTAGATATTCACGGTATCTGTTAATATTCTTTTCATCTTGATCGAGTAGTCGACTTCTCAATATCATTCTGATCGCATTCTTCTACTTGGAGATATTGGATAATCATATTTGATATTGATGATTTACCATCAAAGTTTGAGATACCTAGATGATTTGGTCACAAAGATAAATGGTGAGCACCAAAAAATGAAATTTGTATCCGAAGGACATACTAGTGTTTCGAAACTTCCAATCATTTTAACTCGGGGAGTAATTCCTCGATTTAGCACATGGATGAAACCAACTAAGATATATCGAAATTGCACCTATCACAAATTTCAGGTGTAGGTATAGATCATAACTTTTGAGAATCAGAAAGATTATCTAATGCAGACAGAATAATTCGACTAGTTTGAAGTTGAATCCCCGAAAATAACATCATCAACTCGTGATTATCGTTAGCATGGTTGATTTAATCGAGGTCGTGTTTCGCACCCCGCACCGGACGATTTCTTGAAGCTCTTCCAAAATAAGTTGTTATTTCTGAAACCATCAATGATGTGCGCGAACTAGAATTGATTGTCATATAAACTATCGTGAGATCGAGAATCCTTAGGCTTGAATCAGCTATGAGATATCAACTTGAACATGTATATTTGACATTATTAAGGGTTACCATACTACTAGAATATCTAAAAAGAGTCCATTCTGACTAATACACAATCATTTGTTCGCCCGATATCTTCTAATAAATGATGAAAACCTACTGCCGAAGATGGATCACCCAAATATCTGCATGTTGAGCATTTAAAATATCGTTTTGACATCAAATGATTTTGTTCCATTATGTTCTGTTGAAAATGAACTGAGATGTATATGTTTTTCCACATGCGTTCAAAATGCATGTTCTGGAGTTACTTCAATAAGACTAGCAAACGTTCTTCGACAATTAATTCAAACGCTTGCAGAAGATATATCTTAAGATCTTTATGGGGAATATTCAGAAACGGAACGAATTTCGAATATTAAAATTCATATAATTCATAACCGATACTGAAATATGGAGGGCAGAATTTATATGTCTTGCGCATTTATGAGACACGCTATACAAATGATTGTTTTCTGACGAATACCCTCTGATTTCAACATTTCCAAAATTACACTGTTAAAGAGTAGCTAGGCTCCCTCAAAGCTCATTATCCAAGTTATTCCCGAATGCAAACCGTAATTCTCGAGAAACACAATTATAAGATATACATAATACTGCCATCGTGCTTTGAGCCAGTTACCTAACAAACCACCACTTCTGAAAGTAGTCCACGAAACGACTTTTTAATGACCCAAAATCACTGGTCCTCAAAACCTGAAATTTTCTTCTTGAACACATAAAACTCACGACAGTAATCCTACGTTTTCTTGAATAAGTTATAAAAAGATTGACTGCACCAGGCTGGCCTCCTTCGTTTTATTGACATATAGAAACTTTTCTAATTGCGAGTTCATGCTAACTTGCCCACTACTCCCAAACTTATTTTTATCTCTGTTATTCGTGAATAGACTGCCAATTTGATGTTTCTTCTGCTTTATTACTCATTTATAGTATACCAGGATGAACTCATATTATTGACATTGGAAGGCTTCAATCTGTGTAAAATCATTATCGAGAGCCAAGATGTTTTAATATTTTCCATTTCATTCTGGAATCTGCGAAAGCAGCTAGTTTATGTAGATGAGTACACTTAAAAATAGAAAGCCTCATTTTTTACAAAAGTGTGAGAAACGTAATCGATTTTAACCTGGAACTTTTCTGCATTTCCAAATGACCACGTAGGAATAATTTACTTAGGAAGAACCTGCAAACCTGAATTATATTTGCAGATTGCAAGAAAACTTTCACTCTTTCATGTATCGAACCCTAAAAATGGTTCTTTAAATATATTTAGTTTTTTATGGATACGTTTTTACTTTATTTCACAAAAAGGACTCTTTCCAGTTGCCATAGCTTTTATAGTACAGTCAATTTAGTATGTTCTCCTCGGAAATTCGAGATACCCATCAGCTGTCTCTACATACTTTTTTACCCTAAAAGTTGTCTCAAAACCTACACATGGTAGGGTAAGAGCTACTATTGAATTTTGAGGTCTAAGTTCACAAAAATCGTTTTTTTGCGCTTTTTTGTGTTGCTGCCTCACTTCAGTTCAACCGGTGCCTCCAGTCGAAAACGCGCTATATACAATCGGAGAACTATCGATAAATCAATTATTATTCATTTATTTTTTCATTCATTTATTTATATTCAAAGAATATTTGTGGAATTTCATCGACTATTATATTATATTGTATCATTTTTTCCCTAACCTATCCACTTTTTTTCAATATTTATTCATTTAACAACACTCACCTGCCCATAAAATTTGCCAAATTATTAATGAAAATATAGGAATTAGATTTGAATTTAAACCCTATTTATATTGATGACTTTTTACATGATGTAAAAAATACAGAAAAATTATGAATAAATTTTTTTCAAAAAATATCTTTCAATACATTCATTTTATATTGAAAAAAAAATGGAAAAAAAGAGTAAAAAACCTACAATTTATAATTCTTATATTTTTTTTTCTATTCTTCGTCCTCTTTCGGCTGTTGCTAAATGTCAAACCGGTCTTCCTTATCGTCTTCAACGACATTTGCCTAAAGTTCTCCTGATTTCGTGGTCGAAGTTTCCATTTTCGTTAATGTCGTTCTGATTTGGTAGAGCAATGAGACAAGGTTGCCCATTACAGTGGCCACTAGCTAAAGAGCATTGCCAGCCAGCTTTACTGCATCCGTATCGCAAACCACAACCACTCTTGCATTTACAGAAAGTTTTCGACCGGAGGCACCGGTTGACCTGAAGTGATGCTGTGACCGCGCGCTCTCCGCCCTTTATGTCCAAAACGATCCACCGTGTCAAAAATTTTTCAAACAAAATTTCTAGAGAATTTCGTGTTCTACAATATTGATAAAAACAGCTGTGATGTGCGCATGTAAATATTAACCATTGTTAGCGACAGTCAGTTGGCAATTGGTCGGAAAATTAAATTGATGTGAATTAATGTTGAATAAAAAATAAACGAGATCACCTCTACAGTGTTTGATCTTATAACAAACCAAAGACATTACAACAACAAATAGCAAAAAAAACCCATAGAAGCTTCAGGGAACTAACAAGATTTTGCGACATCTGTGTTGAGAAACGTGAAACGCTGAGGATATTCAGTCACATTAGGATTACAATAAGAATGAACTGTCTTCAGAATGGCATAATGGATAAGTTTCATTGGTGGACAATTTTTGACTTAGCTCTAAGCCCTGGCGATATCTTTTATTTCATCGAATTATGCTCTCATCCCGAGTCAACATGGACAAAATATAACAGAATAAAAAAGATATGACAGTTTCATTTCAGATAATATCGGAGTTAAAGCCCACTCACTAAGAGGGAAGCGCGAAGACTTGAATGCGCGTTGTACGGGGTACAGTTAAAACAGTGTGTGTATGGCGTAAATTTGGAATGCGCAATCATCTCCGTCGTGTGGCGTGTGCATTCTTCACCGTACGTGGAAGAATGACCAAAAACGACTGTGTATGGGCAACAAGTCTTTGCACGTTTCATATGTTTAGCAACACAGTGTCGGGTTCGATATTTATACCTTGGACATTTTTTCCTTAATAACAACACACGCCACTGCCATTAACATCAGATCTTTTTTCGACGTCATCTCACGCTTGTCGCACATCCAAACGAACACGCAAAAGTGTATGTGTGTGGGAAATATGAATGCACACGTTTGCGTTACAGCAAACGTGCAGATACTTAACTGCGCATTCTTCCTTCTTAGTGAGTGGGCCCCTTTAAAGAAATAAATGTTTCACTTTTCACTCATGATCTCAGGTCATTGTTCCATCGAATTTTCGTTTCAGAAAGAATAAAGTTCAGCGATTATAACTTGGAAACCATAATTCGACAGTATGAAGTCATTATTCATATTGATGGGGAAATAATAACTTGTTTTAACGATTTAATGATATGGTACCTATATTTCGCAATAGGATATAGTAGTAAGAATTTTCGGAGTAGTTAATTCTTTTGGATAAGGTTGACCAGACGTCTCAGGCGAAAAGGTCATTAGGTCTATACTTAATCAATACCACCTGTTGTGCATGAATATCATTAATCTCATGAAACATCTAGACACCGTGTTGCAACACAAATGTGTATTTCAATGACTGGACAATTTTCGAAGTTCGGTAGGTGCTCAAATTTTACAGCGTAGCTAATTGATGGGTCGAAGAGTGCCATTCGTTCACATTTTCTACCTTTCAATTATTTTTATTATTACTGTTACGAGTGAACAACTAAATCTACCAAAAGCGAAAAAAATCTTATTAAAAGATGCCTAAAGAAAATGAAGTGCAGAGCACTAATTGCTGTGTTTATGGATGCAGCTCTAAAAAGTTATTTCACAGGTCACAAATTCATAGGATGGTGGTTATGAAAAAATAATATTTTATCAGTTGATCACCAGTTTGCACTAAAGGAAGCATTTCAGACGTGAAGTGCAGTGAAAATCAAGAAAACAAAGAGATTAGCCAGTTTCGGGATTCATATTTGGATTTCAAAGAGGAAATATTGTACATTAGTCGATGTATTTCAAATTCACTTGCTAAAGAAAAGAGATGAATATTACTAGTCAATTGACAAAATTGTTGTGATAACTTGAGTTTTTATGAATAAATGCCCTGAAATCCTATCACATGGCTAAAACTTATCTGGATGTTCTTTCAATTTGCAGTATATCTTTTGTTTTTTATATGAGACAAGTAGAAGGTACCTAACTGCTATCTTAACTTGTCACTATTTTATAGAAAAAGGCATACACATACTCACTTTAACTCTGTATTGTAAAATTAATTATCATTTCTTATTAGATAATCTAGTTTTTGTTTATACCAGGGACTAAAATTTGTTGGTTTGTATTGAATGATAAATGCTTTACTTACGACAAAATATTAATTAATTTTGCTTATTTGTATTTAATCAAAAAAATAGATTTTTACGTTGTGAATAAATGAAATTAAGTTATTGATTTTCATAAAGGCTTTCATTTCTGTAATGAAATCATCACGGAATTCAACGGCTTTCATTTCAATAACAAATATTGTCATTTTTTTCTTTCTATATATCGAAGAATAAATATTATAAATATAATTTATCCCATTTTGACGTAGACGACAATATTCAACCCATGGTAACAAGGGTAAGTTGACGTTTATCCAGTGAGTGAATTAATTTTTTTTTAATTCACTAGTGGAATCAATTGTTCACCTCTCACTTTCTGAAAATAATTCTTTCCACACACAATGCACCTAAAACTCTTTTTAAAGTATGTTTATTGAAATTTATCAAAAATTCTACATCAACAGTAATTTCTATCATTAAAGTAAAAACTACAATTATTAAGATTTCGAAAATGGAACTGGAAACCTGCACTTCCTCCAAAGGAAACACGCTCAGTCGTTATAGCACATGTGTTATGTGTTTGAGGACTTCTCAGGCTCTATTTATTTTGTTTTGTAGTGAATCTTCAATATATCCTTCTGCAACAGAAAAAAGTATTCATTATTTGAATTTTCATCAAAATGGGATAAAATTTTGTATTCGACATGTGAGTTAAAAATGTTTATTCACTGGAAGAAATTAAGCCACTCGCCCTACGGCTCGTGGGTTAAACCTTCTTCTCATGAATAAACATTAATTTAACTCACTTGTTGTATAAATAACTATTAATTCACTGCAGCACTGTTTCCACTAAATAACTGATCATATCAAGATACATTTTTGAAATGAGCTAAGTTAGATGGTTAAATATCTTCCTTCAGCAGTTGACAAGAGTGACTGCCCAAAACTGATATTTTTCTACATATCGTCCTTGATGAATATGATCTGAACTTAATAAATGATTTCATAGATCCATTATCACTATTTTTCGGCCCAAAAAGAAATAAATCAACTGAAACACTTGACAAACACCAAAATCTCGCGTGGTTTTGCTCAAACGTGACCGAAACCAATACTCGTTTCGGGAACAGCTGATTCGGCGATTGCAGCGCCACCATCGGTAAATATTTGTCCCAATAGCTTTCCTCAATTCCAACAAGATATTTCAGAATGAGTAATTCCGAATTCTACTGAAGGACGTCTAATGCGATTTAATAACAAACTAGCTACTATTTATGTGGTCAAAATGGTCTAGAAGATGAGTAGAAAGTAGAAGGACATCTGCGTAACGTAACCTTTCGTGTGTTGTAACTCATTTCAAGTCACTGCGGAACCGTGTTGTTCCGCTGCTAGGTCGCGTTCCGTGATTTTACCATTTCACCCTACACGCCATTCGTCTTAATGATACCTTCGTCGGGGCCCTCGGAGACATTAATGTGACTTAAACATGTACAGGGAGATTTGCACTGCTATCTCTATATAGAACACTTAAACGGGGTTATTATTCATGTTGTTTATTGTTTGCCTGTCGGCAGGTTAAATAATTTCTACGACTCATTTATCAACAGTTGATAGTTCAAGGTGTTTAATTATTCAGCAGCCAAACACTTATCGAAATCGATATCTTCGGGGAATGTTTCATGCAGATATTACTGTTGTTTTGTTTTATGTCTGACCAAATTGGTGTAGTTTGAAGCAGTTGTGATTTATTTCGAGAAATACGAATAGCTGTATTGACGACAGAGTCTCCATCTTCAAGAACGAAGGCTGCCAGGATAGCAATATATAAAGAACAAAAAGAGTGATATAAATCTGAAAATTACAAAATTTCCAATGAATCGGTATTTTTTGGAGATTTGATAAAAATAATAATAGGAAGCATACCAATTCAATATATTTTGAGATCGTGCTCTGAACTTCAATATGTCCTCATTGTCAACTGTAGATCAGGTGATTTTTTTCATATAATGTACTCGCAGTATCATACCCATGTAGATTGAATAAATTAGATAAAACACAACTCTATGACCCTGCGGATCTATGTTTCTGACTCAAGATGGCAATATACCGTAATAATTTGAAGAATACTGAAATATGTTTGGTATTCATTTTGAATGGGCTGCTAAGAAAAAATCGATCGTAGAAAGAAAACAGTTAAAACTGAAATTCGAACGAAAGCTGAAGACGACTTGAAATGCAATATATAAAACTTTGTTTACTGTTTAGCGAAAAAAACAGACAACAGTCCAAACGAACACTGACTGACACATAGTTGGATATATTTAAAACCTATTTCAGAAGTAATAGATTATCAAACCTTTTAATCCTACAACCACGAATCAATCAGTACCAAGAATTTTCGGACGCTATTGGTCTCTTCTTAAGGCTGCAATTATATAAATAAAAAATGAATACAATCAAATGGACATGTCTTACACTCAATCCGTTATAATATTTGGAATACATTTTTCCTTGCAATGAAATTTGTGATGAATTCTGCTTGACAGTTTCAGTCGAAAATAAGGTTATTTTATATTTAATCAAACTCGTTTCTGCGGGTCGGCAAATCTGTTTTCTGATGATAAATCGTCTCAGCAGTCATAAATAACATCAACAAACTGTCGAAGTTTTCCTGAAAATCTCTTGAATTATTTTTCTGAAAAACAAGAGAACTCACGAATGTATAAAATACTGTCACAGTTTACATAAAAATCTCTTTCAATCACGAAGGTATAGAATATTTTTGAAAGTATTGAAATAAAATAGTGCAGGCCACAACTTTCATCACTGAATTACAGCAGTGAAATTTTTTATTTTAAACCTTCGTGACTTCCGTTGTTTTTTGAAAAAAATTAGATATTTTTATGTGAACTTTGACAGTTTGTTGATATTATTGAAAGAAAGATAAAACAGATTTGCCAGCTCGCAGACATATGTTTAATTAGATCAACAATAACATTACATTCCACTGAAATTACGAAACAAAATTCATAACAAAATTTAAAGCAAGGAAAAATATATTTCAAATATTATACAGAGGTGAGTGTTAGACTTGCCCATTTGATTGTATCAATTTTTATCATTGCAGCCTTGAGAAAGGACCAATAGCGTCGGAAACGTAGGAAAAGTTTTGAATGGTTTGAAAAATAATACACAGATTCTCATTTTCCAGATTCCTGTTATCATTTATAAAATATTGAATATGAATGCAATCACTCGACCGAGGTACCGGGTTTTTCACTATAATTTGGTTATTATAACTTCAAAAGAGATCATTTTCAGTAAACGCACTCTGCCACTTGTAAAATGGTTACAAATCTTGGCAGCTGGTTCTTAAAATTTGAAACTCTGTGGTGCTCAGAATAAGAAAGTTAGACCAACATATGTTACATATTCGAAATTGGGGGAAAAAGAGCTAACCACATATGGAAAAATATACAGGGTGTTCCATTTGAAAAAATGAAGTTACCATCAATATGTTGGTCACCTGTATATATTTCAGTTTCTGAACTCATATAAAAAAACCTCAGTTGATTTCGTGAAACTTTTATGCGAAACATTTTTTTGTATCTCCTTCAGTAACAAAGTTAAAGGGGGGTCAAATTATAGTGAAAAACCCGGTACATAAGGTGGTGAATATTATCACAACGTCGATAAAGTAGAAGGATTTATAATTCAAGTTAACCACAAAATATTGAGGGATTCGATATTACAATAATCGAATAAAAAATTTTTTCGGTGGTTATTTTAATATGCTGTTGAATTGTTTTTCATTTCTGAGGATTCTGGACAGGATTTAGGTTGATAAGTTTCAACATATTCTGTGGTTACGACAATTAGGTTGTTACATAAAAATTGTCGTATTTCGAATTAAGTTAGACACACAAATAAGGCAAGGTTTTTTCGTTCCTGAGTAAAGACCACCCTCATCTAATGAGGAAATCCTAATTTGTGTCTCATAATTCCTATGATGTTTTGTCGAATTAAGTACGGATTTGTTGTGCTCGTCCTAATGCAGTGTCCAATAACTCTCTGTTGTTGATTCGTTCACTTCAAATCATAAAACCACAAGCAGGTAGAAAAGAGATTATTTCTAATCAGAAAGCAATCGGAATCCATTTTTCATGTAAGAGTCTCTAGTCTTCTACAAGAAAGGCGTATATCAACCCAACCAATCTATAGGTAATGCCGATTGACCATTATCCTTTCTACTTTCTATAAATCCGAATAATAAATACCTACGCCACAATGCATTTTGTAGACCGTGTAACAACAAATGGTTCTCTTGCTCATTGCATCAAATATGAATGTCCCTATTATTGCTGGTAGTACGTCTGACATGCATAATGTAGCAGAAACTAACAGAGGAGATGATATTCAGACTGCGCCCTGTTCTAAGCCACTACCGTAAACAGGAAGTCAGCTCTGCTACCTCTCGATTGATTCCATGAAACTGCTGTTAAATATTGTATGGGCAGCTAATATCTGACCGTTAACAGATCACGGAAATGGTGATCCCTTGTATAATCTAGTTTACATGGCAATTGTTGATAGTTTCCATTAAAGATTTTATTAGTTTTTCTTTATTTCGAAGTAACGCTTAGAACAATATGCCGAAAATCTGGATCATACACTACCGATATCTGTTGTTAGCCGCACATCAAAGGAACGACTTGAACATGTATACGTAGCTTATCAATTAGCCTATTCGTTTTGAAGTATTTCGTGCTCCTGAGTAACTCAGAAGCTCGAAATACGGCTTGCCATTGGCTGCGCACAAGCGCTGGAACAGCTCAGGAGCTCGAAACTCTTCAAAACGAATACCATATATGTGTGTGATGACTCACTAAGTTTGAAAACAGTTGATGTCAAACGCTCGAAGAGGTGACACGGCAAGTGATTTGGCATCGCCAAAGTAATTTTTGAACCTCACTTTGAACCCATTTTTAACGATAGAAACTGTTTTTTAGATTATTCAGAATTATTTCATTTGAAAGATAATGGGGTCAAGTTTGTGAATTGATATGAGAATAATGAAACATATGTTTGGTTTTTTTCAGGAATATTTCTAGTTCATTTTCTCGTGATAGGGTAGGTTCATACAGTCGTGAGCGGGGTACATTCATACTGCATGAATTTGCTCTACTTTTTCATATTAGTTCTTGGAACTGAATTGAAATCATAATATTGTTCTATAGAAAAAATTTGGTCAGAAATTACAAGAACAAAGGAACTATGATTGGAGAGGTGGAAAAACAGGCCCATGTTGAAAGCCATCAATGTAGTTTTGAAAAACAAACTGTCTTTACGGAAATCAGCAACCGAACATGGCGTTAATGCACAAACACTACATAGAATTATTAAAAGATTACGCGAAACAAAAGATCCTGATAGGAAAAATCGTGTATTCGAATCGAAATTTTCCTGTATGAAAACTCCCCGCATCTGGGGTACATTCATACATTCTACATAAATTGAGTACCTGTGATACCTCTTTAGTAGTCGTGGTTCCCTACATTTCAAGTCAAGTCTTTGATAATTTAGCGCTCACGAAACATGATTTTGACCTTAAATGTTTTTCAAATCTATATCTGCGCTTAGGATGCTAAGAAATTTTATAAGTACTGCCAACGTCTTATTTCTGAACGTTAACGTGCCAAGAACTTGAAAATAACGCCCCTCGTACAGACAATGGGATATCTGCAGAATCATTTCTTCCGCCATCTGGGATCTTTCATTTCTCCTTTGGGATCACTGAATGAATGTTGAATTAAAACATTAGGCCAGCTGGCCCGTCTTGTTCTTGATTGTTTTGTTTTTTCCTCATTCATTATGAATGAGGAGAGATGTTGTTCTTGTTTCATTGTTATTGGATACTCGAGAAGGTTTCCTTTGTGGTAATTTGATGCGAATTGTTGTTGGATTTGTACCCATTGCGAAAAAATTGGGATAGGTTAGAGAAATATTGAAAATATTTCCACTGAAACTGGAGGTCTTTTTCCGTCTATCACTTCGAGTGCTTTCAGATATTTCGATATATTTATCTGGATGAATTTAATCCTTTGGATTGTTTTTACCTTCGATATATTTTTCAACTACTTCAGCACATTATAATTCTTACTGAAACTATGAAAGTATGCATTCAATTGTTGTTTTTGTTATTGAGAAATAATCGACCTCGCTCATTCGGGTTGGAAGCGACATGATTCGATTCGACTTCTACAACATCCACCACACTTATTCGACTTTATCGAACGACAAAAGTCGAATGCGACTTAATACACTGCCACAGTCGCAATAGTACCTAGATAAAGCCTTGCTCTAGTTTGAAGAAAGAATACGATAGGAGAACAATTAATTCTTCTATATAGCGGCACATTGAAAAGCTGAAATAATTGACCACGTGAATGCAAATGCTTGAACCTCAATATACGACGAAAAAATTGGCAAACTGACTGTTGAGTTTTCTCAAGTGCAGTGCAGAGAGTAGGGTATTATGTTTAATGTCATTGAATTTCTGACAATTAATTATAACAAACATACTAAAATGTTGATATTGTTGTACCTCTAGTTAAAACAGAGTGAAATCAGAAATTAATCCCCCTCATCAGCATGCATCCAATAAACACTCCTTCAACTGAGGTAATAAAAATATAATTGACGAAAATTTTCTCGCCCAGCGAGCGACTTCAATAATGTTCGTTTTTCATTTCGCACCAAGACAGAAACCCCATTTAATTTATTTGAAAGCTTCATTGAAAATATTTCAAAGGAACATTTTTCATCGCGTAAAGAGCCGTCTGAAAAGAATAACGAAATGAATGTAAACATTTCAGAACAACTCACCGCAGAGAAGCGTAATATCAAAAGATTAAATTTTCCAGGAAAGACATCACAAATACGTCGCGGTACTCTTGGGAAATCTCCGATTCGGTTGAAAAGAAATTTTTTGAGCGATGTATGTTTCGAGCATGTTTTATTCAGGATAAAAACCGAAATGTGTTAATAGTATGAAGATTGGGTAACATGCAGAAACGAGCTTTATTTGGAACGCGGTATTTTTTACATTTTATTGCTTATTTGTGCTACTGGGGTATTTTGGGGAAAAACGAATTGTATTGGATCGAGAATGTTTTTCACGACAATAGACTCTATATTCTTTCATTTTCTCCAGTTGAATGGGATATAAATGTTCTTTTATTGAAAAAATGTGATGCCTCCAGGGACCTTCGAAAGAAGAACCTAGTAATGAAAAATTGACCAAGCTCTGGCTTATTCCTCTAACCATTTAGGTACGATTTGGATTGATAGATCATGATAGTATTTTACTTACCAACAGGCTGTTTAATTTTGTGAGCTCTGGTTATTAAAAGGTCCAGGAAGAAAACTTCGTTGTTAATTACATTCAACACAGTAAATTCTTTGTTGGAATGGTATGAATTGAACAGATTATATGTTGAGGGACCCTTGTAAACTCAAAGACGTCGCATAGATATCCCAGCGATATATTTTCTAGAGATTGCGAGTACATTTGTTATGTCCATGCGAGGTTGCTGGGAGCTCCTTATTTCCTCCAAATTTCCGCTTTTCAGTAATTAGCATTTCTATTATTTGCTGCTCACTTCACACTCTGCACTAACATTTTCAAATTTTGAAAAAATTTTAGCGCTAGTAATTAGTATTCAATTTATTCAAAGTTGTTCTGTTGAAAAAATCCAACAAGGGCGAAGGTGAAACAATAAATTGTTAATATTTCAAAAATTACTGATGATATTAAACTCATTTCAACGGAACAAATTGAAACTAATTGGGTACTAATTTTTTTTCGAAATTTGAAAATGTGTGATGAGTGTGACGTCAGCGCCAAATAATAGAGATTACGTCACATGAGCGAATTTATTCAAATCTCATTAAAAATGACAATTCTTTCTGCTGTATTATGAGCAGGTATTCAACAAATTGATGTAAAATAATTCAAGTTCCACCGCCAGTTTTTCATCGAACTACTGAGATTTAATTCGGAAGTGACTAGAGTATCGAGGAAAAATTTTGCTGCAAGATGAATTTTGTCCATTGAAATCGCAGAAGTTTGTAAAAATTACGGATAATTCTGCCAACAAAACTGTTATTCATCTTTCATAAGTTTTACAAAGGTAAAAATCGTATCAATGGTTTGAGAAGTTTAATACAACAGTAAAATAGTTTGATATGGAAAAAAAATGTATTCGACCAATCAAAGATTTATCATAGGGCTGGTGAATATTGTGAACGAATTTTTATGAACCTTCGATTGTTTTGTCTAAGAGCCCGAGTTCGAAGAAACTCAGAATTTCAATTCAATGCTTCGTATATGATAAGTTCGACAAATATTGGGAAATAAGAAACAAAATATAACTTTCATACTTTTCGACTGACTCATAAAATGTAGTTCGTAAAAAGTTTTCAAATTCGTAGTGAATGTGATCCTTTCAGTTCAAAATATCAAATATACATACAAAAGAGAGTGAATAAATAGTTCTCTTTTCAAGATGATGAAGTGAAGTTTACAATATTTATTGAAATCTTCTAATTCACAAAAATTTGGGACAGCAACATCACATCTAAACTGATAATCGTTCGAATCATGATTTTTTCTTAGTTTGATTAGCAACCTTGTCTATCGCTGCTTGTACAGCTTCCGGATCACCCAAATATTCCAAAGGAGCAACGGGCCTCATATTTGGATCCAAACTATATTTGAAGGGTATTCCAGTAGGCAAATTATATGATGTTATATCCTGATCACTGATTTTCTCCAAATGTTTAACTATGCCTCTGAGACTGTTACCATGAGCAACAATCAAAATTCTGGTCTTAGCTCTTAGTTTGGGTATAATAACATCATTCCAAAACGGAAGTGTTCTGTCTATCGTTAATTTCAAGGATTCTGTTTTGGGAAATTCCTCAGGACTTGGTCCATTTTCAACCAAAGACGGATTTTTAGTGATTGCATCGTAATAGGGATGGCCTTCCTCCATGGGAGGAGGAGGTACATCAAAACTTCTCCTCCAAATAGCGACTTGATCCTCTCCAAATTTCTCAACAGTTTCTATTTTGTTCATTCCTGTCAATGCTCCATAATGTCTTTCGTTCAGCCTCCACGTCTTAACAATGGGCAAGTCAGTTTGACCTTGTACAGAAAGGATATTCAAAAGAGTATTTTGAGCTCTTTTCAACACTGACGTATAGGCTATGTCGAATTTGTATCCAGCTTTCTTCAGAGTTTCACCTGCGGCTTTAGCTTCTTGTATACCGGCCTCGCTAAGGTCAGCGTCATACCAGCCACAAAAGAGATTTTTAAGATTCCATTCCGACTCGCCATGACGTATCATAACGATGTCTACACTACAACTGCATTTTCTTGCCATGTTTTCATTCGTGTATTACATAAATTTTAGAATATTATTCCGAATTGACATATTTGTATGACAGATTCAGCTGAATGTCGAAATCTACATCAGGAGTATTCTATACGCGGAACTTTATCTCTATGTCTAACGAGTTAAATTTTCTAATTTACATCACATGGTTAGTAGATGAAGATTTCTTTTTCGATAATCGTGGATGACAAAGTATGCGAAATGAACGGTGGAGTAGAAAACTTTTGACGCTTGTTCATATTGAGCATTTATAAAATTCAAACATCCTGAGAACTTATCGCTTCATTTTAATTATTCATGAACACGACTTTCTTGTTCTTGAAACTAACCTAAAAATTTCAATTTTCTTCCTTACTTCTTCCTTTCTTCTCTTACTGATAATATCTAGATGAATACTTCACAGAGAAACAACTTTCAAAACTCTTCATTTTCAATGTAGTTTTGAAATTAGAACAAAAAACTTTCATTCATAAAGTAATAGAATTGGAACAATTGTTTTCAGGGTATTAAAATTGGAAGCTATGATGTTGATTGTAATAGAAATCGCACGGTTGCCTTCATATTGAATGTTGGCTAATTCGTGATTATATTTCTTAGTAGAATAATACTACGTGAACAATGAATATGTCTCCTAATGTATTCATTGGTTTCCTTCGGTTATGTATTCTATCACGCATTGGAATAAAAAAGAAGTATTTTAGTGAATATTATAGCTTACAATGAACCTGAATTAAGAATTTATTGTGATTTATTCATTTCTCATGACTCGACTTCAGAACTCACAAGACGAACGCTAAATTGACTTATAATCCAGTCGAATTGTGCTTTTAGCAGGAAAGTTTTGGGGTAGTTTTGATTTTTTCGATTTTTTATGTTTTTGGGGTGCTGAATCCGAATCTGAGGTTTGCTAACAAAATTTTGTGAGGGAACATAGAAAAAAATACGAAAAAAGATGAAAAATCTCATTCTTGGTCAGTTTGTTACTTGTTACTCGAAAACTATCAACTTTTCGTAAGAAACCTTTCCATAGGAAATGAAAGTACATAAAATTTCTTGAAAATTGCACTACCACAGCTTGTTCTGGGACAACCTGTTCTGGCTCAAATTATAATTTAAAATGAGGTATTTTCTATGACTCAATGAATGAAAAAAAAAATTAAATTCTTTGATTCCGATGATGCGATCCTCTTTAAATTTTGCATTAACATTCGGTATATCAGTCTCGATTCACAAAAAAAATTTCATCCGAATCGGATATCTTGTTATGGAAATATAAAGATTCTTCTTCTCATAATTCCAATTGAATTTTCTATGGTTCTGTTCACACTATGGTCACACAATTTTGAATAAGGCTTATTATGAGCATCTTGCATTTGGCCGCAACATTTCATTTCGATTGGTTCCGTTTTGTCTGAGATATTGAGGAACAAAAATTTTGAATTTTGTTTTGTCTGAGATATTGAAAAAAGAAAATTTTGAATTTTTTCCTCGATATCTCAGACAAAACAAAACCCATCGAAATGAAATGTTGCGGCCATATGCAGGATAGTCATAATAAGCTTCATGCAAAATTGTGTGACCATAGTGTGAACAGAACCATAGAAAATTCAATTGAAATATTGAGAAGAAGAATCTTTATATTTCCATAACAAGGTATCCGATTCGGTTGAAATTTTTTTTGTGAATCGAGACTGATATACTGAATGTTCATGCAAAATTTAAAGAGGATCGCATCGTCGGAACCATAGAATTTAATTTTTTTTCATTCATTGAGTCATAGAAAATACCTCATTTTAAATTATAATTTGAGCCAGAACAGGGGCCTGTAACACAAACCTTACAAGTGTAACAAGTCTACAAGTTACAAGTAATTTGCCTGTAACTACAAGTCCAACCTAATTCGATGTCACAATGCGAATGGCTACAATTGTAGAAATTAAATTGTACATGTGTAGCTACACATATAATGCAAATATCATAGAATTAATTATTATTTGATTCCTACTATATGACATGACTTGTCAATATAAGTAGTATTGCGGCTCTTCTGTTTGCATTATGTCTTCAAAACAAATTGTTTTCGAACGTAAAATGCAATTTTTAATTAAGATAAGAGAAAATAGACACATATTTTCGGAGCTTTCTCGGATGAACTGAGAAAGCAAGATAAAGTAGAAAAGTGGAAAGAAATGGCCAATTTGGCTCAAAGTAATTGTTAAGTACCAGCGGATAAAGATTGGACTTATGTAAAGGATACATTAGATATGGCAGAATTTGAAGAGAATTGCTATGGTCAGCAAAAATTGGAACTTGCAAGATTATTGTTATCGACATATGGTACATATTTATAGATTAAAATTGATAATGCGAAGAAAACTGGCTCTGGTGGAATGGGGAATCTAACGGAAGTGGAAAAAATTGTACTGGAAATAATTGGGAAAGACTCTCCTGTAATATGCGGTCTTGGAGTAGCTGAGTCTTTCGAAAAACTCAAGCAACCAAGCCGGTAAACTGACGTAGAGAATAATAATGCTGAAGATATTGCCAATAAAAGTGGACTAATCAGTGCTCACGAAACCCCATCTATTCCAAAGCAATTCAATGGTACCTAATTCTTTTCGAAGCAAAATAATAATAAAAAAATGGAAGCAAGCCCTGAGCAGGAGCTTCTGAGCGCTCGTTCTCTGGTGGAGCAATAGGACTATCATCTCAAAATTCTGTATATGACTTGAAATTGATACTTTATATATAAACAATTAAAAAAATTCAATTCTATGGTCACACTTGAAAATTAAAATAATTAAATTTTATGGTTCTGATGATGCGCTCCTCTTGAAACTGCATGAACATTTAGTATATCAATATCAATTCCAAAAATAAATTTCATTTGATTCGGATATCTTGTTATGGAAATGGAAGTATAAAAATTCTTATTTTCAATATGAAAATTGAATTTTCTATGGTTCGGATGATACGATCCTGTTGAAATTTTAGATGAACATTTAGTAAATCAATCTCCATTCTATAAATAAATTTCACTCAATTCAGATACCTTGTTATGGAAATATAAAGATTCTTGTTTTCAATATTACAATTAAATTTTCTATGATTCTGATGATGCGATCCTATTGAAATTTTGCATGAACATTCAGTATATCAGTCTCAACTTACAAAATGAATTTCATTTGAATCGGAAAGTTGGTTATGGAAATAAAAAAATTCTTCTTTTCAATATTCCAATTGAATTTTCTATGGTTCTGTTAATACTATGGCCACAAAATTTTGCGAGAGGCTCACTATGAGCATCTGCCAAGTTGCTGCAAAATTTCATTCCGTTTGCCCTCGTTTTGTGTGAAATATTGAGGAACAAAAATTTTGAATGGCCACTTTTTATGGAACACCCTGTACGATTTTTCTGGTTAACGAACTTAACCGAGCTATTTGGGAGCTGAACACACTCTGAAAATTTCAAGTCTCTAGGACAATCCGTTCGAGAGTTATTGTGCTCACGGACGGCCGGCCGGACGACCCTACAGAATTTGATTTGACCTCATATTTTCCATCAGGGAGTCGAACCCTATCGTTTGAGACCATTTTCGGCTCAAAATTCGAAAATTACAGACATTTGGGCAAAACGATATAGCACTCGTCTAAGTAGAACGAGCGCTCAAAAATGCATTTTTATACAGGAAAAAGAAAGCTAGATAGAGTCAATAATTCCGATTCGGAAAAAGTTGCTCAGATAAAACAAGAAGAGCTTGCTTTGCAAGTAGAATATCTAAGGTTGAAGAACCATAAAACTGAACTGGAAATTGTAAAATTAGAACAAGCGCTCCAACTGCCCATGTCAGAGTTCACGGCATCGTTACCACAATATAAAGAAGATGAAAATGGCTGCTGCTTTTTCAATTTGTGATAGTAGTTGGGTACAATCGCTTTATAAGGAACATATAATTACTCAGTGGTGATTTTTTTGTTAATTTTTGCAAATACATTAAAATGTGTTGTATCTACCTAGAGTTGGAGATATGTAAAACATTATCTACACTTGTAGAAAATTCCGTGACACGATTATACAAGTGTGAACTTTATGTTACAGAAAAAGTTTACATATGTAGAGATTTTGACGTAATTACTAGTACGTACTTGTAATTACAAGATGGTTTGTGTTATGAAAAAGTTACAAGTGTAGAATATATTCTTACAATTGTAGGACTTGTAGTGCTTGTGTTACAGGCCCCAGGTTGTCCCAGAACAAGCTGTGGTGGTACAATTGGTAAGAAATTTTATGTACATCAATTTTCTATGGAAAGGTTTCTCACGAAAAGTTGATAGTTTTCGAGTAATAAGTAACAAACTGACCAAGAATGAGATTTTTCATCTTTTTTCGTATTTTTTTCTATGTTCCCTCACGAAATTTTGTTAGCAAACCTCAGATTCGTATTCAGCACCCCAAAAAACATAAAAAATGGAAGATATCAAAACTACCCCAAAACCTTCCCGCTAGGGGTTCTTTTAAGCACAAATATACTGTACTATTATAGGAATGAAAAGGTAAGCAATCTTTACGTTTCGTGTACCAATATCGTTTAATGAAAAATAACCGTAAGACTGCGAATCAGAAAAATTATTGGACTTTTTTGCTCTGGAAGATCTGGCATAATGAACGAATGGAGGACAGAATTCGAGAAAGGTATTTATCTGATTGAGGAATGTTGGAGGTCAGATGTACCTTAAGGCTACTGATAGCTGTTGATTGTAAATCAATGTCATTTAAAGCAGTAAACAGTCCCTCACAACACTGGTGAAGAACTGAGGACACTGAGGAAAAAGAGGAGCAAATACTTTAATTGTCGGACCCATGCCATCCATAACGATTAGGGCGGAGGTCATTGATTAGAAAACAAAACACTCCTAATGAATTAGTACACCAGGTCAAAGTCAAACGAAGAAACTCTTTGCACTTTCGAAAGGAAGGGCTCAACAAACCCTACCGTTGCCAAAAAAGGAATTAAGGCTGCTCACCGTTCTCGTCACAGGTTACTGTTTGGTAAGATATCACCTGCACAAGATCAGTAAAGGTTGAGCGAAGAGGCGAGAAGCGAGACGAAGCGTGAGTTCACCGAGGACCGCGCATTTGGACGAAGCGATGCGTCGAGCATGCATCGGAAGAAATTCTCCCTATTTATAGATCGCAATAAATTTTTGTTACCCTTGTTGCATGCCGCCTACCCGCATGAACAAGGGTGAAGCTATTGTTCGAATCGGGTTTTTGGTCATATTCTTATTTTAATTGCAAATTTTTCAATGAAATCTTCGTCTTCCTAGCTTCATCCAGGTAAACAGAAAAATTAATTATATGAAATAATTGATCCGAAATTATTATTTCCTTTTTAACCGAATAAAAAAGCAGAGCAAGTAGTAATCGAATTTCTAGTGCTTTCAGGAAAAATACCTTCTTCTCCTTCACCGTTAGAAAATAATTCAATCGATAAACATGAAATAGTTCATGAAAGATTTATTTTTAACACAATCAATTATCAATCCATTTAATATTCATAATGAGATATAACATTTATTGGAATGATAATTGATAGTATAGTTTGAACAAGGACTTCTAACATTCATTTCCGAACATGTTCAATGTTTGCTGATCATATATCCATTTCTATATATAATTATGTAATGCCAACCCTGGATTCCTTTAGCCAAGATAATCTTATTACAGCTTTTTTAATTCATATACCTATGTTATAACGTGCATAATTGCAACTCATCATTTCTGCTGAGTTTAGACAATATTATTATAAAACTATTGTGAATGCCTCTCTCGAGGAGATTAAGTATCGAGACATTGTACGCTTTGCTTCGCTTAATAAAATTGATTTTTTAAAAATACGGTTCTTCTCCCTAAAAACATAATTGGCGACGAGGTGATGGGATTGTGCCGGTCTTCGTGAAACGAATACGGACTGTCAGTGTTAACTGTTAAGGTGCAACCAAGAACAAGGAGAGGAATACCAGAAGCCCTGATCGACCGAGTAGCGCCCTTCGACAACTTCAACAAAGAAAAATCAAGAACTTCAGAGGTGAGCAAGAGCAAATCCTTTACTTATTCCCCCAGTTATTTTAACCTGGCCCAAAGTTAAAACCAATTCTAATCCAATTCTTTTTCCCGTACAGTTTTGAGAGTAAAACCTGTATAAGTTTTTCCTAGGTTTCTTTCCAAAAACCGATCAAATAATTCAATTTATTAATAATTTTTTTTTCAATCATACATAATTGATCCAATTATAGATAATTTAATCGATAATTTATCGAAACTTAATTTGAAAAATAATAAAATGACACAGGATAATAATACTTTCGAGAGAATGAAGCTGATTAGCCTTTTCGCGCAATCAATAGTTCCATTTGACGGAAACCCCGCAAATTTAACAAGATTTTTAAATCATTGTGAAAGATTTTCCAATAAATTCAGATCAAATGATGCATTACTCAATGAAGCAATCATAGATATCATTAAAAGTAAATTAATAGGTACAGCTAGTGAAATAGTGAGCAGCAATGAACGCATCACTTCTAGCTGGACAGATTTAAAAAAATTCCTCAAATTGAAATTTGAAGAGAAAATTAGTTTAACTGTATTATTTTGGGATCTCCAGAATGCCCAAAGATTTAGAAATGAAAATGACTTAGAATTCCTAGAAAAAATTGTCGATTTAAAAAACAAATATGATTATCAGGTGGAGTTATCCGAATTGAGCATAGTTGAAAAGGAACAAGAAAAAAATATCGCATCTAGAGTAGCCACTAGAGTTTTACTTTACAACATTAACCCTGAATTACGAACTGCACTGAGAGGTCATGGTATAATGAATTACGATGACATGGTCAATTTTATTAGGCAAGATTTTTATTATTATCAGCAACCTTTTCTACATTATAAAACACAAGTTTCTCAAAAACCTAACAATTTTCCAAATTCAAACAAACGCCAAACGCAAAACCCAATGCAGTACCCAATACAGAGAAATTTCCCTAATCAATTTCAACCACATTTTAAACCACCACAAAATCAATTTCCTCCACAACCTATCCAATTTACGCAACAAAATACCAATCAATTTCCTTCAAAACCTATACAATTTACACAACGCCCAGTAACTCATAATTTCCCTACCAGACAACAAGTTTTCGGACCTAGTACCTCTAAGGAAGTAGATGTATTCAAACCTAATCCAAATCAGAGAATTTTGACACCACCGGAAAAAATATCTATACAGACGCGAAATTATCCACATAAACGCTCGAATTATTCGACACAATATCAGGCAAATCCTCCAAGAAAACACCCAAATTTTAATCAAAATAACTATCAGCAAAATTACAATAATCAACCTCCTAATTTCACATTTGAAGAATTGACTAATATTGAACCAGATTGTGAGCCAATCGATGTAGAATATAATGAGTCACAAAATTATCTTGAAATTAACGAAAACTTTGAAGATGAAAACTTAGAAAATTATTCAGATGAAAATTTTCACGAACTAGCCTCGAACAATTTATCGACCTAAATTCTGCTTTAGACAATAAAAATCAATTACCTTACATTGAATTCCAAAATCCTAAGTGCAAACTTCTTATAGATAGCGGATGTTCAGTATGTCTAATTGACCCAAAATTTGCTTATAATAACTTTCCCAAAAATATTTTTAAGGAATCAACAACTTTAACTGCATGTATGAAGCAGGAAACTTCTAATGAAAAAGTATTTTTACCAGTATTTAGAGAATTCGAAATTGATGATTTTCACACATTCATACTTTACAAATTTCACAAAAATTACGATGGATTAATAGGAGCAGATTTCTTGAATAAATATGGACTAAATTTAGATTTCAAAAACCAAATTTTAACTAATGAATATTGTAAGATTCCATTCCAATATCAAAAAGTTTCCCAAAAACCCTCAAACATTCCAATAGATCTTAGTCATTTAGAATCAAAAATTAGAAACCAACTGACTAAAATTCTCCAGACGAACGAAGATGTTTTACAACTACCTGATCAACCACTCAAATTTTCTAGTAACATTAAACACAAAATTAGAACGACTGACGAAATTCCTGTACACGGTAAAATGTATAAATATCCAGAAATTCATAGAGCGGAAGTACAACGACAAATTGAAGACATGTTAGAGAAAAAAATAATTAGACCTAGTATTTCCCCATGGTCCTTTCCCGTTGTCATAGTTCCCAAAAAGCAGGACAAATCTGGACAAACGAAATGGCGAATTGCCATAGACTATAGAAACTGAACGACAAAACCATAGACGACAAATATCCCTTACCCCAAATCGACAACATATTAAATAAATTAGGCAATAAAAAATACTTTACCACACTTGACTTAGCATCTGGTTTTCACCAGATAGAACTCGACGAAGAATCAATAGAAAAAACGGCCTTTACCGTAGAAAACGGACATTACGAATTTCTTAGAATGCCTTTTGGACTCAAAAACGCCCCAAAAACTTTCCAGCGGCTAATGAATAATGTTTTAAAAAAGTATATAGGTATAATCTGTTATGTATACATGGACGATGTAGTTATTTTTTCGGATACTGAAGAACAACATTTGGCAGATATCCATACCATCTTAGAAGCACTCAAAATTGATAATTTAAAAATCCAACTTGATAAATGCCATTTTTTCAAAACTGAAATTGAATTTTTAGGTCACATTATCACACCTCAAGGAATTAAACCAAACCCTAATAAATTGAAAGCTATTACTGACTTTCCAATTCCAAAAACTCAAAGAGAAATTAAATCGTTCCTCGGATTAATAGGTTATTACAGAAAATAATTAACGAAACCTCTAACATTATGCCTGAGAAAAGATGCAAAAATTAACATTGACGATTTAAATTACATCGAAGCATTTGAAACTTGTAAGCGGAATCTAATGAACGATCCAATATTAAGTTAACCTGACTTTGATAAACCTTTTATTCTCACGACAGACGCATCCGGTTATGCAATAGGATCAGTTCTATCGCAAGGAAATTCCCCGAACGATCTTCCAATTGCATTCGCAAGTAGAACGCTAAATGACGCCGAAACAAGATACAGTACGATAGAAAAAGAACTGTTAGCTATCGTATGGTCATGCAAATATTTCCGACAATATCTCTACGGACGCAAATTCACGATTTACACAGACCATAAACCTTTATGTTGGTTATTTTCTTTAAAGGAGCCAAATTCCAGACTAATGAGATGGCGTATTCAGTTAGAAGAATTCGACTACGAAATTAAATACAAAAAAGGTTCGACAAATAACGCAGACGCACTTTCGAGGATTAAAATTGACAAAAATAATATCGAAATTAATGGTATTGAAGATGATTTAGATTCAATTGCAAATCAAATAACGACCGAAGAATTAGACGATTGTTTGAATTTACTTAATGCAAATAACCAGACTGAAACCCCTAGTACTAGTCAAAATGACAATATTATAGATTTCGAAACAGACGACATAACTGTTCACAGTACTTTAGAAAATCCTATTCTCGAATTACCTATTATCGAAAGAAGTTTAAATTCTGCTGCCCTACAAAAATTTTCAAAACGACTCCAAATTATAAAGTAACAAAATCAAAAATTTTTGGTGATAAACTTAGATTCAGAGTTTCCATCAACCAAATTGAAAATGATTTCATAAAATTCATCAAGGAATTTATTCAACCCAAAAAAGCATACACTTTGTATTTTGCCTCTCAAGAATTAGAAAAACCACTTATACGAATTCTACAGGAAAAATTCGATTATAAATCTTATGACTTAAAAATTTCCAAAATTTTTCTAGAAGACGTAGAAGACAAAGAAGAACAACTTCTTCGCATACAACAATACCACGAGACGAAAACTATCCATCGCGGATTACGAGAAAATCTTATAAGTCTAAAACGTAAATATTACTCATTGGTTATTGGTAGCGTCCATGATGTAAATAGTTAAATGATGGTAGCAGGAATTTGGACAAGTTTTCTTTATTTATTCTCTATCCTATTAATACATCGCGATGTATTAATAGGATAGAGAATAAATAAATAAAGAAAACTTGTCCAAATTCCTGCTACCATCATTTAACTGTAAATATTACTGGCCCAACATGGACAAAGACGTTAGGAACTACATAAATTCTTGTGAATTATGTCAGAAAAATAAATACGAACGCACCCCAATCCAAATTCAATTCAGACCCAACCCTATCGGAACGAAACCATTTACGCACGTTTACTGCGACACGATTAGGTTCAATCAAACGTATTGCCTTAGTATTGTAGACTCATTTTCAAGATTAGGACAATGTTATACATTAATTCAAAAAACAGGAACAGAAATTTTAGACAAGTTATTAATTTTCTTTAGCCATTACGGAATTCCTAACAAAATTACATGTGATAATGGTCTCGAATTCAAGAACAACGTTATACAAGATTTTTGTAAAGTCCACAAAATCGAAATTCATTACATTACAAACTATAATCCCAATTCCAATGCAATAGTTGAACGATTTCATTCCACATTAATAGAACAATTGAGGACAATTACAGACAAAAATTTGACTTTCCAAAATAGATTATCTCAAGCATTACTCAGTTACAATAATTCAAACCATGCGAGCTTAGAAATGACCCCTATGCAAATAATTAAGGCAGACTTGAACTACTCATTACCTATTGAACAAACACATAATGAACGATTACAAAATTACGTGGAAAGTTACGTCGAAAATTTGAATGACATAACGAAACATTTGGAACAAAATAGACAAAAAAATATTCAACGCTTAGAAAAAACTAATGAAAAACGATCAGCAAAGGAAGACCACCCTTTAAACAAAAACCCAACCTACATCAAAAATCCTATGACACGAAAATTAGATCCCCCATTCAAAAAAATTGATGCCTGTGAAATAGATAAAAATCGAATCCAAGATAAGAAAAACAAGCATATCTACCACAAAAAAATCATGAAACAGAGAAAAAACTAGTTTCAAAATTTTGTTACAGATCCAAAATGGAATACACTTTCATACTTTTCATACTTCTCGGAATAATAACCTTCTCGATATCCCTTGAAATTATCCAAATGCAAAACAGCATACTACCCATTTCACTAGGTAAAGCCTACGTAACTCACAAAAACTTGCAACTTTTATACCATATTGACCTAGCCAAAATCGAACAAATCATAATTAATTATCAAACTGAAATAGACAACTACAAAAACTCAAAATTGAATTTCGCACAAACTGCAAATTATCGATATTTAAGACACTCTAACGAAATAAACCTGAATGCATTAGAAGAACTTTTGAACGAAAAAATACGAATCAAAAGAGGATTAATAAACTTAGGTGGAAAAATTTCAAAATTTCTATTCGGAACGCTCGATTCTGATGACGAAGCTTTATATCAAAGTTATTTCAACAGTATCAAAAATAACGAACAAATATTATTTCGAAATCAAAAACAAATCGCAACTATAGTGAATGACTTGAAAAATAAGTATATCAGTAAATTCCAGAAAATGTCAGAAAATCTTAAATTGTTTCAGATAGTACCTGAACTGCATGAAGTACAACAAATGCACCTTTTGATTTTCGAATTGAAAGACATAAAAAATATCTTAGACGAAATACAAACAGCTGTTAGCTTTGCGAGGTTACATTTATTGCACGAATCAGTTTTACCATATTCCAAATTTCTAGAATTGATCAAAAATGAAAATATTATACCAGTTCATCACCTGAAAGACTATTATCAATTGTGTCACACGAAAGTTATTTTCAAAAACAAAATTTTATTATTTCTGATTTCAATTCCATTAGTTCAAAAAGAATATTATGATCTATACAAATTTTACTATCTCCCACAAAATAATGAATCCCTTCCATATACCAATCCTTATTTGCTCTCGCAAGAAGAAAAGCTGAAATGGTCCACCAAACACTGCCATCCAGTGGAAAACGACTACTTATGCGATCAAGACTCACTAGAAAAAATTCCGAAGTGCCTGGAAAATATCCTCACCAACCACACCGAAAATTGCCAGAGAATACCAAAAATTCCAACCCAGGACCTGAAGATCCTAGAAGATGGAAGCATTCTCTCAATTCAAAATGAGAAAATAATCGAAAAATGTCCATTGCAAACGAAACATCATTTCCTTCCTACGATGGCCATCCTACGTACCAAATGTACCATCAGTAACAAAGAAAAGGAAATAGTTCCAACCACAAATATCAGCGAAGAGAGAATCGTCCTTCTACAAACACCACACAAGTTACCCCAGGAATACACAAAAGAAGAACCAGAAGACGACATCCCCGACATCGAATTGGAAGAAACCAACCAGTGGAATCTTCCTCAGACTGCATTTAATTCATTTTTCTATTTGATAATTCTAATAATTATAATAACTACTTTTTACTTTATTTTCAAGCTTGCTTTATCCAAAAATAATTTATGTAAAAATAAAGCTACACCCATAGGTGATACCTTTAACCAAAATGGGGAGGAATTATGTAATGCCAACCCTGGATTCCTTTAGCCAAGATAATCTTATTACAGCTTTTTTAATTCATATACCTATGTTATAACGTGCATAATTGCAACTCATCATTTCTGCTGAGTTTAGACAATATTATTATAAAACTATTGTGAATGCCTCTCTCGAGGAGATTAAGTATCGAGACATTGTACGCTTTGCTTCGCTTAATAAAGTTGATTTTTTAAAAATACGGTTTTTCTCCCTAAAAACATAATTATATACAGATGTGGAAGAAACGGATGGAAACAGGGGAGTTTCAGTGTTAAATTCAAGAAGGCTCGGGCTCCAGTGGAACAGTGGAAGAATCGAAACCTCAGAGCGATGCGATATTGAATAAGCGGCTGGTCTGTTGGAATGGCAATCCGAAAGCTCTAATAAGGGTAAGATCGGAGCATTGGTTACAGCAAACGCTGGTTTTTCGGTGGTCAATCGCAAGACGCGTGTGCCTGTGTCGTTGCCGACCGTAGCGTTGTTTGCTGTAACCAATGCTCCGATCTTACCTTATCAGAGCTTTCGGATTGCCATTCCAACAGACCAGCCGCTTATTCAATATCGCATCGCTCTGAGGTTTCGATTCTTCCACTGTTCCACTGGAGCCCGAGCCTTCTTGAATTTAACACTGAAACTCCCCTGTTTCCATCCGTTTCTTCCACATCTGTATATATTCCTTGCAGGGATTATTCTGCAATTTTATCAGATAATTCAATATTTTCAAAACTTTCATGAGCCAATGAAAGCCAACTCACCACACAAATAGAAAAATAACTTTGAATTTCCCTATTGACAAAATTTCCATGAAAATCGCCAATTTTTCCTCGTGTTGGGAATACAGCGCGCTGAACTTGGGTCATGTACCCGATTCCGGCCACCGATTATTTAGTTGAGGACCGCCTCGAGAAGGAGCATTCACGCGTCAAACGACTAGCCCTCAAACTGCTTTTCACTTCGCGCCTCCTAGGTGAGCGTCTACCAAATTGTTTCAATGCAAAACTCTCTGGCGGAAAACAACGCGCTCCTTCTGAGTGCTTCGCTTCGTCCAACTGTGCGTCTAAAGATTCGGCTCTTCGCTTCGCGCCTCCTAAGTGAACGTCTACCCATTTGATACAGTGCAAACCACTCCGGCGGAAAACAACGCTTCGCGCCTCTTCGCCCAAGTGAGCGTCAACCTTAAAGAGACTCTGATATTTGTAGGTAATGCGAATCGGCCACATAAACACCGGCCACGTATTGGCACTTATCAGACACTTTAATGGATGGCGCGACCTTGACTTCATCCGACATAATTGTGAAGTCTCCTAGAAAAATGATCCACTTTGCGAAGTAGGTTACATTCCTGGGCAAAACGAAGCTATAGTACGGAAACGAAAAAGTAACACAACTACTTACTGGCGTTGGGCCGCGCCGGAATTTCAAATGGCATAAGTTACCAAAATCGTATTAACCAGCACTTCTATCACGCTCAAAAACCTCTATGCAAGTAAACTGCTGTCCTGCATCAGAAAGGGGTAAATCTCCCAAATCGTCTACCCGCCGTGGTCTCACAGGCCCCACGTCGGTAGTTGAAGGTTCACAAAATGTTGTATGTGTTTTATCATGAGCATCTGGCATGTGGTCGCATTATTTAATATCGTTTATCCACTCCTACTAACTAATTTCTATGTGTAATGGTAGTCATAACACAACCGTAGACATGTCTATGAACCGAAAAGCGAGTGTTATAATAACACCCGCTCATAACTCCCGCTAATAAAAATACCTAGGAAGAATGAAATTGCTTACAAAAAAAATGAATAAAAAGTAGGATCGATCCGGAACTCTATTTCAGCCATCAAGATAACGTTCTAGCGATTCATTCCAGATTTATTTTTGGAAAACGTGAATTTTTGAAGTTGCCAAAGTACTTGATTGATTAGAAACTCTGATTTGATTCCCGACCACAGAGTACAGAGGTTTGACGAAATGTTGTCAATGCTTTTGACAACTGTTCAAAATTTTTTAAATGCAGATTAATTCGAATTTTACTGAAGAAGTCGTTGATAAAGTATAGTATTCAATTCGCGGTAATGCTCAAAACACACTTGATGAATTACACCACTCGCCTGACGGCTCGTGGTGCAAAACTCATCTGCGTGTGTTTTGACCTGCATTACCGCTCATTGAATAATATACTATTATCCACTCCATTAAACTAATTTCTATGTGTAATGGTAGTCATAACACAACCGTAGACATGTCTATGAACCGAAAAGCGGGTGTTATAACCCGCACATAACACCCGCTAATAAAAATACCTAGGAAGAATGAAATTGCTTACAAAAAAAAACGAATAAAAGTAGGATCGATCCGGAACTCTATTTCAGCCATCAAGATAACATTCTGGCGATTCATTCCAAATTTATTTTTGGAAAACGTGAATTTTTGAAGTTGCCAAAGTACTTGATTGATTAGAGACTCTGATTTGATTCCCGACCACAGAGTACAGAGGTTTGACGAAATGTTGTCAATTTTTTTGACAACTGTTCAAAATTTTTTAAATGCAGATCAATTCGAATTTTACTGAAGAAGTCGTGGATAAAGTATAGTATTCAATTCGCGGTAATGCTCAAAACACACTTGATGAATTACACCACTCGCCTAACGGCTCGCGGTGCAAAATTCATCTGCGTGTGTTTTGACCTGCATTACCGCTCATTGAATAATATACTATTAATTTCGTTTTGTCTGATATATTGAGAAACAAAAATATTTTGGATGGTTATATTTTATGGAACACCTTGTACGATTTGGTTGGTAAACGAACTGAACCGCAGCATTTAAGAACCGAACTCACTCCGGAAATCTCAAGTCTCTAGGATAATCCTTCCGAAAGTTATCGTGTTCACGGCTGGTCGAACGGTCCCACGGACAGAATCGAATGTGACCACGAATCCCTCATCGTTAGGAAGTCAAACCTTATCGTTTGAAATCATTTATGGATCAACATTCGAAAATTATAGACATTTGGGCAAAACGATATAGGTAGCACTCGTTTAAGTAGAACGGGCGCTCAAAAAAGGTGTTTATCTGATACAAGAAATGTTTTATTGCAATGGACACAACACCCTGTATAGCAGAATCTATTATATCAACCGAAAGTACATAAATACATATCCAACACAATTTACATAAAATTCTGCAGATCGTATCAATTCGTTCAATGCATCGTACGGATTTAGACACAGATACAGTGTTTCGGGTTGACGTATACTCAATTAAACACTCATGCAACACACAGAAGCATGAAATATTAATAGGCCGCTACATTCTACCGAATTATGCACGGTTCAATCAAGTTCTGAATCTGCATCGTTACAACATAACCGAAACGCGAACTGGCGACCTCTGCAGAATATTCAAAATTATTGTTGCCGAATGTATCATCGGATGGAATCCATGACCGACCCATGGTTATAATTCAACATTAGGGAGATTAATGTATTTGAAATTGTATTCCTAACCAATCAGATCGGCTGCAAGATGACGATTAGTGTTGGTACACGGTTCGCAAATTTAGGGATCACATCTAGACTATACAGGCTATTTCTGAAGTTATAAGTGGGGAGAATAGCATCCATAATATTAAAAGATCTGATACTACAGATACTTATTTTTCTACAAGATAAAATGGAATATCATAACTATTTGTTATTATTCACTGAAATTCATGTGAAAGTTTCCTCCAACCTTAGTAAAGTTTTGTCTTGCCCAGCACTTATAATCCTTCTTCACCTACAATAGGAATATGTTTTATCAAAGACGCACCGACACACGTGGCGAACTATTCTACAATAAAAGAAATAGTCGGCATCTTTGATCTCAACAACGATGATTAGCGATCTATGTTTTTTAACGATATGTGTTCCTAGTCCTAGTACCTACATGAAAATTGGTCGGCAATAACTTCTTTTTCCATATCTCTCGTACGATTCCTGCACGAATTAAAGAAAAGGGTGCGCAATGGACATACGTGGACCTACGATGGACAAAAGTTCCTGAAATTTTGGCATGAACAATGGAATTCGAGGGTGCTAACTTCACAATTTACAAACAATTGAAGGGTCGATTTTTACCATTATAGGGGTGGACAAATGAAATTATTAGGTGGACAAACGTGGACCTACGATGGACCAATGATCCTGAAATTTTCGCGTCGAAATTCGAATTTGGGGGTGCCAACTTCACACGTTCTGAAAATTTGAAGGGTCGATTTCTACCGTTCTGGGGGTGGACAAATAAAAATATTGGGTGGGCAAACGTGGGCCTACGATGGACAAACGATCTAAGCCATAAAATATTCATTTTTGCAATTTGTGGGTGCTGCTAAAAAAGTGACGGAAAATTTATCTTTCCCAATATCTCTCGAACGATGCCTGGACAAATGCAAAAAAAGGATGGGCAAACGTGGGCCTACGATGGACTAACGATCTCGAAATTTTGGCATCTAAAATCGAATTTGGGGGTGCCAACTTCACATAGCTGGCAAATTTGGATTGAAATCATTGTTTATACATGAAATGCTACCAACTCAAGAAAATTAATTCACGGTCAAGCGAATGCTTTAATTCACGAGAATGGAGTGTAGAGGATCTGTTTCAAAATTGAACATCCTTGAACGATACTATTATATTTATATTTCAAAGCAATTTGTACATTTATTCCGAATGTCTGTCGAGCTGTTGTTGAAGCGAATTCTAGGAATCTGGAATACGGAGGAAGGTATAGAAATTGGAAATTCCAAGTTTCTGTGAAAGCTCATAGCCATTAGACCGAGCATCATAGAAAAGCTCGTCATTTCTCCGAACCGGTTGAAGCTGCAGCATACGAAGGCAAAAGAGTGACAATAATTCATTTCTGTCGTTTGAACGACCATCGTCGACCAAATGGCAAACACGCCTTTTGCTGCCTTTGATGTTTCGACTAGAAACGAATTATCGACTAAACCACATCTTGCAGAAGGGTATTGTATCCACAGCGGAGTGAATATTCAGTATTCGCGTGCAGCATTATTCCCTATCGTAACGGGCGGAAGTAATATTCGGCGTTAGTTCCTCTTCCTGAGGGATTTTCAACTTCAAGGGGATGTTCCAGTTACACCTCCACCAAAGACCTCAGCTTGTTATAGCGGAGGTGCGTTCTAAAAGTCGTTGTCATTAGTTACGCTCTTGTGATATCACGAAATGAGGATGATATGGTCGATTGCGGATTTTCTTGGTGTGAAACGGTGATTCTCTGACTTCAAGAGGAGATTTCATTGTTTATTCAGTTGGTTTGAGTTGACAAAAACTCTGGCACAGCTGATAACGATTCAAAACTCAACAATTACTTTTAACTCGTTTTCAGTCACCCGTAGAATATAGATGGATATATACAGTGTGTTTGGTGTTGACTTAGCGATAATTTAAGGTCATCAAATATACCTAATAATATCGACAAAAACACCCAAACTTGGAAATTTACCCCCTTAGTTTTGGAGAAGCCCCCATTTTAAATTTACTTTTTTATTTTCGTGGAACCTTCCAAATAATATCGATTTCTTTGGACATAAAGGTCCTACAGATGTGAAGAAAATGTTTTTTGAAAGATGATACTACCACCTTTTATTGAAGTATAACAATATAAAACATTCAATTTGAAAATGTCATAAAAAATTCTTTGAAAAAGTTCAAAGTGAAAACATGTACTGATTTTCTCAGTAAATCCACCTACAGCTAAACCACAAGCTTGTCTAGCGAAAGGTTGGCACTACCAAGAATGTCTGACTAATGAGGAAACATTATCTAATTATTACCCAAGTATTAGATATGGAAATCAGCTTTTATACTATAACGTAAGTAGAATTACAAATAATTTAATGAACATTAAGGGTGTCTGGCAAGGGGTTGCCACTATAGTAAGTGTCTGGCAATTAATGACGTGATTTTTAATGATATTCTGAAGGTAATATCATAAAATCACATTTTATTATTTGACGAAATTAGATCAGTATTTTACAACCCTTTAATGCCGTTTACCTACCAAAGCCAGGGGAACCCAAACTTCATAATGGTCCATCGTTCTTACCTATGTTGGGAGCATGCGTTATCAGTATTATAAAATAACGAAGGTCGTGGGTTCACGGGCTCTTGCTCTATGCGTACTGCTTTAAATTGGCATTGGACATTTTACTGCAAAATTTTGGCTCTGTCGCATCGACAGTCTCGAATTATTCAAAAGAGTTCATCATTCAGAAAAACCTCTAAATCTACGATTCTGGTGAAGCAATCCTCTTGAAATTTTGCACGAACATTCAGTATACCCATATTCATTCACAAAATAAATTCTAATTGAATCGGATATCTTGTTATGGAAATATAAAGATTCTACTTTTCAATTTTACAAATGAATTCTTCCATAGTATGTTCTTCCGAGATTAAAAAACAAAAAACAAAAACAAAACACACTATTATTATTTATTAAAATCTTCGGCTATCGATTTCGGAAATTATTCCATCATCAGGCCAGCTGAAAGTATACAAACGTAGAACATGTATTTATTTAGGCGAGAGTATGCAACTTACTGTCTTGAATTAAAATGAACACACACTGTTTAAAAACATTAAAATTGTAAAGATGGTCCTCCTCTGTCAGAATTGTTAAAAATTTCTAATATGTATTAGTAATAAAGGTTGACTAGATTTTTAAAGAAATTTTTAACAATTCTGACAGAGGAGGACCATCTTTAACAATTTTAATGTTTTTAAACAGTGTGTGTTCATTTTAATTCAAGACAGTAAGTTGCATACTCTCGCCTAAATAAATACATGTTCTACGTTTGTATACTTTCAGCTGGCCTGATGATGGAATAATTTCCGAAATCGATAGCCGAAGATTTTAATAAATAATAATAGTGTGTTTTGTTTTTGTTTTTTGTTTTTTAATCTCGGAAGAACATACTATGGAAGAATTCATTTGTAAAATTGAAAAATTGGAGCTATCCAAAGTCTTCCAACACCTGAAGTATACAATGAACAAAAGACATCGCATCAACAACCACATACAATTTCTCCAACAATGCAAAAGGAATAATGTCACACCGAAATTTCTGAACTTCAAAATACCATCTAATTACAACAAGAACCAAATACAGTCAACGCTACTTAGGAAAGAAATAAGAAGACAATATAAACAATCAGGAATCGTCGACAGTAAACTCAAATTCTTTCACCATTACCTACAAAAATATCTACATACCATAGAATACCAGTTATTAATCGATAAAATAGAAGAAGATGTATTCTATTCAAACTGGGAAGCAGATAGAAGGAGAAGAACAAAACTTAGAAAACTAATCGAAGAAAAAGAAAAAAACACACCCAGGCAGAGACAATTAGGAAACCACCAAGTAAATTCGGATACACCAAACCCCCATGAATTTTACACCAAATTCACGAACCTCTCAAAAATAACACTGAACGAAGAAGAAATGAGAGTGATGAACCTGGGACACAAATTCGCACCGGTTCCTAAAAACATGGATGTTCACAAGACTGCAGTTGACCTAGAAGTTCAAATAAGAAAAAACCCAGATTACAAAAAAATTACTGATGCTTTGACAGAAGACCTTATACTTTACAAAAATGAAAAGGTAAGAGTATGCAACAAAAAACAATTTATTAACAATAAACAACTAACAACAACTATAAAAACAATACGAGAGAAAATAAATGACAACAACCTTATTTTAACCAAAGCTGACAAAAACGCAGGACTAGTATTGTTAGAAAAGAATATGTACATTGAGAAAACACTAAACTTTTTCAACGAAAATAATATAATACAATGTAAGAATAACCCCTTACAAAAATATTCCACCAAAGTAAACAATACATTAAAAACAACTCTTCCGACGTTAAAAAAATTCAACGAAACAATTCATACATTAAAAGAAAAGAACCCACAACTACCAAAATTGTACAGCACAATTAAACTTCACAAACCAGACAAGAGCATAAGACCAATAACATCGGCAATATCGTCCCCATGTCAAAAAATCTCAAAATTTATTAACAACTTCTTTAGTAAAAAACTGGAATACAGATCAAATTATTCTATAAAAAATTCTCTGGAATTGATAAAAGAAATACAATCCCTCGAATTAAAACCCGATAAAACATACATGATTTATCCTTTGATATAGTCAACCTATATACCAATATCCCCATTAATGAATCCATCAATTTACTCAGAGAACAATTAATAACACATCAAAACAACAATAACAGTTTAAATTTGGAAACTGAGGATATAGAAAATATAACAAAACTTGGTCAACTTATAACCGAACAAAACTTTTTCATATTTGACGAAAAAATATATATTATGAAAGACGGATTACCCATGGGCCTACCATCTAGCGGACTTATAGCGGACACTTATGTAGATCACGTAGTAGAAAAACAAATAATGCTCCTACCACATAGCGAAAACATAGTAATCTGGAAAAGATACATAGACGACATCTTTTGCATATGGTCAGGAACAAATACAGAACTTGAAGAATTCTACCAAGAAATCAACTCCAGATATAAAATTAAATTCACCATAGAACACGCTATAGCAAATTCGCTGAATTTCTTAGATCTGAGCATAACACTAAAAGATGATAATGTTTTTCTTTTCGAAATCTACAGGAAACCCACACAAACTAACAACATCATTCCCTTTAGCTCATACCACGCACCCACAATGAAGAGAGCCGCATTTAGATTTTTATTTCATAGACTTTTTAACACCCCTTTAACACCAGAAAATTATAGGAAAGAACTAGATATAATATACCAAGTAGGCAGAGAAAATGAATATTCCAAATCATATATCGATGAAATTCTAAAATCAATGAAAAGAAAAATAATTCTAGATAAGATCTACCCCCACACACCCATCAGGAAATATTTCATATCAACACCATATTACAAAGATCTACATGAAAAACTAAAACATACTTTAGAGAAATACAATTATACACTAACAAATAAACGACACAGAACAATAGCGGATATATTGATCAATAATAAGGTGAAGTCTAAACTTGAACAATCCAGCGGAGTCTATGAAATAACATGCACAAACTGCCCTTCATTTTACATAGGAATGACAACTCGTAATGTAGAAAAAAGATTCAAAGAACACAAAAGAAATCAACCTCATTCCGCTTTAGGCACACATTTGAACGATACCGGACATCATATCACATTAGATAATCTGAAAATGCTTCATAAAGAAAATAATTACCATAAAATTATATTACTCGAACAACTAGAAATTTTAAAAAATAAAGACAACCAATTTTTACTTAATGATAATATAGAATTCGACAGAAGAAGCATTTTCAAACTCATAGATTCCTAAAAAAACAACAATATATATAAAATTCAAAAATTCCCGCCACCAATAGACCAAATAATATATTAACATATTAAATATCACATTTCGCACATATCCTATAGTTCCAAATTCAGTTGACATTCCCACAAGACAGATATATGTATTAGTAATAAAGGTTGACTAGATTTTTAAAGAAATTTTTAACAATTCTGACAGAGGAGGACCATCTTTAACAATTTTAATGTTTTTAAACAGTGTGTGTTCATTTTAATTCAAGACAGTAAGTTGCATACTCTCGCCTAAATAAATACATGTTCTACGTTTGTATACTTTCAGCTGGCCTGATGATGGAATAATTTCCGAAATCGATAGCCGAAGATTTTAATAAATAATAATAGTGTGTTTTGTTTTTGTTTTTTGTTTTTTAATCTCTACTTTTCAACATTATAATATAGTACTCGTTGTAGTATAACGAACGCTCAAAAAGCTAACATGTGGTCCTGATCGAAAAAAATCAACTTCTCATATTTCATATCGAGCGGATGGTTATTACGGCAATACCTCCAATAGACTCACATAGGCATTAAATTCTTCATCAGATATATAGCCGTTCTGAACTCCGGTCGCCATATTTTTGATCCGGTTATTAATTCCTAGATGGCTGAATCAGATTCCAGTACCGGCTACATTCGGTGTTCCGTGCTGATCTGAAAGGTATACAAAATAATTGTCTCGTTTCGGAAACGAAAAAATCGAAACGCAGGACTTTCGACGGATTTATTGCAACAATTTGCGTAGAATATGCCGTAAATCATTGCCGGTGATTCAGAGATGTATGGCAACATTGTATATGGATATATTCCACATGTACCCGAATAGCATCGTAGCTAATTTCCTGTTACTGACCCTTTTGTCTCCGGTTAGTTTGGAGTTCTCCATTAACCGATCACATAAACAAAACCAGTCGGACTTGAGAGAGTGAATACACGGTTGGAAAATCGTGTCACATATTTTATATGGAATAGGCAGTGGCGGCTTGTCTATATCTATACTAATATTATAAAGAGTAAAGATTTCCATGTTTGTGGGTTTGTGGATTTGTGGGTTTGTGTGTTTGATACGAGTTAACTCATAAGCTACTAGACCGATTTCAATAATTCTTTCACCCTTATGCTGGATTCACAATGGACGTAACCATAAAACTCCCGAAACGTAAACGAAAAACGCAAAGTTGAACCAATGCAAATCATATGGAACTGTTCACAATAGGCTCTGTAATTTTGACCCTTACGTTGAGCTTATGGTAGTCCGTAATTCTAACGTTTAATTATAGAAATTTGTTCACATTCTGTAAGTCTAATCCACCAACGTCGTTTTTTTCTTCTTTTAGAATTTTGCCCTTCAATTTCTTTTCTTTTTTTCAAACATCGTCTCAATAAAAACAGACTTAATACTTCATACATTTTCAATTAATGACAACACTTCACAATAATCAATTGTCAAAAAATTCATAGAACACTTATTATAAAGTTACAGAAACATCTTCTTACTCTACAAAAACGTCTATAATTTGTAACTGCGCCCAAAGTCCATTCTGAACACCATTACGTTTACGGACAAAGTACGTTTACGTGTTCGTTATGGTTACGTCCATTGTGAATCAGCACTTAAAATGCTACACTATCCCTGAGTAACATAGGCTATACTTTTCAGCCGAGAAAATTAAGAAAACCTATTATAACTTCAATGATAATAAATATGAGTACCAAAATAAGCTATTTTCAGGTGCGCTGCAAAAACCGTAAGACGTACATGGATACAATGTATGACGGAAATGTACCTCTTTAATAGTTCTACAAAAAAGTCCGCGATAGCATATATCTATCTTTCAAGGTTTACTCGGTATCACCTTTTAAAGGTATTCGAATGTTTCTCAAAATTATGCATTATTTGGGAGTATTTTTTTATGAATACGCTATGGATCCTCATCTAATTAAATACGTCGTTTATACCCAGTATTTAATTTAGAACGAAATTGCCTTTTACATCATTCAGTTATGATGAATACATCAAAAGATATGGCAGGTTGAAGATGAAATCGCACCAAAATACGTCTCCGAGGTAGGAACTAGGCGGGTGGGAGAAGGTACTGAAGTGTAAGGGATGTATGAATGTATTTTGGATTGCCTGATGCCCGTATGTTTATGATCACAAATCAGATCAACAGATAGCGTTATTTAGGTTATTCATATACTCTGCAACTAAACGGCTGGATCGAATTGAATGAATTTTTGTGTATACAGAACAACGTCTGTTGGGTCTGCTAGTGACCGAATAAAATGATGGGGCACATCTGAAAAAAATATTATTCTTACAAGGAAAGTATTAATCTAATAAACTCTACTTTGTCAGCTGCATACTTATTATTATGGAAAAATCATTACTGATAATTTGGATTTTTGAATCCAATACAAATCTTCATCTTATTATGGCCATTATACTAACAATGTTATTTTTATCTTTACCTAAAAAATCCTGCGGTATTAATGCTTCAATGCATTGGTTCTTGCCTTTTATTGTTTGGTAATGACCTGAGATAAGTTTTTCAAGTCGCTTTAACCAACTTTTCACCAAACCATATCGGACTATGTATTATAAACACTGCCAAAAAAATAATTTTATTTAAGTTACACTGCCAGTAGGCCTGTAGTACTCTCATTTTGAAACGTCCGATTCGATTTTCCTACCGCACCGATAGCCACAAGATTTGGAACAGGTAGTTTCATTTCTTAAATTATACATACTGTTTCTGATTTATTGAAAAATCTGCAATATCACGGGTACTGCATTTGTTTTGGGCATTTGAGACGACTTTATATTTAACCCGAATATGCAGTTTGCTGATGAAACGAAACGAAACGATCGCGGATCAAGGGCAGATAGTAGGGGAAAGTGAGGTAATACGATCCCTAAGGGTCAAATGATCCCCCGCCGTAAATCAAAAACAGCTTGTACCATCTATCCAAATACACATGAAACATGTTCCCCTGCGACCCTGCGAGTTACCTGTAAAATGTCAATGCGGTGCGAGTGCTTGGCGTGATTTTATTAAAAAATAATCAAAAAGTGTGGCTCTGATCTAAGGTAAGCAGGTTTTTGGATTTTCGTTTTTTTTACATGTAAGTGTTTACTGAAATGTTGTTTTATTTGCGGGTATTAGTAGCAGTTAGCTAATATTTAAGCCATGTTCGATCATCGCACGCGGTATGTGAAGGTTTTATTTTGATCGATATTTTGTAATTTGGTATTTGGGGTGAAATGATCCCTTCTGTGTGTCTAAAATGATCCCTGGAATCATTTTATCCCATTAATAGTTTTTGTTTACAGATCATGCCGAGAATTTATAAACGTAAAACTAATCGCCAAAAGAGGCCTGAAGAACATATGCAAAAGGCATTAGAGATGGTATGGCTTACAAAACCGCGAGAAGAGAATTTGAGGTCCCTGTGATGGTATTAGAAAGAAGAGCCAAAGGTAAAAATAAAATAGCTGTAGGCTCAGCTAAAAAGTTAGGTAGCAAACAAACAATGTTCAACCTGGAACAAGAACTGGAGCTTGTTGAAATGGAGTCCAGAATAATATACGGGCTGACCACTCAGGAATTCTCAACCTCAGCTCACCAAAAATGGCAGAAAGAAATAATTTACTGCATCAATTTTCCGAAGCTGAAGGAAAAGCTGGACTTGAATGGCTTCATGGATTTAGACGTAGATATCCAGACATTACAATGTGGTGGGTGAATTTCTCTCGACTTTGAGAAACGCCCAAGAAAAATATTATTTTTCAACCCATCGAATATTTTTGTTTTTTGTGACTTGCGTAGAAACTTAAATTGTTATGAACAATACATATTATCATTCAAATAAACAGCAGAGTTTATTATTTCATTTTATTTGATATTTATTTACTCATAGTACAAAATGATCCCTGGGATCATTTTGCCCCTACCCCAGGGATCATTTTATCCACAGGGGTATATAAAATGATCCTTTACTAAACTTTAACAAAAATATGTAATACAGAAAAAATACATAGATGAAATGAAAAATAAGTAGGCAGATACAAAGTTAAGTAAATTCACTACCTTCAACAATTGAAATCTTGTTTTGCCTTCAACATTAGCCACAATTGAAATTTTCCCTTAAGGGGATCATTATACCTCACCTTCCCCTACTGTCAATCCAGACCAAAAAATGAGGGTGAAGTTTCATAAAGTCCCAACAAGTTGAAAATCGGTAAAGTTGTTCAAAACATAATTATAAACAATATATAAAAGTTCCCCATCATTCCCGTGGATGGAAAATTTTTTATTTAAGTTCAAAGGATTTTCAGTAAAACGGTAAGTTTCATCAAAAAAGTAATTCACACATAAAATGTAGATCTTAGTAGCGGCAATAGATAAACAACGGAGGGTAGGTTTATGAACTCGTCACGTCGATGTGAATAACGCGCTAGACAAGGAAGCGTGTGTGATTGATCTCGGATATTATGGAAGACGAGACCCAGTACAGTATCGTATACAAAATTGAAACTGAAGAACATAATGGGATGATGAAATTGACTAACAAAATATTGTTTCAATTCGCTTGATATTTGTGATTTCCGTTATTTATTTGGTGAGCAATGCCTCACCTGCCTCATAGGACAAGCCGCCACTGAGTATAGGAACTCCATGGGGAAATATCTCATTTTACATTTGGATCCAGTTTAGAGTGAAGCATTAGGTGTATTCACAAGATGGGTTATAGCTCATCTGAAATGTCACGTTTTTATAGTGCCTTGTAAGAAGGGTTATGGAAAAATTGCGTTTTACCTTATGTTTGCTCATTCGATATGAGGCGGAGCGAGTGAATTCGTCACTATACTCCTTGATACACCCACATTGTACAGGGTCTCTATAAATGATTGTAACAGCGCAGTTGGCTTTGGATTATTCTCATTTTGCTGCTTTCTATGCAAACCACAGAATTATGTGATCATGCTATGCTCTGATTGGTTAGAGATTGATATTCTGTAACGGCAAAGTAATCCAAAGCCAACTGCGCTGTTATAATCATTTATAAAGACCCTGTATAATATGTATTGGGATTAAGTGTTGTTATCATGAGGACAGTTAAAGTTATCATAGTTTCAGGTTCTAATGATACCTTTTAACAGCTTTTTACTTACTCTCAATTGCATTGAAAGTGGTCGCTTCAAAATTGCTTCAATGCATCATTAGGTTCGTTTTAACACACAGTTCTGAACTGAATCTTTACAGGGTGTCCCGGAAAATGTGAGAAATCTCTCGGTTTCAGATAGAATATAAAAAAATAAGATGACAAGTTCCCATAATTTTTTTTTCTAGCGGCCCTCTCTACGAAGGTACGACCTGGAAATCCATTTTAGTGGATTACCTACTTATTATTATTATTATTATTTCATTGTTTTTTTTCGAAATCGGTTCGTTTTATCGACACTGAACAAGAGTACCTTTTCTTCAGCTTAATGTTGAAGGTATTAAAATTTGTTTTTTTTTTCAGCAACTCATCATACAGGGTGTTAAAAATGTAAGCATTTAAATGTACAACCCAATCCGCTCTTGGTAAACTGAACAAGCTAATTGAAATTTGAGTGCGGTGATTTAAAAGGTCCCTAATACTATTAATCATATCAAATTTTCATCAAATTATATCGAGTAGTTCGAAACTTATTCCACTGAAATGGATTTCCGGTGGCGTCATTTAGGAGGTCGTATCTTCGTAGGGAGGGCCGCTAGGAAGAAGAATTATGGGACCTTGTCATCTTTTTCTTATGTTCTATCTGAACTTCTGTTTTAGTGGGTATCTAATGTTTGTTTGTGAAGTATTTTTTTGTAAGAGAAAATTTTTTTTTGTGTTATTTTGTTTTGTATGAGGTTTTCCAAATAAACATCTATCTATCTATCTAATCGAGAGATTTCCTACATTTTCCGTGACACCCTGTATATGTATACAGGGTGTCTGTAAACAAATACGAGGGACTTAGGAAGGTGATTCCCCGATGAAAATAAACAGGGGTAGTTCATATAATTTTTTTTCGAAATCGACCTCCCTTCCAAGATACAGCGTTTGGAAGGCGATAACGAGTTCACAGTTTCTAAAAGTAATAGTCCTAAAAACCACTGAGTCTTTAAACTATACATAATATGAAGCACTAAGAAGATGTTCCACATACCAATTTTTTTTTAGAACTGATAACTTTATTATTAGGGTTGAAAATAACAACCCCCTATGATTTTCGGTCAAAAATTGTTTTCGTGGGATAGATTTTCGAAAAATAAAATTCTCTCTCGGTTTTCCATTCAATTCTGGAGAAAAAGTTTCCGGCAAAATTTCGATACAGTCGATACTTTTCACGGAAAAAATGAAAACTTGCAAGCAGTAATCATCTCTGCTCATTCCATTTCATCGTATAAGTGTTCCATAGAATGAATATTCTAAGATATTTTATGTCTATGACAGGAGATAAAGATGTTCATTTATTCTTTCTGAAGGTTCAATTACTAATTTACGGAAGAAAATTATATCCGTAATATTTTAACTTCACAAATAGAACTTTCTTTCGATCAATAAGCATAATTGACAACAGTAGTTTCAATTTTTTTCAGATACAATAACGCAAAACTATAATAAATGTTCAAAATGACTACCTCCCGCTAGAATACATGCATCCACTCTCTGCCTCATAGACCTTCGTATTTTTTCGAATACCCCGGTAGTATTTCTTATGGTTTCACACGATGATACAATTCGATCATTCAACTGATTTATTTTCAATATTGGCGTCGTGTAAACTAAAGATTTAAGATGATTCCATAATAAAAAATCCAATGGAGCCAAATCGGGAGACCGTGGAGGCCACGCCGCGAAACCTCCATTGATCCCCATATGTGGCATTCAAGTACTCTCTAACGTTAATTCCGAAGTGAGCTGGAGCTCCATCATGCAAGAAATATGCTTGCAGAGGAACATCTTCCAGAAGAATTTGTAGCTCGTCTTCAAGAAAACGTATATACTCTTTCGAGTTCAACGTGCCGGGTAAAAAAGGACCGATCAAATGATTTTTCAGCACCCCTAACCATACATTAAGAGAAAATTGTGGCTCGTATCTACTGTCAACGATTTGGTATGAGTTTTCTTCAGCCCAAACATGATTATTGTGAAAATTCATAATAGCATTTCTTGAAAAGTGAGCTTTCTCGGTGAAAAGCACTAATGACATAAATTTTGGGTTTTCATAAATTTTGTACAATACTCAATTACCAAATTACACGCTGACTGTGGAAAGAATATAACAAATTTTCTTTCAATATTTTCCACACAACAACTTTTTTGGTGTTCAGTTTTTTAATCAAAAGGAGTTGTTATATTCAACCCCTAATGATAAAGTTATGAGATCTAAAAAAATTGTATGAGTAACATCCACTCAGGGCTTCATATTATGAATAATTTAATGACACAGTGTTTTTAAGAAGCCGGAAAAAAAATTAACTGTCAACTCATCATCGCCTTCCAAAGGCTGTATTTTCATCGATGAATCATATCCCTAAGTCCCTCGCATTTGTTCACAGACACCCTGTATACAGGGTGTCTGGTGAGGAATGGGACAATGTCTCAAGGAGTGAGAAAAAAGTGACTTTATTTCTGATGGAAACGCAACAGGAGATGCTTCAGTATTTTTAATTTGTCAATCACATTTACTTCTTTGAATGCATTGTAGTTTCTGAAAAGCAAATTATTGTCAGAAATAATGTCGATTTGTACCAACAAAGTACTGTTAAACAAATGCTCTAATATCCATTTGTGTGGTTAATTAATTGTAGGAATTTCATTACAACCAACATATTTCATTCGCTGAACTCAATCGGATTATGCCTATTAAAACCCACAGCTTAATGGGTAATGATAAATAAATGAATAACTCAATTTATGACGGTATATGTTATTTTATAATCATGGCGGTTACTGAGAATTGGTATAACTCTGACCCTCAACCCTGTGACATATCGAATTGTCTAATAAATGATTTGCCATTAGGATTTCATGACATAACGAGTGCGATACACATTTGTTTTCGGAAAAGATAATTACAAACTTCATGATCGAACGAAAACATCTATCAGATGAATTGAATCGATCCGTATCAATTCGTATCGAAATAATAGAATTTTGGACAGAAAAGTAGGTGGCATTCGAACCATATTTAGGCTAATGGAAATTGCTGAAACATACTTGAACCCTATAGGGAGTATGTACTCATGAATTACAACCCTCATTTGTCACATAAATTGAATGTACAGTTACTGTTTCAGTAGGTTTATGAAAAACATGCAGGCTTGAATCGTAAATTTTTTCACGTACCTATTGAAAGTTGTTTTAATTCAATCAATACAAAAACTTCAGTACTATTCACTTTTTCATCGTTGCAATGAAATCGAAATGACTTTCCATTATTTCTTCATTTTAAAATGTTTCCAATTTCAAGTGTTAGTTGTTGAAATATTTACAAAGTTCATAATCCTCGGATCCCAGTTATTTCTATCCACTAGCACTTGGAATTAAAGTCAAATAGATAGATAGATATATTCTTCATTTCAAATCAAATTTTCACATAAAAAAGTATGAAATGAAACAGTGTCAATAATTAATCAACAATACATCAATTCAAACAATACTATATGAAATAATCCCCTAAATTATACGGTTCAAGATTGATTGAAAATTTCTCAGTTTTTGTTTTGAAAAGTTTCTGATCTTCTATTATTTTGTGATGTGGCAAATTACTGAAGATTTTGATACACATGTAAGATGGATTTTTCTCTGTTATAGTCAACTTGTGCTACGGATAATTTATATTGGCCGTTCTTGTATTGTATGTAAAATTGGTGTCATTCCTGAGAAATTGTGTTTTGTTTCTATGTAGGCATAGAAGGCATTCATGCAGATAGAGACCATAAACTGTCAGTATTCCTAACCACCTGAACTTGCCTCTGCAGGAATCCGGGTATCCCATATTCAAAAACATTCTGATTATTCTTTTTTGACTAATGAATATAGATTGCACTGATGTACTAACACCCCAAAATATAACACCATATCTTATTAAGGATTCATAATTAGCATAATACAAAACTTTTTTCACATTTTCATCTAGGTATATGTTAACAATTCTGAATGCAAAGATCACCCTATTCAGTTTTTTCAATAGATATTGTATATGAGTAGTCCACTTCAGAAATTCATCAATTATAATTCCTAAAAACCTTGCACTTTCTACGGTATTAGTAATATGGTTGTTAAGGCATATTTCTGAAGGTTTTCCTTTTGAGTTACTTGCTCTGAATAAAGCGACCCTTGTTTTACTGGTGTTTATGATGAGATCATTTATCATTTATCTACACATTTGTATAATAAACTACACTTTTCCTTCAAGCTATCAGTGTTCTGTCTTGCCACAGAAGATTAGTGTCATCTGTAAAATTTGTTACTTCTGAATAAGGCGAATGCGCTGGAACACTGAGAAACCCAGAAAAGAAAAAGTTATGAATAATTAAAACATAAAGGCCAGAAGTCAATTAAACTATACGTTCATTTTGTTTGAAATAATATGGACCACTTATCCCAACTCGCGATTGTGCACGCCAAAGAGTGACACGTTATGAATGTTGGGGGGTGCCTGTGAAGTTCTCCGATGTTTGTAGCACTCCAGTAAAGTCGCCTGATTTAGCCCTTTGCGAGTTTTTATGATGAATCTGGTCCACTTAGAACAATATTCCATTGGCTATCGCCAACATACCCAAAGAAGGCTGGACAGAGTTCACTGACATCTCCGAAATCTCTAATAAAGCTGTATATTGATGTAAACGGAAACTATTTCCTGTTATCATACATAAAATTGTAGTATGTATCAGTAAAAACAGCCTGTGTAATTACCATACGTGGGACGGCAACGTCGGTCCAACCTCGCATCATCTCAAAAACGTGTCTCAAATGGAACTGTTATTGAGATAACACGTAACTTAATCAGTGTGGTTTTAACCACACCATTGTTGTCTTCGTTTATCAATTCAAAATATTGAGTATGAACACTAACAATTGGATATGTATGAATAACCAAGTATCAATTGTTGAGAGAAGAGTCCGATTACATTATACCTTGGCCATTTAGTTGAATGTCCAATTAATCAAATACCTTTGATGAGTCTGAGTGTATCATTCCACCATCCCTCTACTGTATAGACGATTGGCCTAATCTATCCTAGTTGGGTACACCACATGGCGATCCGGCCAGTCCTATGCTGTTAGAGGTCTAAATGGGTTTAATCAGTGATAGTATGTGGTTGTTCTGACAATACACAGTTCGACGACTAGCCAAAATGGCATCAGGACAATCCAAACAGGAAGGGATTATCATTGCACAAACAGGAAATAGTTAAACTACTTCATCTGTAGAAGCAAAGACCCTGTCAGTTCCAGAAATCTTAGGAATAGTAGCATTCCTTTTAGTGTACATTGGCACCATTATGTTCTTGTACTGGAATGTCAAGAAGGCAATTGAAAAGAAGGTGCAACTGGAAATCAGAAGAAGCCACCAGGATTTAGTGTAATGTTCAATATCAAGGAAAAACCGTAAGATTTGTTTTCCTTATGTCTAACTGTCAATGGAAATTAATGAACTATATGCTGAGTTAAGTGGTGTCGCTTCAAAATTCCTTGAGAACATAAAAAACCGCGTGAACGTAGGGAACGAGCCGACAGAGTACATAAATTTTTAAAGTTAGATTACAAAATTGATAACTTGAATGAAAATGTCAAGTCAGAAACATTAAGTACTTACCAAACCATCATAGAAAATTCACTTTCAGATTCTAGAAAATTGCTTAAGGAGAGATGAAAATTAATTGAAGATGAAGTGTATACAGAGAAATCAACCATGAGTGAAAAATTGATGAAGAATTGATGGTGGATATGAAACAATTCCTTATAACCAAAAAGTCACCTGCAGCATTATTCACCCAACTCCATAATATAAAACAGAAGAAAAAACAATAGAAGATTTCGCTAAACTAATTGAACATTTGTCTCTAGACCTAATTATTGCTCAAACAGATAATGCACCAGAAGCATTACCTGTTTTAGTCAAAGTGAATGAAAAAACTGCTTGGGGCGCATTTTCGAATGGATCACGAAATACGAAAATCAGAACTATAATAACCCTTAATAGGGCTAAATAGTGGGGCTTGGAATATCATCCTGAAACTTTGTGGAGAAATTGTGAAAGGTACATAGTTATCCAAAGTGTATTCAGTTTTTTCACTTAAATTAATGCCACATAACGCAATTATTCAGAAGAGACACAGCACAGAAAGATTCACAGTATAGAATTCACGTAAATCGAAACAAACTTGTCGATACAGGAAAACTAGCTGAAAAAGGGTTTTCCATGGGCATTGGGACGAATATGTCCCACCTTTCCAATTTTTAACGCCACCTATCAAGCTACAATCGAATCGCATCAAAATTAGTATTGAGGATCTGCTGTAGGACGTCCTACACATCACATGATAGGCACCTACATATCCCTGATATTTAGTTTTTGCTAAATAAGGGGTAAGACATTATAGTCCCAATGCCCTAAAAAGGGTTAAGGCAAAAAAAAATTAAACATACTCTTCGAAGGAACAATAATTGTATTGATATTGGAATAAGTTTTTGTTTCATTGAAATTCAAAATCAGAAAGTTCCAGGCTCCACCCTGTAGTAAAAAGTTGTCCAAACGTTAAACCTCAACATCACTACATCTAGTACTGGCAAGGTAGCGAAGCTTGTGTCTAGTAACGATTTTATCCTCGGAAAAACTTTTCTTTCAGCCCAAGAATCAAAATTAATTCCCCTAATTGCTCCCTCCACAAACGACTTCCAAACAAACTCAACGCCACAAAGTCCCTGAAATTTTTACACTCTTCAGCTGCCACTCAGACTCAAATGCTCCTCTGTTCAAAATTCACCAGAAATAATCCTGAAGATCCTTCCGAGTCAGCTTCGTTTCGACGTCGCCATCGAAAGTTCGGCCGACGCTTGTTAATTTTCATCGGGTCACGTGATTGGCTTGAGTAGCGTGAGTTCGTGATCGGGACAACGGTCGCCTGACGGCCAGCTCTCTAGGATCAAATTGGGATTTACCTGGTGGTTTATTGCTTTTCCTCCTTTGTTTCCTTCGTGCCTTGTATGACCGGGTTATTTATTTTAATTGGGAGCAGATCAGGAATTCGTTACAGTTAAGTATGCCTCCTGTTAGTGGATGCCTTTTGCTCATGCCTCTGCTTCGGCCGGTAGGTTGGTGCTTGTTTCTGACACTGATTAATTAGGGAGTATTGACAATGATCTTTTATACCTATCTGCTTGGTTCGACCGTGGTGCTTTCCTTCCATTTCCCACAGGGCATTAGTAGATGTACTGGAATCTGCCCAAGTTTCAATGAATTCCATCCCGACATTTACTGAGTAATCTTTTTTCGTTGAAGACTAACCTTCTTACTCATATCTTCAATTGATCATTAGTCATATGAATATTTAATCGCATGAAATTCTGAAAGCAGAATGATTTTACTTTTTTTGTTTCTTATTTGTAAACGTCAGTTTCCGAAAACACAATATTAATCAAGAAAGTTCATTTTATCAAGTCACTAACTTGTAAAACTGACAGTTAACTTGCAAAATTTTTACAAGTTAGTAGTATTATTTACATTGACAGTTGTCAAGTACTTGTCTCTAATTTCATTCATCCTTCTAATTTCAGAGTTCCTGGAACAAATGTATTTCTCAATAAACGTTCTCAAACTATTCAAAAACGATATTCGTACCTTGTTTTATTCGTATCTATTTGTTTTTCTTTTCACGCACTTGCTTCTAATTTCATTAATCCTTCTAATTCCATTGTTCATGGAACAAATATTTTCAGTAATAAACGTTATAAAAGTATTAAAAAACGAAATTCATACCTTGTTTCATTTGGATCTGGCCTTTTTCGTCAGAAATGAGCAAATATTCTCGAAGGACTTCCCTCTAGTAAAGCCACTGACAGTTCTCATAATTTTCCGATGTCATAAATAATCATAAATGGCTTACGACATTTGCGACAAATTATTGAGATTTTTTTGGAATTTATTCAACCTTTTTACAAACGAGAAACAAATAAAATATAAAACAATACACGCAAGGTAACGGGTTTTACTGGCTCAAGGAGGTAACTGACTCGCCTGCGGCTCGTCAATTATATCCTCCATTCGCCAGTAAAAACCCTCTTACCTTGCTAGTAATATTATATACTATTTTTCATCACTTCCAACGTTCACCTACGCCTACGTTGAGATCAGATTTCAATGAATTTCAATACAGCATAACTATGAAACATTTTCTGTTGACGACATTCTTTCTCATCTATGTACATCTATAACTAGATATTGATTTATACCGAAAGCGTAGGTAGGAATAATGCTTTCGTGCTTTGTATGACCAGGTTATTTATTTTAATAGAAAACATATATAAAATTCGTTACAGTTAAGTATGTCTCCTGTTAGTGCATATCTTTTGCTCATACCTCTGTTTCGGCCTGTAGGTTAGAGCTTGTCTCTGGCACTGATTAATGAAAGAAATATTGACAATGATTTTTTTCAGCTATCTTCTTGATTTGACCTTAGTGCTTTCCTTTTATTTTAAACATCTGTACAAGTTTTAATGAATTCCATTCTGAAACCAACGGAGAGATCTTTTTTCCGTTGGTGATAAACCTATTTTTCTAATATCTTCAACAAAATATTAATTTGAATTTCCGATGGCATGTAGTTTTGGGTATAAGCGGGAATGAGTTTTCTTCATTCGTCGCTCATCTACATTACGAACAGAAGTCAATAAATTGAAATCTGGCATTAACTGAGGAACTCTTTTCTGTTCAAGACAATCTTCCTATTCTATATTTATAACTTAACATTGATTCATATTGGGAAAGTAACAGAAATAATCTTCTCCTCTTCAATCATACTGCAGAGAATTCTGTTACGGAACAGGTACAGGTAAGCCACTGTTATTCTGCTGAACGCAGTGTAACATGTTGTAAAGCAATCGCCATCCTAGAATTATGCTCGCTTTCGGTTTGTTGTTGTCTCATTTATTTGAGACATGAACAAACATGAAAATTTAAAATAGTAACAAGTTCGAATTGCCATGAAAAAGTATGCAAACTTTTGACCACTAACTTCAAATGAACTGTTACGAAGGATCCAATATAAATAGAATAGAAGAGTTGTCATATTTTCAATGGTGTGACTAACATTTCATTATCTCCTCACATAACTCTCAAAAAACCTCTCAAATTTAGTGGGAAATGTTGTGTATATAAATACGTGAGGACATGTCTTTCTTACAAATTGAATTAAAAAAATCCTTCAAATCTGAATCTCATATTGTATTTCATTTCATTATGAAATTTTCACAATAACAACGGGGCTCATTAGCATAGTTTTTTTTTTGCGGCGAAAAATATCCCTTTTTTAATTATCTTATGAAATTAACTGCGGGCAACTGGGTCGTATTAACGTGATGAAAGATCCCTTCGAGTTCACCACAAAAAATTAATTTGTTCTCAGCTCGAAACCTAATTAATACAGCTGGAAAACAACCATAATCTAAAATGATACCATTAAAGGTTTCATGTAGTTATATTTAACCTCAACAATTTTATGCAAATCCCAGTCCGGAAAAGAACATTTATTAAAGGATTTGAATAATTCATTATATTTCTTTACGCTCTTTCTTATCATTTTTTCATCTATGGATCTTTTAGGGGAGACCATAACACAAGAAGCTTTCAGAAGGAAAGTTATGAGGACTGTTATTCCAGCATAACAGATCGTCGTGATTTGTATCGAATCAACTGAATATTCAGTATTTTTCGTTCGTAATGATAAGGTTCGTTTCTAGACTAGAAAGGAAATCGCCACTTTCTATCTTCTTCGATATCGCGATGGGGTTTTTTCGATATATTTTAAATTTATACAATTTCATCATTCAAAGGAGTTATACAGAGAGGCAGTAGCAATTAATTGAGTCTCCGTTTCGACCGATGAAAATGAACGATCGAGCATGGTGATTTTATAATTTTAGAATTTTGACTAAATAAGTATAACTGCTCCTGAAAGAAATATGCTATTAATATTAAAGATGTGGTTTTCGAAATTTCATGGGTATGAATTTTCGAAAAAACACTAGGCACCTATAAAATATTTCACGGTATCGAAACAAAATACAATTAAAAGATTAAAAAGCCATGGCGTAGTGTGAACAACATCAGCACGCTCATTCATACTGAGAAATAGTTATTTTCTGACGACCTCATGCGAAACATGGATTTCGGGTCGGTTCAAATGCAAAGCAGTTTTCAACAATGGAGGACTTAAATAAATATCATTTTGAAAGTTTGTTTGATCTGGAGAGATTGCCGTTATCCGTAGATCTACGGGTTTTATGGAAATTTTCTGAAGGAAGTCAATTCAATAATTTGTCTAAATTCGATTATATTGAAATGTTACATCGCATTAATACCAATTACGCTATACCATAGTCGAAATTGTGAAATCCATACTTATTCATAAATTATAGAAGTACCGAATTCAATGAATTGATCTAATATTTTAAAGTTATTCTTACTAGAAAATTCAATAAATATTTACTTGCCTTAAAAATGTGGGGAAAGTTTTACTTTTGGAGAGAGAAACCAGTGCGGTAAGGTAGTTATATCGGCGCTGCTGAAGGTAAAGAATGCCGTAATTCAGCAATCAAGTGCGGGAAAGATAATTTTGTTCGAAAAAGGAAACATATTTTTTCTACTACTGTATGAAAAAACGTTCATTCCATGTTCAATGTTGATTTCTAAATGTAGTATATTGTAATCTCCTATTCCATTGTGCACAAGTTACCCAGCAACTAATACACAGTATATAACAAACGCACAGCTTTTTCGCAATTTTCGTCAGGACGTTGCTGTAACCATAAAGACAATAAATAGTCAGAAAAATAAGTGACTATTCAATATTTCTTTGACAGAATGTCATTACAGCTGAAAAAAAAGTAGAGTTAAACTCGAATGGAAAGACCATTTCCTACTCTAATCATAGACTAACTAAACGGAGAATAGATGAGACACTAGTAAAACAAGCTTCAATGACATCTGTTTTTGTACATTACTAATTCGTGAAAAAAGCTCAATTGAAAAGGAATCTGTATCGTAAAGCTGCCTCAATAAGAATTCTGTAGTGCATCTTTTGAATAGGTAGGTACGCCCATATACAAGAGGCAAAAAGTTTTTTGAAATTCAATTTCCAAAAGGAAATCAGAAAGGGATTCGTGCAAGTTATCGATGGGTGAGGAAATTTATTTTCATGAAAATAATACCTGCAACGAACTTTCATCTGATTTTCTTTTGGAATCGAGAAATGAGGATCAAGAATCAAATTCTGGATAGAATAAAAATTTATTAACTGAAATAGATACCACCAATTGAAAATACAGATTCATTTCATAAATATCTAATCAATAAACTAATAATTGCCTTGAAAACATTCTCAAAAACTAACAATAATGAATTCAATAATACAAAATATGAGTATTTACCTACTAAACTTATTCAATACATGAAAAACTTTCTTGAAAACTATCTTAATTCTTATAGGTAACAGAATATATATAATATATATTTTGAAATCACCTTTTTGCATCTCGATTTTCACATCCAATAACACAACACATCTTCACTCTTGCAGGCATATCGAAATTTATGATATTTCAAAAAGAACGTGTCAAACCACTTCTTGTGTCAGTTGACAATTCAAAGGTTTATTGATAATAATGATTTTACATACTTACTATTTTCTCGATAGGATTTCCATGAATGCAACGACATCTAACTATCAAATTGAAAATAATTTTTTCGTGTATTAGTATCCTCCTCCGACAGATGGCGCGAAATATACGAGTGGCTCATCTATTATTTTAGTTTGTCTATGACTCTAATGATTTGCCGCACTCACTTTCATCTGGTACTGCAAACTCTCGTACTCGTAGACACGGTTGCAGGAAGACAATAATTCCAATTGGAATATCCACTCTTCAGCTGTTCAATCACGAAATAAAGACCTGTGCATAATTTCGTATTGCTCCCCCTACTGAAAAAATAAAGAAACTTCAAGTTTGAAACATAGTCAGCTAAAAAATTCGATAAATAAAAAACTGTTTTAACAATATCACTAAAATTTGAATTGTTCCCATAAATAGTTAATGAAATCAGGTATAAATTTATTATTCAGCTAAGATGCTTGGTATGTCACAGAGACTTCAAATAAACTTTTGAAAGTCGCAGAAAAACGTGACGTAAGTATAATGAAATTCTTCCTTTGCATCTTGACATATTATGTTTCCAATCTCTGTCCTATTTGGCGTTTAAAGACAAAAATGTTCAACTCGTGGCAACAGGAGTTAGTTAACCTATATCTACCGAGTGAATTGATGTTTTTTTATTCACTTGTGAAATGAAATATTCATTACGCACTCTCTGGCAATTAATCACTTCATATTAAAATTTCTTGTTTAGTTCAACATATACTGTCCTGTCTTTCATCATCATAAAAATTGCAAGTATTGCAATTTTCAGAAAGGAACTGAAAAGCTACGTTTCTGAAGAAGAAAATGAGCCTAGTCGTGAAAGCACATGTGTATTGGGGCTTCTCAGGCCAAAATGATTCTATCGTTGACACATTTGGCTTTCTTGTTATTTCTACGGGGTCAAAATTCCCTGTTTCGCTTTTCACTATAGCAAAACAAAAAGCGTGAAATATAAAAAATACAGACTAACCGACCATCAAGCTCAAGTTTTCCTCATAACCTTTGTGTCCAATCCTAGCGCCAACTCTATATTAAAATGTATTTTCGACCTGTATTTCCGGTTTGCAGTCCTAACGATCGATTGAATACAAACAACTTTTCCTAGAACCAGACCCTCTCATTTCCGTCATGCGATATTTTTCTAATAACAGGTATGACTGTTTCATGAACCCGAGTCAAACGTCGTTCCATTTCGTATTTGGCACATGAGAATGTCTCCTTATTATTTTGAAGCTCATGATTTCCAGTTATCTCTAGATGTTTATCGCAATTGAACATATCGAGACCTATCCAAATATAGTTTATATGATTTATGTTAGTTTGATGACGGGCCAGACTACGCTCAAACTTATATTTTTCCTGTTTTGATTGTGTTGTTTTTCTGCGTCAGGCTGTGCACGCTATGGTCATGCAAAGCGTATAATTTCTGCGGTCAATCTCCAGATAAGACTGAATAAGTAGTCTGCTGGAAAATTGCCGTTGTGCATTCGCAGTCATACGTCACAAAAATAATGTAGGTGTAGACTGATTTTTTCAACAAAAATTTTTTCTATTATAAGCGAGAAATTATGGTGGTTTAGATGGGAAAAATGTGGACAGAAAAGTGCTGGATCCGATTACAATTAGTCACAAAATATACCTAGGATTACTTTATTGTGATCAGAAACGCAATCAAATTTTAATACCTTGAATCAGATAACACAAAAAAACAAGAACAGATCTTTGAAAAGAAAGCTGCAGGAATTCTGTATCAATATTTTGAAATTTTCCACTAGGAAAGTCAAGATGAAATAGCCGCAAAAGCTGCAGCCATAATGTGAACAGTGCGCACAAACTAATAGAAGGCTGCCGATACAATTGTAGAATGAACAGAAGGAAAAGCCAATAAGTCCAAAACCAATAAGTGTGCTACCAGCCCTAAGTAGGTAAGGTAATCTAAAGATTTATATACAGAAGACTGAAGGATTACGTGAAAAGAAAATTATTCGTTATTAATATTTCGGCGTCCGTAGAGAAAACTGGACAACAAACCAACTCATGAAGAATGATCGAAAAAATTGGAGAAAAATAAAACGTTTTCACATGAAGGTATGGTCCATTCACGAAAGGTTGAGCACATAGTAGGCGTTTTTTTATTCCTCTGAAGTTGGCAGTATTTACAGTCATAAAGTAAAATAAAGTCAACGATGCCGAATGTACTCGGCCTCGTCTGACGAGCTTGCGAGTTATCAGAGAACTCTATGGCAACATTGCGTATCAATCTGACAAGAAAATGAAGAACACAACATAAAAATTTTAATATACACAGTGGAATATGCCAAATTTCCATGGCCAACCGACGGCTCCACCTTTCGTGAACGGAGTATAGGTATGGGAACAGTCATTGACACAGAGAATGCTGTCACTTTGACAGGCCAAGAATAGAAGCCATAAATCATGAAAGCTTGTCAAACTACCAGTTTGCTAGAGGTTTGAATATTCCAGAGTAAGTAAATCATACAGTGGAACTGACAAGTATTTTTCCCCTGAAGGAATTGGACGGTATCTGTAACAGCCCTTCGTTGTCATGTTTTGAGAACCTGTCGACGGAGTACCAATCATTAATACTAGGAGGGGAGAGTTGTATGCCTCAAATTTGAGGACAGGCACAACTTTAAGACATCACCTGAATACAGATACTCATAAACTTCACAAAAATTTTGCAATCTAATTTTTTCGGATCAGTCACGATTCGGTTCACAAAGTGATAGTCGACAAAAAAAGTTTTGTAGAGCTTCAGGCAGACCAGAGCAACTCAATTTCGCCCGAGAAGTTGGGCCCTTTCAAGGAATTGATAATGTTCTAGGAAGTATGGTATAATATGTGGTCTCTGTATTTTAGTTGAAAAAACAATGATTGGTGCCATGTACATAGAAAAATCACTAATCCAATGACGCCCAGATGCACGATTTCTGAAAAAAAATAGATTTGAAATTTTCTCTCTTTTCACTAAGTATTCAAGGTTCACTTCTGTTTTAAATTTATTTTCACTTGATAGTGGTTAAGTAGAATATATAAATCAATTCTATCAAACAAAGATCATCTCCTCTCGCCAAAAATTTTGATATCAATCATTTGCATTCATGTTTTGCGAATATGTGGCAAAAGTGTGGACAGGACGTCATTTTCAAAGGGCACTAGCTCCTTAACGGAGCAATTTTGCATTATATGATTTGGGTTGAATCTGTCCAAAATATGATCTATAATGTCCACTAGAAGTTTGTCGGTCTAATTACGGGACACCCTGTATATGTACTTTCCAGGATATTCAAACTTGAATTAAAGTTTGGCCACAAAGCATAGAAAAGCTTTTGTCTTCACCTTAGGGCTATCTTCATTTTTTTTATATATGACAAGAACAAGTACATGTTGAAGTTTTCGATAAGGAATTCCATTAAAGCTTCCATTCGAATGATTGCCTTGGACCGAAACATCCAAGAATATAAACGAGTTGAAATTTCGTAACCGGAAAATTAATCTTCATTTTAAAATAATTCATCCGAGTTTTCATTTTAAATTCGTGAATTTTTATTCCGTTCAGAATTAATTCACAACAATCGAAAAAACCGAACATTCTGCGATTGATTTTATTTTTCAGAGTAGAACCGTCCGCAAGAACAACGCCGATCGCAGATAACGCCGTTTTTTTTGCATATACGTACGATAAGCCAGTTTGAAGATGTTTTTACCGAGGTACTCTCCTGAAATTTTTAACGTTTCTGCGCCTACCTTTTCCACCCCCCTTCGGAAGATTATAAAAGGCGTGGTTTCCCTCCATCGGTAACTAGTTCCGAATTATTTTCTGCTCTAAACGTACGCCTTTCAAAGTTTTCTAAATTTTTCGAAGCGACCGTGCTGTAGCTATCATACTTTCTAAATTTGATTACCTTGCTGTGAGTGCTAGTGCAATCGAATTGTAAGTACCGAGCCAATTTACTACAGTCCTATTTTTACTCCTCGTTAAGTCTACCTAAATAGCTGTTCCATCAGATTCCGTAACATACCTTTCCTAGTTTGTCCAGGTGCCCGTAGTTAGTCTGTCTTTCATGGCGTGTAAACTCATGGTCAGACCGAAGGGCTCAAGCGAACCACTGCTATAGTACGTTTGTCCGTACAACCGGTGCCTGTAGTTAGTCTGTCCTTCATGGTGTGTAAACTCATGGTCAGACCGGAAGGCTGATGCAAACCAATGCTATAGTACGTTCAACCGAATAACATTCCTGCTCTGTCCTGCTCCTTAGTGCCTGTAGTTAGTCTGTCCTTCATGGCGTGTAAACTCATGGTCAGACCGGAAGGCATAACCGAACCAATGCTGTAGCACGTTCGACATATCCTGTTCAACCCTCTAATTTCACCTGGCCAAACCCAACCTGTTTAGACGAGAAACAAGCAAAGTGGTAGACAACGTGGTGAATTCTAGGACTGAAAGAATATCGGACAAATATAACCGTTGTGCACTCTTATACTGACCCCTTTTATCCTTTTTTTTCCTGATATTATCCTATATTTGAATTCACCGTTCAACTTCAACCCACCTTCTATTCTGGCTAACTCGTACCGGGAAAATATTTGTTTCTTATGAAAGTGCTCGCGGTCACACAAAACTGACCAATCTTATATTTTGTATTCATTTCATATAGCGTCTTATATCACTGTATGTTTGTATAACCATTTTCGCTATTTGAATAAATTGTGTAAATTACTCTATTTCTAATTTTCTCTGTTATCGCTAATATCTTAGATAACGAAGAACTCTGTCTCTGACTACTGGCTGCCCTGGTAGGTTTGCTATTCTCCCTTATAAGAAAAAAGAATAGCTGGCGCTCGAGGTAAGTTTCACCGAGAAAACCACGTTACAGAGTCAATCAGATCTTTCGCATGACAGAACAAGCCGACGTTTTCAAACGATCGGAACGTGAATCATTCAATCTGAAAGAAAAATTTCGATACGGCTCATTATTTGCAGAAAATTAGAATGAAATCGCAGTGATTTACTTAACCGGCAATATTCGGAGATTTACCTCCTGAAAAAGAAACGATAAGACCGTTACGTTGAAAGAGGAAACTTCTATAAGTTAATTTTATATTCCACAAAGGAGGCGCACTCAATGAAGCTTTCGAACTTCAATAGTAACAAGTAAGATCCCAGAATTAGTTTTATCAAAAGCCTTGTAAATTGGATACTGCTAGGTTACTCCGATAAAACCTGTACTTATACCTATATTTTTTAAAACTTAATGTACTGCAATTCGTTCTACGAACATTCATCTGTGAAACAAAAATATCGAAGGTCTTTTCCGGTTTGACCTGAAGTGAACGAAATTACCTTTTCAATGATGAGTCACACCTATAATAGTATTCTTTTTATAATTCGAAGGGAAAAACGTCAATTGAAATTCAGAATTGAAAGAATTGCAGTAGGCTACAATATTTTGTGTAAGATTTTTGGAAAATTTCACGGTTGTTCTTTATTCAACGTTAGTTATTCTGGCCCTACTATTGAGAATTGTCAAAGTTACACAGAATGATGTATATGTATATATGTTTTTATGGAGAACCAATCAATATTTATAGAAGGCTAAATCTAGATTAAACAAAATATTGTAGCCTACTGCAATTCCACCTATCTGAAATTTCAATTGACGATTTTCAATCGAATCAAAAGTAAAAAACAGAGTATGATACATGGTTGAATAGGTAATCTTCAGTAGATAACAAGTATTGAAAAAAACAAAGTGCTAAGTATATGGAATTGAAAAAACCGGAAGTGACTTTCGAAATTCGTTTTTCTCAGATGAATGTTCCTTGAACGAATTGCAAAACACGAAAATTTCAAAATTGCTTTTATCCAAATGGCTGAGATAATTCATAAGAACAGACTTACTGGAACACCCGGTATATCAATGGAAACTGTATGTCGAAACGTATCCTTCTAATATACAGAAAAATAACAATACAATCAATAACCACTTTTCTTCAACGTTGATACGTATTTCCGTAGAGATTTGTACCCAAGGGCGTAGCCAGGAATTAATTTCGGGGGGGGTTTTGACATTTTGGCAATTGACTTTGTAGGTGCCGGGAATTGTGAGGGTCGCTTTCTGTAGCAAGTATTTGTTGTTTTTGAGAATTCAATAATCCTTTTCCTACTTCGGAAACCATATTCAACATAGATATTCCTGTTTAGGTTAGGTAAACCTATTTTTCAAATATGCTTCAAAATTTAATTTTTATTCACCCAAACAAAAACTTGAAAAACAATATTTATTTCCCAAACAATACTTACTGGATGAATCAATATGAAATTAGTGTGGATGTGTGCTTTCATTGAAACTACATAGAGTTTTTTAATGTTTTACTCCAAAATAGTGCCAAGAACATATGAATAGGCATTAAAAATGAAACAGTGAGAAAACACAAACAATATTTTTTATGGCGAATTCCTTCAGTTAAAGTCTATCCGTCTTTTTTTTCTAGCGAATTGGTCAACCACTTCATTTTCATCAATTTTCACACTATAATGAATATTCATAAGCGCCAACCCATTCAATCTAGTTTCGCTAGACAAATTGCGCAGGTAATTTTTAATTCTCCTCAAGCTGGAAAAACTTCTTTCTGGAGTAGCAGTAGATACTGGAATCGTAGCTAAAATTTGTAGTATAGGATGTAGATGTTCAGATACATATTCTGATTGCACTCATTTAAGCATTCTAATGCCGATTTTGAATTGGAGTTCATTCACATTTTCCACATTTCAAATTCTGCTTTAATTACGTTTTTATTTTTTTCTGGGAGTAATGAAGAATACATCGATAAAGCGTCTTCTAATTCATATTCTCTGCTAAAATTCTGGAATAGCAGACCAGATAAGGCTGATATTAATTTTAGGTGTTTAGAAAATCTATCAGTTAATTGTTGAATAGTATGTTCTAGAAATGGAATGAAACTTTAATATCATCCATATTGCTGATATGAATTGATAATTTTAACTAGATTTTCGGAGATAAGTTGGTTTAAGTGCAAAATGAAAGATTATTTTTGCATCAAAAAATAACTCTGAACTATTTCGGGGGGGGGTTTGAACCACCAAACCCCCCCCCCCCTGGCTACGCCCTTGTTTATACCTACTGCTGAATTACAGATGGCTGACGTTCAATATTGCAATACATGTTCTATTCGTGAACAGCTCCATAATACTTAAACCCTTCCGAAAATTTTCATAATGAACGATTAATGAACTGATCCGCTAAGAAACAGATTGTACGGGCACTGTCTAATTCCAACGAGCGTAATTAAAACTTCATTTAAAATCAACCCCTCTAAGTTTTGATTAGGGCGATTTCGAAAATTCAATTACAAAACTTTTCTGACGATGCAGTTTAATTCAGTTTAGTGTATAAACTCGTAATATTTTACTGAGCTAATATAAAGTTATCGGTGAGCTCTGAAGGAAATAAATAAGTTTAATGTCTTCATATCATTTTCACGTCAGGCACGATCATGCCGGTCTCTTTCGTATATTTTCAGTTTTCATGACGTTAATGCCGTTCCGGAAACTATTCGAGGGAAAACTTTGATGTTCCCAGTTGGAGAAAATGTCTCATTTGAAGACGGTGAAATTGCGTGCTTCTCCTTAGAAAAGAGCTGTAAAATTCATGTCTATATGTGTCACGTCCAAATCGAATTCAACATATGTCAATGAGGTGCATATCGTCCAGGATTTCGAACATCCGAGGGAGATACGAATTAATAATAACTCGAATCGATGATTTTTATTAGGGTTGATTTTTGTTTTTCAGATTGTGGTCGATTGGCATAATGACAACTTTTCTGAACAGCGACCAATGATAGACTACAGGCCCGTGTTGAAAAACTTATGGGTCATTTGAACCACCAGGTGACCTATCTAGAACGATATGAGAGCATAAAATAATAAGATTCAGCACTATGCCGTCACGCATATTTCTATGTGGCAGACGTGATCTCAATTCGGCTCGCGCCGAACGTCAGCTCCTAAACGCCAGCTATGATCGCAAAACACACAAGCTAAACAGCAGACGTTATCTCAGAATAGCCTCTCGCGTAGTTAGATAAAATAACAAAAAAGAAACAGAATTGTGTTAATATCAAGGGATCGTTCATTTTGATTCGCGTGAGTAAAATTCTTCACTCATAACGGTATGGTAAAAATATTTTGTATGAGAATGATCTTGCACTTTATAATTAAAGTAAGCTACAAAAGTCCTTATTTATTTATTTATTGAAAAAAAAAAACATCAACAAGCAAACATCCCAATAATCAAAACTTAAAAAACACATTCCTACAGTTTGAAGATATTTAATAACGTAGTTATGAATTCCTATCTAATACAAAATTTTGAAACCAAAATAAAATCTTGAAGTAGCATTTTTGTCATGACATATAACAAACCAAGCTGGTCTTGATCTGATGCTGATATTCACATAATAAAGCCTGCAGCGAAGGAGAAAATTAATATAATACTAATTATTCTATAAAATAAGACAAGCATGATGTTATGTCATGACACTAATGCTCTTGCTCTTCTAAAAAATAATTTATTACTTTGCAATCTTTCGAGATCCCAAGGTTCGATTTTGTTTTACACACGTATCCAGACTATGGGGAGCAAGAGTTTCAGTTTTTCTGAAATTTGCAGGTTTTTTTTCCGACTGCAATCGCCTTCTACCGGTGAACTTCGATTTCCTTCTGGCCACACTAGTTGGCTGTACAGAAATTTTCACACCTTTTCTTTGTGTAGGGACCATTCGTCTTCTCAGAGAAGAACATGGTTTGAATGCCTTGTACAGTCCACTCAATAGAGAAGACGAACTATTCATATTTTTCGCGTAATTTTGAAGGCAAGGTTTGACTCCACCTCTCTTTACCTCGCCATGGTGGGAATCTTGCGATATCGTCTGCTATTTGGCTCGAACGTAGCGGGTCCTTGCGATCGCAGCTGACGTTTAGACGCTGCGCTCGGGCAAAAGCCGAATTGAGATCACGTCTGCCACATAGAAATATGCTGCCGTCACTTGTAAGTTGTCCAACTGAGTGCAGGTGAGAATTCGAAAGTACAGGTGGAGTGGGTACATTTTGGTCACATATTTTTGTACGGCATTCTTACCATCGATAGATCCGTGAAAAATAATGAGAAAACGCGTAGCGCGTAAAAAAATGTGGAGCCACAAAGTCGAATTTTTTTTTTAATTTTCCGACAGTTACCAGGGTAAATTTGGTCATTTGATTTTGTACGGCATCTGTGTCATACTATTTTAATACTGCTTCTAATCCATTATTCCGCAACGCCGTACAAAAATCATGCGACAAGGGGAAAAATACAGGGTTGCAATCCCCTCTCTTTCCGTAGTCGGGGGGGTGATTTGACACAACATGAAATAAATTTATTTTGAAAGAATTTTATGCAAAGATATTATTTTTTCATGTGTCGTACATTTTCGTTGGTCCAAACGGAAAAAAAGGAAAAATCCATTTATTCGTACTGATTTTCATAGTCTTTTCGTGATTCTTGGTTCCTAGTTAGAAACTATGTTGAATATAGGTTTGTATTCTATCCATTTATACCAAAATATAGACATATTGTTACTGATAATTCCAAACTACAACATATTTTTGAAAAGTACTTATGACACTGAAGTTAGCAGATCCCCTTGTCGCTTGATTTTGTACTGCAAAATTCAGTGTCATGAGTACTTTTCAAAAATATGTTGTATTTTGGAATTATCAGTGACAATATGTCTATATTTTGGTAAAAATGGATAGAATACAAACCCATATTCAACATAGTTTCTAACTAGAAACCAAGAATCACGAAAAGACTATGAAAATTAGTACGAATAAATGGATTTTTTCTTTTTTTCCCTTTGGACTAACGAAAATGTAGGGCATATGAAAAAATATTACCTTTGCATAAAATAATTTCAAAATAAATTTATTTCATGTTGTGTCAATGTGGAATAGCAACCCTGTGTGTTTCCCCTTGTCGTATGATTTTTGTACGGCCGGCGTTGCGGAATAATGGATTAGAAGCAGTATTAAAATAGTATGACACAGATGCCGTAATCAAATGACCAAATTTACCCTGGTAACTGTCGGAAAATTAAAAAAAAATTCGACTTTGTGACTCCACATTTTTTTACGGCGCTACGCGTTTTCTTATTATTTTTCACGGATCTATCGATGGTAAGAATGCCGTACAAAAATATGTGACCAAAATGTACCCACTCTACCTGTACTTTCGAATTCTCACCTGGGCTCAGTTGGACAGCTTACAAGTGACGGCATAGTGCTGAATCTTATTATTTTATACTCTCATATCGTTCTAGATAGGTCACCTGGTGGTTCAAATGACCCAGAATTTTTTCAATACGGGCCTGTAGTCTATGAGATATTTTATGCTTTACCAACCTAATGCTTATAACTCACTTAGTGCAGTACGGCACTCGCCTGGGGCTCGTGCTGCAAATTCCACCTTCGTGAGTTATCTTATCACTTACATTACGTCTCGTTGAATAATGACCCAAGTAGCAGTTTGGTGAATCATTTTTGGGTTTTGACAACGTCGTGCTGCAACTACAGTTGTCAGATTTACGTTGTCTTAACGTTGCGATGTTCACTTTAATGCAACCATTGTTTAAGGATTGTCCTTAAACAATGATGCAACTAATTCACACATGCGCCATCTATGGGAACGAAGTTCATTTCACATAATGACGTTAAAATAGTTGATATTACAACCAAATAATTACCGTGGCCATCACGTAAATACTTCAACTTGTACCGCCATGTCGATTTATTTTCAATCTCATGCATAGAGCCAATTGTGCCAGGGTGGAAACGATTGTTTCGCAACAGAAATCGACAACAAAGACCACTTTACTGTTAAATATACTATTGATTCATGCTGAAAAACAAGCGCGCCTACAATCCATTGAAAATTTCTGGAAAACTCAAAATTGAAAATTCATAATAAGTTATATCAAGGAAGAAATTGCCAATCTTTTTCATGAGTTCAAACGTTTACTAAACGAGATTCAGAAATATTTCGCGCAGAAAATTTAAATAAAGATTTTAAAATCATTTGTTATCGTTCATCTATGTCCCAAAGGTCAATGACCAATTAATTGTTAAATTATGGCGTAGTTCGGTAGTTTAGTTGACCAAAAATTGCACTAATTCTAAACGTTGGGTTACTAGACAACCAATAAAATACCCAAAATGCGACTCTAGTTGGTTATGAAATTTCAATATGATTTGTTTACATTTTATTTAAAATTCGGATAATGTGAATATTGAAATATTATGAATCTTAACTTATTGATGAAGTTATTCATGAAAAACTTTGTCTTAGATGATACCATATCATTATGGATTGAAGAATTGAAATATCACGAAACTATAAGGAAAATAATATAAACGGGATCTTTGCTCGATCTATCCTAAAAATGTTCTTCTTAACTATTCGAAATTATTTTTCATTTGGATCACCGAATGAAATTATTTTGAGGAAGTAGTTGACACAAATATAATAAATCAGTTTAATTTTTTGATATTTTTCATCGTATTCGAAGGTTGCTGAAATGACTACGTGACAACGGTCTCAAGTCAACTTCTTCAATATAGAAAATCTCCTCTGGTAATAGTTGAATCCTCAACGTTGTTTCTGAATCGAGACAACGTTGCAGAAAACTGAAGTTATCTAAGAAACGTTATAAGAACGTCGTTCCTAATCCCAAAATAATAACTACTCTGTATGTAGTTGCTTCAACGTCGTCGCGACGACTAGTTCAACTTTAAACATGCTTAACGTCGCGATTACATTGTATAAGGTGGTCTTCAATGGACGTTTCAATAACGACGAATTCCTAAACCAATGACAACGTTAATTTTGGTGTTTAATGATGAGGTTGTCGTCGCAAAAATGCTACTTGGGTAATATACCTACTATACCAATTAATGCAATAAAATTGAGTGTGGGCATGGAAAAAAAGTTTCAACCTGTCATGGGCAGGTATTTTAACATTTGTACAAGAAGAATCTGGTAATTTTCCAATCATTAAAAACATCATCCAAATACACACTCATATTCATTCTGATATGTTTATTTTCATTTGTCATTCTAGTTGCTGAATATTCACTAGTCAGAATCACATGGTGACATTGTTATTTCGTGGTTAATTGAACATTTCCTGGAATTCATATCTGGTTACTAGTCCCAATTGTTATTTCTGTTTATACCTACTGATACGACCGCCATTTCAATAGAATTCTTAGAAGTGATGTTTGTTCAGAAGAGTAATCAAACCATGGAGAGCTTTGAGTTAGACGACATAATTCCACATAGTAGCTCGGTTCAATGCATTATTATTATTATTGGATAATTTAAATTCAAATTTCAGATATAAGCAATTGTTTCAGCATACCAGAATGGATCTACTGGAGATGTATGACAAACATGCAATAGCAATAGAAATTGATTTAAACAGAATTCAACGATTCAAGAGTCATCAAACCTCAAATGAAGCTTTTGTTCATTCGTAATTATATCCCAACTAAAGGTATTGATATACGGAATTTATGTAGGAGAAGGTGAGGTATAATGATCCCCTTAAGCGAAAATTTTAATTGTGTCTAAAGTTGAAGGCAAAACCGCAAGATTTCAATTGTTGAAGGTAGTGAATTTACTTAAATTTGTGTCGGCCTACTTATTTTTCATTTCATCTATGTAGTTTTTTTGTATTGGATATTTTTGTTAAAGTTCAGTAAAGGATCATTTTATACACCCCTGTGGATAAAATGATCCCAGGGATCATTCTGTATACTCACATTCATTACATATCTGACAGTCTCTACTATTGACTATGAAACAAAAAGAGTAACTACCATTTATGATCAATGAAAATTAATATAGAATTTCAATATTGTTTCCGAATTTCAACATACCTTTCCTATATTTTACAGCGAATTCCCCAAATAAAAGTGACCTGTATAGTCTGTAAATTCTATAAATCAGGATATCGACTGTTCGGTTTGGGGCCCGTTATATGGACCAAGGAAAGAGCAAATATTTTCAATGTTTTCAACTTTTTAATTAATTGACAACTACTACTGCCAAAACATTTCATACAACTAGATCAAAAATATATATAAAATGTAGTAACTATGAACACGGAAAATCTAGATTGTAGCCCCAACATCCTCCGGCGTAAGGGGTTCTTCTCTTCAGAATTCTACAATATCTAGATTTTCTGATTTCTTGTTCCTGTTCTGGTTTCTTCTCTTCGTCATTTTTTCCTGTTTCTAGTAAAAATAATTTTTGTAGAGGACGAATCAGACAACCGATTGTCGTCTTTAATTTCACTACTCGGCAGGCTCCATCTTTTCCAAAATACATTTCTTCAATTTTTCCAATGGGCCAAGAAAACCCTTTCTTTCCTGCACCTTCGACCAAGACTATATCACCAACCTTCTTCCATTTCATTTTGCTTCTTTCCTCTTTTGACTTCCTCTTGCGTTTCTTCTTCCATCTTGTACTGTCCACAAACTCCTTCTGACTGACTTTGGGATCATATTCTGCATTCATATTGAAATCGTTATCTTCACAATGGGGGGCATCGTTTTCTTCAACTTTTGTGTCACCTCTCCAATTATCATAATTTTCAGGTAGTAGTTCAGCAGTATGCTCATCAATTGTATCAATGGATGGTTTTATATCTTCTTTAGGGCCATTTTTGTAATAGTCATCATTGAAGAGAGCTTGCCTTCGTTGCTCATGAGTTTCTGTGTCAAAATCTTCTTCAGAATCCTCATTATCAAAAACTTTTTCTTGTTTTCCTGTTATAGGTTGCATGACTTTTTCTTTCAGGGTGGCTTGAAGTAGATACTGAAGTTTATCTTCTTGCATTATTTTCTGATCTTTGTGAACTTTCTTGAATTGTCCCCGAAAGTTGATCCAATTCTTGAAAATTCCCATCAAATTTTGGCAGTTCTAGTTTCGGATAATTCAAGTTCAAATTGTTCGATCACTTACAGATTTATTTTGCGTAAATACCATTTCATTTTTCATCTTGATAATTTCTTCTCTGAATATTTCTTGCTCGGTAAATTCTTTCATCAATTCGTCTTCATCTAGTGATTCTTCTGACATCAAAATCTCTTCTATAATACTGTCAAGTTCAAAAATTCTTTTTGCTTCATCATCGATCAAATTTTTCCAATTTTCAACTGTATTTTCATCCCTGGTCCCACCAGAACTGGAACACACCTCATTTTCAATTTTCTTGATTCCAGCTCTCAGGATTTCCCGTTTTAACCGCCAACAACTCAACATATCCTGGCAGGATCGCCAAAATGTAAATTCTATAAATCAGGATATCGACTGTTCGGTTTGGGGCCCGTTATATGGACCAAGGAAAGAGCAAATATTTTTAATGTTTTCAACTTTTTAATTAATTGACAACTACTACTGCCAAAACATTTCATACAACTAGATCAAAAATATATATAAAATGTAGTAACTATGAACACGGAAAATCTAGATTGTAGCCCCAACATAGTCGAATGCCTATTTCAACAGAATGGCAAATATTCAACCTCACACCACCTCAGAAGGTATGAACTATATTGGAGGAATCGTTGAGATCTCTCGAATTGTGATTAGACGCATCTCCGTCAAAACAGAATGCCTAGAATCGCCTTCGTAATAATACTGATAATGAATGGAGATTCGCCTAACAGCGCCTATTGAGATACGTAGTACGTAGGCGATTAATTACTGTGGCAATATCGCATCCCTTGTCTGCCAAATGCATGGTCGAATTGACTAATTGGACATGAGACATTCATTTAGAGTGTATATACATATAACTATTCTCCGATGAACATTAGGTGAAAGAGAGAGTGAGGACCCATGTCGAGAACTGAGGGGTACAAAAATATTAAAGTGATGGCCAAGAGAATTATTTTGCGTAAATATTAGTCACAATACTCAACTGTTATGAAATATACAGGGTGGCCCAGATCGTAGCCAAGAAATTTCAACCACGTATTCTACATCGAAAATAAGCCCTAGTTTGTCATATAAACATATGTCGAGAAATGTTTCCTCTCCGAGATAACAGGTGTTAAAATTATAGAAATAAAATAGTTTTTCGTTAATAACTTTCACACTGCTTGAAATATTTTTATGAAATTTGAGACATAGGTTTTGAGCATCAAGGAGCACTTTTCGCATAATATCATTTCTTTCCTATTCTACCAGTGGCGTCCGTACTGCAGCGAAACTGAATATTTTAAAATAGAAAAATGATACGCCACTGGTTTTTGCGACAAAAAAAATTACTATTCAAATCCTTATTCAATTTGGAGCAAACTCGGTCTCTCGACTTTTTGCTGTACGAGGCACCGTTTCCGGTTATAAAATGAAACACATTCTCATGCATAAAGAAATCGCCAAAATTTGTTCACAAAAGTAGTCTTATCATAATTATGTACCGGGTTTTTCACTATAATTTGACCCCCCCTTTAACTTTGTTACTAAAGGAGATACAAAAAAATAATTCGTATAAAAGTTTCACGAAATCAACTGAGGTTTTTTGATATGAGTCCAGAAACTGAAATATATACAGGGTGGCCAACATATTGATGACAACTTCATTTTTTCAAATGGAACACCCTGTATATCTTTCCTCATCTGGCTAGCTCTTTTTCCCCTGATTTCAATTATGTAACATATGTTGGTCTATCTCTTTTATTCTGAGAACTACAGAGTTTCGAATTTTAAGAACCACCTGCCAAGATCTGTAATCATTTTACAAGTGACAGAGTGCGTTTACGGAAAATGCTCATTTTCGGAGTTATGATAACGTCAATGGGATGGATACAGGGTGAAGAATATTGAATTCAACTATATTTTTTCAAATGGAATACCCTGTCCTGTATATACTTCCTTTTTTGATAGGCTATTTCCTCCTGATCTCGAATATAAATGCGTAGCTGGATGTGTCTCTCCAATTTTCAGAGTTTCAAAGTTTTGAAATGATGACACCGAATAAAAAAATATGTGAACTATCTACGAAAATCTTTATATCCAAACAAACTACTTAAAAGTATTATTTCAGAATGAATACTTAACAATTACTCCACCAATGAAAAATGATAAACTATGTCAATATGGTAAGAATAACATCAACTAAAGAAATTGCTGAAAATGACCACCTTCATTCAATACACATAGTTTATATAGTTGTCTCAAGTTGTTTTGGCTATTTTTGATAGCATTATTATGGCTCTGATTTGAGTCAGAAATTAAAGCTTCAAAATTTGTTTCTAATCATTACAATATTATCATTATTCTTTGTGCGTTGACGGAATTAGTTCCGAATTATGAGTTTAATATTGGTTGATTATATATCATTTATATTATTCTCCGCTTTCATTGGTTGTCTTTATTCCTGAAGTAATTTTTTTTCTTCAGGAACGGCTACAAAAACTTGTCCAACGGTGTTATATCGGTACTATTTGTTGGCCATAAAACGGGTGCGCCATTACCAATCCAAAGATCTAATTGGCCACTTAAATATTCACGAACTTCCAAAACGCTATACCAGATGGTTATTGAAATTTGAAACTCTGTGGTGCTCAGAATAAGAAAGATAGACCAACATTATTTACATATTCGAAATCAGGGGAAAAAGAGCTAAACAAATATGGAAAAATATACTGGGTGTTCCATTTGAAAAAATTTAGTTGCCATCAATATGTTGATCACCCTGTATATATTTCAGTTTCTGGACATTTTTTTGTATCTCCTTCAGTAACAAAGTTAAGGGAGGGGTCAAGTTATAGTGAAAAACCCGGTTACCTACCTTATCAAACTTTGGAGATTTCTTTATGCATGGGTACATGTTTTATTTTTTTAACCGGAAATGGTGCCTCGTACAGCAAAAAACCTGGAGACCGAATTTGCTCCAAATTGATGAAGGATTCAAATAGTAATTTTTATTGTCGGAAAAACCAGTGGCGCATCATTTTTTATTCAAAAATATTCAGTCTCGCTGCAGAACGGTAGCCACTGGTAGGAGAGAAAAGAAATTATATTATGCGAAAAGTGCTCCTTGACACTCATAACTCATGTCTCAAATTTTATACAAATATTTCAAGCAGTGTGTAAGTTAATTATCGAAAACATTTTTTTTTCTATAATTTTAACACCCCGTATCTCGGAGAGGAAACATTTCTCGACATATGTCAATATGACAAACTAGGGCTTATTTTTAATGTAGAATACGTGGTAAGAATTTCTTGGTTACCATCTTGACCAGCCTGTATACTACGTATAAATCTTCAAATAAATTGTAGGCCTGACAAAGCAGAGAGGTACCTTTGAGAATCGTCGCCACGAATTTGGCAAAGAAGATTTTTTAGGACGCACTTTCTCTTTAAAAGAGTGCTTTATCACTTTTAGGCAAATGTCTGTAATTTTCGAATTTTGCGCCAAAAATGGTCTCGAACGATAGTGTTCTACTTCGTGTTCAAATTCAATTATGTCCGTGAAGCCGTCAGTTTAGCCGTTAGCACAATAACTTAAGAAGAGATTGTCCTAGAGACTTGAAATTTTGAGGGTGAGTTCGGTTTCCATCCAAGTCGCATAGGGTGTTCCATAAAATATGGCCATTCAAAATTTTTGTACTTCAATATCTCAGCAAAACGAAACCCATAAAAATGAAATATTGCAGCCATATGTAAGATGCTCATAATAAGCCTTATGCAAAATTTGGTCGCCATAGTTGGAACAAAAACCACAGAAAATTCAATTGGAATATTGGGAAGAAGAAAATTCATATTTCCATAAAAAAATATCCGATTCGAATAAAATTTATTTTATAAGTAATAATTGATAAACTGAATGTTCGTGCAGAATATTGTGGCCATAGTGATGACAGAACCATAGAAAATTCAATTCGAATATTGAAAAGAAGAATTTTCATATTTCCATAACAGGATATCCGATTCAAGTGATTTTTTCGGTGAATGAAGACTGTTGTGAGGAACAAATATTTTTGTAACACTCTTTCGTCCAAATTATTTTATTCTTAGGAGTGTGCTGCACCTCATCGTCGTATAGGTACATCGTTTTAAATAAGATATGATAAAAGATCTTGCTCCATTTTTTGATAATTCCTCCGAATCAGCCGACTAGTTCACTCGACGGAAAACACCGCAAAATGATGTTTGTTTGTACACCATATTATGTTGCATGGTTGGAATAAATTAAATTGAATTGAATTCCTTTGAAAATAAAAACCTTTCGATATAACACACACATTTTTCTTCGAACAAACCATTACGATAATATATTCAACATGACGTTCTACTGGATGATTTCAGTTTCAAACCGACAAGAAAATTAGCATTGTTATTACGGTGCTTCATCATAGAAGTTCAATTGCAATTCTGATTATAAGCTATTTAGTATGGAAGCCTCGATGGTATCGACCTTTCCTAAACCAATCTTTGTGACAGCTTGAGGTTGATTTCGACTATTGTGTAGAACCAATATCGGGCAAATTAGATTAGATTGACGTCTAGTGTACATTTCCCAAAGGTATTTCACGAATCATCAATTCGCAGCCTTGGCCACGACGGGATATTCCGTATTCAGCCTGTACGGCAGGTTAATAATTAATAAGATAAAGTTTCATAGGCTATCACAGGTAGGTTCTGCCCAATTCTGGTTGAAATTTCTGGTATCAGTAGAATTAAATGAGTTTTTCACAGTTAAAATGAACGCAGCTGAAATCTGACAAATGTCAATACGAATGGGTCGAAATGTTGTATTAAGACCAAGCCAATAGTTTTATCACAGTGTGTTCAGTGGCGGTTGCTCAGAGGAGGCAGAGGAGGCCGGGCCTCCCCAAATTTCACTGCATTTTATTCAATTTTAAATTCAAATTCAAATAAAGAATTATCACATTTCTACATCTGTATTATTTCCATAATTCTATCTACTATCCAAATCTCAAAGTAATGAAAATATGTTCATTACGCAGCTATCTAAAACATTCATACATTATCCGCAACACACAATACAGCGTAACGGATAGCAGGCAAACTGCTTAGCGAAGGAGGCTCGCCTCCACGAGTCGAGATTCGTTAGAATGTAACATTTCAAACTTCTTCAAATAAACGGTGCGGGAACCACTCAAAATTCATCCTGTGGATCACGTGTGTGTCGGAGGCCCGGCTCCGCGGCATTATTTTCGCTTCTAGTCCAATCGTGGATGGAGATCAGCTGTTGTTTGGATTCCCTCTGGTTTTATTAACGAAGTAATAATCCTCTCAGCGTGCGGTTTGTGGTTTTGTGACATTTTTCGGAGAAGTTTGTAGGTAAGATTTTAATATTTCAGCAAGAAAAATGGAAACGGAAACAAGAAGTGAGTATTATAATGCAAGTAGTGAACATAAAGAAACGCAAGATCCTATAGATTTTATTTTGAATAATAAATTCAGTAAAATGCCTTACGATGATAAAATTTTCCTAAGTCAAGTAATTAAGACACCTCGACGAGCAATGCCAAATTTAATCATTAATTCTGCTCATAATAATCGTGCGTTCTGCGTAGAATGGTATAACAAATGCTAGTGGCTGACAGGAAGCCCAGTTCGAAAAAAAATATTTTCTTGGTAGAGTGGTCTCGGGCCTCCTCGGATTGGAAACTCACGAGCCGCCACTGAGTGTGTTCCCATTTGAACACACAAAACTATCGATCAATTCAAACCCAAAATCTTTTCTAATATCTATCTGATAGATATTCGAAGGAGTGGAATATCAGTTCGACATTATAAATTCTTTCGCAGAGGAACAGCATGGAAATAGCCGTATATGTGGTGAGAATCATGATTATTTCAACCTAACTAACCTAAATGTACAATCGCTAAATAATAAAATTGATCATCTCACGCATTTTTTGAAAGAACAAAAAATAGATTTGGCATGCATAACTTAACATTGGCTATCTGACGACATACTTGATAGAATTTTCATAGAAGATTATGTGGTAGCCAGTGCGTACTGTCGGCAGTCAACAAGGCATGGTGGCTCAGCCATAATTTTAAAAAATGACGTTCCTTTCAATATTTAATGCATTAAATAAAACTTCTTTCTGTTGAAAGGATAACAGAAATGACGGCTATAAGAATAGCAAAGAAAAATCTAATAGTTATGGTTCTATATAGGCCACCATCAGGAGATTTTGATATTTTTTTTATCAATCATTGGCCAGGCCCTTGACGTATGCCAACAGAACTACCCTACGGACCGTTTCATGTTCGCTGGGGACTATAACGTAAACTTCCAAGAACGATCGAATGATAGAATTAAACTAATCGAGCTGTTCAAATCTTATAATATGGACTACATGTTCTCGGACTCGTCACGTGAAGCAAAAAACTCTTCAAGTTGTATCGACAATATATTCACCAATATAAGGAGTGAAACTTGTAGAGCTATTACATGCGAACCACACATTTCTGACCACTTTGCCCAAATCCTCAAAATTCCGTCGAAACGCCAGAAGCCCGCAAGTGAAATGTACAAGATGGTAAGACAAATAAATGAAGCAAACACGCACCGTTTTATACACAGTATAAAAGAACAAAACTGGGGTTTTATGAGTGACCCTGACGCGGAGAAGCAGTATAATAATTTTCACGAGAAACTGATCAAACTATTCCATTCCTCTTTCCCTGAAAAAAAAGTAAAGTTAAATAATCGTAAAAAGTATAATTCCACTAAAGAAATAAGAGATTTAAAAAATAAACTAGAAGCTGCTAAAACAATTGTCGAGGTAAAAAATGATGAAAGTAGTAGAGAGGCGTATAGGGCATTGAAAAGTTCGCTAAAAAGAACTATAAATTAAAAAAAAATAATTAAGTCAGTGAACAAACTTCACGCAATGTGGAAGTTGATAAAACAGCAGACAAATTGTAGCCGTCCAAAAACATCAGATGAACGGAAAACTGCAGATGAAATGAATACCTATTTTACAAGCATAGGTAAAGAAATGAAGGAAAAGTGGAGCCATCACTAGAAGCTTCGATTGGCTTTCTCAAAAACAGTAATTTGAATAATGCGGACTCTCCAATTACTGAAGATGAGGTTCTCAGCTTAGTGAAAAAAATGAAGAATACCGATTCTATAGACTACTACGGAATGTCTGTCAGGCTGTTAAAATCCATTATCCCATATATAAAAATTCCACTCAGCAAAGTTATCAATGACTGTCTCAGTCAAGGTATCTTCCCAGCGAAACTTAAAATAGCAACTGTAACACCTGTTCACAAAAAAAGGAGATAAGGTAAATGTAACAATTATCGACAGTGCCCCAATTATCTACACTTTTCATTTCTTTTCCATATATTAAGGTTTTGGGACCAGCCATAGAATTATTTTCTTCGCGAATATGTAACTTATAGTGTTCTCAGCATATCTGAATATTATCCCGATTTTTTCTGAGTATCCTCAGTGCAAAATGTGCCCTAATTCAGTTGAGTTTCAGCCTCAACCGAGTTTACAGCCTATTTGTTACCAATTCAGTAAGAAAAGCCTCCTCATCATATCCAAGCAAACTCGCAAGATTCAAGTGATATAACTTTTTTTGTACATTAACACACTTTCATATGGTTTGCTTTTCAGATGGAATTCAGTTGAGAGTCCTAGTTGCGAATGCGGAGAAGCAGAGGAGACAATTGAACACCTGATAAATAACTGTTCCATATATAAATTTCAGGATGGCTTGAGAGCTATACATGAAATTACAGATTCGTTTTTGAATTGGGTTATTAATTTTAAATCGATTTAATAGAGTTTCAATCATTTTATTTTTCTGTTCCTTTTTACTGCTTTGATTTTCTCGTTTCAGAATTCCGAAGGCATCCTGGAGAGGGTTATCGTTCGGTCCGAATGAAGAAGGAATCCTTCAATATTCTAATAGTTTTTAAGTGTCATTTTTGTTGAAACGGCGAGACAGGGTTTTTTCTACTGGGGTTTTTCCCTGAGCTCTGGTATCATACGAAAAAATAGTATGGTACCCCGTTTTGCACCAACCTCAGTTAGGGATTTTTTTATTTTTGTTTTATGTATTGTATTATGTTAGCTCTTGATTTCAAAAGAATATATATATGGTTTGATAATTATAGTTTTATCAATGAAATAAACTTTTCTGTGATATTTTCATTAAAAAAGGGGTGTCGATAATAGGTACATCTAAAACACAACCATCCCCATTCATCGACACAAGTGTCGGAAATTGGGTAAAGTGTGGTGTTATTTGAAATACTTCCTGGAGCTTATATACTTCTTTTTTCGGAACAAAAGTAACTTTATTGTATGCGATTCAATCATTATTTATTATGTACCAATTATCGACATAATGATTTTCTTCAAATTTTCCAATTAGAAAATGAAATATTTCAATGTCGATAATAAGTTCCATTCTATGTCGAATAAAGGTTAAATGTTTGCCGATCATAGGGCACCTCGACATGACTTTTCAATGTATTTTTTCGTGGAATTGGTAAGCTCTATCAACAATTTATTTTCAACATTTTGACCGAAAATGATCAAAGTTTCAGTCCAAACAAACCGAAACCAGATGATGATAAACTCTTATGATATTATTTCATACTTTTTCGCAGATGTCGATAACGAGTGCATTACATTATCGATTATTGGTTTCGTTAATGTTTCAGTCTATTCCGAATAATAAAATGTCACGGATGTGAAAAACGTAATGCCTGCTCTAAGAACTTCCAATCAATTCGATGTTACCAGAACCACATTATGAAAGACAGATAGGTTCTGAGACTGTCTTAACCAAAGAGAAGGATGGACTGTTGCTGGTGAAATGGATGTTTTACGTCGCGAAATGTGGATCTTTCATGACTAAAGCTACTTCGTCAAGAAAATAGGTGAAAACCCACTAAGAAACTGCCAAATTCAACGACTCTGACTTAAAATTTTTAATCTCTTCTCAATTCTCACAGAACACTTTGAATGAGTTTAGCGTACACCAAATTTTAAAACGATAGCAACAGTCAATTTCAAAATATAAAGAAAAATTTTTTTTTCTTGAATTTTGATATCCGGTCTCTCGGTAACGAAGTCGTTTCGTTTTCTTCTTAAGAAGTTGAGAAGTCCCCTTTGGCATTTGGTAACGTTATTCTATCAGATTTCACGATTTCATTAATTGAATTTATCGATCCGATTGAATATTTATTTTTCTCTTATCCATACAACTCTTTATTCTTCTTGATTTCACAGTGTCGATAATTGGTCCTCATGTGTGTCGATATTTCGTAATTTCAATTCCAGAGCTGTCGATAATTGGGACATCTGACTTTCAACTTGATTTGAATTTTTTTTTAAATATCAAAACTTTCTGTTAACGATTTCGTCTTTGTTTTTTGAAGTTAAAGGTACAATGAGTGTAAAACTGGCTTTTATGTGTGAAAAAACATTTGTTGACTATCCCAAGTTTCCACTATAGTGTCGATAATTGGTACATTTACCTCACTGACGACCAGAAAAACTATAGACCCACCTCAGTGTTACCGGTGTTATCGAAGGTTTTCGAGGCAGCGCTGAAGGGGCGTCTTGTGAAATTTTTGGAAAGAAAATTACTACTTGATACATCCCAACACGGCTTCAGGCAGCATAAATCAACAATAACTGCAATGATAGACGTTCTAGAAACTGTGTTGGAGGCATATAATTGTTCTGAGGAGGTAGAAATTACATCCATTGACTTGAGCAGGGCGTTCGACAGTGTCTGTCATGAAATACTCTTGGCAAAGCTTGAATTTTATGGAGTACGAGGCACAACAAATAAGCTGTTCCAATCCTATCTAACAGATAGACACCAATCAGTGAAGTGGAATAACTCTAGATCTGATCTTAAAAAATTGAATGTGGAGTTCCCCAGGGATCTATTCTGGGCCCAATTCTCTTTATATTGTATTCTAATGACCTTTTTAGTAATATAGCATCTAATAAAAACTGCAGCTATGCCGATGATACGGTTATTCTCAATAAATCAGAATCTAGAAGCAAACTCCATGAAAAGACAAAAGCCAGAGAAGAAGATGCACGGAGATGGTTCTCAGCGAATGGGTTGTTAATGAATGAGACTAAAACACAGAGGATAGTTTTCACCATCAAAGAGAAAACTGATTCGACGATATTATATTTGGGGTTGGAGTTTCAGCAATCTCTGAGTTGGACCAAGCATGTGACCAACCTCTGCAAAAAATTGTCGACTTCAATTTTCCTGATCAGAAGAATGAGACAATTAGCAGATGTCAATGTCGCTTAAATGACCTACTATTCAAGCTTTCACAGTCTGATAACATATAGCATTATACTGGGGGGGCAATCTACAGAAGCCAACAAAGTCCTTCTTAAACAGAATAGTGCTATAAGAGCAATATACAACATGCAGATAAGATAAGAAATTTTTTAAAGGGAGAGGATGCTTACAACTACTTCTGTTTTCATTCTCACATGCGTCAAATATGTTCACCAACATCAGGATAAGTTCCTTAAAAACTCGGACTACCACGGTTATAATACAAGAGACAAACAGAACTTCACTGTCCCGCACTCAAGAATAGGGAGGACACAACAAGGTCCAAATTATACTTGTCTCAAATTGTATAACAAACTGCCAAAGTATGTAAGAGAATTGAGCTTGCCCGCATTTACCAAGAATGTATAAGAATTGCTTCTAGAAAAGACTATTTATGATATAAATGAATTTTCCGCTCTTTGTCCTTGATTTTATAAGTGTTGTGATATGAGTGTATATTTATTGTGTTTTTTTTTTGACAAATCATATATTTTTAATGGCAAATATTTATATATGTACATGTTTTCTTTTTACGTGTGTAAATAAATTATTATTATAAACGGTATAAGTACCTTTGTTCGATTTCACGATTTTTTTGAAAAACACACCATCATTGACAGAAACCAGAAGAGGTATATCATGGGCCAAATATAGCACTCAATGACATTTATTCAAATATTGGCAGTGTACTGCTGAACCATAAGACCAATTTTGTATCGATGGTGAGGAATATCAGTCACAAGGAACAGTTGTATACAATTTATTCAATGGCAACGTACTGGTCTTCTAGCTCCTTCATCAGGCTAAAAACGAAAATCAATTTATAAACAACGGCATGGATCATACAATTGGTGTACCAATTAAGATATGCGGTAGTTCCTGTTTTGTTTGAATCGGGTGTTTAGTATGTCTCACACATTTTAATACAGTCTGTCTTGCTTTTGTTTATCCCTTTCAGCACGAGAAAAAAAAAGTTAACCAATTTCATGGAAATTCGCTCTATTAGGTCATTAGGACGTGAGTAGATGATAAAAATTGGTAAAAAAATTATACTACAGGGGGTTCAGAAAAAAAAGTACCAACACGATTGTGTATGCTGGGGTTTAATTCATACAAAATACTTTTTAAAAGGTAGTGATTAAAAAAAAATTATTTAGTATGAAACTTTAAAAAACAGTTGTGATCTTTTGTAAGGCATAAATAAACATTGCATTTGATGCACCTTGTACGGGTTCTACTTTTGCAACCATCATGCCGGCAAAATCTCGCAGTTGTTAATGCATCGATGGTAGGAAAATGCTCGTATCCATCATGTTTTTTATCATTACCAGGTAGAGGAGCCCTATAATTTTGCGGTTTTGGAATTGAATCGGCTTTGTCATCCTCGATTTCATCTTGGTATTCATTAGGCCTCTTTCTTTTTGGTGTGGCTAATAAACCTTCACCTATTTCCATCCGAAAATTCAGAAGATCTTTAATTTTTCCTTTTGGAACCCCTGTTGCTCTACTATCTTCCCGATATTGCATCCAAGAGTTAACAACAGCAAGATCCAAAAAATGTAGAGCAACTTTCAAAGTCCATTTTTTCGTTTTTATGAAAGTTCTATAATACTCGAGCTGCTGGTCGCAAATATCCACGCCACCCATGTTATCATTGTAGCTTTTAACTATTTCAGGACATCTAACATCCAAGTGCTGTTTTTCCTTTTTACACCACCTTTTCACTGTATGTTCAGGTTCAACACCAGATGCGTTCGAAAGCAAAGTAACCGTTTTTGTATCCTTCCATTTTACTGCTACCATATTTACCTCATTACAAGAAAGTTGCTCACTATCTCCTCTGCCAAGTTGGTTGTCTGGCTTAAAAGTTGCGTTATTGATTCTGTTATTCATAACGGTCCCTGTTGCATAAATCTTCAATTCAGTTAGCCGTTTCATTAGCAAAGGAGTAGTAAAGTATCTATCAAAATGTACAAAACTACCCTCTGGTAGTGAAGTACAAAGCCTCAAAACAACTGCAGGACCTAACCCGTATTCAATATCTGGAAGGGGAGTGCGCTGCCCCTGGTAAATCTCAAAGTCAAGAGCTATGCCTGTTGAGGATGCAAGTACAAAATTTTTTAATCCTGTCGGTCTTGGTTTTCCTTTAACAAATTGTCTCAAATCACAACGACCCGAAAATGGAATCATTTGTTCGTCAATACTGTAGTTGTTGACTGATCTGTCGATTTTCAGACATGCGTTCCTCACAGAATCAATTATTGGCTGAACTTTCCACAGAGCGTTTGTTGTGTGATTGTCTGGTGGTTTTTCTGTATCAACGAAATGGAGACACATTCTGAGTAAATTAACGCGATCCCTGGTGAAAATGTCGGTAACATTCTGCAGTCTTATTCCTGATTTCCAATACCAGTGTAAACGGGGGTATGGGATGCAACCAAAAATAAGATGAGCACCATAAAGTTGCTTAATTTCTGTTGCAGTTGTATTGAGTATTTTACCTCTCTTAGATAAACAATACATGTTCGTATACGTAGCTGCTTGTTCGAAATGGCCGTCTGGAAAATATGTATGAAAGTATTCCAATGCAGTTTTAACAACAACATCTGTCCTATTAGCTAAAAAGTCTTTTTTATTTGGTTTGTTTTCAGCACTTTGAAAAATCTTTTTACCCCATGTAAATTTAGGTTTTTTCTTTTTAGTGAGCTACTTTCTTTAGTTTTCTGCTCCACGACAACAGATGGACCTGGCGTATCTTTACTCACTGTTTTTTTTACTCGTTCTACTTCGCAGTCATCTGATGAATCTGAGTCGCTCTCACCAAGACTCCTTGGTGGAATGGTACTGCCATCCATCCAAGTTGGGTCAGCATCTGAGTCATCTCCTTCTAACTCAGAATCGTTATTCAATAATTCTAATATCTCCTCAACATCTTGTTGTTTGTCTAAGTTGTAATCTAGAAAAAAAGAAAAACTCACATACAAACATCTAGCCCACACAAATGTGTAGGAGCAGATTAGGTACTAACAACGAAACTACACAATTGTGTATGTACAATTTAAACGTTCAATTTCGACATGAAATTAAAATTTTTATTTGAATATCAATATATAGATAATTACTACCATAGTTGTGAATTCTAAACATGCAGTATCACTATCAAATTATTGTTTATTGTTAGAAAATAATACTTACATTTTCTGCGAAAATTTCGACCTTCCATCTTGCCAAACACAAACACCAGAATGAATAACCCAAACAAACGCACGTGACTTGATGCCGGTCCCAACTCGCAAGGGATACCTACACAAACGCTGTCGCGCGTCCAGAACGTTATATTTCGTAATTTTTTATTTATAATAGAATGTTAAACTTTACCCACACAATTGTGTTGGCAGGTGCTGAAAGGGTTATACTGATACGTCTTTTTTGGTGTGGTTTTAATGCAATTCGATATATTCGAATGATTTATAACCATTATTTATAGGGTGAGATGTGAGATCGCTTCTTCTTATAATCTTATTATTGTTTCCTTGGCCGACCTGGCGTGAATTGTTTATGTTGTTTTGCTTTGTAGGTTCTTTATATATGTTGTTATTTTGTCATCTAGTTTATATTTCATATTTATTATTGTATAGCGCCGTCATTTTAATTATTTTTGTATCTAAATTGCTACACCAATTGTATGATCCATGCCGTCGTTTATAATGTGGTTTTTGTTTTTAGCCTGATGAAGGAGATAAATGCTCAGAAACGTTGCCATTGAATGAATTGTATACAACTGTTCCTTGTGACCGATTTTCCTCACCATCGATTTGAATATTCGGAACGATTATTTTATCTGAACTAATTTTGGACTTCACCAAAGCTTTCGATAGAGTCAGCCAAAAAGTGTCATTGTCTGAATCGGAAAATATAAAGAAAAGGGGCGTAGGATTTGACAAGATGAAATCCTTCATTACATTATCTGTCCTCAAACACAAAAACTGGTACAACAAGGTTTTCTAGTTCTGGAGAAATTGTAGGAGGTGTGCCACAAAGATCTGTGCTGGAACTATACCATGAAGAAATTTTTGGAAGGTCCTTCAGCAGGTGGCTCAGTTTTATGTGCCGATGAAAAGATTCTTTCCTTGAAACCATCTCAGTTGCTGAGGTACATAAAGACTGTCGAACTTAGAAGACAATATGGGAGGTATAACAAAACATTAAATTTTTTAGTATCTTCCTGAAAATAATGGAATTATAGAATTCTACTTTGGCAATCACAATAATAATCACAATAAAGGAAGCAACAAAAAATTATCATTACTGCCATCTTTCAGTTGATGTACCTAAATAATGCTTAGTGTATGACTTCAGAAGAAGCAGATAATCCAATGTATATAGTTTTCTTTATATGTATAATGGTATAAACAGAAAACCTTTAGAAGATCATGTTTGGAAAATTCGTGGATAGATGTCACAACTCTATCGTCTCTAATTCACCTATCGGTTGAAAGATCAATACCCGCAAACTAGAGGTAGAATATAGGGCAGAAGCATAACCAGGAAACCAGGAACAAACGCCATCTATCTCATCAGCTCTATTCTTATATTTATGTTGCGTTGTGCGAGTTTGCTGGATCTCAATAAACAAGGGCTTTGATGAGATAAAATTTAGGAAATGAGAATCAAGTTAAGAAATCAACCAGTCACAAACTTGAAACAAACTGACTTGCGAATTCCAAAAGTTGTTACGCCTAAAAAATTAGTAAAATAGCAAACGTTTTCCATTATTACAATGCTATCACACCATCAATTTTCTAGACTTATTTACTGCAATGTTTCTCCCTATCAATCCCTTCAATTATTTAGTAGGGACATTTTTGATAATCAAATAACTCCAATCATCACACAAAAATGGTTACAAAAAATATACCTCCACCAATAAATGTGTTCATATAATTTTGAATACGCGCCAGAATTCTTTTCTCTCTGACTTCAGAGACATCTGTTATATCGATAGCAATCACAATGGTAAGATGAATATATTTTTCATACAAAATTGTGGTGGCCTCATAGATGCAACGGAATTTTACATGTTTCTTCCTTTGATCCTTGAAGTTTGCCAAAATGTTGGTTGGCGGCGCTCTCCTGAATAAATCAATATTGGAAGAGTTTCATTCCGAAACTCTAGATGGCTCTCTTCATTGCCTTTTCAGGTGAACAGATTTCAGTGATGTCACATAGGATATGATAACTATAAACAAGATAACACAATTAATTTATATCTGAAAAACTCATTGTACATTAATGAAATGATTACTAGGCCAGCAGCAAAGATGATACACAATGACAATGGTCAAATACTGTTCGTATAATGTTAAGGAAGAAAACTATCCAAAGTTGTACTCAGCTAATTATGATATAGCAGCAATAACAGAATGTTATACGAAAATGGAGAAATTCCCATTTTGATTAGTAGATTACGCTGGTTAATATTTTTTTGCATAATTTTTGTATAGCAGATTTATTAAATCTTCTTCTTTCGTGGAACTCAACATAATATAACTTTTTTCGGGGTCAATCAAATTTATTCGGTGCAGTAAGTCCAATATATTCACACGACTACTTAAAACACTTATTTATTAACAATAACTAACACTTATTCAACATAGCCCAGCAGTGTCGCATTCAGGAGGAATTCGCACGTTACGACAATAAGAGAACAGCAGATTGCTTAAATATTTATTCGAACACTGGTTGAAACTATTCCTCGATGATAGTACCCCTAAGAAACTGCATTAGCATAATTGAAAATTGGTAAATCTTATCTTCATAATAACAATATTCAATCTTTCATTGCTGTGATTCTTCACGAAAATTCTTCATAAAATGATAAAAGTAGAAAACTTTTTTTGCTGAAATGTAAAGGGTTTTCCAACAAGAGGTGTTATTTTGATTTTCAAAGAAAAATGCCATTCAATATAAATGATCGGATGTTTATTTCATTATGAAGAAGCTATGCCGTTAATAGTGGAAAATAACATCAGGCAAATCACCACCACGACCACGCTTACAGGACCATATTCTTTTAATGAAATTTTCCATAACCAAATCGAAAAGTGGCTGCCCTATGTCCTCGATAGCCTCACGAATTCCATCTTTGAGGGATTGAATCGACGCTGGGCTATTGGCGTAGACCTTCTCTTTCACGTGGCCCCAAAAGAAGAAGTCGCAAGGTGTTAAATCACAAGATCTCGGTGACCAATAATTGTGATCACCTCTTCGAGAGATAACACGGTAGAGATCGATGGTTTCGTTGCTTGTGTGGCACGTAGCGCCGTCTTGTTGAAAGTAAACTTTGTCCAGTGATGTACTGACGTTTGTGAAATGCCTAATTCAAAAGAACGACGAGAAAAGGACAATATTCATTAGATCTCTGGAACTGGAAGGCGAGCTGTGAAGGTTTTGCCAGAACAGCTCTGTAAGGGGGCACAATAGACCTTAAGGTCGCAGTGAACTGTAACCCCTCTTTAAACTAAAACTAAAAAAAAACTTGTCCCAACAGCTCGAATTTTTCTACCAATTTCTTTATTGTGGTATGACAAGGTGCTTAACAACGACCAAAAACGATCGAGTTTTACGAACCGTCTCTGCCAAATTTTCACCATTTTTATGGTGAATTTCAATAATTTCAATGCGTTCTTGAAGCGTTTATCGTTCCATTTTTATTCTACTTGTCAAATGTCAAAAAATGATAGCTTCAAACGTGACATCTACCGAAATAGCGGGCTATTCAAAAAAACACATTTAATTGGAAAACCCTTTATTTGATTTAGTTGACAGTTTATTCGTCAATTACATTTCTAGGTATGTCATATGAGATTAACTTATCTTGCAGCATTTTAAGCTGAAAGATTCTGGCTGTATATTTATTTCATACTGAACTTACTTTATGGATTAGTCCAACGGGCTTGATAAAATTTTCAAATAAAAAAAGAATCATAGAAACGCTTTAGCAGCATCCCCGTAGACATTTCATCAGTCACTGTCGTAGCAAATTAATACACACATTGATCAAAGAAAGAAAAAATTAACCTCCAGCTCTAACCGAATTCTTCCTGTGTCTTCTGTCGATTTACCACTGGCCTGCTGGATTGATTCACATAATAAGTCAATAGCATCTGTGTCGAAATAAACAAGTGATATTCCTTCCGGAAACACCGCCTGGCAGTAGTCGTTTTCCTTCCCTGAAAAATATGTTACAATCTGTCACAGCGAATTGGATTGCGAAGAAGTCAAAGCAACACTTTCCCGCTGGGGATATCGTGAGTAATGGTCCGTTCGTCAGCGGAAAACAGGTTATGGGCCTGGCCTCCATGTCCGTCCGGTCCATGGGGGTGGGGTTCATTCAAAATTGAAGAGGAAATCTAGATTATTACTGAGGATCTGCCAATCAAAATTGATCATGAATTTTTAACCCACAGCGTTTTACGTCATCCACGTTCGCATCGATTTTTCACTTGTTAATTGCGTTTTTTTCTGGACAGTTATTTGATGTTGATGAATTGAGGAGGATGATATATCGGATTGTAAACCTCAATTTGTGATTGTGTGAGGTTGTTTACGCCAGAGTTATTAATATATCTGTTCAATTCAAACGCTGAAGAGTAAATGAAAAATGAGTTTCGGATTCTGGCACTGTATAAATTATAATATCAATATTTCACCAAATACTACATAAAATGATGAAAAAAATTCACTAGAATATGCAGTTGAAATAAGATGATATTTTTCACTCAGAATCAGAGAACTCGTTAATGCTCCATGAGGCTTTATACAGGGTGTTTCTGAAATAGGGTTCCGAATTTCTACTGCATGTAGAACTCATTAAAATAAGTCAAAATGTTCCTATAAACATGTGCCCTAAAACGCACCCTTAGAAAATTACAGGCCCTTAAAAGGGTTCGAATGAAACTGGTTTTATCCAGTTATTTCAAAAACGATAAAAGATAAAAAGTTATCAATAAATAATTATTTATTCTGACAGGGTATCGTAGCCAACGCTATTTTTTGTTTCCTATGGTAACTTGATTTTCGGCCTAATAATTTCTAGAACATGTATGACAATTTTCAAACTCATTTTACACAAAAACCGCTGCCGATATCGACTTACGCAAAGAGGACATTTTTTACGTAAAACTGTCAAAAATTTATGAATTTGTTAAAAAAATTGCAAAAAAAGTCGTACAAAATTTTTTAGGGACTTGATACCCTTTTCACCCCCCTGAAAAGAACGCCTATGATTCGAATAACGAAAAATGGCCTAGCTCATGTTACTCGTCGTAAAAAGTTGTGTATGTTCCGTTAATTTCGTCTTTTTATCTTTTATCGTTTTTGAAATAACTGGATAAAACCAGTTTCATTCGAACCCTTTTAAGGGCCTGTAATTTTCTAAGGGTGCATTTTAGGGCACATGTTCATAGGAACATTTTGACTCATTTTAATGAGTTCTACATGCAGTAGAAATTCGGAACCCTATTTCAGAAACACCCTGTATATTATATAAATCGAATTCCGCTTGTACATATAATGAAGAACCATTACACAAATTTCATATTTAGAAAAATTTTTCAGGCCAACTAATGCTATGTGTATCATGTTTGGTATGATTTGTATTTTATAAGCTGAGAAAAATTTCTTACCCAACTTTGAATCAACTGTTATCCATAAAAACAATGTGGAACTTGAAATATTTCGATTGTAACATACCAAATTGAACCTCAATGTTAAAATATCTACTACCTGAAGATGAACGAATGATTTCAGCTAGTTCCAAAAATGTTAACCTCATACATTACTCATACCAAAAATTGTCAGTGGAAATTTATTAAATTAGTTAGTATCAGTAATTGACCGAAAACTTGCACACATAAGCTAAAGTGGTGATCACTGACCTACCACTTTCAACCAGGAGTAATTAATCCTTACGAAAAATAAATGACAGCTTAATATAAAATCTTTTGATAATGCCAAAAACTGCTTCTCTTTATAAACTTTTCTTTTCAAGTTAGAAGCCAATATTGACCATAAGTTACTTTGGTCATAAGCACCTGCGTGTTGTGAAAAATACATTATGCAGATACTATTTAATAGTAGGTATATAGTTGTTTTTCTTATGGACAACAGTTTATTAGATTAGAATCATCTTTAATTTTTTTTAAAGATATATTTTTTCTGATTGAATGAATATTGAGCAATATCGCCTTAGTTACCATATGTCATAACACACTCATATTTTCCAAGGGAAATTTGAAACGTCAGGTCATATTTCACTTAGTGCTGATTCACAATGGACGTAACCATAACGAACACGTAAACGTACTTTGTCCGTGAACGTAAATGTGTTCAGAATGGACTTTGGGCGCAGTAGCAAATTATAGACGTTTTTGTAGAGTAAGAAGATGTTTCTGTACCTTTATAATAAGTGTTCTATGAATTTTTGATTACTGTGAAGTGTTGTCATTAATTAAAAATGTATGAAGTATTAAGTCTGCTTTTATTGAGACGATATTTGAAAAAAAAAAAGAAACTGAGGAGCAAAATTCTGAAAGAAGAATAAAACGACGTTGGTGAGTTAGACCTACAAATCATAGAATGTGAACAAATTTCTATAATTAACGTTACAATTACGGACTACCATAAGCTCAACGTAAACGTAAAAATTACAGAGCCTATTGTGAACAGTTCCATATGATTTGCATTGGTTCAACTTTGCGTTTTTCGTTTACGTTTCGGGAGTTTTATGGTTACGTCCATTGTGAATCCAGCATAAAAATAGTATATTATGCAAATTTTCACCTAAAACATCAGAAGAAAGTCATTTGGAGCTTCTGTCAAAAATTTATTGATCTGCTCCCGCGACAGCACTGCTGATTTTTTGAGAACGTATCGTTTATTTTTGTTCTCAACAATTGCTCCCACTTCATCGAATAATTTCACATTCGTTTTTTCCTTCAAATGTAGCATGGACCTTAACATAGGAAATTTTGGCCATAACGTGTTTGGTGAATATTTCTGCGACTGGAGATCGAAAGAATTAATCATACATTGAAAATAACAAGAATCAGAGCAACATACCAAATCTTCAAAATATGCTAACAGAATATTTTCGCTGACACCGTCGACCACCGTTCCACTTCTGAAAGCCTGCATACTCTTCACTATAGGCAGCTTTAGATTTTTCCGGAAACAAAAATTCATGGGCTTTCGCCGCTTGAGTTTCGACTTAGTTCAACATTATTTCAATAATTTTATTTCTGACAAGACGTCAAAATAAAACCAGTTAACCATGATTCTCACAAACACGGCCCATAGCAACGTTAAAAATCCAATTAATTCAAAAATTTACAATCTAATATTAATCTTTTCATTTTAGGAACAATATTGTTTCAATCAGATAAAAAATATTGATTACAACACGAGAAATGTGAATACATTTCTCACTTCCACTCTGACTCTCCATTGTTCCATCACTCAGCTGCATATGTTGTGTTTTTTAATGAAAATCTACAAAATTTTAAAATGAAACTGAAAGTATAATAATCTTTCTTTTACTGAAAAAAAAACATCTTTTTAGACATGCTGAAACATTTGATAACGATAAATTTGGCATAATATTCCATGATTTATATTACCTACAAACTGAGGATATAAGGTCATTCAAATTGTAGTACATATGGAATGTGAAACGAAGAAGTAATAGTGAGGCATATTTTAGCAATTTTTCTATTCTGCGGTCATGAAATCTGAAGAATATGAAATATTTCGGCTTTCATTAGCAGAAAAAAAACATATACTATGAATAACAACAAGGAATTTTCAGATTTCCCTGAATAATACAAAATAAAAAATACTCAGTATATTTGAAAGAGGCCTCGTGTGCAGTAAATTGGAGCTTATGCTCGGAAACCGATTTTTGCAATATGACTTAATATCAATTATGTTCATGACTCGATTTCTTTCCGATGATTGGTGATTGACACAACAATTCAAGAGGAACACTGGTGCCATTATTGAATGAACTCAACTTATCGACTAACTCTCTGCGAAAATAAATTCAGCACCTTGAAGAAGTTCAAGAGACTTCAAGTTAGTGGTTGTAATAATCAATTCTACCTATTCCTGATTTCTAATGTACCCAATTGAGAGTTTTCGCTCGAATTCAGATTTTTTGTCATCAGTAAGTCGGCTCACCTCTTGGAAAAAATCTTTCACATTTGTAGACTTGTTGAATCTAATGATACTATTCAATTTCAGTACTGTTCGTGGTCACCATAGCTCATGGAATATTGTCGAAAACAAAACAAATTAATTGATTCTCAACGTAAATATAAATTTTCACAGATTCTTCAGACACACAAAATTTCGCACGAGCTTTCGTACCTTTATTGAGCGGCTGAAAGCATACTTTGCCTCGATATGACAACCTTCATCGGCCTTAAAAATTTCGAGTATCTTGGTCGTTTGTTTGAAAACTAGTAGTGTTTATACAGGGCGTTTCAAAAAATGGTTATCCCTCTCTTGGATAGAAAGAAAACCGAAAAATAATTGGGTTTTGTTCAGTAAAAAATTTTCGTAGAGCCATCCGTATTCAAGATAGAGGGCGCTTTTTACACGGATCGTACCAACTAGTATTGAACATAACTTTTTAAATATCAGATTTATTGAGCAAAATTTAAAGTGAACTTAAACATCATTCAATTTTACACTAAAAAGGTACTCTTGAAAAAACTCGATAATGTGTATCGTTTTCGAAATATTAAGATTTGAAAATTATGAGGTAACACCTGTAACGGTTGGGAGTCAGCTATGAGGTCATTGAAGTAATTTTGAAACAAAAATATTTCGCAAACGGTACACACTATCGAGTTTTTTCAAGAGTACCTTTTTGGTATAAAATTAAATGATGTTGAAGTTCACTTGAAATTTTCCTCAATAAATCTAATATTTGAAAAGCTATGTTCATAACAAGGTGGTACGAACCGTGTAAATAGCGCCTTCTATCTTGAATACGGATGAGGCTACGAAATTTTTTTACCAAACAAACCCCAATTATTTTTCAGTTTTCTATCTACCCTAGACAGGGGATTACCTTTTTTTGAAACACCCCGTAGACAAACCGCCATATGGAGACCTGCACTTTTTCACTGGTGGATCAAACTAAGTCATTTGAGATTACTTTCGTCGCCAAATCCGAAACTACAAAACAAGAAGATGCTTAGTCACGATAGCTTCTAGTATAACTTAGTTTGTAAATGAATCAATCGATAATGCTCTGCAGTTAATATAACTATAATAATTATATTACTAATTTTCAGTTACTGCACTGGAACTGAGAATTAAAGGAATCATTACAACTAATGTCTTGAAACGTGTTCGTATAAGTTAAAAACTACACACCGAGGAGTGCTTGATATTATTGTATAATAGCAAAATCAAAGATGACTACCGTTAAAGTTCACCAACATTTTATTGCCATACTAGCGATATAACTTCTTTATCCAGGCGACGATCGCTGTTTCGAGAGCCAGCTCGCAAGGTGCTGAAAAGTCTGCATTATTCATTGGCGGCGATAAAGGGATTTGCGTTAAAACTTTTATCTTAGCGGTAATTTGTTTACAAAATAGCCGTTCGGCAAAAACTTTGCCGCGGCGTGACGTGCGCGGCAGTTTGTATAAATAGAATGGGTCTGCGGCGAGAAAAAGGCAAATACTGGCTTTGTTCCTTTCGGGGATCAGCCGTTCCCATATTGGATCGCAAGAAATCTTCAAGATTGTGAGGGATTTGCAGCCAGTCCCAAATCGAACCAGAACATTTCATCCAACTTTTACTACGTGACTCTAATACCGTGGAGCCTCCGATAACACCTAAACCTCGATTGATATTTATGAAAGCTCAAGAATTCGGGGGATGTTTCTTGATGCATGCAACGTAAGCAGATATAACAGGAACAAACTCCGAACTGGCTAGTTCCCGATGGTCTCGTTGTCCAGATTTTTTCGGTTTTCTTTTTCCGTGCACGATCTAGGGACGTTAGACTCATAAATCAGTGGTATAACGATCTGATAACATTCTTCGGGCATTAAGGACTGGCGATTTAATTATATAAGGGATGTGGGTAGGGGGTGTTAATAGGATCGTTGATTCTCTGAAGATTGCTGATTAAAAGGTCGTCCTGTTCGCATCTACGAAGAAGAGATGGGGGTTGATGTTTTTTTTTTATTTTCAACACGTCTTGTTTGGTTTTGAGATTGATGATTTTGGTTGGATTTTGGTTGTCCCAGTTGAATGCATGCCTACTCGAGAAGAGAATATCCTAATAAGAAGTTACTGTGATGTCTTCATACAACGCAACAAGGTAAGGTTTGCTTATTCATTCACATATTTGAACAGTTAACCCAAAATAAATTAAGTGTGAACAAAGAAACTAGTTTCAAGGCAATTCGTGCAATCAGGGCATCTTTCTTCTCGAATTGATCCACAGTTGACTTAACCCATTAGGTACTAGCGTTCTATTCATGGAACAGTAAATCATAGAACAAATATTACAAATAATTTCTTTCTCTATGCAGTAAACCTTACTAGCTTTGAGAGCGGTCAAATGAATTTATGATGGTGCAATTGTTACAAAACCAACGGTTTTAGCAAGTAAAAAACTTGCTTTGTTCACGAAGTCATACTCAGCTTCTTGAAAATATTCTCAGCTCGTATCAGATCATATCGTACCTTGTCGTTGATATTTTTTATAAGTGAAATGTCGCGCAGTGAAGATCGAGTATACATATTTCTCAATTATTTCAACTATAGCTGTGAATAACTGATGTTTTGTATAGTTTATATCTGAATCACAATGTTTTCAGTAAAAAACAATAAAAATTATATTTCATACCTGCTAATATTTGATGTTTTTTTGCGTTTCTGATATGGAACAATAGGTTTGTAGGATACCATCCGTGTCCAGTTCAAGATATTGCGGATTTATTGGATTGTAATGAATTTTGAGGGGATTTCGAAGCGAATAATGTATGTCGAACGGCCAAAGCGTAAAGACTCATCAGACAAGGATTCTGCAGATGAAATATCTGTAAAACAATTTCGACTCGATATGGAAAGCAGTTCAAGGTCGGGAAATTTTTCTGTGACAGATTATGTTAAGGAATACGAGATTTCAGATGATGTTCCATTATCAACCATTGCTTCAATATCGAAGAAAGCTCAGCGATATATGTATATGGGCAAAAGAGAAAAAAATTATATGTTCAGGTAACACTAAATAAAAATCTCTCTTCACCCAGTGTGTGGAAAATTTAACGTCAGTCTCTGTATGGACTGTTCCATTCAGTTTCACACAGTTCAAAGCCATTTTTGCTAATATTCATTGAAATATAACATAAATCAGTTCTCAATATTATATTTCTTTTTTTACATCCTATAGGACTAGTGTTCCATATATAGAACGGCCGCCATTTTATAAATGTCAGAGAATTTGGGAAATATTTTGATCTCTTGGTGTTTATTATGCATTTTCTAATACGATTAGGGATTATATATCGATATTGTGAAAAATTTATCAATTCAGTCCCTAATGGATTAACCGACTCAGAATTTTCATAAAACAAGTTCACTCAAATGGCAAAGGAGAGATATCCACCTCCTCAACAGTTTCATGAATTCCACACTGTTTGCCTACTTGACTTATAGAGAAATATTTCCTTATCACATGTTCAAGAAGTGTCTTTTATCTCTGCTTCTGAATCAGCTGCCTTCATTACCCATAATAAATAACATCAAAAGGTGTTTTTGGCAGTGAAAGTGTTTTTCACAATGTGCATGTCTTTGTCTCTTTCTCAAGATATTTTCATAGATTTCCACCTTTTTTGAGAACCTGGTTCAGTTTCTTCAAAGGATGGAGGTGAAGTGTTGAGTATCCTTTTTTGTCGAAGTTGTTGCCCTCCTTGCCAAATGATGAATATCATCTGAAATACGTACATATGAAATAAAAGTCTTGCATAAAAATAATCAAGTTATCACGGGAGTTTCCAATTGATCATAGGTGCAGAGTATTGTTTTCATTTCATATTATCGCATCGCAGTCTCAAAAATAGAAAACTCCATTCTCGAAAAAAACCATAATATCACGAAGAATTCTAAATTTATTAAGAACGATAATTTCTGTGAAGATATTGTTTGGGACTTCCTTGGTACAACAGGGATCATTTGCAACATATTATTCGTAATTCAAATGAATTTTAACTGAGAATAATAGATTATGTTCATCTCGTAAAAATCTGGCATAACTGAACTAATCAAATTTCAGATAATAATTCCATTTTCCATTGGTTTTCAGGAAAGTACCTAATGGCGGGTCACATGGGTGTGACGTAACGCGTAATGTAACACGTAATGTAGGGCGAATTCTTCGTGTGGACGGTACCACGAGCATTACGCGCGAGTAGGCGTCCACAACGGCGCACCGACCATAGCACCTCACCAAGCCTCGCCCCTCAAAAATAAATAAAGCATGTTTCCTTATACGAGTGTCCACAACGTAGCACTGACCTACGCACCTCACCTAGCACCGACCAGCGCACCAACGAGCGAAATTCATTTTGTATTTATTTAAGCACCGCACCACGCACCAAATATGACATAACCTCAAGATTTACGTGTGTTTATATTTGTCAAACGATGTATTCGTTCGTTGAAGGACAATCACTGTGCGAAAAATTTCAATTTCCAATCATAATAAGGAAAGATTTCCAAAATCCTCAAATAACTGAACTATTTTCCTAGGACTACGAATCAATGACATGGTTGTATAAAGCTCACGAATGCTATTGGAACATTATCTATCGAACTATTGTTCAATTTAATGATTATATTGGACATAACTAATTTTTACAGCTCTAACCAGAATCAACCTACTAACTGATGATTACTCGAATAGTTTTGGTTTTTTCATTAGAAAGTAAGTGGTGAAGAAATAACAATGAAATCTATATAATGTTTCCGTTCATGTTCGAATCAATGAAGAAGTCGAAACACCGGCCTCCTACAACTCGATAAAGAACACATATCAAATTACTGTTTCAATATTCAAAATCATTTTATCACATTTGAAGTAATATTGATCAATGTTGAGAACACGATGTATTCAACGGAAGAATTAGGCATTCAGTTGGTTTACTTTATGATAAATGATTAAGTCCAGTATATCTAACCATTCTTCGACTACTATTGCTTTTATGAATTATATCGCAGAATATAAAGTTTGTTGTTTGAATTAACTGAAACAGTCTTTCCAAATGCATTTTTAGGTTTTTGAAGATTTAAATGCTGATTTGAACAATAAAAACAAAGATTCATAACCTAGAAATAGGCGTGAGGGTCGGGGCTTCAATGTGGACAGTCCAGGGCTTGGTGCATAGGTCGGTGCTATGGGCGAGGGTCAGGGCTTTGGACCAGGGGCAGTGCCAGGTGCGATGGGCTAGGGTCGGTGCTCCGTTGTGGACGCGCACTCGTCTCAACGTTCGACCCGATATAGCGGAGTGTCCGTTTTTCTGAAGAACTCAACGGGGCTAGCAATTATTGTTTGGACTGTCATTGAGTGGAAAAACTGACGAACCAAATCATACGGTGGATACAGGAAGGTTTGACCCATCGAGAAGTGTCCCGGCGGTTGAATGTTTCGCAGTGTCGTGAGTCGGACTTGGAATAGGTTCATCCAAAACGACTCAGTAACTTATGTTCATGGGGGAGGTCGGCAGCGCAGTACAACAGCTGCCCAAGATCGTCTTTTGATCCTCAATGCTAGGAGAAATCCCACTTACCCGGCGTCGCGGCTCAATAGATCACTGAGAGTTGCAACAGGAGTTCTAACTTCGAACCAGACTGTAAGACGACGACTAAATGTTCGTGATTTGAGTGCACGTAGGAGGGTACAACATCCCCGTTTGAATAGGGAACACCGGGTTCATCGACGGCAATGGGCTGAGGAGCACCGTAATTGGACACTTGAAGATTGAAGCCGATGTTTATTTACGGATGAGTCTAGATTTCGTTTGGTCAACTCCGATGGACGTATTCTTGCTTGGAGGGAAAGAGGTCGGAGGTATGCAGTACAGTTTATGGTACCCACAACAGCTTTTGGCGGAGGTTCTATATGTGTATGGGGAGGCATTTGTTTGAACCAACGCACAGAGTTGGTTGTTCTGCAGAACACCACCATGATCAGCCAGAGATATCACGATATGATTATTGAACCCATAATTGTTCCGTTTGCGGCTGCCGTGGGCGAGAATTCAATTTTAATTGACGATAATGCCCGTCCACCCCGTAGTCGTCTGGTTAATGAAGCGCTAGAAACTCATGCTATTGATAGGATGGACTGGCCAGCTCGCTCTCCAGACATGAATTGCATCGAACATGTCTGGTCTGAGATGTCTAGACAATTGTCAACCTTAGAACAACCGATCAATAACCTGGAGGACCTTTCTAACGCTTTACGGGATATTTGGACGAATTTGCCCCAAAATTTGATAAATCGTTTGATCGAAAGTATGCCTCGTAGGGTAGAATGCTTGAGACGAGCTCTAGGGGGACCAACCTGGTACTAGCTTAACCGAAACTTCAGCCTTCTTGTGGTTTCATCATAAAATTTTTATGTTATTCAAACACAGAATTTTGAGTATTCCTAATAAAGTCTTTTTTCCTCTCCAACTTCCCATTTTTTCATTTTTTTCTCAAGTGAACCATATTATCAACTGAAAATATGACATCAGTCACGAAAATTTTCATTCTGAGAATTTTTTAGCAAAAATTTGAATAAAACTTTATTAGTGCATCTATGGGAGATGATTACCTTTCAGTAGGGTCCTGTAGCGGTCTTCGAAGAACAGAAGATCCGAAAAATCATCGCTTGGAAGGCCAAACTTGGTTTAAAACACCCTCCTGGCCAAAGAGCAAATATTTGAGTATTTTGTGTTTGAATATTGAAGGCATTTCAAAGGACAAGAGTGATTATGTTTCTAAATTAGCCGAAGAACATGGTGTCGAGGTGGTGCTTCTCCAGGAAACGCATACGGAAACTGAAGAAAATCTTCGTGCGAGGGGATCTCTAAAAGGTTATGTTTTAATTGATTTTTTACTAAGTAGAATATATGGACTTGCTTGTTACGTTAAAAAATCATTAGAGTGTAATGTGTAACTGAAAATACTCTGATATCTGACTAAATTTATAATCTTGGAGCGAATATTTCAGAAATACATTTAGAACAAGTAAGTGATCCGTATCAATTGTTGAGCAGTGTAGCTTATAGGCATTTCATCTAGGTAGGTACGTACACAATACATAGCTATTTACAATTTTTTGGGCGAATAATTTGTAATTTTTGTTTGTGTGGTACAATTGAAATACATTTTATTCTCATGAAAAAACTTCTGATATTCTCAAAAATTCAAAAATATTTTCCGGAACCCCTTCAATGGACAGGAAAGCGAGGCGACTCGTTTAAAAGGGGTGAAGTTTCTCTTCAAGATTTGGTTTTTCGGCGGGTTGCGCCTCTAAATCAACGCTCTGTGTATCATCACTTCTATAGTTGTGATCTCTAACACCGCATTTGACACATCCTTTTCAGTTGGAAGTTCTTTTGTTACAATATTAACATCGACATTAACGAAATCATTTAGAGTAATACGTTTCAGAAGGATCTATCCCCCCTCCGTAATGGTTTAGTTTATGATCGGGATTTTATACCTACGTCCGGCAAAATTATGGAAAAACGTCACCCTTATACCTTTTTACCAATACATTTCCAAAGAGTGATGTTCTTCGAATATTTCGTTACAGAGAGAATTTACTTCGTTTTAGAGGGTGTTTTTAACATTGAATTTGATTCAAGGTGCAATGTCTTGAACTGAATTCGTTATACAGACGTTTACTATATAGGGAAGTTTCACTGTATATTAAAGTGAACGAAATAATAATTGATTTCGAAACAGTGTGATATCAACAACGTTGTCAGACAGTTTGAAACGTTATAAACTGAAAATATTAAAAATTAGCCTTCTTTTTTAGTAGGTACTCAAAAAATATTGCGGAATTCCCGGATGCATATTCATATCCCACGTACCGTAGCGCAATCGGAAGTGATCCGAAGCCGACGTATATTTCACGCGCGATACCGCAATGTAACTTGCGACATCGAACGTTGTTTATGAATTGTGAAAGATCGCTCCGGACAATTGGTTAGAATTGATTTTGTACAGAAGAAAATTTCTTGTCACAACCTATTATTGAAGAGATAAAATGTTTGGGTGATAGACATGTATTTGGAATACTTTGAACCTACTTACATATTTTATACATAAATGAAAAAGTGTTCGAAACCATATAAAAAGAAATCAAATAATGCAATTGATATTGAAAACAAACATATTTATTACCACAAAATAACAAATCAATTCAGAAAAAATAGCCATCTTCATCGCAATATATTTGGTAAGTATTTTCAATCCCTGAGGGATTGAAGGTAGTTTGTTACGGTCCTAGCATTTCTTCTCAAATGTTTTAGCAACGCTTTCAAAGCAAATCATTTTTCTTAAAACATAGATAAATTGAAAAAAGTAATCATCGAAATCAATATTATCTTAAATTTATAGGCTCACAGAGCCATCTCCAACTGAACTGTGATGATGGTATAGATGAAAAAGATATAAATATAGATATAAAAGATTTTTTCAATTCATCTCTGTTTGAAAAAAAATTTCGCTACGACCTCCATAAAGGCAAAGACCTTCTTTCCCATTTCATTTCATCTGTATCGTTAAATCATTTTTGGATGAAAAAACGATTTGATAACCAGCAGAGTTGATATTCTGAAGCTAAAGTAACAGCGAATATGATATTAATTTTTTTTTAGTTTTTTCAGACCTAAACTGCATAAAATTATTTATGAACCAGGAGACTAAAGTTCTCTCAAAAGAACGGTGAAACCTTTTGTCTCTGGATGAAAAGTAACACTTTAGTCCCTAACTTTATAATAATTTATTATAACTTCCTCAGACTGTGAACCATGAATAATTAATGAAATAGTTTAAGACTGTTTCTGCTTGAACTTCATAATCTAAATTTTGGAGGTTAAAACGCATAAATTTGAGATTATAATATATGAGAAAATAATAAAATTCTAGAACACTTACTTCAATTTCACTCTCTGTGTTTAGTTTCATTCTAATTGATTCGTAGTTGATTTTCAGATAATTTGAGATTATTTTTTCTACAAAATCCATTTAGAGTCGGTTGACAAATTAATGCGATCTTCAAAAGTTATAAACAACGTTCGAGATCGCACATGTCTTTGCGATATCGTACGTGGAGTAGGTATGCCTTACTTACGTCAGCTTCGGGTGAATTCGGATTGCGCTACGATACGTGAGATATGATATGCTTTCCGGATTGTAACTGATCGTTTCGTGAAAAATATTCGAAAGGATCCGTTTGTGTTCTTCATTTATTTTTTTCACTCTAGTGGGACATCATTTTAATTATTCTTTCATGATAAGTGAAACGATTTCGACAAATGCATTTGGAAATCTATACCAATCTCATTAGACCAGCCACCAACTATTGTAGGTAAGTAACGGGGTAAAAAGCGTAAATATCAAGAATACATCGAACAAGAATAATTGTAAGTCATTCCTATTATAATATAATCCTGTCCTAAAATTATCGTCAGTGATAGCAAGGTGGTAATAGAAGGCCAATAATTGACATAAATATTCATATTTTGTTATGGTTTCCATCAGTTATACGAGATTTTGGCCGACAATGAATAATAAATAAACGGTTGTCTCATAAATCAAACAAAATTCAACCCAATTATAAGCTTATCGAATGTCAAAATCAATTTGGTTTTACCGTCCTGTTTATTCGTTATATTGAATGCAAATATAAAATTGGCGAAAAGGTTAAATCATTCGAAATCTATCCATATATCATTCTGAATTTTATTCACCTATCTTCAATTTTCAGTTTGTGTTATTATTTATTTAAGAAATTTTGTTGGATTGAAATTTTTATGGAAATGAGGCATTCCTCAAAGCGTCGTCCGCATAACATTTCTTTGTTGTTTTTATTATTTTCTTTGGTAATATATGCACATGCACATACCATATCAGCTGCTTCCTATCTATAAATTCTGTCTCTTTTATTTTCATATTTTTTCTTATTATCAAATTCGCTTCCCTATCTCTTCTCGTCGTATTGCATCAATAGCTTCTATCCTCCTCAGTTATTTTTATTTTTCAATCGCCAAGTTTCAGATCCGTATACTAGGGTACTTTTCATTGGTGTTTCATATACTCTTATCTCTTTTTTCCATCTCTGTGCTCCATAGAATACCATTTAGCGAATTTATTTTTTTTGTCCCATTTGTTAGTGATTTAATTTTGTTGTCATCTGTTCCTTCTGAATTGAAGTTGATACCAAAGTATTTGTAGCTATCGCATTTCTTTATGGTTTCATTATTTTCTAGCTTCAAATCAGTGGTTTCTTGTCCAACACACAGACACAAGGATTGTGTTTTAGATAATATATTCATATGAAAACCCCATCTTCCATTCTCTTTTTTTATCTAATGAATCTAAAATGAGTCGACGTTTCGTACCTAAACGAAAATCTCTTCGATCAAACCACGTAAACGCCAACAAAACTCCGAAATATGCAGGCCACATAAAACGATACGAAAAGAATGAATTGGAATTCACCAATGATCCAAATCTGAATAATCGACATGAAAAAAGTTCGGGAACATCTCCAAACAAACAATTCATGATAATCACGTCGAATTATGCCAGAGAATAATCTCGCATTCTTTGAACACAATAAGGGACTTATCCGACTTCAAGTCACGAACTGCTAACTCAGTTGCTTAAATTCTCCAATAGACAGCAATTACTCTTGTCTGGATTTTCTTTTCGATTTCGACATGGAACGGACAAGGTCCTGAGTTAAGTGAAGATCCACCAGTCGCGATGATTCCTGGAAAATGTCCAGAGATCTCTGTCGTCTCGCTTTGCTCCTATAAACTCCACTTATCAGTCGAAATATCCGACCGTTGGGGTGAGAACTGAGATCTTTATCTGATAGTGACATGCTTTTTGTTTTTCTTACTGAGACTGTTCGAATCAGATGGAAATGTCGAGTAAGGGGTGAATGAACTTGGACAGAAGCCAGTATAAGTTTTTCAGGAATACAATGAAATTTCACAGATGGATGGATGAGTTTTTATTTTGATTCTTCAAATTTGAAATTCCTGGAATGAGTTTGTTTTCGTCCTTTTCATTTATTCATTCACCTTTTTTATTCGTTTACACCGTGGGTATGGTCGGCCTTGAATCAAGAGTAAGTCCTTACTGAAAAAGGTCCAGAGATCTCTACCGTCTCGATTTGCTCCTCTAAACTCACTTATCAGTCGAAATATTCCACCGTTGGGAGAGAACTGAGATCTTTATCTGATAGGGACATGCTTTTTTTTTTTTTCACTGAGAGTTTTCGAATCATATGGAGATGTCGAGTGAGGGGTGAATGAACCTGAGCAAAAGCCAGTATAAGTTTTTCTAGAAAACAATGAAATTTCACAGATGGATGGATGAGTTTTTATTCTGATTCCTCAAATTTGAAATTCCTGGAATGAGTTGGTTTTCGTCCTTTTCATTTATTCATTCACCTTTTTTATCCTTTTACACCCTGGGTATGGTCGGCCTTGAATCAAGAGTGAGTCCTTACTGGAAAAGGTCCAGAGATCTCTACCGTCTCGCTTTGCTCCTCTAAACTCCACTTATCAGCCGAAATATTAGACCGTTGGGGTGAGAACTGAGATCTTTATCTGATAGGGACATGCTTTTTGTTTTTTTCACTGAGAGTTTTCGAATCAGATGGAAATATCGAGTAAGGGGTGAATGAACTTGAGCAAAAGCCAGTATAAGTTTTTCGGGAATACAATGAAATTTCACAGATGGATGGATGAGTTTTTATTTTGATTCCGCAAATTTGAAATTCCTGGAATGAGTTTGTTTTCGTCCTTATCATTTATTCATTCACCTTTTTTATTTTTTTACACCGTGAATACGGTCGGCCGGGAATCAAGCGTAAGTCCTTTCTGGAAAAGGTCCATAGATCTCTACCGTCTCGCTTTGCTCCTATAAACTCCACTTATCAGTCGAAATATCCGACCGTTGGGATGAGAACTGAGATCTTTATCTGATAGGGACATGCTTTTTGTTTTTCTCACTGACTGTTTTCGAATCAGATGGAAATGTTGAGTAAGCGGTGAATGAACTTCAGCAAAAGCCAGTATAATTTTTTCGGGAATACAATGAAATTTCACAGATGGATGGATGAGTTTTTATTTTGATTCTTCAAATTTGAAATTCCTGGAATGAGTTTGTTTTTGTCCTTTTCATTTATTCACTCACCTTTTTTATCCATCTACACCGTGGGTATGGTCGGCCTTGAATAAAGAGTAAGTCCTTACTGGAAAAGGTCCAGAGATCTCTACCGTCTCGCTTTGCTCCTATAAACTCCACTTATTCGTCGAAATATCCGACCGTTGGGGTGAGAACTGAGATCTTTATCTGATAGTGACATGCTTTTTGTTTTTCTTACTGAGACTGTTCGAATCAGATGGAAATGTCGAGTAAGGGGTGAATGAACTTGGACAGAAGCCAGTATAAGTTTTTCAGGAATACAATGAAATTTCACAGATGGATGGATGAGTTTTCATTTTGATTCTTCAAATTTGAAATTCCTGGAATGAGTTTTTTTTAAGTTCTCCTTATTTATTCATTCACCTTTTTCATCCTTTTACACCGTGAGTACGGTCGGCCGGGAATCAAGCATAAGTACATCCTGAAAAAGGTCCAGAGATCTCTAGCGTCTCGCTTTGCTCCTCTAAACTCACTTATCAGTCTAAATATTCCACCGTTGGGGTGAGAACTGAGATCTTTATCTGATAGGGACATGCTTTTTGTTTTTTTCACTGAGAGTTTTCGAATCAGATGGAATTGTCGAGTGAGGGGTGAATGAACCTGAGCAAAAGCCAGTATAAGTTTTTCAGGAATACAATGAAATTTCACAGATGGATGGATGAGTTTTTATTTTTATTCTTCAAATTTGAAATTCCTGGAATGAGTTTGTTTTCGTCCTTTTCATTTATTCATTCACCTTTTTTATTTTTTTACACCGTGAATACGGTCGGCCGGGAATCAAGCGTAAGTCCTTTCTGGAAAAGGTCCATAGATCTCTACCGTCTCGCTTTGCTCCTCTAAACTCACTTATCAGTCGAAATATTGAACTGAGATCTTTATCTAATAGGGACATGCTTTTTGTTTTTTTCACTGAGAGTTTTCGAATCAGATGGAATTGTCGAGTGAGGGGTGAATGAACCTGAGCAAAAGCCAGTATAAGTTTTTCGGGAATACAATGAAATTTCACAGATGGATGGATGAGTTTTTATTTTGATTCTTCAAATTTGAAATTCCTGGAATGAGTTTGTTTTCGTCCTTTTCATTTATTCATTCACCCTTATTATTAGTTTACACCGTGAGTACGGTCGGCCTGGAATCAATAGTAAGTCCTTTCTGGAAAAGGTCCATAGATCTCTACCGTCTCGCTTTGCTCCTCTAAACTCACTTATCAGTCGAAATATTGAACTGAGATCTTTATCTGATAGGGACATGCTTTTTGTTTTTTTCACTGAGAGTTTTCGAATCAGATGGAATTGTCGAGTGAGGGGTGAATGAACCTGAGCAAAAGCCAGTATAAGTTTTTCAGGAATACAATGAAATTTCACAGATGGATGGATGAGTTTTTATTTTGATTCTTCAAATTTGAAATTCCTGGAAGGAGTTGGTTGTGGTTCTCTTTATTTATACATTCCCCTTTTTGGGATGAAAACGGAGATCTTTTTGAATCAAATGGAAATGTGGAATTGAACTACTTTTTCTGTCGACCTCGAAATAAAAGGTGATTTTAATGTGTACGAAACTGATCATTAATGACCCATTTCAATGCTCAATTTTTTTGGCTATTTTAATGTGCAATCCTCATGGCAACCGTTCACAAAGTATTCAGAAACACTACGAGAAATGTCAAAACTCTACTGGATAATAGATACATAGAAATTTCATTATGACAAATGTATGTCTTGTGCAAAATGAAAATGTATTTCAATTAAGAATTCATACACAATTCATATTGAGATCATCGGAAAAATCTTGTAATCAACTCGGTTATTAATCGAGCGATTAATGGTCTCGAACTATTGAAGCGTTCGCTCCGCTCACGCTTTAAAATATCTTAACCATTAGTCGCTGTCTTTAATAACCTAGTTGATTAAATAACTATTTCCGCAGACCTCGAAATAAAAGGCGATTTTAATGTGTACGAAATTGATCATTGATGATCCATTTAAATGCTGTATTTATTCTATTTTAATGGGCAATCCTCATGGCAACCGTTCACAAAGTATTCAGAAGCACTACGAGAGATGTCAATACTCTACTGGAACATAAATACATACAATTTTTTTATGTCATATGTAGGTCTTATGCAAAATAAGAATGTATTTCAATCAAGAATTCATACACAAATCATATGGAGATCGTCGGAAAAATCTTGTAATCAACTCGTTTATTAATCGAGGTCTCGAACTATAATTAAAATTTCTTGACCATTAGTCGCTGTCTTTAATAACCTAGTTGATTCAATAACTATTATACTCTTTTTATATGATTTTTCGTGAAATTCTTGGATCATAGTGTTGCATGAATTCCTGGCAAATGTTCACAAAACGTCAGTTAGATGAATGCGAAGTTATGGAAATATACGGAATAGTAACAGTAATTAATTCAAAAGTTTAATCCTACACAAACAGAACGTTCCTCACGTTGCATTGGATGTAAAATTCAAGCCATATACTAGATGCGTATTCCGCATAGCAGAATTGCCTGCAGCACCAACAATTCCTCTATTTTACAATTATCATGAAATGCGTTCCGTTGTGCCATTGGCAAGAGAGTTGAATTTTACGCCCGAAAATATATCAAACGATAAATGACTGCAAATTAAGCAGATAGGTAAAGGTAGAAACATACGAGGCAGCAAACACACTGCTAGGAATAAATTGCCCCCAGGCAAGGTAACCGGGCTGCGGTTTTCAGATTTATTACGCGTTTGCAAGCATTTCAAACCACAATCATGGAATTCGGGGTGATTTTAGATGTCGATAAATGAGTTATGCTCCGCCTTGGAACCTTACAATTAATTTTGGATGTCTGGTAATGATTCTAGCGAGGTTTTGGCCAAGAAAAGCATTGTTTAGAACTTGCTTCATTAAGAGAACTCAGCAGAATATTCCTGATATTTACTACAGAGCTCATCATTATCATCATCATTTTTTCGAATAAAAATCTTACCGACGCGACAGCACTTTTATTGTATGCATAACCATTCACTTTAGTTCAAATAGATCTCATTCTTGCAACCCTTTGAACCAGAATTTTGTTAATAAACCCGATATCCGGTAGAATCAACTTCAGGGATTCATCAAGTCAAGTAGCTTGATTTTTTAAAGAAGAACTTGACTTGGAAGTCAAGCTTGTAACGAATACATACATGACTCTGGACTTGACTTGATGTGAGATAATTATTACTTGACTTGATATCAAGCTACTTGGTATTACTTGATCTTGATACAATACGTACGAGTCGTACTGCGCTTACTTCTGCAAGTTCATGCGCGTTCAGGGGGTTTCCCGAGCTCCGAGCTGAATGAAGCGATCGCGCAGTCTTCTTAATTTTATCTAGGTGAATAGAGAGGTATTTTTGTCCAAGTGTGTGAGTCGTTACGTCACATAATTATATTAGTGTTTGAACCTGTGCAAAAACTGAGTATTTAGGCGTTTTCGGATACTTACTCGGGTTAACTCGATCCCTAACCTTGGCGTTCGTTTACCTACCCCGAACATCCAACCCGTGTTCGGAAAGTACGGGGTTATTAACTCGATCACTGACCCAGGTTGATTTATCGTAACCCTACTCGAGAGTAGGGTTCTGGAGGCACCGCATGCGCACTGCAGTTCAATTTTGTATTTGAAAAAAGCGGGAATAAGTCTTCTACTCCTTTCTAAATAATTTCATATATTCTATTCCCAAAAATTATGGAAAGAGAAGAGAATTTGGCTCATTGTAAAATGAGTGGTTCCTTGAGACGAGAAAATAATGTGCAACAACTTCTTCATAACTTTGTATGCAGATCTTTCTGCGTAAAAGCTGAAGCCTTATTTACTTCTTTAATATAGGTAGGTACTCGAATATAACATTGAACAAGTGAGGGCACACCAGAAATTATAAGAAATATTTTACAGAAGCCAATAAATCCTGTAAAGCTAAAGGAAATAAGTGAATAAATTGGAACTGAAAAAAATAAATTCTCTACTTCTCAAGCATAGGTAGTCAAAAATGTAATTAAACATGGAAGGGCACACGACAAATTATAAGAAATATTCAACAGAAGCTCACAAATGCAAGCATATCTAGAGACAATCCGAGAATAGACTGGGATCGAAAAAATAAATTCATTAATTTGTTTGGTTATGTTATTGATACGACTGTCACTTCAAATCCTAAACCTGATGTGTTCGTAAACACTGAACCCGGGTCCGAGACCCGAGTAGATCCGTCACGTGACTCGATGGATCGAGTTAGTAACCCTGAGTAAGTTTCCGAAAACGCCTTTTCATCAGAAATAATGGAATTAGAAACCAGCTTGTCAGAATATGAGATTGAGGAAAATGCTCAATCCGGAGATCGTAAACTTTTACAAGAGACAACAAATAGATTATTCACAGATTATTTTACAGTTGAACAAGATTCGAAGAGTTCGCGAAAAAAATGATAAGCAAGAGAAATGTACGTTTTGCACAACGAAACCCACTGAACTTAAAATATTTTTGATTCTCATATTCAAGTTTGATGAATAAAAGTATTTTTTTGCAAGGTTCATCCTAATTTCATAATTTATTGATGCGAACACTGCAAAAAAAATTTAATTGAAAATCAAGTAGCTTGGTAGAAGTAATTGATTTTTCGAATACTCGATAAATTAATACTTGACTTGACTTGACATTGAAAAACTACTACTTTACTCGAACTTGACTTAATTTCAAGTCAAGCCAAGTCAAGTAGCTTGAATATCAAGTCAAGTCGTGAATCTCTAATTAACTTCAAACGAAAACTTCAAATGATTATTGTAACAAATTGATGTCATTTCAATCAATCAGGCTTGCTTTAGGTTCCAGAGCCTCAATAAACTCTAGTATCTAAGAGGGCTTTAAGGAGGCTAAATCCGAGTTTCTAATATAATTTTCCCGTCCAAGAGATTCTTTGGGCTGGCTCGCAATGTAGAGGTATTCTGTAACTAAGTGAACAAGAGTTTCTTTTTATTACCCTCACAATATACATTCGTCAGTTTTTGTCAAGCTAATCCTCGTCATATGCTTTCGAAGCCGACAATGTCATGCTTAAAAGCCGCTGTGATCCAAATACTTTTTGGTCCTTGCAGATCTGAAGTTTTCAAAAAATGATTTGAAGTAATTCATTGTTGGAAGAGTCAAGAGTCCATCAAAGTGTTTCTCCGAAAAGTGAACTTATGTCATAAATGAAGTCATAACAGAAAAAAGGTAGTTCACATTTCGCTTGCCGCGACTGTACATATGCCTATACGACGGAAGGTTCAGGGACAGTTAGACAAATGGCGTTTGTGCCTTCCTTATGGGCAGTGTACAAGCTTTTTCATATCCTTCGTTTAACCGGGAACCCTGACCAACAAGATCTTTTTGTTATTGCCCATTTCATTTGAATTTTTTCGGCACTTCCATATAGGCTTTGAGTCGATGGCATAATAGTTCAGTGCTTTGATATCAGCTTGACTATCAGGATGGATCACAATGTCCAACCCTTGATGGTTTTTTTCAAAGTGCTTCTACTCGCATATTTCGATTGCTGTATTTTTACCTGAAAAACACTAGAATAGGAACCTAACGACGATGTGTTAGCGACGGCACCTATCGTGGTTTTAAAGCCATCTATTTACCATTTGACGGAACTACTTTGAAGTTGAGGATAGTGTTTCCTTTTTTCCATTATTCCTTCTACCATAGCATCGAGTTCTCTCGGTACCCACTTTTGCGATCATAACCTCAATAGGTAGGTTTACTGATGAGATCTTCTTGGTCAAAGATGACCAGATTCTCCGTCTTCTGAAATTCATACGGGATTTTCTTGATTAAATTCTCGACATGAATGTTCCTTCTGGACCTTGAATATGTAATCAACCCTAAAGTCCGTTCACGAAAAGTTGTCGGTTGGCCATGGAAATTTCATATATTCCACTGGGTATATTAAAATTTTAGGTATGTTGTTTATTTTTTGTCAGATTGATATTGCATAGCGTTCTCTGATAACTAGCAAGCTCGTCAGACGAGGCTGGGTACATTCGGCAACCTTGACCTTATTTTATGTTATGGCAGCAAATACTGCCAACTTCAGATAAATAAACAAACGCCTACTATGCGCTCAAACTTTCGTGAACGGACTATAGATATTTAATATGTGGCATAGGTCTTGTAGAAGTTATCTGTTCAATGGGAAATAAATTGTGTGAATCTTAGATTAATCTAGTTGAGAAAGAGTTTTCTGAAATGAATGAACTAGAATCAAACCACTTTTGTTTTTGTTAATATCAGTTTGAAAATTTATGAAAGATAAGTCTCAGTTGTCTTTGGTACAAGAAAGCTGGGACGCCAACTGACCTGATTACCAAATCTGTACTATTCAGATGAAAAATCGTTCTGTAATATTTAGTTGGTTCCAGAAGATTCCTTCTAAAAGTACAAACTCAACATGTTTTGTTGTTCAACTTTCAACAATTTCTATAGCAACACGTTGTGTCTTGTCAATGATCATGCTAATCAATAGATTAGCATGATCATCGGAATATCATCGGAAAAATTTATTTAAAAACCAATGTTGCCAATAGGCAACATTGGTTTTTAAATAAATTTTTCCGTCGATCTCAAAATGAAAGGTGATTCAAATGTGTAAGAAATTGATCGTGTTGATGTATAATCAGTTATAATATCACAAGAGCATAGACAATATCCCTTTATTTACCGATTCATTCGACGTATTTCGTGAAATACGTCAATTGAAGAGATGAATGATCGGAAAATATTTTCCTTCCTGGAGTTGATATTCGTTACGATTATATAAAGAATAATTTTTTTAATTCTTAGTTGCTCCATATTAATATTGAAAGTAAAATTATTATAACAACTATTTGGTGTATTGTTGGTAATGTTGGTTATGCTGGAGGTGAATGGATTAGGTATTCTTCTCTTTCTTCCGATTATTTTTTTAATGTATTTCAAATAAGGTTTCAAAGATTTATATGATGAGTGGCCTGTCATTTCAATAATTTTTTGTAAGCTTGCTCCTGGGTGTGACAAGATACTCACAGCAGAGGAGTGATTTGAATGATCTGTTATTCTTAGTTTTTTTCCTATCTATTTCGGTACTTTTCGCTCCTGTACGTGTCCATTTACTCTATTGATTTGATCCCACAAGGCAATTTTTGTATAATTCTCTTGTTTCCTGTCAAAAGTATCTCCTATATCTTCATCCGGAATATCAGCACAAAACACGGTAGAATATTTTCAAATATAATAATGATTTTCCATGGTGTTTTCTGGTGTTAAATTCACAATTTCTTGATCAACTGCACCACTTGAACTGAACCAAAGCACTTTACCTTTTCAACTTCAAATTGAGACTAATCACATTCAAATTGGGATTAAACAAATTCAAAATGACATTAAGCAACTTCAAAATGGTAACCACAATCTAATTGGGAATAATACAATATCATATTGGGAACTGACATTTCCACTTGACTTCGATACTCCAAAAATAATAAAGGTTTTCATCAGATCATTTTTTGTGTTTCGTATATTATAACTATGTTGCGTTATATAAAAGGATCGGAAGCAGCGAATGTTTGAAAGCAGATTTATGCTGTATAAAAATAATTTTGATAATATCAAGGGTATTTTTGAATAGATGCGAAAGATTTGAGGGGTTGATTTCTCAGATCATTCAATGAAAAAAAGTTTTAACAAATGTAGGCCCAGAAATGCATTGTTTCCAAGATACAGGGTGTTGAAATTTCTCTTGAAAACTGGCCGCAAAATTTGGTACGCCACCGAGTTATTTCAAACTAACAATTTTATTTGAATTATTCGTTTAATTCGTGACAAAAATCCATTTTGCCTTTTTTTCCTGGGAGGCATCGTTTTATGAGAAAAAATAAAACATGTCAGAGTTGAGCCCCAGATACTATGTGTTAAAGTTTTATTTTCTCACATAAAAACGGCGCACCGCACGAAAAAGAGGTAAAAGGTTTCACTACAAACTGAACTAAGAATTCAAGAAATATCTCAGTGGTTACACTTATTTTATTCAGTTTACAAGTGAAACTTCAACACCATTTTTTTTGGAAAAAATGCATTTCAGGTCCTACATTTATTGGAATTTTTTTCATAAAATTATCTGAGAAGTCACTCCCTCAAATCTTACGCATCCTGTAGATCAGTATTAAATTCAAGTGGAAATGTCTATTTCCAATATAAGATTGATTAGTCCCATTTTGAATGTTCTCAATTCGATTGTGTTTACCATTTTGAAGTTGCTTAATGTCATTTTGAATTCGTTTAATCCCAATATGAATGTGATTAGTCCCAATTTGAAGTTGAAAAGGTATAGATTTTGAAGAATTCACTGACATTCCATTGAGCTTGATCGTTACTATGGAAATGATCACAATATGGCAGGAGGAGCAACACCAAAAAGTTTATATCACGTCGTCCAGGGGTATATTCACTTATAAATACGTCGTTACTAATAAAAATTTATGTTTTTTATCATTATTCCGAAATTGAATTCGATATTCAGAATGAAACACCACTATATCTATGGGAGATGATTACCCTTCAGTAGGGTCCTGTACCAATATTAGAAGAACAGGAGATTCGAAAAATCATCACTTGGAATGCCAGACCTGGCTCAAAACACCCTCCTGACCCAAGAGCATGGATAAAGTATTTTGTATCTCAATATTGAAGGTATTTATTAAAATAGTTTTAAGTTTCAATTTTGTAAAAACGTCAAGACAGGTTTTTTTCTGCTGAGGTTTTTCCCTGAGCTCTGGTATCATACGCAGACTAGTATGGTACCCCGTTTTGCACCAACCTCAGCTAGGGACTTTTTTGTTTCATGTATTGTATTTTGTTAGCTCTCATTTCAAAAGAATATATATATTAGTACATGAGTTATATAATCATATATTAAATATCATTGAAACCAAAATGAACGAGATTGGAAAAAATATAAACAAAGCAACCATAGAGCGATCTGTAATCTGGAAAATAGTTTGTATCACAACCACAGCAGAAAGAAACGGGACGCATAAATCTGATTTTTTTCCTGGCCCGAGATCGATTCCAAGAAAGCAATGGGCTATTTTTCTCCCCTTCCGACACTGATGACCACAGATAAAGCGTCCCATCCTATTCTCACATACACACTAAGTACCCCCGAATACGCCCACTGTTTTCCGCCCAAGTCCCGGGCGCCACAGGCCTGATCCGTGTAGAGACCGTGCGCGATCGCAGGTGCAATTTATCGTTCTCCAAAGATCCGAATTTGAGATTTATGCGAGCCATCTGGGAAACTATTGCCTATACTTTTTATAAGGCGTATAAGTTGGAGATATCGCGAATTTATATCAAATATCGGTGACATCAATCCAAGCTTGAGAATTTCTCTCAACACGGGGAGCTGCGATGCAGTAAGGGAAAATGGTCCACTGTGGGACAAATTTTATATTTTTTTGAATTACTGAAAAAGTAAAGTTTCCGTAATTTCTGGCATTACGAATAGCTTGCTTAATATTTCCCTGAACCTTGCTGTTAATGAAGATCAAATTTCCCGATTTTCATTCTTTTTTTCAGAACGTCTCAATGTGAAACATTTTATGTTCCACACTGCGACAAAGCAAATTCACAATGACACAAAGTAAATCATAATTATTTTTATAGAGAAATAAAGAAATATAAATAAATCTTCCAATAAAAAAGAAAAATGAAAAGGCATTCATCGTAAATTAGCTATGACTACACCATGCCTTTTTGTCTGCCTGACCGATTCCGCCTGAAATTTCAACAAAATGCGCATGCGCCTGAGTCTGTTTTGGTGTCTATTTCAGGCTTGCCAATAAATAAAACTGGTTTATGGAGAGCGTCCACCTATCGGCAGCGAACGAAGCGGACGAATCGGATTTTAGAATTCTTTGTATAGAATGTTGTAGCTTGAGAAGTACGATAGAGAAGTATATCAATCCAGAATGCAGTTCCAATATTATATTGAATAATAACCAAAAAGACAAAAGAAATATTCCACATACGAGTTAATACAAAACCAAGCGATACGTCAATGTCACACCTTACGCGCCTATATTGTTAACATAAAAATAGAGTGAGATCACAGAGCACATAAATTGTTTTCTTCAACACCCTACCCCAATTTATGTAAACTGACAATCTCTAACATTTAATAAATCTCGAAAATAATTGAATTTAACTCTAGGCAATGGTTTAGTTAACATGTCGGCTAACTGATCCTGACTAGGAATATAACAAATCTCAACCTTTCTTTCTAAAACACAATCTCGAACAAAATGATATTTTGTTTCAATATGTTTGCTTCGTTTACTTTCAAGCGTTGCTGCAATTTTTATACATGACTGATTATCTTCGAAAACAACTATTGGATTTACATTTCTAAATATTTCTTCTAAAATTTGATTCAGAAACAAACTTTCAGTGACAGATGAACAAAGTGCAATGTATTCAGATTCTGTACTAGATAAAGCAACTACATTCTGTTTTTGACTTTTCCACAATACAACATTATTGTTCAATCTAACTACATATCCTGTAATACTTTTTCTATCAATTTGATCATTTGCAAAATCGGAGTCAACAAATGTATATATCTGATTTGCTTTTTCACTCTTTACATATTTTAAGCCATAATTTTTAGTTGTATTTAAATATCTAAGTGCATTTTTGAGTTGATTCCAATGTTCTTCTTTGTAGGAATTTTGAAATCTACTAAAGTAGGAAATTGCATAACACAAATCTGGTCTTGAACCCAACATTATATACATCAGACAGCCAATGAGTTCACGATATGGTAAATTTCTGTCATATGATTCATTACATTTGGGTAGATATTGTTTTGGTTGTATTGGTATATCACAATTTTTAGACTTATCCACATTAAATTTTTTCAGAACTCTTTCAATTAAATTACATTGAGAAATATATAAAGAATTTCCAATTTTCTGAATTTCTTATCCTAAGAAAATGAATTTTTCAGATTTTAGTTCAGTCATTTTGAAATTTCTTGATAATTGTTCTTTCAAGTTATTGAGTTTTATTGTAGATTTGGACATGAGAAATAAATCATCTACATACAGCAATAAATAACTATCATCATTATCAAAATAAAGGCATGGATCTTTCTTTGAACGCTTAATTCCTAATTTTGAAATAAAAGTGTTAAAAGTATTATTCCAGCATTTAGGTGCCTCTCTTAAACCATAAAGAGCCTTAACTAATTTACAAATCTTATTAGGTTCTTCTTTGATACCTTCAGGTAAATACATGTAGGATGGATTTTCTAAAGTTCCATATAAAAATGCTGACTTAACGTCCATCTGCAACATGAGCAAATCCTTTTCTAAGCCTAAACTTAATAGCACACGAATTGTAGCCATTCTAGCTACTGGCGAGTACACATCTTCTTCTAATGAATCTTGCTGAAAACCACGGGCAACTAGGCGAGCCTTTTTCACTGTTTTATCACCGACAACTTTTTCTATGAACACCCACTTGGAATCGATTATTTTTACATCACTAGGTTTTTCCACTATTTCCCATGTTCCTTGTTGTTGAATTGAATTCAGTTCTTCTTTAATTGCTTCTTCTCATCCATTTTTCATTTCAACTGCTTCTCTATATGATTTTGGTACACTGTCTGGAAAAATTCCAACTGATAGTGCTGCCATAAGTTCATAATCTTTGAGCCAATCGGGTTTCTTCTTAATTCTTTTACCTCTGTTCTCTTTACTCTCAACTTCGTTTGTTTTCCTTAGTGTGGTTTCATGTTCTTCATCATCACCATCATGTTCTTCGTTCACATCCTGTAGGTACATCTATAACTGTTTGTTTTTTTTCTGATTCATTGAATATGACATTTCTTCCACATATTATCTTTTCAATTTCTGGATCCCACAATCTATATCCATTGTTTGTGTATCCCATCATAATTACTTTTCGACTTTGGGCTTTGATTTTCTACACTCCTTCGGTATAAGGTTATAAGCAATGCATCCAAATAATTTAATTTTGTTCAGATCCGGCTTGACACCGTACCAGATTTCAGATGGTGTTACACCATTCTTCAACGTTCTAGAAGAAATTCGATTTAGTAAATATGCAGAACATAACACTGCCTCTCCCCAGTATATTTTTTCTAGTTTTGAGTCAAAAATGAGACATCTAGCCATTTCCATCAAAGTTCTGTTATACCATTCTGCAACTTTGTTGTTTTCCGGATTATAGGGTATGGTATACTGCAATTGAACTCCTTTCTTCTTACAAAATGATTTTAATTCCTTTGAAGTGTATTCACCCCCATTATCACATCTAAGTTTTTCTATATGTTTCTGAAATTTAGTTTTGACCAAACTTGCATATTCCACAAATGTTTCTGTTACTTGTGATTTTTCTTTCATTAAATAGCACATTCAAAAATGAGAATAGCGATCAATGAAGGTAACTATATATTTATTACTATCATAGGTGGCTGAATTCATCGGGCCAACTACATCAGTTGAAACAATTTCTAAAATATGTTTTGCCTTTAATTCATCAGGGATACTTGAAAATGGTAGTCTGGTTTGTTTAGAAGTCACACATGTTTCACAAATTCCTGAATGTGGGAATCTAGATGAATGACCCATTTTTCTATGTAACAATGTGTCTTCATGAATTTTACTTTTGATTACATTGACTGAATCTCGCGCATAAAATTCTAAGGTGTATAATTTCCCTTCTAATTTTCCTTTCATAATCAATTTACGTTTGTCTTTGATAAGTACCTCATTATTTTCAAAAATTATTGATAATCCTGATGCTTCTAATTTAGATACAGATAGTAGGTTAATAGTTAAATCTTCACATTCCCATACATCTTTCATGATTATATTTCGCCCATCGATGGTACTCAACTTCAAATCCCCTTGTCTTACAGCTTTTATACTTTCTCCTTGTTTAGCAACATTCATTACCCTTTCGATTTTTCTGGCATTGATCAAAAATTTATAGAAATCTTTACTTATCAAATGATGGGTTGCTCCACTGTATATTATGAAAGTAATTTTTTCTTTATTTAAGTAATAAGAATTTTCACTTACTTGTTCTGCAGTCAAGAATGTGATTTCATCGTCTCCTTCAGCACTGTATGCCTGCTGTCTCTGACCACTTCTACAATCTGCTGGTTTGTGACCATATCTTCCGCAATTGTGACATTTGAATGGAAATTTATTTTTGTATTGACCATTACCTCTTCCTGAAGCTCCTCGAAAGTTTCCTTGACCTCTTCTATGATAATTTCCTCTGTGACTTCCACCAACGTTATCTGTGCTCTTGAAAACAGCTTCTGGTGCATTTTCCTGTGGTTGGTCCTTTTGCTGTCTGGCTTCCTACATCAATAGCTTGCCTTTCACAAATTATAGTGTTACTGTTCCTGCTTGGCAAAATAGTATATCAAGAGCAGTTGTGACACCTTGATAATTATCTGGCATAGCTGATAACAACTGTGAAATGACTTCTGTTTCTTGAATTGAACCACCATTGTTCCTTAGTTATGTGACAGTTCTCTTAAATTCAATAATGAATTCATTCAGGGAGGTTTTTCCTGTGAATTTCATGTTTCTTAATGTTCTTTGTAATCGAACTTGGTTTGCTACTCCGGTTTGTGAGTATGTTGCTTTTAAGGTCTCTAAAATTTCCTTGGCTGTTGTTTTGCTTTTAACCATTTCTAGTACATTGTCTCCAAGTGTATTGACAATCAAATTTCTGGCTTTAACTTCATTCTTTATGAAACTTTCCCTACGAGTTGCATCTGTTCCACTTGGGGGGTCAATCTTAATGATATCCAATACTCCATGATGTTCTAATAATAATTTTACCCTGAATTCCCAGTTCGAATAGCCTGTTCCATCGAACTGTTTGATTTGATGCTGTATTACGGACATTTTGATGCTTCTTATTAATTTTAGGTTACTTCCTCGTGCGTCTTTTTACTTCCTGCTTTTCCGTTGATATCTCCAACTAAAGTCTGGGCACATAATCTGTTGTAGCTTGAGAATTATATCAAACCAAAACGCAGTTCCAATATTATATTGAATAATAACCAAAAAGACAAAAGAAATATTCCACATACGAGTTAATACAAAACCAAGCGATACGTCAATGTCACACCTTACGCGCCTATATTGTTAACATAAAAATAGAGTGAGATCACAGAGCACATAAATTGTTTTCTTCAACATAGAATCCGATTCGTTCGGCGCGGATAGGTGGACGCGCTTCTATTAGTTTCTATACAAAGAATTCTAAAATCCGCTTCGACCGCTTCGTTCGCTGCCGATAGGTGGACGCTTACCTTTAATCGATCACCACACTTGGCGTAACCTAATATATTTTTTCTTTTGAATTGATCAATAATAAATATGTTTATTACTCTTTACCTCTGTTCACAGATTTAGTGAATGGGCAGATTATAATAAACAAATAAATATACATATAATAAAATGAATAAAACAACACACCCTTTTACCTATAAATGAATTCAAACTTATGACTTTTATTGTCTGATTTTTAGCTCATCCTGTAAAACCCTCTTCTTGTTATTTTTCAGAATAACAGAGTTATGGTTACCATAACAGTTATAAGTGATTTTGTCAAATTGAAATTCATCTTCTATTGTTTGCATAATTATTTTCCATATCAATACAAAAATACCATATTATTCTTTCGAAAATATTCAAACAAAACACAAGCTTAAGGTGAAATATCAATGTCGTTAATGTTTGCAATTCTGAAAAGTAACTGCCTGAATCCCCTTGAAATTAAAATGGTTCTTAGATCTATCTTTAATATGAAATATAGACAGACTTGTAGAGGTGTTTTCCGGAATTATAATATACATACTTTCACTGGTCTCTACATTTATAATTGTATAAAATTTCTTGTTCAACACAGGGAATTGTTTGAAGAGTACCTATATAAATAATAATGTAAGAACTAGGCAAGTCGACTAATATCTTTACCCAATTCATTCTTTAACGATAACGCATAATAACGCCTCATACATGTGTATTAAATTATACAGGGTGTTTCATTGGGAAAGGGAAATACTTCACAGGTGCATAGGTGGCACCAAGACGGTTCTAGAGATACCCCATTTATTGGGTCTCACTGTCTTCGTAGCCGAGATACAGGGTGTTTTATGGATTTTGCCCGTTTCTTCCTGAGGCCGTACCAGACGAACCACCCGGTATATTTTCTTCATATTTGGCAAATATGTTCCTAATTGAGAGCCCAAACATATCATGCAATAACCGCCTCGAAAATCTAGGTCCTGGTTAACAAAAAATTATGAATCGTTTGAATCCTCGAAACAACACCCTGTACATCGGAATTTTGAAAATCTGTTTTAATATTCGAAAACACCACTAAAAACTAAAGTGAGACGTATACTTCAAATTTTCGCGCAGAAAGTTTTACTGCACAAATTTTCAAGGTAAATGTGAAGTTTTCAGTAACTTGGATACCCGAAAGTGGTTTGAAGTGACTTTAACAATGAATTATCAACAATATTGAATCCATAATTATTTCAACATTACTTTGTAATTCATTTCAACATTGGTTTCCCTTTTTATAGCCGTATACTTGAAAATCCAGGTCCGGGTTAACGAAAATTATGAATCGTTTGAATCCTCGAAACAACACCCTGTACATCGGAATTTTGAAAATCTGTTTTAAAATTCGAAAATACCACTAAAAACTGAACTGAGACGTACACTTCAAATTTTCGCGCAGATAATTTCAATGCACAAATTTTCAACGTAGAAGTGAAGTTTTTAAGAACTAAGATACCTGAAAGTGGTTAGAAGTGACTTTTAACAATGAATTTTATCAACAATATTGAATCCATAATTATTTCATCATTACTTTGTGATTCATTTCCACATTAGTTTTCATTTATTGAGAAGTGATTTGCATTATAACGTATAATAATTATGGATTTCAATATTTTGATAATTCATTGTTAAAAGTCACTTCAAACCACTTTCAGGTATCCATTTTCTTAAAAACTTCACTTTCACGTTGAAAATTGTGCAGTGAAACTATCTGCGCGAAAATTTGAAGTGTACGTCTCAGTTCACTTTTGAGTGGTATTTCCGAATTTTAAAACAGATTTTCAAAATTCCGAGTTACAGGGTGTTGTTTCGAGGATTCAAACGATTCATAAGTTTCGTTGACCCGGACCTGGATTTTCAAGTATACAGCTATAAAAAAGAAAAACAATGTGAAAATGAATTACATAGTAATGTTGAAATTATTATGGATACAATATTGTTGATAATTCATTGTTAAAGTCACTTCAAACCACTTTCGGGTATCCTAGTTCCTAAAAACTTCACTTTTACCTTGAAAATTTGTACAGTAAAACTTTCTGCGCGAAAATTCGAAGTATACGTCTCAGTTTAGTTTTTAGTGGTGTATTCGAATATTAAAACAGATTTTCAAAATTCCGATGTACAGGGTGTTGTTTTGAGTATTCAAACGATTCATAATTTTTTGTTAACCCGGACCTGGATTTTCGAGGCGATTATTGCATGATATGTTTGGGCTCTCAATTAGGAACATATTTGCCAAATATGAGGAAAATATACCGGGTGGTTCGTCTGGTACGGCCTCAGGAAGAAACGGGCAAAATTCATAAAACACCCTGTATCTCGGCTACGAAGACAGTGAGACCCAATAAATGGGGTATCTCTAGAACCGTCTTGGTGCCACCTATGCACCTGTGAAGTATTTCCCTTTCCCAATGAAACACCCTGTATAATGCCCTACTAAACATATTTCGCAATTTAGTTAATGAAAACATATTCATTAAGCATCTGAATAAATATACATATAATGACATGTGAACCTTATAGTGTGCAGGAATATCTTGATTATTGTAGGCCAAACAAAGATATTTTGTTTCAGAATGTAAATTGATTTGACATTTATTCTTGTACCTAATTTTGTACTATGAATTTGAATAAAACTTATTATTATTATTACAAGCATGTTGTAATAGTGGGACTCATTTGGGGGAAATTTACACAACAAATAGCCCTGAAAAAAGGCTCGAATATAGACATGAAAAAGGCATGGTGTAATAAATTCTCTCAATAACATAGACTTCAATGAAAAATGATGTTCCAATATCCATTTGCTAGTCAATAAATGAATACCAGCATGAAGCTTTGATTTAAATTGGTAACTATCATTAGGTAGAGTGCATTTAGTATTTTGAAAAAAACTGAATACACTCGTCTCTGTGAAGAACAAATTGAAGTGTTGAATTTTGGTATATATTTTAGCGATATTTATGGAATAGTTTCAGGGAGTACAAAAGGTTGGAAAATATTATTTCAGAATTCTAAATTGACTGATCCTGACAGAAGTTTGCACGTGTGGTTATTTAGCCACTAAGGAGTACAATAAAAATATCCATCCGATCGAAGTATCAGTTCCGAAAATGTTCGAATAACAACATTTCAGACCTCTATGACCCGAAAACAACTTGACCTATTCGACTCATTAGAAAATGAGCCAACATATCCTTCCACACAAATAGGTACCTACCCTGAGAATTTCAATGTCATTTTTTTGCAAAGCTAGTGCTTTCAGAATTTCTATTCAAGAGAACTTCCCGAAATTTGGAAAAGTTCAATTGAAGTTAAAATAAGGGGTTGAACAGTTCATTGCGACCTTGAGGTCTATTGTGCCCTCTTACAGAGCTGTTCTGGCCAAACCCTTCACAGCTCGTCTTCCAGTTCCAGAGATCTAATGAAATCTAACATATGTAGAGGCTTCAACGAAGCTAGTTCCTCACTCTTACAAGTTTTCCACCCAAGGCGTTCTCTCCTTAGGCTCGCAATATCAAGGCATTCCTTCACTAGGTGAATGGGGATTTCTTCTTCCTCCCCACAGAACCTACACTAGTTAGTGTATGATAATCTCATCCTCAGCAGTTGCTTCCTGAGGCGACAATGTCCTGTAAGAAAGCCGTTCAGGAGGTGTAATTGCTTCTTACCAAGATTCAGATATCTTTTGGATCCCACTGTCTCAATGTTCCGCAGGAACTCAGTGAAATGATCCATCCCTGGGAGATTCCGCCAGAGTTCTCCAGAAGCTCCTTCTTATAGATATATTTATAGTCCGTTCACGAAAGGTTGAGGGCATATTAGGCATTTCTTTATTTATCTGAAGTTGGCAGTATTTACTCTCATAAAGTAAAATAAAGTCAACATTGCCGAATGTACTCGGCCCGTCCGACGAGCTTGCGAGTTATCAGAGAACTTCATGCAATATTGACAACATTGCGTATCAATCTGACAAGAAAATAAAGAACATAACCTAAAATTTCAATATACACAGTGGAATATGCCAAATTTCCATGGCCAACCGACGGCTGAACGGAGTATACATAAACCACAGCGGAGAAAATTTGGCAAAACTCTTTATGTCACATTGAGCACTGACAAATGACTTCATCAGAGATCCGAAAAAACAGTCATATCAGCAAAATTTAAAGTCGACTAATTTGTCCCATTAACAGTTATTTAATCGGTAGAATTGATATTTCGCATAGAGGATAGATACTTACGTTTGACTCAATATAGACTCTGTTTATTTATTTATTTATTTATCTATTTATTTATTACAGAAAAGGAATACAACAGACTATTTAAAATCCACTACTGCATTCACAAATACATAATTCGAGGTATATTAGATCATATAAGAATCAACTGAAGAAAAACAATTCCTTTGAACCCAATTCAAAAATGAATATTATAACAACAATATAATAACAATATTTAATAGTAATAGATATTATAAAAAGTTTTTAAACATACAAAAAAAAATATCGAAACGTTATAATGAGAAGTGATTTCTCAAGGATTTCTTAAATGCACTCGAATTAACAGAAAATAGATTAAAATGGTCATTTACATCATTACAAAGATGAGCCATTCTCTGAAGTGGCGAATTCTGGGCGCATCTGGTATTTCGAAACTTGATATGAAAGACATTAGAACGTCTCAGTCTCCAATCAGGTATATTAAAATCGATTTGCCGCAAAAGGTAACTGTCATGAATCTCGAAGTTAATTAGTTTGACAAAGAATAAAATATCATTAACCTTTCTTCGATCATCAAGACTGATCATGTTAAAAAATTTAAGCCTAATATTATAGTTTTCAGTATTACCAGGACCAAGGCGGAACGTACATTTGAAGCTCAAAAATCTGAGAAACCTCCTTTGAACATTTTCAATACGGTTTATGTATGTCAAATATTGAGGACACCAAACTGTTGAAGCGTAATTAAATTTGGAGAATATGAAGGAGAAGTAGAGAGTTTTGAGAGTATTCAAATCACTAAATGGGCGGCATTGACGAATCAAGTACCCCAGCAGCCTATTAGAGGAATTTATAACGGCCTCAACGTGAGCATCAAAAATCAGTTTGGAGTCGAAAATTACTGCAAGATCTCGAATTTGGCTTACTCTACATAGCTCTTCACCGCCGAGATAGTACGGGTAGTTGATAGGGCGCTTATTTCTTGTGAAAGTAATAACCTGACATTTAGAGATATTTAAGACCAGGTAATTCTCAATACAAAAACTTAAAAATAAATCAAGCTCACGCTGGAGCCGAACACAGTCCTCAATGCACCTCACTCTCATAAACAACTTCAAGTCGTCAGCAAAGAGTAAAAATCTACAACTCTTGAAGCATTTTGATATATTATTTATATATATTAAAAAGAGGAGCGGTCCAAGGTGGGAACCCTGGGGGACCCCGGAAGTGGTTACATAAACCTTAGAGGAGTAACCTATAACAGACACAAACTGTAGTCTCTTCGTCAGATAGGATTCAAACCATCGCAACATAACACCACCCACACCAACACCAGCAAGAGCGGACACGAGACGTTCAATATTAATTTTATCAAATGCCTTACTGAAGTCAGTATGAATGGCATCGACTTGAATGCGAAGGTCCAAAGAATCATGGAGGAACTCAGCAAAATCAATGAGATTGGTCTCAACCGATCTCCCCTTCTGAAACCCATGCTGTTCCTGGATTATTTGATCACCAACCAAATAGGAAAGTGAAATGTGAATAAGTTTCTCAAAGACTTTTTCGAAGATACATAATTTAATTGAGGGAATATTTCTTGGCTTCAGGACTGTGGGGTGAATTATACACACTTTTTTAAATCGCCGACGTTTCGATCCTTTTTTGGATCTTCTTCAGGGCTGCAAGAATATTTATTTCTTAGTCTTGAGAGAGTTTACAAATATGTGTAAATACAATTTAAACTTTACGATTCACGAACTCCATTAGGTATATAAGACACTATTACAAACAAGCTACATGGACACAGATTAGAAAGAGACCAACATTCAGGTGGAATTTTGGTTGTAAACTCTTCCATAAGTGTGTTGATGTCAATATGGTTTAAATAAAATAGCACACTTCGTTTTTTAAAATAAATCTATTGGCTATCGATTTCGGCTTTCAAGCCATCATCAGGCCAGCTGAAAAATATACAAATGTAAAAATAGCAATTGTAAAAATTTTTTGGATCACAGAAAAAATGACTAGAACTCACCGTCAGTAAAAATATACAATCTTTGGTCATAAATTAAAAATAAATAACACACAATATTATACAGGTATATATACATAAATAGAGGAGTAGATTTTATTTCAATTAACTAACACTTTCACATAAAAATCCTCGAGAATGACAAATGACATAGACAGTTTAAAAACGTTAAGAAATAATTGAGATATCGACAACAGAGGAATAGATAACATAATGTGCATATCGATGTTAGACATGTGAAGTATAAATTTGAAGGGCGCGAAATATGATCAATAATAAATAAATATTTCAGAGTTGTTATGTTATTGGTTCTAATAATTTGAATAAATTTCTTTCTGGAAATTCTGATATTTCGTTCAGGAGGTGTTGGTTCTGATTTTTCTTCAGAATTTCATATTGTTCCAGAAGTAATAGTTTGTGATAGTTATCTTCCCTGTGTAATATTCTCAAATTTTCTATTGTTGTCTTATGATTTTGTTCTATCAGATGATTTCCTAATGCTGAATTTGGTCGATTCTTTATATGTTCGTTGAATCTTTTCTTTGCTGCTCGAGTTGTCATTCCTATGTAAATGGAGGGGCAGTCAGCACAAGTTATTTCGTAAATTCCACTGCATTCTTCGTCGTTCAACCTTTTCTTGTTATTTATTAATATGTTTTCTAGTGTTTGATGGCGTTTGTTAATTAATGTGTAGTTATGTTTTCTGAGAGTTGCGTTGATCTTATCATTAAAACCTCTATAAAATGGTAATGCGACGTAGTGTTGTTTAATGGATGTGTGTGGATATATTTTATTGAGAAGCATTTTATTTTTTATAGATTTCAGGATATTGTCCATGTATACTTTTGAATATTGATTGTTCTCCCCGATCTGATATATAGTATTCAATTCCTTCTCATAGTTTTCTCTGGACAATGGTACATTCAAAAGACGATTGAACAAAATCTAAAAGCAGTTCTCTTTATTGGGGCAGAGTGATAGGAGTTAAATGGGATGATAGTGTCTGTCTGAGTTGGTTTTCTATAGATGTCAAAGATGAAGTTATTGTTTTTGAGTTCAATTTTCAAATCTAGGAAATTTATTGAGTTGTTGATGGATTTCTCTAGAGTGAATTTAATTTTGAATTTTGTATTTATCATACTGAAGAAAGTTGAAAGTTCTTCTTCAGATCCATCCCATATACAAAATACGTCATCTATATACCTTTTCCATAGTTTTATGTGGTTTCTTAAAGGTAGTTGCATGATTCGTCGTTCTACATAACTGACGTAAATGTCAGCTATTAGTCCACTAAATGGACAGCCCATGGGAACACCGTCTCGCATAATATATATTGTACCATTGAAAATAAACAACTCTGAAATATTTATTTATTATTGATCATATTTCGCGCCCTTCAAATTTATACTTCACATGTCTAACATCGATATGCACATTATGTTATCTATTCCTCTGTTGTCGATATCTCAATTATTTCTTAACGTTTTTAAACTGTCTATGTCATTTGTCATTCTCGAGGATTTTTATGTGAAAGTGTTAGTTAATTGAAAGAAAATCTACTCCTCTATTTATGTATATATACCTGTATAATATTGTGTGTTATTTATTTTAATTTATGACCAAAGATTGTATATTTTTACTGACGGTGAGTTCTAGTCATTTTTTCTGTGATCCAAAAAATTTTTACAATTGCTATTTTTACATTTGTATATTTTTCAGCTGGCCTGATGATGGCTTGAAAGCCGAAATCGATAGCCAATAGATTTATTTTAAAAAACGAAGTGTGCTATTTTATTTAAACCATATTCAGGTGGAATTTGCAATTATAAATTTTTTTTTTTGTATTATTGTATTGTTTTATTAACTTTTTTTTCCCTTTATAATTTTGTTTATATTTTTGTACATACAAACTCAATTCCCCATTATTGATTACATAATTGTATTTCAATTCTTACCAATTTGGTCTGGTGTATTTGGACACGGTGGATGTTTAGTTTCATTTATTCGTCTTTGTTTACGTGTCTTGTTGGTGGTATGTTTCCGTGGCCAGTCACTATGATACTGATCGACTGAGTTCTCCGTCTCCTGTTATCAATTCTTGAATACGTTTCTTTTTCCGTTAGTTCGTCATAATACCCTTTTCAATTATATTTCTCTTAACAGGCCGTTATAAATATTATTCAAACCTTGTATGTCTGATCTGACGTTTACTGTTTTATTAATGGATATATATATCATTTCACTAATGCATCTTTTTGGTAATTTTTTTCTGTGTCAAGTATTTTTACTGCATCAAAATCGAAGTCGTGTTTTTCGTTGAAATGGTGTATAGCAAGCGCAGTTTTCTCGTTTTTGTCTTTGTTATTTTCTCCGCAGTCGTATTTGTGTTGGTATATTCTGTTTTTCAAATATTGTTTTGTCATGCCAACATAAGATAAGTTGCAACCTTTACAGGGAATTTGATAGACTAAGTTGGATTTTGTTAACTTTGGGTAGGGGTCTTTTAATTTTGAGTATATGGTGTTAAGTTTTCCCAGGGGGTAAAAAGCTAGTTTGATGTTGGTAGCGTTGTTTTTTATGAGGTTTTCAACTTTTCTGACAGTCCTTTTATGTATGGGAATTTATAATATTTGATGTTCTCTCTTTCGGTTTGCGCGTTATTCTCGAAACCCGAATTTGTAAATTTCCGCTTGTACTGTTGTATAGTTTGGTTGACTAATGTTTTGGGGTAGTTGTTCACTCTTAAAGTTTCTTTAATCTTGATTTCATTGCTATGCCAGTACTCTCTATTGCTCAGACTATAACTTCTAAATAAAAGGTTTTTTATTGTATTAATTTTTTGTGTTTGTGGATGAAATGACAAGTAATTTAAAATTCTGTTAGATGAGGTGGGTTTTGTATACCAATTCGTTGAGATTGACCCATCGTTGTTTCTAGTCAGCTGAACATCTAAGAACGATATTTTATTTTCTGTTTCTGTCTCTATGGTGAATTGTATTCTTTCATGAAAAGCGTTGAAGGTGTTTAACAGTTCGTCTATTTTGTCGTGTGGGACTGCAAATATCGTATCATCCACGTATAGTTTCAAAATTGGTATTAGAAATGAAAGCTTGCGGACGCTTGTTGAAATTAGTTTGTTCATTACTATGTTAGCTAATGTTGCACTGGCAGGGTTTCCCATCGCTGCGCCCTCTGTCTGTAGATATATTTGTCCGTTTAAAATAAAATAACTGGAGTCGAATATGAATTCTATTATCTCGCATAAAAACGCTTTGTTCAGTTCTGTGTAAGCTGAAATGTGTGACCAATTTTCTTTTATTATCTGTAAAACGAGCTGTTTCGGTATATTTGTGTATAATGAGGTTACGTCTAGTGATACTAGGACGTAGTTTGGGGGGAGTTTTATTGTTTTTATATATTCAACCAGTTCTAACGAATTTTTTATATTGTAGTCGAAGGTTGTGGTCCAGGGGGATAAAATATCGTGAAGGAACGCAGACAGACTATATGTAGGTGAACCCTGACAACTAACAATTGGTCTCATGCAGAGAGTATTTTTATGTGTTTTTCTTAGTCCATACATTCTTGGTGGAACCGCATTGTGAATTCTAAGTTTTTTCATCGTTTGGTCGCTTATCATGTTCTGTTTGTATAATTCTTTAACAAGTTCGTTGTTTTTTGTCTGGAATATAGTTGTAGGATCTTTGTTGGCGGTTTTATAGGTAGATTCGTCTTTTGCCAAGTTGTTCATGGCTTCAATGTAGTCACATTTATACATTATAACTGTACTATTACCCTTGTCAGCTCTAGATACAATGCACTCGGGATGGTCATTTAGGAATTTTTTTGTCGCGGCAAGGTTGCTTTGGAATATGCTTTTTTTATTGTAATTTTTTCTTGATTTGATGCAGTGATTTTTGCTGATGTTAGCGAAAGCTGAGAATGTATGGACTAAGAAAAACACATAAAGATACTCTCTGCATGAGACCAATTGTTAGTTGTCAGGGTTCACCTACATATAGTCTGTCTGCGTTCCTTCACGATATTTTATCCCCCTGGACCACAACCTTCGACTACAATATAAAAAATTCGTTAGAACTGGTTGAATATATAAAAACAATAAAACTCCCCCCAAACTACGTCCTAGTATCACTAGACGTAACCTCATTATACACAAATATACCGAAACAGCTCGTTTTACAGATAAAAAAAGAAAATTGGTCACACATTTCAGCTTACACAGAACTGAACAAAGCGTTTTTATGCGAGATAATAGAATTCATATTCGACTCCAGTTATTTTATTTTAAACGGACAAATATATCTACAGACAGAGGGCGCAGCGATGGGAAACCCTGCCAGTGCAACATTAGCTAACATAGTAATGAACAAACTAATTTCAACAAGCGTCCGCAAGCTTTCATTTCTAATACCAATTTTGAAACTATACGTGGATGATACGATATTTGCAGTCCCACACGACAAAATAGACGAACTGTTAAACACCTTCAACGCTTTTCATGAAAGAATACAATTCACCATAGAGACAGAAACAGAAAATAAAATATCGTTCTTAGATGTTCAGCTGACTAGAAACAACGATGGGTCAATCTCAACGAATTGGTATACAAAACCCACCTCATCTAACAGAATTTTAAATTACTTGTCATTTCATCCACAAACACAAAAAATTAATACAATAAAAAACCTTTTATTTAGAAGTTATAGTCTGAGCAATAGAGAGTACTGGCATAGCAATGAAATCAAGATTAAAGAAACTTTAAGAGTGAACAACTACCCCAAAACATTAGTCAACCAAACTATACAACAGTACAAGCGGAAATTTACAAATTCGGGTTTCGAGAATAACGCGCAAACCGAAAGAGAGAACATCAAATATTATAAATTCCCATACATAAAAGGACTGTCAGAAAAAGTTGAAAACCTCATAAAAAACAACGCTACCAACATCAAACTAGCTTTTTACCCCCTGGGAAAACTTAACACCATATACTCAAAATTAAAAGACCCCTACCCAAAGTTAACAAAATCCAACTTAGTCTATCAAATTCCCTGTAAAGGTTGCAACTTACAGTGGGTTGCCAAATTATTAGGGACACGTCTAGTTTTCTGTAATTTTCAAGTTTATATTAATTTTATAAGCAAATAATTGATGTTAGGCATTGTAACTTCTTCCTTATTTATTGGAGGTTTCAACTAAGACAGAAAAACACATATTTCATAGTCATATGTAATTATTTTTTCATAAAATATAATGAACTAAAAAAATATAATATTTGGTAATGCCGCCTTTGGCTGCAATTAAGGCTTCCAGACGTCGGGGCATGCTCTCAATGCAAATTTTTGCATTGTGCTGTATATTGGGGCTCTGATGCCGCACCCTAATAAGCGTTTCGATCAGTTGCCGCTTGGTGGTGATAACTTCTTTAGTAACCTCACGTTTCGTGAGTTCCCAAAGGTTTTCAATGGGCCAGGGCACAACCTTCACATTGTTGGCGGCCAGAAATGCTGTTACACTCCTGGCTTTATGGCACGGTGCCAAGTCGAGCGTAAACACGTATTCCTCATCATCAGGAAACCATTTTTCCACCTGTGGTAAGAGCCGACTTTCAAGCACTCGCCTGTTCTGGTCCTGCTTCATGGTCCCTTAGAACATGTAGAGAAGTCCCATACCCTTGGCTGAGATCACAGACCACACCGTGATGCTAACAGGGTGTTTTACCCTCTCTACAAGACAGTCCGGGTGAAACTGCTCCCCTGGGCGTCGGCGGACTAATGAGATCTTATCAACCAAAATTGATTGTCGATTGCAATGGGCCAGACAACACCGAAATATGACAGTTGCAGACAGTTGGAGTCGAGTAATTATGATTTCAATTGATTTGTGGTATTCCTCAATAGTGTTTTAGTAGCAATAATGATATTTTACAGGTATGCTTCTCTGATGAGTCGACTTTTCAAATTTTGGTTGATAAGAGCTCATTCGTCCGCCGGCGCCCAGGGGAGCAGTTTCACCCGGACTGTCTTGTAGAGAGGGTTAAACACCCTGTTAGCATCACTGTGTGGTCTGTGATCTCATCCAAGGGTATGGGATGTCTCTACATCTTCTAAAGGACCATAAAACAGGACCAGAACAGGCGAGTGCTTAAAAGTCGGCTCTTACCACAGGTGGAAAAATGGTTTCCTGATGATGAGGAATACGTGTTTACGCTCGACTTGGCACCGTGCCATAAAGCCAGGAGTGTAACAGCATTTCTGGCCGCCAACAATGTGAAGGTTGTGCCCTGGCCCATTGAAAACCTTTGGGAACTCACGAAACGTGAGGCTACTAAAGAAGTTATCACCACCAAGCGGCAACTGATCGAAACGCTTATTAGGGTGCGGCATCAGAGCCCCAATATACAGCACAATGCAAAAATTTGCATTGAGAGCATGCCCCGACGTCTGGAAGCCTTAATTGCAGCCAAAGGCGGCATTACCAAATATTAGATTTTTTTAGTTCATTATATTTTATGAAAAAATAATTACATATGACTATGAAATATGTGTTTTTCTGTCTTAGTTGAAACCTCCAATAAATAAGGAAGAAGTTACAATACCTAACATCAATTATTTGCTTATAAAATTAATATAAACTTGAAAATTACAGAAAACTAGTAGTGTCCCTAATAATTTGGCAACCCACTGTATCTTATGTTGGCATGACAAAACAATATTTGAAAAACAGAATATACCAACACAAATACGACTGCGGAGAAAATAACAAAGACAAAAACGAGAAAACTGCGCTTGCTATACACCATTTCAACGAAAAACACGACTTCGATTTTGATGCAGTAAAAAATACTTGACACAGAAAAAAATTACCAAAAAAGATGCATTAGTGAAATGATATATATATCCATTAATAAAACAGTAAACGTCAGATCAGACATACAAGGTTTGAATAATATTTATAACGGCCTGTTAAGAGAAATATAATTGAAAAGGGTATTATGACGAACTAACGGAAAAAGAAACGTATTCAAGAATTGATAACAGGAGACGGAGAACTCAGTCGATCAGTATCATAGTGACTGGCCACGGAAACATACCACCAACAAGACACGTAAACAAAGACGAATAAATGAAACTAAACATCCACCGTGTCCAAATACACCAGACCAAATTGGTAAGAATTGAAATACAATTATGTAATCAATAATGGGGAATTGAGTTTGTATGTACAAAAATATAAACAAAATTATAAAGGGAAAAAAAAGTTAATAAAACAATACAATAATACAAAAAAAAAAATTTATAATTGCAAATTCCACCTGAATGTTGGTCTCTTTCTAATCTGTGTCCATGTAGCTTGTTTGTAATAGTGTCTTATATACCTAATGGAGTTCGTGAATCGTAAAGTTTAAATTGTATTTACACATATTTGTAAACTCTCTCAAGACTAAGAAATAAATATTCTTGCAGCCCTGAAGAAGATCCAAAAAAGGATCGAAACGTCGGCGATTTAAAAAAGTGTGTATAATTCACCCCACAGTCCTGAAGCCAAGAAATATTCCCTCAATTAAACAGTTAAGGACGAGACTCATCAGATATGGAATACATAATTTACTTATCGGTCTATAATTCTTAACGTTAGTCCTGTCTCCAGTCTTAAATATAGGAACAATGCATGCTTCCTTCCATCTGTCAGGAAACACACCACTTCGTAGAGACTGATTAAAAATTGAAGTAAGTGGATACTTCAACGAAGAAGCACAAAGAACAACGAAGCATGAGGGAATGTTATCGGGTCCAGCCCCCTTATTTTTATTTAGTTTGTTCAGAGCCTGTTCAACCTCGTCTACAGAAAACTGGACACCACAAAAATTACGAGAACAATGTAGAGTCTCAGTTAATTTTGAAGCTACCTGGGAGCTAGAAGGTGCCTCAACGTAAACACTCCTGAAATATTTCGCAAAAAGCTCACATGATTCCTGACCTGTTTTAGAGATTTCACCGTCAAAAGTCATGGAGCTGGGAAAACTAATATTTTTTTCTTTAGTGGTAACAAATGAAAAGAGTTTTTTTGGATTAACAACAATTTCAGATTGTATTTTGTTAATATATTCCTGGAAATCTTCTTTAATGTGAATCTTACAGAGCTTTCTTAACTTTATAAATTCAATGTAATGCCTTTGATCTTTATACACCTTCCACTTATTATGAAGCTTCAGTTTACGTTTTAACAATTTAATTGTCCTGTGATTGAAATAACTGGGATATTTTTTGCGGATTTTCACTCTAGGTACACACTGGTTAATCACATCTTGTAGATGTTTATAAAAAATATCGACATTAGTATTAACGTCATCACTAATCAGTACCTGATTCCAGTTAATGTTATCAATTTTAGAATTTATCAAATCATAATCTGCTCTCTTGAAATTAAGTCACTCTCTCACATTACCTCTCAAATCTCTCCAGTGATAACCAGTGTGAAAAAAAAACTCAAGCGACGGGTGAAAAGTGTCCTCCGGGGTCAATGGACTGCAACATTGCGAAACAATGCGTATCAGACTCTTATTACAAAGCACTAAATCCAGAGTATTATCTTTAAAATTTCTAATAGTATTAAATTGCTGTAATTCTAAGAACGAAAACAGGTCGATAAGACTCTGATATTTAGGCTCAACATTTGCAGCCTCCAAATAATCTCCAGCATCGCTGGGAATCCAAGATACCGAAGAACAATTAAAGTCACCAGCAATTAAAACTGAGCAACCTTCAAACTTTTTCTTTAGTGATTCAAGTTTTGTGGTAAAATATGCGGCGGATTGTTTATTTCCTGGTGGAAGGTAAACACAACATAATAAGATTTTATGATTGCCAAGGGAGATTTGAGCCCACACATCTTCAGCATCACTCTGGAAACCCTGAATACGCGAGGGCATAAGATAGTTTTTTACTGCAATGAATACACCTCCACCCTCAATCTTTCCGCTAGAACTTGAGCCTCTGTCGCGACGAAATACTGAATATTCATTCAAATCAACAATTTCCGAATCGAAAATACCAGAATGAAGCCAAGACTCAGTTATAAAAATGATATCGTGACTATTAGCAATTACATTAAGTTTGAAATCCTTGAGTTTAGTTCGAAGACCACGCACATTTTGGTAATAAAGGTTCAAGGTCATGAAAGAATGAATCAAAAATCACAGAAAAAAAAATCACCAATCTAAATCCTGGACAAATCAAAGTCGCGATTAACATGGATTATCCTAGATGTATCATCCTTCCGTAACATGACATTACCATTCTGAACCCATACATACTTATAGGACCTCTCTTTCGCAGCAGAACGTACTTCCTTGAACAAGATTTTATTTTCCATGGTCAGATGTTCATTTATATAGATCCTATCAGCAATATCCTCCACAGAAATCCCTGGATGTCCACCATCACTATGCTTTTTTGCTTTGTAGGCAGCCAAAAAGTTATCACGATTCAACTTAGAGACGAACCTGACAACAATATTTTTTGGATTATTGGTAATTTTAGATTAAACTCTAGTTATCGTATCGATCATTGACATATTGAGGTCGGCATTAATATGGGAAGCAAGTTTCAGAACGATGTCATGAAGGTTTTCCTTATCTTTCTCAGGGATATTTTGAATCTCCAAGTTATTAGAACGAGTTCGTTGTTCCAGTGCACTCATTCTTCCATTAAGAACAGAAACCTCCTTCCTCAAAGATTCATTCTCCTTCTCCAACCTGTTCACCTTGGAAACCATTTCGCTAAAGCCTTTAAGCTTCATCTCAAAGTCGCTTACCTTATCAGAGCAAAAATTGACGGAGTCGCGAAGTCTCTGGATTTCTTGAACCAATCGACTAATCGTATCCAAACCATCCTCATGAACAATTCCAGCATCATCAGCACTATATCCCCGAGGAGTAGAGGAACCGCGGGAACCGGCAGTGAATTTTGGGACAGCTGTGCAGTCGGTCTGATCCGATGTGTTATCTCGGCATTCAGTACACCTCCACATTGTACCTGGCATGTTCTTCAATACCGACACCTGCTTTTTTGTAACATCGCAGCAAACTCCATTCACATGGAAGTATTCATGATATATGACACTAGTTGATTTCCGTGTTGTCGCCAACTGATTACAATGTTTACATATCGACATACTTAAAGATATCTTTTGAACTAGCAGTTTCGAAAAGGAAAACGAACCAAGACTCCACCAATTCAAATCCACCAAATCTCGAAAAAATGGAAACTCGAGAAAAGAAGAACAATATGTACCTCAGATTCAAATAATTCGAGGAGCGAACGAAATGCTGTCGCACGCTCGCACGCCCACATGCTAAACATGTTCCCATAGAGGTGTAACATTACTCGAATTGGTTCTGAATACCTATTTTATGTTCGGTTGACTACCACAATTGCACATTAAAATAGTAAAAATTGAGCAATAAAAGCGTTCTTCATTACTCAATTCCATATAAGTACATGTACCAAATAAGGCCACCTTAAGGGTTTAATAATTTTTTTATCAGTCAATTTTCAAAATAGAGAATCGAAATTTGGTTAACCATACTGCTATATCATTCAGAAAATGTGATATTTTTTATCTTAGCTCTACCCCATATAAAACTAGTCTAGGAAAGAAACACTAGTATGGTGTTCAGTGGTCTTAATAGGCACAGGGTGTTCATAAAATAGCCACAGCTGTAAAAGTTTAAAATTCTAAGAAACTTTATAGGTTTTAACTCCAAGTCTCGGAAAAAAAATTAAATTTTTTTTTAATTAAGATGAAGGGCTCCTGCGAGAATCTTTGCACTCATTGGTCAGGAGCAAATTGGTCTTGAAAAAATTATTGCCTAACAGTAAAAATGAAAAAGTAATAAATGAAAACGACAATGTAACGTTTCGGTGTCTATATCAGCCACCTTCTTCAGACAAACTTGTAAAATATTCAGAATTGTGTGTTTTTTCATTTGTAGTCTAATTGACATTGAAAGTTGTCAATACATAGAGTTGTTGATTTATTGAATTTTGAAATTTCCTGATTTCATTTTTTTCTTCAATAAATAAATGCAAATACGATCTATTCCAACAGAACAATTGACCAAATTATCTACTCCATCTAACAAAATACATGTGGATTTCTTAATTTTCCTTTTTTAATTATCAGGTTCCGTCATTAAGATCTTTGTGATGTTCCAGTTCATCATATGATCTCCACTATTTGAACATAGGTACATGATAAGCGATTTGTGATCTTGTACCTAATGTCTCTAGGTTTTGGATGTTATTCTTATATTCCCGTTTTCTTATTTCTAAAAGTCTTGATATCTCTCCTCTATAAGATTTTTCATATATCTATACATGGAATATCGTAAACACAATTTTTTGATTTTTGTGTCTCATTTATTTAAACAATTGTGTTTACAATATTCCCTGTATATGTGGAAAATCTTTCACAGGAGAGACATCAAGACCTTCAGAGATAAGAAAACGGGAACATAAGAACAAAAAAAAACACAAAGATTCAAATGACGGAACCTGATAATTATAAAAGGCAAATTAAAGAATCCACATTTATTTTGTTAGATGAAGTAGATAATTTGACGAATAGTTCTGTTGGAATAGATCGGATTTGGATTGATTTTTCTCAAGAAAGAAATGACATCATGAAATTTCAAAATTAAATGAATCAACAACCCTATATTATACTAACAACTTTCAATGTCAATTAGACCGCAAATGAAAAAACACACAATTCTGAAGATTTTACGAGTTTGTCTGAAGACAACTATTTTACTCCTGACAAATAAGTGCAACGATTCTCGCAGAAGTACTTCATCTTAATTAGAATTTTTCAATTATTTCTGTTTCGGAGACTGGGAGTGAAAACCTATAAAGTTTTTTAGAAATGCAGAATCCTCCCAGAATATATTTCATTCGATACCTAGTGACCATGTTATCCTAAATTATCCAATAAACTCCCATATTGAATTCAATGCACGGAACAAACGCTTTCATCAGATATTCTCCAGATTTCGTACAACATTTCTGTTAAGGTCGAACAACACCGTATAAGCCCTGGCGGAATTATAGGGGTCAAAGAGGAGGACCACGATAGCAGTGAAAAGAAATGATTTTCGTACACAAGGAACTAACGCGAAGGAAGGAAAAATATTGTTCTCCAGATAATTCCTGGCAGCACTCACCGGCTAGGACTCCGATGATTTAATCTCAGGGGGGGACCAGTCACATGTCACGCTTCTGAAATCGTTTGCGACGTACGTTTTACAACAATAGAATCACGACGTGTCTGAAAAGTAAAACTTATATGTCTGGCTTCGGCTCTAGGGATTTGAGGGAGTTACTGATGTTCGTCACCGAAGCGCACATATTTGTTATTTATCAAAGTCCTAATTCAGCTGACCTGGAAGGCTGACCTCGTTCAATCCCAAGTGTATTTCTGAGCCCTGAGGTGCTACTAATTCCAATGAAACTAATAAAATTGAATGAAATGTATCAGATTGACGGAATTTAATTTACTTCCAAGGTCATTTGTCCAAAGCAAACTGCGAAATAGTTATCTATGATCTCTTGTTCTTTATCACCAGGGGTACTTCACTTTAGAATGAAGCATCCACTTCAGAAAATTAAATAGCTTCAAGGCTATGTTCACATTCAACTTCTATCATCAGGATCAGCTGATCAGCTGATCAAGAGTCTGCACCTCATCCACTCATAAAATGTTCCCAATGGTACCACAACAACCTGTTTCACAACGTATCTCTGAGCAGAGGATGGTCATAAGAAAAAGTACCTAGAAATATTGACATCAATATGTGGTGTGCCAAAAATACAGAGCCATTTCCTGATGGTTGTCATGATATGATCTACCCCAAAGCACTTTTATGCAAGCATGCACTCTACTCGCGAACACTAGATTGAGTCAATGCTTAGTGCTCCATGATTCTGGACATTTTAGAGAAGGCTAAGTGCAAAGTTATAAAAAAAATGCATCAAATTATTTGAGCGCTCCCAAGCTTCAGGAATAAGTAAGCACTAATCAAATTGTCCATGATCCTTATATAGGTACGATTTGGCAGTTAACTCATGAGAATTGAATCTTGCCAGCGCCATCTCGAATCAGTCCTTGCGAATATCTTATTCTATAACGCAGAAACCTTGGACAACAAACATGAAGGTCTTTCATTAGCCGATCGGGGGATATTGTTCTCTGCTCATTTGAAAAGTGAATCCTTGGCGGTGAAACCATTTTCATTCCCACTATATACAATGCGAATGACAAACAGATATTTTGTTTTCTCTACTGAAGCACTGCTCTGAAAATATCGAATAGGCTAGTTCTCCTTTTGCTCCTCCGAACTATTGGCGTTATAATATCTTCACATCGGGAACTGCGTCCACTGCACAGTAGCAAGCGCTCAAGAGAAATTTTGTATGAGGCTCATTACGAGCATCTCGCATTTTGCCGTAACATTTCATTTCGATTGGTTCCGAGATATTGAGGAACAACAATTTTGATTGGCCATATTTTATTGACGATTTGGCTGTTTAAGAAACCTAACCGAGCCACTTGGGACCCGAACTCATCCTGAAAATTTCAAGTCTGTATGACAATCCCTTCGAAAATTAGAGACATTTGGGCAAAACGAGTTAAGTAGAACAAGCGCTCAAAAAACAACAGCCTACAATTTGGGAACCTCCAGATTATTCCGTATTTTTCAAATCATATCATACAATGATATTCCCCGCTTCATTAAAAGTGTTATATATATTTTAAACTCATAGATTCTTAAAAAACAACAATAAATAAAATTCAAAAATTCCCGCCACCAATAGACCACCGATAATAACATATTAGATATCACATTTCGCACATATCCTATAGTTCCAGATTCAGTTGACATTCCCACAAGAAAGATACATCAATAATAAAGGTTGACTAAAATTCAAATTTTAACAATTCTGACAGAGGAGAACCATTTTTAATATTTTTAATGTTTTTAAACAGTTTCTGTTCATTTTAATTCAAGACAGTAAGTTGCATACTCTCGCCTAGATAAATACATGTTTTTACATTTGTATACTTTCAGCTGACCTGATGATGGAATAATATTCCGAAATCGATAGCCGAAGATTTTAATAAACAATAATAGTGTGTTTTATTTTATTTTACACTTCTTGATTTCGAGAGAACATACTATGGAAGAATTCATTTGTAAAATGTTATATTGCTTGAGGAATTTCTTAGTATTTCCCACAGAATCCCTCTCCTCTCTTCTTCATAGCCTCAAAGCTTTATTTGAATGTCTTGATACCTAGCTATGACGAAGGCTGTTTCCAATCGAACTGCTTGGTCGTGTTTCAAACTATGTTAATTTTCTCCAGGGACTCCACAAAAGATTTTCATAATTGACTTTGTGCAACACATATTAAGCTGTGCCAAGTTGAAGCGTCGTCAATAATTATCACAAAACCTTTAATTATAGCTGCAGGCGAGTTCTCTTGTGTGCAACATCTAAGCGAGACATTCAAAGGAATCTCTTTCTAATGGAAAATAAACAAGGTAACGGAATAGGTATTCTGCTAACCGTCTCTTTGTTGGATCATATAAGCTGGAATATTCATATTTGGATAATTTCATAATCCTTCTCTACGTATCTATTGTGAATAGAGCTTATAAAGCGTAAGATAATTTTTGACGTATTCAAGGAGCTTTTGAAATATAGGCTCTGAATGTTTCAGCTATTGAAAATATGGCCAGAACTCATGGAATAATTGAAAACAAACTAACGTTGGCTTTATGAATAATAATGAAAATAAAGATTTATTTCCAGAAAATAAAACAAAGTCGCTTTCTCTGTCCCTATGTCCCTTTGTATGCTTAAATATTTGAAACTACGAAACGGATTTGGATGCGTTTTTTTTTAATAGATAGAGTGATTCAAGAGGAACGTTTAAATGTATAATAACATCCCTTAAATAGTCGAGAAGTACTGTTATTTTTGAGGTTTCTAATGTGATGTCGTACCGTGCGGGTCGCTAGTCGGAAATAAACCGGGGAATCCCATGAAGTGTATTACTTCTTATGGGAGTACCCAACTCACCTCCTACATGAATAACATCACAAATTGAAAACTAAACAAAAAAAATCTTATTAAAACAGATCAATAGCACATTCAAATCTAGAAGAACAACTTCAAACTGTCATTTTTCAGGTTCAATAGTTATCTCTTTAGTTAGACACATTGAAGAAATGTGTTTTTTCAGAAAAAATTCTGTGGGTAGGTATACGATCTTCGTCCAAATTAATTTCCAAAAAATATTTCTTCATCACATTAAGGTGCTTTTTATGACAATAATTATATTATGTTACTTTCCATGCCGAAATGTCATACTGTAGGTATATGAGGCTCCACCAGTGAATGATAGAATTTTGAGCCCATGAATTCCAAAAATCTTTTTCATACGTTTTAAAGTGAACAGTATCGATCTGAACTTTCTCATGAATTGATCAACATGAATATCCCATTTCAAATGTATTAACTCCTAAATACCTAAGGATATGACACTTTCGATAGAATCAATTACCTTATCTCCTCTCAATATTAGGTGCTCCTTGTCAAATCAAAGTGTGAATTCCATCTCAGAACCAGTGTCTTATTTTCTCCATAATGAGTTCTGCTTTTTCCTTAACTTGTGTCCATGTCGTAGAAGTGAAGAAAATTACGGTGCCGTCTGCGAATGATGAAATATTCGGATCTATTTTCAATGGAAAGAGACCGTTAACATAACGCACCTCCGGTGCGACACTGTCACTTATGCAAAAAATGCAAAATTGAGTTAAATATGTATTAGTGGTCCTAAAGCACCCCTTTACTTGGTGCAATAACGTTACTTCTGTAGTACGCATAGTTTCCTAAGAGGGCTACAGTGTCTTTGTGGTTTTGGAGCGAAACACGGTTACGCTGGGAGCTACACTGTTACTAAGGTAATTGTGTCATAATATTTTCTCGATTCTGGAGCAATAGTGACCCAAGATGCAGTAGTTGTGACATTATTTCTCCAATATTTAAATATTTTTGAACTACATTAATGAAAAACTGTTAAAAAGTTTATGTTCATTTCGAAGAGTTTTTGATTATTTTATTATCAACTGTGCATTATTTGATTTGAAATAAAAGTCAGTAAACATTTTGTACTCGTTTTTTCATAACTCAGTGTGACAGAACTACAGTTATAATTTTTCGATAGTGCCGAAACGTCACTTTTGAGAGGGTTGAAATGTTTAAATAATCGTATGGTAAATTTTTTACGGTATTTAGTGATCATTATTCAACCAAAAGTGAAGTTAAAAGTTGACATTGTAGAAAAAGCTATTTTTCTCATCTCTATCTTCTATAGTTATTGTTTTGTGACGTGTCAAAGTTTAAAAAGCTTCTCCTGAGAAACTACATTTCTGCATAAGTGACAGTGTCGCACCGGGGGTGCGATAAATTGAAAACAATAGCGGAACCAAAACAGTACCCTGGAGTACCCCAGTTGTTATCTTCTGGAGTTCATTTTTTTCGTCTGAATATACTGTTTCATATTATGAAAATATGATGCAAGAACTTCTAACCAATTCCTCTCACGATATGATTGAGTTTCTGATGATTTCAGTGTCGGAGGCTTTGGACACATCCAGAAACACCGCAATTCATCATTGCCCCTAGCATCTTTTGTGGATTTTTTCGTCCTAAATCCAAACTGGTTTGGGGAGAATATGTTTTGAACATCCATGAAATTCGTGAGACTTTTTTAATTACTTTTTTCACAATTTTACTACAGTACAGATCAAGAAAACTGGCCTCTTATTAATTACTTCTTTTTTGTCAACTTTTTCAAATAGTGGTTTCATATAGATACCTTGATTAGAGCAGAAAACTCACCTCATTTAAATAATTCGGTTAGTTAAAGGTTTTTTGATGGACTCATATGTGCACTTGTGCTCCCACCAATTTACTACTGTTCTGCAGCATACTAGTAATTTCTTCAAATAAGTATTAAACTCTATCTTCAATGGAATATCCTTTTTTCTACCCACAGTACGAAAATTATTGAGCTCAACCCCCGGGCTCAACCCCCGGGCCCGGGCCCCCCCAAAATTTTTCTCCATGTGAATTTTTCTACCTGTATCTCTGTAGATACGGTTGAATTCAAGTACATTTTCAATATTTTATTTAAAATAGCTAAATCGTATTCATGCATACAGCCAATTTTCAGAACCTAATTGATTTTGCTTTCCAGCAAAAACATAATGATTAATCTTTTGAAAATGAGACTATAGTCCGTTCACGAAAGGTTGAACACATAGTAGGCGTTTCCTTATTTATCTGAAGTTGGCAGTATTTGCTGACATAATGTAAAATAAAGTCAACGTTGCCGAATGTACCCGGCCTCGTCCGACGAGCTTGCGAGTTATCAGACTACTCTATGCAGTATTGACAACATTGCGTATCAATCTGACAAGAAAATAAAGAACATAACCTAAAATTTTAATATACACCCTGAAATATGCCAAATTTCCATGGCCAACCGACGGCTCAACCTTTCGTGGAATGGACTATAGGTACCATGCATTGTGCCAGGCGATAAAATATGAAAAAGGGTCCCAGGAATATATGTCCTAAACTGCTTCTTCTAAGAAATACAGGGTGTTAAAGTTTATTTTTTTATTTGGTGTTTTCTTGAATAACTTTGGACAAATAGGTAAGAACTGAACAAAATGTGATATGCGGGGGTTTTGTATAATGCAAAATCCAAATATCCTATTAGTTTTTAGATAACTAATAGGGGGCGCCACATAATAATTCCTCCACAGTTAGATCAACCCTAGTTTAGTTTAGTTCAAAAAAGGGTTACAGTTCAGAGACCTCAAGGTTTATTGTGTCCCCTTACAGAGCTGTTTTGGCCACACCCTTCACAGCTCGCCTTCCTGTTGCAGAGATCTAATGAAATCCAATATCTGCGAAGGCTTCAACGAAGCCAGTTCCTCACTCTTACAAGTTTCTCTCCTTAGGCTCGCAATGTCAAAGCATTCCGTGAATAGGTAAATGGGGGTTTCTTCCTCTTCCCCACAGAACCTACAATGGTCAGCCCTAACTTTTTTGCCTGCCATTTTCATTATTTTGTAGTTTGGATTAAGATTCTGATTTAATTCCTTCTGTTGGTTGTTATTGTAAGTAGGTTACTTTGGCGCTTCTGGATCACCAGATTTCAGAAAAAATATTGTGAATTTGACATTTTTCATCAACCAGAAAGAGAAAGATAAAAATAACAGTATTTTTTTTTGTTTTTTTTCTCCCTGAATATTTGCATCGGCCCCCCCCCAAATGAAAATTCTGGCTGCGCCACTGGCGTGTGTGGGCCCTTTATACTAGTATTTATTAATCGGCCTAACAGCATGTGCTGCATCCATAAGAAACGAAGGTACCTATTTGTTTTGTTCTGATCGTCTGAAATAACACAAGGTATAATATATTTTGGGTATTCCGGGATTTTCTTACAGAATTATGTCCACACAAACAGGCACTTCAGGCGTTTCGAAACCAGCTATAATCGATATTTTCAATTTGTTTCACAGAAGAATCTACACCTCTTTTCACACAGATGGTTGGTACAAGATGAATGGATGAATTATTATGAATAATTATCAACAATAGCTTTGACAATGAAATTATGGAGATAGTAACTTAGTCTTGATTCATTTCATATTGATCGAAATGGCTATCATTTCATAATTCACTTTGAAACTTTCAAAACGTAGTAATATGGAAAAAATACCTCTTTTTGTACATAAAATACGATTATGTTCCTGTCCACATAAAACTGGGAATTTCAATAAATAAAGGTAGATATATATATATGTATTATTTTCAAATGAAATATAGGCATCATGGTAGCTTTATATCTTGGACTAGCAGACCCAACAGACGTTGTTCTGTATACACAAAAATTCATTCAATTCGATCGAGCCGTTTAGTTGCAGAGTAGATGAATAACCTGAATAAGGACTTCAGCGCCATCTGTTGATCTGATGTGTGGTCATAAACATACGGGCATAGGCAATCCAAAATACATTCATACAAAACATCTCTCACACTTCGGTACCTTCTCCTAGCCGCCTTGTGCCTACCTCGGAGACATTTTGATGCGATTTCATCTTCAACCTGCCATATCTTTTGATGTATTCATCATGGCTGATTTTGGTGCTCATATTTATTATCATTGAAGTTATAGTAGGTTTCCTCAAATTTCTCGGGTGAAAAGTATAGCCTATGTTACTCAGGGATAGTGTAGCATTCTGAGGGTGAAATAATTATTGAAATCTCTAGTAGCTTATGAGTAAACTCGTATCAAACCCTCAAACGCACAAACATACAAATCTGTCCTCTTTATAATATAGGTATAAGTATAATATTAGTAAAGATATAGATCAATTCTCTACAAACGCCCTATTGACTACTTTTTTCTATAACCTATCGTTCTGAAAATATCTCGAATAAAGTTGGGAGGAGATGAAAAATTACATTTTTCTCCAACCATCAAAAAATGTTGACATTTTTGTACTCTTTTCAGGTGCAAAAGTCATAGATTTTCTTACCGTACAAAAATTCACTCGTTACTTAGCAACACTTTTAATCCTAGGATTAAAAACGCTACTTTTAATCCTTGTACATGCATTTGAAGTCTACTTGACAATCACTGTCATGATTCTGTGTTCAAATTCATAACCAAATTATGAACGATTTTTCACTAAAACCAATTTTATTGTAATTTTGACTTGGTTGGAGAAAAAATAGTATATATTATTCGGATTAAAAGTGCCTATTTTAACTCGCAATTTTGCATTCGCTCGGCTGCGCCTCGCAACTGCAAATATTGCTCGTAAAAAAAAGATGCACTTTTAATCCTTATAATATAATATACTATTTTTCATCTTCTAATGAAAATAAATCGGTCTGTGCTCATTCGATCAGGACGATTGATACCTCATTTTATAGGTTAATTATTATTATTATATAAATTAATTAATTCTCTACAAACGCTCTATTGACCACTTTTTTCTAAAACCTACCGTTTTGAGCAGAATCCGTACCAACTTAAGACACCGGGATCTGAATAAGATCAGTTTTCAGAATATGAAGAAAAAAATGAACAAAAAACTTTCCAAATTCACGAATTATAAATGACATTCATAGAAATTTCCTGAATATGATAAAAATATTTTCATTTATTCGAAGTTTTTAAATGAAACTTGAATAATTTATTCTCTATTAACAAATACTCGTAAATACTTAGCACTAACATCCATATTTATACAACTTCATTGATATATTCCAGGATCAACAAACAAAGACATCGAAGAAATTTCATTTAAAATAGTTAGTTGATTGCATTTTCAATGAAACTTGCGATTAATTGCATTATTCCAATCATTCCCTCGAGTTCTAACACTTCAATCCCGCAAATGCAATGGAAATTCTCCGCTGTGACGTCACATCTCGATGGGCGTCGCCATACCAGTGTTTGTGTATATCGTGTTCGGAGACGTAATTCGATTTTGGTGCGATTTCATCTTCAACCTGCCATATCTTTTGATTTATTCATCATAATTGAATGATGTAAAAGGCAATTTCGTTCTATATTAAATACTGGATATGAAGGACGTATTTAATTGGATAAAGATCAATAGCGTATTCATAAAAAAATACTCCCAAAAAATGCATAATTTTGAGAAACATTCGGATACCTTTAAAAGGTGATACCGAGTAAACCTTGAAAGATAGATATATGCTATCCCGGACATTTTTGTAGAACTATTGAAGAGGTACATTTCCGTCATACATTGTTTCCATGTACGTCTTACGGTTTTCGCAGCGCACCTGAAAATAGCTGATTTTGGTACTCATATTTATTATCATTGAAGTTATAGTAGGTTTCCCCAATTTTCTCGGATGAAAAGTATAGCCTATGTTACTCAAGGATAATGTAGCATTCTAAGGGTGAAAGAATTATTGAAATCGGTCCAGTAGCTTATGAGTGATGTCATATCAACGCCACAAACACACAAACACACAAACATACAAATCTTTCCTCTTTATAATATTAGTATAGATAAGTAACTTCAGTTCGTGAACACACGCATTATGGCGAACAAAAGCTCCGGACGAATTTGATTTCGGGAACCTCAGGAAGATTTGAGACATCAAAAATTAGTGGAATCAGTATTAAATACATTTTTCGTGTTCCGGCTTTGTCTCCTCTCCTGAAGCTGAAGAAACCTCATTCCGTCCATTCGATAAATGATGATGAGTATTGGATTTTCCAAGAATCGTTTCAGGCTTTCCATTGTGCTCCGATGTTCAATTATTAGACATTATGTAACACGATTCGACATCTTTTTTATATCGAACCATCGAACAATAACCATTAACAATAGAGGAATGTATAATGGGAAGCCTGGTATGTCTCGTTCTAGCTCTTTTCAGAGCCAATATCCTTATAGACAATCAGTACTGAATATTTTAATCAGAATACAGCGAGAAAATTTGTAATCGAATCATGATTATCAGTTAAGCAAGCCGGATTATTTTTCGAAGAGAAAGTGTCATTATAAAAAAAAAAATATTCAATATTTTTTGTACTCTTTTCAAAAAAAGAAGAAAACAGAAGAACTCAATGCAATAGGAGAAGGAACAATGAAAAAAATTAAACACTACACAAAACTTCAAAGTTGTACTGTCAACTGTCAAGTTGGTGACACCCCTCGAATTTTGTTATCAAATTGTTTTGGAAATTTTGTGCCCATTTTAATCTAATTGTATGTTATAAATTTTGTGCCCGTTCCGTTTTCGAGATATTTCAAGTTTTTCAAGTGTATTACCAACTTGACTTGACATACCTGTAAAAATTGAAAACTTTCTTCTTTCAATGAATTGTGCGCATTTGGGCCAATTCGTGTATGTTACAAATTTTGTGCTTGTTCAGTTATCGAGATATTTTGAGTTTTTTTTTAAACATAGATGAATTGAAAATAGTAATATGAATATAATCTTCAATTTATAGGTTCACAGAACCTTCTTCAGGCGGAATGGGATGATTATTCAAGATGTTGTCAATGAGGAAAGAGACAGACCGGTTTCGGCCTCATTATTCCTCATGAGTGTCCCATATCCCTCAGAGACAGCATCCTATTGAAAAACTTCTACATTTAAGACTACTAGTAGTGTCAAAGGAGACGTTCAATCATCACAGATCGCATGCTGAAAGCACTGATTACTTCCTCTTCACTCTTTGAGATGTTAGCAGTGGCCCTAAATCAGGGCCTTCATGCAAGTTTCTCCGAGTGATGGACGCATCCAATATTTTTGGCGACTGTGAAGCCAAGTGATTTTAAGATAAAGAAAAAATGACGAGAAAATTATTTGCCTTTAAGGAGGCTAACCTAACAAATTTTTGAAACATAGATAAATTGAAAATAGTAATCGTCGAAATGAATACAATCTTCAATTTATAGGCTCACAGAACCTTCTTCAGGCGGACTGGGATGATTATTCAAGATGTTGTCAATGAGGGAAGAGACAGACCGGTTTCGGCCTCATTAGGCCTCATCAGTGTCCCATATCCCTCAGAGACAAAATCCCATTGAAAAACTTCTACATTTACTTATAATTTTCAATTTATCTATGTTTCAAAAATTTGTTAGGTTAGCCTCCTTAAAAGCAAAGAATTTTTTTTCATTTTTTCTTTATCTTAAAATTTTGAGTTTTGTGTGTGGGGACCGTCAAGTGGTGGCACACCACTCGAATTGTGGTATCAAATTGTTTTGGGATTTTTGTGCCCATTTTGTGCTAATTTGTGTCGTATATTATTATTTCGAGTTTTTCATGTGAGTCGCCAACTTCACGTTAGACTCGCATTTTCACCTCAAAATAATTATTGAGTAGATGAATAAATATACACAGGTTAATTGAATACGTTGACACATATTTAGTTATAATAATATATTCTACATAATGAAACTCCCAATGTCTGGAACAGAAATAATTAAAAAAAATTGTGATTATTATCTCCTATTATGAACAATATATTCATTGAATATTTCGAAGAAAAATATATAGGAACATATTCACTGAAATCAAAGACTTGGTGGCGATATGTAGATGATATTTCTGTAATTTGGCAACACGGCAGAGAGGAATTGAATAAGTTTTTAAAATTATATCAATAATAAAGAACAAACCATTAAATTTACGATATAATTGGAACACAATAATCAAATTTTTTTTCTAGATGTTCCAATAAGCATTTATAGATCATTTTGAAAGAAGTGTATTTCGGAAACAAACACACACTAATAGATATCTAAATTTTTCCCTGTATATGTGGAAAATCTTATACAGGAGAGACATCAAGACCTTTAGATATGAGAAAACGTGAACATAAGAATAACATCAAAAATAAAGACAATACAAGATCTCAAATCGCTGATCATGTATGTTCAAATAGCGGAGATCATATGATGAACTGAAACAACACAAAGATCCTAATGACGGAACCTGATAATTATAAAAGGAAAATTAAGGAATCCACATGTATTTTATTAGATGAAATAGATAATTTGGCCAATTGTTCTGTTGGAATAGATCGTATTTGGATTGATTTATTTGGTAAAGAAATGACATCAGGAAATTTCAAAATGAAATAAATTAACATCTCTAGATATTGACAACTTTAACTGTCAATCAGATTGCAAATGAAAAAACACATAATTCTGAAGATTTTACGAATTTGTCTGAAGAAGGTGTCTGATATAGACACCGAAACGTTACATTATCCTTTTAATTTATTTCCTTTTTCAGTTTTACTGTTAGGCCACAATTTTTTCAAGATTAATTTGCTCCTGACAAATAAGCGCAAAGACTCCAGCAGGAGCACTTCACTTTAATTACAAATTTTTTTAATTATTTCTGTTTCAGAGACTCCGAGTGAAAACCTATAAAGTTTTCAAGAAATGTAGAATCCTCCCAGAATATATTTCAATCGATATTTAATATCGTGTTAACAAAAGACGCTTTTGGAAAAAGGAAATTTCTTTGATGTTCAGTGTTCAGTAGAAAATCATCAAGCATTTTTGTCAATGTGGTGTTCTTCATAATGAATATTGGTCCCAAAATTACGAGAATAGACATAAAATGAAATATCGTGGCAATTTTGATGGCTACATTATATGGAACATTGAATAATAACTTCTTCAGATATGCCTCAGAAGTTGAGAATTGGAATTAAGGCAACTTTAAAACTACGTAAGCATCTGAACTGAACATAGTTGGCGAACAATGCAGCGTAGCTGATGATAATGCAATTTACGGCAACCGTCTTCATTTAAAACAAGACTAAAGAAAAGGGAGACAAATTACCCTAATTTAAAGTGTTCAGGTAATCGAAATTGCGAAGGGCCCATGCCAGTGCTACCGATTTATTTATTATTCAGTTGTTTTCTGTTTCACAGTGTAGAAGCTGACCTGATTCAGGATTCCTTAATTCTCCTTGGATATAACTGGAGCTTGTATTTCGAGATAACAAAGATGAATTGTTAGCATGAATTATGGAAATTTAATTCAATTAACTTTAACTTGTACAGGGTGGCCATATTTCGATGTTTTAGCACTACAACATTTAAACACAATAATGCAATGCAATATAAGCCGGGTTTCACAAAACTCCAATCACCATGCTTATTGAAATGTCATCATTTCTGTGCAATTTTCAGTTCATTTTTGACAGGAACCATAGACTTAAACCAAAATCAACAATCAACAATTGATTGCATAATCAAGCTTTGTGAAACCCACGGTAAATAGATGTGAAATCAATTGAAAGCAGAATTGGAATTATCAATATTATATTTTTGTGAAGTTATTATAAAATAGCTATCTATTGCCTATTTCCAGAATAGGAATTCCCTACAAACTGTACATGGTGGGCATATTTCGATGTTTTAGCACTACAACTTTCAAACCAGAGGAGATAGACAAAATCTGATACCCACTTCTCGATCTCTTTTTCTGAGAAACTAACAAGAGTGGTATTCATTTTTGGATACCTTCTTTTGTTTTCGAGTTATAAGCAGAAATTGGAAAAGTGTCGATATCGAAAAAATTTATATCTCCGCTAATACTGATGATAGAGCTCTGAAATTAAAACATTAAACAGGCACTTTTTTACGTATAATCCAGTGGCGTGCTCGTCTTTTTTGCACAATTTCCAATTACGAAGCTATGATCCAAAGTTATGTTTTTTTAAATGGAAATTTTCATCTGAGTCTCAATATTTTCTATGGTTTCAACTGTTGATGAGCTTTCTATAACAAGAGCATCAGTCTCCTTCCACCAATCTCATTATTTCTATGCTTTCAACTAATTTATACAAAATTTGAACAAGGATACCTATATTTCATAAACCCTTATATCTTAAAATGGATAACGAATTATCGGAAAGATGCACATGATCATCCATTTCAATATACAGGGTGTTTCATCATAAACTGGACAAACATATATATTTCCGTGTAGAGGACATCGGGAGAATCACTTTTGCCTTATACAATATATCCCGTTTTTGAAGCATAAGCGAGATACAGGGTGTCAAACGTCATTTTTGAGAAAGATTCTCATGAGTGTGGTCAGTTATGTATAAACTATTATACATAACTTTAACTATAAAGTAACGGTTTTTGATCAAATCTCAGTATTTTTGGGTCCTCTATTCAGAAAAGTTGACGAACTGCGAAAAACAATTACAGAATGGCGGAATACCTGCAATGTCACTAATTTTTTTTGCGGTTGTCAAATTGACTTTTATTTTCTGAATGAACACAATTTTTCAAGAATTTCTGTGAAAAATTTTTTTCAAAAATCGAACACAAATTTTTTTTTACATGTCTACAGCGATGAAAAAATTTCACTCGAAATGGATGAACTTTTGTACAATTGTAGTTCTTGAATTTTCAATCACGAATATGAAAACAGAATTGTAAAATATCGAACGGTTTAGTTACTACAGGCATTCAAATGCTTCGTTCAGACCTCTGAAATAATGAAAGAAAATTTGTTTTGAGTTCTAGAGTCAAAATAATTAAATTATTGCCATGTCCAAACATTCTAGGCGAATTTTTAAAAAAAATTCAGTAAAACTTAGTTGGGACTCGAACCGACGCCGACGTAGGTATTGAATAGGTAAATGGCATTGTTCTAAGGATATTAATATTCGTTGCCAGGCAACGGTAGTTAGTAGTTCATAGAGTTTGACTAGTTTTTGAATTTCAGTGAATATAATTTAGCCAAAAGTCAAACTCTATGAACCTCGAACTACCGTTGCCTGGCAACGAATACCATTATTATTCCTTATGCCATTTCCCTATTCAATACCTACGTCGGTTCGAGTCCCAACTAAGTTTTACTGAATTTTTTTTATAAATTCGCCTAGAATGTTCGGACATGCCAATAATTTAATTATTTCGACTCTAGAACTCAAAACAAATTTTCTTTCATTATTTCAGAGGTCTGAACGAAACATTTGAATGCCTGTAGTAACTAAACCGTTCGATATTTTATAATTCTGTTTTCATATTCGTGATTGATAATTCAAGAAGTACAATTGTACAAAATTTCCACTAAAAAAAAAGTTGTGTTCGATTTTTGAAAAAATTTTTTCACAGAAATTCTTAAAAAATTGTGTTCGTTCAGAAAATAAAAGTCAATTTGACAACCGCAAAAAAAAGGGATATTGCAGGTTTTCCGCCATTTTGTAATTTTTTTCGCAGTTCGTCCACTTTTCTGAATAGAGGAGCCAGAAATACTGAGATTTGACCAAAAACCGTTACTTTAACTATTATACATAACTGACCACACTCATAAGAATCTTGCCCCAAAATGACGTTTGACACCCTGTATCTCGCTTATGCTTCGAAAACGGGTTATATTATATAAGGCCAAAATGATTCTCCCGATGTCCTCTACACGAAAATATATGTTTGTCCAGTTTATGATGAAACACCCTGTATATTAACACTTAGTTATAATGAGATGGATGAAGGAGGAATATTTTTATTGCTCTTCAGAATAAATATGCACAAGTGACAGTCTATTTCAAATCACATGTAAAATAACCTTAGACCTTTGTCTAAGGAAATAACGCATATAGATATGATGAGAGTTATCAATTCAATCATAAAAGTATGAAAGGAAAAACATTTTTCAATACGTAAGAGTGATTAAAATAATAGGTCAGTAGGTAATAACCATAGATCTATAATTACTTAATTCTTATTAGGTCTATGGTAATAACTCAGAATGAGGATCAAGTTTCAGAACAGTCCATTCTTCTTCGATCTTGAAGAAATTGAGTAAAGAGCATAGAAACGAAAAGACTACTGGAAAAGATTGTGGTAATTATACGATGCTAAATTTTTCTGTGCTCATCAACCGTTGAAACCATAGAAAATATTGAGACTCAGATGAAAATAGGTTTTCTGAACATTTTCTATACTCATATTAAAACAAACCATACAATGTTATATATTTTTGAAATCAGAAAAAATTTAGCTTTCAGAAAATGGCACAAACATCTATGGTATTCTCATTTAAAAAAACATAACTCTGGGCATAGCTTCGTAATTAGAAATGGTGCAAAAAAGACGAGCACGCCACTGGACTTTACGTACAAAAGTGCATGTATAATGTTTTAATTTCAGAGCTCTATTATCAGTATGAATTTTTTTCGATATCGACACTTTTCCAGTTTTTGCTTATAACTCGAAGACAAAAGAAGGTAGCCAAAAATGATTACTACTCTTGTTAGTTTCTCAGAAAAAGAGATCTAGAAGTGGGTATCAGATTTTGTCTAGATAGACAAACCAGAGGAGATCCTCTGGTTTGAAAGTTGTAGTGCTAAAACATCGAAATATGCCCAACCTGTACAGTTTGTAGGGAATTCCTATTCTGGAAATAGGCAATAAATAGCTATTTTATAATAATATAATATTGATAATTCCAATTCTGCTTTCAATTGATTTCACATCTATTTACCGGGGGTTTAACAAAGCTTGATTAGGCAATCAATTGTTGATTGTTGATTTTGGTTTAAGTCTATGGTTCCTGTCAAAAATGAACTGAAAATTGCACAGAAATAATGACATTTTAATAATCATGGTGATTGGAGTTTTGTGAAACCCGGCTTATTGCATTGCATTATTGTGTTTCACCGTGAATAAGTTTGATATTGTATAAAGGAGATGATGGGTGCATACCTCAACGATCAATGAAAAAGTGCATATTTTTGCACATCGTCATGAAAATTGGACTATAGTGACCAAATCTATTAAAACTTCGAGTTTCAAAATCAAACGGTGCCTAATGATCATATCGACAAATCGAATGAGGGCTGACCCTGAATAATATACAGGGTGTTCCTAAATTGAACGTACAAACGAAAAGGAGAGATTCCTTAAGTGAGTTTAAGAAAAAAAGTCCCATGAACATGGGGTCGCAAACGTTTCGTTTTCGAGATACAGAGTGTTGAAGTTTGAATTTTTTTCAAGTTTTTTTCTCATAGTATCTACACTTCACAAGATATTCAACTGAAATTTGGCATAGATAATACATTTGACAGTTCCTAACACGTGACATGGCAATTTCGATAGAAGATCTACAGGGTGATATTTTTTCTGGAACACTGCCACCTGTTCTTCTGCAGAACTTTTTTTTGGTGGGCAACTGTTAATTTGAAAAAATGTAAAAAGAAGCTTTGTTCTTATACTGAACTTTTCGGTCTCTTGTAGTTTTGTCGTATCCACCAACGATTTCGAAAAAAAAATTTTGAACGATTCTCTCGAAATCATCGTGAAAATCCAAATTATGATGGAAAGGCCACTTTGTGAGCTGTGGTGAATGAATTCAGTGTCAGTTTTATGGAAATTTTCCTAATCTGTAGCGATGATTCATAACGATTCGATAAGCTCGTATAATCAACACATGTTTTTGATTGAAACTTTAACACCCTGTATCTCGAAAACGAAACGTTTGCGACCCCATGTTTATGGGACTTTTTTTCTTAAACTCACTTAAGGAATCTCCTCTTTTCGTTTGTACGTTCAATTTAGGAACACTCTGTATATTGGATGCAATACTGACAATTTCAATTGAATATGAATCCGAAATCTCAGCATGATCAGAATTATTTTCTGGGAATTAATCAAAAAATGAAACGTGTGAAAAATCAAGAAGTAAAAAAATTGGAGTCTATGGTTCGGTTGATGCGATTCTCTTGAAATTTTGCATAAACATTCAGTATGTCCATCTTCATTCACAAAATGATTTTTTTTAAAATCGGATATTTTGTTATGAAAATATTAAATTTTTTTCTTCCATATTCCAATTGAATTTTCTATGGTTCTGTTCTGTGTATGGCCAAAAAATTTGGCATGAGGCTTCATGCGAGCATCTCGCATGTGACTGCAAAATTTCATTTTTACTGGTTTCGTTCGTTTCTGTTGTTGAGTAAGAAAAATTTTAAATGGCCATATTATATGGAACACCCTGGCTGGTTTTAGAACTCAACAGCTGCATTTGGGAACCGAACTCATCCTGAAAAGTCAAGTCTCCGAACATCGTGCTTATGGCCACCAAACGGCCCCACAGACATAATTTAATTGGATCACGGATTCGTCATCAAGAAGTGCAACCCTATCGTTAAAGACCAATTTCGGCTCAAAATTAGAAAATTATAGTCATTCGGGGAAAACGATATAGCACTCGTTTAAGTATATGAGCGCTCAAAAAGATCGAAATAGTATTCGAATTATCATGTGGTTGTGTCAAATAAATTCAAAACTACAATTACGAATTTCAGAAACAGCATCACAAACGCCATTAAGAGATTGTGTATGCATGCTATTGAAATATTTAGAAATTTCTTCATTCAAGTGTAAATGCGAAAATTTCTGGTATGGTTAGCAAGCCTGTAAATATTTCATCTAAAATAAGGAGAAAACAATGTAAAATGATAAGCACTTAACAATAAAAATATTTTTTTCACTCTCGAACTTGGAATAAACGCTCTGTTTGCCGAATACGAGCTTTTCAGCTTTTAAGCAGGAAATCTACTCCCTAATTACCAATTTTCTCTATTTGCTTGCTTCCCCCTTCGTTGTGTCCCAGTCGTAATGTCACTATTCCGATATGAATGAAATTAAATCTATTCGAACCCTTTACTTCAGTTAATTCCAAATTGGGTCAGTACTTTAGGCGATTACCCCGAGATATGAATTTATATTTGGGTAGGTACATTCGACCATCAATTAGTGTAAATTTTTATTGATTTGCTGTGTGCAACTCAATAGCGATTTCGGCATATTATGCAATGGAAATACTACATATTCGTTTTTTTATTTATTGGTAAATCGGTTCTTCATCTTTGATTATACTTATCTCAATTCCACACAGTTGTCATGGTGATTTTTGATTTCTATATGTTGGTATTCACAATTCTCTGTTGGAGGATTTATTAACGATTAGCTAATCAACCGTTTTATGTTATGTCAGTTCAGGAGTCAAGTCATTTACAATTACAAAAAATAATACAAGCTTTTTACCTAGTTACAAAGTAGTGTATGATGGATTTTTTTTTGATGAATATATGTGATGTTTTGACGTTTTGTAATTAAATGTCTTCTAAATGTCTTATGAGTTATATACAGTTTATCAACACACCAGATTTAAATATACGGTTACACATTTACTCTGTATTCTAAATGCTAACCGTTTCGTCATTTTCAAAGGATATTGACTCAAATTCCTCAAGTCTCTTAACTCTGTGTCGGAACTTCGTCCGATTGCCATCTCTCGACTTACCTACTCTTCTTAACGTCTATCTCGTCTAGCTCTTTCGACTCTACTCTTATTCTGGCGTTTTCTTACTCAGATTTCCCAACTCTACTATGAGCTCGGCTACTTCTTACTGACAGCTTACCTAAGTTCTTTGCACCTTACCGTCTCCAAACTTTCGACTTATGTCGAGGCGTAATACTACCCCTACTCTCACAACGTTCAGTAGTAAGAACCTCTACCAATGGATATCTCCGTGTGAAATATCATCATCGCCATGGGTGATTTCGGAGAACTATCAGATCTGGTAAAATTCACTTGTTCGGAACCAATAGCTTTCACAAAAACGTCAACTGTACGTCAAAGCTCTAGTTCCTTAACACGACACTCACGAAACCCATATATCGCATTACCGCTTTGATACAAGAAGTATCCCAGTTTTGATAGTGTTTTTTTTTCAATAGTAGTTTTTATTGACTTTCAGCAGCTTGTATATCACAAAAGAAGCCGAATCGGAAAAATTGGCAAAAAAACAAAGTACTTCTTTTGCCGCAGGAATCTTCGGCTAATAGTATATAACATTAATAGCAAGGTAAGAGGGTTTTTACTGGCGAATGGAGGATATAATTGACGAGCCGCAGGCGAGTCAGTTACCTCCTTGAGCCAGTAAAACCCGTTACCTTGCGTGTATTGTTTTATATTTTATTTGTTTCTCATGTGTAAAAAGGTTAGATAAATTCCAAAAAATCTCAATTGCGTTAAATTTTTGGACATTTCTTAAAATTGGATAATATATGATTATTTATGACATCGGAAAATTATGACAATTGTCAGTGTCTTTACGAGAGGGAAGTCCTTCGAGAATATTTGCTCATTTCTGACGAAAAAGGCCAGATCCAAATGAAACAAGGTATGAATATAGTTTTTTAAAACAATGAATAAAAATTCATGCGTTTAACAGTAACGCAGGCATAATAAAAATAATGAAAGCGGAGAATAATATTAATCGATATAAAATCAACCAATATTAAATCCACACTTCGGAACTAATCCCGTCAACGAGCAAAGAACATGCATAGTGGTAATATCAAACAGAGCATCCATAGATAGCTATTTCGCCCTATTTGGGGCTCATCAGTATGGAGGAGCTCCATGAAAGGCATTCTAGGTTCCCTTACTTGAAGAAATGTCGCCCAGCTCTGAGAATAACAGAAACAAGACGCCATCTCTTGGGATCCTTACGAACACCTACCTCCAATGCATGAACGTTGAACGAAGTCGCGAGATGTTTATCCGTTTTTCATACGAACTGGTGGCAGTCCAACTTTGTGGATTTTTACCTTCAGTTGATGAAGTGGAAACGCTCGTTTCTTCGTCGTAAACCAGACGTGGTGATAATAATAATGAATGAAAATTCATGCGTTTAACAGTAACGCAGTCATAATATAAATAATGAAAGCGGAGAATAATATTAATCGATATAAAATCAACCAATATTAAACACACACTTCGGAACTAATCCCGTCAACGAGCAAAGAACATGCATAGTGGTAATATCAAACACTATCACTGTCAGTGAGTTTACAGGTCAAAAAACCTTTAGGATATCTGCAATTTTGAGAAGGAAAACGAATAGATACAAATAAAACAAGGTACGAATATCGTTTTTGAATAGTTTGAGAACATCTGTCGAGAAATACATTTGTTCCAGGAACTCTGAAATTAGAAGGATGAGTGGAATTAGAAGCAAGTACTTGACATCTGTCTATGTAAAGAATACTACTAACTTGTAAAAATTTTTGCAAGTTAACTGTCAGTTTTACAAGTTAGTGACTCGATAAAATAAACTTCCTTGATTAATATTGTGTTTTTGGAAACTGACGTTTACGAATGAGAAACAAATAAAGTATTTTATCCACTCCTACTAACTAATTTCTATGTGTAATGGTAGTCATAACACAACCGTAGACATGTCTATGAACCGAAAAGCGAGTGTTATAATAACACCCGCTCATAACTCCCGCTAATAAAAATACCTAGGAAGAATGAAATTGCTTACAAAAAAAAATGAATAAAAAGTAGGATCGATCCGGAACTCTATTTCAGCCATCAAGATAACGTTCTAGCGATTCATTCCAGATTTATTTTTGGAAAACGTGAATTTTTGAAGTTGTCAAAGTACTTGATTGATTAGAGACTCTGATTTGATTCCCGACCACAGAGTACAGAGGTTTGACGAAATGTTGTCAATGCTTTTGACAACTGTTCAAAATTTTTTAAATGCAGATTAATTCGAATTTTACTGAAGAAGTCGTGGATAAAGTATAGTATTCAATTCGCGGTAATGCTCAAAACACACTTGATGAATTACACCACTCGCCTGACGGCTCGTGGTGCAAAACTCATCTGCGTGTGTTTTGACCTGCATTACCGCTCATTGAATAATATACTATTACACACCCTGTATGCCTTTGACCGATTAAAACACAACTTTGCCAGGAAATCCTTACCGAATAGTTAGTCTTCGGTTCATTTCGTTCGAAAGCTGAAGTGTTTACCGAAAGGCAGCAAGAGTTGAGTCGTAGTGGATTAACCTCACAAAATGAGAAACTTTCCTATATTTCGGCAATACTTTCGCAGGTCATTTTCTGAGGACAAGTTCGCAATAACTCAGAAGAAGAAACACGTTCTTTGAAGTGAATCTTTTTTGCTTATATCGTGGTTATCGATTTTTGCTGATGCTTTAGAACTGAAGAAATATTGAAAAACATTACGCCGACGAGGCCAAAAATTTAAAAATATATAGCACCAATAGGATACCACCGTTCAAACAGTCTTTTAATTCGATAGAAAATATCGTGAAATGAATCTATAGACAACAGTTAAGTATCACAAAGCGTCTAGAATAATGCCAACTTTTCAACGAAGATCAAAGACCTCCAGACCATCCAAACCAAATCCATTTGCTCTATTTTTCCTCCGTGCATCGAACAGCATATGCACTTTTACCAGCTAATTCAAACTCTTGTTCTTCTGGTGAGGGCGAAATGAATTCATCTAGCTTAATAGCCGGCTTTTCTTATAATAAAGTGTTGCTTGAGAAAATCTGCATAGGAAAATCATTGCACTAAATAGTAAAGTTTTGAAGAGTCGAGACCTTTAATTTTAATTTGCCCTCGGGATGTAATTCATTATTATGCATGAGCTCCAGGTCCCCTCGTTGGGAAAAGGTTGTACTGCATGCTGAACAGAAGTTTGGATAACGCGTAGCTAAGAGCGGAGGTAGCGCCGACACCGTGAAATGGAGGAACTGATGGAGGTGTTATAGCTCAAGGAGTTGGAGACGTTGGAGTTACCATCTACTTAGTCTAAATAATGGTGAAATGAACGAAGGATCTTTTCGTACGAAGGCAGCCGTTGTGACGGAATAGATGAGTGGTATTTGCCGAATTGAAGAAACAAATGAGTTCAAATAAAAGTTTAATAGGTTCTCGAAAACTAATGATTTTCACTAATGAGGACGTTTCAGTGATGACTCTGGTTTTTATGCAATTGCACCTTTGCGAATTCGTTTCGGATGAAAGTCCATTTTGGGATAATGATCTCATTCGAATATTTGGACAGAAATTGTTAGTTATTTATATCACAAAATTTTTCAATTTTATTCCTAGATTTAATTTGATTTTTAGCGAAAATATATCAGTTCAAATATGAGATCACCGAATATTATGATTCATTATAGAGTTTCTTGCACAACTGAATTCTATAGAATCATAAATTGAAAGATCAGACAGATTCATACGAATATCGGAGGTATACTGAGGACCAAAATCGCTATTTCTCTAAATTGTCTGTAGTTTGTGGAGCAGAGTTGATTTCTTTATAAGTTTATTCAAAAACATAACATTTGTTATACTATAAGTAGAGTTTTTGATGGGGTGTTAATCTAAGTGATCTTTCATCGATCGTATAAAAGTATGTTGCCTCAATATTTTTCTGCATATCATGTTTGAAACCTTGCTCTCTTTAGGAAATATTTTTGAAATTGCAACTTAAAAATGAAAGCCCATGTCGTTTTTTTATAGCTAAATATACAATAACGGGATTCACGAGAACTTCTAGTACTATCAGGTCGAAAATGGTATAGGAGTGCCTAGAGAAGTTGATTAACTTGCCAAAGCACTCATACACCTGATGGTACTAGAAGTCTTCGCGTTTACGGTTGATTGTATGGCCGAGTGCATATCACTATCATATATCATATTTCTGGAACCCCTTCTCTTAGTTGACCTGATATGTAGCTAACGCATGAAGAAACTCTAAAGGTTGACGCTCACTTAGGAGGCGCGAAGCGAAGATCAGAATCGTTAGGCGCGAGGCAGATAAGACGCGCGCTTGGACGAAGCGAAGCGGTCGGAAGGAACGCGTCGTTTTCCGCTGGGATCTTTTGCATTGAAATAAATGGGTAGACACGCACCTAGGAGGCGCGAAGCGAGGAGCAGCGAGGAGGCGAGTCGTTGGTCGCTATGATGATCTTTGGGGCATTTCTCAAGGCGGCAAGTAGGTATCCGACGGCCGGAAACGGGAAGTTCGGCGCGCTGTATTTCCAATTTTATACTCGAATTTTGTCAATGGGGAAATACACAGTTATTTTTGAATTTGTGTGAAATGAGTTTGTTTTAAATGGCTCATGAGAGTGTTGGTTAGAACTTTCTCGATTGAGATCTGGAAAAACGAAATTTATATACAAAACGATCACCATTTATGTATTTTGTACAACTGTGAATGTGAATTCAAATCGTCTGAAGGATAGGTATTTTATTATGTAAATACAACAAAATATTGAAGATCCCTTCTTCCGAAGAAATTAAAATATCTGATAGAATTGGAAAACTGTGGAATAATTCCTTCGAGGGATATATGATCTGCAAACATTGAACTTTCGATTACTACTTGCTTTGTTTTTTTTAATCGGTTAAAGAAAAAATAAGCATTTCGTATCAATTATTTGTAATTTATTGTATTCCTGGATGAAGAACTACGAGGATTTCATTGGAAAATTTCCAATTAAAACATGATCATGACTAAAACATGATCATGACCAAAACACGATTCTTACAAATGTTTCATGGCTGACCAAGGCCGTAGCGAGGGGAGGAGGATCGGACCCGCAATTTTTCTGAAGTACAGGACTAGAACATATTCCTTTTAAAATAGTCATTCTGTCATTCGGTGGACCCCCCCCCCGAAATTTTTTTCTAGCTACGGCCTTGTGGCTGACCATAGCCAGAGATTTTACCGCCCCGGCAAAAGTATATTCAGAATTAATTGAATATAAATTAGTCTGATTTGAAGCTTATACAGGTAAGCGGTATGCAGCAAGGTAATAAAAATGCAACTTCCCAGAACTTATTACTGGAAATTTTTCGATATTGTCGTAGGGAAAGTATTTTTTTCTGAAATCACCAGAATGAAGGAATTAGATTACTACTTCATTTTTTCAATCGGTTAAAGAGAAAATAAACATTTCGTATCAATGATTTTATATATAGTTTTAAAAAAAATAACTCTCGGTTTTTGTCACCCTCCGCTTCTTGTTGGAAGACAACATAACCTCGATCTAAAATCTAGTACTTTTTTCCCTTGTATAATACAAAATTTTTTTCTGTGACTAGAAAAATGACGATGGAAAGAAATATACCTTTTTCCCGGATACATATATACACTCACTTTTTTCCCGGGGAAAAAAGTAATTTCGAGAAAAGTTATATTTTGTAACTTGCCAACAGAGATAAAATGTCGATTTTTTTTCACGTCACATACATTTTTTTCATTCCTACATGAAGGTGGGACGACGAAGGTATTAAAACAAGATTATGACCAAAAACACGATTCGAACAATAGCTCTACCCTTGTTCATTCGGGTAGTCGGCATGCAGCATGGGTAATAAAAATTTATTGCGGCCCAAAAATAGGGGGAATGTCTTCCGATGGCTTATCGCCGCATCGCTTCGTCCAAGTGCGCGGTCCCAGGCGAACTAACGCGTCGCTTCGTCTCGTCTCGTCTCGTCCAAGTGAGCGTCAACCTTAAATGGTTATTATCGACAACACAGCGCGTGCACTCTCTATCTGGTTTCTTCAAGAGGTGACCACAATTCTCGAGAATTAATATGGAACGGCATCTCACGGGATATGCATGTGTTATCTTGGCCGGCGGCATTCGTCCCTCTAAGTCTAAGAAATGATCTGGCGAATTCCCGTCTTCGGTAAATATGAGATTTTGCGGCAACAGATGGGGACGCTGGTAGGTTCGTTTTCTGCCCTTAAGTTGTTAACTTATAGTACCATGAGATCATTGAGATCAAAGATGGTATATGAGTGCATAACTTATACTCATACACAGTCAAGTTGAATTTGTAAGGAACAGATCAGGTCAACTTAGACAGGAAATACGACATAGTGCTATACACTCGGACAGACAAGCATCCGTTAAGGCGTTATAACTTCTAGTACCAACAGGTCAACAATGGTGTTTAAGTGCCTAGGCAAATTAAAGAACTTGCTTTGGCAAGTTCTTAAATTGCTTAAATTGTCCATGCACTCATAAACCATATTGGACTTGATGGTACTAGAAGTCAACGCGTTAACGGTTGGTTGTCTGGCCGAGTGTATATCACTACGTCATATTCCTGGAACCCCCTTTCCTGACATCTACCTAAAGGAAGAAGAAACTCTAAATGGTTATCACCGAGGCAACACGGCGCATACGCTCTCTATCTGGTTTCTTCTATAGAGGTGACCACAATCCTCCATTATTAATATGGAACGGCATCCTGCGGGATCTCCATTTGGAATAATTGTCAGCGGCATCCGTCCCCCTAAAAAATGACCTGGCAAATTCCCTTTATTCTATGGGAAATATGAGATTCTGCGGCTGCAGATGGGGACGCTAGTAGGTTCGTTTTTCGCCCTTAAGTTATTAACTTATAGTACCATCAGATCAAAGATGGTATATAAGCGCTTAAACAATTTAAATATCTGGCATAACTTACACTCAAACACAGTCATGCATGTTAGGTGGTTTCATAAGATATCCAACGCTGAGATCCTTCAAAGGGCCGAGTGTAAGAGCATATCTGTAATAATCGGTCAGTCCCGCCTCAGATGGGCAGGTCACGTTGCTCGGATGACCGAAAGCCGCATACCAAAATGCGTCCTATATGGAGAGTTGGAGAGCGGTCGACGTAAAGAGGACAGTTGAAGCGCTACAAAGATGTGCTGCACTCGGACTTGAAGGCTCTTAATATTAACAACAATTGGGAAGAAACTGCACAAGATCGCGCCGCATGGAGAAGGACCGTTTCCCTGTTCGACGATAACCAAACAAACAGGCCACGTCGAAATCTCTCTGGAGAGAGCTACCAGTGTGTGGAGTGTGGAAGAAATATATCTTCAAGAATTGGCCTGTTCAGCCACATGCGCAGCCACAGAAGACAACAACAGCCACAAATTAATGGTTCCAATAGTAGATAATAGTTCATCTTTTTGTGTTTATATATTCGGCAATCGAATAAAGCTATATATATAAATATAATCTGTAAGGAACAGATCAGGTCTAATCAGACAGAAAATACGACATAGTGCTATACAGTCGGACAGACAGGCATCCGTTAAGGCGTTATAACTTCCAGTACCAACAGGTCAACAATGGTGTATAAGTGCCTAGACAAATTGAATAACTTGCCAAAGCACTCATACACCATATTTGACCTGATGGTACTAGAGGTCAACGCGTTACGGGTTGATTGTCTGGCTACGTCATATTTCCGGAATCCCCTTTCCTGGTATGTACCTAAAGCAGGAAGAAACTCTAGATGGTTATCACCGAGGCAGCATAGCGCATACGCTCACTATCAGGTTTTTTCTAGAGGTGACCACAATCCTCCATTATTATTACAGAACGGCATCCCGTGGGATCTTCATTCGGATTTATTGCTAGCGGCATCCGTCGCACTAATGAATGACCTGGCAAAATCCCTTTATTCGGGACGTCTATGGGAAACATGAGATTATGCAGCTGCAGGTGGGGACGCTAGTAGGTTCGTTTTTAGCCGTTAAGTTGCTAACTTATAGTACCATCGGGTCAAAGATGGTATATAAGTGCTTAAACATTTTGAATAGCTGGCATAACCTACACTCATACATTGTTAAGTTTATCTGTAAGGAGCAGATCAGGTCAACTTAGACAGGAAATACGACATAGTGCTATACACTCGGACAGACACGCATCCGTTAAGGCGTTATAACTTCTAGTACCATCAGGTCAAAAATGATGTATAAGTGCCTAGGTAACTTGAATAACTTGCCAAAGCACTCATACACAAGCAAGTTGCTTAACTTGGCCAAGCACTCATTCACCATATTTGACCTGATGGTCATCTAGTGATTGATAGGGCAGCTGACGAGTGTAGGTTTTGTGGGGATGAGGAAGAAACTTCCATTTATATAGTCACGGATTGCTTTGACATTGCGAGCATAATGATCTCTGGAACTGGAAGTCGAGCTGCGAAGGGTGTGACCAGAACAGTTATATAAGGTGGCACAAAGAACCTTGAGGTCACAGTGAACTGAAACCCCTTTTTTACCTAAACTTATACTTGACCTGGTGGTACTATAAGTCAACGCGTTAACGGTTGGTTGTCTGGCCGAGTGTATATCACTACGTCATATTCCCGGAACCCCCTTTCCTGATATGTACCTAAAGCAAGAAGAAACTCTTAATGGTTATCACCGAGGCAACACGGCGCATACGCTCTCTATCTGGTTTCTTCTATAGAGGTGACCACAATCCTCCATTATTAATACGGAACGGCATCCCGCGGGATCTCCATTCGGAATCATTGCCGGCGGCATCCGTCCCGCTAAGAAATGACCCGGCAAATTCCCTTTATTCGGGACGTCTTTGGGGAATATGAGATTCTGCGGTGGCAGAGGGGATGCTAGTAGGTTCGTTTTCCGCCGTCTATTTCCTGGACCGCGGGGGTATATAATTAAATTTACTCATTTCGTATTTGAGGTAGTATTGGCAACACTACCTGACTGTATGTCGGAACTTGAAGTTAAATTGATTCGTTCGTTTTGACGCCCGTGACTTCTGCGAGTTACGATTGAATGCGATATGTTCTGGAGTTTTTTGCGAGTTCGGTTTGAATTTGTTTTGCATTTCCGATTCATTTAACTATGGTGTTGACTGCTGGTGATGTATGGAGATATTTTTCTTGAATTGAATTGAAATCATTCAGATTAGTTGTACTTAATGAATATAGTTTTTTTGAAACATAGATAAATTGAAAATAGTAATCATCGAAATGAATACAATCTTCAATTTATAGGCTCACAGAACCTTCTTCATGCGGACTGGGATGATTATTCAAGATGTTGTCAATGAGGGAAGAGACAGACCGGTTTCGGCCTCATTAGGCCTCGTCAGTGTCCCATATCCCTCAGAGACAACATCCTATTGAAAAACTTCTACATTTAACACTAATTGTAAGAAGCTATCGAGTAGCAACTAACATATGGTGACATCTAGTAGTGAGTAGTGTCAAATGAGAAGTTCAATCATCACAGATCGCATGCTAAAAGCACTGATTACTTCCTCTTCACTCTTTGAGATGTTAGCAGTGGCCCTACATCAGGGCCTCAATGCAAGTTTCTCCGAGTGATGGAAACACCCAATATTTTTGGCGACTGTGAAGCCAAGTGATTTTAAGATAAAGAAAAAATGACAAACAAAAAAATTCTTTGCCTTTAAGGAGGCTAACCTAACAAATTTTTGAAACATAGATAGATTGAAAATAGTAATCATCGAAATTAATACAATCTTCAATTTATAGGCTCACAGAACCTTCTTCAGGCGGACTGGGACGATTATTCAAGATGTTGTCAATGAGGGAAGAGAGAGACCGTTTTCGGCCTCGTTAGGCCTCGTCATTTTTTCTTTATCTTAAAATCACTTGGCTTCACAGTCGCCAAAAATATTGGGTGTTTTCATCACTCGGAAAAACTTGCATTGAGGCCCTGATGTAGGGCCACTGCTAACATCTCAAAGAGTGGAGAGGAAGTAATCAATGCTTTCAGCATGCGATCTGTGATGATTGAACTTCTCATTTGACACTATTCACTACTAGATGTCACCATCTGTTAGTTGCTACTCGATAGCTTCTTACAATTACTGTTAAATGTAGAAGTTTTTCAATAGGATGTTGTCTCTGAGGGATATGAGACACTGACGAGGCCTAATGAGGCCGAAATCGGTCTGTCTCTTCCCTCATTGACAACATCTTGAATAATCACCCCAGTCCCCCTGAAGAAGCTTCTGTGAGCCTATCAATTGAAGATTGTATTCATTTCGATGAATTTATCTATGTTTCTTAAATTTGTTAGGTTAGCCTCCTCAAAGGCAAAAAATTTTTTTGTTTGTCATTTTTTCTTTATATGAAAATAGTTGATCAAGTTTTGTTAATTTTCATTATGCTTGCAATTTCCAGGTCTGGGTATTTGAATTTTTTTAATTGAAGAGAAATGAAATTGGGATTACGCATCATATTCATAAATTGAACAGATTTCTCGCTTTTAAGGACGCGTTCTCAGTAAGTTCCGATTAAGCCTGGCAAATTCCCCTCATTGAGGAATATAAGATTCTGCAGGGCAAAGGGGGACGCTATCAGGTTCGTTTTTCGCCGTCTATTACCCGGTCCGCGGGGTGTATAATTGAATTAACTTATTTCGTATTTGAGGAATTATTGGCAACACCACCTGACTGTATGTCGGGACACAAAGTTGAATTGATTCGTTCGTTTTGACGCCCGTGAGTTATGCTAGTTAAGATTGAATCATAGACATATAAAAGGATGGACAGGGCGTCACGTGACTTTCGCACTAAGTTTCGTGCTCCCAACATAAGAGAGAGATACTGTGAAGGATGGAGTAATATTAGTGTGGTACATAGACTAAACTAAACTAATATTACTAAATCCTTCACAGTATCTCTCTCATATTGTTGGAAAACTGACAGAACACAAAAATATCTAATGCGATCCAATGTTTTTATTATATGTTCTGTGCTTCGCACTAATATTATTCTATCCTAGTCTGAAGTCAATATTCTCTCTCACACGTCCTATCCATTCTATGGATTGAATGCGTTACGTTCTGAAGTTTTTTGTGATTTTGGTTTGAATTTGTTTTGAATTTCCGACTCATTAAACTATGGTGTCTACTGCTGGTGACATATGGAGATATTGAATTGAAATCTTTCAGCGATTAGTTTACATGGAGATAGTTTGTCAATTTTGTACATTTTCATTATGTTTGGGGATTTCTGGTCTGTCTATCTGATTGTTTTTTCAATCGAAGAGAAAAGAAATGGATATTAAGCATCATATTCATATTCATTCACATACAATTCTTGTTTTGAAGGACGTGTTCCGACTTTGGTTTCAATTTTTTTGCACAATTGCCTCATTCAACTCAGAAGTCAACTGATGGCATTATGTAAGGACATAGTTTTTGAAGATCGACAAACAGTCTTTCAAATATTACTCTACGGAAAGTAGAATCAAGAAATTCCATTTATTTTCAAAATATAAGGTAGTGTTTTGGTTAGGTTTTTTTGATTTTTCGAATTGATGAAATTATACGCTTTTCGACTTTATAACTCGAGCAGAATTGAAGCAATTATACAAAATAATTAAGACTTTCAGTATTTTTGAAATTTCCAGATTGTTATAGTGAATGGTTAAGTTGTTATTAGTATTTATATAGTCGTACCTTCTCTAGTACTTTGAAACAAAAAACTTCACACCGTAAATTGCTATGAGTTGGCTATCTTACTTTGAATATACTCAATTCATAGTTTCTGTCGACCTATCAATTTCTAGGGATATCGTTTCAACGAGCTCACAAGAATTCAAAGATATTTTTTGTTATGATTAGTATATTAATTCCTCAAGAATAATTTCTGAGTTTTTCCATTTTCTTTTTACTGTCCTCTGCTTTTTTTCAACCATTTTTCGATTATTTCAGATTTTTTGTTGCATTCTAAACACAGATTACTGATTTTTATCAAAGAGTACGTTTTTTTCTTGGGTTTGGATTGAACTCTTCCCTGTATAGTCCTAGATTATTAAATTTTGTGGATGAAAAAAAAGTGAAGATTTTCGTCGCAAGTTTCAGCAATATATGACGAAAAAACATGAAGATCAAAAATCTAAATAAAAACTGAAGCTTGTGTGTGATGGTAGATATCAACGTCTCGATGCCCAATTGGAAATATTATAATTTAATATAAAATATATTCCTAAATTGTATCACTTAACTATTGACTCAAGCTAACGCATTTCACAAAAGTATATTTCCAAAACATTAATATTTTGTATTTGTTTTTTGGTGCTCGTTCTACTTGAACGTATGCTATATTGTTTTGTAGAAATGTCTGTAATTTTCGAATTTATAGCCAAAAATGATCTCAAACGAAAGGGTTTGACTTTCTGATAACGAAATCGTGGTCAAATTCAATTATGTCCGTGGGGCCTTTCCGGCCGGCATAACTTTCGAAGGGACTGTCCTAGAGACTTAAGATTTTCAGGTTGGATTCGGATCCGGAATACCTCGGTTAAGTCTGTTAACTAGTAAAATCGTACAGAGTTTTCCTAGAAATATGACCATTCAAAATGTTTGTGCCTCAATATCTCAGACAGAACAAAATCAATCCAAATGAAATGTTGGGGCTACATGCAGGATGCTCATAGTGAGCCTCATGCAAAATTTTGTGGCAACAATGTACACAAAACCATGGAAATTTCAATTGGAATATTGAAAAGAAGGAACTTCATATTTCCTTAAAAAATATCCAATTCGAAGGAAAACTATTTTGTGAATAAAGATAGATATAGTGCATGTTCATGCAAAATTTTGTGGTCATAGTGTTAATAGAACTATAGAAAATTTAATTGGAATATGAAACTAAGAATCCTTGTATTTTCATAACAGGATATCAGATTAGAATGAAATTGTATAGAACAAAAATGATTCTCCCGGTGTCCTTAACACGAATATACAGTGTGTTTGGTCCTGAGTTAGTGATAATTTAAGGTAATCAAATATACCTAATAATATCGACAAAATTCCAATTGAATTTCTTATGGTTCCGATAACATAATGGCCACAAAATTTTGCATGAAAACTCAGTATATAAATCTTTATTCAAGAAAGAAATTTCACTCGAATTGGATATCTTTTTATAGAAATATGAAGTTCCTTCTTTTCACTATACCAATTGAATGTTTAATGGTTTTTGTACACTGAGGCGACAAAATTTAGCATGAGGCTTGTTATGAGCATCTTGCATGTGGTCGCAACATTTCATTTAGATTGATTTTGTTTTGTCTGAGATATTAGGGAACAAACATTTTGAATGGGCTTATTTTATGGAACACCCTATACGATTTGACTAGTTAACGAACTCAACCGAAGTATTTCAGATTTGAATTCACCCTGAAAATCTTAAGTCTCTAGGACAATCCCTTCGAAAGTGATAGTGCTAACGGCCGGCCGGAAGGACCCACTGACATAATTGAATTTGACCAAGAATTCGTCATCAGAGAGTCGAACCCTTTCGTTTGAAACCATTTCGGCTACGATTTACAAATTACAGACATTTGTGCAAAACGATATAGAACTCGTTAAAGTCAAACGAGAGCTCAAAAAGACATTCACCTTTAATGATGAGTAATTTTTACACCTTCAATCCAGGCAACAGCTATGTTGAAATTACCCCAAAATTTTAATTTTTTTTTTCAATTTATAATCTGAATATATCTTTCCTCTGAATGAAAGACATTCTGTATATCAAAAATAAGGTATACGAAATGATATATTGATTCGCTGAAATCTCAGCAAACTGAAAGAGCGTGAATAAGAGTTGATTTCTCGTTTTCATCTTGATATTATTGCATTTTAAGGCAGTCTCATAGAGTCAGCTAAACTTCAATATTACTTTTATACAAATAGGAGGGAGGCTTACGACATTCGCTCGAACTGTGGGTTTTGGATGAAAGAATCTTAATGTGACGTCGACGGAACTGCATGGAGACAAAGAAGGATTTTCAAGAGAGACGGCGTATTTGTTCGCATATCATATAGATGGAAACTAGCAATATGGCGAATGTACAGGGTATCCCATTTTGGGCACTTTTACGGGATATCTCCGTTATTTTCAACGTTAGCGGGATGCGGTTTTCGCGACAGTGTGCTTCTTTTTTGTGAAACTAAAGATGGCGCAATCAGTTTTTGCATAGCTCTCTTAGTTTTTGCTCTACAGGGCGGAAATGAAAAGTATCACTTTTTAATCACCTCCTGTATCTCAGTTGTGCTTAAACTTGGAGAAATGGTTGAAAAGCATTCCTTTAGATTTTTTTCCGTAGAATCCAGTGGCGTAGTCAGTTTTTCAATTAAACTTTCCGTTTTTGAGTTATGGAGCAAACATACGTTTTTTGAATTGGACACCCTGTATATTATTTTTTATTCTTATCATTATCATTATCTTATTATTATGCATTTATTTTCAAAACCAAGCTCAGAATGCAAGATTTTGTAATTAAATTGTCAATAACTAAGTAGTAGGCTATGACTGTTTATTAAAAACAAAAAATAAATGTCAAGATTTCGTTAGAAATCGAAAATAATGTTAACATAATATCTAGATCACAAACAAGCATGTCATATTTCTCGTAATTTTCGTAAGCAGCCGTAATGAGAAAATCTTAAAACTGAATCATTAATATGATTTATAATAAATAATAAAAACTGAGGGAACTGTAAACTTTTAAACCAACCGATAAAGCTTTGACATTTTTTTTTTGTTTTTAATAAACAGTCATAGAGCCTACTACTTAGTTATTCACAATTGAATTACAAAATCTTGAATTCTGAGCTTGTTTTTGAAAATAAATGCATAAAATAATATGTTTTTGAAAAGCTGAGATTGTGCTTAATAAGAATAAAAAATAATATACAGGGTGTCCAATTTAAAAAACATATGTTTGCTCAATAACTCAAAAACGGAAAGTTTAATTGAAAAACTGACTACGCCACTGGATTCTACGGAAAAAAATCTAGAGGAATGCGTTTCAACCATTTCTCTAAGTTTAAGCACAACTGAGATACGGGAGGTGATTAAAAAGTGATACTTTTCATTTCCGCCCTGTATAGCAAAAACTAAGAGAGCTATGCAAAAACTGATTGCGCCATCTTTAGTTTCACAAAAAAGTAGCACACTGTCGCGAAAACCGCATCCCGCTAACGTTAAAAATAACGGAGATATCCCGTAAAAGTGCCCAAAATGGGATACCCTGTACAGGGTTTTTCACTAAAATTTGACCCCCTCTTTAACTTTGTTTCTAAAAGAGATACAAAAAAATGTTTCATACAAAAATTTCACGAAATCGACTGAGGTTTTACAATATGAATAAACATAATGGAATATATACAGGGTTGCCAACATATTCATGGCAACTTTATTTTTTTAAATGGAACATCCTGTATATTTTTCCATATTTGGCTAGCTCTTAATCTCCTGATTTCGAATATGTAGCATATGTTGGTCTATCTCTTTTGTTTTGAGTACCAAAGAGTTTCAAATTTTAAGAACCACCTGGCACGCTCTCTAATCATTTTTCAAGTGGCAGACTGCGTTTACTGAAAATGCAAATTTGTGGAGTTATAATAACGTCAATTGGAATAATTACAGGGTGAACAACATTGAATGCAACTATATATTTTCAAATGGGACACCCTGTCCTGTATATTTTCCTTTTTCTTTATAGGCTATTTCCTCCCTATCTCGAATATATATGCGTATGTGGATGTGTCTCTTCAATTTTCAGAGTTTCAAAGTTTTGATATGATGATACCGAATGAAATAAAATGTGAAAAACCTACGAAATTCTTTATATTCAAACAATCTTTTTAACCAGTGAAAAATAATAAGCTATGGTAGTATGGTAAGAATAACATCAATTAAAGAAATTGCACGAAATGACCACCATTCAATACAAATAGTTCATATCGTTGTCTCAAGTTGTTTAGACTATTTTTGATAGTATTATTATGGCTCTGATTGAAATCAGAAATTAAAGCTTCAAGTTTGTTTTTAATTATTACAATATTATCATTATTGCTGAAATAAATATTTTACCTCAGGATCGGCCACAAAAAAGTGTCCTACGGTGTTAAATCGGGACTATTTGGTGGCCATGAAATGGGTGCGCCGTTAGCAATCCAAAGATCAAACTGACCACTTAAATATTCACGAACTTCCAAAACGCTATGCCAGATGATTCTCCAAATTTGAAACTCTGTGGTGCTCAGAATAAGAAAGACAGACCAACATTTGTTACATATTCGATATCAGGGGAAAAAAAGCTAGCCAAATATGGAAAAATATACAGGATGTTCCATTGGAAAAATGAAGTTGTCATCAATATGTAGGCCACCCTGTATATATTCCATTATGTGAATTCATATTGTAAAACCTCAGTTGATTTCGTAAAACTTTGGTATGAAACATTTTTTTTCTCCTTTAGTAACAAAGTTAGAGGGGGATCAAATTATAGTGAAAAACCCTGTATAATATGAAATTCAATTTATTCTGGACTTTAGTATTAATAGCAATAGCTACAAATGAGGTATATTAATTCAATTGTTTTGTTATCGAAATCCAATGAATAACTTCATTCAGTAGACTCATTCAACTATATAATATATTTCTATATAAATTCTAATAGACGATTTAATTGAAGTTATTTGGTAATGACACCAGTCTGTTACTGAAATCAACAAATGACCGATGGAGAAATGTTAAAATGGATAATAGGCGAGGTTCAGGTTACCTGAATTGAATACTTTCTGTTCATTGAAAACATTACTTCAAACATAATTGAGTGAACAGATATTTGAATAATTTGGATTTGATGTGGGTATATCGTCCGCTACGAACTTCAGGTCTTTTTCTATTGCGCACGCCCTCCTTGCTCAGCATGGTATTCTCTTCAAGTAGAAAAGTTCTTATGAATTTAGGCAATTGAAAATGGTCTCGTGGTTGAAATCTCTCCATCCGAGTATTATCTATCTACAGATTGAAAAAGTGCTTTGAAGCTTTTGAGTGGTTCGATCTAGTTCGGCAAAAACATGATGGAGTTATTGCAATCAGTCGGGTTGCAGAGAAAGTATAACAGAATCATCTCGAACTTCTAGTGGCTTCTTTTGAAAAGAATGCAAAATATTCAATATAAAGAAATTATATGAAAAAATTTTCAATTACGCTTGATTCTCGAAAGCATTCACAAGTGCTTTCGTTCAGAAAATGTTTTCTTGATGAAAGGAGAAATTGAAACAAACTCTAATTCAACAACAATGTCAACAGCATTTTATATCATAACTTGATCAGGAAAATCTAAAAATGGTAAAAAATAATTCTTGAGTAAATGTCTAGTTCTTCGATTTTTTCCACCTCGCTGACTTTGAAAGCTAATTCTAGCAAAAGTAGACTGTTAATTGAGTACCATTTTTATTAATGATTCTGAAAGCTGAGTGTTGAGCGCAGTTTTTAAGCCTACTGTGAAACCATGAAGCAGCCTGTTTACATTTTCGATTTAAGTTTGAAAATTTAGATCATGATCCAAAATACGTAACTTTTTCACTTGTGACCAACATTTCTATAATTTTTATCAAATTTACGATGCTGGTTATTTTATATATAAAAGTACATTTCATGGCGATTTATTCACAAAAAGATATATCAGAAAACTCTTGTACTTTTTTTAACATCTTTTTAATATGGTCAAGTTGAATATTCTTAAAAGTTCATAAAAAAATTAATAACTCGGAAACCGTGAAAAATCGCCTAACATACCTACATATGGGTGATTCGAATACCCCATGAGACGAGGGACCTATTTTTTTCTTTTAGACGTCAATCGTCCGGCCACCCTGTATATTCACAAAGTAGAATCGAAATTTCCAACATCCTTGAGATAACAATACACTCACCAGTTTTTTTTAATGGGACAGAATTGTCAAAATTTGTTCCGTTGGAACAAAATATCACGAATGGCTGTTTCAGGGAGATGAGTGAGTTTTTTATTTCACCCAAAAAAGATTTCTGCTTTGATAGTTCAAATGGATTCTACATAAAAACAGAAAATTTCAATAATGGTTAAAATATACCTCCACCTAGGTACCCTTGTATGATTCAGAGCTATCCTGTGCTGATGAGTCCTAATAAGGACGAAATGGCCATCCATAGGTGCTCTGTTTGATACCACTTCTTAGCATTTTGTCTTGATGGAGGACAAGATAAGCTCCGAAGTATGAAAATCAATTCAGTAAAATAGTCAAAGAATGTTGTTTCGATAAGATGATACTTTCTCTTCATTTCTTCGTCTCACAGGAAACGGTTGAAGATATTTATAGTTTTCCAACATTTCTGTTCACAGAGTCACTCCTCCCCAACGTCAATTATTTCCGTATATCAAAAGAACTCAATTATTCAAGAACACCCCGCATCATTCAGACATCTCACCTCTTAGTGCCAAAAAAGTATATCTATCAATCATGATGCTACCTCCATTTTCAGGTTAGTCCCTAGTGAAGGCAACACCAATTTTATCCTGTCGCCAACCCGTTAACTGGCAAACAAAAGGAGCAAGAGGATGAAAGACATATATGAGGTCAAAGTCCCACAGTCATGATTAACTAAATATAATTGAAATATTAATGAATTGAACCCTCTATGGAATGAAAATTTTGTATTTTGTATCATATGTACGAGGATGTATTGATATCTAGTTAGCCTAGAGCAGTTCAATGCATAAACAAAATATTGCGATACTATAGCAATCAACAATAACTTATTAGAAGGGTCAAGAAAAAATGGAGGATCGAGCCATCATCAAGTACCTGTATTTAAAGGGGATAAGAGGTAAGAAGATTCACGAAGATATGCCAATACCCTTGGTGATCAATGTTCTTCTTATGCGACCTTGAAAAATCGGACTGCAAGCTTCAAAATAGGTAAATTTTTCATTGAAGATGATGACCGATCGGATAGGCCAGTTTGTGTGTCAGTCCTCGCAAATATAGATGCAGTTCATGACATGATTTTATATTATGATCGTCGAATTAGCTAAAACGGATATCTGAAGCACTGAATATTTCATACGAACACCTTCATTTTATAGTTCACATCAATGTTACATGAGAAAAATTTCTGCAAAATGGATGTTTGAATGTTGACCGAAATATTGCAAGGGTAGAAAGCATCGCGTTCGATCTGTGCTCGATTTGAAATTTATGTAGACTTCTTGAACCCAATTTTTACTATGGATGAGACTTCACACTTCTACCATCCAAAACGAAAGAACAATCGATGGAATGGCGACACTCTGCTTCTCCAACACCTAAGAAATTTTGTGTCCAAGAAACCTGTTGGGAAAGTTCTTGCTTCAGTTTTTTGGGATAGCCACGGATTAATCATGATTGATGCGTTGAATAATATTCTCGTATGGTTGAAAGGAGCCCAAATCACTACACTTACACAGAAGGACGAGAAGTTCATGATTAGGTTTTTGAAATCTTGAAATGTGTTCGCCAAATAATGAGGTTTTTCGAATTCATCAGTTTCATTATTGAATTCACATATACATATACAGAATGTTATAACACGTCCAAAAATATAAGCAAAAGATTTTATCATCTCACTCTGCATCCTTTTTGAAAAATAGGGTGTTGAAATTGAAAACAAAATCGTATTTTGCGAATATCTCTAGAACCTTTTATCGTACCTACAGAAAAAGCTTCTGTGAGCATTTTTTGGGCATAGTAATTTACTTTTTCCCAAAATCCTTTTGAAGTGTGATTGGATAGAAATGCACGTTGATTGGTTAATGCCCCATTAACCCCATTAACATTTGGAAGGAATATGCCCCATATTCCTTCCAAATTCTACGCTAATGTAGAAAGTATCTACAGATTTTGTCCACCATTTGAGCTGCTAATATTCTTCACAAAAACAAAGAAAAAGAAGAAGTTGTGAAGACGAGCGTTTTCGAGAACCATCAACTTCAACTTCAAAAAACATGGTCAATTTTCTGACTATTCGTAAAGAAGAAAAATTTTTTTTTCAAATTTTCCATGTTTTTGCCGGCCGTGAGCACAATAACTCGAGAACGGATTGTCCTAGAGACTTGAAATTTTCAGGGTGTGTTCAGCTCCCAAATAGCTCGGTTAAGTTCGTTAACCAGAAAAATCGTACAGGGTGTTCCATAAAAAGTGGCCATTCAAAATTTTTGTTCCTCAATATTTCACACAAAACGAGGGCAAACGGAATGAAATTTTGCAGCAACTTGCCAGATGCTCATAGTGAGCCTCTCGCAAAATTTTGTGGCCATAGTATTAACAGAACCATAGAAAATTCAATTGGAATATTGAAAAGAAGATTTTTTTTATTTCCATAACCAACCTTCCGATTCAAATGAAATTCATTTTGTAAGTTGAGACTGATATACTGAATGTTCATGCAAAATTTCAAGAGGATAGCCTCATCAGAACCATTGAAATTCCAATTGGAATATTAAAGGAAAGACTCTTTATATTTCCATAACAAGATATCCGAATCAAATGAAATTTATTTTTGGAATTGAGATTTATATATTGAATGTTTGTGCAAAATTTGAAGATCATCGCATCATCCGAACTATAGAAAATTCAATTTGAATATTGAAAAAAAAATTATATTTTCATAACAAGATATCTGAATTGAGTGAAATTTATTCCTGGTATAAAGATTGATATACTGAATGTTCATGCCAAATTTCAAGAGGATCGCATCATCAGAACCATAAAATTTAATTATTTTAATTTTCAAGTGTGACCATAGAATTGAATTTTTTTAATTGTTTATATATAAAGTATCAATTTCAAGTCATATGCAGAATTTTGAGATGATAGTCCCATTGCTCCACCAGAGAACGAGCGCTCAGAAGCTCCTGCTCAGGGCTTGCTTCCATTTTTGAGCGCTCGTTCTACTTAGACGAGTGCTATATCGTTTTGCCCAAATGTCTGTAATTTTCGAATTTTGAGCCGAAAATGGTCTCAAACGATAGGGTTCGACTCCCTGATGGAAAATATGAGGTCAAAGCAAATTCTGTAGGGCCGGCCGTCCGTGAGCACAATAACTCTCGAACGGATTGTCCTAGAGACTTGAAATTTTCAGGGTGTGTTCAGCTCCCAAATAGCTCGGTTAAGTTCGTTAACCAGAAAAATCGTACAGGGTGTTCCATAAAAAGTGGCCATTCAAAATTTTTGTTCCTCAATATTTCACACGAAACGAGATTAAACGGAATGAAATTTTGCAGCAACTTGCCAGATGCTCGTTTAGTGAGCCTCTCGCAAAATTTTGTGGCCATAGTATTGACAGAACCATAGAAAATTCAATTGGAATATTGAAAAGAAGAATTTTTTTATTTCCATAACCAACTTTCCGATTCAAATGAAATTCATTTTGTAAGTTGAGACTGTTATACTGAATGTTCATGGAAAATTTCAAGAGGATAACGTCATCAGAATCATAGAAATTCCAATTGGAATATTAAAGAAAAGACTCTTTATATTTCCATAACAAGATATCCGAATCAAATGAAATTTATTTTTGGAATTGAGATTTATATATTGAATGTTTGTGCAAAATTTGAAGATCATCGCATCATCCGAACTATAGAAAATTCAATTTGAATATTGAAAAAAAAATTATATTTTCATAACAAGATATCTGAATTGAGTGAAATTTATTCCTGGTATAAAAATTGATATACTGAATGTTCACGCCAAATTTCAAGAGGATCGCATCATCAGAACCATAAAATTTAATTATTTTAATTTTCAAGTGTGACCATAGAATTGAATTTTTTTAATTGTTTATATATAAAGTATCAATTTCAAGTCATATACAGAATTTTGAGATGATAGTCCTATTGCTCCACCAGAGAACGAGCGCTCAGAAGCTCCTGCTCAGGGCTTGCTTCCATTTTTTATCATAACAGTCGATCTATCTCGAAAACGGTAGAATTCAGGATATTATGCAACAGTACTCTATTGTGTACAAAACATTGGCAGTTCCAATGGGTGTCTCAAAAATCGTAATATTTTCATTAGCAAAGAAGTTGGGGGCAAGATCACCCACTCAATTTACGAAACCTTCATCTTGAGATTTAAGAAATGAAATCCTAGGAAAACATTGCTATTTGTACGACAACGGTCTTTTGTAGAATAAAAGATTCTCTAGATATTCGCAAAAAAGGGTTTGATTTTTTTTCATTCAACACCTTGTATTATGAGAACAGTGTATTTAAGAGTTTGAGTGATTAAAATTTATATTAGCTGTAACATCCTGAAGTTTTCTGAACTTATTCACTAATACCCTGCATGGAGTCATAATTGCTGCGAATATTATGGGTGACTGGTGACGTAAGGGACAACGGCTAACTGGAGATAGAGGACCTCAAACTGAATGGAGATTGTGGGTTTGAATATCCCATGAGGGATACAGAGATACAGGGTGTTTTTTGCAAAAGTGCTAGGACTATAAACTTCCATATCTTCGTCAATATGACAAATTTTTCACTGATATTTGGCAAGCTCAATAATATACATATTCTCCATAAAATCGAGAAAAAAAATTCAAATATTGCAGCTCCGTATTGAAAAAATTCAATTTCCGTTTCAGGTGAGAAATATTACTCGGTATATAAGATGAAAAAAATTGAAATGAAAAATTGGAATCTGCAAAAAACACTGAGTAAAAAACTGTTTTTAGTTTTGATGGCACAATTTTTCATAGTTTTCACGATATGTTGAAATTCGAATATTACAATTTATTTATATGCATATTTACTATCCCTGATAGAAAAAAACACTGAATACGAGATGCTTAAATAATCCTGTTTCATTAAGAATTAATCTATCAATATTATAAGAAAAATTCAAAAAACAATACAAACAGAAAAAGAGGAACAGTGGCACTCATGATTCATAAAAAAATCAAATAAACAAATTATCGAAATGAGACCATTGACACGGAAATTGAAATTTTTTTAATACGGCAATTTTTAAAATTTTTTTCTCTATCTGATGGGAAATATGTATAGTCAATAGCCTGCCAAATATCAGCGAAAAATTTGCCATATTGACGAAGTTATGGGAGTTTATATTTTTAGCACTTTTGCAAAAAACACCCTGTATCTCTGAAACTTATAGCCTTATGGACATTTAAACCCACAATCCTCATTCAGTTTGAGGTCCTCTATATCCCCAGTTAGCCGTTGTCCCTTGAACGATGGTAAATTATACTCAAAATTATGTTACATAGACGACTATGTTTATATAACCGAATTACTTCATGGCTGTTTAGAATTGTGTAATGGTGTATGTTGAATACCTTCCTTTCGAAAAAATAAAGTAGACAGCTGAAATCTGAAATGCCATCAATCCCCATTTTTTCTCAAATTCAAAATTCCATCTACCTACGGATCGAATTGGTGAAAATATATCCATTTTCATCGAAAACGTCCTGAATTATAAACACGCCTCTGTAGCAAATCACTACAAACGTATATTCTGATTCAGAGAAGGAAATATATGTTTGCCATAGATAGCGATTCCGTATACCGCCTTTTCATTTCTACAGCCTAAACTCTAATATAGGGTTTATTCTGCATGAATCCGCTTGGGATTCTTACACAGAGTATATGAACAATTTTACCCTCTAGTGCATTTACGCGTCGTCCAGCCCTTGCAATTTTGAAACGAGGATAGAGTTGATTATAGTCGTGGTTGTACATATATGAATAGTTTGGTAATGTGGCCTTTAAACTCAAAATAAGATTGACAAGCAAAGTTATGAATCTGAATTATGTTTTGCATGGTGAACAGTTAATTGAAATACTGCAAATATTATGACTTTGTTGTTTTCTCTCGTCAAAGACTAGCCGTTTTCGGTTAGAGTTATTGATTCAGAAATGGTCATCCTTCAGCTTTACATCACCTTTTATATTAATTGTACCAACTTACCACTCACTAACCCAAATCGTGTAAATAGCCAATTCTTCCATTCTTTTGAATTCCAGTTTTGATGCGTTCGCACCCAATACAGACGACCAATTCAGTAACAACCAGTTGATAAAGGATTTCGTAGAGGCCTTCTGGACCATAATACTGTTGCTTAAACTCTTTTACAAATTATAGCATATAAAATTACACGGTTGTGGGCCCTATGGAATTCCGACCTGAGTGTCAGTTCCGTCATTGAGCTATTTCTACGTACTTATTGGGCAATATATCGATCTTCCCCAATCGTGGTAACACGAGGACGGCCACCTAGAGATCTACTTTGCACTCCGCCAGTTTCCCCATAGCGCCTAATCATTCTGCTAACCGTATTTGGAATAATATTCAATTTATTGGCTATTTGATGGCCCTTCTCGCCAAAGAACAATAATTGTAGTTCTGATAAACTCAAACAACTCGTTTCTAAGCAAATTAACCAGTTTTCTAACTAACCAGTGCTTGAAACAAAAAACTACTGATCCGCAGAAAGGCACACAATCGACAGAATCGATATTTTTAACACATGAACAATTTGTGTTTCGTAATATTTCTTTTGTTGCCAGTAATAATCTGTTGTGAATCTTGATTATTTTATCTCCACCACAGGGGAAGGAAACTTGTGAAAGTGCAGTTTTCAAGCTGAAAAAATTTTTATTTCTATTTCCGAATATTTTCGAAACTAGAAAGTCGATCGGACCGTTTCTGTACCACAATCGTCACCTATTAGCCTCATAATCTACCTAATGCGTCTTATCCTCGGGATTCACGTATCTTACTTACTTATTTGGCGAATTTAGGCCTTCGCCTCAAATTCAAGGTCAATGTTATAGCGCTCGGCGCATCGGTATGTTCCTGTACATCAATCGACACACATGAGCCTCATAATCTACCTAATGCGGCTCAAGCCTCGAGGTTTCCATGTCTGACCTCAAAGAGTAACTACAAGATGTTAGATTTAGTAGTATCATTTATTACTTCAGGAAAAGCTCTTCCTTTTTCTTTCGTTATGTAGATTGAAGTTACAAATACTGTCTAGGAAATGTTGAGATCAGAATGAAATTCATGTGATATTTTCAAGAAAAATCAGGTTTATGCTTCTGAGGAAGCTCCTAGATTGAAACTTCCAAGAAAATTCTATACCTGGAAGTTTAGCGATATACATCGAAAGTATTCATTCAGAATCTGATTCTCTTCTTAGATGAATGAGGAGATTCAATATCTAGTAGATATACTATACCTACATGAATGAAACAGAATTCTTCTTTATGTTATGAAGAAGAAATAAATAATAATAAAAATGCATACCTATTTTTCAAACCGACAAAAAATACCGTCCATCTCATTCCTGTGCAGCAACTGATATACCACTCCTAGAATTTCTATTCATTTGCCACTGCATTAAAGCACAAATATATCACCTACGGAGAAACGATCGCTGGTATCCGTTCGTGGAAATGGAAAATATCCGAATTCATTTCAATTGAGTTCGCTTCCACGAATTCATCTATTACAGTTTGGATTATTTAACCTCTCAAAGCTTTATCATTTGAAAGGCTACAGTTCACCAGCGAAACCTCAAAACAAAATATTTACAATTGTATCTCACGACCTCAACAGAACTACATTCACATTCAAATTTGTTCTCTCTTGCTGAGGATATTAATTTTTCCTGTTAAATGTCGAGTTCAAGCTCTGACTTCCAATCGATTATCGTCGAATGTTTATTTATTCAGCTTGATTTATTTCTGGAATCATTCCATTCAAAAATATATCTTCACTCTATTTCGCTAATACCTTCTCGAATTTTGACTGCGTCAGGTATATCCGGGAGGGAAATTGAAATGCAAATGTCGGGTTTGAATAAATCAGTTACCATCAAAGGTAGGAAGCTTTCAATGAACTTTATTGGTAAACATTTTGTAGACACTTTCCTATGAACATATCGTGAAATCACGCACTAGACTCGAGGCAGTTACGATATCATATTCAGCGCAGGGAAATTGGGATCTTCATCGACTTTCGAAGCATGGCCTTGAGTAAGGTGGAGCTACGGATTTCGATTTGAGTAGGTCTTTATTGGATCATCCTAGAATTGAATTTGTTCGGACATCTCTAGGCAAAATATGAATATCAATACAAAAAAGTTAAACGAGCTTGATGAATGTTCCAGTTTGGAACTGAGATTTTTTTTTTATCAGAGTAATAATTCCGTTGAATACTGAATAATGGAAATGAACTTGTTTTGTAGTACAGGGTTTTTCACTATAATTTGACCCCCCTTCACTTTGTTACTAAAAGAGATACAGAAAAATGTGTCATACAAAAATTTCACGAAATCGACGGAGGTTTTACAATATATATTAACATAATTTTTTTAAATGGAACACCCTGCATATTTTTAAATATTTGGTTAGCTCTTTTTCCCGTGATTTCGAATATGTAACAAATGTTGGTCTATCTTATTTACTCTGAGTACCACAGAGTTTCAAATTTTGAGATCCACCTGGCGAGCTCTGTAATGATTTTTCAAGTGGCAGACTGCGTTTACTGAAAATGCTCATTTTTGGAGTTATGATGAAGTCAATTCGAATATATACAGGAATAACATCATATTGAATGTAACTACATTTTTTCAAATAGGACACCCTGTCCTGTATATTCTTCCATCTTTTGATAGGCTATTTCCTCCTGATCTCGAATATATCAATAAATGCGTCTGTGGGCGTGTCTATTCAATTTTCAGAGTTTCAAAGTTTTAAAATGATGATACCGAATAAAAAAATATGTGAAATACCTACGAGGTTATCCTAACTCCAAAAACGGGCATTTTGAGTACCACACGTTGTTGCCAAATGGAAAGTGATTGTTGAGCTTGCCAGATGATTTGGAACTCCGTGGTGCTCAGAATAAGAAATACAGACCAGCATATGTTACATATTCGAAATTGAGGGAGAAAGAGCTAGCCAAATATGCAAAAATATACTGGGTGTTCCATTTGAAAAAATAAAGTTGTCATCAATATGTTGGTTACCCTGTATATATTTCAGTTTGTGAAGTCATATTAAAAAACCTGAGTTGATTTCGTGAAACTTTTGTATAAAACATTTCTTTGTATTTCTTTTAGTACCAAAGTTGAATGGGGGGTCAAATTATAGTGAAAAACCTTGTACATGGAAGATAACAGACTGATACCAATAGTTTAGTTGTTTAAAAAAAAATATTGTTCAAATTGCATATTTCAATGATATATCTAAATCGTTTTTTATTTCATTTTAATACCAAGGTATAACTTCCAAATGTGAAATCCACTTAGGATGAATATTTCCTCAAATGTGAGGTACTTCTCGTGTTTTATCTCTTGGCTTCATTTTTTTCCTTAGGAATATAAACTTTATTTTTCAGTGAAGTAAGTTCATTTTTTATTGTGATAATTTGAAGACTATTTTTTCCTGCTGGTTCACAAGGGCCACAAAAACACAAAAAATTAGATTTTGATAATATAGAATATTGACCAAATTTTACTGAAACAAATGACGATATACATGTATGATGGATATTTCGGAAGGAAGGCTACCCAGTAAACACAGACTTCACGGCGATATCGCCAAGAGGTTGTAAATCGACTCCTATTGCGACATCCTATAGATGTCACAAATATAACCCGAATAAGATATTCGCATTGCGACTCCCTAGAGATCGCCGAGAGGTTACAATCGGACATCTATGCAAACTCCTATTGCGACATCCCATAGATGTCACAAATATTACCAAAATAAGATATGCGCATTGCAACTTCTTATAGAGGTCGCATGAGGACAAGAATAAGGTATTCAGATTGAGACTTCTTAAAGATGTCTCAAAGAAATTCCATAGTGAGCTCTTTACTTGTGAAAATTGAAGGCTCAACCAAATTCAGAAATCCTCGATTATGTATGTATGTTAAAGTGTTTCTATTCGAGAGCCTGTAGTAAGTAGAAGTTTCTTAAGAATTAATATTATCATATTTATTATTGTGTTGAAATATATTCAATGGTTTCATAAGATATAAAACTCCCAGCGACCTCGCAGGGAGATCACAGAAGTACTCTCAATCTCCTGAAAATATATCGCTGAGATATCTATGCGACGTCTTTGTGTTGACTAGGTAGCTTCCCATTTACCTCAAAATCAATAATTTGAAATTGATGCAGGGTGTCCGATAAACCTTGAACAATATTGAAACTGGTGATAGACCAGGTCATGACTGTTAAGAATATCATAATTTCACCTCAGTCAAAATATCACCATTTTCGAGATAATGGGCAGTTTCTAAATATCTAGAAAATCGCTACCTCACCTTCGTTTTTTGAGTGCTATGTTTTCAAATTAAGACTAATTCAAATATCGTTTTTGCTGAAGATTAATGATGAATGATGTTTTCAGACGTACAAAACAGTTTTTCAGAAATTGATACATTGTAGACATAGCACTCAAAAAACGGAGGTGGGGTAGTGATTTTCTAGATATTTAGAAAATGCCCATTGTCTCGTAAATGGTGATATTTTTACTGAGGTTAAATTATGATATTCTGAACAGTCATGACCTGGTCTATCACCAATTTCAATATTGTAATATACTGTATACTCTGTATATAGAACTGAATGAGAATAGTGAGAAATAACATTTTCCGGTTTTATAAAAATTCTTAATTAGGAATTCCTGTTATAGGGCTGAATGCTTGATTTGGCGAATGACAGTCGAATTGGGCATGATCAGATATAGCGAGGGGTTGCGAATGAATAGCTCGAAATCCAAGAGAATCGAAAATGAAAAAAAACAGAAAAATTGAAAGTCATATTATTATTCTTTGTTTGTTCAATATCGCCTAAATAGCACAATGATAATTATGAGTTTTACTCTACCCATACATATGAATGAACTTAAGACATTATTACATTACAAATTTTTGTGTAACATCTATTATATACATTTTTATACCTTCTTATATTTTTGGCACAGAAAGAACCCCCCCATGTCGAAGAAATCCTATTACACATGAGCAAGAAATCGCGTTGAAATAAAATATCGAATTTCGTAGCTGAAAGCGCTAAATAGGTATCTAATTTTCCCCAAAATCAACCAAAGCGTCAGATTATTGTCGTATTGTATGTTTATATGGTGATTTATCGTGCATCAATTAGCGTGTGAAGCCAAGTTTGGATCGCGTCTAGACCTCTATGAATTATCGGGCCCTACTTTACCGACCTATAAATAACCTGTAACTCCACCAAACTCGAACCTCGTTCCAATTTCCCATTGATTAAGATATCTATTGTGATATGTACATATTTACAGCATTTCAGTCTCACAAACCGGATATGTTATATCACACCATCAAGGTAAATGTATCTCTTCTTGATCTGTTTAACCGGATCACCTCAACACTGACCGCAATATCCACAGGATCGATGTTGTAATGAAGAGACTGCTTGTAGGAGTAGCTGTGATACCGCTGAAAGCTCCTGGGGGATCTCTGATATGTGGTGGCCCGTTAGAGGAGAGTATGAAGTCTTCATCGTAGTCGTACTCTGAAACAAACAAGAAATTCAATTAACGTGACATTCTTGATGATGGAACATTTAATGGTAAACTCTTTGGGCTATTTTCATGATATTTACTCTTTATGTTCAACACTTTCGACTCTGTACTCTCGACTTCATATCCTGGATCTCATTACAATATTATTTATTTTTATTATTATTATGGAGCCTAGAACTTTTTGATGTCAATAGATGGTTGACTGATGTAAATAATAGAAAACAGCATCAGTCAACTGCCATCGAAATTATTTGGCATCCAATAATAAGATCCAGTATAAGAAATAGGTTTCATACAAATTGATGGACAACTAAATAAATTGAATATATACAGGGTGAGTCTTTGACTTTTACATATATTTTAACTGTATATTCCTGGGGTCGAAAGAAACACTTTTTTCCTCTACCATTTTTTCCGATTCGGCCTAAATAAGAAGATATAGCCCTTTTTTGTTTTCAGAATGAGCTATGCCGCCACTGGTAAACTAACCACTGAATTTTTGCAAGTACGAGATATAGCATTCAAACCTTTGAAATAAGCTATTGTATCAAAGAAACGAGAAGATATACCATTCGAAATTTTCAAATAAGCTGCTGTATTAAAGAAAGAAATATGAACTCACTTTTTCAATACCAGTTGTATATTTTCTAATGCAATGATTGATTCATCCAAAATTTTGCTTGTGATGAAAAGCAGAATAATCTCTTCTTGATGTATACTTCATTTTTGATCATATCGGATTAACTTTTAAACCACCTATTCTAGCTATAGCATTCATTTCCAATATCTCTTGAAATCTTCCATGCAAGTTTCCGAAATCAAAACAACAACTCAACCATAACAGGCATGACATTTCACGTTCATAAACACCAGTTGGGGCGATTGAATTTCAAGGGGTGTCCGCATATTTATGTTCTGTGGTCCGCATGGTGAAAGTCACAGACGTAACACTAGATTCGTTGACATCGGTGTTCTGTGGTTAGTTTGTTTTTCAAAATCATACGACTTTATGAATAATAACTTATTATGGTCATTTTAGTAGTAATAAATATGATGAATAAATGAGAAATGAACGTATTCTAACGTAATGTAAATTTGGATCAACGTATGTCAAAGCTCACCGAAATAAAATTGCAATAGGTAATTCGAAAGTGGTGTGGAAATTTGCTTGAATAGATAAGGATTTACACTGAAGAAGTATAGAGGTGAGCTTATTCATCGTAACCCCATTTTTAAAGAAAATCCGCTAGTTGTCTTACCATTCATCATTCCAGATAACAAATTCTCGAATTATTCTTGAAATTTGTCAAAGTGACCACATAGGGAAAATTGAATTCTGTGAATATTTTCGACAGAGTTGCATTCAGCCAAAGTACCCAATTTTTCGAATTTCTAAGATTTTTTTTTCTTTCAACATCGAAGTACACGGAATTTTGTAGTCGGGAAAGATTAATCATATTCATGAAAAACTATGTTTCAAAAATCATTTCATTTGAAGGAATCGTTTGCGAGATATTACTGAAAATGTATGCTTTTTTGGATTTTCAACAGCCTGTATCTTTTTAACCAGGCCGAATCGGAAAAAATGGTAAAGGAAAAAAGTGTTTCTTTTGACCTCAGGAATCTACGATTAAAATATATGTACAAGTCAAAGACTCACCCTGTATAGTCCGTTCACGAAAGTTTGAGCGCATATAGTAGGAGCTTGTTTATTCATCTGAAGTTGGTAGTTTACTTGATTATTATCTTCTTTTAAAATGAATACTTTACAATTACTTAACCAATAAAAAATAATAAACTATGGTAGTATGGTAAGAATCACATAGACTGAAGAAATTGCTCGAAATGACCATTTTTATCAATACACATAGTTCATATCCTTCTATCAAGTTGTTAAGACTATTTATGAAAGCATCATTATGGCTCTGATTGAAATCAGAAATTAAAACTTCAATTTTGTTATTAATCGTTACAATATTATCATTATTGCTGAAGTAAATTTTTTCCTTACGGAGTTCTATTACGTGGTAACCTCTCTGATTTGGGTTTTCGATTGCAGTAACCGTTATTAAAAGCTTCCAGTTGAGTTTCTGCATATTGAGGCCAGGGTCCGTATTCTGGACAAGTGATCTTTCGATGCGTATACAAACTTCATTGCGCGAGTACCTCTTTTACCTGCAAAAATGCACACCGCTCAATGAAGCTCATATTCACTTCGAAAGATCACTTGTCGAGAATACCGCGCCTGGCATTTGGGCAATATAACGTTTATTTTGAGATGTAAATATGATTCGATGGTATTTCGTTATACCACAATTTAGTTTTTATCTGTTGGTGTCACCTGGCGGACCACCAGATAGATCTCCCGAACATTGAAACAGAACTCCGTGTGTGACTCAAGCTGTTTTGAGCCATATATTTTGTTGAACTTTCTTCGTGAAAAGTGTAGCTTCAAGTTTCATATTTTATAACACAGGTTTATTGCCTCTTCCGTGACTACTGTCTCCTTTTTCTTTCATAAATAAGTATGATTTGTCTACTTCTATTGAATTTGAGTGCTTTTCTCAACAAATTGCTCAACTGAACTTTGCTCATTTTTAACTGTTCTCAAAAACTTGTTCGTGGTGTTATTGGTGATCAATTTTTATTCTACTAAACAGAATCTGATCAATTCCGTCATTTTTGCATATGGTATTTTTCAATATTCAAATTTCCCACGCGCAAATAAACATCGATGACGTGGTATCAGAGGTATATTTCATCGATATCCTGAATATCAGCTATTCAGGATATCAGCTATCTAATTTGAGGTAATGTCGATGGGCGACAACTTCAGAATTATATATGATAATATTGTTCAAACAATGATAATAATACTAAATAAATCACAAACAAGGAAGAAGAAGAAACCAGTTGTGTGCATTGCTTTCACAGATTGCGTGTAAAAACGTGTAATTAGAACATTGGAGTCTTAAAATTCTGGAGTTTGGTGTTGGCAACACTGCCTCATATCGTTAAGAGCTATTCTCCACACAAAAATTTTATTATGAGCATCTCGAATATGGCCGCAAAATTTTATTTCGACTGTTTTGTTTTGTCTGACATATTGAGGAACAAAAATTTTGAATGGCCATATTTTATGGAACATCTATACAATTTGGCTGGTTAACGAACTCAATTGCGGCATTTCGAAAAGAACTATAAAGCACTCGTTTAAGTAGAACGACCACTCAAAAAGATGGTTATGTTTCAAATAACATTTTAATGTCAGCAATGTTTCCAAATGGCATATTTACCAAAAAACTGTCAATTATTTACGTTCGGATATGCAGTTTCCATCAATGAGTTTTCTATATTATCTGGTTATCGGTTATTATGTAGGTATTATGTATTTGAGGCAATAAAAATTTTCATTCAGTTGCCCAATTGACCATCATCATCTTCAAAATAATAAACCAATTTGTTTGATAGTGTGTAACATAATTTTCATAAAAACTGGAGAAAAATCTTCTTTTCAACTACGTAACTCTCATATTTTCGATTTTCGCATTCCTGAAATATAACGAAGCAAAACAATTTCACACAATTCAATTGAGATATTCATTAGGCTTCAAACGAACCGATATATTTCAGATATTAGTTCCTCATTCTTCGCCAGTCCTTCGATTTCATTTTCCGTTTAAAAGCGGGTATTTAAATATAATATTTCTAGCCGAAAAAATCGATAGATACCTAGCTGTGATAAATTCACCTAGTTTATACGAAGCATTGCTGTCAGCATATTTCTTGCCTTAATTCCGGGGAATTTTTTGTCTCACTTCAACTCCCATTAATTCAACCGAAGTTCAAAAAAACTTCAGGCAATAGCAATATCGGAAACGTATTATTGCCAATGTTCCCTATACGAACATTTCGAGCAGAATGCACTAAAGATGTTTTACTGCAAAGCATCATGATGGTTGTTGAAGAAAAGTTTACGTGTTATAAAATACAAATGTATTTTTGAACATATGAGTATCCATAACGAATTGATGTCAGAAGCAGTCAACTGCCGCATTCATGGATGATTGCGTCGAAATGATTATGGACTAGCGTAAAATTTTGGATAACTGTAATCATACATATACGTTACTGTAGTGATGTTATGGCATTCGTGGAGATAACAGATTAATTAGCTGATTATAATTCGCTTCTCTCACGTGCTGACAGTTGAAGATTTTAATTTGAATTGTACGGAAATTATGCAAGGGTTGTTTTTATGGATGATGTTTCCTTTGAATTCAAAAAACGTCGTTTTCTCGAAAAACGTTTTTATGAAATATTCACCTGATTCGAATAAATCAGCCCCCAAATTATACGCGAATCTTGAAAAGTTTCAGTCCAAAGCTGCTGTGAAATGCACGATAAATCATACGTAACTATATTAAAATTATGACACTCATAAGTGAAACATTGATTAATTAGCTGATTATAATTCGCTTCTCTCACGTGCTGACGGTTGAAGATTTTAATTTGAATTGTACGGAAATTATGCACGGGTTGTTTTTATGGATGATGTTTCCTTTGAATTCAAAAAACGTCGTTTTCTCGAAAAACGTTTTTATGAAATATTCACCTGATTCGAATAAATCAGCCCCCAAATTATACGCGAATCTTGAAAAGTTTCAGTCCAAAGCTGCTGTGAAATGCACGATAAATCATACGTAACTATATTAAAATTATGACACTCATAAGTGAAACATTGATTAATTAGCTGATTATAATTCGCTTCTCTCACGTGCTGACGGTTGAAGATTTTAATTTGAATTGAACGGAAATTATGCACGGGTTGTTTTTATGGATGATGTTTCCTTTGAATTCAAAAAACGTCGTTTTCTCGAAAAACGTTTTTATGAAATATTCACCTGATTCGAATAAATCAGCCCCCAAATTATACGCGAATCTTGAAAAGTTTCAGTCCAAAGCTGCTGTGAAATGCACGATAAATCATACGTAACTATATTAAAATTATGACACTCATAAGTGAAACATTGATTAATTAGCTGATTATAATTCGCTTCTCTCACGTGCTGACGGTTGATGATTTTAATTTGAATTGCACGGAAATCATGCAAGGGTTGTTTTTATGGATGATGTTTCCTTTGAATACAAAAAACGTCATTTTCTCGAAAAACGTTTTTATGAAATATTCACCTGATTCGAATGAATCAGCCCCCAAATTATACGTGAATCTTGAAAAGTTTCAGTCCAAAGCTGCTGTGAACTGCAGGATAACTCATACGTAACTATATTAAAATGATGACACTCATGAGTGAAACATTGATTAATTATCTGATTATTATTCGCTTCTCTCAAGTGCTGACCGTTGATGATTTTAATTTGAATTGCACGGAAATCATGCAAGGGTTGTTTTTATGGATGATGTTTCCTTTGAATTCAAAAAACGTCATTTTCTCGAAAAACGTTTTTTATGAAATATTCACCTGATTCGAATAAATCAGCCCCCAAATTATACGCGAATCTTGAAAAGTTTCAGTCCAAAGCTGCTGTGAAATGCAGGATAACTCATACGTAACTATATTAAAATTATGACACTCATGAGTGAAACATTGATTAATTAACTAATTATTATTCGCTTCTCTCATACGCCAGTGGTCGCTGATTTTAATTTGAATTGTATGCAATCATATAGGTACTGGGGAGTTTCAGAAATTAACATATTTTTGACATTGTGTAGAACTCATCAAATAAGTCATTTTATATAAACAAGATTATACAGGGTGTTTCATTGGGAAAGGGAAATACTTCACAGGTGCATAGGTGGCACCAAGACGGTTCTAGAGATACCCCATTTATTGGGTCTCACTGTCTTCGTAGCCGAGATACAGGGTGTTTTATGAATTTTGCCTGTTTCTTCCTGAGGCCGTACCAGACGAACCACCCGGTATATTTTCTTCATATTTGGCAAATATGTTCCAAATTGAGAGCCCAAACATATCATGCAATAACCGCTTCGAAAATTCAGGTCCGGGTTAACAAAAAATTATGAATCGTTTGAATCCTCGAAACAACACCCTGTACATCGGAATTTTGAAAATCTGTTTTGATATTCGAAAACACCACTGAAAACTAAACTGAGACGTATACTTCAAATTTTCGCGCAGAAAGTTTTACTGCACAAATTTTAAAGGTAAATGTGAAGTTTTCAGGAACTTGGATACCCGAAAGTGGTTTGAAGTGACTTTAACAATGAATTATCACCAATATTGAATCCATAATTATTCAAACATTACTTTGTAATTCATTTCAACATTGGTTTTCTTTTTTATAGCCGTATACTTGAAAATCCAGGTCCGGGTTAACGAAAATTATGAATCGTTTGAATCCTCGACACAACACCCTGTACATCGGAATTTTGAAAATCTGTTTTAAAATTCGAAAATACCACTAAAAACTGAACTGAGATGTACACTTCAAATTTTCGCGCAGATCTTCTTCTTCTTCTTCTTCTCTGTGCGGTGCCTTACCGGCCGAACTGAGGCCTAGTGGCCCATTGTTCACCCGCATCATTCTACAGAGACTCAGCTCCTCAGACACGAAGACAGAAATGTCGCGAGCCTGCCAGGAGTGGTCCCTCTCACCATAGGAATAGAAGGTGTTGGATTTCCTAGGTGTGTTGACCTTAACTCAGTAAGGTTTTCACAGTTGAACAAAATATGCTCAACCGTTTCATCAGTACTCCTGCACCACCGGCATAGGGAGCAGCTCGTCAATCCCATTCTCTTCAAATGCTTGTTAAACAGGTGACCAGTCAATGCACCAGTCACCAGACTGAGTTGTTTCCTCTCCAGCAGCAGAAGCCTATTGACCTCAGATCGCGAGGACGGTCTCTCAATGAGAATCCTCGACCACCTCAGGCCCACCCCTGCGCTCCATTCCGAGGAAAATTCCCTGTTCAGCCAGTTCCTGAAGAAACTTCTGACAGATGTGCGACAGATTGGCAGCGAAGGCTCCGGACCAACAAATGCTAATCCGGCTCCCCGCCTAGCCAGTTCATCTGCCTTGACGTTACCAGGTATATCCGCATGAGCCGGACACCAGATCACTTTCAAAAAGTTATCAGAGCCCAGCCCACGCAGAGCTTTCCTGCATTCTTCTACCAAAAGAGAATCAACTCTAACATCGGATAGAGATTTCAGGTCCGGGTTAACAAAAAATTATGAATCGTTTGAATCCTCGAAACAACACCCTGTACATCGGAATTTTGAAAATCTGTTTTAATATTCGAAAACACCACTGAAAACTAAACTGAGACGTATACTTCAAATTTTCGCGCAGAAAGTTTTACTGCACAAATTTCAAAGGTAAATGTGAAGTTTTCAGGAACTTGGATACCCGAAAGTGGTTTGAAGTGACTTTAACAATGAATTATCACCAATATTGAATCCATAATTATTCAAACATTACTTTGTAATTCATTTCAACATTGGTTTTCTTTTTATAGCCGTATACTTGAAAATCCAGGTCCGGGTTAACGAAAATTATGAATCGTTTGAATCCTCGACACAACACCCTGTACATCGGAATTTTGAAAATCTGTTTTAAAATTCGAAAATACCACTAAAAACTGAACTGAGATGTACACTTCAAATTTTCGCGCAGATAGTTTCAATGCACAAATTTTCAACGTAGAAGTGAAGTTTTTAAGAACTAAGATACCTGAAAGTGGTTGGAAGTGACTTTAAACAATGAATTATCAACAATATTGAATCCATAATTATTTCATCATTACTTTGTGATTCATTTCCACATTAGTTTTCATTTATTGAGAAGTGAGTTGCATTATAACGTATAATAATTATGGAATGGATTATGGATTATGGAACTTTCAGGTATCCAATTTCTTAAAAACTTCACTTTCACGTTGAAAATTTGTGCATTGAAACTATCTGCGCGAAAATTTGAAGTGTACGTCTCAGTTCAGTTTTCAGTGGTATTTTCGAATTTCAAAACAGATTTTCAAAATTCCGATGTAGAAGGTGTTGTTTCGAGGATTCAAACGATTTATAATTTTCGTTAACCCGGACCTGGATTTTTAAGTATACGGGTATAAAAAAGAAAACCAATGTTGAAATGAATTACAAAGTAATGTTTAAATAATTATGGATTCAATATTGTTGATAATTCATTGTTAAAGTCACTTCAAACCACTTTCGGGTATCCAAGTTCCTAAAAACTTCACTTTTACCTTGAAAATTTGTACAGTAAAACTTTCTGCGCGAAAATTTGAAGTATACGTCTCAGTTTAGTTTTTAGTGGTGTTTTCGAATATTAAAACAGATTTTCAAAATTCCGATGTACAGGGTGTTGTTTCGAGTATTCAAACGATTCATAATTTTTTGTTAACCCGGACCTGGATTTTCGAGGCGGTTATTGCATGATATGTTTGGGCTCTTAATTAGGAACATATTTGCCAAATATGAAGAAAATATACCGGGTGGTTCGTCTGGTACGGCCTCAGGAAGAAACGGGCAAAATTCATAAAACACCCTGTATCTCGGCTATGAAGACAGTGAGACCCAATAAATGGGGTATCTCTAGAACCGTCTTGGTGCCACCTATGCACCTGTGAAGTATTTCCCTTTCCCAATGAAACACCCTGTATAGAATATTCAACTCATCGAGAAAATCGCAGGCATAACCTTTTCACGTATTGAAAATCTCAACTATAAACAAGAAACACTTGCTTAATATAAATAAATATGAAATAATACAGCTTCATTATTAAAAATTGTCTTGTGTCCCAAAACTTGCATAAAAAATTTCACCACTCGAGGAGATTGTTCCTATGTTTTGATATTACTAATGAATTTTTCCGTCGACTTCAAAATAAAGGGTGAGTTTAATGTGTATGAAAGTGAACATAAATGACACTTTTTAATGTCCAATTTATGCAGAAGAAGCATTCAGAAGCAATACGAGTAATGTCAAAACTCTACTGGAACATTATTGGTATCAACGAGTTTTGCTCACACGTTAAAATATTTTGATCATTATTCACTGTCGCCAATTAGCTAGTGGTTCAAATAACTATTTCACCATATTAATTCATTATTGACCGTCTCCGAAGCGTTGTGAGCAATTCTTAATATTTCGCAAACAGAAAAAAAAGCACTTTCTTCCATCTGCACGTTTCAGTCATTTCACTCCGGATGAAGACTATACGGATATACGAGGCAAAATTTTCCAGCAACTATATTATGGCGACGTAAAAGGTTTAGGGCGGTTTTCCGAATGTATTTAGTGCGTAATTGGTGACATTTTTATAGTCGACAGGACGGCGGCTGTAAAGATAATGGTCAAAAATGGAAGTTGCTTTATGACTAAGGGCGACATCGGGTTAGGAAAACCCGTCGAAACATACAATAAATATTAACGGTAGGTAGAAACATGAGAAGGTTATGCTTCGGCTTGTATAACGAAATGCATATTGATATGCAATTTGAATAGTCTGATAGGAATGGGGTGATATAAAATATTTTATCCACTACTTTTGAATAATCCACTCATTATACGTCTGTTTGCCATAATAATACCCATTAATCACTACTGAATAATGAGTTAATATTCACCACTGTCAGATGCTTCATAGATATAGCTACAATGTAATATTCTTTAAATTGATATATTCTAATTTACTCCAACTAACAGATACCGGTACACCTTGTCAATCTAGGGCTGCATCTACTTTTATTATATCAATTAAAGCAATTTTCATTACAAAATATACAATGACAAGTACTTCAAAAATTCCTTTTGTTTCACCTTGACTTTTTCCACACTTGTAATAGAGAGGTCTAGTCACGATCGCCAAATGTTAAAATATTCAAGAAATATATTCTGTAGTAGTGGATAAAGTTTAGTATGCAACTCGCTTATAATGGCTGTTTTTCACTCGGTGATTTGGGCAACTCGCCAACGATTACTAGCTTAGATTTCAACTAGTGAATAATAACTTTCATTATACATTCATTGCATAATAGACTAGTAGCCTGAAAATTAGAAGAAAGTTGATGTTGAGTAAAGGATAATTCAACTGTGTATTTCTATCTTGTGAATTATTGGTCTTATTCTATTCCAACATTACTTCAAAATTAGTATTCAAATCTTAAATTTAGCTTGAGAAGTTCTAGGGGTATTGGTCTTTAGTTGTTTTTCGAAAGAACACCAGCGCATGGAATTCTAAAGCTAGGTAGCAGGTGCTGAGTGTAATTGAGGCTTAATAGTTCTGCAACTAGTTCTCAATTGTTTTATTAAGATTTTAAGAGGAAAACAGGTACACGTATTTATGACCCTGATATATCCTGAGATATATCTTATGTTATCAGAATTTTTAGTGAACCCTTTTTCGCAAGAAATGAGAACCATCTCCTAGCTTCGAAAAAAATATTCGTAGAATATATTATTCACTTTTCTGCAAATAACGTCTAGTATATACCCTTCGAAGGATCCCGACTGTATACCAAACACCCCGTATAAAAACAAATACATACAGTGGAACTTTTCTATGTCGAAACCGCAAAATTCGCAAAAAAAATTCGTTATACAGAAATTTCATTATACAGATAATTTGTTTCTATATTCGGCAATGTCGCGGTCGACTTCACTGATAAACTTAAGTTTATCATTCAAACTTGAGCACTTCCTTTTGGAAATTTTTGCACAAAATTCACACTAGCGTAATGGTTAGGTTGAAACCAAACAGCCAGGGGTGTATTTAAAACTGTTTCAGAAGCATCTCTCTGCCCGCCGTAATGATTTATTACGTTCGTCCGGAAAAATTTCGAAAAAACCAACCCTTATACCTATTTACCAATACCCATTCAAAGAATGATATTTCTTGAATATTTCGTTATAGAGGGAATATACTTCGTTTAACAGGGTGTTTTTAAAATGGAATTTGTATTCAAGGTGCAATTCGTTATACCGAGAAGTTCGTTATACAGACGTTCGTTAAAGGGGGTATTTACTGTGAATTAAAATCCGAAAATGTATCAAGTTCGATCTAGAAGTGTCTCCTATAATTGTTAATCTCATTACATTCCCGGCTCTTGAAGTTTAGTGGTTCCTTCTCCGCAACTAACAGTGGAATTAATCACGTCAACCCCGTATTTTATTACCGTAGGGAAGACAAAGATATGATCGGTGTCAGAAAGATGCTTCCGTGTCAAATTACATTCAAGTCGCGTCTGTAAATTACAGTACAAGAATAATGCGATTAGATGCTTCACGCGAAGTGTCAAATTATTGGATGCAGTATTCTGTTGCAGAGACTTCGAGCTAAGAATTGTTTATACATGTTGCGTTGTGATGGAACGTTATCTAGGAGTTATATTTCGCTTATTATATTCAGGTCACAGAGGGAGATACAGATGTAATGATAAGTAAGAATATTAGTTCGTCTTAGGTTCACGGGAAGAAACTGAAAATTGCAAAGTTCAGAATAACTATTTTGAAATATGTATTACGTTTCATCATTCAGGACGTCACAGAGACGAATGTGGCGAAATGAGCATGACAGGTTGTTTCAAAGAAAGATGATCCTTTCTCAAGGATAGATAGAAACTTGAAAAAAAATTGGGTTTGTTCGGTAGGAACGTGTTCAAGATTATGGGCGTTGAAAAAAAATATATACTTACACATCTTTAAGGATTTTGCCGAAACTGCTGGCAATATTGTGATGAAATTTTAGGTATACGAAAGCTAATATTTTCAGTTAATTTGTTTTTATGTCTTCGTTCCCTAGAAGGCGCAAGTTACAGGTTTCGAATATAATTTTTTCAATATTAAATTAATCAAGCCAAATTTCACTCTTGGTTGAGCTTAATACTGTACCGTTTCGAAGTATTTCGATATAAAAATTACAAAATAAATAATTTGTGTACAAGTCTTATAAGGCAAAACCCGGATAGATGCCCCACTTTTTGAAATTGCCTCATATTTTTGGAAATATTGATTTTATATGAGTGATTTCTATGAATGTAGATAGCCCCATTGTTTGATTCGAAATACTGATACTTTTCTCTGATAAAGTAATCCCAAATTTCACAAAAATTTGATTTTTGTGGAACTGTTTTTTTGGGGATAGATGCCTACAAGTATGGATAGTTGCCCCACCATGAAAATACTGGGAAGGATAGATGCCCTTCATACTTTGTGACTCAAAAACCCAACTAAGTACAATGAGATTTTTTATGCCTTAAACAGCAGCTTTATCTACGCAACATGGATCGAATTAACAACAATTGTGCATTTTTAATTGAATTTCAAAATCATATATTAAACAAAAAGTTGAATTATTTATATTAACATAAAACATGATAAATTAATAAAATATTGAGTCTCAACAAAAATAATCAAGAATCAAGTTTAAAATCAAAATAACACAATGAATCGAAAATCAGCTAAGACGATAAGGTTTTAGATTTAGATACACCCTAAGGGGCACCGATACCTAGAAAAATCAGGACAACTATCCTTTTCGATAGGGATAGATGCTCATGAATTTTTTGAATAAATTAAGAACAAAACAGCAACTATTTATACTTAGATGTACACTCAATGAAACACTGTATGAACGTAATAAGAAAAATAATAATAAATATGTTAAACAGAGGAAAATACTTACACACTTACACACACATAAGCGAAAAACGGCCTCACTTTACAATAACCCTTACAAAACTAAGGTCCAGGGTGACTGTAGCATCTATTTTTAAAATTAATTTTTTGGTACGTATTTCCAAAGTTAGGTATTTTGAAAATGGGGCATCTATCCCACTGGGATATTATTAGTAGGTATTAGTGCCATTGCGATGAAATCATAGTCTATTAATTATTGACAAATGCAATCTGTCAATTGACCTATTCAATCTGTCAATATACACTCTTTATCTGTCAATTGGCATATTTCAATCTATTAATTGACACTTTCTAATCTGTCAATTGTCAGATTCAATCTGGAAATTCAACAGTGCTCAAGTTTAATCAACCGCAATCTTTTCTCTTTGTCTCCGCCTACGAGAATGATAGATCCTCAACTTCTAAAACTAATATTTACATAAATTAAAAATTGGAAGTTTAAAACTTAAAACTATTCTCACGAAGTTAGAATATGTTGGTGCGGACTGTGAAGTCAGCACCAAAGTGAATATTTTTGCTGAATTGTCAGATTAAAACTATCAACTGACAGATTGAGAGATTAAATTCGCAATTTTAGATTGACTTTGACAATTGACAGATTTAAATGTAAATTTACTGATTACATATGTCATTGTACCGGGTTTTTCACTATAATTTGACCCCCCCTTTAACTTTGTTACTAAAGGAGATACAAAAAAATGTTTCGTATAAAAGTTTCTTGAAATCAACTGAGGTTTTTTGATATGAGTCCAGAAACTGAAATATATACAGGGTGACCAACATATTGATGGCCACTTCATTTTTTCAAATGGAACACCCTGAATATTTTTCCACATTTGGTTAGCTCTTTTTCCCCTGATTTCGAATATGTATTATATGTTGGTCTATCTTTCTTATTCTGAGCACCACAAAGTTTCAAATTTCAAGAACCATCAGGCATAGCGTTTTGGAAGTTCGTGAATATTCAAGTGGCCAATTTGATCTTTGGATTGGTAATGGTGCACCCATTTTATGGCCACCAAATAGTCCCGATTTAACACCGTTGGACGTGTTTTTATAGCCGTTCCCGAAGAAAAAAATTTACCTCAGCAATAATGATAAGATAATCAATGAAAGCGGAGAATAATATTAATGATATCAAATCAATCTTAAACCCATAATTCGGAACTAATCCCGTCAACGCACAAATAATGATAACATTGTAATGATTAAAAACAAATTTTGAAGTTTTAATTTCTAACTTGATTCAGAGCCATAATTATGCAATCAAAAATAGTCAGAACAACTTGAGACAACGATAGGATTGAATGAAGGTGGTCATTTCTAGCAATTTCTTTAGTTGATGTTATTCTCACCATACTACCATAGTTTATTATTTTTCATTGGTTAAGTAATTGTTAAGTGTTCATTCTAAAATAATACTTTTAAGTAGGAGGTTTGAATATAAAGAATTTCGTAGGTATTTCACATAATTTTTTTATTCGGTGTCATCATTTCAAAACTTTTAAACTTTGAAAATTGAAGAGACACATTCACATACATTATATTCGAGATCAGGAGGAAATAGCACATCAAAAAAAGGAAGAATATACAGGACAGGGTGTCCCATATGAAAAAATATAGTTGCATTCAATGTTGTTCACCCTGTATATCTTCCCATTGACGTTATCATAACTCCAAAAATGAGCATTTTCAGTAAACGCACTCTGCCACTTGTAAAATGATTACAGATCTTGCCAGGTGGTTCTTAAAATTTGAAACTCTGTGGTTCTCAGAATAAAAGAGATAGACCAACATATGTTACATATTCGAAATCAGGGGAAAAAGAGGTAGCCAAACATGGAAAAATATACAGGGTGTTCCCTTGGAAAAAATGAAGTTGCCATCAATGTATTGGCCACCCTGTATGTATTCCATTATGTGAATTCATATTGTAAAACCTCAGTCTGTTTCGTGAAATTTTTGTCTGAAACATTTTTCTGTATCTCTCTTAGAAACAAAGTTAAAGGGGGGGGGGTCAAATTATAGTGAAAAACCCGGTACATTGATCCTGATCGGTTCTTATTTTATCGCAGTGGCGCTTATACGCCTTCGTACATTTTGAACATCCACTCTAATTTTATTCTATTTTATGTGATTAGCCTTTTTCCGAAGTGCCATCTTGCGATTCCCTGTTTAATGGATAGATTAAATCATTACTTCATAACATAACGGTGCATACACATACAGGGTTTTCCTTTTAATTTTTGAAACATAGATAAATTGAAAATAGTAATCATCGAAATGAATACAATCTTCAATTTATAGGCTTCAATTTATCTATGTTTCAAAAAATTTGTTAGGTTAGCCTCCTTAAAGGCAAAGAATTTTTTGTTTGTCATTTTTTCTTTATCTTATTTTCCTTTCATGTTGGCCTATTAGACGTTTTTGGAGAACTAGTAGATATTTCGTTTTGAAATTTTAGGTGGAGCCTTGAGGGTGAAGAAACTCTTCGCCTAAAATATTTTCAAGTCGACAGTGTTGCCACGTCTATCTCAAACACATATCCACTTTCTTATTTCAAATGGAACTACATATATTTTCTTTTATTTATCGATTCAATACTAAATTCTCAGTATAACATACTGAAAAAAAATTTCTTTACCATGCACTGTTGCCAAGTTATGCACAAATTCTTGAAATTTTTGACATCTGCATTGCCAGTTTGGAAATGCAATATCTCGATTAGTTTCTATGAGAACGGAACCAAACTCAGCAGTCTCATGGTGAAGAAATCGTGCATTCATGTGGTACATTCAGTATTTTGATACATCGTAAGGTTTTTCGAAAATATTGCTCCAAAAATATGGAACTCAAAATTGAAATATTTCGAGATTTTCAAATGGCAACCCCACATTTATTTTACAGCATTTCATTCTAAATAAAAAATGAATAGCAGTCTCCTCTTACACTAATTATTTATTTTGGACAGTTTTTGAATGAGATGAAAAATACTGAAATTGTTCAGTATTTATAGTCATGATCTATGGACATTATGCTGTGTGATTATGAAGTGAATAATCGGAATGAATTCTATGGTTGATATTATGAACATTGGGCCAGGATCACAAAAAGCCAAAACAGTTTTCGGAATTTCCTTCCAGTCATTCTTGCTAAATGTGGATAACGATTGTTGAAGGTCCTACAGGTCCTTTCAATGATTTTTTGGCATTCCCCGTGAATTGTGAAACAACCTGAATCGTGTTTGAATAACATGGGAAAACTTTTTCTATGACATCCGTGATCATCGAACACTCTTTATGATTTCAACCATCGAATCTACTTCAATAATTTACCTCATAATCATAGAGCCATTTCATCGTGAACACGACCATAGATCACGACTACAAATACTAAAGAATTTCAGTTTTTTTCATCTCATTTGAAAACTATCCAAAATGAATAATTAGTGTGAAAAGAGACTGCCATTCATTTTTCATTTCGAATAGGATGCTGTAAAATAAATATGGGGTTGCCATTTGAAATTCTCGAAATATTTCTATTTTAAGTTCCACATTTTCGTAGCAATATCTTCGAGAAACCTCAAGACATATTGAAATAAAGAATGTAACACATGAATGCACGATTTCTTTACTATGAGACTGCTTAGTTTTGTTTCGTTCGAATAGAAAATAATCGAGATATTGCATTTCCAATCTGGCAATAAAGATGTCGAAATTTTTAAGAATTTGTGCATGACTTGGCAACAGTGCATGGTAGAGAAATTTTTTTCAGTATGTTATACTGAGAATTTGGTATTGAATCGATACATAAATGAAAATATAGGTAATTCCATTTGAAATAAGAAAGTAGATATGTGTTTGGGATAGACGTGGCAACACTGTCGACTTGAAAATATTTAGGCGAAGAGTGTTTTCACCCTCAAGGCTTCACCTAAAATTTCAGAACGAAATATCCACTAGTTCTCCAGAAACGTCTATTAGGCCAACTTAAAAGGAAAACCCTGTATGTTCATATTGGAAGACTCACCTCTATTATTTTTGTAGTGAAATGTTGTAGTTGGTACAAGAGATTTTACAGTTGTAGGAGCAGCAATTTCTGAAAAAAAAATCAATATCACACAATTCGTTCTTAAATGACACAAATTTTCAAATTGTAATGAGTGATCTTTTCTATTCTTTCAGTGTAAAATTTGTTATTTTTTAATGAATTTGTAAGTTATATTTTATGAATTCTAATAATTCAATAAATTCAACAAATTTTCAAATCCTCCTGACTCTTGTCAATGGATACTTATAGGTAGGTATAGCAAAAAATTGGAAATTGAATTGAAAACTGTTGAATTTTCATGTGAAAAGATAGAAAGGAAAAAAAATCAACTGAGAGTTATTTTCAAGAGCGGTGAAAAAAAACTTGTTTAATGAAAGCAAAAAGAAATTATCACTTGAGTCTTGAAAAATAAAGACTTACGGTATAACCAGAATGATAACATATTTCTCAACCTAGGTTACGATAATTTAGACTCGTTGATCTGACTAGTATATTCAGTAGCGTGTCCTCTATTATTACATATACAAGAAAATTTGCAGTGTTCACTGAAGGCTTAACATGAAAAGTTTTTCAAGTGACTTTGGATAGACAATACAACACACCCCTTTTAGTTTTCAGTGCATGTAATCAAACCAAATCACATTTGACCTTCGCAAAAATGTTTCCAATATTAACTATTTCTACATCAACAGTAAGTGAATATATTCCTTATAATAATATAAATTTTTAGCTACGGAGCGGAATAGTTCCTTTCGGTTGACGTTGTCCTTGGACGATCATATTGGGAACTGACATTTTAACTTGACTTTGATACTCCAAAAATATTGTCACATAATAAAGATATTCTATTCATCAGATCATTTCGTGTGTAGTTTCCATATAGGTATATAACTATGTCGAGCTATATTCAGGGTGTTCCTGAATTGTACGTACAAACGAAAAGAAGAGATTCCTTAAGTGAGTTTAAGAAAAAGAGTCCCATAAACATGGGGTCGCAAACGAGATACAGAGTGTGTAAGTTTGAATTTTTTTCAAGTTTTTTTTCTCATAGTATCTACACTTCACAAGATATTCAACTAAAATTTGGCATAGATATTACATTTGAGAGTTCTCACCACGTGACATGGCAATTTCGATAGAAGATCTACAGGGTGATATTTTTTCTGGAACACTGCCACCTGTTCTTTTGCAGAACTTTTTTTTGGTGAGCAACTGTTGATTTGAAAAAATGTAAAAAGAAGCTTTGTTCTTAAACTAAACTTTTCGGTCTCGTTTAGTTTTGTCGTATCTACCAACGATTTCGAGAAAAAAAAATTGAAACTTCAACACTCTGTATCTCGAAAACGAAACGTTTGCGACACCATGTTTATGGAACTTTTTTTTCTTAAACACACTTAAGGAATCTCCCCTTTTCGTTTGTACGTTCAATTTAGGAACACTCTGTATATAACTATGTCGCGCTTAATAAAAGGATCGGAAGGAGCGAATGTTTAAAAGCAGACTTATGCTGTATACAAATAATTTTGAAAATACGAAGGTTATTTTTGAATATATGCGAAAGATATATGGCTGTAATTTATTATTCTTATTTAATGGAAAAAAGTTCCAACCAATGTAGGTCCAGAAATACAGAATGTTGAAATTTTACTCGAAAACTGACCGAAAAAAGTAGTACGCCAGATATATTTCAAACTAGCAATTATATTTTAATTATTCGTTCAATTTGTGACAAAAATCTCTTCTGCTTCCTCATTCTGTGAGACCCGTATGAAAAAAAATAAAATATCTCAACGTTGAGCCCTACGTACTATGTGTTGAAGTGACAACACATACGCGTTAAGATGTTTTATTTTCCTACATGAAAACGGCGCCCCTCACGAAAAAAAGGTAGAAGGTTTTACTACAAATTGAACGAAGAATTAAAATATAATCGTAAGAATGATCTCAGTTCTGGACACTTATTTTATTCACCCTCTAAAACGAAGTAAATTCTCTCTATAACGAAATATTCAAAGAACATCACTCTTTGAATGGGTATTGGTAAGAAGGTATAAGGGTGGGTTTTTTCCTAAATTTTTTTGGACGTACGTAATAAATCACGACCCTTAAACTAAATCATGACGGAGGGTAGAGAGATCTTCTGAAACAGTTTGAAATACACCCCTTACTAGTGTGAAAAGTTGTGGAAAAGGTCCAAACACAAATGCTCGAGTTTGAATGATAAACTCAGATTTATCAGTGGAGTCGACCGCGACATTGCCAACTATAGAAACAAATTTTCTGTATAACGAAATTTCATTATAACGATTTTTTTGTGGATTTAACGCTTTCGTTCACTGTATTTTGTAAACCAAACATACAACGCTGGCCTAAAAATGAATGAAAAATAGATTCTGATAAATGCAATCCAGATAAAAAACAAAGCTGATGGTCGAAGTTTCAGTTTAATTCGATAAAAAACAGAACCTCCAAACTGATTTTCAAATTCTAATATATCCCTACCATAAAAAAGGCCTCCGGCATCAAAATCCACTCTTCAACAAAGTCCGGTACACAAACCTTGAAAGAGAGATGCTCCTCTCAATTCGCATTACTGTGCAAAGAAGAACAGACGGAAAATGGAGAAAACTGTGGAAACTAGCAGCGTAAACGTTGAGTTAATCACACGGCATTCTAATTAACGAATTTTCCATTTGGAGCGGTGCATTACGCGTAAAAGTACCCGAAACACAAAGTAGCAAAGTTAAATAAGTTTTAGGTAGGTATATAAATAGACGGAATCATTTTTGACGTAGCTGAGCTGTGGAATATTAACGAGCAGGGTAGGACTGAAATTCTAGACAGAAGCTCACAACGCAACATATCAAGGGAGAGAACTATCTTCATGAATAAATAATTCCAGTATTTCGTATTCCTCTTTTCTTCTAATTGGGAAATGGCGTGTGGGAGCTGGGTTCTTGAGGTCGAGGTTAAATTATGATGTGTGTTCGAAGAAGATCCAAAAAATACACACATCGTCTTGTTTCCCTCTACCAACTCTCAACTTGTTGAATGTAACATGACAGTTTTTTGTTTGTGGAAACTTTACTTATCCTATCAATTGAATGAAAACAAAAAAAATGTTCTTCAACCGAAAGAATACAAGACAAGTGTATTCGAAATAAAGCGAATAAAGAGAGTGCTTATTTTGAGATTAAACCGTGAAAAATGACAGAATATCTAGTTTCTCCAATCAACCGGAAAAAAATGGTAGCACTGCATCAATAGGCTTAATCGAACCACTAGATTGCGCAAATTATTATACTGTAACCAAATGCAAGGGACTTAGGGAAACGATTCCTTGATGAAAATAAGCAAGGGTAGTTCATATTAATTTTATCCGAAATCGACCTCCATTGCAAGAAACAGCGACGACAAGTTGACAGATTTTAATATTTTTTTAGAGTTTTTAGAAAACGTCATGAAACTATATATATGATTCGTAAGGAGATGTTACTCACACAATTTTTTTATCCCATAACTTCATTAGTAGGAGTTGAAAATAACAACCCCTTATATGAAGAAAAAAGTCTCCTGCAAAACTTTGATACAGTCGGTACTTTTTTTCGTTAAAAATAAAAACTTACGAGCATTTAGGATCACTGTTAATTCCAGTTCATCGTATGTTCCATAGAATGAATATTCTGAGATATTGCTTATGCTCAACATTGGTTTTGTCAATTATGCTTATTAATCGAAAGTTCCATTCGTGAAATTAAAATATTACGGATATTATTTTCTTCCGAAAATTGGTAATTAAACCTTCAGAAAGATTTATACAACATCTTTATCTCCTGTCATAGACATAAAATATCCTAGAATATTAATTGATTAATGAAATGTAATGAACAGTGATCATAACTGCTTGTAGGTTTTTATTTTTTCCGAGAAAAGTATCGACTGTATCGAAATTTTGCACTTGTTTTCTCCGAAATTGAATGAGAAATCATAGGAAAATTTTAATTTTCGAAAACCTTTCCTACGAAAACAATTTTTGAAGGAAAATCATAAAGGGTTGTTATTTTCAACCCCTAATAATAAAGTTATGACACAAAAAAAATTGTGTGAGTAACATCTGCTCGTAAGTTTTCATTTTCTCCAAAAAAGTATCGACTGTATCGAAATTTTCCAAAAGACCGTTTTCTCCAGAATTGAATTTATCCCACGAAAACAATTTTTGAGGGAAAATCAAAAGGATTTGTTATTTGCAACCCCTAATAATAAAGTAAAGGGATAAAAAAAATTGTCTCCTTGAATCATATTATGTATAGTCTTATGACTGTTTTTTAAGACTCCTAAAAAAAATTAAAAACTGTCAACTTGTCATCGCCTTCCAAAGGCTGTATCTTGGAAGGGAGGTCAATATTGCAAAAATTTTTTATAAACCATCCCTGCTTATTTTCATCGTGAAATCATCTCCCTTAGTCCCTCGCATTTGTTTACAGACACCCTCTGTATATCAAATATTACTCGAAGGAATCGAACTATATCTGAAACAGCCCTTCGAAGTCTTTTTTTGGGGATGTAAATACGGATGGTTCCAACAAGTTTAATAAAGGTGATGTTTGAATTCCTCAAAATCAAGGACAAGAATGCCTTGAAGAGAAGCATCAGCTGGAACTGAAGCTGCCCGTCGACAATGGGCAAAACAACACAATGTCGGCTTTGACCACAATGACGCAAGGTAAGTATTAGTCGATTTGAGCGACTCAATTTCGAAACGAAACTTGAAAATTTTATCAACGACTTATTTCTTGGAATGCCTAGATTTATTGGGCAGTTGATTGAGAGAACAGATGGTAATATAGACTATCGCTTTGGGATTTGGTTGCGAATGAACTTAATTTGAACGAAAGTTGTTATTCAATCAACTAGTTCATTAATGACTGAGATTAATGGTCAAGATATTTTCAAACGTGAGCTTTAAAAGTTCGAGTCCATTATTGTTAATTCTTCTACAAAAAAATGATAGGTTATCATTTATTTAAACAAAAATATGTAGGAAAAAACAATAAAAAGCTTACCTTCTAATTTAATAACTCCATCAGTTTCACCTAATGAGTTTTTGGCAACACACCGATACGATCCAAAATCATTTTTATCCACTCTGCGTACTTTAAGCATCATGTATTTTTTGTATCCATTATCCATCGAGATTGCCTCATACTTGTCACCTGGAAAAAAAAACATGATTATGAAAACTTTCCAATCACGCAAAAGAGCAATTAGGTTTGTTGTTGGAGCAGTAATTATTCCTTCATGAACGGAAATTCTCCCTTATGTTATTTTGTTCATTAAATTCAACTCTCGCGATTCTTTCATGATATAATATTATATTGAGTTCAAGTGAATTTAATATTCGGACCGCATGATTTTTTTATGTGATTAGGTACATTTATACACGCTGCTAAATTTTACGCAGTGGTGTTTCATTACAGCTCTCATGTTACTCTCAATTATTCCGGATTTTCATAATCTGATGAAGATCACAATGTTACGCTAATTGGGAAAAAGAGACCCTGCGTCATTACATTTAATTTGGTAGAATCTACTCTGCTCAGTAATTCCATCCTGTAACAGATCATACCCGTATGAACAAAAACTGTGTTGGATCCTCGGTTGGATCATTGTAAACAATATGAATAACACTCATCACGTTCCAAACCATTCAGGTCAGAGTGACTCAATCAACTTGAAAATTTTTGGGCGGTGAAGCATATTGACAAATGCCAAAATAGGCCAAGCAATAGAGGTTTTTAACGTGACAAAAATACTACCTGGAATCTAACTGTGCAGTCATGCAATAGGTAGTTTCTACATGTTTTTCATGATAAATTCCACTCCTGAATCGTCTTAGGTTTTTTTTGAGAAGCGAAAAATGGCCAAAAAAAATCCAAAATTTTGCTTTTTCGCTTATAAAACGAGAAGTATTGATCTGATCGAAAAGCTGTTGGGACAATTTTTGTAGAGAATTCAAAAACAAAAAAATGAGAGGTGACACGTTTCAATCGGATAATTAGTTTCCGAGAAAAGTCCAAAAAACTGGAAAAAAACATCAATTTTTCGAAAATTCATAACTTGGTCAATTTCTGAGATGAAGCGTAGTTGCTCTGAATTTAAGGAGTTATTAACATATACTTTATTGGTGCACAATTACAAAGCTGTCGGATAAATAGTTTTTGCACAATCGCAGTTTTCCGAATTCGACGAACTTTTTTCAAGAAGGTCGTGATACTCGGCTAATTGTCGGATTTGAATATTACCGAAAGCATTTTTAAGAAGAAATAAAATTCTTCAAATCTTTTCTTCTCTCGATACCGACCGATAATGTTTAGTGGGTGAAAAACGGCGTCAAATAGGAGGAAATAGGATCGAATGCATCAAACTAGTCGCGGAGTGGGAGTCGCCCGCTACGCGAGGGGAAAACTGTATACCTTGTATCTTTCGCGCGTCGCCTAGCGGGCGACTCCCACTCCGCGACTAGTTTGATGCATTCGAGCCTTTTGCTCCTGTTTGACGCCGTTTTTCATCCACTAAACATTATTGGTCGGTATCGAGAGAATAAACGATTTGAAGAATTTTATTTCTTCTTTAAAATGCTTTCTGTAAAATTCAAATCCGACAATTAGCCGAGTATCACGACCTTCTTGAAAAAAGTACGTCGAATTCGGAAAACTGCGATTGTGACACAAAGACAGAAATGTCGCGAGTCTGCCAGGAGTGGTCCCTCTCACCATAGGAATAGTAGGTGTTGGATTTCCTAGGTGTGTTGACCTTAACTCAGTTAGGTTACCACAGTTGAACAAAATATGCTCAACCGTTTCATCAATACTCCTGCACCACCGGCATAGGGAGCAGCTCGTCAATTCCATTCTCTTCAAATGTTTGTTAAACAGGTGACCAGTCAATGCACCAGTCACCAGACCGAGTTGTTTCCTCTCCAGCAACAGAAGTCTATTGACCTCAGGTCGCGAGGATGGTCTCTCAATGAGAATCCTCGACCACCTCAGGCCCACCCCCGCTCTCCATTCCGAGGAAAATTCCCTGTTCAGCCAGCTCCTGAAGAAGCTTCTGACAGATGTGCGACAGATTGGCAGCGCAGGCTCCGGACCAACAAATGCTAATCTGGCTCCCCATTTCTGTCTTCGTGTCTGAGGAGCTGAGTCTCTGTAGAATGATGCGGGTGAACAATGGGCCACTAGGCCTCAGTTCGGCCGGTAAGGCACCGCACAGAGAAGAAGAAGAAGAATCTGGCTCCCCGCCTAGCCAGTTCATCTGCCTTGACGTTACCAGGTATATCCGCATGAGCCGGACACCAGATTACTTTCAAAAAGTTATCAGAGCCCAGCCCACACAGAGCTTTCCTGCATTCTTCTACCAAAAGAAAGTCAACTCTAACATCAGATAGAGATTTCAGAGTTCCCTGACTGTCGCAACATATGTAAATGTGCTGGCCAGAGTATCCCCTGCGAATATTTTCTAGTTAGCAGGCAAGAACCGCAAATAGCTCAGCCTGCACAATGGAACAGTCCTTCCCCATCTTGGAAATATTTATTCGGTTTACCTCTCGCTGATCCGCATTATTATATTCCTAATGAAATCGATGTTTTATTAGGATCAGATATATTCGCAATCTGACCGATCTCATGATGACTAGACTGACATGTTTGAGTATTCACGTGGATAAAATAATCTGGAAATTAATGCTCTTTAAATTCAAATATACTATTTTCTGATAGGGGGCTTAATACAAATGCTATAGTATACTTAAGCGTTGAATGAGTTTCCTTGGTTTTGCCTATACTCAACCTTTGTCAACATATTTACTATACATATCTTAATGTAAGATCTGAGTGCAGAAGAATTTTCAGCAGCAGAAAAAACAGAGCAATGCCGCCTTACGAAAATAAGTAGCATAAGCACGCCATATAAAAAACCATTTAGGTTCTGAAGAATATTATTCCATGTACTCAACGTGATGATAGTTTTTCAAATAAAATTCAGAAACAAATCCAATTCCACTCAAAAAAATTTAGGGGTAAAAAAAAATTCACATTTCTCTTGTGTATACAGATGAAAATAAGCGTAATCACTACTTATTGGAATAATTTTCGAATCGTCTGAATCTGTGATTAGGCTATATTCAATAATTTTAATATCAAATAAGACAATTTAATTTCAGAAGTATTACTCGTTAAATTTCAAGGCTTGCAACAATTTCTATCGAAAAGTCTGTTCCAGATTTCGAAATTTCTATTCTTCGCGAAATTCAACAGGGATATTCCCAGAATAAAATATGTATAGTCCATTCACGAAAGGTTAAGCTGTCGGTTGGCCATGGAAATTTGTCATATTCCACTGTGTATATTAAAATTTTAGGTTATGTTCTTTATTTTCTTGTCAGATTGATAGGCAATGTTGTCAATATTGCATAGAGATGTCTGATAACTGGCAAGCTCGTCAGACGATGCCGGGTACATTCGCCAACGTTGACTTTATTTTACTCTATGACAGCAAATACTGCCAACTGCAGATAAATAAAGAAACGCCTAATATGCCCTCAACCTTTCGTGAACGGACTATAGGGTAAAGGTAGGTTAGTTGGACCAGGAGGATAGACGGACCATCGGTAATATTCTGCAAGGAACGACAGCACCGCTCCGATTGACCAGCGTACGTGGTGCGTTTCGAACATATCACTTTGAGACATAGAGGAAGTCACAGTTTCACGCATTTAATTGAATGATTTTTAAGAAAACGAATTTTGGGTTGGTGAAAATTATATTTAAAGTTATATGTTTGTGATTTTAAGCCATGTAGATAAGTTTCTGGTGTTTTTCAAATACTGAAACTATGAATATGTGTATTAGTGCCTCGTAGGACTTAAAATACGGAATCTATCTTGAACCGTTAAGCTGTTGTCGAATGGTCCGTCTATCCTCCCATTTGAGGATAGATGGACCAATACGAGGGAGGTGAGTCGGACCAATTTCTTTTTGTTTCAGTATAATGCCTAATAAGTACCTACGTAAGAGAAATGTTCCTGCTTGCTCTATCAATGGCCAATGCCGAATGAGCAGCGCAAGCAGGTTCAAAATCTCCTCAACCAAGTGCCTTTGGTCTACAAAATCAACAAACCACTTCTGACAAATCAACAGCTACTGAAACTGTTACTCCCAGAAAAGCTCTGGATGAAGTTGCCCCTGTACCCATCATATCTATGGCTATAAAAAGAGTTCGTAAAAAGATATCAGGAGTTATAACTTCACCCGAATTCATTGAGGAAAAGAAAAATAAAAGCGCAAAAACAAAACCGTGTTCCAATTTGGCAGTAAAAGCGATAAATAGAAAAAAAGCAAGAAATAATCGATGGAGCAAAACTTCATCTTCTGAAGAAGAAGCAGAGGATGTCACATTAGATGACGATTTCAGTGCGGATGAACATTTCAGTAATATAGAAAATGTGTGCTTTGGCTGCAGTGATGATTATCGAATAACAAAAAAAAGATGAATGGTTACAGTGTCTTTTGAGCAAGCGCTGGATGCATAACACATATTACATTTATTTTTGTCAGAATTATAGCAACGTATCTTCTAAAAAAAGGAAAGTAGTGATGTTCATCCTTGTTACCTCCTATGGTCCATCTCACCTTCATAGGGTAGGATAGATGGACCTTTGAGAAGTTTAAGATTTTATACTTTTTCGTTCGAATGATAAATATTCTTTTATTTGTTACTGTTCCAAAGAGGATACCAAGTTAAGCTATTTTATGAACGAATTTGCAGATATTTTCTCTGATTAATCAAGTGATTATATTGACTTTTGTAAAATATGGTCCATCTCTCCTCCCTTTACCCTATGTATATCATTACGAAATGATGATAATGAAGACTATGCTTTTCTGCACGAAGTTTCATGTATCAGGAAAGCTGATATAGTCGTTGACAAAGTTATATCAGAATCCGATAACGATTCTGATGTCGTAAGAGAAGAACATGTGCATTATAATGCCTTGTATTCCTCGGATAATGATGCAAGAGTACCTAAAGATACTGCAACCGAACTCTCGCAACATACAGCCATTGGCATTCCAGCAGTATACAAATCGACAACCAGTGCCATCCACTCATGTTCTGTAGTAATTGAAATCGACACACAAAGCTACCGTAGGTATTCCGTTCAGACCTGAATGAATAGCTTCACCATTCGCTAATTGTTTATCAATATATATCCTCTGAACTGAAAGAGGCAAACCAAGCGCACGAAGGTCATTACGTTTCGGAGGTGATAACTAAACAATGAACAGCCGTTTTCATTTCATAGACAAAAGCAGTGTAGCATTATGATTAACGAGCGTATTGTGTAATACAATCGGAGTCCGCCTACCCTGATTAATCGTTGTGTTAATGATGAGGAAAGAAGGAGCTACACCGATTCATCCGAGTGCTAAGGCTTAATGGAGGCACTGAGATTTCCTGACACGCTTCTTTTTGCCTGGGGTTTCAGTTGAGTTATGACTTCATCTAGAATTTCTTTCGTCAATATAATAATAATGATTAAGAATAATAACGTCATTCATCGCGCAGTTATTTTGAACACAAATACAGAGTGCGGCAATACAAACAGTGCAGTTTTGGTGGGCCATTAAAAAAATTGGTCCAACCTACGAAAAAGTGGTTTATTCAGTTTGAGTCAATACCTCACCCCATTTTTTCATTTAATTTTTAAAGATCACATCATCAAGATTATGTCCTTCAGAACCGATCCACTGTGTAGGCGATACATATCGAATGGCGGCGATTTCCTCTCTAATACGGATCTTAAGTTCTTCCAAATTGTGAGGACGATACTTAAAAATCTTTTCCTTGTGGTAGCCTCATAGGAAAATATCACCGGATTTTAGCGTTTGCGATTTTTTTCTATGGAGCTTCATGGAAAAAAATCGTGTTCACAATTTGGAAAAACTTGAGATCCGTATAAGAGAGGAAATTGCCGCCATTCCGATCGATATGTACCAGAAGGCAGTTGAAAACTTCAGAAATCGCCTACATCAGTACATCGCTTCTGAAGGGTCTTGATGATGTATTCTTTGAAACTTAAATAAAAAAAGGGGTTAGGTACTGCCTCAAACAGAATAAACCACTTTTTTGAAGGTTGTGCCGATTTTTTTAAATCCATCAACCACGTCGTCTTTCTCCCATGTTCACGAGTGGCTTCATGAAGTATCATGGGTAATTTAAAATTGAGCGAATACTTCCCAAGTAGCACAAAGTCACAAACTTAACATTATGACTACTTATAATGTCTGAAAGACTACGTATTTGCGATATTTTATGACCAAAAAGTTATTTTGCGATTTAAAACCATTAGGCGTTGTTATGAAGTTCTCAACATTATGTTGTAATGTGGTTTTTAGAGAAAATAATTGAATATGTTGTAGTGTATAACGAGAAATGGTTGTTATGTGGTTGTTATAACCACGAATAAATATAGTTTTAATGTACACATTTTTGAAACGTTTCAACGACTACATATTGCAATTATGTTATGAAGGTATATACTGTTGAATGTTGTTAAAATGATAACATTTTGTACAGACAATTAGACTAGTTTTTTGGGTTTAGTTCAAAAACTGTTATTTACCTCTGCCTCACTAATCAATCTGATTTGATATTCGTATATAACCATCATATATTACGCATAATTTACATGTCAGAATGAAAATGTAATTTACATCATGACAGGACTGAGGGTTATAGAAAAATCTCAGAAAAACTTTAAAATAATTTGTGGCAATGATCTATTGAATGTTTTATTTCTTTTTCCGCAACTCGGAAGTATGACGAGAAGTGCTCAGACGTTCAAGAGACCTCGAAAATTTTCGGTGGTTAACTTATGAGTCCCAAACCTGATGTTTTTTATATCGAGAGCTGCAGAAATGATTCAGTAACATTCCTACATGTAGAATGAATTCATAATTGATCACTGAATTTTATCTATTAATTAATGTAGATGGTTTACTTAACTAAAAGTGTTCGAAGAAATATTTTGTACTATTTTTTTATTGCGAAAATTTCTTTGATTTAAAACTGCGAATGACAGCCAGAATTTGAAAATATTTTCTAAGATATGATAAGTGTAGTATGAATGGCAAAAAATAGGAAAGAGTCTGATTTACATAATAAAAAAACTATGTTTTATTTGTGATATACCAGCCATTGCTTTTAAAATAGATGAAGCCAATTTAGGACAAGAAATTGTTTATGGATGCTAAAAAATAACTTTCGTCCTTAATTCAAGTACGATATCAATATCAATGATATTATACTATAACCTCATTTTAACATATTCCCTCATATACCTAAAAAATCTAAATATACATGCACGTCGAATCTGTACTCCCGTAATGGGCCTTGGTGGAGCAGTTGTTAGTGTACCGGTTCGATGACTTGAAGCAGCAGAAGGAGATTTGAGACACAGGTTCATGTCCCAACGAGGTAGATCAATTTTAAAAATACGTCAAGTTCAATATTAATGTATCGTTTGAATAAAAATATAGTGGGTTGAAGTGATAAGATAGGAAGAGTACCTTGGAAACAAGTTAGAAATATATTTTTTTCTTGATAATCAAGAAAGAAATAACTAGAGAAGTGACTACCATTGTGACCACATTACAACGTCGTGTTACCGCAATAACAACCCTTTACGACAAAATTATGTAACATACATTTCAAGTCATTACCACTACTTTATAACGTCCAGTTGACATCGTAAGTGTGTGCCTTTTTGTCGTATTGGTATAAGTACGTAAGTCGCAGCATTGTACAAGATATAAGTCATGAACATTTTGAAAAGTTCTGTAGACGTATATACAACTCAATTACGACTGAGGTGTGCTACTTGGTTTGAGGTTATCATAATTATTTATGAATGTGCAGATAATTCTAATTAGTTTTAGACACCCGTGTCATTAAAAATAAGACGATTTTGTTTATATACATTCGAATGGTTAACAAAAACAGGAAGTTAAAAGAGCTAATATTAAAATAACTACAACTGATAATGTTCAGCCGTGAATGTACCCTATAGCTCTGCGCCACCTGCGGCCGCGGAATGAACCCGGTAGGTAAACAAACATCGCCCTAATTAAGAATTTTCTCCAGGTATCGAACTGTAAGCTTATATTCGACAAGTGCTCAAACTTAAGTTTTCGATAATATAAATAAAAAATTCATCTATCATCTTCATCTATCTCAGTTCCATCTGTTCTTCTGTTAAAAACTGATTAAGCAATTTCGAGTGAAGCGTGTGACACTCGAACAGCTAAGTGATAACCACAAAGTCGGTGCAGAAAAGGTTAATCATCCCTTTTTCCTATCCTCAACCACCTTCTGCAGCCAGATTGGGGGTGACAGAAACCTTTTTTGTAGAGGTAAGTGCACACAAAAATTCATTCAATAAATTGCTCAATCTTGTAATAATTGTAGTCTGAAATTGATTGTGGTCATTTTCAACCATTCAAATAATATATATAATAATAAATTAGTATTATTTTAGGATATTCGTTGACCGAAAGGGTAGTTTGTACCACATAGAAATCAGTAAATTCATAATTACCAGAATATTCGAATCGGATATTCAACGCGCCAAACTCTCAACCCGATTTGACTACTTCAGGTTGTCTACTGCTCGAATTAGGCCACCTCTATCGATAAGACAAAGACAAGAATATTATTCGTGTCTGATTGTTCATTTTGTGGTAATCGTAAAGACTAAAATTTTACGAATATTCCACTGTTCAACTGAACAGCAAAGTACTCTCTCTGATGCATTAAATATCGTATGGTTTCGATGTGATTTTCCATACAGGTATACACAATTTACTGGTGTTGTGTATCAAATAAATTTATCTTTTTCATATAAATTAGGAGAATATTTTTTCCTATTTATATTCTTGTAAATGTTGACGACCATTTGAAATCTTCCTCTGTCATTACTGTGAAATGTGAGCACATGCTATAATGGCCAGTTTTCGACGAATATTGTCAAGCTTATTATAAAGACCAAACCCTTCATATATGTCATAAAAGTTTTCGGTATTCAGGAAAGAAAGCTCAGTTTTAAAACCTAGGAAAAAAACTTCGACCTCAGAATTTTTGAATGATTTGCAGAAACTTGACGTAATATACGTAATAAATTTTTTCGTTTCTCTCGAAACCATCCCAATGCACTACTCGAAAAATCCTTTAATATTTAAGGATTATTATTATCTGAATTATTCAGATCAAACAAATACTTCAAATTAGACTAGAAGATTTCTGAACGTTTACTTCATTTTTCGATAACAACATATCAATTTGTTGAAGAAAAAATCTTCGACGAATCATGAAAAACTTCCTAGAGATAAACCTGCTATCACTGATCACTGATAAAAAACCGAAGTAAAAACAAGTAAAAATCACGCCTTTCAATGAAAACTTTCCTCATTGAAGATTTGTCGAAAACTGAAAGCTGCACCTTCATAATTTCATTATACTGTTGCAATCTCACTAAACAGAAAGAAACTGTCACAAAATTGGTGATATAAACAAGGGGTAGTCAGATTTGGATTACAGAGTGAGAACAATTATTTTTTATCACAGTTATCTAAGTATGTTATTTATTAGTTAGAGTACCTATTGAGAGAAAAATTGCGATAAAGTCTCACAAATATGTGGATCAATATTTTTATATTCGGACCCGTAATCAAATACACAGTAACAACGAATAACACAGGACTTCTGTAATAATCCAAATACGCTAGCAGCCGAATCTTATTTGAATAAATAAATATAAACCAGTATTTATTCTTCGAAAGAACAACAAGCCACATGATTGCCAGATAGAATGAAAAATAAATATAGACGTTCACTTAGTTATTCCCTAATGGTATACGTTCGAACGACAAATCGATCAAAACAATGTGGAACTCAGTTATTCATTTCGATGGGCAATCATTTATTCATTGATGAATGATCAACGACAGATATATTCTATTTCAGGATAAAAGTTCCTCAGATTTGTTGAGGTATCTATTAATACATATAGTCCGCTCACGAAATTTTGAGCTGTCGGTTGGCCATGACAATTTGGCATATTCCACCGTGTATATTGAAATTTAAGGTTATTTGGTTTATTTTCTTATCAGATTGATACTCAATGTTGTCCATAGGCAGATCAAGCAAAGTGATACGCCTTCTGGTGACGATCTGAGTAACCATTGATATTGACATGATTCCTTGTGTTGTGTTGTCGTGAATTATGTGAATATTTATCATTACGAATCATTTTTCAAGTATAAATACATTCAAACCGCTATTATACAGTTCTTCAGTGTTCTTCCTAGGAAAAAAGAAATCAAAATATCCATTTTCATTCATTTCCTCGGGCTGGGGATAAGTTTCGTGTTTGTGTAGAAGGGAAATCGGGGAGTAGAGTGTAGATGGATCGACGAAAAGTCTTTCAATTGAAACTTGAAATCGATAAACCTGGCACAGAAAATATAGTAGTTTGCTTCTTGCATTTTGTAGTTGATAATTATTTTTATGGAGGTAAGTACGGATTACACAAAACTTGTAAATTAAATTAGATTAATGGGGTTAATCGTTTACAGATCCCAGTTTGATTTTGAAAAAGACTCCTGTACGTTTCAGTAATCTTTCTGTTGAATCTTTCACCAAAAAGAAACAACTAGAATGTTCTAGTTCTAGTAGTAAAACCGAAAGGTTGAGACGAAGATGTTTAAACGAAGAAAGATCCACCGGTCACCAACGAATGCTATTCTGAAGAAAAAAGTACTGTTTGAACATAATAAAATAATGTTAATTTAACTGTTCAACAAACAAAATTGTTTTCCTTAATTTCTTCAACGACCTAAATGAATATGTCGCATTCTCCACAAAAATAAAACATTTTTTCCATTCGATATCATTGTTGTATCATCAGACAGAATAACTTCTTTCAGAAAAAAGTAAATTATTTCTTTCTATATGGATAATATGCTCAGCTGGCCCAGATATATTATGTTTTCGAGCGAGAATGCTCGCGGTGGTCTGTTTTTTCTTTTGTATCTTTTCAAGATGTAATTCCTGGAATGAATTATTCATAAATGGTAGAAGATAAGAAAGGAGAACATAAAAGAATTTATTGGAGCCTAGAGCTAATTGTTTTTTCGAAAACTCGCAAAATTTATAGGCCCTCAAGATGGGGTAATATTGAATTCAGTAGCACTTCACTGGATTCTCTGAAAAACGTGGAAAACCATAAGAAACTTGAGGAGGGTTTATTGCCCCATAAAAAGTAGATATGATATAAGAATTTCGCCGACATCCATAAGAATAGGCATGTGACATATTGTGAGTTAACGTACGATTTTTGCTTACTCTTTCAGCCCTTTTTTGACATTTTCATGAAGAAGCTCAGGACTGATATCCTAACAGTACATGTTATATTTTTGTCTCGATTTTTGTGGAGTAATTCTTGGATGGATCATGATGTGATATTCTAACGCACCATCGAAAAATTATATCATCAAAAGCAGTTTTTGATTTATTGCAGTTCGAATAAAATATTGAATTCGTGAAAGGGTCTGACAAAAAAAAATCAAATAAACAGAGGCTTCACCTTCGATTTACGTTCGATTTTCAGCTATGATTATGTTTTGATTGAATTTGAATTGTTAATTTTCCTAGGAATTTGATTTCATGAAGAATGAGAACCCTAATACGATAGCAAAAAATTACTTTCCTTGTCATCAACATGGTTTCGTTTTCTTCCTAAAATTATTTTACGAATCTTTTTTTTTTTACTGACAATTGGATAATATTCTCTAGATATACATCCATGAGGAAATTTGCGATGGCAGGAAAAATGAAATTGGAGTAGTTTCATGTTTTCAATAGTCTTCATCGACGTAATGAATGGGTTTGTGAAATAAACTGGAAATCATAATGAAAATAGTAAAAATACGATTGTTCAACTTCCAGATATGTGTTCGAAGTGCACATGAAGGTAATAGGTAGGCATATAGGTGAATGGAAGATTATTAAAAAAATCACACCTTTTGACAGAACGGAGTTCGTTCATGATATTTTATAAATGGTCCATGAATCAACCCAAAGTTGCAACTGTATCCTTTGAATTCGATTTCTTCAATTATTTCGGCAATTCCGAACCATTCTTCATGATGTTAGGAATTGAAATTCGAAATGCGTTCAACTTCCTGCGGAAATAATTTATGAGTGGAGCAATATTCTCACATATTGAAAACTGATGATAGTTTCTTAATTCTCTGACGCACGTATAGTTGACAATTAACGATGGAGAAATACTGGATGTGCCATGTGACATAAGAATTGACCATTATTTGTAGCAGATCTTTGAGAATTAATTATGATCACTTTGTACATTCCAGAGTTCAATTTTTCTTCTTTTTATGGAAGTAGCTAATATGTCGACTCTAAAAAACATTGTCTGTATAAAATAAAACTGCCACACAGAGAGGGACAGATTTGATTTTGAAAATGTTTCGATTCTCGATTACGAACAACATTAGGTATTTCAGACGGATCCTGAGTGAAATTATACATATAAGAGGAAACAATACAGTGAATTATAGAGAGGATACGAACAACTTAGGTACTGTCTATGATCACTTGATATCGAAATTAAAAATACCCAATGGATAACAACGCTGAATTGTTTGTCTCCACGTGCTGTTTCGTGTTTGTCATCATATGTGTATTCACCGTTATATTTTTATACCACATTGAATACTTGCTGGTTGAAATAATTAATTTGGCTGAGACCGAACATTCAAAGTTATGTCAACATATATTGTACCACAAAATTTGAAATTTCGATTTTATCGTTTTGTTTTTGTTCAGTTGACTGTCATACGTCAGAACCACGATCCGTTCTTGACTTCTAATTATTATTCTAAATATAAGTTTTATTAACTGTATGATGAGGTATACATTCTATGTTTAATGTTTTTATGTATATTTAATAAATATTTTTCTAGCCTTGAGAAAGGAACAAAATAGTTCCGAAACGTTGGCAAAATCATAGCTGATTATTCTTTTTTCTGTCCACATTCCTGTGATTCGACATTTATTTCAAACATGGACGTGAATACTACAGAATTGTCTGTATCGCTTGAGCAATTGACCCCTTCATAAATTACTATCAAAGTGACTCCATATTTTAGATTTTTCGCAATTGAGTGATCTGAAAAATCTTATCATCTTCTTTGAGGTCATATATAGAATGTCAAGTTTAAAAAAGTGTGACTTTAGTGCGTAACTTTGTATTGGAACACCCTGTAGATATGGAAATAATTTTAAATTGTGCTTTTGGTTACCCTACACTCACCACAAAAAAAATTCAAAAGATCATCATTTACAACCTTAAAATGATAATCGCGTCAGTGGTGAGCCACCCGGTATAAATAGATTACCGTGAGCATCGTACTAGTCAGCAGTCTTTTTACGCTCGTTTATTTTGAAGCAACGATAATTCAAACTTTTTATCCTAATAATGAAGACGCCTATGAAAACGAAGTATCTGTGGGTAAAAATTCTTGATTCAACTCATGCGCATAGCCTAGTGGTGTGCATTCGAATTTTGGCATGATATTGTTAGTATTTTTTTATTTTATTTTCACTTTTCAGAATTTGATTTTATTTGTTTCACAGTAAAATGTAAAGTAGAAAGCTTCCGGTAAAAACTGAAATCAGAAATAAATTATCGTGAGAGCAGTTTTTTCACTTGATTAATTTTTTCTCTTTTAATCTTGAACCCCACTTGAAAATTTTAGCATGAGTTTCATATTTCACGAATAATGACTTTTAAGCTATTCAAATATAATTTACCAATTTTCCATATAAATAAAGCGCAAGAGTTCTGACTTCAAGTCAATGATTTCTTCAGTCTTGTCCAATAACATGCAAGAGTTCGATATTCAATGTACCATTTTCTGAAGATTTTTGCAGATAAAGAGATAAACTTATACCATAATAATCCGAGAGTAATTCTGTTAATAACACAACTTGATAATAAATGAACCATTCCATAATAAATTATTCATTTCTCTGGCAACTCCAAATCTATTTCGGCATTAACTAGCCATCAATTTCATGCTGAAAGGAAGGATGAAAAGAAACTAAAATGGTGAAACCTTACAAAAAATTATCTTTGCGAACGTAAATTTCACCTTGTCCTTTTCATTTGTCGGTACATAAATAACCTCATCTTAACACTGATAATAATACCACTACCTGAGATAATCATGTCGCCCCTTTCCGTAGTCCAGTAATTTATGGAGGTTGGAAAAGCCTCTGTCCGACATTCTAGTGTCACATCCTGTCCAACGTAGGCTCCTTCCAACTGGTTCGGTATTGAGAGCATAGGTGGAACTGAAAATATAGTAAAATATTGGTTGGGTTGTTTCGCAGTAGGAAATATTGGAATAAATCAGTCTAGTTTTACAAAATTCTGGCTTACATATTTTTGTAACCAATTTAAGCAGAAAATAATATTAATCAATTAAAATCAACCAATAATAGAGATACATGGGACGAACTTTAACGTCGTGAGCTATTAACGTTAGGTGTTATTTACGCTACGAAACATACGTATTTTGATTTTCAGCTTAACGGGCATCACGTATTTAAGGAAGTGTTTACGAAGCACGTTATACGTGATTAACGTTCATTTCTAACCTAAAACTTTCTTGTTAAACGTTCCGTGACATACTTTTTTTATTCATTAATGAATTAATTGGGAATAAGCGATGATTCCAAAAGTTATGTATTCACCTATTACTTTATTTCCTCTGTAAGTTCTTATTGTATCTGACATTCTAAGTGCTTCTGAAAGCTTAAATAAATCCCCTTTTTCGAAGCGAAAGTTGAACTTGCAATCTCCATTTGCGAAATTATCGATATGAAAAGTTTCATCATTGTAATTTTCATTGAATTTTCATTAAAAATTTCTTGAAATCACAGTATCTGTATCTGTTGGCCTATCATCTGCAATTATAAAACTTTCAATATCTTCTACCATTCTTTATTCGTATGAAATGCATAAAGGTTCTCTATAAAATAATTAATTTCTTAAAAATCTGCCCCGCTGACTCAATATCACAAACATTTTGTTTCCATTACATAACGTTATAGCGATTCCTTAAAATTTCATATATATTTCATATATATTTTTTTGCTTCTCATTTGGAATAATGCCATCTATTACCAGAAGGAACTTGTAAGAACACATAATTTCATTTAATATTTAAGATATTAAATGAAATTAATTGAAATAAACATTATACAACGTTAATTCAAATTATTATGGATATTCGTTATCATTCCGAAATAACTTTTTTCTTGAAATGCTCATTGAACAAAAAACCTAAAGTGTTTATTTTCATTAATCCAGAACAAGCGAGTACAGAAATCGAATCGATATATTCCATCTCGATTCAATCCTGGACATCATCCAGAGTTAAAGATAAAGTAACGCGGCGAAGAGAAAAGGCATATTTTTTCGCTTCTCATTTGGAATGATGCCATCTATTACCAGTAGAGACTTGTAAAACACATAATTTCATTTAATATCTTAAGAAATAAACATAATGAAACGTTAATTCAAATTATTACGGATAATCGTTATCATTCCGAAATAACTTTTTTCTTGAAATGCTCATTTAACGAACAACCTAAAGTGTTTACGTATTTTCATTAATCCAGAACAAACGAGTACAAAACTCGAATCGATATATTCCATCCCGATTCAATCCTGGGCATCATCCAGAGTTAAAGATAAAGTAACGCGGCGAAGAGAAAAGGCATATTTTTTCGCTTCTCATTTGGAATTATGCCATCTATCACTAGAAGAGACTTGTGAAAATACATAATTCAATTTAATATCTCAAGAATTAAACATAATAAAACGTTAATTCAAATTATTACGGATAATCGTTATCATTCCGAAATAACTTTTTTCTTGAAATGCTCATTTAACAAACAACCTGAAGTGTTTATTTTCATTAATCCAGAACAAACGAGTACAAAACTCGAATCGATATATTCCATCCCGATTTAATCCTGGGCATCATCCAGAGTTAAAGATAAAGTAACGCGGCGAAGAGAAAAGGCATATTTTTTCGCTTCTCATTTGGAATAATGCCATCCATTACTAGAAGAGACTTGTAAAAATACATAATTTCATTTAATATCTCAGAAAAGCTGAAGGACCCTTGGTCGATAGCCATTTGTATTACTGCAATAAAACACAGTTACTACTATCTTAGAAAATAAACATAATACAACGTTATATCAACTTATTACGGATAATCGTTATCATTCCGAAATAACTTTTTTCTTGAAATGCTCATTGAACAAACAACCTAAAGTGTTTATTTTCATTAATCCAGAACAAACGAGTACAAAAATCGAATCGATATATTCCATCCCGACTTAATCCTCGGCATCATCCAGAGTTAAGGATAAAGTAACGCGGCGAAGAGAAAAGGCATATTTTTTCGCTTCTCATTAGGAATAATGCCATCTATTACCAGAAGAGACTTCTAAAAACACATAATTTCATTTAATATCTTAGAAAATAAACATAATACAACGTTAATTCCACTTATTACGGATAATCGTTATCATTCCGAAATTACTTTTTTCTTGAAATGCTCATTGAACAAACAACCTAAAGTGTTTATTTTCATTAATCCAGAACAAACGAGTACAAAACTCGAATCGATATATTCCATTCCGATTTAATCCTGGGCATCATCCAGAGTTAAGGATAAAGTAAGGCGGCGAAGAGAAAAGGCATATTTTTTCGCTTCTCATTAGGAATAATGCCATCTATTACCAGAAGAGACTTCTAAAAACACATAATTTCATTTAATATCTTAGAAAATAAACATAATACAACGTTAATTCAACTTATTACGGATAATCGTTATCATTCCGAAATAACTTTTTTCTTGAAATGCTCATTGAACAAACAACCTAAAGTGTTTATTTTCATTAATCCAGAACAAACGAGTACAAAACTCGAATCGATATATTCCATTCCGATTTAATCCTGGGCATCATCCAGAGTTAAGGATAAAGTAACGCGGCGAAGGGAAAAGGCATATTTTTTCGCTTCTCATTTGGAATAATGCCATCCATTACTAGAAGAGACTTGTAAAAATACATAATTTCATTTAATATCTTAGAAAATAAACATAATACAACGTTATATCAACTTATTACGGATAATCGTTATCATTCCGAAATAACTTTTTTCTTGAAATGCTCATTGAACAAACAACCTAAAGTGTTTATTTTCATTAATCCAGAACAAACGAGTACAAAAATCGAATCGATATATTCCATCCCGACTTAATCCTGGGCATCATCCAGAGTTAAGGATAAAGTAACGCGGCGAAGAGAAAAGGCATATTTTTTCGCTTCTCATTAGGAATAATGCCATCTATTACCAGAAGAGACTTCTAAAAACACATAATTTCATTTAATATGTTAGAAAATAAACATAATACAACGTTAATTCAACTTATTACGGATAATCGTTATCATTCCGAAATAACTTTTTTCTTGAAATGCTCATTGAACAAACAACCTAAAATGTTTATTTTCATTAATCCAGAACAAGCGAGTACAGAAATCGAATCGATATATTCCATCCCGATTTAATCCTGGGCATCATCCAGAGTTAAAGATAAAGTAACGCGGCGAAGAGAAAAGGCATATTGATTCGCTTCTCATTTGGGATAATGCCATCTATTACCAGAGGAGAATTGTGGAAACAAGGGCGGCGGGAGTTTCCTCCGATAAGGACGGAGCGGTAAAGCTCTTTTCCGGCCGATTTCGTTTTTCGGTGGGGTTAAGGGATCACTATTTACACAAATAACAAATATTCGAGGAAAGCGTGTACGGTCGCGGGATTTGCATGAGGCGAATTTGATTCGACCGTTCCCGGTGTAATTTACGTTTGATTTGCCAGGAAAGTCGAAGGTTTCCTAGGTGCGCTGGGTTATAATCTTGCCGGGATTATCGGCAAAGGGTTGAAGAATCCCTTGCGCGACCTGCATTTGTAATGAGTGTATGTTGGAGAACATCGATCGTGAGTTTAGTAATGAGTTTTTCCGTTGAACTGGTGTGAATTGAAATCGATTGAGTTTTTGTCTGTTGTTTAATTTTGTGTAATTTTTCGTTTACGTGAACGAAAAAGTTTAGTGACAACGAAATTCAAAGTTTGCACGATGTGCTTGTTTCTAGTTTCGAATTATAGATAAGGAGTGATAAATTTTTTGATAAATATCAACCAGTGAAAACTTGAAGGAACTAAATATTTAAAATTTTCAAGACGAGTGTAGGGTCTGAATGGCCCGATTATATCGATAGGTCAAATGGTTCGTATAGTTACTGATGGTTTATGTTCCCAAATATTTTCCAAATAAGAAATCCGGTTGGGTCCAAATTCATTACTCAGGTGGTAGAGGGTTGAAGTATCCCTTGCACGACCTGCATTTGTAATGAATGTATGTTGGAGAACATGGATCGTGAGTTTAGTAATGAGTTTTTTCCTTGAATTGGGGTGAATTGAAATCGATTGAGCTTTTCTCTGTTGGTCAATTTTTTGAAGACCGATATCTCGGCGAGAAGTGGACGTATTGAGGTCAATAAAAAATAAATTGAAGCTGAATTAACGAAGTATGCCATCATTATAACGATTATGCAAAAATAAAATTCCACTCCCGTAGACAAGAAAAAAAGAGGTGAAATTTTGAGAATTTTTTTGTTGCTTATTTTTCTATCATTACTCGAAAACCACTGGAACTTAAAATTTTTGAAGTTCTTATTCAAAACTAGACACTTGGAGCTACAATTTCATTTTTTAAAATTCTTTGTACGACCATTCCTATCAAAGTTACGGCATGTTGAAAATTGCCGAAAAATTTGGAATTTTTTTTGATCCCTAAATTTTTTCCAGTAGTGTTAAACAGAAAGAGAATTGCAATTTTCAGTATAGTTGGGTGTGTTTCTTGATGGTTCAAATGATTCCTCATCAAAAGCGATTTTGAATTTAATTCCTCAAATATTCTTCAAACAAGTTTTCCGATCGAGTCGCTATTTCAAATTGAGTAGCTGATAAACGATGGAAAGACCTGAGCAATATTTCGTGAAGATTTTCAAGATATAATATTCTGAAAAGTTTTTTTCGAGAAATTTCATACTGGGAAACTATTCAAAAGTTAGCACTGAATATTGATTCCACCTATTGAGCAACTATAAAATTAGGAATGAAAGCCCGAATATTTCATTCAAAAATGCTTCAAACAGCAAATGTATTAATCAAATAATTCGTGATCTGCAATTCGCATCCAATTTGCAAACATATGCGTTTTTCCATAAAATAATTAGTTTTTCCTGGAATACCTTCAGTTCGAAATTGGCATTGATATACAAGTGACGATTCGACTAATGAAAATTCTCTTGAACAATGTTCTATAACGTTGATATCATTCGAATTTCGCAACAGCGCAGAAAGCATCTCTGAATCCCTAGATTTGCATTGACATTAATCAATTTTTTTCACACATATACAGGGTGTCCGGCGAATAACTGTACATTGTCTTACCAGAGATAGAGTTGCACTAGCTGACTACTGATTGACTACTGATTGACTATAAAAAATTAATTTCTGGATTTCCCTAGAAAACTACAGGGTGTTTTTCCAACCTCATGGAAATACTTAGACCATCATAAAATCCAAACTTATTGACGGATATTATTGAAACTTGGGGGGTTGTTGACACATGCTAAGGTCGAGTCAGAAATACATCAAATATTTCATTATTCCAGGGCCGGACTCATTAATCTTCATTTAAAGTGTTCAGGGTAAAAAAAACACTTTGTATTTCGAATTACGAATAATTGACCACTATTTAGAGAGAAGCTTAATTATGCTTCAATTTGTGGTATCGCTTAAAGTTGTCACATCAACAATTATTTTTTTATGAATTTTTGAATTTGGAAAAAGTTCATAAAATTTAATTTATTTATCTAAACAGAACTTAGTCACCTTGTGGAGGTCGAAAATAAATAATAAATTTTCTTTAAAAAGTCGCTGTGAGAAAGACTATGATAGTTTGTTGATATACTGGGTGGCCACCCTAGACGCGGATCTCATTGCGATGACGTGAATGAAGGTATATTGCAAAAAAAAATTGTTATCGACATGTATAGGGTATACATAAACATATTTCAAAATCATTCTTATGTATACCGGGTGTTCATTGGAAGAAGTGTCACTTTGATCTATATCTTTCTTGTCGAACACCCGGTATACATACGAATAATTTTGAAATATGCTTATGTATACCCTATACATGTCGCCAATAATTTTTTTCGCAATATACTGTTATTCACTTCATCGCAATGAGATCCGCGTCTAGGGTAGCCACCCAGTATATCAACAAACTATTATAGTCTTTTCACTGTCAATAACTTTTTCAAGAGAATTTATTATTCATTGTCGACCTCCACACGATGACTAAGTCCTGTTCAGGAAAATGAATTCAATTTTTCGAACTTTTTCCAAATTCAAAAATTCATAATAAAATAATTGTTGATGTGACAACTTTAAGCGATACCACAAATTGAAGCATAATATAGCTTCTTCCTAAAAAGCGAATCAATTATGCGTAATTCGAAATACAAAGTATTTTTTTACCCTGAACACTTTAAATGAAGATTAATGAGTCCGGCCCTGAAATATTGAAATGATTGATGTATTTCTGACTCGACCTTAGCATGCGCCAACAACCCCAAGTTTCAATAATATCCGTCAATAAGTTTGGATTTTATGATGGTCTAAGTAATTCCATGAAGTTGGAAAAACACCCTGTAGTTTTCTAGGGAAAACCAGAAATTAATTTTTTATAGTCAATCAGTAGTCAGCTAGTGCAACCCTATCTCTGCTAAGAGTGTGTACAGTTATTCCCCGGACACCCTGTATCGTTTAGTGGTTTTTGCATTCGTAGTTGGTCATCTATTATCAGTATAATATAGATTACTAGCAGACCCAACAGACGTTGTTCTGTATACACAAAAATTCATTCAATTCGATCCAGCCGTTTAGTTGCAGAGTAGATGAATAACCTAAATAACGACTACAGCGTCATCTGTTGATCTGATTTGTGATCATAAATATACAGGCATAAGGCAATCCAAAATACTTTCATACATCCCTCACACTTCGGTACCTTCTCCTGCCCGCCTAGTGCCTACCTCGGAGACGCATTTCGGTGCGATTTCATCTTCAACCTGCCATATCTTTTGAAGTATTCATCATAATTGAATGATGTGAAAGGCAATTTCGTTCTGAACTAAATACTGGGTATGAATGACGTATTTAATTGGATAAGGATCAATAGCGTATTCATGAAAAAATACTCCCAAATAATGCATAATTTTGAGAAACATTCGGATACCTTTAAAAGGACAGTTCTGAATTATGGTCAAAATGCGGACGAAATTAATGAATTTCAACAGTTGCGATTTTTTTGTTAACGAAGTTTTTTTCAATTTTTCTTGATAGGTTACTATAATAAATTCCCAAAAATTATTCGAGCAACTTGTAAGAAACAAATATTTCGGATAAAATGTGTATGTCAAAATTTTTTTTTTTATATAGTGAAATCTTTAAGTTCCTTGATAATACTCGATGTATGTATTTTTCCTTAGAATAACGACTCATCTCAAATCATCTGACTTATAAAATGATATGATCTAGGGGTATTGATTAGATAAGAAATAAGAAAGTGGTCCTGGAGACCGCATACGACGGTGTAAAGTTAACGAGAACTTCAATAACCCTCAGTTTTTGGAAACTAGCAAATGAGTATTCACAATTTCGCATAATCTATCTTCCAAGCACTGACTGCAGACCTGTCGTGGTAAATCATCGAATGAAAAATGTTCCTATTCCAAAAACACGAATAAGTTGAAAACATATGGCAATATATGACCGCTGCTGCAATACCGAATATCACGACAATTAACTGTCACGCCATTGTTTTACATGTGAAATGAATTGCTGATCATAAGCCAGATAAAAACATTGTTTTTCCATTTGGTGATGCGGAAATCTTATGGGTAGATGGAAATATGATATTTGCATCGCAATATTCGTATTTGAGGACAAAAGGCAGAGTGATTGATCATAATTAAGTTCGTTTCTTTTTGCGAATCAACATTGAATGAAGTAGACTGGATATATGAATAGGAAACACATCCCTCTCTGTATAGATTCGTACATATTTCAGTATTTCATTTTTAAGGAATATCGTGAGCTCACTTGACGATTGTCCTTATTTGCTTTCCCTCATTAGTGTTCACTGTGCACGTTCCTACGTACATTACGCGTACGTAACACAACAACATTCTTCCTTTACTAGGTTCGTTCTAATATTCATATTCATATTTCCTTTCGTACAGAAAAAACCTGTATTTCGATATATCACAGAACAATGCTCATATATTTATTCAAATCATTATTCCGAAATTAAATTCGATATTTATGATGAAATATCGCTGTTTAAATCTATGGGAGATGATTAACCTTAGGTAGGGACCTTTAGCGGAAGAAAGGGAGATTCGTCTCTTGGAAGGCTACACCTGGTTGGAAACCATCCTCTGGTCGGAGATCAAGAATTAAGTATTTTGTATTTAAATATTGAATTTATTTATTGGAATAGTTTTTAGTTTAAACTCTGTAAAAATGGTGAAAAAGGATTTTTTCTACTGAGGTTTTTCTCTGAGATTTGGTATCATGAGCGAGAATAGTATGGTACCCCGGATTGCACTAACCACAGCTAGGGACTTTGTTTCATGTATTGTATTTTGTAAGCTCTCAATTCGAAATATTATACAGGGTGTCCCATTACTCGACGTCAACCCGGAACCGGGTGAAAAGGCAAGTAATGCTGGTTGTCAAAAAAATATAAAAAAAAATCTAAGTTGCATGATTTTAAAATAATGCGCATTTAAAAAAAACTCTCAAAATTCCACACCCTGTGACAGTCTTTTCACTCCTGTTGCCACAAATATCAACTTTTTCCAACTTTTTTCTTTCCTGTGTAACCTTGAATAATGCTTGTCTAAACTGTAATCAAAATTTTGATACCAGCTGCTCTAGGTTTCATAAAAATAGGGCTTACTTCTCAGAAAAAAAATTCGAAATAAACAATTGCCTAGTTTCAACTGACTGTATTGAAAAAAAATGTACTACGTAGGTTTGGCATGTTTTTTCAAAAGTTGGCGCATTTAGTGAGGATTCCAAAATGGTATAATACTTGTTTAATTGAAGCTGCCGTAGTTCAAATTTATTTTCGATTGCCTTTGAATGCACTTTTTCGTTAACTGCTTCCCAGTAATAAAGTCCAATGAATTCAAGTCCGGTGAACGGGCCGGCCACGAGATTGGACCAGAACGTCCGATCCATCTTCCGGGAAAAAATGTTACCAGAAAAAAAAATTTCAAAGAAATTTCTCCGGAAAATTTTTTCTGGAAAATTATTTTCTCTGGAAATTTTTTTTTCTGATAACATTTTTTCCCGGAAGATGGATCAGACGTTCTGGTCCAATCTCGTGGCCGGCCCGTTCACCGGACTTGAATCCATTGGACTTTTTTACTGGGAAGCAGTTAACGAAAAAGTGTATTCAAATGCAATCAAAAATAAATTTGAACTACGGCAGCTTCAATTAAACAAGTATTATACCATTTTGGAAGCCTTACTAAATGCGCCAACTTTTGAAAAAACATGCCAAACCTACGTAGTACATTTTTTTTTTCAATACAGTCAGTTGAAACTAGGCAATTGTTTATTTCGAATTTTTTGTCTGAGAAGTGAGCTCTATTTTTATGAAACCTAGAGCAGCTGGTATCAAAATTTAGATTACAGTTTAGACAAGCATTATTCAAGGTTACACAGGAAAGAAAAAAGTTGGAAAAAGTTGATATTTGTGGCAACAGGAGTGAAAAGACTGTCACAGGGTGTGGAATTTTGCGTGTTCTTTTAAATGCGCCTTATTTTAAAATCATGCAACTTAGATTTTTTTTATATTTTTCTGACAACCAGCATTACTTGCCTTTTCACCCGGTTCCGGGTTGACGTCGAGTAATGGGACACCCTGTATATTAATTTTTATTTGTCACCAAGGGGGAGTATTCTAGGTTCAGAGTTTTTTTAATGAGTCTGTGTTTGAACTTTTTTGTCTCATGCTCGCGCATGGTTTCAAATTCCTGTATTATCATTATTTATTCTGTTATTTTTGTTTTCAATTTTTTGCATTGTGACATTTTTGTATATTTTTCATTCTGTAACAGGCCCGACCAATGAATACTGTTTTTTCAAATAAATGAATAAATAGAAGGTAGCTCACTGGATTGTTAGTATCTTTCAGCGCTTTGAATTGGAATAGACGTATTTATTTTGCGTTGAGAAATGTGTTTTGGATCGAACCAGGTTTTGGATTTCAGACGAATCTGATTTGCCCTTCTCATTAAAATAAAAATCAGTACGATATTCATTAAACATCTATTTGACAGTCATCATATCTTTAAGTGGAGTTAAAAAATCTCTACTCACACTGAACCTTCAGCTGAACTCTTTTGCTTATAGATGGTGGCACACCATTCGACGCTATGCATAAGTATACGCCCATATGCAACCTGCTCACTTTGGTGATGAAAAGAATTTCACCATCCACAACGTTTACTGAAAAAAAGAATTTCTGTTATATTCTGACACAATACTATAAAGCAATATTATTTTACAGCATGTTCAGGAGTATCAATCATCATGAATTGGGTAAGAAATAATCAATAAATATAAGACGCACAGCTGTTATGAGATTAGGCCTTCCATCAGCTACATATCTATGCAGTAAGATGCAAAATGTTCTTTGAAATCGATGTATTCACGATTCAAAAAGAGACAACTCTGAAGGACTTGAGATACCCCAGGATTATAATATAAAACTGACCAGAATTAGAATGCTACAGCCATTCCGGATAAAATTTTCTCACGAATCCTAAAACCATGATGGAGAAACTTTGGACGACATCCACGATGTTCACCAATTTGTTGAAAAATGGAAGGCAAAGCTGCTCATCTGAGATTTTGTTACCTTTTACCTGAAGACTCCGACGCTCTCAATTTGATTCTGACTAGCATGTGAGTATTTTATAATTTCTAACGTTCAATAATAATTGATTTTATTCCAAAAGTGATCACCAAAAGAGCCGAATTCTATTTGTTCACAATTGATGTTCTTTTTGATTTGTTCAGTATAGTATATAATAATTATCAACCAGATTTTTTATTCTACGAATAGTTTGTGCAGTTAGGTTGCATATTTTTCCTTCTATAACTTTTTTACGTGTTAAAGACTATTTTTGGGTACCTAGCAGAATTGCTCATATCATATGCCAATGCGGGTTTCTTCAAGTTAAATGTTCGATGCCCGCAGCAGGTATTTTCATAAGAAGAAGCGAAAACTGTCTTCTAAAACTCAATAGTTGTCGAAAAGCAATTGCAAGCGTTCATGAAAGAGTGATAAAAATGTGGACAGGGAACATAAAAAACAATGTTTCAACGAAAAGAAATAAATTTTTATTTTATTTCAGCTTCCATAAAGCAAAGAGTAACAAACAAAGATTTTTCATCAAAGGTATTGCAGTTTGAGGAAAGGAACATATTCATCTCATTTACAAATGATACAATGCTCATTTATTGAGGAACCCAAAGCGCTCCTCAGACTTTTGACGATGTGTGTAATTTAATTTCATAGAGCTGTGTTGAAATTTGTTTATGCTGAACCAAAGGAAAAGTTAATCGAACACAGAGAAACCTCATAAGCCGAGTTCTTCACCTTGGAGAGGTGAGGAAGCGGCGAAAATAAGTCCTTTTCGCCACATAATGCCATGAAATATGTACCGCCATATTGCCACGAAAATACACATAAAAATGCTAATTCCATAGTGAATAAGATCGCTCATCCGGCTGTTTAATCTTGGTTTTGACGAGAAGCGATTTTTCTTTCACTTCGAATTTGGTGAGAAGTATACCGCGCTTGACGTATTGGATTTTAGATTGAATTTACTTGACGGAGATGAAGCGCAGTTATCATCCATATTGTATATTATTCGGATCTGAGAAGTAACATGATGTCGGAATGGAGTGCCAATTGGAGTATGGCAGGTACATGGAAGGCCGAGACTATTCTGAATGACAAAGGAGAGATTCTAGTAAATTTCACTTCATGAATGGAAAATGATGATAGGTACTGAAATACAGGTTTGGAAATTCACATCTGAAATATGCGATATACAATGCATCAGACAGAGAATTCTTCCCTCCAGTTGCACAGATGAATAGTCGAGACAATCACTTGCTGTAACACACTGAGTTCAGTTGTCTTACTCCATTATTCTAGTCTTGTCTCTCTCTTATCGTTTAGAGGAGCGTAATTCTTTAGTATGGTAGGCAACAGTAAATACTTGAATCGAGTATTACGGGCAGCCTGACAAATTAAAAATTCTATACGTGTAGTTCGGGTTCCCTACCATACTGCGATAAGAGAGAGACGAGACTAGATTATTGCAGTAAGACAGTGGAATTCATTCAGTTATCGCACTTGATTATCTCGCCTATTCATCTGTGCAACTGGAGGGAAGAATTCTCTGACTGATGCCTTGTATAGCGTATGTTTTCGATGTGAATTTCCAAATCGGTATATCATATGTGTTTGTTGTAATGTATGATGAGCTCGTGATGAGAGAAAGTATATTAAATATGGACTTGTTTTCGATTGTTTAGCACTACAATTCATAATATCATAGTAAAAAAAGCAACTACAATAGATACTTTTCGGTCCCATTTTCGGGAAGAAAACGTGAAAATTGCATGTCGCTGTGAATTCAAATTGTTGAGCTGGGGGGTCAAATTCCAAATTGATTATCAGTTCTTTTCAATTTTCATAACTAGTATTTGATTGATGTTAATTTTTCGAAAATCAACTCATTGTTCACTATAAGTCAGTTTCATCTTGAATGTTGTAAAATTCTTACTACTGAAATATTACTTCGTTTCAAATAACAACCTTGAGAAGCAGAGGAAAAGTGCTCTCAGAATAGATTCCTTTCGAAAAAAAACATCAATTTTCAATTTCACCTTGTAGTTAAAAACTGAAAGTCACAACGAGCCGATACAAGGTTTCAACTTTTCTTTCTCTTTTACTGAAGAATAAGATGAAAGAATACTTTTGATTTTTTTAAAACTGGCAGACTAAGAGTTGCGTTTAATTATAATTCCAAAAGTGAAGGTCATATCAGATTATTATAATATTATTTTCACGTTTATGTCTAATAACTTGATTCAGTTATGATTCACCAGTCACTAACATAATAAACAATATTCCTGGATCTAGTTGATTCGATCAGTTCATGAAGTTGAATTCATGAATAAAAAAATTTCACCAATATTTCCCAAGATATTGACAGTTGACCCAATAGGCAAGTGAAGATAGTTTGCGCTCGAATAATATTGTTGTATAAAAAAAACGTATTCTTATATAGTGAGCGATACAAGGGTCACAGAACACAGGGACAAAGAGTTGGAATTGCTGGAACTATTACATGAATTACAAATTGAGCTCGATTTGTAAAGTTATATAACCAATTAAACTAATGAATACATTAACTCTTTTCCTCGGTTATTTACTAGATCGTAAGAATCATAGACCAAGAACTAAAAAATAATAATGCATAATGCAGATTCCAATGAATATGAACATTCTTCTTTGGGCAGGAGCTGCAATGTGAGATTCTTTCGACGTTCTTTATGCAGCCGAAACTTCAGCGATACATGTCAGATAAATCCTGAAGAGTAAAATTTTTATTAGTTATTATTTCTAATATTGTGAGATAGACCGATATATATATTTGAATTCTAATAAGTTTTTCAATACAAAAAAAGTGTAAAAGCTTGTTACTATAACTGATTCGCGACAGAGTATATTTTGATAACTGACGGACTCAGGTTTGAAGAGTCGTGTTGAAAATGGACACAATGATTCCAATAAAGGTAATGTGAAAATATCGATTTCAGTGCACCTAGTGCGCAATAGCTTTTTTAACGATTCTTTTCACACCTTTTCGAATAAGTAATGAGTTGTGTTAATATCCTATAAATGCATGAAATAGCTAATGCATTTCGTATGGCCTAATAATTTCTCCATGAAGAATTAATTTTATGCTTATAACCTATACTACAGTGATGGATTCGCTTTGCGTAATTTTAGATGTATGCTCAAATAATTAAATAATGAAGGTTGTACCACCCAAACCTAATAATGAATGTTGTTCCATCCAAACCCAATAATAAATTGTTCGACACAGTGTTGTGTTTCTGTATATTGGGTGAATCATTCTTAACTACAGGGTCATTACAAATGATTGTCACAACGAAATCACCCTTGTATTTTTCTGATTCCACCAATACATATAAAAGTGTTCAACTCTTTCAATTCAGTGGCAGAAATTATTTGGTTTATGAGTTACTAACAGAATCTCACTGTCTCTATTCACAAATGAAATGAAAAACTATTCTGAAATTTGAATCAGTGTCGTTTCTTGAAGAAATTTGAGTTATCGAAATCCCAAATGAAAATTACTCATTAAATCTGCATTTTTCGTTAAATGACGTTTTGAAGGACTTTCATACTAAAACCTATAACGTGTTTTTTTATTAAGAGTCAATAAGAAGCGCCAAACAAAATGCAGAGCCCACTTATAATGAATGGAATCGTTTTCTGAATATGGACAGTCGTCCAAATAATTTCGACTTGTTTATGTTGTTCACAGCGGAAATTTGTATGATTGTCATAGAACATTTCCATAATACGTTTGAACTTAATCGCATCGATGGCCGTGCTTCTATGAAGCTGTAGGTCCGAGTTCGAATCCCGGTGTGAGTATGGAGGTTTGTGTATATCTCAGTGTGTCCCTTAACAAAAATTATCTAGAGCAGTATGCAAGATAGGTATGAGAGTCTAAAATTGAGAAAAATTGTAAACTAAAAATAATTATATAGTCCATTCACGAAAGGTTGAACGTCGGTTGGCCATGGAAATTTGGCATATTCCACTGTGTATATTAAAATTTTAGGTTATGTTCTTTATTTTCTTGTCAGATTGATACGCAATGTTGTCAATATTGCATAGAGTTGTGTGATACAGAGCCGGAACTAGGATTCTAGCGCCTGTGGCAAACTTTCAAAATGCGCCCTTGAAGAAATTTATTTTTCAATAAATACATATATGATTTTTATAATTGACATTTATTGATTATAAGGGGTTTTCCAATAAAAGGTGTTATTTTGATATTAAAAGAAAAATGCCATTTTTCTATAAAAATTATCGGATGTTTATTTCATTATGAAGAAGAAGCTATGCCGTTAATAGTGGAAAATAACAAAGCAAATGACCACCACGACCACGCTTACAGGACCATATCCTTTTAATGAAATTTTCCATAACCAAATCGCAAAGTGGCTGCCCTATGTCCTCGATAGCCTCACGAATTCCATCTTTGAGGTTTGAATCGACGCTGGGCTATTGGCGTAGACCTTCTCTTTCACGAAGTCGCAAGGTGTTAAATCACAAGATCTCGGTGGCCAATTGTAATCACCTCTTCGAGAGATAACACGGTTCGGAAACTTTTCCCGCAAAAGACCAATGGTTTCGTTGCTTGTGGGGCACGTAACGCCGTCTTGTTGAATGTAAACGTTGTCCAGATCAGTACTATCCAATTTCGGCCATAAAAAATCATTGATCATCTCTCGATAGGGCAATCCATTCACCGTAACTGTTGCTCCCGCCTCATTTTCCGAAAAGTGGTCCAATGACTCCGCCGGACCATGAACCGCACCAAACAGTCACACGTTGCGGATAGAGAGGCTTTTCAACAATAACTCTTGGGTTTTCCTAGCCCCAGATGCGACAATTCTGCTTGTTGACGAGGCCACCGAGGTGGAAATGGGCCTCATCACTCAAGATGATTTTTCGATGGAATTCCGGATCTTGTGTTAACTGAACTTCATAAGTTATAAGACCCAAATCTTTATGCAAAATACGGTGTAATGACGTTTGTGGAATCCCTATTTCCAAAGAACGACGAGGCATGGACAAATCTGGATTTTCTTCAACACTTTCGGCGGCAGCAGCCATATTTTCGGCTGTTCTCGAGCGACGTGCACGGGTTTTATTCTTCAACATCACTAACTTGTTCCAAGATCTCGAATTTTTTCACCAATTTCTTCATTGCGATCCGACAAGGTTCTTGAAGCGTGTATCGTTTCATTTTTATTAATGACGTAGTTTCTACTTGTCAAATGTCAAAAAATGACAGCTTCAAACGTGATATCTACCGAAATAGCGGGCTCTTCAAAATAACACCTGTTTTTGGAAAACCCTTTATTTTGAAGAACCTTTTATTGAAAATAATCTCCCATATTTTAAGGTAATGGACAATGCACCTAGAGTCGTGTTTCTCGCCATGTATAATTTTCTAGGATTTTGTTCCGTTTTGGTAGTGTTCGTTAACTACGTGTTTCTCAATTTTGTAAACTGATAAATTTGCCACTTTGAAATATAGAGCTTGTAGTCAATCTTGATGTGAAATGGAATATTTCATATTTCATATTTTGCGCCCCTAGGTCGTTTGCGCCCGTGGCAAATGCCTCCCTCGCCACGCCCACGGTCCGGCTCTGGTGTGATAACTCACAAGCTCGTCGGACGAGGCCGGGTTGACTTTATTTTACGCTATGACAGTAAATACTGCCAACTTCAGATGAATAAAAAAACGCCTACTATGTGCTCAACCTTTCGTGAATGGACTATATGTTCAATGCCCCGATAGTCTAAGCTACCAAGGGCATAGTGAAAGGAAGATTAATGAATGACATTTGAACTTTGTGACTTTAAATTCATATTGACCCTCTACATGGAATAATGCATTTCGAGTAAGTTTATAAAGCTTACACAGAGAATTGTATAATAGCCTAACCTTTTTCCCTCTTGAAACCGTTATGGGCTTCGTTAATGTCATATTCGACGATTCAGCTCAAGGTACATGAGATAATAACTAATTCATAACCTAATAATCCTTTTATGAATAACTTCTTGTCTAATACACTCATTTTCCTTGAGCTTCTCACAACCGTAATGTAGGCTTACCATCTATGAAACATTTGTTTTTTCCTTGATGAGAATTTGGGATTTGAACTATCATTTAATGTAGTTCGGTTGAAATTTCAAGGAGAGAAGATATTTTGTTTTTTTTTTTCTCTCAGTACGGGGTTCTAACGAGAACCCCGCAAATAATATAGACTACAAGCCTGTGTTAAGAAAATTATGGGTCATTTGAACCACCAGGTGACCTATCTAGAACGATATGAGAGCATAAAATAATACGATTCAGCACCATGACGTCACTTGTAAGCTGTCCAACTGAGTGCAGGTGATAATTCGAAAGTACAGGTAGAGTGGAAACATTTTGGTCACATATTTTTGTACGGCATTCATACCATCGATAGATCCGTTAAAAATAATAAGAAAACGCGTAGCGCCGTAAAAAAATGTGGAGCCGCAAAGTCGAAATTTTTTTTTAATTTTCCGACAAATACCAGGGTTAATTTGGTCATTTGATTTTGTACGGAATCTGTGTCATACTATTTCAATACTGCTTCTAATCCATTATTCCGCAACGCCGTACAAAAATCATGCGACAAGGGGAAATAATCTAGGGTTGCAATCCCCTCTCTTTCTGTAGTCCAGGGGTTGATTTGACACAATATGAAATAAATTTATTTTGAAAGTATTTTATGCAAAGATAATAATTTTTCACATGCCGTACATTTTCGTTAGTTCGAAGGGAAAAAAATCCATTTATTTGTACTAATTTTCATAGTATTTTCATGATTTTAGGTTCCTAGTTAGAAACTATGTTGATTATGGGTTTGTATACTATCCATTTATACCAAAATATAGACATATTGTCACTGATAATTCCAAAAAACAACATATTTTTGAAAAGTTCTCATGACACTGAAGTTAAAAGACCCAATTGTGGCATGATTTTGTACTGCAAACTTCAGTGTCATGAGTACTTCTCAAAAATATGTTGTTTTTTGGAATTATCAGTGATAATATGTCTATATTTTGGTATAAATGGATAGTATACAAACCCATATTCAACATAGTTTCTAACTAGGAACCTAGAATCACGAAAATACTATGAAAATTAGTACAAATAAATGGATTTTTTCCCTTTGAACTAACGAGAATGTACGGCGTGTGAAAAATTATTATCTTTGCATAAAATACTTTCAAACTTTCTTGTTCGACATGATACGAGTATATAAACAGGACCAGAATACTGGACAAAATATCTCGTCAATAGGCACACTGAATATTTGGGCCTCATTTCAGTTCAAAGTTCTCGAATCTGTCAATATCAAAGAACGCTGTTGATATCGGAATGAGCGGAAAAAACCTAAGTAACTGAAAGGGAGGGAAAAAACAAAAGTGAAGAAGCCATTTCCGTTTCACGATGACATAATGAAGAAATTGAAAATATCTGGGGAACTGAATATATAATTTCCAAAAAGGGATCGACTACTCACCGACGCGAGGTTCTGGCCATTCATCGCCATTACAGAATACGGGTTAATACCCGAATTATGGTGGGAGAAAATTGGGAAACTTTTTCGGCATTAAAACGTCTAATAATTCACTGGAATGGAAATTGAAAAAGAGAATTCCATTCTTCGGGCCATTCATTTAGATATGGACCCGGCTGGTAGCATCATCGATTTTGAATACTGAGAACTCTTCGCGATGAAGTGGATGGGAAAGATCGGGTGTTTCAAATTTCCGAATTTTCATTTAGGCTTTCTTATTCAATGAGTGATTGTTTTGGATAGAACCAGTCCTTGTACGACTACAGGATAATTATTGGAGTGACATTATATTATTTGAGAGAACCATAGATAGCAACCAAGAAGAATTTCGGCCTATTTCAGAAGTCTCTATTATGAATAGAAAATACACTAATTAATTATAGTAATCAAATCAACTAGTTCATGAACAGCTAGACTAATGAACGTGTTGATAACAAGACTTTTTTTGTCAGCGTATCATGAATTGAGTATAAATTCTTTATTGACGAAAATTTTTAGTTAACATAAGAAGTACATTTGAAATAATATATGTTTCTGTGTTCTAATGTTTCAGTTCAGTTGTAACGTTACTTGTTTTGCCTCTGAATACTTTACGTTTGATTGCCCAAGACAATTGCACATGAAAAAAGTATAGTTTAAGCATAAAAATGGTCCATTATTGATCAATTAAACCCACTTTTCATTTTATGGTCGATAGAAATGGTTATTTAATCAACTAGGTTATTACTGACAGCGATTAATGGTCGAGATGTTTTAATAGTTCGAGAGCATCAGGCACTAGATTAATGAATGAGTTGATTACAAGAATTTTCCGTCGATCTCATTAAGAATTGAAAATAAAATTTTGATTGGAATACATCCTTGTTATGCACAAGACGTTAATTGGACATAATAAAATTTCTATGTTTTATTATCAGTAGTGTTTTGACAATACTCGTATTGCTTCTGAATGCTTTGTGTTCGGTTGCCCATTACAATTGCACATTCAAATAGCATAAATTGAATTAATAATCATTTATTCATAATTGCTTATAAACAAATAACATTATATTATATACATTATAGATTTAAGCTATTACGACAAGAATCTTGAGGTGAGTCAATTACAACATAAGTAAGGTAAGTAGTATACGATACAGTGTTAGAATAACTGAACTTCTATCTATCCTACCCTATTCCAGTGCGGTCCCTTCTCCCTCGTCCAGAGTTCGCCATTGATGTTAGTCGGTTGAAGCGGTTCCAGGTGGCCACGGATCCAATGAGCGTCCTTGAAGTAAGTATTTTCAGTTCTTTTTTTCTTATTATGCCTCTTTTCAGGAGTTCCTCGGCCGAGCTTTTGCACCATACACCTCTCCAGGAAATAGTAGCGGCCAAGGTGATCACATTCTCAGATTGGTAAGTGGTTTTTATTAAATTTTGAAGTGGCAAGTTGTTCTTATAGTAATCTATTTTTCGTTTGTTGTCTCTTTCCAAATCTGCTTGCTCGCCAACTATCTGGGTGTCGATGATAATTGATGTTCTTCCAAGGGAAGCCACAATGTCGGGTTTGCGGAGGCCTTCGGTGGTAACAAGATGGGGTTCTTCAACGACATTGAAACCTTGGTTGTTGAGGTTTCTGGCCAGGTAAAATGGGTCATTAATGTTCAATTTCGTACACATTGAATTCACCTTTTATTTCGGAGTCGATGGAAATATTCATTTGTACAACACGGTCATAAATGACAGCGATAATCGATAAATTAATAAACAAGTTGATCACAAGGTTTTTGTCTTTATTTTACACAAGACATTTATTTTATATGATATGAATTTTTGAGTATCAGTAGAGTTCTTATGTTATTCGTATTGCTACTGAATACTTTGTATTTGGTTGCCCATGGTAATTGCACATGAAAAATCTAAAAATTGAGCAATAAATCAGGTCATTTTTGATGAGTTTTATCTACATCCGCTATTTATTTCGAGTCCGACGGAAAAATTAATCAAATCAATCAGTTCATTAATGAGAGCAATTTTGTATGAAAATATCATTTGTGTTTCGATTCCTAGAAACCAATAACGAAATTCATCTTCTTACACAGATGTTACATAATAGTATGTCACAACTTAAGAGCATGAATCTACGTATAATTTCAAGAAAGAAAGTCCATATGGGTCCGCAAAAGCTTCGTTACGGAGCTACAAGGTGTTGAAATAAAAAAAAATTGGTTTTTTCTTCATAACTCCTGCAGTTTTTGAGATATTTAGTCCAAATTTGGTATGCGAGCTATTTTCAACAGTCTCTATCATTGAAAGTCCTGAATCTCAACTAAAATCTACAAGATGTTTTCTTTTTCAGAGCCATGTCTCCTTTTTCCCTCTCAAACTTTTTTGCGGTACGCCACTGGTCAGCGACATATCAATTTGTGATATCTTCGTTCAATATAAAAAGTGCTGACACCTGTAAATTTTTCGTATCTCTAACCGTTTTCGAGTAAAAATTATTGAACTTTTTCAGTTTGACATTGAATATTTATATTTAGTCTCAGATGACGAGCTACTAAAATAAAAAAAAAATTTGGGCATACCTATCGTGTATTTCTATTGTTTTTTTATTTAGCGAAAAACATAAAATCGTTCAATAATTTTTAACTCGAAAACGATAAGAGATACAAAAAAATTACAAAAGTCAAAGAAGTTTTCAAATTGAACGAAGATATCAAAAATAGATTTTACGCTGATCAGTGGAGTACCGTAAACAAGTTTGAGAGGAAAAAAGGAGACATGGCTCCGGAAAAGAAAACACCTTGTAGATTCTAGTTGAGATTCAGGACGTTCAATGATGGAGACTGTAGAAAATAGATTGCAAGATTCAAATTTGAAATGAATATTTCAAAAACTGCAGGAGTTATGAAGAAAAAAACATTTTTAAGAAATTTCTACACCCTGTATAGCTGCGAAACGAAGCTTTCACGGACCCATATTTTTATAAACTTGTTTTCTTAAAAATACATGTAGATTCACTCCCTCAAGTTGTGACATACCTTAATGTAACACCCTGTATACCACACTTTTATTCCATACAAAAACAGCATCGATAATCGATTGATCTAATAATTCATATCTTACCCTGTTTTCCGATCTTTTTGAACTCATCGCAATAGTAATTTTCAGATCCATCCACCAGAACAATAAAAGGTACCATTAGAGCAGTGTTCGCAATAATGGACGGTTCAGACTAATAGAAAATCTATCGGATGAAAACACAGAACAACTCTAATCGGCCGTAGAACTCTGGCTATTCTGTGGAAGAGTAATTACTAAGGTCGATCGCAACGAAACTAATCAATTAATGCGGACCTGGCAGCGGCTCATCGATAGATCACTTGAGGAGGGATGGGAAATTCTAACACGGGGCAATTGAAGTAACGGGAAATATGCTAATTTGTTACGAATGTGTATACAGGCTGTGCTAGATCTACAAATGGCAGATTCAGGTTGTTGACTTCACGAAATTCTTCATAATGGAGCATTTATTGGAGTAGTATTTGTATTATCTTCATCCTTTCTGCCTCTTGTATTCAACGTCAGAAAAACAATTTTTGTTATGTTTGACAGAAATCATCTATTAAATTTTGGTAGAAGACTATGGTGGGTTAGTAGTTATAATAATCAAATGAAACTTCCCCACTTAAAATAATTTATTCCTTATATATTTCAGCAAGTAACCTTACCATCAGGTGTTCTGAAGAACATAGGTATCAAACAAATTAGGAAAATTTTCAATTTCATCCAATAACATAAGTTAACAAAAATGGTGGTTGAATTTGAATGAAACGAAACTTGACTAAAAAATATTGTCAAACTCTTCACTCTAGATTCATTAAGCTGGTTATCTCTAATGAAGCTCAGATTGGTTTGAGATGAGTAGACGATTGAGTAATTATTTTTTTTCAACGGGGAAATACTGATAGGTCAAAGCTTGTTGAACATGATATGAAAGAGAAACATCAGATTTTATAGGACGAAAGTTGCATTTTTTCAAAAGAAGAAAAACTAAAATGAAGAATATTGAAAGAAGCAGCTTTCATGTCAATCACCAGAAAATCCATCAGTCAACCCTCACATGAACTCGAAACGATCTTGTCTCCAGTAATAAGATCCAGTTCAAGGAAAATTTTTTGATTGAATCTAAAATAGATCACAGTCATCGATGATTATTTTCTGAGAAAAAGAACGTTGAATAGAGGAAGCAAAAATTGTAGAAATCACCCAAATGATATTGCTATCAATGAATCATGAAGATTTTCACTGATTTAATCATAAATAGATCAGAAGTCTTTGATTTTTTTCCCGAGAACTGTTAAATATAACATATTTTTCGAGAGTAACGAAAGTTACCGAAACTTCTGAGGGCAATACCACGCTATTCAACTAGCAAGAAGCGCAAAAAAATTAACTTCTGAAAAAGAAAATCTCTAGAGAAAATTTCAAACCTACATAATTTCGACAAGAGAGATGCTTTCTACAGTGAGATCCAAGATGATGAAATATAAATGACTAATCTTCATTATTTTTGGAGTTCATTTCAGATGACTATTGGCCGGTTTCTGAGGTTTCACTTTAACCGTCCAATAGTAAACTGTTCGATAAATATAACCAATCGATAACCTCCTGATAAAGGTAGCTGAGTTTCTGACGTCTTTTTCGGTTGTCAGTTAACTATCTATTCGATAACAGCTGATTAACGGTAGTCTCGCGAGTTCCTTCCTAGATCAACAGATGTTTCGACATACAAATTGACGTTTTGATTATGAGTTTTGCAAATTTTAATTGAAACTGCACGCCTGAAACCCAAAATAATGAGATTTTCCATACGGAATATCAAATCGATTTCATTTTCATGTACATATATTTATGTCTTATGTATATTTAGATCATTACCAATGATGATTTGAACATTTCCTGTCGCATAGAACTTGTTGAAAGACGGTTAAAGTGCAATTTCTTTCAGATATTGGAGCTAATACAGAATTCAATCTGTACCTCATTTTAAATTAATCATCTGTATACATTTCGAGAGGTGATCTACGAACCCGTATAAATCTAGATACAGAAATATCGCCAATGAATTACAATGCCTCTTCATCTAATGAAGAGCTGGAACTAGAGGATAATCTTCTTGTATTATATTCCATTATAACACAACTCGTTTAATATAATATGTTAAGAATGTTGATATGAATCCAAATCCGGTACTCCGTCAAATCAAAATGAAAAAGTGAGGTTGGAGTTGACAAATCAAACGCCAATGCCCATGCGCCATTCACTAAATCTACAGATAACCGGCCATTTTCGGTCGGTTAATATAAACTGACTTTATTGGCTGGTTATCTTTCCAAGCGGTGCTCAGAAACCGAAATCTGCGCTTATCCATCCGTCAAATTTGACAGATAGATAAACTGCGGTTAAAACGACCTCAGAAACCGGCCATATGAAGCAAGAAAATACAATATGGGTTTCGCCCGCTAGCGCAAGTCACTATATCATCGTGAAAAAAGAAAAACATATTGTATTTTTTCTTACCATAATTTTCACCCTGAAGGAGAAATACATCAATTTCACTGTCATCATTGAGCAGCAACATATTGAATTTTTAATCATCATCACTTAAAAACTATTCATCCTATTTTCAAACCTCCTATAAAATTTTCAAAACTCTAGTTATCAACAGGTTCAAAAAGCAGGGTATCGAAATAAATGAAATAACACGATATCAATCGATAACTTCGACTATGCTTCAACTTTTCTTATTATTAACTAATAATTCACCTTTTAGGATGAAAGTATTTTCCTGCATCGCTACGCCGCGCCGATCAGCAGTACCAAAAAAGAATAAAAGCAGATGGAGTGTTGTTGGAATTAACACGGAAGCAGAGGAAGAAACACCGGAAGGAAATATTCAACGTGATTTAGGTGCATCATAATAAAAGCCCATAAATAATCGACTACCATTTTCCTGTTTTGCTAGATATTATTCATCTTAATGTATACAAGTATAAAAGCTTTTCCATAAGCGAAAATGGGTTATTATGCTGCCAAACGATTCTACTTTTTTAAATTTAATATGAAACTGATTTCAAATGAAATTTTCGCCTGACTGATCGAATACAAGAGATCAAAATTATGCATCCAGAACGTTTGCAAATGATCCTTGAGGAACCTATTTCGCGATGATTGAATACGAAGTTAACTTTTTGGATATTTTATAATGAAAAGAAAAGTCTAAATTATTCTTTAATATATCGATAAACAACTTGAATCGATCCAATAAAAATCAGTATAAGACATTTCATCAATCTGGTCGCCATTTTTCTGAAATTTGGTTCTTTGCAAATGCTTCATGAATGTTCTCATTTTGGAATGGAGTCAGTTTATCAACGGCTCCGATTTCAAACAAGTTTTCTGAGAATGCCAAGACGTAAATCAACAGACGCTTAGGCTAATAGGGATATCGGAATGTTACAGAGTGGCCTAACTCAGTTTGTTGTAGCGGAAAGGCTCCAAGTCAGCCAAATTGTGATATTTTAACTTTTGAAATAGGTTCAAGGAGAGAGGTTCCCTGTTGATAAGACTAAGGCTTGGTGGGCGACGAAAAACAACACCTGCTCAGGATTGTTACATCAAGGTTTCGACGAAAAGAAACCCTACATCTACGAGCAGAATGCTGCGGAATAATCTTCAAAATGCAGATGGGGTCCAAGTTTCCATCGAAACCATCAGACGACGTTTAAGAGAGGCGAATCTAGGTTCTAGAGGTCCGTTTAGAGGAATTCCATTAACACGTGACCATAACCGTCATAGACTGGAATGGGCAAGGCAACATATGAATTGGACTGATCAATGGCGTAGTGTCTTTTTCACTGATGATTCTAGATATGGACGATTTTCAGATTCTCGAAGAATAAGGGTATAGACACTCCCACGAATACCCCGTAATCGTCGCTATGTCCAAGAAATCCATCCATTCCGAGGGGGCAGTGTTATGGTATGGGCCGGGATATGTTTCAACGGGCGCACAGATCTGTACATTTGTCCCGGGAATATGACCGCCTTAGGCTATGAAGACCACGTCATTGACAATGTTATGCCAAATTTTCATGCTACTATTGGTGAAACTTTTGTAAACCTTTACCTTGTCAACCGAGGGCCAAATTTACATTTATTACATCAATCGAATCTATTTTTATTACAAAATATACAATGACAACTTCTCCAAAAATTTCTCATGTGTCAACTTGAGGTCATGTCACGGTTACCAAATGTAAAATTCTTCAAGAAATATTTTCAGTATTCGTGGATAAAGTGAAGTATGCTACTCGCGTATAATGGCTTTTATTCGCTCGCTGATTTGGACCAATCGCCTACGGCTCGTAGCCGTAATAGCTATCATTATACGTTTGTTGCCAAATATACTTTTAGTCAGCAAAATCTGGGTCGAAGTTGAAGATAAGCTCACTTTTAATTTAATTGGATTGATAACTGTTAGTCAACTGAGAGCAATCATATAAAACCACATAACAATACCAAAAAATCATATTTGCCCAGGGCTGCGGTTTTATTTCAACTGATATCCATGTTATTTCTGCAGAGAACGCGTTATTTTTCCATGAAATGAAACAGGTGTATATTGGGCGTTAGTTCAATTCAATCATTTCCATCGAAATTTAGTCAATTATGTATTCCGTTGTTTATTTCGAATAACCAGGAACTCTTTGTGATGGATGAAATTGAAAACTGAATAATACATTGAACACTAGAGCCTTCGGCTGATTGCGTAAATGATATCAAAGGCCAAACGGCGTATGGAATTAATGAAATGCTTTCAGAAAAAGTAATCATCCTCTCTAAAAAAATTGTGACACACTCGATATGTTTCTACTACACAGAAAGTTGATAATTAATCAGAATGCAAATAACTTAGATATAGAAAGGATCCGCACACCCACTTAGGAAAAGCGAGCCCAGTGAATTTTCCCCAAATTACATATTATATTTATATCAACCTTAGGAACAATATATGAGATTTTCACGAAATTCTGACTTTCGGTTTGTTCTATAAGGCGCTCAAAAATTACAGGTCCAAAGAAATGAACTTTTATATTTTTATGATAATTCTTCTGATTCTCAGAATTTTTTCATTATGCCTCGAGTTCTAAATAACAAGAGAACACAGATCACCAAAGACCGCCCACCAAGTTAAGATTTCAGGTACAGGATGTTTCATGAAGCTGTTAAAATAAGTGAATGCAACTTTGTTAGTGACTTCAGAAACAGCCTAATTTTTTTTAAATATAATAATATGAAGTATGTCGAAATCTGTAGGAAGTTTCAATAATATACAGAGAACAGTAGCAAAATATTTTGCTTTCAAATTAGAATTTCATTATTTTTTTTAAGTAGTCAGCATTGCTATCCAGTAATATACACTACTGGAAAAAATTAAAGGATCAAGAAAAAATTCCAAATTTTTCGGCAATTTTCAACATGCCGTAACTTTTAGAGGAATGGTAGTTAGTACAAGGAATAAAAAAAAAGAAATTGTAGCTCCAAGTGTCTACTTTAAGGATTAGAACTTCAAAAAATTTTAAGTTTCAGTGGTTTTCGAGTAATAATTGAAAAATCAGCGACAAAAAAATTCTCAAAATTTTACCACTTTTTTTTTCTTGTCTACGAGCGTGGAAATTTTATTTTTGCATAATTGTTATAATGATGTGATACTTTGTTAATTCAGCTTTAATTTATTTTTTTATTGACCTCAATACGTTCACTTTTTTTGCTTTAAAAATAGTTACAAATGAGTTACTAGCGAATGGGAAAAAAATCTTCTATATTTTTGAAAAAGTGGGAGTCAACTTCTCATTTTAGGAGTGTGATTTTTTTGTTACAGATAAGGTTACAAACGGAAATTTTTGTATTACAAATAGTAACTAACGAGTTACTAACGAGTGGAGAAAAAAATTTCTCCATTTTCGAAAAAGTGGGTGCTAACTTCGCATTCTAGAGGGGTAATTTTTCCATTACAGGTGGGGTTATGAACCAGAATTATTTTTCAAATAGTTACTAACGTATGCAAAAAAAATCTACATCATTTTCGAATAGGTGGGTGCTAACCTCGCATTTTGGGGGTGTCATTTTCTCATGACAAGAACTCACAAACAAATCTTATTGCGTTAGAAATAGTTACTAACGAATGCAACAATTTTTTCTCAATTTTCAAAAATGTAGGTGCCAGTGAAGTTAGCAACCAGCGGAATGCGGTATTTTTCTATTTTAGAAAAAGTGGGTGGTAACACTGATAACTTCGCGTTTTAGGGGTCTGAATTTTCCATCACAGGTTAGGTTACAAACAATAATTTTTGAGTTACAAATAGTTACTAAAGTGTTACTAATGAATGCAAAAAAAATCTTCTTCATTTCCGAAAAAGTGGGTGGTAACTTCGCACTTTGGGGGTGTCATTTCCTCATGACAGGTAATGTTACAAATAAAATTTTTTGCATTACAAATAGTTACTAACGAGTTACTAACGAATGCAACAACATATTTTCTAATTTTCTAAAATGTGGGTGCCCGTGAAGTAAGCACCCAGCGGAATGCGGTGTTTTTCCTTTTGTGGTAAAAACAAAAATTTTGATGTTACAAATAGTTCCTAATGAGTTACTAACATATGGAAGAAAAATTTTTTTCATTTTCGAAAAAGTGGATGCTAACTTCACGGATACTTCAAGGAAGTATAGAATGAACATAAAATAAGGATCAAGATATTCTGTCGCTTTGCAGATCGGACAATATAAAGTTCTGAGTCTGTCGGACCTATAATTTCGCGAATATTCCAAACAACTCAAATCTCCCTTACTCAAACTATCAACTAATTCGTCTCATAGGAATGTTTTTCTAGCTGATTCTGTCACAGAGATATTTGGCTTTTCATTTCAGGGATCGTCTTTAAATTCACCACAGGTTTTTGTACAGCTATCGAGCTTTTCAATATAAAATTTGCACCTAGTCTGGTATTCCGATTGTCATAACACGAGAACTTTGCTTCATTGTGGAGCTTCAACGAAACGAGGAATTCCAGAATACTTCAAGTCTCCTTCTCATCTAGTTCAAGAGTATTTATTAATAGAATTGGGCGTTAGTGACATCGGTAAATCAAACTTAGTCGTTAAGGACCTCTCAAAATCCGAAAATTAAAATAAGCGAGAGTAAAAATTAGAATGAAATATTAGTAGTGATGCTTGTTAAGAATTCTGAACGAAAACAAAGTTACGAAAATCTTTAATTCAATACTATTCACTCATCATATCACGAATCAAGTTCAATGAAGAGGAAAATATCATAAATATATTTCCAAGAATCCAATTTCATTACCTCCAAGACAAATTGATTGGTCAAACAACAGGTGCCTCGACATCTATGAATTCCCAGAAATATAGAAAGAGGAAGCTATAAAACTCAATAAAGCAACTCACCATTTTCTCCATTATATCTGATATCGTCGCCATCCTCTCTCCTCCACATAACATAAGGATCAGGATATCCTGTCGCTTTGCAGGTCAGGCTAACGTTAGTCGATTCCAGGACCACCATATCTCCACTCGTCTCCCTGTCTATGATACTTGGAGGCACTGAAAATCGAATTAGAAAGATGTAAAAAGGGGAAAGAAGAAATGGAACTCTTAACAGCAACTTGAATTTTTATAACATAAAGGCGAATGGAGTGAAACTTGGTTATATTCCTGATGTTAGGTAACGTTGCTGGTAAATCCGCAGTCTTTTGTTTCACGTTAACGTATCTCGCTTACTTGAAACGTGAGGAGGATTTTCTGGCGTCCTATCGTTTCTAGCAAAAGTATAAAATTTTTGACTTAGAATCGAAAGTATATGAATATAAATTTTAAGAAATCGCAGCTGTGGCTGTGAAATTAAAAGTTGGTTTTCGAAAACATTGCTCCAACCACAGAATGAATTTATGCTAATATGGTTTTTTCACATGAGAGTTCTCAGGAAGAATGAGATTTTGAACAGTAATGAGTTTTTCCGCCGACCTCGAAATAAAAGGTGATTTTAATATGAACAAAATTAATCATAAATGACCCAATTTAATGCTCAATTTTTGTTAGCCATTTTAATGTGCAATCCTCATGGCAACCGTACACAAAGTATTCATAAGCACTACCAGAAATGTCAAAACTCGACTGAAACATAGAAAATCCATTATGTCAACTGTATGTCTTGTGCAAAATGAGAACATATTTCAATCAAGAACTCATACACTATTCATGTTGAGATCGTCGGAAAAATCTTGTAATCAACATTGTTATTAATCTAGCGACTAATCGTCTCGAACTATTAAAATCATCAGAATATCTTGACCATTAGTCGCTGTCTTTAATAATCTAGTTTTTGGTCTTGGTCAACTAAACATAAACCAGTCGACTATCTTGATGATGAATTTATGAAATGATTTTCATCGGATAACAAATAGAACACGACATGAGAAGTGGCCTCAAATATGCTGACGGAAAGATGTTTTCCAATATCCCTTGCCTCCCTAAACTTCAAGAAAAACTCCGACCCTTCAGATTAACCACATTTCTTTCCTAAACCGGAATAGTCCGCAGTAAGGCAATGAAAGAAATAACTCTGAACCTAGCCCTGTCATCCATATTTGCACTGGTTGGTGTCATTAATCACCACGGCCTAAGTTGACTTAACAATGTGAAATCCGGCAGCAATAAAAGAAAGACGAGAACGGTCTGGAGATTATTGTTTATTTCGAGGGTTCAGTTTCTTTAGGATCCCTAATGCGAAGGAAAAAGGCGAGTAAGAACAGGAGATATGAGCTGCATGAAAGTTGGCAGGCCTGTAATTTCAGCGTAAACCCTTGTCATTGAGTACACTGTTTATCGCTCCGTAAAAGGAGACTTTTGGATATGAGTAACGTGTTGGAGATAAAAGTCGGATTTCAACTTTACGAGCATAAAAAATGGTCAAGGAAGCGGATCGTTCCAATAAAACAGATGACTGGAAACGCGTTAATTTCACATAACCAATATGAGTAGTTTTTTAGAAACTTTTTAGGTTTTTACTTCCAGTCTCTGAAACAGAAATAATTGAAAAATTTTTAATCAAGGTGAAGTGCTCCTGCGAGAGATGCACTTATTTGTCAGGAGCAAATTGGTCTTGAAAAAATTGTTGCCTAACAGTAAACTGAAAAAGGAAATTGATTAAAAGGATAATGAAAAATCACACAATTCTGAAGATTTTATGAGCTTGTCTGAAGAAGAGATAGACACCGAAACGTTACATTATCCTTTCAATTTATTTCCTTTTTCTGTTTTACTGTTAGGTATCAATGTTTTCGAGAACAATTCGCTCCTGACAAATAAGTGCAAAGATTCTCGCAGGAGCACCTTGATTAAAAAAAAAATTTTAATTACTTCTGTTTTAGAGACTGGGGGTGAAACCTATAAAGTTTTCGAGAAATACAGATCCTTCCAGAATATATTTCAGTCGATATCTCAATATGGGTTGTCATCAGGAAATAATAATAACAAAGGTGCATTTCAAGCTGATCAACGAAAGATTTGAACAACATAAACTGAAAAATTAAGGATATCTTGGTGAATGACACTAATTGAATACAGTGAATATCAAACTCGGACTCTGGAGCTGATCATTTATACATTTTCAAGAATCAGATCATTTTATAATCATAATAATTAACCCTCCGTTAGTCGCGCACGGTCTGTGAGACCGGCCAGACACTTTTTATCCTAATTTTCAGAAATTCAGGGGGCATGGCATCTCCGGCTCCGTCTATCTTTCCGTAAGGATGCGACAGAGAGTCCTTGCGAATCTCATCGTTAAACGTGCTAGTACGAAAAAAATATATCGTGACACGGTGTGGGAGACCGGCGCGACTACTCTCGTACCCTATTTTTTCATATCTTGATAGTTCGATTGTGCGGTGAGTTTCAGGTGTTTTTGTTCTGTATAATAACTTATAACGAGGTAAATTCATAGTTTTTTAGCCATGTGGTCGTACGAAAAAGAGCAAGCTCGACTGCAGAAATTACTAGAGGTTTTAGATGAGGAAGAGGATAAAATAGCAAATGACGTACATTCAGATATTGATCAGTCTGAAGAAAAATTTGAATATTTAGAACAACAACTTGCGAGTGATGACTCAGAGCAGAATATTTCTGATGATGATGAGGAAGAAAATCAAAGTAATACACTGTCGATTTTTTGGCAGAGATAAAGTGACGCGTTGGAAAAATTTCCCCCCACAACAAAAAACTGCCTAGAAAATGGCCTTCATTAAGCTAAAATATGTTTGAAGAATCATTTTTATTTGATGAAAGGTGTAACTTTTTGTTATTTCTAGTCTTCAAATCCTTAGAGTTTGATTTTTTCTTTTTATGACTGAATAAAGTAAGGTATATGAATAAAATTGATTTTTTTGGAATTTCCCCAATATATTTGCATCAATTCGAAATATGTACCAATCTTGCATTTTCTTGTCACTCAGTTATGTTTTGAAAGACATCCATTTGAATTTTTAGGCAAAAACTCATTCCACTTAGCATTCAGAGCTCAATGAGTAAGCACGGTCTGTGAGACCGGCGCGACTACCCATGTTAAAAATTTTGACGCGACTATTCGAGGGTTAAGAATGAATCTTCATACAGGTGAAAATGAAAAACTTTTGGCAATACGTTGAGATATCGTGCGTTCAAACTCAAACCTGTGTGATACACAACATTTTATTTTCACTGAATAAGTAACAAAAATCATGGGGCATTATTTTCAGAGGATCAAGTTCACAATGTTCAGTTCAGAAACAGGCTATAAGAACAATGTTGAGTATGAAGTACCTATAGGTGGTCCTGCAGAAGTTTATTTGAATCAAGTAACATCTTAACTCTGCCAGGTCTATGTGTTTATAGAATATTACGCTTCTTTCGTAAACACCCGTTTTATTTTGAGGAATATAAAAACTACAACTCAACTGGGAGAACTCGTGAATATTTTTCTTAATTCATAAGTACGCAAGTACTGAGCAAAGCACATTATATCAAGGAGCGAAGCTGTATTATCTGCTACCACTAAGTACTACCTCTGTGTATAATATATTTAGAAAAGTAGTTGACACATTCATATTGAATTGTGACTCATATAGTTTAAATTAATTCATAGATTTATGTATATCACATTAGTGTTTTTCTCTTGATTTTCAATTTAAGATTTATCATTGACTTGTTTTCATCTCATTATAACACTTGTATTATAATGATTCTGAAAATGTATTTATATTTATATTATTATTATTAACGTCAATTTTAAATCATACACAAAAAATCTAACGAACGAAATTAGTGAGGAGAACAGAGCGTACAAAACAAAATATTATTGGAGAGAAAGATAAGTCGAAAGAGTGTAAATTAAGGTGAGTATTTATTTCTTTTCTTAGGCAAATTGACTGAAGTAATATTCAGAACTCATGACGTATTTGGCTTACTTCGTAATTAACAGATCATGATACAAGAAACATGGTATGCTACTAACTATTCTCATTTCCGTCCGCGCAATGACGTCACGCGGGGTGCAAATGATTATTATTAGTAGGCAAAGTACTTAATTTTGAAAGTTAATCAAAACTATCTAGAACGACATATGCCTATATGTGCTGCAGCAAATTGTAAAAATGATAGTTGAAAGTCGAAGAAAGTAGACGTTAGAAACTTTTAATTCCCAAATAATGGGGATTCACTATATTACTGAATTACTGCATGCCGGAGAAAGGACAATTTGAATTTTGGAAAATCACTACTCACTAATCCTTAGGTATTTCAGATATGATTACAAAACTTCGAATTCAATGTTGTTGTAAATTTTGAGGTTATCTTCACGACTAATACTTTAATTTGTGAAAATAATTCAATAACGCTATCAGCAGAGAATTTGTTATATCGAGCAAATTATAATTTCAATAACTTTAAATCAGAAATAAATTTTCTGACAAACAAAGCTTTTTTTTCCATGTTTCGAGTTTTGACACAATGTTCATGCCTTCCAAAAATTTTTGAACCTCAGTGTCGTAATTTTAGAAATAGTATACATATTTCAGAATCGGTAGTGTCCCTAGCAGTTTGAAAATTTTGCATGAACATTAGTGTTTGTCATTTTGCAAATAGAATACGAATTTTAAGTGCAATGTTGTTTCCGGAAATTTGAATTGATTTTATTTTCTTACTAAGTAGCCGTTTGAAATTTAGACAAAATATGATAGCGCTGCTCAAAAATAATGAAAAGGACGGGAATATCCTAAGAGATATTGGTTCCATTTCTTTAACTTTACCCTTGAAAGTTGTGAAGTAATTTCTCACAAAAATTACCTTATTTACTGTATTAATATTTGATTTATCTTTAGATTATACCAGATCCAGATACTCGGGCAAAACAATAGAATGCTTAAATTTATTTTACCGAATGTTACAAATAGAAATATTTTTTAAATTTTTATCACTTTCGTCTGTTCCAGTTCAGGACGAATTTCTGTTGACCTCATGAAAAAAAGCAATCTAATATAATGATCCTTGATGATGATATGTTGTGACTATCATATCCAAACGAACGAAAATGCATCAAACAATAATCAAAGTGAACCATTTTTCTTTTGATGTCAATACAATTGATCCGTTTGCTAAATGGAAAAATAAACACGAAAGCTTTCGCTCGTGCCAGTCAGTATAAAACAAAAATAGATGTGATACAAATATCATCATCATCAATTTTTATTGAGTTAATGGATAGATAACGACATTATACTGACGAATTTCCTTTTGTTACTCGACGAACACCATTTTCCTTGTTGACTTATGATTTCTTTCATCTTCTGTTCAGATTAACAAATCGAAAATATCCTTTATTGCTTTTAGTTCAGTCGGAAACAGATTTACTCGAAAAACTGATGACATTGTGATAAACTTCTGAATAGTCTAATTATAAAAAATGATAGGAGTTCGGATAGAATCGATAAACTAGCAAAATTAATATATATTTTATACATCATGAGTAAGCACAGTGTGATTCTAGAGGTGTTACATTCAGACAAATAAAATTTGAAAAAGTTCCTAGGGATACCATTGGAGGAATGGTTGCTGTATAAGTAATTTTCTGCGAGTAAGTTGTTTCGATTTTATCTGATATATCGGAAATATTGAAAAGGAACAGTATGGTACCCAGAACAGAACCCTGTAGAACACCGCTCTATATGGTATATCTCGCAGTAGACAAGCATTTGCAGCTTGCAAGAAGGGGTCCCCAAATGCCTAGATAATAGAGCGTATAAATCACAGTTTTGTGGTACATATCGATATTGTCCATGAAGTTCACAAAGTCGAGGAGTTTGTTGATTATTGAGCCCATATAATTTTATCGGTTAGTGAAAAAACGAGAAACTCATCCAAAATAATTTGTCCGCAGATCTTCGCAAACTGGAGTCGCATAGACACTACGCCCAACATACCTACATAAGATATGGAGTTTGAAAGGAATTGAAGTGCGTGTGGGTTGAATTCAAACTGTTTGGAGGACAAGGAGTGCTCATTAGTATAAGAGATAGTCACTCGTAGTGCCTTTCGAGCTTTCTGAAGATCAGGACTAAAATATCGCAGTTATTGTCGAAGTTCCAAGAATATATTTAATGTCCATATCTTATTCCCCCTGCACGTATATCCTGCTTTCGACTTTATAGCGCAGTGAGTTGAGTTTCGTTCTCGCGAAGGTGTTTCATCACCGATTTGGCCGTATTTACCCCCATAAGCAGTTTTAATTCAGAAAATTCTGAGCAACTCTTGACTTTTCAATAACACCCATTTGACACAGACACATTCAGTTAACATTTTAAATAAGGAGCCTCAAAGTTGGTGTAGCTGATGAATACAACTGCTCATAGTTATAATAGTATATTATGCAACCAGCGTATAATGATACTTATTTTCGGAGAACATCTCGTTCTACATTTTGTGATGAAAGTTGCTTTAATTGATTATTAAAAGTGGATTTGGCTCTCTTTAATCAACTAGGTTATTGAAGACAGCGACTATAATGGTCAAGATATTTTAACGCGTAAGCGGAGCGAACGCGCTTCTGAATATTTTGTGTACGGTTGCCATGAGGATTGCTAATCGAAATAGCATAAATTGATCATTAAAATAGGCCATTTATGTTCAATTTCGTACAAAGGTTCACTTTTTATTTCGAGGTCGGCTGAAAGCGACATTTTGATGTCATCATATTCATTTATTCTGTCTATGAACAGAGGGATCATATCCAGTCGAGTGCATAGGGCGCGATCGCTCGATCTTATAACAAGTTGGTGATTATCTTAACTCCGGTTTGCGGAAGCACTTCATAGTGCATAGGAGCATTCTGAGTGTTTCGAAACACTCTTTGAATTTAGGAAGCAGTAGGCTATTCTGAAATAATTCAAAGCACCAAGCACTGAGCAAATGATCGATTTGATGCGTTCTAGCGCAGCGCTCATGAGCACAAAAGAGCCTCTATCAAATACATTCACGGGGATAACCACACGGCATTGGCACAGCTTTGCGTTCTAACTATAAAAATTCTTAAAGTAAGTACGCGGGGAAAAGTTGTGGCATTTTCTTCAGTATCGTACTCTATAAGAGTAACATTTCTTTTCTTCAATTTCATATAGGTAAACTGAGAAAAATAATCGGATAGTATGTACTGAATACTGAGTAGGTACAGCAAACATGCTAGAATACAGAATTAAGAGCTGATTGACATAAAAATTTTAGGTATATCAATTGAAGGGTGATGGGTTCTGTAAAAAAAGTTATTCCTACATTATTTGTTATTGCATGGTTAAATAATGGAATTGAATAGTTAATAGATATGACTATTTATAAAAAAATTTTATATTTTAAGAGCCTATAAATTTATATTCACTTAAGGGGTAAGGGTATAACGACTCTAATTTGGGAGAATTAAGTGGACTCTTTTTTCTTCGCCAAGCTTTCGAATATTTCATTCAATTCTTCATCAGGACCTTGAATTTGAGGTTATGTGATGAAAAATTATGAATTATTGAAGTCTCAACTTTACTTCAATAATTTATAATTTTATTTATACATTGACCATTTTAATTATTTATTTCTTTCAATTTATTATGAGTGTTTTTAGAACTGTGTGTATGTAAAATTCATGTTTTTATGTCCAAGATATTTTATCTAAATTCGACGACGAATGTTTAAAGCTGATAACAAGTTTCCATTACATAACCTCAAATTCAAGGCCCTGATGAAGAATTGAACAAAAAATTCGAAAGCTTGGCGAAGAAAAAAGAGTCCACTTGATTTTCCCAAATTAGAGTCGTTATACCCTTACCCCTTGAGTATTTACATATAGATTCGTTAAAGATCTATAGCACGCTATTCTCAAGAACTTACTTAAGAAACGTTCGAAAACACATTATTTATTATTCCTACTCACCAACAACTTGCAAATATCCTTGTCGACTTCTCATAGGATCAGTGTTGACTTGGCACATATACCACCCTCTATCGGCTTCTTGCACATTTTTTATGTGAAGGTACCAAGAGCGGTGATCATTGAAACTCAATGAAATTCTAGGATTTTGTGTTATTACGTTGTGATGTATGGACAGTATCGTCTGTGTATCAACTCGAACCCAGGCAACCTGGAATATAAAATATAAATCATAAGCAGAGTAACCACAATACCATATATAGTCCGTCCACGGAAGGTTGAGCCCATAGTAGGCGTTTCTTTAAATATCTGAAGTTGGCAGTATTTACTGTCGTCAAGTAAAATAAAGTCAACGTTGCCGAATGTACTCGGCCTGGTCCGACGAGCTTGCGAGTTATCAGAGAACTCTATGCAATATTGACAACATTGCGTATCAATCTGACAAGAAAATAAAGAACATAACCTAATACTTCAATATACACAGTGGAATATACCAAATTTCCATGGCCAACCGACGGCTCAACCTTTCGTGAACGGAGTATATTTCACTTTTAATTTTGTATTTGATTTCATTCGTTATCATTCATTTTTCCAATTTATCTGCACTTGTTCAAATGTCTCATATCTATAATTGAACATTGAAGTAGTTTTCAGCTTAGGACCTTTCTTTTAATTTTTGATTTTTTTATCTTATTTTGATACATAAACTCAAAAACATTGATGATGTACAACTGCAGTAAGTAATTCTATCATGCAAATATAAAGTTCACATCGGAAACACACGATATTCAATGCATTCCAGAAAGTATTTTGCGGTCGTTAAAATGTGGTATACTCGACAGATTTACGTAATATGTTTTCACACGTGCTACCGACGCATTGAATCATTGCGTTAGGCTTCGCGTAATACTTCATTCGAGTACTTTATGTCACCTACAATACCGGTTTATTAAGGCCACTCCCACCGATAAGACAAAGACATTTGCATAATCCGCATATGACCATTTATTCCAGCCCGAATCATCGCACGTAAATCTTTTGTGTAACCACTGTTCAACTGTATGACAAAGTTCTCTCTCTGATGCATTTAATTTCATATGTTTCCGATGTGAATTTCCAAACTTTTATATTATGATCTAGAATGTTTCCTTTGTTTCATTTAAAAAAAAATTTCTGTATTAAACAACATAAATCAACTCCAAGTCTACAGCTGAAAAAGACTGAGAAATCACTTTCTGGCTTTTGCCAGAATGTTTTCTAGATGGTTCGGTGTATTGGAGCTATCTCGTTGTGCTCTTTCATAATTTCAGGGCAAGCAAGACAACAATCTGAAAACTTCAAATGAAGATTATTGGATCCGGACCTCCTATACCTGAATATTGAATCCATCTACTTCTGTATAAAGTTTAAAGAATTCAGATTTCAAAAGAGTTGTCTACTGTTAATATGTTTCATGAAGGAACTGCAGAAAGATTGCGATTCGTGGAACGAAAGATTCTTTCATAAATGATTACTTCCTACTAATTCTAAGAATGAAGCAATCAACTATTTTTCAAGGAAAATGAGACCTTCCTTTCCTCTTATGCCGGATTTGACTGCATTACATTTCTGATTCGACTCTATAGTGTTTCCCAATAAGGTTGTAGAACTTTGTAAGGTTTTGGCGGCCATATTTGTTTATCAATTTTGACGTTCGAAGTGTCATTTTATTCAGAAAGGTTCAAAGTTTTACCATGAAAAGTTTCACGCTCACACAACGTTTGGAAATCGTCCAAATTTATTACGCAAATTCGCGTTCGCCGGTGGCCACGCGAAGAGAGTTTCAACGGAAAAATGGTGATGGTTTCGTTCCATCTGAGCAGCAAATCAGACGTGTAATCAAAAAGTTGGAAAGTGAGTTTTCTCTTCATGATAGAAAGGTGCCTGTACGACGCAGAAATGCTCGCAGCGCTGAAAATATCGCCGCCGTTTCGGCCAGTGTCCGCGACAATTCAAATGTGTCCGTAAATCGCCGCTCGCAAGAAATGGGGCTCTCTTGGATGACAATGTGGCGAATTTTGCGCATTGACTTGGGCTTACATCCTTACAAGATAGTGCTGGCACAAGAGCTGAAGCCTCATGACCATAGTTTGCGTCGGGCGTTCTCAGATTGGGCTCTAGAGATGTTAGAAGCTGATCCAGATTTCCACAAGAAAATCATCTTTTCTGATAAGGCTCATTTCTGGCTGAACGGCTTCGTTAACAAGCAGAATTGCCGATATTGGAGCGATTCTAACCCACAAGTGGTGCAAGAAAGACCTTTGCATCCACAAAAGATCACAGTTTGGTGTGGATTGTGGAGTGGTGGCATCATCGGGCCGTATTTTTTCCGAAATTACGCCGGACAAGCCGTTACTGTGAACGGCCAGCGCTATAGCGACTTGCTGCGTGAATTTCTCTTCCCGAAATTTGATGAAATTGGTGACGACGATCTTTATTTCCAACAGGACGGCGCCCCCCCACACATTTCGAACGACAACATGACTTTATTGCGCGATAAGTTCGGCGACTCATTAATTTCGAGAAACGGCCCCATCGCCTGGCCGCCAAGATCGTGTGATTTAACGCCCTTGGACTTTTTTTATGGGGATATGTAAAATCACAAGTGTACAGCAACTCTCCAGCGACAATTCAAGACCTTGAGGAGAACATTACGAGGTGTATCGAGGCCATACCACAGGAAATGCTAGGCCGAGTCATGGAAAATTGGGTCAAACGAATTAAGGTCTGCAAACGAGCTCGTGGAGGCCATTTGAACGATATCTTGTTTAAATCATAAACTTATACACCATATCTTTCGAATAAATGTTTGAGAACCAAAATCGGTTAATTTGTTGTTGTTTTATTCAATTTCAAAGTTCTATCAAGCTTATTGGGAGACACTGTATGTCGATTAGTATGAAAAGAGAGGAAATCTGAAGCTTTGTGGGGATCTCATTACAACTTAAAACAAGATTGTATGTTAATGTGAAAATTACTTTCACTACCTGCATCAAAGCGTGGGAAGGAAGCTTAATTACACCGTGTCCTGGAATAAGGGATTGATGATTCTATTATGCGCAAAAGGTGTAGTTCTCTCGTTGTGAGCAGTATACCGGGTATAAGTGAATAAGTGTGACAAACGCCCCATAATATAAAATTGTAAATACGGGTTGTCGAAATTAAAAAAAAAACGGAACTTCTTTTCAGATTGAAAACAGCTTTCGTGAGCACTTTCTAATGATATTTATACTCCGTTCACGAAAGGTTGAGCACATAGTAAGCGTTTCTTTATTTATCTGAAATTGGCAGTATTTGCTGTCATAACGTAAAATAAATTCAATGTTGCCGAATGTACCCGGCCTCTTCCGACGAGCTTGCGAGTTATCAGTCAACTCTATGCCATATTGACAACATAGCGTATCAATCTGACAAGAAAATAAACATCATAACCTAAAATTTTAATATACACAGTGGAATATGTCAAATTATCATGGCCAACCGACGGCTCAACCTTTCATGAACGGACTATAGCTATGTTTTTTCGCGAATTTTTTCTCAAGTCTTAATTACTGGAGATTGATGAAGGTTTCGAACTTCTCAGTCGTTTTCGAGAAATATAAGTTTTTCTGTTGAATAACAGGGTCAACTTTTCGACTGTGATGTAAGGAGTTCACAAAAAGTTTATTCCAAAATGATGTTTGTCTTCTCAGGATATCATTCGTCATTGGATATTGAATTTTATAATTGTATAAATTTATTTCCTACCTCAAACCGACCAATTCCAAATTTATATAAAAAATGATGAAATTAGCCCAAATATGATCAATTAACGTACACGTTTATATTATAATTTTATTATTCTGATGTTCTTATACGCTATATTATTTCACCCGTAATTCGTGGTCGGTCTAACCCGGACATGCGGGTGAGATAGACCAGTTGCAATAATTGAACTTTTAAATAAAAACAAATATAAGTGTTCGTATTATATATTATACCGTATGGCTAATATTTCAACATTTAAGAAAATATATTTTTCAGACACCAGAAAAGTTAGGTACATTGTTTTTCTCAAAATGTGGTCGGACTCTCCCGGATTTAACCAATTTCATGTAATTAATATACGTTGACATCCTTGACTGTCTATATTCATTTGAAATATAGCTATAAGGCACCCTAAAAAATTCTTTCAATACCAGTATTACCAATAGGAACAGATACTAGAGTGTCCATGTTTTTGATTGAATAAAGGGAGTTTAAACTCAGGAATAGCAACATTTGATATGCATATTTAATGTTTTTTTTTCTGAGGTCAAACTCTCTCAACGAAATATACAGAGTGTCCTGGAAAGAATGCGACAAAAAGGTACCATGAATCAAGGTCATCAGGGAGGACTCTCATCAAGAGGTTTTAATTGTTTGAGGGTCTTCGTTTGGAATATACAGGGTGATATTCATTTGATGGCTGAAATTTCAAAGTTCAATAACTTTTGAACTATAAAACCGAATGATTTCAAATTTGCAAGTTTCATCACCCTTTACGATTTCCATCTTTCAATATTTTGAAAATTGAAGAAATCAGATCTGGACCAGCAAAATTTTGGACTTTATCTATTTTCATGATTATTGTAACACCCTGTAGGTGAACACTATGATTTCATTCCATTTTCGTAACCACAAAGAATCAATCAATGAGAAAAATTCGAAATCTCTGCTTGGCACGGTCATACAGGGTGATCAAGAAGTGATCAAAAAACAATACCTCAGGAGTGAAATTTCAAAGTTCAATAACTCTTGAAATATTGGACCGAAATATTTCAAATTTTGGAGTTTTGTCACCCCTTATGATTGCCAGCTTTAACTATTTCAGAAATTGAATAAATCAGATCCGGACTATCAAATTTTTGGACTTTTCCTATTTTCATGAATATAGGAACACCCTGTACGTAACATTATGTTTTTTTTCATTTTTGTAAGCACAAAAAATCAATCAATGAGAAAATTCAAAATTTCTGCTTGGCACGGTCATACAGGGCGATTAGGAAGTGAGCAAAAAACATTACCTCATGAGTGAAATTTCAAACTTCAACAACTCTCAAATTATTCGACCGAATAATTTCAAATTTGGAAGTTGTGTCCACCCTTCAAGATTGCCATCTGTCAATATTTCTGAATTTGAATAAATCATATCCGGACTAGAAAAAATTCGAACATTCTCAATTTTTGTTGAAAGTGAAAAAGCCCAAAGTTTTGCTAGTTCGGATCTGATTTATTTAATTTCTGAAATATTAAAAGATGACAATCGTAAAGGGTGATAAAACTCCCAAATTTGAAATACTTCGGTCTAATAATTCAAGAGTTATTGAACTTTGAAATTTCACTCATGAGATAATCATTTTTTATCACATCTTGATCACCCTGCATGACCTTGCCAAGCAGAGATTTAAAATTTTTCTCAATAATTGATTCTTTGTAGTTACGAAAATAAAATGAAAACATAGAGTTCACCTACAGGGTGTTTCAATATTCATGAAAATAAAAAAGTCCAAAATTTTGCTAGCCCGGATCTGATTCATTCAATTTCTGTAATATTGAAAGTTGGCAATCGTAAAGAGTGACAAAACTTCCGAATTTGAAATAATTCGTTCGAATAGTTTGAGAGTTATTGAACTTTGACATTTCACCCCTTAGATGAATATCACCCTGTATATCTCTAACGAAGGCGCTCAAACTATTAAAACCTCTTGTAACGAGTGCTCCTTGATGCCCTTGATTCATGGTTTTTGTTTGTCGCGTTCTTACCGGGACACCCTGTATATCGTCACATTAGAACAATTTTTTGGTAATTGCTGGATTGACAATAAAAAAATATTCTAACATACATTTCACTTTTACCAAATTTTTATGCATTTCTGAAAGATTTGTATTCGCTTTGAGACGATGGTACCTGACGAAAATTGTCACTGAATGAAAGTCGAACATTTCATTTCTGTTCATGCGCAAAAAAGATACAATGACCTTGCCAAAAAAGTATCACATGACCCACTTTCCCTATGCAAAAAATTTTAAAGTTTGATGAGAATGACACAGGGTGCAACACTAATCCTTAAAAAAGCATAAACATTTTATAAGAAGTGAAACAAAAGCATTTCAGGATTTTGTTGTAAAATATGTTTCTTTTGAGAGAATGAATTTGTTCCATAATTTTGACGCGTACTGTATATCCACTTGAAGATAACTCTCACAACCCTCATCAAAGCGTGGAAAAAGGCTTAATTACACCGAATGCCTGAATTAGGGGATTGATTAATTGTTCCTGGCCTATTATTGGAAACCTGCTGCGAAATGAAATGGATGAAACTCTCCATTGAAATATATCTAGACTGCTTTTCGAGGGGAAACAAATGGAACGGTCATTGAATTGACTGCTACCGGCACATGAAATGTACCGAAATGTCTACGGTATTCGCATCTACAGAGTACACTTCAGGCGATTTGTTCGGAAAACATTTCATTAGGACTGTTGAATAAGGACGTTGGCTTTGTGATAGATTGCGTATGGAAGTAAGAATTTCAACATGAAGCATGCTTATAATTCTTCTGGAGTGTTTGTTGCCTTTTTGGAAATGTTTTCATATCGTGGTTGAATTTTATTATTCATCTCTAACAGTTTTCACCTATAATCTAACCTAGAATAAATCAAGTGATATGTGAGTATGAAAGATCATTTTCAAGGTGTGTTTGACACAACAGCATTAGCTCAGGTCACTTTTGTGAATGCTCATTTATTATTGACTTTGTGAATAATGTTATGTGATAAATAAGTTGTATCGTAATTCACTATAATTATTTCTGAAAGGGCAGTAATGTTCTTACAGGATGTTTTTTAAATCAGGTGTCCTTTCGACAGGTAGAAGATTTCATCAAAAAAGGTCCTTTCGACAAAAATCATAAAAAAAATATTCGATACCTATAAGACCGTAGAAACAAATGATTGGTCATACGATTCTGGTTCGGTTTCAGTTGATTTGAATCCATAGTAACAAATGTAGTAGTGGTAAATTGCTATGGTTTCTCGAATATCATTGATGAAATTGGAATTGTTCACAGATTTCTCTGAATTATCCTGTTAGAGTAGCAAAAGAAAGTCAGAATTTGAATTGAAGCTTGATATACAGAAGGCACTAAGTTGGATTACTCCCCCCATTGAGGAAGGTGGGAAATCTCAAGCCCTTGCAAAGTGAAAGAAAACACTTCCCTAACCGGACACTTGCCTTCATATGGGTATCACACATACTGATAAGGGAATAAAGGGGGAAGGAAATTTCAGCTCAAAGACAGGAATATAGACTGATTGCACCTAGAAAATAGAAGCTTAGTGCTCCTCACAGGTCACTGTTTTGTGAGAAATCTACTTCGACATCTGTAGGTTATATGAAATGGCCACAGAAACCATCGAGCACATATTATACTAATCCAATGTTTTGACACAAACTAGCCTTACTCTACCAAGTGGCGCGACCTAGACGTCTTGGCTTCTCACTGGTCACTTTTTCATTAGATATCTCTCTCTGCAATATATGTAGATTGGGCCATAGTTTAGTTATGTGGATCGGTCGCAGTAACTACCAATTACATATTATGCAAGTGCAATATATTGACGTAAACCAGACTTACTTTAATGGGCTATTGGACCTAGACGCCATCCGACATAAGAGCGAAATCTCCTAGGATAATTATCAGCTTTGCGAAGGAAACTACATTACTGGTGAAAATATAGCTCTATCATAGTAACGCACAAAAGACCTCATTGACAGCAGTACAAAGAAAAATCAAAATGCCCTTTGACCACAAGCTAATCCATCAATCAATCAATATAATCGTACTTTCACGTTAAAAATAGTGAAAGATTCTGGAGAAGAAATAACATGTTATATGTCAGCATGAAATATCAGAAGTTGAGTGAATCTCAGACGGTCAAGTGAAAACAATGAGATCATTCTGACCAATAACAATTCCCTTTTCAATCATCAAGTTCACGAAATCCTAGACAAGACCATAAGAATTGATAAACACTAAACTCTCACATAAAAGTCAACACCATCGATGTTATCCCATAAAATAGAACGACTCTCAAGCGTATCACGTCTTCCTATATAGTTCCTGCATTTTACTGAAGATAACCGGATAGAAGAAATTCATCTTCGCAGACAAAACCGGATTAGTGCTCCACATAACGTACTCGGAAGGATATAACGTAATGGAAATTGGCTATTTATCCTTTCTGAACGTACTCTGATATCCTCTATTGAAATTTGGGGGACATGCTAGTTTTTGTGTGGTTATATCTACCCACCAGAACACTGAGGAAAATGAAAAAGCTGACGTCCTTGCAAAAAGAAGAACTTCACCGTAGTCGTGCTCTCATGTTGCGGAGGTTTATGAGTGGGAAGCAAAAAGAAACATTGTTGCTAGATCAACGCACTAGGTCAAAGACCGGCGAATATACCGATTGCGCCTTCGAATGGATAGCTATAGTTATATAGTTTAAAAAGGTTTTACAGTTAACTGCGATCCCGAGGTCTTTTGTGTTCTCTTACAGAGCTGTTCTGGCCACAATCTTTACGGCTGACCTTCCAGTTCCAAAGATCTGATGAAATCCATTATCTGTGAAGGCTTCAAAGAATCTAGTTCCTCACCCTTACAAGTTTCTCGCCCATAGCTTTCTCTATTTAGGCTCGCAATGGCAAAGCATTCCGTCACTAGGTGAATGGGGGTTTCTACCTCCTCTCCACAGAGCCTACACTCGTCAGTATCCGATAATCCCATCCTCAACAGGGGCTTCCTCAAGCGACAGTGTCCAGTAAGAAAGCCAGTGAGAAGGTGTAATTGTTTCTTACCAAGATCCAGATATCTTTTGGATCTTGCTGTTTCAAAGTTTCGAAATAACTTACTGGAATGATCCATCTGTGGGAGATTCTGCCACAGTTTTTCCTTCTCGGCTTTCTTCTTCTACAGAAACTCCTTAAAGGTACATTTACCTTTACCAAAGAAGGGTTCTGGGCCAATGAGGGACATTCGTGACAAGTGTATTGGCCTCTTCGTTTCATTCGATTCCCGAATGACCGGAAACCCAGATTAAAAAGACCTTATTTTTTTCTTTTGCATCATTGAGCTCGAATGGGTTGATCGTGGTCAAAATACGAGTTAAGGAAGCTTACTGTGCTAATCACAGGTCAACGTTTTGTGGAAATCATCCTGTAGGTTATGTGGATCCGCCATAGAACCCATCGAGCATATGCAATGCCAGTTGGTGCATACATTACTTACTCAACTGGGTTTACTCTACTGGGTGATCCAACCTTGACGCCACCCGACATAAGGGCGAAATCTCCGAGAAAAACAACCAACCTTGCGAAGGATGTTACATACCTTGGAATCATGTAGCTTCAGGTTGACAACTCACAAATTGCGAAGAATCATGTTTGAAATCGTGAAAGATAAAAAAAAAATAATGTGTTATACTTCAGCATTCCTCATAAAATCTCAGGTGTTAAGTAAATCTCAGACGGTTAAGCGACAATAATGATATCATTCTGACCAACAACAATCTTCTTTTCAATCATCAAGTTCACGAAATCCTAGACAAGACCAATCACACAAGGAACCATAAGAATTGATTAACACTTAACATCCACATAAAAGTCTACACCATCGATGTGATCCCATAAGGCAGAACGACTCACAAGCGTATCATGTTCTCCCGTATAGTGCCTGCATTTTGCCGAAGAGACAACCGGATAGAAAATATTCATCTTCGCAGACAAAACCAGATAAGTGCTCCACATAACGTACTCGGAAGGGGATAACGTAATGGAAATTGGCTATTTTTTTTCTGAACGTACTTTGATATCCCCAAATAAAATGAAGAGGACATGTTAGTTTTTTGTTTAGTTATCTACCCACCAGAACATTTAGGGATATGAAAAAGCCGACGTCCTTGCAAAAAAAAAGAACAAAGTCTCACTTCACAGGACTCGTACCCTCATGTTGCGGAGGTTGATGAGTATGAAGACAAGAGAAACTTTCTTGCTGGATCAACACACTAGGTCAAAGACAGGTGAATTCACCGATTGCACCCTCAAATGGGTAAGCTCAACAACTTTATCGTGGTCAGAAAACCAGCTTCATGGAAATCATCATGTAGGTTATCAAGATCAGCCATAGAACCGACAGAGCACATGCAATGCCAATTAGTGCATCCAAGACTTACTCAACTGGGTTTACTGTACCGGGTGATCCACCTTTGACGCCGCCCTATATAAGATCAAAATCTCGAAAAAAAAACAACCAACTTAGCGAAGGAAATTACATACCTGAGCATCATGCAACATCAGGATGGTTAATGCACAAATTGCGAATAATCGCGAAAGCTTAAAGATTTTTGAAGAGGAACTGATGTGTTATTTATTATAAAATCTCAGAGGTTGAGTAAATCTCCGACGGTTAAGCGAAAATAATAATATCATTCTGACCAACAACAATCTTCTTTTCAATCATCAAATTCACAAAATCCCGAACAAAACCAATCACACAAGGGACCATAAGAATTGATGAACACTAAACATCCACATAAAAGTCTACACCATCGATGTGATCCTATAAGGCAGAACGACTCTCAAGCGTATCATGTCTTCCCGTATAGTGCCTGCATTTTGCCGAAGATAACTGGATAGAAAATATTCATCTTCGCAGACAAAACCAGATTAGTGCTCCACATAACGTACTCGGAAGGAGATAACGTAATGGAAATTGGCTATTTATCCTTTCTGAACGTACAAACTGAGAACCCCGACTAAATTGAGAAGGAGGGACGGTCTATAGCAAGACATCAGATTTTCGCCGAACAGAGGCTGATCTTGTAGAGTGAAATCGAATAAAATGGGGGAAGGAACCGACAATGGAAGAGGCGCTCAGAGCAGACCCGGGGCTACGGGATAACATACCCCTCTGGTATCGGCCCGTGGATCAAGGAAGCTGAGCACGTAGGAAGTTAGTCGGGATCTGATGTGGTGCGCTTTTTTGTTATACAGGGAGGCACTTCGGATGTAGTTTGTCCCTTGTGCCGGATGGTCTTGGAAGCTTCACCTACATAGTTTCATATTTTCTGGAACTTCATTAAGAAATGGTTGGTTTGGAGGACAGATAGTCCATGAAATTCTTCGAGATGACAAGGGTGAGAAACGGTTTCAGATAGGTTTTTCGTTGTGGTATCGTAGGTATTGGAAGATCGAAATGATTTTTCGTAGAAAATATAAGAACGATATCAAGCTGTTTATCCAGAAACAATCGCGCAAAGGTTAGTAATAGAAATGATCGAAAAGTAAGCTACATAAAAAATATTCTCGAAATAGAATAACTATGAGTCGTGAATCTTGGGATTAAAGTTTAACTTTTTTCTGGGTTTCATATGAACCTTTGACATAATGACGTAAATGCGAATGCATGAAACGAATTTGTAGTAAACGAAAAGAAATGGAGCTGTAATTCGAAACTCGAAAACTCTTGCGTGAAACTTTTCCTCCTTGAGTTGAATTCAGGTTTGCAGAGGAGGATATACCTAATGTCTTTTATCTCATAATATCGCATGGTTCTCACCTAACCAATGTTTTTGCTATGGTAGTGTCGTTTCTGTTAGTTGCATTCAGATATAGGAACCCCATAGTCGTTTTTGTCAGATTTGTATTTGATACAGTGACAGTATAAATGTTTTCGTGATTTTTTTTCAATTGTGTTGCACTTGTAAATTCAGTTACTTAATCAAATGGTTCTGTGAATCGAATTTGTCTGCGATCACATCATGAATAAGTGATAATATTAAGGTTTTACTGGACGAGATTGATGTGATATTATTCGATTTCCACCATGCACTAATGTAGGTACGAGTATACCATAAATATTTAATAGCCTCACATTGTCCGATCGATATTATCGATTAGTGATGATCATCGGAATCTTAATTATGTTCAGAGATTTTATTAGACCTCTGTTAAGAAGACTGAGCATTTGTTTTGGAATATGTATATTCGTTCAAAGAGTTAGTACACTGTTCAGATCATATTGTCTGCGCTAGCCTTTTGTCTGGTCACGATCACTCACTCTTATTCAGTTTTTATTCATATTGCCCTTCTAATATTAATTCAGTCTGTTTTTATGGTCTTAAGTCATTTAAGTCTTCTGAAAGTTTTACCTTAGTCCTCTCCTTGATCGTGTATTTCATTAATGTTTATTTGATTGAACAATATTTGTACATTGGATAATTATTCGAATTTACATCGTCTGATATACATTTCTGAACAGCTCGGTTCAAGTAAATCTGAATTGCCTGCGATTATTTAGTCCTCGGTAGATGCTTTACATAAGTTGATCTTAATTGCCTTCGTTTAATCAGTAGTCTCTTGATACCACTCTTAGTCTGTCCGTCAACTCTTGTTCAGAGATGTTTTCATCGTTGAAATATTTCTTTGGTTAACCCATACCTATTATAATTAGAACTTATACATCCACTGTTATTTTCCTGCGTATATTAAACATCTTTCATTAATTTGAACTTACTGTATTTTTAATTTTACAGAATACTGCTCATGAATTTGATTCCTGAATTTTCATCGACTTGGACTATCTCTGAATTCGTGTATTGCAATAAATAATGTAAAGTTATTATGTCTGTCCATGTCAACTATCTGGAACCATCCTTATTTATCAATTTCACAATTGTAAATTAGAAAATCTGAACACCCGACTCTGAAAACAAACTCGAAAATGGAAGCAAAATGGAAAAATACATATCTGGTGCACTGTGTTTTTCATATGGTCATATAATCTTCCAACAATTAATTCTTCTTTAGAAAAATAGTGCAACTTGTTCAAGGAATATCAGTGATCATTGACAACATTGACTTGAATAATCATCCCAGTCCGCCTGAAGAAGGTTCTGTGAGCCTTTAAATTGAAGATTGTATTCATTTCGATGATTACTATTTTCAATTTATCTATGTTTCAAAAATGTAAGGTTAGCCTCCTTAAAGGCAAAGAATTTTTTTGTTTGTCATTTTTTCTTTATCTTAATATCAGTGGGGCGTTTCAGTTCTTTTTTTGTGAAGTATTGAAACTAGAGATTTCATTTTCTTTATCAATTCATTCCTGGAAAAGTTCCATCTACCCTTCCATTTCTATTTTACAAGATGTATTTGTTACTTACTGTTAATTTTTTGTATTAAATGAGTTATATAGGATTACCTCAACTCATATCTTGTAATAAATAGTAGTAATAATGATAATATTCAATAAAATGTCGAACCATTTGAAATTATATAAATTTTTGTAGAAAGAATTATGTTTAGTACCAACAACGACAACAGAGAAGTTCATGGAAACAATGAAAAGTTTAGAGAAATACTTGAAATATACGATCATTATATTCAGTTTGCAGACAAATGGAGCTTAAGAGTAAAGTTCAACAAATCATTAAGACACTTCGCAAAGTTCAGTTATCTGATCCCATAAGTATAATCATTTCGTAAATAGGTTTTTCAGCGAATATAGAGACATCCGTATCAATGTAAAATTAATTGAGACTATAAAAACAAGATACTGCTTCTGATATCATTAAGTTTCACGTAGACTTTTTTTGTTATTAACTAGCTCATTCAGAGATTCTCGTTTCCAACTTCAAAGCTATCATAACCATTTTATGTAATGCAGAGCAAGAAATACTGTTTTGAACTTTCTTTCCTAATTGGATGTTTCATTAGAGAAACATAAATGAAAGATTCGCATAAAGCTCAAAAATCTAACAGTGCATCAGTTTAACAGGCAAACACGAATGAATAATATGCTATTATAGAATCCGAAGAAAGGCAATGTTGAAACTTCTTTATGATTATCTTCGTATCATCGCGGGCAAAACTATCACGTTTCGGCTATGATGTTGAAGTGTTTGCAGCTGAAAATAGGAATGGTATTGCAGAAAGAGACCAGGCTGACCCAATTGCCGACAGTTCGTAGGTATTTTCTTATTTATGAACTTCTTCACGGCTCTAAAAAATGTTTAACTAGATTACAAAAGCACCAGCACCCTGGAATAAACAAAAATTATAGTTTAAGAGCTAGCACATTGTAATGATAAAAGTATTTTTGCTTTTAAAGTTTGATATGTCGGAGAAAAATGGGCCAATCAGGTTCCCCAAAAAGCAGCTTAAAACTGAACGAACAGGCTAGGTGAACTAGGCCTTGGCTCAGGATGAAAATTTTCTTTTTGCCCTCAGAATGAAAAATGAAATGTACAAAAATTGCAAAATTTTCGTGATTCATCATTCGATTGCAAGAGAACCGGAGCACCTACAATTTTCCATTTACAATATCTGAAAACCAGAGTTTTCGAAATTCAAGATCTTTTCTTATTTTTTGTACGACAATTCTATTCTGAAACACAATCTTTCGAAAATTATCCGGACAAGGTTGTCTCGAAAAAAAGGAAGTAATGCAGTTTATGACATTTTAAATTGAATGACAAATATCATCTGTCTTAAAATTATTTTTTCTACAAACGTCAAAAAATGACAAGGTTCGCGCATTGGCAAGAATATGCGAAGTGACCCTTTTTTTCATTTCCTTTGTTACTATGACACCGTGCGCGAAGTAATGTGCGAAATACTTACCTCGCACACTGCATGTAAACTATATGGAATTTTTATATTTTAACTTGTTAAATTTCTTGAAATCCACGTTTTCTTTAACATTGAGTGTTGCTTTCAACATATTGCAATATATTGCCCATAGCTATAATACCCAATTACTTGATTTGGAAAAACAGTTCAAACCAGTTCAATATTTTTTTTCATATTAAGCTAAGCGTTTGTAGAAAAAATTTTGTTTGCATCTCATGCGCGAAATACTTTGGTGATCTCGACTATTTTTTTATCAGTTCTCGATCACCAAAGTAGCATTTCGCGCACTAGATACAAAAATAACTATTTTGTACAACTGTCAGAAAAACTTGACTTTACTTCATCACTATGGATGCGTTAAAGATCACTTCTTTTCGCCGTTAAAAAAAGTCTTTTTTAAACGGTGTAAAAAAGTAAAGACTGTATGCATAGAAATATTACATTGGAAGCATTGTCTCAATCATTTTATATTTCAGACCATGTAAATTCAATTCACAGTTGTACAAAAATGTTGTTTGTATTTTTTGCGTATAAAATTCGTGTTTTCATGACACATTCGAGTGAATTTATAGCCTCGACCTGCGGTCTCAGCCAAAAATTAACACTTTCATATGTCATGAAAAAAACACTCATTTTACGCACTCAATACAAAAATAACTATTTTCTATATTTTACTTGAGGGACCACCAATTTAACCCAACTTTTACACATATGAATAATTTTTTGCTTTTATCAATAAACACGAAACCTTCTTGAATTAACACAGAGCTTTCAAAATTTCATTGGAATTTGATGTTTTCCAATGAGTAGGTAATGTCCTGTCACGAAAATGTGGAAAGTGAAGAAAACCTCTGAAATACTCATATAAACAATAATAATAATAAAAATAACTGTGCTTTATTGATAATAATATCTCATATAAACATTTCACCAATGGGCTATATTCAACATGGATCTGTCCATAAGGTTATTGATTATTAAATAGATTCAGTGAAATTGCCACCGAGCCACTTTTATTTATTTGACAGTATTGTAACTATATGAGAATTTTCGTTTGAAATTATTCGATAGATTTCTATTGAAGCCTAATGATGACGAACTGGAACGAAACGTGAAATGACTCACCTTTTACACCTATAAAAAATTTTTTGTTAATATGAATAAACACGAAACCATCTTGAGTTAACATAGTGCTTTTAAAATTTTATTGGAATTTGATGTTTTCCAATGTGTAGGTGAAATCCTGTCAGGAAAATGTGGAAAGTGAATAAAACCTCAAAAATACTTATAAAAACATTTCACTAATTGGCTGTATTCAACATTGGTCGGTCCATAAGGTTAATAATTATTAAATGGATTCAGTGAATATACCGCAGAGCAACTATTATTTATTTGACAGTATTGTAACTATGCGTGATAGAGAATTTTCGAATAGATTTCTATGAAAGCCAATATATGACGAACTGAAATGAAACGTGGAATGGCATCAATGGTTAGTTTATTTTATTTTATGCGAAATCTCTCGGTTTCGTGTTTGAAATTCATTAACTTCATATTCTGGATATTCATTGGGATTATTAAACCGACGTGACTTCAGCACAAAAATATATGATATGAAATTCGAGGGAAAAAAATATTTAACTTTATTAATGAAAAAGTTGAGAGATTTGATAATTGATGAATTGATGTCGTCCTTTTGACAAGTTGACAGTTAATCAATATAATAAAACTTCGAATTATAGATTAAACGTTCTCTTTTGCATTTCAATATTATGATGATGAAACAAAATAAAAAATTCATGCAATTTTATACAACACACTGTCATCAGAAAAATCGACTAATTGATTGCTCTTGAACAATACTCAAAATTAAGTCACTTTGACAGTTCAAGATGATTAATCAAATCGTGAATTGTTTGAAATTTGCAAGAAGCATGAGAAGAAATATCGTACAAGCAACACACGTTAGTACGTATTTTGCCACGATCATTGTCCTGAATCTCTGAATATTATCTAGCATTGAAGATTATTGCGTTCTTGTTCATGCAGTTGGAAAGCCCATGCTACCCTTTCTCCTTCACTTATTATTTATGTACATTCACCCCGGCCTTACGACCCCTAAAATAGTGCACTGAATTGTGTACGAATCAAGAATTTTTTTGTACGTTCTTTATATATTGTGTTGATATTGAAGGAACAAAAAGATATTCTTCTTATGATCATGGTCAGAAGAATTTGAAATCACTGAAAATCAGCTTAACCTTAGTTGCAAATATAATAGAGCAAGAGCCCACGAACCCCAAACCTTCGTTAATTTATAAAAGCTGAAAACTTGTCTACGCATGCCCCCAACACAGGTAAGAACGATGGACCATTTTGAAGTTCGGGTTACCCTGGCTTTGGCAGGTAAACGGTATTAAACGGGTGTAAAATACTGATCTAGTTTCGTCATTTTATAAAGTGAAATTTTTTGAGATTACCTTCAGAAAATCATTAAAATTCACGTCATTAATTGCCAGACACTTACTATAGTGGCAACCCTTTGCCAGACACCCTTAATGTTCATTAAATTATATGCAATTTTACTTACGTTATGGTATAAAAGCTGATTTTTATATATATTACTTGGGTAATAATTAGATAATGTTTTCTCATTAGACAGACATTTTTGATAGTGCCAACCCTTTGACAGACAAGCTTGTAGTTTAGCTGCAGGTGCGAGCACGAGACAGTATATATGAGTGAGTGCGAGTAAGACGGCATGATTATAATGACTTATGCAAATACATTTTCTGGTAAAGATTTATATAACTAATCATTTAAGTGAATTTCAAAAACATCTGAAGAAAAGACATTCAATGCTACAACTAAATTAGATTGTTAATAAAATAAATTAAATTTTTTAACAATTTTATTCAGTTGTAGCATCGAGTGTCTTTTCTTCAGATGTTTTTGAGATTTACTTAAATGATTTTACACCCCTTTAGTACCGTTTACCTGTCAAAGCCAGGGTAATCCGAACTTCATAATGGTCCATCGTTCTCACCTGTGTTGGGAGCATGCGTAGACAAGTTTTAAGCTTTTATAAAATAACGAAGGTTTGGTGTTCACGGGCTCTTAGACTATCAGAAAAATTAGAGACATTCAATGGTACAACTAAATTAAATTGTTAATAGAATAAATTAAAATTTTCAACAATTTCATTCAGTTGCGGCTTCGAATGTCTTTTCTTCAGATGTTTTTGAGATTTACTTAAATGATAAGTTATATAAATCTGTACCAAAAAATTTATTTGCATAAGTCATTATAATCATGTCGTCTTACTCGCACACACTCATATAAACAGTCTTGCGCTCGCACCTGCAGCTAAACTACAAGCTTGTCTGTCAGAGGGTTGGCACTATCAAAAATGTCTGTCTAATGAGAAAACATTATTTAATTATTACCAAAGTATTATATAAAAAATCAGTTTTTATACTATAACGTATGTAGAATTACATATAATTTAATGAACATTAAGGGTGTCTGGCAAGGGGTTGCCACTATAGTAAGTGTCTGGCAGTTAATGACGTGAATTTTAATGATTTTCTAAAGGTAATATAAAAAAATCAAACTTTATAAAATGATGAAACTAGATCAGTATTTTACACCCCTTTAATACCGTTTACCTGCCAAAGCCAAGGTAACCCGAACTTCATAATGGTCTATCGTTCTTACCTATGTTGGGAGCATGCGTAGACAAGTTTTCAGCTTTTATAAAATAACGAAGGTCTGGGGTGCACGGGCTCTTAGACTATGAAGTATCTTGTGCCTGCGGTAGAGTCTTCTTTGGAGAAACTAACATAACGGTTTCTCAACTCTCTCAACTTGGAGATACCGATAAGTCAAAGCTTGTTCAACATGCTTCGCATGAAGACCATAAAATTTCATGAGGTGGAGTTGAGGCAGAGGTTTTTATGAAGTTGAAGCAGAATGGCAGAAGAGGAAAAACTGGAACGTAGAAAAGTGAAGATGGCAGCTTTCAAATCCTATCAGTTAACCGTCTAATGATCATAAAACAATATGTTCTGCAATGATAACATTGAGCTTAAAAAAAACAAATGAATTGTTTGACAACTGATCCAATCGAATCGATCAGAGTCATCAATTATTGTTTTCTGCGACTGGCCAAAAATGACTAACTTAACAATAAGGATGGAAATAGGCCAAACAATATTTCAGTAATTGATCACAATATAACTTCATCACTATGTTTACTCCTTCCGCTGATGATTGTTCTTTCATTTATTTGATTGCTTTTTAATCATAATCAGTTTCTCTATCCAAAGGCAAGTGAAACATAAAATTTCAATCTTCAGTAATAACAACCTGACTCATTTATGTGGTGTTGGGAACTCATAAGGTCAAACCACCGGAGGAAAACTTTTACACGGCTTTCTAAATATTACATTCCGTCACGTTATCCCTGTTCCCGTACATATAAATTATCCAAAGTCTGTAGAATGATATTTCTCATGATATTTTTATAGTCTTCAGAACAGCTGACCGAAATGTCCTTTCTCATTGTCCTGCGAACTGTCATAATTCGGGACAATCAACTGGTGTTGGATACTTTCGGACATTAAAAATAACTGAAATTGAATAATTATTCTTCAACCTCTTCGATATCGATCCCTACTAATGAACATTGAAATATGGCACTGCATTATTCACTGCACCTCTACATAAAAATTCGAGTGTTTGCGGTTAAGTAGTTTACTCTAATATTTTCACTTGGGAAAAGATTGAAGAGAATAATGCCAGCACAGATTGGTATTATTCTGTGCTCACGTGTAAATATAAACTCAACCAGACATTTTTCGTATTGTCATCCGAAATTCAAGCGTTTCAAGCCCGTCGGATAAATGTTGACTAACCGCAATCTACAATGGAAAAAAGGTCTCGGTACTTCGTTTAAAGTCCAAGAACTAGTGGAGGTTTCTTGTAAGGATTCTCAGAGATTGGGTGGTGTCAACACAATGGGCCAGATCTCAAGTATAATGTCTTATATTGCCTCATATCTGCCACAGCTATTTTTTACATACGAGGATGTATTGATATCTAGTCAGCTTGACCAGTTCCTTGCATAAACAAAATATTGCGATCATAGATCATAGAGTATAGAAAGATAGGAAACGGCCTTGCATTCGTAGTACTAAAAAACGACTACATGTTTTAGTTCACATTTGACCCAGAGATGGCACTGAAGATCAATTTGTGTCATAGAGATAGAATAGAGAAGAGACGCTATAACATACAATTGTATAAGGAAAAATGGAACCACTGGGCGGGGCTTATATATTACCAATATGGCTGAAAGTTCAGGGTTGAATTCAGTTTCCAGTTTTTTCTGTGTACGAATTTCACCCAAATAGGGTCAATTGAATATCAAATAAACAATTTTTCTTCAGGCGATAATATGCACATATAAAAAGATATCAGATTACCAAGACATACTAGCAAAAATTTCGAATGCGGATCTGTTCAGTACTCATCCCTACCTGTGATATGTTTTTCCTCTAATTTTCTTATCTGTCCCTTCTCTGCTTGTAAAAGCCATACAGCACACGATACCATTTTATTATTGTTTATTAAGCACAAGAAATCTCCATTTGACTTGAAAAATGTACAAAAATCACTATTTAAAAAAAATTCAATGATTGTCAAAATTCGACGTAAAGTAGTAATATGGCGGATCTGATACCACTTTAATTTTATTGATAGCAACTCTATACTATGATTTGTATATAAAATCTGTAATTTTTATTGAAAATAAAAAGGAAACTGTAATAAGAATCGACGCGAAATTCGTATTCCCTTTAGGATGTTTTATTTTATATATTTTGAATTTATAATTTTCAATAAAATTTGGTATTTCATATGTTATATTTTTATTATGCATTTAAAGAAGATATCAAAGAAATATTAGGGTGTTATTGTAAGATTTATACATGGATTGAATATGAATATACTTAGTGCAGAAATTCTAGTTTCTGGCTCATTTCAATTGCAGCTTCTTTGTCCACAATCAATTCAACTCAACCATTTCTTTTTCCGTGTATCTTCACTATCAGCGCCTATATTTCAGCCTCTATCGTGGATTGCAATAGATGATTGACGTTGATCGAGCAAAGACATAAAACACCAGTTGATCATCCTGTTTCACTATCTCGGTCGTAATCTGCATTACTGAAGGCTACAAATCCATCTCTTTTTCACTTTTTTCGGGACGACACTAACTGCAAAAGCCGTTCGAAGTGGAATAATATTTTTGCAAACAAATTGATTGGCACTTTTTTATACCAATGACATTTCCCATGTATATTGATTCCGAAACTTATAATCATACAACCAGAATGTTAACCATTCTATAGTAACATTAGTTCACATTTGACCCAGAGATGGCGCTCATACACTGTAGTCGTGTCGTTTCCTATCTTTATACTATATAATCTTTGATTGCGATACAATCAACGAACTTATTAGAAGTGTCAGTGCAAAGTTTGACGTCGAAAAAATGAAGTGAGTTAGGAAATTAATTGAAAAAATGTTTTACGATTATATGCTTAATAATGCACTTCATGATAAATGTTGAAATTGGACTACAGGCTTCAAAAGAGGTAAATTTTTCATTGAAGATGATGACCGATCGTGAAGACCCAGTGTCTGTGTCGGTCCCCGAAAGTATCGATGCAGTTCATGACATGATTTTATCAAACCGTCGAACTGGGCTGAAACGGATATCTAAAACACTTATCCCCGTACTCATAGTCGATGCTCCGTCAGTTCTCGTACTCAAACAGTTTTCAAGCATAACTTTTCATCTCATAGTACTCAAGCAATACTTCGTCGATGCTCAGCTACCGACCAACTTTGAGACGTGACGGATGTTGAACTATCATACAAATTGTCAATATTCAAATTTCAAAATGTAAATGGCGGATCTCCATGGCAACTCAGCAGTGATACCACAGAAAAAAGTGAAAATAACCAGATTCCGACGATGTTCGAACTCTCCGCCGAGTTTTGCCGAAGGTTCGTTTATGACAGGGGTTCCCAACCTATGGTCCGCGGCCCACCAGTGGTCCACAGGAGACAAAATTTTGGTCAGCGAACAATTGGAAATTTCCCGGGCGATGTATCACCGCGACGACGCCGTGCGTGAGAACTCTCATATTTATGCGAACAAGGGTTTTCTACTGTGTTACTGATTAAAAATAAGTCCAGGAATCGACTGAAAGTAGACGATGATTTTCGTGTAGCTTTGTGCAAAAACATCTCTCCTAGGATTGCTGAACTTGCGCAAAGAAGGCAAGCTCAAAAATCATATTGAATACCTATATTTCGCTCTCTAATCGAAATACTTTATATGTTTTATTTTTATTCATTTATTTTATATAAAATATAATATTTTCTATTAGAGTAGTTCGTTTAGTTCAAGCTAAGGGTTCTTAGTTTATACATTGAGTTTATTATTAAAGTTTATTATCGGATTTATTCAGTTTTTTTTCTGTCCTGGTCCCTGCTGACAAAAAAGAAATCGAAGTGGTACTTGGTCAGTAAAAGGTTGTTAACCACTGGTTTATGAGATACGATCGTCGCTAAGTATGCGAGCTCGTCTCCGCCGAGAACGGCTTGAGTATGAGATTGAGATCTGACGGAGCATCGACTATGAGTACGGGCATTATTACTATTTCATACGAACGCGTTGATCACATAGTTCACGTCAATTTGGACAGGATTAAAATATCTGCAGAATGGATCCCCAAATGTTGACAAAACGTGTGAAAGTTAAGAAGCATCGCATTCGATCTGTGCTCGATTTGGAAATGCTGTAGACTTCTCCAATTGTTACTTTGGATGAGAGTTGGGTACATTTGTACGATTCAGAAACAATCGATGGAATGGCGACACTCCATGATCCAAGAAGTACCGTGTCCAAAAGTAGCCTGGGAAAAAATAGGTTTCAGTTTTTTGGGATTGTCATGGGGTGATCATGATTGATTTTTTGAATAAAGACAGAACTTAAGATGGAGATTACTATTAGACACTAGGTACCTACGCCATTACTGGAAAATATAAAGAGAAAGGAAGCGGAAAGCTTTACGAACGTGTTTTGTTTTAGCAGAACAACAATCTTATGTTACCATGCAAACATTCTTGATTTAGGGTTAGAATTACTAGAACACCCTCTTTGTTCACCAGATTTGGCTCTGTCCGACTATCATCTCTTTCTTCAATTGAAAACATCTTTTTTTCAACGTGGAGGTATTAAAAGCTGTGGAAGCCTTATTTGCAGAGTAGAAAAAAACATTTTTGGAACGTCTAGAGACGTTGCGGGTTCGCTGTAACAAATGCATCTAATTCAGAGGAGAATTATGATATGAAAAATATTAACCTTGAAATTTTATTTGCTTTTATAGAAGGCCAAACATTTCACAACCAATAAGGTGATGTAAGTGAACTCGTCATGTCAAACCACCTAAAGGAAACTTTTACGCAGCTTTCTAAATATTACATTGCGCCAAGTAACTGTTACATATAAATTATCCAAAGACTGAAGAACGACATTTCTCATGATATTTTCAGTCTTCAGAGCAGCCAACCGAAACGTCCCTTCTAATTGTCCTGCGAACTGTCATAGTTCAGGACGATAAATTGTTGCTGGATACTTTCGGACTTTCGAAAATATTTTCTGTGTCGAAACTACGGCACTCGGTTTCTGAACTCCGGACCTCGAGGTAGCGGAGGGACGCGGAGGGTGATGAATTGCTTTTGCAAGGATTATTGGATATAGCAAACGACCAGGGACCCTGCCTCCGAGTCCGCCAGAAATCGAGTTTCTTTGTCTGCCTAGGTGAGCGTGATGTTGGAACTTTCACCTCGGTTGATTTATATCTCCGAAAACAAGGAATCGATGTTACAGCTTTACATTACGGGTATCTATAGACAATATTGCCTCACGTAAACGGGACTATCCATCAATCTTTTCCTTTATTTTCATCCTGTGCCTGGAAAGAGAGATATATGTCTTTTGGCATTGAAATCGTCTGGTGGACGCGTAAATATTTAACGAATCCATACGTGCGAAGAGAACGACCGTTTTTCTTTCGTGACTTCACTTTTCTGAGAAGAAAATGGGAGTGGAAATGAATGATTGTTTCGAGGGATATAATCGTGATTGCATTCGTTTTTTTGCGAGCATTATGCAAAACTTAAACGCAGATTGGAGTATATTAAGTGCGATATATCACTGTGCAAATCTATTGAAGATGATTACCCAGTACTATGAATCTGTGGACAGTTTTTTGAACATCTGAGGTCCTGGGCCGGTATTCTCGACAAGTGATATTTCGAAGCGAATAAGAACTTCATTGCGGGGTGTGCATTTTTCTAGGTAAAAGAGGTACTCGCACAACGAAGTTTGTATACTCATCGAAAGATCACTTCTCCAGAATACGGGCCCTAAAAAGTTATCTACTTGGAGAATTAGTCGTGCTTTGACAATCTTCCCTTGTGAAGTATCGACCTTGTGAAATAGAAGACTTTAAATTGTCCTTTGTTATAGAAACACAAAAACACACTCGATTATATTTTGCTGGGGCCTATTGCACCAAATACTTTGCAACTTTTCAAATGCATTCAGTTGCACAAAACACATTCCTATTTGAAAAGTGTAATGTGAAAAGTCAAGTGCAAAGTGAAAATCACTTCGCAGAAATTGAATGTTGGGAAAAACATAATAAATTTTCACTTTCCAAATTTGTCAGAATGCAAAGTACAAAGTATTTGGGTGCAATAGGTCCCTGATTATATTTTGATTAGATGTTGACAAAATATACTGATGGACAAAATTAGCGCACCACCTAAAATTTCGTTAAATTTTAACAATTCATATCTTCCCAATCTTTAGTCGGATTTCAACGTTTTTTTCTTTCAATCTCCGAAATCTGTCGCGAGGGAAAGATGTGTGTTTGAGTCGTTCTAGACGAAAGTGTCTTTTTCTCGAGTTATATCAGACGAAAATTGCTGGTGGTGCTACATCAGGAAGATTGGAACACAAGGATTTACGTGAGCTAAATTTCACTTCAATTTGTTTTGAAACTAGAGCGTAAATTTGATATTTCGGTGTCATTTCCTGAACCCCAGTTTAATTTTATCAAGAAACATCTGGCATCGTATATGTGTGATTATAATTTGTTAATTATCCATCGTTCTTATCAGTCGTCTCAAGATAGCAGCCAGACGGTAACATTATTGGGAATTCCGCTTGTCTGACCCTCTGTTGTTGTCCTTTTTTTACCGCGGCCTACCTGTGTTTGTTTTGTAGAGTCTCTTACATGGGCCCGTAAGAGTGAAGTGTGTCTACCATTTCCCGATATTCCAACCATCGTGTAACAATAAATCCCTAATCCCTATACAGCAACTTGTTAAATTTATTGTTCACAAATACTAAATTATAACTGTTAGCAAAGAATGGTGCACATCAAAGTATATTCTCTATTCTCGCCATGAATGAAGCAGGAACCGAGAAAATTCTACAAGAGATGAAAAAAAATAAGGAAGAACTAAAGAATACGATTTTGGCTAGTGAAACGAGATTGCTGGTGCAAATTGAAAGCTTGAAAAGTAGAATCGTCACTCTAGAAACAGAAAACGAACATCTCAGGAGTAAGGTGGAAAGATTAGAGAAAAACAGTAAAGCTAATAACATAGTGTTGTTTGGATTGGACGAGGAACCTGAACAGATTACTCCTGAATCAGTAGTTGAAAAACTAAATGGATTGATGGGAACAAATATCAAGAAATCACATCTCAATAATATCTCATGCTTGGGAAAATCGAATAATTGTCCAGTGAAAGTTGAATTTGTGTCGTGTCTCAAAAAAGGGAGGTATTTAAAAAGGTGAAAAATCTGAAGGGATCTGGAGTATATATTGAAAACGATCTCACTGCAGCTCAGATTGAGGAGCGGAAGATATTGAGGAGACATCTGCGAGTCGAAAGGGAGGAAGGAAAGGATTGTTACATCAGAGGAAATAGGCTTTTCGTGGATGGAGTTGAGTTTTCTGTGACTCAGTTGCTTCAATTGGAGAGCAATCAGCAGGAACCGATAGAGAGATCTAATAGCGCGCCTTCTACCCCTACTTCCTACCAAGAATTGGAACTTCCAAAGAGCATGCCCAAGGTGGCCACACCGATTTCCACGAATACAGTGAAGAAGCCCCAACAGCAGACTAAAATAGCGGCGACCAGACCTGCTAACACGCGTTCCAGATCAAACAAAGACCCCTAAACTTTTGTCTTTATTTTTATTTTGGTGTATATATTTTTTCATAATTTATACCATATATTATTTCTACATCGTTCATGTTGATTGTTTTCATAATTCATATATTTTGTTTGCACATCATCCAAATTTTGTTGGTTACACTTTAAATTTCTGTCTGTTCTCTATATTTACTTATATTTGTATATTTATTTCTAAATAATCTGTTGGCTGCTGCTACACTAGATATTTTACTGATTGTGTTGTAAGTTTCTGGCTTTTTATTCTCTGTCTGTTTTTTTTTAATAGTCTTATTTATACATATTTCAGATATTTATTGGCTGCACTGTACATTTTCGTTATATTGAGTTTATTACTTTTGATTATTGGTTTATTGTATTGTTCTTGTTTTGGTTCAAAATTTTATAATGGAGTGCCTCGAATCGGAATTTGATGAGGAAACAAATGTATACTTTGATATTAACGGTGCCAAACAAGAAATTGCTCTCGACAAATTTCTGAATATTGTTCATTTCAACATACGGAGCATACGTAAAAATTACGATGATTTATTATTATATTTAAGTGCCTCGAATTTGGATAATCTGGATATAATTGTGTTGTCAGAATGTTGGGATTTATGTGATGGATTGAATTATAGTATTTCTGGATTTGATGTGTTTTATAATGAGTCAAAATATAATCAAAATGACGGTTTGTTAATCTATGTGAAGTCGACAATGAATGTGAGTGTCCAAGTAGTACACCTATCTCAAACTAATCTTTTGCATTTATCATTCGTAATGAACTATAGAAACTATGGATTAACTGCATCTTACAGACCCCCGTCTACTGACGTAAGACTTTACATTGAAGAACTTAATGAATATTTGAAGAGCTTGGACTCTGGGGATGTTGAAATTTTTATGGGTGATGTAAACATTAATATTGGTGATACTAACAACTTAGATGCACTTACATATGAATCTTGTATGGGACAAAATGGATACATATCTAAGATAAATTGCCCTACCCGAGTAACTAATAGTTCTGCCACAGTTATTGATCACATATATGTTAGACTAAAATCCAATTTTCGAAAGAGTTTTTCAGTTTATTCTGGTATCATTAGAACTTCAATTACGGATCACTGGGCGGTTTTTTTAACCATAAAACCTAAGACTGTTGATAAATGTAATAATGCTCATGATAACATATCGAAGCAAACCTTTTTAGATGAAACTAAATTAGTATCCTACTTAAAAAATGAAAGCTGGAAACAGGTCTTGGATGACTCTGATCCCCAAACAGCTTATACCACTTTTTTGAGTTCTTTGAGAAAATATATCAGGGAATCTTCTTATACAAAAACAGTAAAAAAATGTAAGCGAAAGCATCCGTGGATTACACTTGGGCTCATAACATCTATAAAACGACGAGACAAAATGAAAATATGGCTTAAAAAGAATCTCACTGCTGAAAATAAGCGTAGGTTTTCGGTTTATAGGAATTCACTGAACAGTTTATTGAGGAAGGCTAAGGAATCTTACTATGTGGAACAGTTTAAACTCGCTGGTAGAGATGTCAAAAAGTTTTGGAAAGCACTAAATCACTTGAATAATACAAACGATATTAAATCCAGCATCCCTAATGAAATAGTTGATGAGGAGGGTCATATCATTACAGAATTAAGTGAAAAGGCGGAAAAATTCAATAACTTTTTTGTCAATATAGGTAAGCGTGTAACACAAAATATAACTAGATCAACCATTGCTGATGCTGTGCATCTTATTCCGAGTCAGTCCTCAATGTTCATCAAACCTGTGCATGAAAATGAAATTGTGTGCGTCATTGCTTCACTGAAAAATGGTTCTAGTCCCGGTCCCGATGGTATTTCGTCATCCCTCATTAAACGTGTTCACCCATTTATTTTGAAACCTCTAGTACATATCATTAATCAGTGTTTTCTAAAGGGTATAGTACCAACAGAGTGGAAAGAATGTCATGTCACCTGCGTTTTTAAATCGGGCAACAAATCTGAAATGACGAACTACCGACCAATCTCAGTCATAAATAACTTCGCCAAGATCTTCGAAAAATGTCTGAAAAAAAATTGATCTCTCATCTTGAAAAGAATAAATTACTAAGTGACAAACAATTCGGATTTAGGGAAAACATGTCAACAACTGATGCGATTCAGCAGTTCAATAGAGGTGATAAAGTGGTTGCGGTATTTTTGGATTTAGCTAAGGCCTTTGACACGGTCAATCATGACAAACTTCTTAATAGACTAGAAAACCTTGGTGTCAGGGGTGTTAGCTTGGATCTGTTCCGTAATTACTTGGAAAATCGAAATCAGCGCGTTAAGATGGGGAGTACATTAAGTTCGCCATTGAGGGTTGACGTTGGCATTCCGCAGGGAACCGTACTTGGACCGATACTATTTTTGGTTTTTATTGACTGGGTGCTTCGAGCAACCAGTCTTGATATGATTGCATATGCTGATGATACCGTAGTAGTTTTTAAGGGAAGCACATGGGATGAAGTCTATCGGAATGCTGTGGAGGGATTGAAAATTGTATTCTCATTGCTTTCCTCATCTTCGTTAGGTTTGAACGCGCATAAAACAAGATTTGTCGCTTTTTCTCTTAAGGTGTCTGAACAGCCAGAATTCGAGTCGATAATCCTTCATGAAAACCATTGTAACCAGTTGGGCTGCCGGTGTACTGGCATAGACAAGACAGAGTCGATAAAGTACTTGGGGGTTCATATTGACCAACATCTTAGATGGTGTGAACACACTACTTACCTAGTGAAACGGATTAAAAAACTTTACTATATTTTTTATAATATACGTAATATTCTGTCGCAGAAAGAATGTTTCCGAGTGTATGAGGCTTTGGTTTTGTCTTTGTTGAAATATGGTATTGTGGTGTGGGGTGGTGTCAACGAGAATAACATGAGAGGACTAAATATAGTACATATATATATTCTTTTGAAATCAAGAGCTAACATAATACAATACATAAAACAAAAATAAAAAATCCCTAACTGAGGTTGGTGCAAAACGGGGTACCATACTATTTTTTCGTATGATACCAGAGCTCAGGGAAAAACCCCAGTAGAAAAAACCCTGTTTCGCCGTTTCAACAAAAATGACACTTAAAAACTATTAGAATATAGTACATAAGGCCATACTAAAGATAATCTTGAAGCTGGGAAAAAGATTTGGAACTGAAAGATTGTATTTGGAATCTGAGCAATTAAATATTAAACAACTCTATGTATATGAAGTTATACTAGATCAGATGAAAAAGAGAAAACAGCTAGTTCAACATTCGTTTCAAACAAGACAGGTTCTAAATAGGGATCTTGTTGTCCCTCTATTCCATAAAAAACGTTTACAGGGTGTTTTTTTGTATTATGGTCCCAAATTTTATAATCTCCTCCCTACAGAATTGAAAGCATCATTTAATTTAAAGAGTAAAGTATACAGAAATCGACTCCGTACATACATAATGTTGAACTCAAATAGATTCGAGGCTATTCTCTATGCATAATCTTTCTGGTTTCCTGACAATGCTTGTTTCAAAAATTGTTTCTTTCAATTGTTTGGTTTAATCGGAGAGTGTTCATCATTGGTTTTTGCAGAGTATGACAGTATACAAGCTTGCTTAGACTGCATGCTCTGCAACTCAATTTGTTAAATTTAACTATTATGTACTTTCTTTATGATGAATAAAATTGAATTGAATTGAATTGAATTGAATAGTAGCTCTGTTATTGTCAAATTCCCTCTATTGAACAGAAGTCCAAAAAATAAAACCTTCATGTTGTACAGGGCGTTTAAATAATGTTTTATAGTCAAATTTTAACGTCTTCTGTGGGCAATGCCAGGTTGCTGAGGTAAATAAAAATAATAAAGTTTTGTAGCCTAGTATCTCTTGAGTATTTTGGTTTTTTTAAAATCAATTTATCTTGAAGTCGTCCAGAGATATTCAACTTTTTACCAACTCTTGTATTTTTTGCATTAGCCATGAATATCTTCGCAACCATTTGTCCGACTTGAATGTTTTTTTTTTAGTTGTAGCTCTTTTATTGGCGAATATCATACAACAATGAGATGTTCAAAAAAAAATAAATGCATCATGCTGTGCAGGGCGTTTAAATTTTCGGTTTTTTTTTCATTACAGTTTAACGTCTTCTGTGGGCAATACCAGATATATGAGGCTTCTTAAAACTATACAGTGATGCAGCCTGATGTTTCCTGAGTATTTTGCATTTTTAAAAAGCAATTTCACTTGTACCCTTCCAGAGCTATTCACATTTTCGTAACATCATACATTTTTTCTTTGGTCGTTGTCTCCGTAGACTTATGGAAAGTAAAGAAAACTTCAGAAATTTACACAATTATTAATTTCGAATGAATTTTATGAATTAGAGAAAATTATGACAACTGTAAACCCCAGTATCACTCGACTGAAAATATTCATTGTCAATATATTGTATGAAATGCAAGATGTTATAAAAATGTGAATATCTCTGGAATGGTACAAGTTAAATTGCTTTTTAAAAAGGCAAAATACTCAGGAAAGATCAGGCTGCATCATTGTATAGTTTTTAGAAGCCTCATATATCTGGTATTGCCCACAGAAGGCGTTAAACTGTAATGAAAAAAACCCGAAAATTTAAACGTCCTGTACAGCATGATGCATTTATTTTTTTGAACACCTCATTGTAGTATGATATTCGCCAATAAAAGAGCTATAACTAAAAAAAAACATTCAAATCGGACAAATGGTTGCGAAGATATTTATGGCTAATGCATAAAATACAAGAGTTGATAAAAAGTTGAATATCTCTGAACGACTTCAAGATAAATTGGTTTTTTAAAAAACAAAATACTCAGGAGACACTATAGGCTAAAAAGCTTTATTGTTTTTATATGCCTCAGCAACCTGGCGTTGCCCACAGAAGAAGTTAAAATTTGACTATAAAACATGACATTATTTAAACGCCCTGTACAACATGAAGGTTTTATTTTTTGGACTTCTGTTTAATGGAGGAAATTCGACAATAACAGAGCTACAATTGAAAGAAAAAAACGTTAAAATCCGACTGAAGATTGGGAAGATATCAATTGTTAAAATTTAACGAAATTTTAGGTGGTGCGCTAATTTTGTCCATCAGTATATAATGTTTCAGGTTGTGGTTAAAATAAAACACATTCTGAAAATCGAATGTGTGTAATTCTTCGAAATGATGTCTAGATATGATTGTCAGACGAATAGTGGTAATAAGGTTGACAAAACGGCACTAACTGGTCATAATTTCGAAGAATTAAACTCAGTTGATTTTCAGAATGCTGGGATAGAATATCCGACTTTAGCTCATAAGTTGAAATTGCCATTTGCCATTAAATATGATTACTGTTCTAATTTATTATTGTGAATGTATATGCTTGAGAGGATTTTAGTAATATACTGTGTGTTCAAAGTTTTATGTATCACATCGTTAGACAACTATAATAAGTTATTACCTAGAGTTTTACAACGACTCTGTGATGATCTATAATTTTATTCTAGCTGTGAAGAAGTCTGAATATACAGACGCAACGTCGCTGATATAAAAGGTTGTGTTTTACTGGATGTCCTACTTCCCATTATTATGTACATTACAAAGGATGTGAGGTTGTTGATATTCAGCATATCAATCTTCATACACAAAATATATTTCACTCGAATCGGATATCTTGTTATGGAAATTTGGAGATTCTTCTTTTCAATATTTCAGTTCAATTGAATTTTCTATAGGTAGTTCATATAATACGATTTTTCTGAAAATTTGAATAACTATTCAGTAAATCCATATTTATCCACAAAATGAATGTTGTTATGGAAACATAAAGTTTCCATAACAACAACGGTTGGGCACCGAACTCACCCTGAAAATCTCTAGTCTCTAAGAGAATCCCTGTAAAAGTGATCGTGCTAACGGACGGACGGACGGCTCCACGAACTGAATTGAATCTGACATCGAATTCGTCATCAGATAGTCGAAACCTACCGTTTGAGATCATTTTCGGCTCAAAATTCGAAATTTTTAGGCAATTGACAGAACGATATAGCACTCGTTCTGGTAGAACCAGCGCTCAAATAAAACTAGTTTGTATAATTTATTTGGAAATTAAATAATTTGTTTTACCTCGTTAACTACTGAAATCACTAACAGAATCGAAATAATTCTGCATCCACCAATATAAGTTACCAGCATTAGCTCAGGTCATATTACTTCGAATATTGTTTGGAATTCATCAAATTAGTTTTATCAAAACCGAACAAAACAAACAAAAAATATTGTCCAATCATATATGTAATGCATTTTCAGGCAGTGTTATTTCCTACTCCTTGAATTACCAGAACATAATTACCGAATAGGCTAATATCTATTTTTTACAGCCGCCCAGGATATCAATTATTTTTAAAGAGACTAAAGTTTTCATTAATTTTTCCGCAATGAATCAAGTGGGTGTGAATTAAATGTACACAGTGATTTGAGTTTTTCGAGTTTTAACTATTAGCTATACAGCTCAAAAAAAAGTGAAAAATCTACTCAAGCAGCATTTTTGCGACGACAACCTCATTATACACCAAAATTAACGTTGTCGTTGGTTTAGGAATTAGTCGTTATTGAAACGTCGCATTGAAGACCACCTTACAACGTAATCGCGACGTTAAGCATGACTAAAGTTGAACTAGTCGTCGCGACGACGTTGAAGCAGCTACATACAAAGTAGTTATTATTTTGGGATTAGGAATGACGTTCTTATAACGTTTATTAGGCAACTTCAGTTTTCTGCAACGTTGTCTAGATTCAGAAACAATGTTGTGGATTCAATTATTACCAGAGGAGATTTTCTATTGAAGTAACTAGTTGACTTGAAAACGTTGTCGCGTAGACATTTCAGCAACCTTCGAAATATCAAAAAATTTATCTGATTTATTTAATTTGTGTCGATAACTTTCTCAAAATTATTTTATTTGCTAATCCAAATGAAAAATAATTTCGAATAGTTAAGAAGAACATTTTTAGGATAAATCGAAGTTTATATTATTTACCTTATAGTTTCGTGATATTTCAATTCATAATGACAAGGTGTATTAAAAGGTTGAGATTCATAATATTTCAATATACAAATTATCCAAATTTTAAATAAAATGTAAACAAATCATATTGAAATTTCATAACCTCCATTTGTAAAACAAATTGACAGCAGTTAAACTTTGGTCGTATAGACAACTAGAGTCGTATTTTGGGTATTATCAGAGTTGTTGTCTCTGTAACCCAACGTTTAGAATTAGTGCAGTTTTTGGTCAACTAAACTACCAAACTACGCCATATTTTAACAATTGGTCATTGACCTTTGGGACGTAGATGGACGAAAACAAATGATTTTAAAACCTTTATTTAAATTTTCTGCTCGAAATTTTTCTAAATCTCGTTTAGTAAGCGTTTGAACATTGGCAATTTCTTCCTTGATATAACTTTTTATGAATTTTCAATTTTGAATTTTCCAGAAATATCCAATGGATTGTAGGCGCGCTTGTTTTTCAGCATGAATCAATAGTATATTCAACAGTAAAGTGGTCTTCGTTGTCGATTTCTGCTGCGAAACAATCGTTTCTACCCTATAACAAGGGCCAATTGGCTCTATGCATAAGATTGAAAATAAATCGACATGGCGGTACAAGTTGAAATATTTACGTGATGACCACGGTTGATATATCAACTATCTTAATGTCATATCGCACTCCCGGTGCGACACTGTCACTTATGCAAAACATGCAAAATTGAGTTAAATATGTATTAGTTGTCCTAAGGCAACCCTTTACTTGGTGCAATAACGTTACTTCTGTAGTACGCATAGTTTCCTAAGAGGGCTACAGCGTCTTTGTGATTTTGGAGCGAAACACGGTCGGTCACGCTGGGAGCTACACTGTTACTAAGGTAATTGTGTCATAATATTTTTTCGATTCTGGAGCAATAGTGACCCAAGATGCAGTAGTTGTGACATTATTTCTCCAATATTTAAATATTTTTAAACTACATCAATGAAAAACTGTTAAAAAGTTTATGTTCATTTCGAAGAGTTTTTGATTATTTTATTAACAACTGTGCATTATTTGATTTGAAATAAAAATCAGTAAACATTTTGTACTAATTTTTTCATAACTCAGTGTGACACAACTACAGTTATAATTTTTCGATAGTGCCAAAACGTCACTTTTGAGAGGGTTGAAATATTTAAATAATCCTATAGTAAATTTTTTACGGTATTTATTCAACCAAAGTGAAGTTAAAAGTTGACATTGAAGTAAAAGCTATTTGTCTCATCTCTATCTTCTATAGTTATCGTTTTGTGACGTGTCAAAGTTTAAAAAGCTTCTCCTGAGAAACTACATTTCTGCATAAGTGACAGTGTCGCACCGGGGGTGCGATATGTGGAATTAACTTCATTCCCATAGATGGCGCATGAGTGAATTAGTAGTATTAAAGTAAACTTCGCAACGTTTAGACAACGTAAATATGATAACTGTAGTTGCAGCACAACGTTGTCAAAACCCTAAAATGATTAACCAAACTGGTGCATTTCATGGTTGTGAGAACGTTGTGTAGAGGTCGGCGAAGTCACTTAGTTTGGTTGCGCGACTTCTTTATATACGTCGACGCAACGTTAAATTGCTACTTGGGTAGAAACGCAAAAATGTTGCAAACAATATTTTGATGATAAGGTGTGTTCTTTAACAAATAGCACAGAAAAGAGAGAGTCTGCAAATGCGATTTTGCGAGTTTTTTATTCCTATCTGACGGAAAACCCTGTCCATCAGAACGAACGGATATTATGTACTTAGATGAAAAAATATCATTTTCGACTTTGATTAATAACGTGAAATGAAAAAGAGGAGTAGGTGAGGGCCAAAATTTAATCTAGTCCGTGATTTATGGAGGTTTGAATCAGGAGCAATATACATGCAATACTCATTTGTCAAGAGTTAAATTTGGAACTGCGATCTGATTCCGTGAAAAGAGTTAGATTGATTTTGTTTGCAGTTCTTCACGAACGAAACAAAGTAGAAGATTGATTAAGATCAGCTGCAGAAATACCAAGCGTTTACTTCCGTAAACTGCTGCATTTCATTCTAGAAAAGCGTTCACATTGAAAGGTGAATGATATAGAGTAAAACATTGCCAATCAGAATTTACTTCACGACATAAATAACAAATTTGGACATATTAAAACTAGGGCGTTCAATAAATAGTGAGCATAACATAGAAAACAAATGATTTTTGTATATTCTTCAATATCGTCCCCTTTAAATACACTAATTTCAATAATCAATATTGCCATACTTTTGAATAGTAAGATTTATCAAGAATTTTTTCCAAAATATGCTTCAGTTTCCCATTTAGCTTCTTCATTCGCTTCAAATTTTTTCCTTTCAGCCATCCCTTTAAGTTTGGGACGAGAAATCCATTCGAGGCGTAGTTTATGAATTTTTGCAATCGTTTTCATTGATTTATGATCTGGTGATGTTGTCTTTTTCTTCGATAAATGTAGCCGCTTGTGTAATTTCGGCTTTCAATCGGTCTAATAATGCACACTTATAGTCGCTATTGATTGTTATCTCTTCTTCCAAATGATGAACAATATACCTACCACTGGAATAAAAAACAGACGCCATAACCTTTGCGACTGATGGTAGATTCTTTGCACGCTTTGGAACGATTCTATTTGGTCCTACTCATTATTTTGAATATTTTTCGATTCTGATGTCTAGTGGTGGACCCATGATTCATCAGTAGTAACTATTCGGAGCAAAAAATTGGACCAATCACCCTTTAAGGGGTCCAAACAATACTGAGAAGTGCGAACACGTTCACCTTTTTTATCGATTGTTAGCGGACGTGGCAACAATATTTCTGTTTGCAATCTTATACCTAAAGCATCATGCAAAATTTAAATCCCCGACCCAGTTGATATGCCTATGGTGGCATCTATCTCACGCACTTTTATTTCCTGTCGTCCAATAGAATATAGTGGATTTTTTCGATGATTTCCCCGGTAGTCACCTCTTTTGGACTACTAGGGCGGTCTTCATCAAGAATGCTCGTAAGGCCACGTCTAAATTTAGCTGTCCACTATTTAACTGTTGCAATCGAAGGCGAGCGGTTACCTTGAACAGAATTCTGTTCAGATTCAATTTCTTCATTCGTTATTTCTTTCAAATGAAGGAACTTAATCACTGCTCGGTATTCAACTTTTTCAACTACTAAGTATCTTTCTCTCAATATTAAGTACTCTCAGCGGTTCTTCCTTGGAGCAAAATTTCTAAAAAACAGTTATTACCGGTCCCTGTATTTTGCGTTCACTCATATTAATCAGACGAATGTTGATTGAAATTCAAGAAGGTTCATTTTCTCGAATTTCTATTCAACTCAAAACCACATGTCTCTACCGAGATCATTACAGTTCAACTGGATCCTCTCAGCTAGAAATATCACAGATTCCACTTGTCATTCTTAAGGCGAGTCGGAAGGACATGATACGAAGAAGTTCGGCCAAGAACATGCATGAACTCATTTGTATAGGCATAATCCCCAAGCAGGAGAAAAGTCTCTTTCGTGAAAAGAGGCTGCGTTGAGCGTAACAAAGAACATAAGAACATACCTTGAATCCCTTAAGATTGTCGACTACACAGGCCAGAAGTGCGTCTCTCCCCACAGTCACTGTCACGTTAGGAATTGGCTCTGCGAATCTCGGGAATGTGTCTGTAACAAGCACTTTATTCAGACATTTTCAATTCAGGATTCAGAGATACATTTCATGGATGATGGGTAATGTGAAGTCGTTTCGTGTGCGGAAATTGGGGAGGGAGTAGATAGATAAAGTTCGACGTGCACTATATGACGAGTTACGGGTAAAAACTGAAGAATGAATCGAGAACATCCTGATACAGAGGAACTTCCCCTGATATTTCTAATCGTATAATAAATCACTACTATTCTCAGTAGGTCACATGCTACTGTACCTACCTACTGTGTTCCACTCATTCACTCAAAAAATGGATGAAGTTTGTTATTTCATCAATAAGTTATTTCAGGTTCGGTTTGATGAATTTTTTTTTTCAATTGTTGGTAAGCTCATTCGAAATTAGTTTTGAATTTTAAGAAATTTCGCTTACCAGCTCTTGATGAAAATTTGCAGCAGCTCAGTGATGCTCTAATTGATTGAAAATCTTATTGAGGGCTTGTCAAGACGAATTGCATCTGTTATCCGCACCTGGGCGGAAAACACTTTATGTTTTTTACTTTGTTTTTATGAGATCAGAATTTAGGGTTGATTTTGTGTAAGTACATTTATAGCCTTAGCGAAATTCAATGTTTTACTGAAAACCTTTATTCGTTACAATAATCAAGCTTTCAAAAATGGAAAACGCAATTATTGAGTCAAAATGAGAAACCACATGGTGGATCAAATAGAGCACACTACAGGTAGTTTTGAAGCTATGGTGAAAATCAGTATAAAATGACGTAAGGAAGGTTTTTTAAAGAGGAACTTCCCCTGATATTCCTTATCGTATAATAAATCACTACTGTTCTCAGTAGTTCACATGCTACTGTACCTACCTACTGTGGTCCACTCATCCACACAAAAAATTAATGAAGTTTGTTAACTCATAAATAACTTATTTTGGGTTCGATTTGATGAACTTTTTTTTCAATTGTTGGTAAGCTCATTCGAAATTAGTTTTGAATTTTAAGAAATCTCGCGTACCAGCTCTTGGAAATTTGCAGCAGCTCAGTGATGCTCTAATTGATTGAAAATCTTATTGAGGGCATGTCAAGACGAATTGCATCTGTTATCCGCACCTGGGCGGAAAACACGTTATGTTTTTTACTTTGTTTTTATGAGATCAGGATTTAGGGCTGATTTTGTGTAAGTACATTTATAGCCTTAGCGAAATTCAATGTTTTACTGAAAACCTTTATTCGTTACAATAATCAAGCTTTCAAAATGGAAACGCAATTATTGAGTCAAAATGAGAAATCACATGGTGGATCAAATAGAGCACACTACAGGTAGTTTTGAAGCTATAGTGAAAATCAGTATAAAATGACGTAAGGAAGGTTTTTTAAAGAGGAACTTCCCCTGATATTCCTTATCGTATAATAAATCACTACTGTTCTCAGTAGTTCACATGCTACTGTACCTGCCTACTGTGGTCCACTCATCCACACAAAAAATTAATGAAGTTTGTTAACTCATAAATAAGTTATTTCAGGTTCGATTTGATTAGTTTTTTTTCAATGGTAGGTAAGCTCATACGAAATTAGTTTTGAATTTTAAGAAATTTTGCGTACCAGCTCTTGGAAGTTTGCAGCAGCTCAGTGATGCTCTGATTGATTGAAAATCTTATTGAGGGCATGTCAAGACGAATTGCATCTGTTATCCGCACCTGGGCGGAAAACACGTTATGTTTTTTACTTTGTTTTTATGAGATCAGGATTTAGGGCTGATTTTGTGTAAGTACATTTATAGCCTTAGCGAAATTCAATGTTTTACTGAAAACCTTTATTCGTTACAATAATCAAGCTTTCAAAAATGGAAAACGCAATTATTGAGTCAAAATGAGAAATCACATGGTGGATCAAATAGAGCACACTACAGGTAGTTTTGAAGCTATAGTGAAAATCAGTATAAAATGACGTAAGGAAGGTTTTTTAAAGAGGAACTTCCCCTGATATTCCTTATCGTATAATAAATCACTACTGTTCTCAGTAGTTCACATGCTACTGTACCTGCCTACTGTGGTCCACTCATCCACACAAAAAATTAATGAAGTTTGTTAACTCATAAATAAGTTATTTCAGGTTCGATTTGATTAGTTTTTTTTCAATGGTAGGTAAGCTCATACGAAATTAGTTTTGAATTTTAAGAAATTTTGCGTACCAGCTCTTGGAAGTTTGCAGCAGCTCAGTGATGCTCTGATTGATTGAAAATCTTATTGAGGGCATGTCAAGACGAATTGCATCTGTTATCCGCACCTGGGCGGAAAACACGTTATGTTTTTTACTTTGTTTTTATGAGATCAGGATTTAGGGCTGATTTTGTGTAAGTACATTTATAGCCTTAGCGAAATTCAATGTTTTACTGAAAACCTTTATTCGTTACAATAATCAAGCTTTCAAAAATGGAAACGCAATTATTGAGTCAAAATGAGAAATCACATGGTGGATCAAATAGAGCACACTACAGGTAGTTTTGAAGCTATAGTGAAAATCAGTATAAAATGACGTAAGGAAGGTTTTTTACAGAGGAACTTCCCCTGATATTCCTTATCGTTTAATAAATTACTACTGTTCTCAGTAGTTCACATGCTACTGTACCTACCTACTGTGGTCCACTCATCCACACAAAAAATTAATGAAGTTTGTTAACTCATAAATAAGTTATTTCAGGTTCGATTTGATTAGTTTTTTTTCAATGGTAGGTAAGCTCATACGAAATTAGTTTTGAATTTTAAGAAATTTTGCGTACCAGCTCTTGGAAGTTTGCAGCAGCTCAGTGATGCTCTGATTGATTGAAAATCTTATTGAGGGCATGTCAAGACGAATTGCATCTGTTATCCGCACCTGGGTGGAAAACACGTTATGTTTTTTACTTTGTTTTCAATTTGATTTCATTAGATCAGAATTTAAGGTTGAATTTGTTTAAGTTCTATTATAGCCTTAGCGAAATTTAATGTTTTACTGAAAACCCTTTATCCGTAACAATAATTAAGCTTTCAAAAATGGAAAACGCAATTATTGATGTCAAAATGAGAAATCACATGGTGGATCACATAGAGCCCACCACAGGTAGTTTTAAAGCTAAAGAGAGAATCGGTATAAAATGACGTAAGCCAGGTTTTTTTAAACTGTTCATTAATTTCGAATGAACTTACCTGCAATTGAGAAAAATTTCAATCAAGTCGGACTTGAAATAACATATTTATAAATTAACAAACTTGATCAATTTTTTGCGCGGACCGATTATTTTGCCTGCGAGTGTATTTAAACCAGAGAAATACAGAAAATTTAATGACACTTCGCGATTATCTTCTTTAGAAAAACACAAAATCAACCGCTTTGCTTCTTCTTGTGTTTAAGAATTATAAACCAAAATTTACATATGATGAATTTCAACTTATATCATGCTCTTTTTCATAAGAACTCCTCAAAAAATCAGATAAAGCCACTTGATTTCTGTCAACAAAGTGTTTTCATAATTTGAAGTTTAGATCCTTATTATTATTGTTGAAGACTTTTCATTGGGTATTCGGATATATTTTGTTTTTTTATAATGTTTTTCTGTCAAGTCGAAAGAACAATCAGGTACAGAGATAATGACAAAAATGCAATTCTCCAAATGTCAATTCAGGCTTATAACTTGAAAATAAAAGAAGACGATGGTATTATGAGCTTCAAGGAAAAATATAAGTGCGACATGTCATTCATTTTTTTCTATCTCTTAGGTTTAAAAAGTTGTAGTTGAGGCATCACCAATTCTGGTAACCCTCTGCAGTACCATTTGACGCCCTACAAACAGTAATGATTTATTATGAGATGATTATGAGAATTTCAGGCGATTTGAATGTCTTAAATTGTAAGGAAGGTGATTATCCATGAAGTGAATTCATCTCATTTTTCATCTTGAAGGATCTTTATTTTATGACCAACCATCTTTCAACGATTATTTATTAATATGTTCCATCTAGAGTCTACACAATCCGATTAAAACATGCGGTAGTTGAAGCGCCTCATCATAAAGCCTTCGGCAGAATTAATTAAACAGCTAGTCTTGTCAGCAAACTACCCATCTTGTCGTTTAATTCTTGCTTCTACAACACTGGATGTAATCGGTAATCCACTTAATATTTCAAAATTCTTTCTTTCGTAATATTGAGTCTGGGTGAATTGAGGAGCTTACTGAAGTTTCGGAAACATAAAACAGATGTCACTTAGTTAATCGTGGCCATCAAAATACGTGTTCCTCAATATCCCAGACAAAACGAAACCAGTCCAAATGAAAATTTTCGGCGACATGCTCATTATAAACCTCACGCAAAATTTAGTATTGTTACAACTATAGAAAGTTCAATTGGAATAAAGTATCTACTAAATTCAATAACAAGATATCCGATTCAAGTGAAATTCATTTTGTGAATGAAATTTCGATTAATTCAGATTCTTTCTCATTTCTCCAACTTTGTATCGTACTGCAAAAAAAACAATACAAATACAAACAAACTCAGATTTTCTATGAAGTTATCTGCAGCTGAAAAATTGAAATAATATTAATCCCATTTCCAGCACCAAGATTGTTCCTTTCTCGAGAAACGTAGGATAAAATGAATTTTGAAGATATTTGTAATCACAGACATGACCCTTTCTCGAATTTCTCAACTTTCACACCTTTTCCTCTTCATTATTTCTTTATAACTGGAAGACCGTATAAATCCCCTGGAGGTCTAGCGACAAAAACATTACAGTCGGACTTCGAATCATTTTTTAAAAGTCGCTTCTACGGTCTCCGTTAAAACTTAAGAGTCCACCACAATGCCATTTTAAAGGACCTATGTGAGACCATAAAGGCTGCGGCCTCAAAATAAAACAATCTATCAGACTTTGCTTCATTTTCCAAGTTTGTCTTATTCTGCACAGAGCAAAATGTAACAAACTCAAATTTCCTATCAAATGACTCGCAGCTGCTGTTGAAAAAATGAAACGTATATAGTCCGTTCACGAAAGGTTGAGCATATAGTAGGCGTTTCTTTATTTATCTGAAGTTGGCAGTATTTACTGTCATAAAGTAAAATGAAGTCAACGTTGCCGAATGTACCCGTCTTCGTCCGACGAGCTTGCGAGTTATCAGAGAACTCTATGTAATATTGACAACATTGCGTATTAATTTGACAAGAAAATAAAGAACATAACCAAAAATTTTAATATACACAGTGGAATATGCCAAATTTCCAGGGCCAACCGACGGCTCAACCTTTCGTGAACGGAATATACATCTAATTCCCAGAACATAGATTGTTCATTTCTTGAGAAACCTATGGGGCCAAAAATTCTGACGATGTTTATAATTCCAAACATGACCCTCTTTCGAATTTCATAACTTTTACACCTTTTTCTCTTCATTGTTTCCTTATAACAGGAAGACCGTATAAATCCCTTGGTGGTCAAGCGACAAAAACCATTACAGTCGGACTTTAAATCATTCTCCAAACGTCACGTCTACGGTCTCCGTTAAAACTTACGTGTCCACCACAATGCCATTTCAAAGAACTTATGTGAGACAATAAAGGCTGCGGCAACCAAATAAAACAATCTATTAAACTTTTTCTTATTTTTCGAGTCTCATTCTGCATGAAGCCAAATGTAACAAACCCAAATTTCCTATCAAATGACTTTCAACTGCTGTTGAAAAAGTGGAACATATACATCTCATTCCCAGAACATAGATTTCTCATTTCTTGAGAAACCTATGGGGCCAAAAATTCTGACGATGTTTGTAATCCCAGACATGACCCTTCCTTTCCTGAATTTCTATTTCTCAACATTTACACATTTTTCTCTTCGTTGTTTCATCATAACTGGAAGAACGTATAAATCTCTAGGTGGTCAAATGACAAAAACCATTACAGTCGGACTTTGAATCATTCTCCAAACGTCATGTCTACGGTCTCCGTTGAAACTTAAGTGTCCACCACAATGCCATTTCAAAGAACTTATGTGAGACCATACCGGCTGCGGCCACCAAATAAAACAATTTATCAGACTTTGCCTCATTTCCAAGTTTGTCTCATTCTGCATAATGCAAAAGGTAACAAACTCATATTTCCTATCAAATGACTCGCAGCTTCTGTTGAAAAAGTGGAATGTATACAGGTCATTTCCAGAACATAGATTGTTCATTTCTTGAGAAACCTATAAGGCCAAAAATTCTGACGATGTTTGTAATTCCAAACATGACCCTCTTTCGAATTTCTCAACTTTTACACCTTTTTCTCTTCATTGTTTCCTTATAACTGGAAGACCGTATAAATCTCCTGGTGGTCAAGCGACAAAAACCTTTACAGTCGGACTTTAAATCATTCTCCAAACATCATGTCTGGGTCTCCGTTAAAACTTACGTGTCCACCACAATGCCATTTCAAAGGACTTATGTGAGACCATAAAGACTGCGGCCACCAAATAAAACAATATATCAGACTTTGCCTCATTTTCCAAGTTTGTCTCATTCTGCATAAGGCAAAATGTAACATACTGAAATCTCCTATCAAATGACTAGCAGCTGCAGTTGAAAAAGTGCAACATATACATCTAATTCCCAGAACATAGATTGCTCATTTCTTGAGAAACCTATGGGGCCAAAAATTCTGACGATGTTTGTAATCCCAGACATGACCCTTCCTTTCCTGAATTTCTCAACATTTACACCTTTTTCTCTTCGTTGTTTCATTATAACTGGAAGACCGTATAAATCTCTAGGTGGTCAAATGACAAAAACCATTACAGTCGGACTTCAAATCATTCTCCAAAAGTCATGTCTACGGTCTTCTTTAAAACTTGAGTGTCCACCACAATGCCCTTTCAAAGGACCATAAAGACTGCGGCCACCAAATAAAACAATCTATCAGACTTTGCCTCATTTTATAAGTTTGTCTCATTCTGCCTAATGCAAAAGGTAACAAACTCATATTTTCTATCAAATGACTCGCAGCTTCTGTTGAAAAAGTGGAATGTATACAGGTCATTCTCAGAACATAGATTGTTCATTTCTTGAGAAACCTATGGGGCCAAAAATTCTGACGATGTTTGTAATCCCAGACATGACCCTTTCCTGAATTTCTCAACTTTTACACCTTTTTCTCTTCATTGTTTCCTTATAACTGGAAGACCGTATAAATCCCCTGGTGGTCAAGCGACAAAAACCATTACAGTCGGACTTTAAATCATTCTCCAAACGTCACGTCTACGGTCTCCGTTAAAACTTACGTGTCCACCACAATGCCATTACAAAGGACATATGTGAGACCATAACGACTGCGGCCACCAAATAAAACAATCTATCAATTCGGGCCCGCTCCATCGAAAAAGTTGGCCGTTAGCTCCACGACGTCGTTTTCGAATCGACGCCAATGAATTAACTTGTCGTTTTCACACAGGCCAATATGTGACACATATGAAGTTTCCGGTCGGTCGTTATGATCCCGAGGTTTATCCCTATAAGTTATATTTTCTGCACGGGTCGTGGAGCTGATACAAGACGGATGGGACGCTTTGTAGTGTTGACAGTTGACGATTGGATAGCCTGGCTGTTTTCAGCATGTAATCGTTTGTTTTATTTCGAGAATAAAAAAAAAGTGCTTAAGAAAATGTTATTTCTTGACGAAAAATGAATTCATAAGTAAAATATAATTGTGCTTCGCTGTTCGCTGTTCCTAAACTCCAAAACTGCATGAATTTGTGCTATTTTTATCATTATTCAACGTTTTGGCCCGAATTCGTTCAGTTATCGGAAATAAAACACTTAAATTTGTAACTTCCAGGAAAGCAACTTTCGTTATCATTTGGTCATTTTTGACAGTTCTCAGGAACAATCATTTTTGACTTGTAAAAATAATTCATTTGATCTTTTTCTAGCTGAATCTTATCATTAATGCCCAAATTGTTTTGAGATGAATCGACGTTTGAATGATATAATTCTTGGTGATTGACATAAAAGTTGTCTTTTTGGGCGCTCGTTGTACTTGAACGTTTTTCCCAAATGTCTGTGATTTTCGAATTTTGAGCCGAAAATGGTCTCCAACTATGGGGTTCGACTTACTAATAATAAATTCGTGTTCCAATCCAATTATGTTCGTTGGGTCGTCCGACCGGCAGGCCGTTAGCATGCTAACTTCTGAAGGGATTGTCCTAGATTCTTAAGATTTTCACGGTGAGTTCGGCTCCCAAATGCAGCGGTTGAGTTTGTTAGTTAGCCAGGGATATTCAAAATTTATGTTCCTCAGTATCACAGACAATGGAGAACCAATCGAAATGAAATTTTGCGGCCACATGCAAGATGTTCATGCAGAATTTCTTGACCATAGTAATAAAAGAACCATAGAAAATTCAATTACAATATAGAAAAGATGAATCTTCATACTTTCATAACAAGATATTCAATTTATGCGAAATTTATTTCATGAATAAAGATTCACATACTGAATGTTTATGAAAAGTTTCAAGAGGAACTCGTAATCTGAACCATAGAATTTATTTATTTGATATAATTCCGGTCGTGCTGAAATTTTGCATTCATATTCTCACCATTATACTAAGTCCTATACAAAGTTTTGAGGTAATAGCATTATTGCTGCACCAATGAACAAGCACTCTAGAACACCCACTCAAGGTTTTTCTATAATTTGTTATTATATGAAGGGTAAAACGAATATGAATATGAAAATGGTATTATGTTACAAGTTTATTTATCGGGATGTCTCGGTCTGAAGGATCAGTGATGATATAAAATGATTCTTTAGACCGAGATATCCCGATAAATAAACAGGTTAGTGTGGACCAGGTTAGATTGAAAAGATTAGGTTGGACGCACACCGGAGTCGACAAACAGTCCTCGACAAGATAATCTGTCGAGACTCGTCGAGGTAGCAGTGACTAGCGTAGCGGTAAATGGAACCATCGCACACCAAAGGCGTCCTTCCTTCCTAAATAGATTTTCTGCATGAAATAAGTCAATGTTTTTAATGCAAAATCAAGCAAATTCAGTCTCAGTCAGCATGTAAAATTCGAAATTTGCTCATTGCATATTATCGATTTGCAATAGAAAATTCTTCATTTATAGGATGTACCCAATGACTACTAAAACTGTAGCCAAATAGGCTTTGCAATATTTTGATTACTCAAAACTCTTTTTCTGAATCCGAAGTCATTTTTTTTCAATCTACTTCGAATTTCGAACGAAACATACACGATTAATTTGATATGTATAGCCCATGAAAAGTAAACTAACGTTTCCCTCTCTTCGTCTCTCTGTTCTGTCTCATGCGATGCGGTGTGCGCCAACACTACACAACAATCGAAATCCGTCTCGTCGACTACTGTTTTGTCGAGGAGAGGCTTGATGTGCGCCCAACCTAAACCAATTGGTGCACTGAATCGCGCCGTTTCCACAACATATTTTGTTCTGTAGTGTAATATCTTGTTTTTCGTTTCTTGTTGCCATAAAGACTTTTATTATGATCGACGTAAGCCTTTCAGCGTAGAAAGGGTGTGATTTCTCACACCCCCTAGCGATTGGCTATGACACTCCCTACTAAGAGGAACATTCACTCATCCAGAATAGCAAGTATCAGGGAGATTGAGCTCTGAGGTGTTCGGCGTTCTTCTTCTCCTGGGTCCTGGGTTGTTCATCCTTAGTTGCTTGGTCCTGGATTTCTAGGTTGATGTCATGGTAGTTCCTGATGTCCATCGTGACTACAAACTTCCTTACCGTTCTAGCAGTACCGAGAAGTACTGTTTTCTGAATTACTTTGAATAGGTTTTCATCCAAATCTAGCTCCTTGAGGTTCTGGTACTACACATTCTCCACTGCTTTTCGATCTGTTCAAGCTCTCGACATTTCGATATTTTCTCAGCATATTTTTGACGTAAATTGTTGTTATTTGGGGTGGCTATGTCTATAAGTATTGCTTTCTTCTCTTTTTTCTTCACTAGAATAATGTCTGGCTTGTTATTAGCAACTGTTAAATTTGTAAGTACTGTGCGATCCCAGTATAGCCTGTAATGATGGTTCTTGAGTATCACTTCAGGCTGATACTTATAATATGGAATTGTTTCGAATTGCAGCATCTTCAGTTCGATGGCGAGTTCCTGATGAATAATGATGATGATGATGATTATCAACTTGAGGCTATTAACGTGGAGAGAGTGCGATTTCTCACACCCCTAGCGATCGGCTATCACACTCCCTACTAGGGGAAATATTCACTCATCCCGGATAGCAAGTATCAGGGAGATTGAGCTCTGAGGTGTTGCTTGGTCCTGAAATTCTCGGTTGATGTCGTGGTTGTTGGTTTTGCAATGATTCCCTTCATGGTTGTTCCTGATGTCCATCGTGACCTACAAACTTCCTTACCATTCTAGAAGTACCGAGAAGTGATGATGATGATTATCGACTTGAGCCTATTAGCGCAGAAAGGGTGTGATTTTTCACACCCCCTAGCGATCGGCTATCACACTCCCTACTTAGGGGATCATTCACTCATCCCGGATAGCAAGTATCAGGGGGATTGAGCTCTGAGGTCTTCGGTGTTCTTCTTCTCCTGGGTTCTGGGTTGTTAGTCCTTCGTTGCTTGGTCCTGGATCTATCGGTTGATGTCGTGGTAGTTGGTTTTGAAATGTTTCCCTCCATGGTTGTTCCTGGTGTCCATCGTGACCTACAAACTTCCTTACCGTTCTAGCAGTACCAAGAAGTACTGCTTATTGCATTACTTTAAAATGGTCCAAATCCAAATCTAGCTCCTTGAGGTTGGACTTGAGGCTCTTAGGAATAATTCCTGTGGTTGATATGAGAATGGGAATGGTTCTGGTACTAGACATTCCCCACTGCCTTTTAATCTGAAGTTCAAGCTCTCGATATTTCGATATTTTTTCAGCATATTTTCGACGTAGATTGTTGTTGTTCGGGATGGCTACGTCTATAAGTATTGCTCTCTTCTCTTTTTTTCACTAGGATTATGTCTGGCCTGTTATTAGCAACTGTTAAATTTGTAAGTACTGTGCGGTCCCAGTATAACCTGTACAGGTTGTTCTCCAGTATTACTTCAGGCTGATACTTATAATATGGAATTGTTTCGGACTGCAGAATATTCAGTTGGATGGCGAGTTCCTGGTGAAGTATTTTACAAACTGCATCATGCCGACTCTTATATTCATTTCCAGCAAACATTTGGCAGCCTCCTGTAATATGTTGGATTGTTTCCGATGTTTGGCATCCGTAGCGGCATCTATCGTCGGTGAGGGTCCTATCCTTCATGATATATTTCTGATAGTTTTTAGTCTGCATTACTTGATCTTGAATGGCAGAAAACCTTCTGTTTCAGGAAACAATCATCCAGAAGTCAGCCAGTAGTTCGACGCAGGAATGTCGACATGTTCCTGGATGACCTCGTTCAGGTGTCTTCCATGTAGGGGCTTTTCTCTCCATCTTTGAATTTTATCACTTTCCGTCTGTGTGGTGTTTTCATGAGGGTGCTCGCTTAGTAATATAGGTGTTGAACAATCTGCTTCAATCAGTATCTTATGTGAGTCCGATGTGTTTGCTTTATCTACAAAATAATTTCTCAAGTTGTTCATTTGTTCAGCCGCCGTTTTCTTTATGTCCGCAAAGCCTTGTCCGCCTTGAGTTCTTAGAATTGTTGTTCTTTCAACACAGGATTTAGGATGATTTAAAATCACTTGGCTTCACAGTCGCCAGAAATATTGGGTGTTTCCATCACTCGGAGAAACTTGCATTGAGGGCCTGATGTAGGGCAACTGCTAACATCTCAAAGAGTGAAAAGGAAGTAATCAGTGCTTTCAGCATGCGACTACTAGATGTCACCATCTGTTAGTTGCTACTCGATAGCTTCTTACAATTAGTGTTAAATGTAGAAAATTTTCAATAGGATGTTGTCTCTGAGGGATATGGGACACTGACGAGGCCTAATGAGGCCGAAACCGGTCTGTCTCTTTCCTCATTGACAACATCTTGAATTATCATCCCAGTCCGCCTGAAGAAGGTTCTGTGAGCCTATAAATTGAAGATTTAGGATGATGTTTGTTGGCCTTTAAACATAGTCTTCTCATTTTCCGTTGGAGACGATCGATATCTGTATTACTCCACTTTACGATTCCGAATGAGTAGGTGAGAACTGAGCAAGCGTAGGTGTTAACAGCTTTTGTTAGATTTCTGCTGTTCAGTTTTGTTTTCAGAACGCTCCTCATTCTTCTGGTGAACTCTGCTGTTATTTCGTCCTTCATCACTCGTTGGTCTATCCTTTGAGATTGCTTCATACCTAGGTATTTGTATAGATCACCTGCCAGCATTGCCTTCATTTCTTCTCCGTTAGATAAGGTGAGAGGTGTCTGTTGGATTTTTCCTCCTGCTATATTTAGGGAACGACATTTGTCCAGTCCAAAGTTCATGCTGACGTCTTTGGAAAACATCTCCACTAGTCGTAGTAGGCACTCTAGTTGGTCTCTGTTTGCTGCAATCAGTTTTAAGTCATCGACGTATAAAAGATGGTTAATCAACATATTGCTAGTGTTGCCTTTCAGATTGAATCCCTTTCTGGAGGATTTTAAAATAGTTGATAACGGGTCCATTGCCATGCAGAACCACAATGAACTCAAAGAGTCTCCTTGAAAAATTCCTCTCCTGATGGACACTGTGCCAGTTCTTATGGCTGTTCCGCTGATTTCGATGTTAGTGCGCCAAGTTGACATAACTGTTTTGAGAAAGCTCACTATTCTTGGATCTACTTTATAGATCTCTAAAACTTTTATGAGCTATTCATGCGGCATAGAGTCGAAAGCTTTCTTGTAGTCCAGATAAGCCGTGAACAAATTCCTCCTCTTCTTATGGGCTTGGTTGCAGATTATAGAGTCGATTATCAGTTGTTCTTTTGATCCCATTGCACCCCTGGAGCATCCTTTCTGTTCCGATGCAATTATATTATTTTGTTCGCAATGGGAGTATAGTCGACGTGTAATGCAAGATGTTATGAACTTGTACATAGTTGGCAGGCAAGTCACTGGCCTGTACGTTGCTAGATCGTCTGTGAATTTTTGGCAGAAGATAAGTTGTACCCTCTGTCAGGAAGGAGGGCATACTTTCTGGAACTCGTGGAATTTCATTCACTGCCTTAGTCAAACTACTATGCAAGCAGTTGAATATTTTCAGCCAAAAACTGTGGAGCCCGTCCGATCCAGGCGATTTCCAGTTGTGCATTTCTTTGAGAATATCCGAAAGCTCTTGTTCTGTGATGACCGTAAGGGACATTTGTTCGGTGTTGGTTTGAGTTTTCTCTTCGTTTTTTATCCACTCGGCATTTTTGTTGTAAGTGATAGGTGTTGACAGTTGTTCGGTCCAAAATTTTTCCATGTCATCCGTATTCGGATAGATGTTAGGGGAGTTCTGTTGTTTTCCATCCAGATGTCTGTAGAAATTTTTCTCCGAGTTTTCAAAAGAGATGTTATCTTGCTTCCTCCTGTTGCTCTCTTTATATATTCGTAATCTCTCGGAGTAGACACTGAGTTTTTGTTTCAGTGTGTCGATGCACTGCTTTACTGTTGTGTTTTCTTCTTCATAGCTTGAGTGCTTACGATTTCGATAGATAATCGATTCCACCAACGATTTCAGCTTGATTGTTTTGATGCCATTTTCATATTGTGTCAGCCTTCCTATGTTCTGGCGACAGCGTTGAACTTTTTCCTCCAGCCTTCTTTGCCAGTGAGGTAGGCGAGGTTGTGGACAGGGTTGATTTGAGTGCTGTCTTGGTTTGGTCTTCATGCCCAGCACTTCCACTACAGTTGTTGCGGCACAATAAAGGATGAGATGGATCGTTTCCAGTTGTGTTGCCATTGAGATGAATTTTGGTATGACATCAGTGTTCATTATCTTGAGGATGACCGCAAGCATTTTGGATGATCTGATACTAGGTAGTGTTGGTCTGGAGAGTGGATCAGTGCCGTTGTATTCGCTGAATAATCTGTGCATTGCTGATTGAAGACGTTCCACTAAAGCTTGTCGTTCTTCGTTCGAAATTTTATCGGCAGTTTCTACTGAAGTATGAACCTGAGGTGATGAAATTATTATTATTATCAGGTGAACATTAACGGTGAATAACCAATCCAACTATTACACAGGCCAACAAAATGAAAAAAAAAATTTGTTGCCAGAAATCTAACATCTGATTTTAGATGTTTTTATTGTGCTGATTCCAAAAATGCCACCAGATTTTTTCTATCAGCTCTAGTTTTTGAGATACACGTTATATATTTTTTCTGATAAAGGACAACAAATAAAGAGATAAATATGTACTTAATCATCAAAATAGAAATTTCCCAGAATCTTATTAGCCAAATGGATACCTGGAATTGTCCCTGACCCAATGTTCCTATACTAGGAACTACTCAATACAATGCTCTTAATTACTTTTATACCTGTAATTGCCTATGACCCGATCCTTCTATATACCTGCTTGGTTGTACTTGATTTAGTATATTACTGAGTTTTTTTATTGACAGTTCAAAACGTAGTTTAAAATGTATTCTTTTACATAAAGTTAACAAATATGGCTCAATTCCTATTGGTCATTCTACTACCATGAAGGAAGAATATGAAACAAAAGCATTAGTTTTGAGAAAAATCAAATACGAAGAACATCAGTGGTCAATTTGTGTTGATTTAAAAATGATTAACTTCCTCCTTGGACAGCAGAGTGGTTATACAAAATATCCTTGTTTTTTGTGCCTTTGGGACAGCAGAGCTAAAAATGAGCACTGGGTTAACAAAAATTGGCCTTCAAGAGATATCATGATTCAAGGAATACAAAACGTGATCAACGAACCTTTGGTTTCAAGAGAAAAAATCTTACTTTCGCCCTTGCATATAAAGCTAGGCCTAATGAAGCAATTTGTAAAGGCCTTAAATCGAGATGGAATTTGTTTTGGGTATTTGTCACGTGAATTTCTTGGCATTAGCACGGAAAAACTTAAAGCTGGTATATTTGATGGTCCTCAAATAAGGCAACTTGTTAAAGATCCACAATTCACCACATCAATGAACGAGACTGAATCTAACGCTTGGAGTTCATTTGTTCAAGTAGTACAAAATTTTCTTGGCAATCATAAAGCAGAGAATTACGTAGAATTAGTGGAAACTATGCTTTCAAATTTCAATATTCTCGGCTGTAACATGAGTATAAAAGTTCACTACCCCCACAGCCACCTAGATCGTTTTCCAGAAAACTTAGGTGATTGTAGTGAAGAACAGGGGGAAAGATTCCACCAGGATATTAAAACTATGGAAGATCGTTATCAAGGACGATAGGATAGCCACATGATGGCGGACTACTGCTGGAGCCTTCAGCGAGACTGCCCCAGTAAACTCCATTCTAGAAAATCGTATAAAAGAAAATTTTTATGTGATTAGTGACTAATGTAATTATGTGAATTAAGTTTTTGCAATAAATACTTAAATCTATGTGTCTTTGTTTTTTTTAACTGTCAATAGTAATATTATATATTATAACAGTTATAACGTAAATTAGGTATATACACAATTTTTCAAAAAATCTCAAAAACTAGATCTGATAGACAAAATATGAGAACTTTTTTACATTCTGCATCCAAAAATTACTCAGGAACAGTTAAAAAATCGCAGGCACATTCGAATCTTCTCAAGTAGCTTTCTGTAAGTTTTATTACCTTTTTCAAGGATCTACAACATGAAAGATCATGTAATATAATACAAAATGACTAGTTCTTTCGTTTCTCTAATGTACTTTTGTGTTGTAGATCCTGGATGAAAAAGTTAATAAAATTTACCGAAAGCTTGGATGATATGAAATATATTACTGATCCTTTAAACCGGGACATTCCGATAAATAAACTTCATGTGAACATTTACGGTCAATAACCAATCCAACTATAATGTCACATTCAATTATTTTTTATTATCATCGAAACCGTGCACCAAAGCAAGCATTATCTGAATAATCCAATCATCTTACGTTGGAAAAATCCTCAATGAAAGCATTATATTCCTAGATATCACGAACTGGACAAAATGCTGATTACTCCCATTCTCAAAGTCCGCATCATCCGTTTCATCACTCGATTTTCATCATTAAATCGTTCGAGATGCGTGGAAGCAATCCCAAATTTTTCCTCAAAATAAGCATAAAAATAAATTGGCAGAGAAAGACGAACACCGAACTGGCAAGCCTCGCCTCTTGTCGACGATGCAAATTGGGCAAAAGACGTAAAATGAAAATTAAATAAGGACCAGTAACGAGGGCTGCCTCTCTTCCACTCCGCAGAAGTGGAGGAGCGATAAGTGCTCCTGCCCCGGCTTCCGGTATAGTTGTCCTTCCGGTCTGCAGAGCCCTGCATCATCGGAGAGGTCCTTTTCCGACGGTGTAGCCCCTAGCGGTGCTCTTCCTAATGAGGAGACGAAACGAAAGGTGATTTTAATTATTGATATAGAAGAGGAGCAGATTTTGTCATGTTGAAATGCTTCTGAATAATTGAACGCGTTCCATCCGTGCCTCAGGGCAGGTATTTATTTGCATTTTAATAGGCTTATTGTGTGGGCTCGTGAGTTACACTTGCGTTGTTGAGGGTGGAAAATATGGGTACGAAGAGGAAAATGTATTTCATCCGATTGAAGTTGAAATTTGAGTTAAATCATTATATTTTCTCAATTCGTTTTCTCTTCGACGTCTGGACTGCTAGCGGTCTTAGTTTTCTTTGAAATATCATCAGAGTACTGGCAAAAAATCAAAACTTTTGGCTAGAGATTGAATTTCTGGCGTGTACAAAAAAGTGTACAAAATTTCAATTTGTGAACAGAAAAAAATAAGTAAAACGTTGGTCAGAATAGCGCCATGTGCATGGTTGATTTTCCATTTTGAACGATTTCGTGGAAATTTTTGTGCTCTTCCTAATGGAATGGCGAAACGAAAGGTGATTTAAATTATTGATATAGAAGGGGAGCAGATTTCGTCATGTTGAAAGGGCAGGCATTTGTTTGCATTTTAATAGGCTTATTGTGTAGGCTCGTGAGTTACACTCGCGTTGTTGAGGGTGGAAAATATGGATGAGAATGTTTTTCATCTGATTGATGTTGAAATCATTATATTTTCTCAATTTGTCTCATCTTCGACATCTGGACTGCTAGCGGTCTTAGTTTTCTTTGAAATATCATCAGAGTACAGGCAAAAAATCAAAACTTTTGGCTATGGATTGAATTTTTAGCTTGTACAAAAAAGTGTACAAAATTTCAATTTGTGAATAGAAAAAGTTAGTAAAACGTTGGTCAGGATAGCGACATGTGCATGGTTGATTTTCCGTTTTGAACGATTGCGTGAAAATTTTCGTTCTCTTCTTAATCGGATGCCAAAACGAAAGGTGATTTTAATTATTGATATAGAAAAGGAAGGGTCATGTTGAAATGCTTCTGAATAATTGAACGCGTTCCATCTGTGCCTCAGGGCAGGTATTTATAGTAGGTAAGTAAGTAAGTAAATTTTTATTTGCAGAAAGTATGCATATTGCATACCATTAAAACAATCATACAGAAAAATAACTCGTTTTTCAACAATATCTGCGAAAGGGACACTTACAACAGTTTAAAACTGATTATGAGTAAGTTCCCAAGAACTACAAAATTCAGGGGAAGAAAAATAAACATATTTCTGCACCTGGCAGATTATATAAACTTGTACAACTATGAAAAAATTGTATTCAATAGATACTGAAAATAATACATACAAGCAGAGCGATCACAGAATATCTGAAAATTGCAATTTCAAAAAAAAAAAACAAAAAAAAGCGTACTGGTAAGAAATCGAACGTTTTGGCTAGGGATTGCGTTTTATGTTCACAAAAAAGTGTACGAAATTTTAATTTGTGAACATAAAAAGTAAATTGAATAGTGGTTAGTATACTGACACGTGTATTAATGATTTTCCATTTTGAACGATTGCGTACAGTTTTAAGCCCTTTCCCTGATGAGGAGACGAAACAAAGCAATTCTAATTATTGACATAGAAGAGGAGAAGATTTTGTCATGATGAAATGCTTCTGAATAATTGAACGCGTTCCATCCGTGCCTCGGGGCAAGTATTTTTTTGCGTTTAAATAGGCTCATTGTATGTGCTCGTGAGTTACACGAGGGTGGTTGAGGGTGGAAAATATATGTACGAAGAGGAAAATGTTTTTCAACCGATTTATATTTCAGATTCAAATCAAATGATTATATTTTATCAGTTCGTTTTATCTTCGACGCCACGTCTGAACTGCTAGAGGTCTTGGATTTGTATGAGTATTCATCAGACTACTGGATGAAGTCAAAAGTGTTGGCTATGGCTTGCATTTCACGCTTAAAAAAAAGTTCACGAAAAAGTGTACGAAATTTTAATTGACGCACAGAGAAAATAAGTGAAACAGTGACAAGATAGTGACCGGTGCATAGTTGATTTTTCAGTTTGAACCATCGACTAACTAAACGGGGAATAGATGAGACACTAGTAGAAAAAGCTTCAACCCCATCTGTTTTTGTTGAACATTACACATTAATTCGTGAAAAAGCTCAATTGAAAAAGGAATCTGTATCGTAAAGCTGCCTCAAAAAGAATTCTGTAGTGCACATTTTGAATAGGTAGGTAGGAACTCCCATATACAAGAGGCAAAAAGTTATTTGAAATTCCATTTCCAAAAGGAAATCAGAAATGGATTCGTGCAAGTTATCGACGACTGAGGAAATTTATTTTCATGAAAATAATACCTGCAATTAACTTTCATCTGATTTTCTTTTGGAATCGAGAAATGAGGATCAATAATCAAATTCTAGATAGAATAAAAATTTATTAACTGAAATAAGTATCACCATTTGAAAATACAGATTTATTTCATGAATATCTTATCAATAAACTAATAATTGCATTGAAAACATTCTCAAAAACTAACTATAATGAATTCAATATGATGAGTATTTACCTACTAAACTTATTCAGTACATGAAAAACTTTTTTGAAAACTATCTTTATTCTTATAGGTAACAGAATATAATATATAGTATATATTTTAAAATTACCTTCTTGCATCTCGATTTTCACATCCAATAACACAGCATGTCTTCACTCTTAGGCAGGCATATCGAAATTTATTATATTTCAAAAAGAACGTGCCAAACCACTCCTTGTGTCAGTTGACAATTCAAAGGTTTTTTGATAATAATGATTTTACATACTTACTATTTTCTCGATAGGATTTCCATGAATGCAACGACATCTAACTATCAAATTGAAAATAATTTTTTCGTATATTAGTATCCAACTCTGATAGATGGCGCGGAATATACGAGTGGCTCATCTATTTTTTTAGTTTGTCTATGGTTTGAACGATTGCTTGGAAATTTCAGCAGTGTCGCTAATGAGGGGTGATTTTAATTATTGATACAGAGAAGGAGCAGACTTCGTCATGTTGAAATGCTAGTGAATGCTAAATGAATAATTGAACGCGTCCCATCTGTTTAGGGTTTTGTCGTCGGTAGAATTACTTCAGGAACAAAAAGCCTAATCGTGTTCGTGATGTTTGAAATAAGACACAGGGTAAAATATTTACAGCTGGTGTATTTCTTCGTGGACGTAAGCTGGTTACTTACGTGGTACGAGATCGAGTACGAGAACGAGAATAATATTAAATACTAGCTGACCCGTGCCCACTCCGTTGGGCATATTGTTAATAATCCTTTTTTAGTACAGAGTGTTATGTTTTGATTTCTAACTGCCAAAAAAGAGGGTTATACGCAGGGTCAGTTTGTATTTGCATGCTCATACAAAATTCGAAAGTAAATTTGTCCGAAAGAAAAAACATTGGAGGGATTTGCGATAAACGAATTCCATGGGGACCAAGTGGCGAGAAAAGTTAGTATGGTAATGGTGATTTTAATCATTCAAAACTTCTCTGTAAACTCTATTGGATGTAATGTTATCATTTGGTAGCAAAATATATTGTTTATCAGGAGTTCTTACCCGAGAGAAGCCAACATATAACTGCCCATAGGAAAAACACTCAAGTCAATGCCCACCAGAGAGAATGCTTGACCTTGGGACTGTAGCTTTTTAAACGGCATGGGTAAATCAGTGGGAATTATGGGTATCCGCGGAATATAAGCCTGTTGTCCCACTGCTGGCCCTATGAGAATGGTCGCCACGATTATATTGTCCCGTAACTTTTTTGTAAGCAGCCTTGTCCCATTACACATGTTGGGGGTGCTCGAGTTTCTTAATAGCATGATAGGAATGCCAACTTTCGTGAGGAAGTAAACCAGAAGGGTTCAAAGAATTTAAAAATTCTTGGGGATAGTTCACTGTATCCTCTATACTACACACCGTATTAATAGACTCATAGTGTTTGACCTGACCGGGAATTTTCTCTAAAATGAGTTTATTTATTTCATTCACTGTATCGTCTCTGGGTGACAATATAGCCCTAGAACAAAGCCAATGATAACCTCTCTCCAATAAATTTTTAAGACCGGGATATATTGCATCAATAAGATGTTCCAACCTGTGCAATATGTGTCCTAATGTCTCGTCAAGTTTAACGTCATTGCTGTTGGTATTAGAATAGACAATTTTTCCCTTGCCAAGATTGAGTAATTGACGCAGAAAATCGTCATCGTCGTTGTCGCTCAAATGGGCTCTAATGTTTGTTCGTAAATTGAGAGATGCAGCCGAACTCCGTAAGTGAGATGATTTTAAGCATGCTCTGATGATATCGGCGCTTGTTCCTTTTGTTACTATAGACAGTAACGCCACCCATTACAGCATCAGAGTTTCTGAGGTTTTTGAGCGTTCGGTTTACTTCTTCAACATGAGCTCTATGACTCATGGAACATTGGTCCCATATAATTCAAGATGTTTCTCGTAAAAGTTTCCCGAGTGGGTCATTTTTACGTATGGAACAAACTGACGGTTGATCTAGTTAGACTGTCAGAGGTAGCTTAGAGGTGGAGTGTGCTGTTTTCCCATCATTTAACAGAGTAGCGGCTATCCCCGAAGAGGCAACGGCTAGCCGCTAGCCCATTTCTCCCGGATTGTCTTACTTTTCCAATGCCTCCCAGGGCGTTAAGAAAGAAAGTTAAACCTCTGTTATTTAGCTCAATGTCAATTATTGAATCAAAAGCTTGTCTCTGACTAATTTCGGTACATTTTCATCAATAAGAACTGACAACTTATTGGTATCGTACGAACGTATCAGTAGTATCCGTTCCATTGTTATGTGACCGAATGTCGAAAGTGTACTAATTACGTTTCAAAAAATTCAATTTCGGAAACGTCCGCTGCGTAAGGAGCCGACCACGCGACCATAGTATAGACAGGTGTATAGGTGTCTATACTGTGACGCGACTGACTGACTGAGAGTGAGCCCAGTCCAGAGCCGCGCTTAGATGTGAAATGCCACGCCCCCTTCTCCCGAAACGAGCACGAAAGCGAATCGAACTAAACCGGAAACAACGCGCGCGCGCCTTCGGCTACTTCGGCTTTTATACGTTTTTTACCCGATTCACTTTGCAAAACGGACTACCACGTGAAAGCCTTCTTATTTTTCGGTTTTTTATATAGCCTATGGCACTCTAGAATAATGTGGCTTTCTATTGGTGAAATAATTTTTAAAATCGGTTCAGTAGATCCCGAGATAAGCCCTTTCAATTGGATAAATATACAAACATACAAACACACAAACTTTACCTCTTTATAATATTAGTATAGAGTATAGATAATACTTACAGGTTACGAGACTGAATAATTACTATTATTACGAGGTTCGAGATACTATTATTGACTTAGAACTTAAAATTCGGGGGTATATAAACCCTAAAATATCCCAGGTAGTTGGGATAACCGATAGGGGGGATGAGCAGCGTTGTCACGTTGAAACACGGTGGACAAAATACGTTCAACATGCCGCCCCCCTTGAAAGGTCGTACCTTTCAAAAAACAGAGGTTACTTACAATTATTAAACTACTTAAAATTACAGAACTATATACAATAAACATTTAAAGTTAACGGTACAATATTTACATTATTTTCGTAATATATACAAATTGTTCTTGATGTGGCAGTAGACATAGCTTGGCTACAGAGCGTTTAAACACAGAGCACTTTGTTTTTGCCTTCACCACACGCACAACATTGTCTTGACCAGGATAGACTTCGACAATTCTACCCAAAAGCCAATACCAGGGGGGAACGTGATCTTCTTTCAGCAGGACCGAAACACCAACGGTGAGCTCAGGATCTTTCGGGAACTGCCATTTCGTGCGCTGCTGCAAAGTGGGGAGATATTTCTGCACCCAACGGGACCAAAAGCCTTGAAACATCTGCTGCATAAGCCCATACCGCTTCAGATGATTCCCTTTGGTGTCGTTTAATTCCACTTGTGGCACAGCACAGCACTTCCAACTCGTCAGGTGCAGTCGAGAGGGCTACTGTAGGTCGAGAATTCAGAACAGCCTCAACTTGTGTCAAAACCGAGTAAAATTCCTTATATGTTAACAATTGACCTCCCACTATTCTTTTCAAGTGGTGTTCGTACGATTTCAAGGCGGTTCCCCTCAAACCGCCAAAATGAGGTGACCGAGCTGGTATAAAATGGCAATCAATTTTGTTGATACTTAAATAGTTTGAAAATTCGTCGTTTCGAGTCATATTTTGAATGGCCTTCAACTCGTGATTAGTTCCGAAAATATCGAAGTCCTGACACTCTGTATTGATCAGGCAGGCGGGTTTGGAAATTTTGTATTCCACTTCAGTAGCGGGGTTTCGAGCATAATGTGCGATATTTGTAAGCGAGGGCCTTTGAGATTCGGATCGAGATGAAAATGATGGACTGTTCCACCATAATGACGAGAAATCTGGATCTCTGAAGCGAGATCCACGAGATATAATGTACGCGTGATTTTGTTCGGACGAAATGTAAGGCCACTTGTCAACTATAGTCAGCTGCTGTATCTCAGAGACTAGATTGGCCACGAATTGACATGAAATGTTGTATACGATTTCTTGATTTTTGTTAAATATTTTCGAGTTATTGTTGTGTTTGTCGTTAATGATTTCACCTTTAGAGAAATGGATGTGCGTTCACAATAGCTTTTCGATTTGAGTATCGGTCACTCAGTAGTTTGAACGCTTTGAAATAATTGGCGTCCGAAACTGGCAACGATTTAATTACCTGGGCTGCCTCACCCTTAAGCGACCCTAGCAGGTAGTGAAATTTCTCGATGTTTTTGAGGTTCTCATTGTTATGGACCAGTGTAGAGAAAGTTTCGTAGAAACTTTGCCATTGACTGTCAAGACCGAAAAATTCTGGGATTTTCAGAGCAGGTAATTTAGGGGCACGTGAACTAGGCTCTGACTCAGAACTAACGTTATTGTTTCTTACTGAAACGGGTGGCGTCGAATGAGCTTTTAATATGTTTTTGGCTTTAGTAATAGCTTCAAAATATTTGTTTTCGAATGATTCTAGCTCTTTCCAAGTCGCCTGTTCATCGAAGGTTTGTTCTAGCGATAATTCCACTTCGATTTCCAATTGTACCGATTCAAATTCGGACAATATATCATCTATGTTTGCGAGACGAGTTTCGAGTTGACTCAGATCTCCGGTGTCGAGTTGAAAGTCATTCAAATAAGTTTGAAACTTATTGAGCTTGTCTTCAATTTGGCCGGAACAAAGTTTCAATTCATTCATTTCAGTCGACATTTTAAGTTAATGTACGAACGTGGAAACAACTCAAATGATATTAGGAAAAAAAGTTGATATAAAAAACGTGAAAACAAAACTTGAAGTGGCGTTAGGGAGAAATATCGATTTAAAAAACGTGGAAATACAATTTGAACTGAGGTAAGAGAAAAAATATCGATTTCAAAAACTTGGAAACAACTTAAACCGACGCTAGGGAATAAAATATCGATTTAAAAAACGTGTCAACACAACTTGAACTGACGTTAGGGAAAAAAATATCAATTTTAAAAACGTAGAACTTATGTAAGGAATAATACGGCTTTTATGCAAGTATTGGCAAATTCATGAATCAAGAACTACAGTAATCCTGAATTGACTAACCTTTCGATTTTCGAGAGTTTTCTTCTTCGTTATTGAATTCGAGTCTGGAGCTGGTAAAGCTTGTTGTGTTTTCGTTTGACACTGGAACTGCTTGTTGCGTTTGAGTCTGGCTCAAAAGGCACGTGGACTATACGATGATTTTTTCGTTGAAATATCGGGATCGAAGGACCAAATGTTTAGGTTATCCGGCTCGAAGGACCAAATGTTTAGGTTATCCGGCTCGAAGGACCAAATGTTTAGGGTTTTGTCGTCGGTAGAATTACTTCAGGAACAAAAAGCCTAATCGTGTTCGTGATGTTTGAAATAAGACACAGGGTAAAATATTTACAGCTGGTGTATTTCTTCGTGGACGTAAGCTGGTTACTTACGTGGTACGAGATCGAGTACGAGAACGAGAATAATATTAAATATAATACTTACAGGTTACGAGACTGAATAATTACTATTATTACGAGGTTCGAGATACTATTATTGACTTAGAACTTAAAATTCGGGGGTATATAAACCCTAAAATATCCCAGGTAGTTGGGATAACCGATAGGGGGGATGAGCAGCGTTGTCACGTTGAAACACGGTGGACAAAATACGTTCAACACCATCCGTGCCTCAGGGCAGGCATTTATTTGCATTTTAATAGGCTTATTGTGTGAGCTCGTGAGTTACACTTGCGTTGTTGAGGGTGGAAAAAATGGGTTCGAAGAGGAGAATGTTTTTCAACCAATTTATATTTTAGATTTAAATAATCAAATGATTATATTTTATCAGTTCGTTTTATCTTCGACGCCACGTCTGGACTGCTTGAGGTCTTGGATTTGTATCAGTATTCATCAGACTACTGGATGAAGTCAAAAGTGTTGGCTATGGCTTGCATTTCACGCTTGAAAAAAAGTTCTCGAAAAAGTGTACGAAATTTCATTTGACGCACAGAGAAAATAAGTGAAACAGTGACAAGACAGTGACCGGTGTATGATTGATTTTCCATTTTGAACGATTGCGTGGAAATTTCAGCAGTCTCCCTAATGAGGGGTGATTTTAATTATTGATACAGGGAAGGAACAGATTTCGTCATGTTGAAATGCTTCTGAATAAGTGATCGCGTTCCATCCGTGGTTCGAGGCAGGTATTTATTTACATTTTAATAGGCTTATAGTGTAGGCTCTTGAGTTACACTTGCGTTGTTGAGGGTGAAAAATATGGTTACGTAGGGAAAAATGATTTTCATTCGATTAATGTTGAAATTTCAATTGAATTATTATATTTTATCAATTCGTTTTCTCTTCAGCATCTGGACTGCTAGCGATCTTGGATTTGTATGTAAATTCATATGAATACTGGATGAAGTCAAAAGTTTCAGCTAGGGATTGCATTTCACGCTTGAGAAAAGTTCACGAAAAGTGTACGAAATTTCAATTTACTAACAGAAAGAATAAGAGAAACAGTGGTCAGGTTAGTGACATATGTGCATGATTGATTTTCCATTTTGAACAATCGCTTTGAAATTTCTGCTTTTTTCTTATCTATTGACTTCGATTTCTTGATCTATATCTGAAATTGATGATTTGAAAAACTGTTCTACTCATTTTATGAATTACAATTGAGCCTTATGATTCTTGTATGGTGATTCATTTCAACTATCAAAAGATTCAGGAAAAATTTTTTTTACTCAAAAACAATATTTTTTTAATGAATAATTGCTACTGAATAACATTGTGTCCATGTATGCGACGCAAAAAAATTGTTTCTAACATCAGTTTCATAGTTTCAAATTCCTTATACCTACATCAATACGTATGCTGACAATCGTATGCAAAAATGTTGTCAGTTTTTTAAGAAAATATCCAACTTCGAATTTCACCGAATATCTGAAAAATTTTTCAATTAATGGATATTTAATTATGAATGGAGAAAAAGAATTGAAGGACTAAGTGACCAACTCGAAATGAAATATGAGCCCATCATTAATATGTATTTCAAAAAGTTACAAAGCTATGACATATCGTACTTTGGTAAATGGGAGGTTATTGCTAGTTGTTCGCAGAAAGATCAACTAACGAAATAGTGATGATTCAATAATTTAGACTGTGTACCGAATGTGTAGTCCGTTCACGAAAGGTTGAGCTCATAGTACGCGTGTCTTCATTTATCTGAAGTTGGCAGTATTTACTGTCATAGAGTAAAATAAAGTCAACGTTGCCGAATGTACTCGGCCTCGACCGACGAGCTTGCGAGTTATCAGGGAACTTTATGCAATATTGACAACATCGCGTATCAATCTGACAAGAAAATAAAGAACATAACCTAAAATTTTAATATACACAGTGGAATATGCCAAATTTTCATGGCCAACTGACGGCTCAACCTTTCGTGAACGGAGTATATTATCTAGTTTATACAGGGTGATTTATTTAGAAAAACCGTTTATCATATAAATTTTCAAAATTAAAAAACTACGCTTCTTTCTCAACAACTCTATATTTTAGAGATGGATAGACTATTCTCTACGAAAATGCGTGAACTGCTTTCATTACAATTAAGTTAAATGAGAAGGTTAGTAAGAGCAGATTTCAGAAACATTCAACAACCATATACCGAGTGTTTCCATTGAAAACTACACACTGCTTATTGTCACTTCACCCTATATACACTTTTCACCGAAATTCCCGAATGCGTTGCTATGATTAGTATCAACTGAGAGTAGGCCAAGAAGTAACAATAACAATAATTTATTGATTTCCCATATAACAAAAATATGTAGAAAGGAAAACAGGTCATCCAAAAAGAAAAATTTTCAAATAATCCCTACAATAAAATTCTTCGATATTGTACGGCTCAAGCATTAAAAGAAAACGATATAGAGACTTCCCGAAAGACACATGACCATATTATATTTGAATTTCTACTGGTAAACTGTTAAACAGTTTAATGCCCATGTACAGGGTATCCCATTTTGGGCACTTTTACGAGATATCTCCGTTATTTTTAACGTTAGCGGGATGCGGTTTTCGCGACAGTGTGCTTCTTTTTTGTGAAACTAAAGATGGCGCAATCAGTTTTTGCATAGCTCTCTTAGTTTTTGCTCTACAGGGCGGAAATGAAAAGTATCACTTTTTAATCACCTCCTGTATCTCAGTTGTGCTTAAACTTGGAGAAATGGTTGAAACGCATTCCTCTAGATTTTTTTCCGTAGAATCCAGTGGCGTAGTCAGTTTTTCAATTAAACTTTCCGTTTTTGAGTTATTGAGCAAACATACGTTTTTTTAAATTGGACACCCAGTATATTATTTTTTATTCTTATCAAGCACAACCTCAGCTTTTCAAAAACATATTACTTAGTGCATTTATTTTCAAAACCAAGCTCAGAATGCAAGATTTTGTAATTAAATTGTCAATAACTAAGTAGTAGGCTATGACTGTTTATTAAAAACAAAAAATAAATGTCAAGATTTCGTTAGAAATCGAAAATGATGTTAACATAATATCTAGATCACAAACAAGCATGTCATATTTCTCGTGATTTTCGTAAGCAGCCGTAATGAGAAAAACTTAAAACTGAATCATTAATATGATATAATAAATAATAAAAACTGAGAGAACTGTAAACTTTTAAACCAACCGACAAAGCTTTGACATTTTTTTTGTTTTTAATAACAGTCATAGAGCCTACTACTTATAGTTATTCACAATTGAATTACAAAATCTTGAATTCTGAGCTTGTTTTTGAAAATAAATGCATAAAATAATATGTTTTTGAAAAGCTGAGATTGTGTTTAATAAGAATAAAAAATAATATACAGGGTGTCCAATTTAAAAAACATATGTTTGCTCAATAACTCAAAAACGGAAAGTTTAATTGAAAAACTGACTACGCCACTGGATTCTACGGAAAAAATCTAGAGGAATGCGTTTCAACCATTTCTCCAAGTTTAAGCACAACTGAGATACGGGAGGTGATTAAAAAGTGATACTTTTAATTTCCGGCCTGTATAGCAAAAACTAAGAGAGCTATGCAAAAACTGATTGCGCCATCTTTAGTTTCACAAAAAAGTAGCACACTGTCGCGAAAACCGCATCCCGCTAACGTTAAAAATAACGGAGATATCCCGTAAAAGTGCCCAAAATGGGATACCCTGTACAAATGGTCCCTTTTCAGTTATAGACAAAGAATTCACCGGAAAAACAAATGGTGCATTCTTGTAGTATTATTTACATTTAAATGACTACAGAAATATTGCTGATGTTTATGCATGAACATCAAGATCTTATATATTATGTACAGTCCATAGATAGTCAAAATGTTATTTTGGTTGAACCTATTACGACATGATTCTCTGAAACCCAAACGAAATATTACTCTCAAGGCCAACTCTTGTGTTTTCATAATCGGATGCGATGCAGAACTGCTTCCCAAAAAAATAATGCCATAACTTAATTGTGACTGGAACATAGCATAGTGAACCGTTTTTAATACATCAATTTCCACCTGATCTCTAAGAACCCGGCATAAATAACCGATTTCAATTTCTTATTGATTTCTTCGAAATGGGTATAGGTAATATTTCTTGAAACTATCTATATGAACTCCCAGAAACTTAACACATTCGCTGATTGGTACTTCATTGTTACTGTAGTTTATGCTTTCTGGATAGGTACGATTGGTTCAATCAGTCTTAAAATTAATACATTGGGTCTTATCATTATTAATTACTAGCTGATTTTCAATACACCATTCAATTACCTATTGACCTTTTTAAAAGCGCAGGCTGATATTCATTGTAATTTCGAATATCACAGTTGATAGTTGATAGTTTACAGAGGGGTTACAGTTCACTGCGACCTTTAGGTCTATTGTGCCCCCTCACAGAGCTGTTCTGGCCAAAAAACCTTCACAGCTCGCCTTCCAGTTCCAGAGATCTAATGAAATCTAGTAACTGTGAAGACTTCAACGAGGCTAGTTCCTCACTCTTACAAGTTTCTTGTCCAAGGCATTTCCTCCTCAGGCTCGTAATGCCAAGATATCCGTGACTAGGTGAATGGGGGTTTCTTCCTCCTCCCCACAGAACCTACACTCGTCAGTGTCCGACAATCCCATCCTCAACAGGTGCTTCCTAAGGCGACAATGTCCTGTAAGAAAGCCAGTGAGGAGGTGCAATTGCTTCTTACCAAGATCCAGATATCTTTTGGATCCCGCTGTCTCGAAGTTCCGAAGGAACTCAGTGGAATGATCCATCCCTGGGAGATTCCGCCAGAGCTTTTCCCTCTCGGCTTTCTCCTTCTCCAGAAACTGCTTCTTATAGGTACATTTAGATATACCACAAAAGGGTTCTGGGCCAAAGAGTGACATTTGTGCGCCCTCTTTGGCGAGTGTATTGGCCTCTTCGTTTCCTTCGATTCCCGAGTGGCCGGGAACCCAGATTAAAAAGACCTTATTTTTCTTGCCTATCTCGTTGAGTTTGTTCCGGCACTCCCAGATCATCTTAGAATCGATGACGTAGGAGCTCAGTGCTTTAATAGCAGCTTGACTATCTGAGTGTATGGCTATATCACAGTTCTGATAGTTTCTTTCTAGATTTATATCTAGACATCTTTCAATAGCTAAGATTTCCGCTTGAAAGACGCTCATATAGGAGCCCAGCGACAGTGCACACTTGGTGCTTTGCCCGTATATCCCGGCGCCTGCTCCTGTAGAGGTTTTGGAACCATCTGTATACCATTTTACGGTATTTTCTTTGAGATTATAGTCGGTGTATTCCCGTTTTCAATCATCTCTTTTACTTAGCAATGTCATGAAGTTTTTCTCAGTGATTACTTTCTTAATCATTGAATCACTAGGGAGATTCGCAGATGAGATGTAGTTATTCAGAGAGAACCAGACTCTTTGATTCTTTATTCTCTCATTACCTGCACCTTCCTTAGATATTCTGAGAATAGCTACCCTATCAACCACTAGATGTAGAGGTGTGAGGTCCGTAATGACCTCTAGAGCCCTAGTTGGAGACGTTCTCATAGCTCCAGAGATGCACACACAGGCAAGCCTCTGTACTTTACTCTGTACTCTGTACTCACCTGACTTGCCTTGGCAAACCAGGTTACTGCCCCATATGACGTACATCCATCGCAGTATTTTTGGGTTACAACCCCAATTTTTGCCGCATAGACGTCTGCACGCCATTAGAGCCCTTTTATAATAGCTCTGACAGTAGCAGTATCAACATGCTTATTCCACAGAAGTTTACTATCCAGTGTTATTCCTAGGTATTTAACTTCTGACTTCCACTCCAAGATATTTCCGTTTAAATATAACGTTTTCATGTCGGGAAGTTTTCTTTTCCGAATGAACGGAATTACTACAGTCTTGTTTGGGTTGATGTTCAGCCCCACAGACAAGCACCACTGCTCAATAATTCTAAGGCCTTTCTGCAGTAAGTCGCAAAGAGTGCCTTCGAATTTGCCTCTAATCATTAGGACTATGTCATCAGCATAGCCTACACATTCGAAGCCAAGCTCCGTTAGCCTATGTAGTAGTTCGTCCACCACTAGGCTCCATAGAAGGGGAGATAATACTCCACCCTGAGGTGTCCCACGAGTAGCCATGACAGAGACAGATTTACCAAATATCACAGTTTTACGAGTTCATTAATGTTGATCATTCCAGTGTGCTTGAAAAACCAGGAAAGTGACTTTATTCTCTATGGTGACGCAACAAAGTACTCAGGTTGAGTATGTGGTATCATCAAGATGGTAGCCCGTCGCATAATATATTATATTATAGTTCAAAAAGCTTCGATTTCCATCAATATCATTTCTATGATGAATTTCAGTTTATAAATTCCCGAATAATCGAGAAAAACGTTAATTCAGCTGATTGATAATTATTAATCTAACAAGCAGTGGTTGTGTCGAATTGGTTTCTTCTAACTATATATAAGCAGTAATATTTTTGAATTAACATGAGTTTTGAGAATGCCTTATACCATTTCGAAATTTGTGCGCAGCTCATCAGGACCATTTTCCAGAATAAAGACAAAAGTTATTTATAGCATTCTCATCGAACGAATTGTTAAATTACCGAAGAGTATTTACCATAAAAAACTAACGGATAATAACAATTTGTGAGCGACCTACGCAAAAAGTAACGTTGGGTTGTAGAACGATTTGTCAAAATAAGAGGGAGCTTCTGCTGGTAATACTTTTTTTGGTATTGTTTCCATACCTTTCCAAAGCCCTCATGTTTAATTTTTGTCAGTGTCCATTATTCTGGACACCCTGTTGAAAATTTTTGCCTTTAATCAGTATCAGTATTATTATCGTATGATCTCCTTCAATTGAATTTTTAATGCTTTACCTCGGCTTGAATAAATTAGAGACTCTCTCAGGGCAGCTTCTAAATTTAATAATTTTAATTTATTCGATGAATTTCGTTAGGAATAAAATGAAAAATTTCCGTATGAAAAAGAAGAATCAATTTAATGAACGAACCAAAACTGATAAACAACAATCTAAATCCACTACTAAAGCTACTTGTTACAGTTACTCTTCTTGAAATTTTCAACTGGAAATCTTGTTGGTTTCTGTATTATGATCCACTTTTTAATAATGTAGGAAGGAACCCGGCCGATTTTCCTTGATTTTGATCATCTTCTTTCAATTCAATCTGACCGCTTCTTTTTTTGATAATTGATATTTTCTTCTGAAGCTTATTTCCGATTATGTTTTAGGAGTACTTTTCAAATTCGCTTTTTTTCCAATTCTTCGTTTTTTCTACTCTCCATGGAAACAATGAATTTTTCTGCATTGTTCCATTGAAAATTCTAATATCTCATGCTCCATGGACTATTGATTTGAAAGGGTTTCTCCTTGACAAATTGGTCAAAGATATATTAAATAATTTTGTTGGTCTCTCCTCTTCAGTTTGGTTCTCTTCTCCTCCTAAGGATTTTTCCTTGTATAATTTAAGTCTACCTTATAAGAAACAAATTCTAAAAGCTGATTAATACATCTTACACATATTTTTACACTATATACTGATTTCCTATATAACTTTGCTATTATCGATCAAAATTCATCAAATTTTCTATTCTAGGTTCTCCGATGCTTATAGAAAATTAACGACAACATCATTCATTCAAATCATTCTGGAAGTAGACAAGACCTCTTGAGGTCTTAAAGAACTGCAAATTCCAGGTCGGCATTGGAATGAAGATGGGTACCTTCAGGCTCATCCAAGGTCCAAACCGTAACACGAGTGCCACGACCTTCTCGAATACGAGGGCTGCTCCTAGTGAGGGGACCAGTGAGGAGGTGGAGGGCACTCGGATCATGGAGGAGGAACCCTCCAACCCGACGATGGAGTCGGGCAGTCTAATGGATGTGGACTCTGTTGGGGCTCCTGTCGGGCTCGTGCCTCTTGTTGCCCAAGCGGTGTCCTACGAGACCGATGGGCGCGGGTGGCGTGCGTTGGCGGGGCACCCGTTCAGGGCTCCGCACCACCGGACACACCCGCTGGATCTGCGGGACAGCTGGCTGACTGAGGATTCTTCTCTCCTCATGGCGGCCAACACATATGTTACGCAAATAAACTTGCACCACTGTATTGCGGCAACCGATATTCTCCGGTTGCAGCTGGCAAAGGTGCAGACGTTTATAGCTCTGATTCAGGAGCCCTGGATTAGAGGTGGCGAGGTGAGGGGTCTCTCCTTCAGTGGAAGTAGGTTCTTCTGTTCGCCCAAGGACACAAATCCGAGGGCGTGCATACTCGCTTCTTTTAACTTGGGGGCTCAATTATTGAGAAATTTCTGTTTCAGAGATCTAGTAGCGGCCTGGTTTACTGATTTCAGGGGACCGCTGGAAAACTTGGTGGTATGTTCGGCATACCTTCCACACGACTCTCCGGATCCATCACCATCGAAGGAAATGGAGGAGCTGGTGACATTCTGTAAGCGGAAAGGCTGGCCTCTGCTCATTGGATGTGATGCGAATGCGCATCACATTCTGTGGGGCAGCACTGACGTGAACGCCAGGGGTGAGGCTCCAGCTGATTCCCTGTTCTCAACCAGTTTACACCTTCTCAATAGGGGTGACGAACCTACCTTCCTTACGTCAAGTAGAAGGGAGGTTCTTGACGCCACTATGTGGAGCAGCTCCATCGCTGATTGCATCATGGATTGGCGTGTAGCCACGGAGGTGATCTCACTGTCTGATCACCGGCACATCTGCTTCACCATCAATGAAAGCAGCCCGATAAGGAATCCGGTAATTTTCAGGAACCCCAGAAAAACAGATTGGTCCAGATATCTGGCATTTCTCTCTGAAAACCTGGGACAGGTGCATCTCAAACCTAGGACTTCGAGAGAGTTGGACACTGCAGCTGAGAAGCTTCAGGAGACCATAATCTCAGCCTATCATAGCAGTTGCAGTCCCCAGGTTCGTAGACCGAAGGGTCGAACGAAATGGTGGACTCCTGAAATTAATGATGCCAGACGCACCAGCAGGCATCTCTCAAGGCAATGAGATCAGGCCTTGCAAGTGACTGGGACGACTATAAGTCGGCCCTGAGATTGTACAAAGGACTTATAAGAAAGTCCAAGCGAGAATCTTGGAGGCGCTTCTGTAGTGATATTGAGGGTGCGCCTGGAGTTAGCAGGCTCAGGCGGGTCCTCTCTGCTGGGGGCCCTCCGAGGATTGACTACTTAAATCTTCCTAGTGGGCAAAAGACGGGCTCAGAGGAAGAAAGCTTGAGACATCTCTTAGAGACGCATTTTTCTGCCTTCGCTGAGAATGAAGACACACAGGGGGTATGCCATCGTCGGGCCTCATACGGGGACTGGAAGCTGGCTGCACGTGTGGTTACACATTCTCGACTTCGTTGGGCGATGAACGGTTTCGAGTCTTATAAAGCAGCTGGTGAGGATGGCATTGTTCCGGTTCTGCTCTCCAAAGGGCTGAAATTGATGACCTCCCCACTGCTTTACGTTCTCCGTGCGAGTCTGGCTCTAGGACACATTCCATTGTCCTGGAGAAAGGTGAAGGTAATTTTCATACCCAAGCCTGGAAAACCATCGCACACAAAAGCGAATGACTTTCGATCAATTAGCCTCTCCTCGTTCTTAGTCAAGACACTGGAGAGGTTGGTGGAAAGACACATCAGGGACGATGCTTTAGTGGCTATACCACTGCACCCCTCCCAGCATGCGTATCAGCTTGGCAAATCAGTAGATTGTGCTCTTCACTCAGTTGTTAACTGTATTGAGGACGGAATACATAACAAGGAGTACACCCTAGCTGTATTTCTTGATATTGAAGGTGCTTTCAATAACACTGCGTTTGGTGTGATGCAATCTGCGTTGGCCAGACATGGTGTTCCGCCTACTCTTTGTCGGTGGACGGGGTCTCTGCTTGGTTCACGTAGCATCGTGGCTCGGCTAGGCGGCTCCACCATAGGGGGCTCACCAGGAAGGGGATGTCCGCAGGGCGGTGTTCTGTCTCCGCTACTGTGGAATCTTGTCCTGAATGAGCTCCTGGTGGAGTTGGTGAGGGCTGGGTTCGTTGTGGTGGCCTATGCGGATGACCTAGTTATACTAATCAGAGGTAAGGTAATCAGTGTCATTATAGACCTGATGCAGAATGCTCTGCGACGGGTTGAACGATGGTGCTTGAAAAACGAGCTATCGGTAAATCCTAGTAAGACAAAGATGGTTCTCTTTACTAGGAAGAGGGTGCCTAGGAACATACGACTTCCCAGTCTGTGTGGAGTTGGGCTCACTCTATCCGAACAAGTCCGTTATCTCGGGGTGATATTGGACCGCAAACTTGTGTGGAATAAACACATTGAGACTCAAACGAATAAGGCCAATGTTATATTCTGGTCTACTCGGAGGGTGCTAGGTAATGGATGGGGCTTCAAACCGCACATTATGCACTGATTGTATACTGCCGTGGTGAGGCCTTTCCTAACCTATGCCTCTATGGTGTGGTGGCCTTCTATGGAGAGGGCCGTCAACCAGAACATTATGACTAAGTCGAGGATTCTCATTGAGAGACCGTCCTCGCGACCTGAGGTCAATATACTTCTGTTGCTGGAGAGGAAATAACTCGGTCTGGTGACTGGTGCATTGACTGGTCACCTGTTTAACAAACAATTAAAGAGAATGGGATTGACGAGCTGCTCCCTATGCCGGTGGTGCAGGAGTAGTGATGAAACGGTTGAGCATATTTTGTTCAACTGTGGTAACCTAACTGAGTTAAGGTCAACACACCTAGGAAATCCAACACCTACTATTTCCATGGTGAGAGAGAACTATCCTGGCAGATTCGCGACATTTCTGTCTTCGTGTCTGAGGAGCTGAGTCTCTATAGAACGATGCGGGTGAACAATGGGCCACTAGGCCTCAGTTCCGCCGGAAAGGCACCGCACAGAGAAGAAGAAGAAGAACGACAACATTTATTAACTGATGACATGCTGGATTGATTTTGAAAAGTTATTTTCTGTGAAATTTATCTGGATTGAAATATTTTCTGTAAATGATTCAATTGGAAATAAATAGGTATATTTTGGAATCTGAAAAATTTTTCATGAAAAGGATTGAAAATATATGAAAATGATAAGCTTACAGTGTTTTGAGGTAAAGTATTGCTATCAAATGAAATATAAATGGTTATTCTTTTGTCAAATGGGTTAAATTCAAGGGAAAGCATTAATCATACTGGATATTGCATTGCATTTTCTTATTAAAAGTGGTAATTCCATACCTGTATATTCCTTCTTCTTTCAAATTAATAAATAATTGTTACCGTTTTCCTCCTAGATTATTTTACCTTCAATGGAATGAAAACTTTTCTAGATTCATGTAACTGACATTTATGAGAATAATGTAAACGTCAATACCTTCTTCAACGAAAACACGTGTGAAGTTCCTTCTTTCACTTCGGGAAAATCTGATAATTCCCATACATTGACCGCATTTTCTTGTACTTCAACACAATCGTCTCTTTCGATTCGGCGGAAACCCTAAATAAAATTTCATCGACAGCTTGGCTGCAGAACGCGTCTGCAAAGGCCAGGTCACCATTGTGTATTCAGCGTGCCTTCGTCTACATTAGGCAATTCACATATAAAACGCCTGCCTTAATCCCGTTTCCCTTTTTATTAGATGTAAAAAAGGTTTGCATAAAGGAAAGTCGTATTCTCCCATATCCCGCCAACCTGGTTTGTGTGTGAGGTATAGGTTATTGAGTACATACAATTCTGATTTTTTTATTCTCCATTGACAAAACTGATTCACAGTTTGATTTCTCTTGATATTTGGCAAATTCGTTCATTTTGGGTGTTAGTCGATAGTCTCGAACCCCGAATAAAAAAAGATTATACAGGATGCCTACTTTTAAAGTGGACAAACTTCGAGGGGTCATTATACAACAAAAAATGTCATATAAAACATGGCCGAAATTTTGACGGTTTTTCTTCAATTCAACTTTTCTTGATTTCAAGAAATATTTCTAGTTCTTTCTCTGAAATGATCATTATTCAGTTTTCCTTGTAGTCTCATCCAATTTGACCACATATTCGGAAAGGGCAGTGAATTTGCTACAAGATGAGAGAGTATGTGTGCAGAAAACACTATCATTGCAGGCGTGATAAGGAAAAGAATATCACGATTCCGAAGTTAACAAAATAAGTCCTATTTTTACAATGTTTTTTTCGTTGAATTATCAATAATTATGCACACGCTTTCTCTTCTGTGTAAAATAGCTCATTTAGTGTACTTTCGAATTATATATTATGTATATCAACTTTTGTGCTAGCTGCGCATTTTCCGCTAAAATATCATGGCTAACGAAAAATTCAAAAAATTCCGAACCTAAATTTACTCTATTTCGAAGCTCTTCGGGTTCGAATTTTATGTAGTTCAAGAAAATCATCAATTCATCTTTAATCTAAATAATAACGAAGAAAATGAACTCCTTCTTCAATACAGTTGACACATCGTTTTCGTACTGATTCTATAACTCTACGGTATTCATAGCATTTCTGACACATTTCTGCACAACACAAGTTCATTCTCTTGATGACATCCTTCCAAGTTTGGAAGCGAATTAGATATACATTCTCTTCCAAAGTATTCTAGACATAAAAATCCAAAGGAGTAAGATCGGGGTTCTCTGACGTATCTTCCAATCCGTTGAATCCCAATATATTCATTAAATGGATCTTCCTATTACGAATAACGACTAAGTATTAAGTGCGAGGCAGTCATTCATTTGAAACTAGACATTTTATCTGTTGGACAACTGCATTCCATCGAATATGTCTGTCAAGTTGCTCTGGATTGATCTGATGAATTCTTCAGCATGAAAGTAATCGGTAAGTATAAGAAAAGTTCTCCTCTCATGACTGCCAACCTCATGTTAACTCATGTTGGAAATGAGAAACAATAGTCGCATGAGCGTTTTTTTTCTGTCATACATGTTATTTTCATAAATTAATCCCACCTGATTTCGAGAAAGTGACCACATCAGTCCTTAATATTCTATTGCCCCCACTCTCCTGAATTCTTCTGGTACCAACTACAAAATGTGAGTCTGGTCTCAGATAACAGATAAATTGATGATTTCCATAAAATTACACTAAGATGCTTATGCTTTTTTCTCAACAGACAATAAATATAAAATATATCAAAGAAGACATAAAATTACAATAAATCACAAAAGCTACAAAACAGATTAATGTCAATTTCTAACAGATACCTCACAAGAAGATATACGAAATAAATAGTAAACACATAAAAAAATATTCGATAGGAATAACAACAAAAAATTATGTGAAGATGAAATCTTTGAAAAAATTACATAATAAACTAATAAATCCACAAATAAAATAAAACGCGTAAGTGAATACAAAAACAGAAAATTTCAGTTTGACTTGAATGCAGAAACAGAACAATAAAATAACTAACAAAATTGTTTTTTCAAATTATAATATGAATTCCCCGGGCGAGTACTTTCTTTTTTAGTACCTATACTAAAAGTATTCATACGACGAATTCAAATTTTATTTAACAGAGCAGTTGTGCCAAACAAATGAATTTTTGCGGAAAAAAATAATCATACTATGACGAATTTTCGTCAGGTATATGAGGACTAAAATAATCAATTTCATTCGAGCATTGAAATAACATATTATATTATCTTCTTTATATTCCTTCGACAAATTGGATAAATAATATGTTATACCTCAATATAAATCGCCTCAGATTAAAATCATACTAAAGTTTTCCTTCCTTCTTAGCGTTAATTAATTACAGGATGCATAAGCTAAACAAAATCAAAACAAGTTTCATGTTTAACTGCTGAACTGTTAATTCAATTTTCTTCCAGAGTAGACATCTTCCTTTTCATAACTGATGACTTCTCGGATAAAATTAAATATCATATCAATTCTGTAATGGTGAAAAAGCATTGTGGATTCCGAAAATTATAAAAATGATTACAATTGCATCGTGGGTATTAGCAAGGCTTTTTTTCATCCATGTTTTTTGCATGATGAGTTTATCATATACACATCTGAAATCTCAAATAGAGGAAAAGTTCATAACAGTATATTTATTTTGATAACAGTTTGGATATGAGTTTTTAGGTATCCTCAAAATAGAAATTGCCTCAAATCTACTGAAACGTACCCAGCAAATGCTGACAATTCATGAAGATAAGAAAATTGAAGAAAATCCCTGAGCGGGTGCTTTTGAAAGCTCGCTCATTGTTGGAGCAATAATGTTATTTCCTTAAAATTTTGTATAGGACTTAAGATTCATGCTAAGTACCGGGTTTTTCAATATAATTTGACCCCCCCTTCAACTTTGTTACTGAAGGAGATACAAAAAAATGTTTCGTATAAAAGTTTCACGAAATCAACTGAGGTTTTTTATATGAGTTCAGAATCTGAAATATATACAGGGTGGCCAACATATCGATGGCAACTTCATTTTTTCAATTGGAACACCCTGTAAAATTTTCCATATTTGGTTAGCTCTTTTTTCCCTGATTTTGAATATGTGACACATGTTGGTCTATCTTTCTTATTCTGAGCGCCACAGAGTTTCAAATTTCAAGAACCATTTGGCATAGCGTTTTGGAAGTTCGTGAATATTTAGGCGGCCAATTCGATCTTTGGATTGGTAATGGCGCACCCATTTCATGGCCACCAAATAGTCCCGATTTAACTCCGTTGGGCACGTTTTTATAGCCGTTCCTGAAGGAAAAAAATTACTTCAGCAATAATGATAAATCAATGAAAGCGGATAATAATATTAATGATATGAAATCAACCAATATTAAACCCATCATTCGGAACTAATCCCGTCAACACACAAAGAATAATGATAATACACATTATGGTAATGATTAAAAACAAATTTTGAAGCTTTAATTTCTGACTCGACTCAGAATCAAAATAATGCTATCATAAATAGTCTAAACAACTGGAGACAACGATATTAACTATGTGTATTGAATGAATGTGGTCATTTCGAGCAATTTCTTTAGTTGATGTTATTCTTACCATACTACCGTAGTTTATTAATTTTCATCGGTTAAGTTGCAAAGTATTCATTCTAAAATAATACTTTCAAGTAGATTGCTTGGATATAAAGAATTTCGTAGGTATTTCACATATTTTTTTATTCAGTGTCTTCATTCCAAAACTTTGAAACTCTGAAAATTGAAGGGACACATCCACATATATATTTACACACATTTATATTCGAGATCAGGAGGAAATAGCCTATCGAAAAAAGGAAGAATATACAGGACAAGGTGTCCCATTTGAAAAAATATAGTTATCATAACTACAAAAATGAGTATTTTCAGTTAACGCACTCTGCCACTTGTAAAACGATAACAGATCTTGCCTGATGGTTCTTAAAATTTGAAACTCTGTAGTTCTCATAATAAGAGAGATAGATCAACATATGTCACATATTCGAAATCAGGGGAAAAAGAGCTAGCCAAACATGCAAAAATATACTGGGTGTTACATTTGAAAAAATGAAGTTGCCATCAATATGTTGGCTACCTTGTATATATTTCAGTTTGTGGAGTCATATCAAAAAACCTCAGTTGGTTTCGTGAAACTTTTATTCGAAACATTTTTTTGTATCTCCCTTAGTAACAAAGTTAAAGGGGGGTTCAAATTATTGTGAAAAACCCGGTACCTGAATGAAAAATCTGAGCACGATCGAAATTATATTCTTGAAATTTTTCAAAAAATGAAATATGATGCCATCTTCTTGAAATTTTGCATAAACTTTCAGTAAGTATATCAATCTTCATTCATAAAATCAATTTCCCTCCAATCATATATCTCGTTACGGAAATATAAAGATTCTCCTATTCAATATTCCAATTGATTTTTCTATGGTTCTGTGCATTTTGCATGTGTTCATTTAGATTGTTTGTCTGAGATATCGAAGAACAAAAATTTTGAATGGCCACATTTTATGGAACTCCGTGTACGATTTGGCTGGTTAGCCAACCTAACCGCGGCATTATTTGGGCACCGAACTCACCCTTAGAGTCTCAAGTCTCTAGGACTATCGTGCTAACGGTCGGCCAGACATAATTGAATTTAAGATAAAGGAAAAATGACAGAAAAAAAAAATTTTTTGCCTTTAAGGAGGCTAACCTAACAAATTTTTGAAACATAAGGCCGAAACCGGTCTGTCTCTTCCCTCATTGACAACATCTTGAATAAATCATCCCAGTCCGCATGAAGAAGGTTCTGTGAGCCTATAAATTGAAGATTGTATTCATTTCGATGATTACTATTTTCAATTTATCTATGTTTCAAAAATTTGTTAGGTTAGCCTCCTTAAAGGCAAAAAATTTTTTTTCTGTCATTTTTCCTTTATCTTAAAATCACTTGGCTTCACAGCCGCCGAAAATTGGGTGTTTCCATCACTCGGAGAAACTTGCATGAAGGCCCTGATGTAGGACCACTGCTAACATCTCAAAGAGTGAAGAGGAAGTAATCAGTGCTTTCAGCATGCGATCTGTGATGATTGAACTTCTCATTTTGACACTACTCATTACTAGATGTCACCATCTGTAGGATAATACTCGATAGAGTCTTACAAGTTGTCTTAAATGTAGAAGTTTTTCAATAGGATGTTGTCTCTGAGGGATATGGGACACTGACGAGGCCTAATAAGGCCGAAACCGGTCTGTCTCTTTCCTCATTGACAACATCTTGAATAAATCATCCCAGTCCGCATGAAGAAGGTTCTGTGAGCCTATAAATTGAAGATTGTATTCATTTCGATGATTACTATTTTCAATTTATCTATGTTTCAAAAATTTGTTAGGTTAGCCTCCTTAAAGGCAAAAAATTTTTTTTCTGTCATTTTTCCTTTATCTTAAAATCACTTGGCTTCACAGCCGCCGAAAATTGGGTGTTTCCATCACTCGGAGAAACTTGCATGAAGGCCCTGATGTAGGACCACTGCTAACATCTCAAAGAGTGAAGAGGAAGTAATCAGTGCTTTCAGCATGCGATCTGTGATGATTGAACTTCTCATTTTGACACTACTCATTACTAGATGTCACCATCTGTAGGATAATACTCGATAGAGTCTTACAAGTTGTCTTAAATGTAGAAGTTTTTCAATAGGATGTTGTCTCTGAGGGATATGGGACACTGACGAGGCCTAATAAGGCCGAAACCGGTCTGTCTCTTCCCTCATTGACAACATCTTGAATAAATCATCCCAGTCCGCATGAAGAAGGTTCTGTGAGCCTATAAATTGAAGATTGTATTCATTTCGATGATTACTATTTTCAATTTATCTATGTTTCAATAATTGAATTTGACCACAGATTCGTTATTAGAGTGTCGAACCATATCACCCCGATTACACTAAGCTCACTTCCACGGCAGGGAGCAGGGAAGTGGGCAGCGCGAGAATGTAATCACTACACTTCCATGCTGCCTCCCATTGCCACTCGTGCTGCTCTACGCTACCTGAATTGGCGGTTTTTCGTAAGGAAGTCATAAGACCGGCAGCGTGAATAGATGTAAGTGATTGAATTTAACTAGGTTGCCGTGGAATTTATTTGTCCGTCGTTATCGACACTTGGTCGCAAGGGAAATGTTGCAGCAGAGTGTGAATGCTCACTGCCTTCGATACTGTCGCAGAAGTATTTCGGGAATTATTGCCGACAACTCGAGCGCCAGTAGAAAGGGCTGAGTGTAATTGAGGCTTATCGTTTGAGACCATTTTTGGCTCATTCGAAAATTCAGATATTTGGGTAAAACGATAAACCTCGGTTAAGTAGAACGAGCGCTCAAAAGTATGGAATATTTTTTTCGTTGATAAAACTCACCATGACTGAAATCTCCAGCAACTGCCAATCCGTTAGCCTCTACGTTTCTAATGTGACGCCCTGTAATAATTCAGAATTAAAAATGGGTAAATCAAAGAACAATTTCTGCTGAGATGTTTCCAGAAATTGTATATGGTGTTATTTCGTAGCATATTCAGTTGTAATTTCACAAGAGCACGATAAACAATATTCGATTATTTCAAATATGGTTCCAAATAATGAATGAATATTTTTTAATAATAATAAGTTTGCTCATGAGTGACAACATACTCACAGCAGAGGAGCGAGCTGAAAGATTTGCAATTTTTTCTTCTTTTCTTCGTATCTATTTTACTTCTTTTTTTTATTGTGTCATTCGAAAGATAATTTAATTCTGAATGTTTCTTCTGAATACCATGTTTTTTTATTTCTTATTAATTGCAATCTGCTTGTTTTATGTTAATTCTATTCCATTTATTTTTGCTGTATTGTGACAGTATGCCTTGATTTAGAGACATAAATATGATTGTGTTTCTTGAAATGGAAGAGACTTTGTAGCAAACTATTTCTCAATAATTCTATTTATATATTATCATAATGGCCGCTATATACATAGAATATATAGATTGACATGTTGCATTTATTATCAAAAAACATTTATTGTTATAAAATAATATTCGATTGATATAATGTTCAAGAAATAGTTTGCTACAAATTCTCTTTGATTTTAAGAACACAATCATATCTATGTCTCTGAATCAAGGCATACTATCACAATACAGAGATAAATAAATGAAGTGGAATTAACATAAAACATGCTGCAAGTCGCTCACGGCGAGGAATAGAAAAAATGGTGTTCAAAAAAAAATTAGGAAACTAGTTATCTTTCGAATGAAACAATAAAAAATGTAAGTTCCAAGAAAAAATATTTTTGGAGGCGCCGCGACGCCAGGCTTCTCAATTAATTTCTTCGACTTTTATGCACATCTAAAACCAACATTGACTTGTACCAAATACCGTCAACAGAATAAAGGAATATTCATCCCTTTTCGAGAAAAATTAGGTTACCAAGATAAGTGGATCACCATATAAATGAGTTTATGTATATACATTATGAAACAAATTTATTTTGTCAGAAGAAAAATTTGTTCCATAATTTTGACAAGCACTGTATGATCATCTTTATGCTAATTTCAAAACAACAGATAAAATATATGTATATAGCTATCACTAAAACAATAATACCTGTAAAACAAACCTAATATAAAGATGCTATAACAAGTGTTATTTTTGTCTTGAAAATAAAAAACCGTAAAAAGCGTTTTCAGGAGATGATGTGTTATGCCTTGGCTAAACAAGGGATTGGTCCATATAAACCTCCCGAATAAATAGATCATCGCTTATAATTTCGCAATATTTCGAAATTTTTTGAAAATGTCTTACAAAATGTTGAATATATTACGGAAGACAAGTATAACAAGTACAGTTAGTGTCAATTCACACAGAAAAAAATCACTCTATTTTGCTTCATTTATTTGTTGGTTATGTCTATAGCCAAGAACTTCGAAAGAAGAACATCTTGAAGTATTCGCAGCGTCTCTGTCTTTGATGAGTTTACTTATAGTTTCGAAGACAATATTTATTATCGATCACTTCAGAGGACAATTATACTATGCTTCATTAAGACGTCATATCATACCGATTTATGATGACAATTCCAACAAGAGGCTTAAGATTGCAACAAACTATTTATGAAAAGAATATAGAAGCAGTTTTTTTATGATACCTATATCAGATATATTCACTGAATATCCTGTTCTTGAATGAGTTTATGTTTCATGTTGAAATCGAAAACCTTCCTTGAAATTTCCATGGTTTATACAGGTGCACAAAATCTGTCCACCCGATAATTGGACTTCCTGAAGTATTGATCGCCTATTCAGAATCATCAAACTCAATCAAATTCTAAACTACTAAAGCTTTCGCACAAGTAGATATCGCCGTTCGTTGGGAAATTGCAGCAGAATGCACGATAATTCTGAAAATTATTGACGTTTCCAGATGGGCATAAAATCATCATTTTTTTATGTCTAAAAGGCATAATTCATGAGCCGAACAGAGAAGGAATTTTATGCGTTGAATAGAGGTTCAAACAATTCTTCGCATGAATTGAAATGGAATTGAAAAAAATCCGATAAGAGTTCTTCAATTCCAATGGTGAATACGATGACCGAATTTTCCACGTTGTTAATCTGCCTCTTATTATCTGAATTATTTTTTTCCGAGAGATTACCTCTTTCATGAGCATAAGCCACTTGACAAGGCAAAATTGCTGGAAAGCACGTGAAGTAAGAGGATCTTATGCTCGTCCATATTGTGAAAACGGTCATTGTTAGTGCAGGCTGGAATTTCGTTGCATCTACAGTTTGTGTAATGCCCACTTTGAATTGCCCGTCCTGGCTACGTAGCGATCTGCAGCAGGCTGCTACCACAGCCGTCTAAAGTACAAGCCCTGAACAGCGAAATATGGCAACGCCGCAGGGAGGCCAGCCAGATGAAAACAACACATAGGCTTTACCGCCTTACCGGTTAGTTACCCACGTGGTGCGTAAATCTATGCGTGGTATCGTTTCTGGTGGCTAAATTAGTGAAAACAGTGGGTGAAAATCTCGGTGAAAATAGTGCAATACCGTTTTAAGTGAAGTGAAATAAAGTTCAATTCGATTCTGTAACAATACAGAACAATACAGGTGATCCCAACTACACAAGTAGTTGGGATCACCTTTTGAGGAGATGGTACGGAAATGTTGTGTTTCTGCTTGCAGGAGCAATTATTCCTACCTGAAAGATCGAAAATATGTGAGTTCTTTCAAATTTCCTAAAAATGAAAATTTAAAAAAGTTATGGGTAAAATCAATTCCAAGACAAAATTTTGATCCGTCCCCTTATATGTAGTTCAGTTTGTATCAATCATTTCGAAAAGAAAGATGTAATTACAGAGGAAAAGTATTTAAAACCGGACAACCCAAAACCAACGCAAAAATTTTTCCCAATTTACCGAAATACCTTTCGAAACCGACTCCAAAAGAAAGGACCGATCCGCAGTTGAGAAGAAATGATATTATTATAAGACAGGAAAATGAAATAGAAAGCTTCATGAACTCTGATATTATAGTAGATTTTGATGACGTTTTTAATAATTATTCAAGTAAAATAGATATTTCAAGTTGGGAGATTAAGAAGGTTAACAATGCAATTTATTTTTATATACTCAATTCAGAAAAATCATTAACTGTCGATGTTTCTTTACAAATACAAAGAAATCTTCTAACAAAATTATTCATAAAAAATGTTCAGATCTCTCCAAATGATTTGAAATGGATTCTTCCTTTCGATCTTACCCTCAATAGGTGGTCTCAACCAAAGATATTTTACAAAAATTGTAAAATATCTTTGGTCTCAACTGACAAATTTGCTTACTCGTTATAAAAACGTAGGCAATGAGGATTCAGATTTTGAAACAAAATTCATTAGATTTGCTGCAATGTTCTTTATCTTCCTTAGAGGCATTTTTGTTAGATAGGCATAATGAAAATTTCGACAAACTGAGACAAATTGAAATCATTACTGATCAATTGAGGCCAATTCTTTCTAATAAAATTGAGTACTCCTACTCCTCAAGTACAATAATAATGTCATTTATATAGCATTCCCAGTCTGCTTCATGCTATGAATTGATGAGAAAATTTTTCATTTTACCTACAAGAAGGTATTTAAGATCTATTTTATTTTCGTTACAAATATCACCTAATTCTGATAATGGTAATCAAAATTATCTTTCGAATGTATCTCGCAATTTGCCGATATTAGATCGTGTCGTAGTTCTGTTAATTGATGAAATTCATATAAATTCCCGTTTGGATTATAGGTCGAAAAATATTGGGAGTGCGACTGTTCTTGCTGAACAATAAATTGAATAACAAATATCTACTATTCAGATTCATTATGATTGAGGTTCTCAAGCACAGATAATCAATTTATTGACTAAGTAGGGTCAAATATTGTTTATTCCTTCGAAAATTGCTAATGCCTTGCCTTCAATGCAGTTTTATATTCGCATCCCGCGCTATCGCATCGATAGAGTAGGCCTCCCGTCGACGTTTCAATGCGGCGGTGCCAAACTGTGTTCCAGGCTTTCTCTATAGACGGCTGTGCTGCTACCGAGATCCCTGTTAAAGGCTCGTATCCACAGTGCGAGGCTGCTCGCGGCAATGCCTCGTGGCGCATGTTCGGCTTGGGCACGGACTGTGGATACCAGGTTTGCTCGCTGTGGGGCGTTCGCGTCGCACGATTCGAGTCGAGCAAGCTCGGTATCCACAGTCCAAGGCACCAGATACTTCATGTGGGCTTTAACTCTTGACAGAAAACTAAAAACTAGCGTGATTTTGACAGGACTGATTTTTTTATCAAGTGAAATACAGTGAAACTTCAGTATAGCGTACGTCTGTATAACGAATTTTTCTGTATCAAGAATTTCGTTCAAGACATTGCACCTTGAATTCAAATTCCATGTTAAATACACCCTCTGAAACGAGGTAAATTATCTCTATAACGAAATATTTCAAGAACATCGCTCTTTGAATGGGTAATGGTAGAAAGGTATGCGGGTGGGGTTTTTCCATAATTATGCCAAACGTAGGTAATAAATCCCGACCATGAACTAAACCATTAACGGTGGGCGTATAGATCCTTCTGAAACGTTGGAATCAGCTGGAAATGTTGATTATGGCAGAATTACTCTAAATTATTTCGTCAATGTCGATGTTGATATTGTAACAAATGAACTCCCAACTGAAAGGGATGTGTCAAATGCGGTGTTGGAGTTCACTACGATAACAGTGATGATACGTGAGCTTTGATTTAGAGGAGCAACCCGCCAAAAAACCAAATCGTGAAAAGGAACTTCAAGCCTTTAAAACGAGTCACCTCGCTCTTCGGTCCATTAACGGGGTTCCGGAAAATATTTTTGAATCTTTGAGAAAATGCGAAGTTTCTTTGAGAATAAAATGTACTTTAATTGTACCACTCAGACAAAAAGTACAAATTATTTTTCAAAAAATTGTAAATAGATATGTATTGCTACGTACCTCCATAAAAAACCTATAATAGTTATTTATGTACCAAGTTATGGATCCTAACGCCCGGAGGAAAACATTCGGCCCGAGGGATGAATGTTGTCCGATGGGCGTTAGGATCTAATAACGCTCGTGGTGCATACAAGATTTAATTTTTCACGAATATATCATTTAATTACAATAAAATTCGATTGCTTCTATGATTTTTTTTTCCATTTAACTTTCAGTAGTAACCATGGCATTTGTTAATATTTTGAAGTTCGTTATTGCTGTCATCATTTTATTAAGTGAATGTCATTACTGTTTTCGTTGAGAAGATTCAAAGAAATAACAGAAATGAATAGCAATTTGCCAAATAATATAATTGAAAATGCAGCCAAATCTGCAAATAATCTATTCTTAAGAATTGATGTAATGAACTATATGGGTTTCATTGGTGACACTGCAAAAGAGAAACTTTTTAGAGTTGACTTATTATCAGTATGCAAAACTGCTTATGGACCAGACTTCCTTCAAGATCTTGTGTTTTGCCAACGAGTAAGAAAACCTGATATCAAGTTCACAATTCCTGACGACCGGGCGTTATGATCCATTATGCCCGCTAAAATGCCCACGGGCATAATGAGTGTATTTATAGCAACCGTTTCTAAGGTAAAATAAACATATAATGTACAAGTGAAAAATAAACTATCAAAAATATACTTACACACATTTTGGATTATGTATATGTTTCACAATAAAAAAATGCAAGGAAACATCGCTTCTTTCGACACATAATATCATAGAAATCTTTTTTCTGTTTAACGAAATATCTGTATAACGAAAATTTTTTCGCGTACTCAGCGTTTTCATTAGAGGAAAGTCCCACTGTATTTCAAATCATTTTTCAATGAACCAGACTAATCTGATAGCTTGGAAATCCGCTCGTCCATTCAATATTTCAGGGAGTTCCCTGTCGTGATTCTTAACTGTTACTTACTGTTACTGTAAATATAAGGCACGAAATTCATAAATATAAACTGCTACGTTAGTTTAATTTGAAGAGGGGTTACAGTTCACTGCGACCTTGAGGTCTATTGTGCCCTCTTACAGAGCTGTTCCGGCCAAACCCTTCACAGCTCGCCTTCCAGTTCCAGAGATCTAATGAAATCTAATAACTGTGAAGGCTTCAACGAGGCTACTTCCTCACTCTTACAAGTTTCTCGTCCAAGGCATTCTTTCCTCAGGCTCGCAATGCCAAGGCATTTCATGTCTAGGTGAATGGGAATTTCTTCCTCCTCCCCACAGAACCTACACTCATCAGTGTCCGATAATCCCATCCTCAACAACTGCTACATTAAGAAAGATGCAATAAGTACGTACAACACATACGCAACAATATTTCATTACACAAACTTCAAGGAAATCGAGTTGAATAAACGATTTAGTAATTTTGGTGGTCAATGATGCTCAAAATTTGATCCACCTACAATTTAAACTACAAGTAAAAAAAGTATAATAAAGTTTCACATTCACTTCTATTCAAAAAAAAACATTCATTCAAACCAGAAAACAAATTACGAGACAATAGACATCTTTGCCATCCACATCGTATACAAAAATATCATCACAAAAAAACGAAGTCGAATTGTATTTGTATAAGAGCGGTACAACTACAGGATTTCGAATAGACAGGAGCAATATCATAATACCGCTGTTGTATACGTACAACGTATTTATTGTACCATGCATCAAATCTGGAAAAGTCTGAAAGTTCATTTTCCACATCGACGACCGGTCTCTCATTACGGCGGATAGAGCAGACCGAAGCATTTTTGAGGCATTTGTCCATCCGGATACATCAGCATCGCATGTCCTTCCGACGATGCAATCCGGTTGGGACGTTATAAGCCCCGTAGCGATGTAGTGGTATAAACGATATTTTATGCTATCGGATTCAATCAAGTCGGTGATTTATTGTAGCAGAATCGAAAATATGCTTTTCTGTGCTGTCCTCCCTATTGTTATGTGGAATTCGTTCCGAATATCTGCCCCTGTATCGAAATCCCGATGATTTGTTGTTTTGAGTTATGGCCGTGTTACATGTTGGAGCAAATTAGATTAGAGACGATAAGGAGGGTTATTTACGTTCGCACTATTCCTTTCCGTTCATCCCCTGTCATAAAACCCAGTGAAGGAATACAAACAATCGATGTTTATGGTGTTGAAAGAGTTATCAGGAACGATATCTGGATTAACAATACTGTCTGTCTTGATGCCAGGTGTTCGTAGGCTTCGGATTTTGATATTGAACTTTCGTTCCAAATTCGAGGGTATGTGTTCAAAATCAGGTGTAACATTTCATTTTCATTGCTTAAGCGTTTTGTACTCCTTACGTGGAACATTTTAACATAACCTCCAAACTGTTATACGAATTACGATTCAACTTCTTTTGTGTGTTGTTCGCTTGATATTTTTATTGGGTTAGTTTATTGAGTATGGTAGCTGTCAGAGCTGTGCCGAAGCCTCATGCTTAGTGAGCACTGTGCTCGCGAGCACTTGATTGAACCAGTGCTTGGTGCTTGGCGCTTCGCGAAATTTTCGAAAGGGCTTAGTGCTCAGTAATTCGAAAGAGTACTCCCAAGCACTTTCAGGAATTACCAAACACTAAGCCCTTCATGGACTTGTTGGAAGATGGAAATGACAGACCGTCGCGTGATTAAAATAGACAAAGAACTTAAATATTTTTTTCCTTTCACTTCTATAGATATAAAATTTGTTCATTTTTTCTTGCATTACAAACACTGGTGTTCAAAAAACAATCTCGCTTTATGTTATGGACTTTCTGGAACAAGTTTTTACGTTTTCATTATTTTGACAGGAAGAACAGATTGTTATGATGTTACGACGAATTTTTTTTAGGAAAATTCTATGTAGCAATGCGACTTTTTTTACATACGATTCAGGTATCTATTATCATGATTTCAAGTAATTTATTGGCGAATATTTCAGTTACAGTTTGTTAACTGAATGAATGCCATATGGAGCTCAGAAAACCATAAGAAACATTTCCATCTAATTTATTGACAAGACGTCACTGTTTCTCTAAATTTTTTTTGGTATGTCGTCAGGGTAACCAGTCCGTATTCTATTGGGGTCGCAAACGTTTCGTTTTCGAGATACAGAGTGTTGAAGTTTGAATTTTTTTCAAGTGTTTTTCTCATAGTATCTACACTTCACAGGTGAAATTAGAGGGTTGAACAGGATATGTTGAACTTGCTACAGCATTGGTTCGGTTATGCCTTCCGGTCTGACCATGGGTATACACGCCATGAAGGACAGACTAACTACAGGCACTAAGGATCGGGACAGAGCAGGAATGTTATTCGGTTGAACGTACTATAGTAGTGGTTCGCTTGAGCCCTTCGGTCTGACCATGAGTTTACACGCCATGACTAACTAGACTAACTACGGGCACCTGGACAAACTAGGAAAGGTATGTTACGGAATCTGACGGAACAGCTATTTTAGGTAGACTCAACGAGAATTAAAAATAGGACTGCAATAAATCGGCTCGGTACTTACAATTCGCTTGCACTAGCACTCACTTTAAAAAGGTAGCAAAAATCAGAAAATTCGGAAGCTTAGAAAAATCTAGAAACGTTTAGCGCAGAAAATGATTCGGAACTAATTCTAAAAAGGTATATGTCTAAAGCAGAACTAAATTCGGAACTAATTAAAAAGGTATACGTCTAAAGCAGAACTAATTCGGAACTAATTTAGGAACTTTGAAGAACTTACTTTTACAGCAGAAAATAATTCGGAACTAATTACCGATGCCTTTTATATTCTTCCGGAGGGGGGTGGAAAAGGTAGGCGCAGAAACGTTAAAATTTGCAGGAGAGTACCTCGGTAAAAACATCTTAAAACTGGCTTATCGTACGTATATGCAAAAAACGGCGTTATCGGCGATCGGCGTTGTTCTTGCGGACGGTTCTACGTTTTCTGTATGAAAAACAAAATCAATCGCTAAATGTTCGGTTTTTTCTCGATTGTTTTGAATTAATTCTAAACGGAATAAAAATTCACAAATTTAAAATGAAAACTCGAATAAATTATTTCAAAATGAAGATCAATTTCTCAGTTATAAAATTGAATTTCATTACAATATTCAACTGAAATTTGGCATAAATATTACATTTGGGAGTTCTCACCACGTGACATGGCAATTTCGATAGAAGATCTACAGGGTGATATTTTTTCTGGAACACTGCCACCTGTTCTTCTGCAGAACTTTTTTTTGGTGAGCAACTGTTAATTTAAAAAAATATAATAAGAAGCTTTGTTCTTATACTAAACTTTTCGGTCTCTTGTAGTTTTGTCGTATCTACCAACGATTTCGAGAAAAAAAATTTTGAACGATTCTCTCCAAATCCTCGTGAAAATCCAAATTATGATGGGAAGGCCACTTTGTAAGCTGTATCTCGAAAACGAAACGTTTGCGACCCCATGTTTATGGGACTTTTTTTTCTTCAACTCACTTAAGGTATCCCCCCTTTTCGTTTGTACGTTCAATTTAGGAACACCCTGTATATTACATGTATTTTATTTTGAACAACTGACAGAACTAAGTGTGACATAGCTATCCTGTTGAGTTATATTTGTGCTTCTATTCTCCTATTGATATTCCATTTCAGTCTTGAAGAAGTCGACATATATGGACGAAACGTCGACTTTGTTTTAAAAAATTGTCTTATAAATTAGTCTTAAAACCTCTGACTCTACCACCGAAGGACGTGAGATACAAATTGAAAATTATTGTATATCGAATGCTAAATTCCTTACGAAAATTTAACATCTTATCCAACAATCTACATGGTTCCCTTAAGCATATTTCTACCTTCGTAGTAAGATTTCTCATAAATTCTACATGACCACTTACTTGTATTCCTGTCGAATTGTCGAAATTTTAGGGTTTTCCCAACTCGAAGCAATCATTTTATGAATGAATGGATATCTGAATTAATAAGAACATTAATGGATGATTAAAATAATGAATGACTCAATAAATTGGAATATACATGTAAATATAAAATAAATTATTCAATAGACAAATGAACGAAATAATATATTAATGAAAGAATAAAAGAACTAAGAAAAAGATGAATAATTGAATGAATAAATAAACAAACAAGAATTCCATACGGTATCATAAAACCTGATTACCAAACTCGACTTGCTCTAATGAAATTGGATACATTTGCTGCACGTAGGTTGAGGGGAGACATGATAACCACATTTAGAGTCGTGAGAGGATTTTTTGGAATCGATATGTCATCGTTGTTTCCACTGAATATCAACCACCTGAGGGTACATAATTATAACTAGCTAGAGAACAGTTTTTTACAAGAAGCAGACAAAATTTCTGGAGCAACAGAGTATTCCACCGTTGGAATATGCTATCTAGAGAAGTGGTCAATGCGAGAAGTGTCAACATGTTCCAAATAAATGGATGGGATTCTTGGAGATCAGAAGGTGTACTTGGATTTTAATACTGTTTTTTTCAGTAGTACATTTGATTTTCTTATTTTGTTTCGAAAGGCGTATATCGATCACGCTGAGCCTCAATTGTATTTTCTTTGAGTTGTATCGGGTATCCTCAACTCTTATTTCGTAAATAATAATAATAATAAACAGGTATTGAATAAACAAATGAATGAATGAAGAAATTGGTTACGGGAATGAAATCAGGGCAGCACGGTATTTGTGACCAATTGAATATTCGTTCACAGAATTCATTGCCTCCAAAACTTTTTTTTTGATCAGGTGCGGCTATAGAATTCAAATTCGAATCAATAAGCCTATAAACAAATTGGAAATTTGATTATGAATACATTACGAAAAGACTATATAAATTCAGTTGCAGTATCGGATACGGCACTTTCGACGCATAAACCCTATATTTCATTGCGCTTGTTTATTAAATATTAATATTTCGATTGGTTTTGCCGAAATCGAATCGACCTATAATGCAATCTCTCCCTACAGTAGACAAATTAGTCATTAGCCAGCCTCGTGCTCCATTCAACTATTCCAACGAAATTCTATTAATGCAGCCGCATACGCGGTTTTCTAATTTCACTTTATGTGCAACTCATGCCGTGAATACTAGTTATACTTCTGCACAATCGCATTTTTATTGGAAATCGCGTTTGTTCAGATTATTAGCCTGAACTGTTCTGGGCTCTCGCATAACTAGAATGGGAATGAATGGTTCTGCGAATTGCATAACCTTGTTTTAATAATTTTAAAAATTCATTTATTCCTAATATTTTTTTACATAAGTTTGTCACACGTTTTTTATCATTATTCCGAATTTGATTTCGATATTTAGGACGAATAAACTTTTTTAACTTTCATTGGGCAAAAGAGTGAGGCTTGCAATATCATCCTGAAACTATTGTGAAAGGTCCATAGTAATCCAAAGTGTAATCAGTTTTTTTCGATATAGCCCCAAACTCAAAAATTTGGGTGGGACATATTTGTCCCAGTGACCGTTACAGGCATAATTTTTTCTCCAAAGTACAAAGGGACAATGATGTCCCACCAATAAAATTACCTGAAATATTTGAACATTATCGAATGACAAACGGATTAATGATAATTATAACTGATATGTTATGAAATGATAAAAAAATTGGTCATAAAATTTTTATTGGAGGTAAAACAAGAAAAAAACGATTTCATAAATGCAACAGAAATGAAATTCTCATTAAAATATCCTTTCTTAGAAAATAAAATTCATATAAAATAATGAATATTCTTATAAAATCACATAAATAAACATTTGACTCTTTAAAAAAAGAATATAATATAATATAATATTCTCATATGGAACTCTGACAATGTGAATGTCATAGTTTCTAAAGTCCAGCATCGTCCGCGTCAGAATTACCCTCAATATTATAATTTTTTTCAGCAAACTCATTCACAATTTTTTCCAATAAGATTATTTGAAATGAAATATTTTTATTTTGAATGAAATATAATTCACTTTCAAAAATTTTTTGGCTCTACGCCACTGGAATTCAGTTCTATTGAATTTCTAATGTTTGAAGAAAAAAAATTCAAAGTAGCTCATTCTACAAGACTTGTTGTGTAATACAATGACTTTTGGAAAAACTGTTGAGGAATAGAAAGTAAGTAGACGATTTTGGGCAGATTTTTTGAAATTTTTTAGAAAATGATTCTAGTTGAAACATTTTTTTGCCACAAAACTTATCGATAATATCAGGCCGATATGTGAATAAAGTGAAATAACATTATTTATCCGACTGAATGCTTCCAACAGTGAAAAAATCATGATTTCCGTATAAAAATTCATTATACCGATCCCAACGGCTTCATAATCAAAATTATGAAAAGAAGGGCGGTCACAATCATTTTTTCACTAAGATTAATTCCACATATCGTAATTATTCAGAAAGATTCAAAGTGTAAAATTCACGTAAATCGAAAACAAACTTGTCGATACAAGAAAACTGGCTGAAGCGGGGTTTCCCATGGGTATTGGGACAAAGATGTCCCAACCTGGGCAGTTTTAACGCCACATATCAAGCGACAATCGAATCGATTCAAAATTAGTAATTAAGATCTGCTGTAGAAAGTCCTACACATCCGTTAACACGATAGGCACCTGCATATCCCTCATAGTTTTTGCTAAAGAAGGGGTGGGACATTATAGTCCCAATGCCCTATAAAGAGTTAAATCTATGGGAAACCATTACCCTTCAGTAGGGACCTGCAGCTCTCAGAAGAACAGGAGATTCGAAAAATCATCACTTGGAAGGTCAGACCTGGTTTGAAACACCCTCCCGACTGCATATTCATATCCCACGTACCGTAGCGCAATCGGAAGTGATCCAAAGTCGACGTATATTCCAAGCGCGATACCGCAAGGTAACTTGCGATATCGAACGTTGTTTATGAATTGTGAAAGATCACTCCGGACAATTGGTGAAAATTGATTTTGTACCAAAAAAATTTCTTGTCACAACCTATTATTGAAGGGATAAAATGTTCGGGTGTTGGAATACTTTGTACCTACATACATATTTTATGCATAAATGAAAAAGTGTTAGAAACCATATAAAAAGAAATCAAATAATGCAAATGATATTGAAAACAAACGTAATTATTACCATAAAATAACAAATCACTACCATATTTTTACTATGAATTATTCTGAGTAAAAAAAGTAATTTCAATTCAGAAAAAATAGCAATCTTCATCGCAATATGAAATATATTTCGTACGTATTTTTAATCCCTGAAGGACTGGAAGTAGTTTGTTAGCGTCCTAGCATTTTTTTCTCAAATATTTCAGCAACGCTTCCAAGGCAAATCATTTTTCTTAAAACATAGATAAATTAAAAAAAGTAATCATCGAAATCAATATTATCTATTATCAACTGAACTGTGATGATGATATAGATGAAGAAAAAAGATATAAATATAGATATAAAAGATTTTTTCAATTCATCTCTGTTTAAAAAAAATTCTCGCTACGCCCTCCATAAAGGCAAAAACCTTCCTTCCCATTTCATTTAATCTTTATTATCAAATCATTTTTGGATGAAAAAACGATATGATAACCAGCAGAGTTGATATTCTTGAAGCTAAAGTAACAGCTACGAATATGATATTGCTACTCGTATTTTTTAGTTTTTTCAGATCCAAACTGCATAAAATTATTTATAAAACACGATAATAAAGTTCTCTCAAAAGAACCGTGAAACCTTTTGCCTCGGGATTGAAAGTGTCATTTGAATGCCTTACTTTATAATAATTTATTATGACTTCCTTAAATTGTGAACCATGAATAATTAATGAAAAAGTTCAAGACCGTTTCTGCTTGAACTGCATAATTTTGAGATTATTATGAGAAAATAATTCGAAAATATTCACTTCAATCTCACTCTCTGTGGTTAGTTTCATTCTAATCGATTCATAGTTGATTTTCAGATGGTCTGAGGTCATTTTTTCTACAAAATCCATTTAGAGCCGGTTGACAAATTAATGCGATCTTCAGAAGTTATAAACACCGTCCCAAGATCGCTCGTGTCTTTGCGATATTGTGCGTGGAGTAGGTATACCTTACCTACGTCAGCTTGGGGTGAATTCGGATTGCGCTACTATACATGAGATATGAATATGCCTCCCGGCTGGAGAGCAAGGATGAAGTATTTTGTTGAAATCAAAAGCTTACATAATACAATACAAAAATCAAAAATAAAAATCCCTAACTGAGGTTGGTGCAAAACGGGGTACCATACTATTTTTTCGTATGATACCAGAGCTCAGGGAAAAACCCCAGTAGAAAAAACCCTGTCTCGCCGTTTCAACAAAAATAACACTTAAAAACTATTAGATTATTGAAGGATTCCTTCTTTATTCAGTCCAAACGATATCCCTCTCCATGATGGCTTCGGAATTCAGAAACGAAAAAATCAAAGCAGTAAAAAGGAACAGAAATAAAATGATTGAAACTCTATTAAATCGATTTAAAATTAATAACCCAATTCAAAAACGACTCGGTAATTTCATGTATAGCTCTCAAGCCATCCTGAAATTTATATATGGAACAATTATTTATCAGGTGTTCAATTGTCTCCTCTGCTTCTCCGCATTCGCAACTAGGACTCTCAACTGAATTCCATTTGAAAAGCATACTATTGAAGTTATTCATTCAAATACTATCAAGTTTCAATTTTGTAAAAGCGGCGAGACAGGGTTTTTTCTACTGATGTTTTTCCCTGTGCTCTGGTAACATAGCCCAATTTTGAATGGTCATATTTTATGGATTTGGCTGGTTAAGGAATCTAACCACGGCATTTGGGAACCAAACTTATCCAGGACAATAACAATATTTTGCTAACGCCGAACGGCCTTACGGACAGACTTGAATTTGACTACAGAATAGGGATGTTGACTCATGTTACGAATTCATATAAATTTAGGTTTTCCTCATGGAATAAAGTTTTCGCAATCCTAAAAAACCATTTTAGTGTTCTTATTATTATTGTTAAATTAAATAGAGCTCATTTAAATTATGATATTTATTATCAACTATCACGTGACTGCGAACGCAAATCAAAGGTAGTTGACGTCACTATCCGATATTTTCATTGCAAATTCGAATGTTCTGTGCTCAGATCAACAAAATACATTCATAGTGTTTTGTTGATCTGAGGTTCTGTGATTCGAACCATAGTAAATGTATAGTATATCTTATCTATGATTCGAACTTACGAAGTTGAAAGCAGAAAGAGAACTGAATAGTTCGATTATTCGTTACAAGAACGATAATGTACAATTTTTTTTATAATGGAGAAAGTATTCATCAAGGGTAATAGTAGTTACTTACGGAAGATTGATTTCCTGATGGTCGGAGGTTTTTTTGCTGAAAACAAGGATTTTTGTGCAGCGGAGTTTAGAAACATGAAAATGTCTTTGTTAGTATCAAACTTTTAACTCATATTCATTATTACAAATGAAAAAAACATCTCATACAGCATTTATAGACCGACGTATTCTTTTTGAAGGCTTAGATTGAACTTTTTCACAAGGAATCAGGTAAAATCAGTTCGCTTTGACAGAAGTCGAAGTTTGTTTATCGGATATTGACGTAATCATCATAACGTGACAAAATTGAGAATTTCCGCTGGAATTTTGAATTCTCCTTTTATTTACGTATTTTTTATTGAAAATTACTATATTTTAAAGAAAAAAATATTCTTTTCGTGTTTGTATAGGGTTTATCTCCAACATAAAATATATTCCAAAAAATAGTCAACATCCCTATTGTCAGGGAATCGGACTCTATCGTTTGAGACCATTTCCAACTCAAAATTGGAAAATTACAGATATTTGGCCAAAACGATATTTTTATGGACATTTCAAACCTGATTGTTCCAATTAATATCACTATTTAACATTAGCCACCATATATTTGAAACAACGCAAGCTATATTTGATAAGATGATAGATACTCCAATTAAAAAGTAGTTTTTTATCCTTCCGTGAATCATGGGACTCTTTCAAAGATGAGCACAAATTGTAACTCAAAGTGATTGAACTTAAAGAAACTTTCGAAAGAGCCACTGAAAAGCTGAGTACATCGCTTAATGGATTAACTCGTTCCTCTTTCATTTGTCGGTTTGAATGGCACAGAATTCGGAACTCAATTAATTAAATTTATCGAACCTCTACCTTTCGATTCAACTTTATGTGATAAAAGCTGTTTATTTCTAGTTGAAAGAACAAAATCCGGCAGGGTTGCACTATTCATCATATTTTTGAGCGCTCTTTCTACAGTACCATTATACTCCCTGACAGTGACGGCGATTCGGAGGGGGCCAGGGGGGCAGCCGCCCCTCCACTTTCTTCGGAATATGAAATTGAAAAATTAAACTAACATGAAACAATTTCTTACAATGCCATTTGCAGTTTCAGATTTCGCTTTGCCCCCCACTTCTTACGCCCAATCGCCACCACTGCTCCCTGATAACCAGCAAAGTCGACAAGTCGTCCAGAATGTTCCACAAAATATGGCCATTCGAATTTTTTGTTCCTCAATATCAGACAAAGAGAAACCAATCGAAATAAAATCTTTCGGCAACATGCAAGATGCTCATAACACTTGGGCTGAAAAGTCCCGGGCCTAACAAAGAAAACACGGTTTCTTTGGTTCAAAATTAGCTTTATTCATCAACGTGATCTCCATCAAGAGCAACGCACTCGTTCCAGCGCCGCTCTAACATTTCAATACCACTTTTGTTGAACGATTTATCTCTTGCCTCAAAATAGGCATCAGTTTCAGAGATAACCTCTTCTTTCGTGCGAAATTTCTTACTGGCGAGCATTTTTTTCAGGTCTGTGAGCAGCCTGTGGTCGCTGGGAGCCAAATCTGGCAAATAGGGTGGATTGAGGAGCAATTCGAAGTTCAATTCACGTAGTTTTGCCATTGTTTTGATTGACTTGTGACACGGTGCGTTGTCTCGATGGAACAACATTTTTTTTCTTTGCCATATGCGGTCGTTTCTTTGCAATTTCGGCCTTCAAATGCACCAAAAACGCTATAGTATAATATTCACTGTTGTTGGTATTTTCTTTCTCAAGATAGTCGATGAATTATTACACCACGCACATCCCAAAATACAGAGGCCATAACCTTTCCAGCCGATTGTTGTGCTTTCGGGCGCTTTGGACGAGGTTCACCAGTTGCTGTCCTCTCAGATGACGATAGTTTTGATTCCGGAGTGAAATGATGGATCCATGTTTCATCCATTGTCACATATCGACGCAAAAATTCCAGTTTGTTACGTTTAAACATGGCCAAACACGTCTCAGAAGCATCAAAACTTTTTTGTTTTTGGTCAACAGTGAGCAAACGCGGCACCCACTTTGAACAGAGCTTTCTCATATTCACAAATGCTCATGCAATATAAAGCCAACACGTTCTTTTGATATCTTTTCGATGTCAGCTAACTCACACTTTTCAGTCATTCAAAACGATTTTGTGGATTTTTTTTATGTTTTCTGGTGTTACCGCCTCATTTGGACGTCCACTGCGTTCTGCATAATCGGTGTCTCTACGACCACGTTTGATGTCAGCAAACCAACGTTTGATTGTTGTTTCTGATTTAACGGAGTCTCCATAACACTTTTCAAGCCATTGCTTCGCCTGAACGGTATTTTTTCCCACCAAGAAGCAGTGTAAAATTAAACCACGAAACTGTTTTTGATAAATTGTTTTGAAAATGAAAATGGAAAAAAACTCATTAGCACAATAACTCACAAACGAATGAATAGAATGTTATGAACAGCATTAACAGCTATCTTTTGAAGGTTTGCATTAACTGAAAAAAAGGTGACTGTGACACAACTAGCGCCATCTATGTGTTAGGCCCGGGACTTTTCAGCCATGTGATAATAAGCCTCAAGCAAAATTTTGTGTCTATAGTGTTAACAAAACCATAGAAAATCAAATGGTATATTGAAAGAAGAATCTTTATTTTCCATAATAAGATATCCGATTCGGGTGTTTTTTTGTGATGTGAACTGAATATTCATGAAGAATTTCAAGAGGATCGAATCATCAGAACCTAAGAATTTATATTTTTTTAATTTTACAGGATAAACATTATATTTTTCGTATTTCATTTATAGACATATCCTTTTTGATACAAAATTCGAAAGAAATTGTAAATATGACATTTTCACAGATATTGTTAAATTCTGGATGGATCCAACACAATGTTTCAGTTATCCTGAAGGACGTCCGAAATTATTCAGTAAGCCTCAGCTCCCTGCATTCAATTTTGGGGAAATGGTTGGTGTTTGAGCATGTCTCTTTACCAATTTATATATAATTGTCAGGTCAGCATCATGTCTCACGGTATTAATAACATGTTTCAGCGTAAATACTGTATGATCTCTATCGTCCATAGGGGTATTTGGGGTGGAGGAAATATGTCTGAGAAATCTTGTCTGTACTATCTCTATTATACATACACACATGGTAGAAAGTCTTACCTTCCGCTTTCAACTCATGCCAAACAGTTGAATGTAACATGACATTCGTGTGTTAAATTCTTCACTATCTTTCACTCGAATGAAAATAATAAATCTTGGTATCTCTTCAACAAACGAGCTTTTATATAACACCAGTTTTCAACTAATAACGTGAGAAATAATACTATAGGTAGACATACATCTTTTTCGCAGATCCTTTTAAATTCGAACCGCAATAAAGAAATTGGTGGGAAAATTCGAGATGTTGGGACAAGTTAGTGATGTGAAGAATATAACCCGTGCACGTCACTCAAGAACAGCCGTGAATATTGCTGCTGTTGATGCTGATTTGTGTTGAAAAAACCCAGGTTTGTCCATTCCTCGTCGTTTTTTGGAATTAGGCATTCCACAAACGTCATTACACCGTATGTTGCATAAATATTTGGGTCCTAAGGCTTAGAAAGTTCAGTTAACACAAGAACTCAAGCCGGCCGATCATCAACAACGTCGTGTTTTGCTGATTGGGTCGTTGAAATGCATGAAAATGATCCGAATTTCCATCGAAGAATCATCTTGAGTGATTAGGCCCATTTCCCCTCGGTGGTTTCGTCAAAAAACAAGACCCAAGAGTTATTGTTGAAAAGCCTCCCTATCCTCAAGGTGTGACTGTTTGGTGCGGTTTATGGTCCGGCGGAGTCATTGGACCTCACTTTTTTGAAAATGAGGCATGAGCAACAGTTACGGTGAATGGATTGCGCTATCGAGAGATGATTAATGATTTTTTATGGCCGAAATTGTACAGTATTGATCTAGACAACGTATACTTTCAACAAGACGGCGCTACGTTTCCAGACCGTGTTATATCTCGAAGAGGTGATCACAATCGGTCACCCAGATCTTGTGATTTAACACCTTGCTACTTCTTACTTTGGGACCACGTGAAAGAGAAGGTCTATGCTAATAGCTCAGCGTCGATTCAATACCTCAAAGATGGAATTCGTGAGACTATCGAGGACATAGGGCAGCTACTTTGCGATTTGGTTATGGAAAATTTCATTAAAAGGATACGGTCCTGTAAGCGTGGTCGTGGTGGTCATTTGCCTGATGTTATTTTCCACTATCAGCGGCATAGCTTCTTCTTTATAATGAAACTAGCAGACCCAACAGACGTTGTTCTGTATACACAAAAATTCATTCAATTCGATCCGAGATTCGATCGAGCCGTTTAGTTGCAGAGTAGATGAATAACCTGAATAACGACTTCAGCGCCATCTGTTGATCTGATGTGTGGTCATAAACAAACGGGCATAGGCAATCCAAAATACATTCATACAAAACATCCCTCACACTTCGGTACCTTCTCCTAGCCGCCTTGTGCCTACCTCGGAGACATTTTGATGCGATTTCTTCTTCAACCTGCCATATCCTTTGATGTATTCATCATAATTGAATGATGTAAGAGTCAATTTCGTTCTAAATTAAATACTGGGTATGAACGACGTATTCAATTGGATAAGGATCAATAGCGTATTCATAAAAAATACTCACAAATAATGCATAATTTTGAAAAACATTCGGATACCTTTAAAAGGTAATACCGAGTAAACCTTGAAAGATAGATATATGCTATCCCGGACTTTTTTGTAGAACTATTGAAGAGGTAAATTTCCGTCATACATTGTTTCCATGTACGTCTTACGGTTTTTGCAGCGCACCTGAAAATAGCTGATCATGGCTGATTTTGGTACTCATATTTATTATCATTGAAGTTATAGTAGGTTTCCTCGAATTTCTCGGGTGAAAAGTATAGCCTATGTTACTCAGGGATAGTGTAGCATTCTAAGGGTGAATAATTATTGAAATCTCTAGTAGCTTATGAGTAAACTCGTATCAAACCCTCAAACCCACAAACATACAAATCTTTCCTCTTTATAATATAAGTATAAGTATAATATTAGTAAAGATATAGATCAATTCTCTACAAACGCCCTATTGACCACTTTTTTCTATAACCTATCGTTTTGAAAATATCTCGAATAAAGTTGGGAGGAGATGAAAAATTACATTTTTTTATCTTCTAATGGAAATAAATCGGTCTGTGCTCATTCGATCAGGACGATTGATACCTCATTTTATAGGTTAATTAATTCTCTACAAACGCCCTATTGACCACTTTTTTCTAAAACCTACCGTTTTGAGCAGAATCCGTACCAACTTAAGACACCGGGATCTGAATAAGATCAGTTTTCAGAATATGAAGAAAAAAATGAACAAAAAACTTTCCAAATTCACGAATTATAAATGACATTCATAGAAATTTCCTGAATATGATAAAAATATTTTCATTTATTCGAAGTTTTTAAATGAAACTTGAATAATTTATTCTCTATTAACAAATACTCGTAAATACTTAGCACTAACATCCATATTTATACAACTTCATTGATATATTCCGGGATCAGCAAACAAAGACATCGAAGAAATTTCATTTGAAATAGTTAGTTGATTGCATTTTCAATGAAACTTGCTATTAATTGCATTATTCCAATCATTCCCTAGAGTTCTAACACTTCCATCCCGCAAATGCAATGGAAATTCTCCGCTGTGACGTCATACCTCGATAGGCGTCGGCATACTGGTGTTTGTGTATATCGTGCCCGGAGACGCAATTCGATTTTGGTGCGATTTCATCTTCAACCTGCCATATCTTTTGATGTATTCATCATAATTGAATGATGTAAAAGGCAATTTCGTTCTATATTAAATACTGGGTATGAAGGACGTATTTAATTGGATAAAGATCAACAGCGTATTCATAAAAAAATACTCCCAAATAATGCATAATTTTAAGAAACATTCGGATACCTTTAAAAGGTGATACCGAGTAAACCTTGAAAGATAGATATATGCTATCGCGGACTTTTTTGTAGAACTATTGAAGAGGTACATTTCCGTCATACATTGTTTCCATGTACGTCTTACGGTTTTCGCAGCGCACCTGAAAATAGCTGATTTTGGTACTCATATTTATTATCATCGAAGTTATAGTAGGTTTCCTCAATTTTCTCGGGTGAAAAGTATAGCCTATGTTACTCAAGGATAGTGTAGCATTCTAAGGGTGAAAGAATTATTGAGATCGGTCAAGTAGCTTATGAGTTAACTCGTATCAACGCCACAAACACACAAACATACAAATCTTTTCCCTCTATAATATTAGTATAGATAAACATCCGATCATTTATACTGAAAAATTACATTTTTCTTTGAATATCAAAATAACACCTCTCATTGGAAAACCCTTTATATTCACATGTTTTCGTACTGGTAATTACATGGTGTAAATTCTAATCGAATCTGAATAATTCCACCCTAGAGTCTCCTAAATCAACTAGTTCAAGATGTAATTGGGTAAACTCTAATACCATGACACCTAAATTACCGAGCCAACCCGGACAAATCGACTTAAGACTTCCCAAACTCAGCGATCAAGAAGCGAAGACATCCTCCGCTGAAACCCCATCATTTAGCAGATCCCGGCTGAAAACATAAGACCGGCCATAAACTTCGTTGTCAGCCCTTGGACCTCGGAGGGCAATAACTCACGCTGTCTCCGATCATATCTTCAAATTAACTCCAGCGTCGCACCCGAAATGTGATGAGGCCCTTACGTCGATTTGTGTTCATTAACATTTTCTACCCAGATAACAGGCTTACCGACAACGATGCACATCAATCATCCTAGGAGGCAAAGGTGGATCAGACGCGAGTAGATACCTACGCTCTTTGTGAATATTAATGAACGATAAAAATGAAACCTTTCATATTCTGTGACTCTGCTTACCTGCCCTAATAGAAACAAATTGCCTTCAAGGGCTGGGTGAATTGGGTATTTTTAGAATTTATCTTTGTACTAGGAAAACTGAACTGGTGTTAATGGTATGTAGAAACTTTCAGTTACCATTTACATCAGTAAGATATTTTGATGTGAAATTATAGATGATAGAACTCATTGGAATATTTTGGGCTATTTTCGTTATATTCGTTTCATCGTCGTCAGGAGAAACTCTTCAAACCTCAACTTTCAGAGGAGCAAAATTCGCCACATCGTCATTTTTGACAGGTCTCAGCAAACAATCATCAAATACTTCGATATATTTTTCATTTTTTCAGTTGTCAATAAAATTCACTGTTTTTAAAGCAGGATCTCATTATTGGAGCTCAGAGATGTTTTTTAGATCAACAGAATGACTGATCGGATTTTCAATTATTGAAATGAAAGCTGTAACTTTCTGATATCAAGGAAGCTCTACCTTAATTCCATCCCTATTTCAAATTTCCAACATTCAGAGCATGTTAGACAAGCTTTGAATCAACTGCTTGTTTTTTATGCTCAACAATTTGAAGGACGTTTATTTTTTCTAATGAAGGCTATACTGTACTTGAAAGATGCTTCTTATTATGATAAACCATAACCTAATTCGTTATTCCATTACCAGGTTTCGATGAAAATCAAGTAATCAAAAATCAGCTCTCTGAGGATGTTTTGAATGGTATTACTCCCTTATGGTTTCTAAATTTTGACGGGACAAAAAAAATCTGAAGTATGAGTTTCATATTGGTTGATTTTGATGACTTGATATTAATCACTTTTTTCATATCTAATATTTGCTTTTCATTATCTGCAAAAAACTTTTTTATCAAACATATCATAATTTTTTTCCAGAATCAATTGGATTGGATTGGATTGGATAGTGGTCGATCGCCACGTTGTTACCCTTCTGCACTGCGACCAATAAGGTCTTTTGTGCGTTACCGTACTAAAACTTCGTATTGACCAGGAATCTTACCTCCTTAGCAATGCTGGTTACTTCCTTAGGAGACTTCGCTCTTATGTCAACTGGCGTTAATAACGCGCCACCTAGTAGAGTAAGTCTGGTTTGCGCCAGCGCAGTGCATTGGCATAGTATGTGCTCGGTGGTTTCAGTGGACGATTCACATAACCTACAAATGTCGGATTTTTCTTTACCGATCTTGTGTAGGTGATATCTCACGGGACAATGCCCTGTGAGAAGGCCGATTTGCAGCCTTAACTCGTTTTTTGACAGCGATAGAGCTTGTTGAGCCGTCTCTTTGGAAGGTTCGATTAGTCTCTTTGCTTGTCTTTGACCGGATGTGTTTATACAGTATTTGAGAATCAATAGATTCAACATAATTCAGATAAATATAGAATGTCCTCATGTCTGGAATATCTATTAATGAATATATTAGACATCAAATTCTTTGAGAGTTTAATGAACTCCACATATTTCCAGCTTCAGGAAAGCTGAAGTTAAGCTGAAAAACAGTTAAACTGTACGCCAACTGCCAGGAAACCTTGAAAAATTTCGTAATATATTTCTTTATTCAAGACTATTGTATAGTATAGGCATTTTACGTCTGTGGGCTCGGCCAAAATGATATCCATTAATCACAAGTGATGAGATGAAGTCCACTGCTGCCAGATGCTTCATAGATTTGGCTTTTATGAATATTTTTTAAATTGATATTTCTTCAGTATCCTAAAGTACTCCATTTAACAAATATGGGTATACCTTGTGAATCGAGGTCCAAATCTACTTTTATTATTTCAATTGGAGCAATTTTTTACTGAATATACAATGAACAGTTCTCCATTAATTTCTCATGTGTAAACTTGACTTTTTTCACAGTTGTCTTAGGAGGGTCTTGTTGCAGTCACCAGATGTTGAAATCTTCAAGAAATATATTCAGAAGTGGATGAAATATAGTATGCTACTTGCGCGCATAATGTTGAAATCTTCAAGAAATATATTCAGAAGTCGTGGATAAAGTATAGTATGCTACTTGCGTATAATGGCTTATATTCGCTCGTTGCATAATATACTATTATACTCCTAATTTTCTCATAGCTTCGATTTCAAGTTCTTTTCGATGCTAACGTTTTTTGATCATGATATCACTGGGTAGGTTCGGTTATGAGACATGTGACAAAAAATTGACTGTACGTTATCTTCAGAGAACTCTAGCTCATTACAGAACCCTAAGATCATTATGAAATTTGGGTCGAAAGAGTCTTGAATATTTTCTAAGACAAACAACACTAATCGGTCTTATTATGTTACAATCCGTATGGAAGAATATTCGTCTAATTATCATTCTGCTTATTCTTTTATGATAGAAGTAATCAAAAGAGAACCAATTTTTGAAGGCGAATGAACTCAAATGTATAAGATGAAAAAATCATTCATCGACGAAGAAAATAAATGGTCAAAACCGATGAAACGCATCGAGTTGCAAAATGGCGAATGCCATGGTCATCTAACCTACTCTTCTCTATAGGTATTCTCATAAAAATTTCAGATTCCCATTGGAAAATTCCCAAACATATGAAATTCCGTAATTCAGCGAGAAATGAGCAAACCACGAATGATTAAATATCATCGAGTAATCTCTACATTGTTTTCCGTTCCACGCAAAAAATCGTAGGCATTCCAGCAATTTCAACGTTCGCAAAGGCATCCAATGTTCTGCCACAAATAAACTCCAGAGCTGCATCAGGGTTGTTAAGGACAATAATTCACGATGCGGGCGGAGAGGGCGAGAGTACTCCACGAGCCGTGTAACAGGATCCAGGAGCCGTAGGAACACGTCACGGTTCGGCGCGGGAACCGAGCTCGACGACTCGCAGCAATATGTTTCACGCCTGCCCCCCACGTGAGCGATGCTGATACGGACTGGGTGGCAGCACCTGAATTTACAGAACGTTCCCAAATTTATCGACAGCGATGAGAAATGCGGTTTATGAAAGTTTAGCTGGATCGTTCGGAAAAAACATAAAATTGCGTGTTAACTATACCAATAACGCTTCGATGGGGTTTCGAGATTTCTGCGATTTCGCTGCGATTTTTAATCGTTTCAACAGTTATCGATGTGGTATTTCTTTATGTCCATGAACTGCTCATGTTTATAACTTTCTTTAAGTTTCTAAGGAACTAGCACGTTCTGAATTGACTGACTCTGTAACAAATGGTAATCCACGCAGAATTTCAACGATATCAATTTCGAACCTTATCTGAAATATCGAAGTACTAGAAAAAAAATTCATTTTATTTGTTGGGAATCTTCATGAAATACTGCAATGAATTTTCAACCCGATCGTTACTTGTTTGCATTTCTCAGCTGGCGTCCATGTAGTTATTTTAGCTAGTGTCCGTAAATTTATTTTTGATTCGAAAAGTTTGTTTTGTATTTTGACTATAAGATTTTGCAGCATGCGGAGTTTTTTAATTCCGGGATGTTCATTTACGGAAATTTCCTAGAAATTGTTCCTTTTGGTGTATGATCAGCCAAGTTGTAGATAGATTCGATTGTTTTGTTTTGCAGCCTCTCTAATCTATTCAAACTATGTTTCGAGGTGTTCGGCAATGATCAGGGTGTTCACAAAGCTTTATTAGGCAATCAGATTATTTATTCAAATTAAGTGTGATGATTTATGTGAGAAAAAATTAAATTTGAATAGAAAAAATTAAATTTCGAAAATCATTGTGAGTGGAGTTTGTGAAACTTAATTTGGGTGTATTATTTTCAGAGTGATATCTAATAGAATTCGACATTGCTTCAAGGGATATAGCTTGAAATTTCTCAATATTAATCAAATATCTTTCACGCCTGCCCCCCACGTGAGGTATGCTCATACGGACTGGGTGGCAGCACCTGAATTTACAGAACGTTCTCGAATTTATCGACAGTGATGAGAGATGCGGTTTATGGAAGTTCGGCTGGATCGTTCGGAAAAAACATTAAATTGCGTGTTAACTATACCAATAACGCTTCGATGGAGTTTCGAGATTTCCGAGATTTCGCTGCGATCTTTAATCTTTTCAACAGTTATCGATGACAACAGTTCTTTATGTCCATGAACTGCTCATGTTTATAACTCTCTCTAAGTTTCTAAGGAACTAGCACGTTCTGAATTGACTGACTCTGTAACAAATGGTAATCCACGCAAAATTTCAACGATATCAATTTCGAACCTTATCTGAAATATCGAAGTTCTGAAAAAAAAATTTTCTATTTTATTTGTTGGGAATATTCATGAAATTCTGCAATGAATTTTCAACCCGATCGTAATGTGTTTGCATTTCCCAGGTTGCGTCCATGTACTTATTTTAGCTAGTGTCCGTGAATTTATTTTTCATTCACTAAGTTTGTTTTGTATTTTGACTGAGATTTTGCAGCATGCGAAATTTTTTAATTCGGGGATGTTCATTTACGGAAATTTCTTAGAAATTGTTCCTTTTGCTGTAGATCAGCCAAGTTGTAGATAGATTCAATTGCTTTGTTGTGCCTCTCTTATCTATTCAAATTATGTTTCGAGGTGTTCGGCAATGATCAGGGTGTTCACAAAGCTTTATTAGGCAATCAGATTATTTATTCAAATTTAGTGTGATGATTTATGTGAGAAAAAATTAAATTTGAATAGAAAAAATTAAATTTCGAAAATCATTGTGAGTGGAGTTTGTGAAACTTAATTGGGTGTATTATTTTCAGAGTGATATCTAATAGAATTCGACACTGCTTCAAGGGATATAGCTTGAAATTTCTCAATATTAATCAAATATCTTTCACGCCTGCCCCCCACGTGAGGGATGCTGATACGGACTGGGTGGCAGCACCTGAATTTACAGAACGTTCCCGAATTTGTCGATAGTGATGAGAGATGCGGTTTATGAAAGTTCGGCTGGATCGTTCGGAAAAAACATAAAATTGCGTGTTAACTATACCAATAACGCTTCGATGGAGTTTCGAGATTTCGCTGCGATCTTTAATCGCTGCAACAGTTATCGATGTGGTATATTTATATGTCTTGTCTTTAGTGCATGAACTGTTTACAACTTTCTCAAAGTTTGTGAGGAAATAGCACGTTCTGAATTGACTGACTCGGTGAAATGGTAATCCACGGAGAATTTCAACGAAATCAATGTCGAACAACATCGAAGTTCTGAAGAATACATTTTGTTGAATTTTTTTTGTTGGAAATCTTCATGAAAATCTGCAATGAACTTCGACCCGATCCCATTACCTGTTTTGAAAATATTCAGAAATGAAATGACATAACGAATACTCTCAACACCAAATTCGATATTAACAGATAGATTTGAATGATTGTTGCTTATTACCATTGGAGTTCTTTAGTTATTCAAGAATATTCATGCTTGGAAATATATCAAAATAAGTTCATTATCTTGAAAAGATTTAGCGAGAATGATATATGAAATTCATCAATTTATTTATGAAAATAAACTATAAAGCAGCATGAAAATGTTGATAACATACTCGTAGTTGTTTATAAATACAAAATGTTTATGAATAAAGAAAGATGAAACATACATCACTCCTACATTAAATCAATTAATCAGAATCAAAAGATAATAGTTATTAAATAACAAGGTTATTAAAAACAGCCTAATGCCTAAGATATTTTTAGTTTGAAGTTAATAGTTCGAGACCATTAAACGCTAGATTATTGACCGAGTTGATTACAAGATTTGTCTGACGACTTCAATATGAATTGTGTAAAAATTCTTGATTGAAAAACATTCTCATTTTGTATAAGACATACATTTGGCATTATAAAATTTCTATGTTTCAGTAGAGTTTTGACATTTATCGTAGTGCTCCTGAGTACTTTGTGTAAGGTTATCATGACGATTGCACTTTAAAATAGCATACATTAAGCATTAAATTGGGTTATTAATGATCAATTTCGGACACATTAATATCACCTTTTATTTTGAGGTCGGCGGAAAAACAAATTAAGTTAACTATAATCATTTTTGATGATGCTTTGTTCGAGTTCTTTCACAAAATTCTTGAAATTTGTTGTGGAGGCGATTGTTTGCGGTAATTCATTGAAAAGTACAATCGATGAGTTCGCAGGAGATTGTATCCCTTCGTTGGTTCTCAGCATATTATTGGAAAATGTGTCAGGTTGCGTCCATGTACCTTTCTTAGCTCGTTTTCGTAAATTTATTTTTGATTTAATTATGTAGTTCGTTAGGTGTTTTGACTATAAGTTTGCAGCATTCAAAGTATTTTAATTGGAGGATGTTCATATATTAAAATTTTTGGAAAATTGTTTCGGTTGGTGTATGATTAGCCAAGTTAGTAGATAGATTCGATTGCTTTATTTTGCAGCCTCTCTAGTCTATTTAAATTATGTTTCAAGTTGTGAGGTCTTGATGACGGTTTTCGCAAAGCTTTATTGGGCAATCAGATCATTGATTCAAATTGGATCTGATGATTTATTTCATGAATGAAATTGCATGGAAAAAATTACATTTTGTAAATTCTTGTATAGGGAGTTTTGTGAAACCTGATATGGGTGTATTATTTTCAGTGTGATATCTAACAGAATTCTACAAAGAATACCTCTTAGAATATCTCAATATAAATAAAATATCTTTTATTTCTGCCCAACACTGAGGGATGCTTATACGGACTGGGTAGCAAGCACCTGAATTCACAGAACGTTCTCGAATTTATCGACAGTGATGAGAGATGCGGTTTATGAAAGTTCGGCTGGATCGTTCGGAAAAAACATAAAATTGCGTGTTAACTATACCAATAACGCTCCGCTGGAGTTTCGAGGTGATTCATTTGACGGTAGATTTCTGAGATTGCGCTGCGAAGTTTAATCGCTGCAAGTTTGAGTGCAACAGTGATCGATCCGATGTATTTTTATGTTTTATTTTTACCTCATGAACTATACGAGTTTTGTAACTTCTTCAACTTTTTTGCGAATGTTCTGACGAAGCAGCACATTATGAATTGTGTCTAGTAGTCTGTAATTTGGAGCCAAAAATAGTATTGACTGACTCGGTTACAATAGGTTGTCAAATCCGAATTGGGGAGTGGATATATTTTACATAAAATTATTGTGATTTACAGGAGGATGTCTCAAGATGTCCCATACGGTCAATATTACGACCCTCAGAAATGATAAAACATTCAAATAAGAAGTATTTTGAACTGTAGCAAACTCTTCATCAGAATATGTTGTCATATTCCTGCTTCCAATCACCAGCGCTGACAAAACTATGCTCGGATAAAAAAAATGTTGAAACGGTTTTTCATTTATTTTCATAACTTAAACGCCTCTAAAATAAAATGTGACTTATTCACCATTTTGCGATGTTGAAATAGTTCTGCTGTCCAATGAATTCAATACATATAATGGACTAATATTAATTAATAACACCTTGAAATTTATGAAACAAGTTAATAATAAACAGTTTTTCAATCAAGTAGGTTAACAATGACAGCGACTAATGGTCAAGATATTTTAATAGTTAATTTAATAGTTCGAGACCATAAGTCACTGGATTGATCACGAAATGATTACAATATCTTACCGTCTATCTCATCATGCTCTGATAATACATTTTGACATTATCAAATTACTATGTTTCTTCGTTCCACGAGAGTTTTGACAGTACTCGTAGAGCTTCTGAATACTTTGTGCTTGGTTGCCCATGCTAATTGCACATTAAGATAGAATGAAATTTAACTTAACAACGGGTTGATATTAATGTTAAATTTCAAACATATTGAACCCACCTTTCAGTTTAGGATCGACGCAAAAACAATCGATTGAAAAAGGTATCAAAATAAAAAAGATAATATTGATATTGACAACTGTTTATTACGTGTTTTAATCATTGAGTGAAATTATTTTTTTTAGTGTGGAATCGTTGGAAGGGAAAAAATAAATGTGGATTTTAAAGGAAAAACAGACCCATATTATTTAATAGGTTGTGATTGAATTCTCCAGAGATTTAATAAACTCTTCATGTTTCGAGCTTCAAGAGAGCTTGTCTTCAGGAGGAAAAATCTTTGAAGTTAAGCTCGGCAACAATCATCTCGAGTTCACTAGTGAACTGGAGTTTATTTGTATGGAACCGTTGGATGCCTTTGCGAACGTTGGAATTGGTGGAGTGCTTACGACTTTTTTGAAATTGAAAGCAATGCAGAGATTACTCGGTAATATTCAATCATTCTTGGGTTGCTTATGACGGACTGACGGAATTTCAGATGTTTCGAAAAATTCTAATTTAGACCTGAAAATTACTATGAAGGGGATCAGGTTAGGTTCCCTTCGCATTCGCCATTTGGTAACACGCAGGGCGGCGTTTTATTTTTCAATTTGGTCGAATGTTTCGAGCATCTTCTTCTTTTTTTAACCAATAATTCTAATTCCACCTCATACATCCAAGTAAATTCACTTTGAAATATTATTGCTTGATATTTCGAACAATTTATAGACCACTGAATGATTTAGGATGAAAAAAATTCAATCCTCTAGTTTTCTCACCTGTTAATGGTTCATTTGGTTAGGTAGAGTAAAGTTTTGGTTTTTGATTTGGAAAATGGGTGTCTGGTGGCCGATTCATGTTTTGAAATACGAATATTTCAACAAGTAATAAACTGCGCGGGGGGAGGGTAGTGTCGTTGGAATCAGTGGTCATGCGGATTTCTTAGTCACAATGTCGCAGTGGTCGAATGAGCATCACGCGTTCGCCATCAAGGCATTTTTCAAGAGTAGCGATTCGTACGTAATTGCTCGTCGATAATTTTGTTCACACTTCGATATTCGACAGATAAGTGACGGGCCGAGTGTGAATTTAATTCGTTTCTGGGTGCAAAGGTTCCGCACAACTGTTTCGGCTATAAACACCCCACGGCCAGGGCCCAGTCGATCTTCGAAGACTCCCGGAAACATTGAACTGGTTGAAAAGAGTTTACGTGAAAATCCACTACTTTCGATGCGGAAAAGGGCAGCCTCACTGGGACTTCCCAGAGCGATTGTTCATAAAATTTTAAGAAAGGATCTAAAGTTCCATCCATTCAAAATTCAAATCGTTCAGGAACTTAAAGAAAATGACGTTTTTTTACGCAAAACATTCTGTCGATGTTGGAACGTTTTCAATCAGTGAATCTCATTTTTTGGACCGACGAGGCTCATTTTCATTTAAACGGGCACGTAAATAAGCAAAACTGCCGTTACTGGTCTCCAAGAACCTGCAAACCTCGACTGAAACACCAAAGACCATTGCATTGCCTAGGGTAACTGTTTGGTGCGCCTTATCCGCGAATGGAATAATTGGACCCTTTTTTTATTATTAGTCGCTTTGGCGACATCCCGTGGCCACCGAGGTCCCCGGACTTAACCCCAATGGATTTTTTTTGGGGATACCTCAAAGACAGAGTGTACAATAACAATCCCCGAACTATTGTGGACCTAAAAGAAAATATTCATCGAGAAATCAGCAAAATTGAACCGAGTTTACTGCAACGTGTGGCGGAGAACACGAGGCTCCGTTTTGAACAGTGTGTAAAACTCGATGGAAAACATTTGGATGGTATAATTTTCAAAAAATGAAATCCGCATGATTATTTTGTCATTCAATGTTTTAATTAAAATGATATGTCAAAAAGCATTTTTTTTATTTAACTTTGAAAATATAAATCTGCCACCAGACACCCATTTCAACTGCCCTTAAAGAATGAACATTGTCATACTCCACTTTTTTCTTCCAGCATTACACTGTCAATCATATTGTTTGAAGGTATTGTAACGCTGCAGGCAATACCTTGAAGGAGAATAGAAATAGATGCCGATGACAAATAGTCAGAAGTACCCCTGAGGCACGGCAATATTCAAGGGTTAGAAGAAATGAGTAGATTTGATGGAAATAACCGAAACCATATTTCATTTCGAAATAAACATTAATAAAAAATATTCTGGAGTCAGTTCGAGTATTGACTCGAACGATTCTATTTCAAATTAATGAATGAAAAATTATTATCAAAGGAATGAAATGTGTCATCAGGACAAATCCGAACGAAGGCCTTTATATCCAGAATGATAAATCAGATCCTTACAGCGAACATTTATGAGGTGAAAGTTGCGGCTTCTCGCACGTCTCATATTTTTTGATAAATTATACTACACGTTGAGCTGGCAAGGAACGAAATGAGTTTTCTCGCTATACTTTCTGGGGGTCTATTACTGTTCTCGCATAACCGGTGTATATAGGAATTGGTTCGGACATTTGCCCCAAAGTGCAATTCCAAATATGTTGTTTTCCTTTCGTTTCCAGACTAAAATTTCAAATTGAGCAAGTGAGATATAAATACACTAAAATATTGTAAAAATATTTTGATGTTTTTTTCACAAACTTATACATATAACAAAAATTAAGGAAAGACCTGAGCATGTGCTTTTGAGCGTTCGTTCATTGGTAAAGCAAAAATGCTTCTACCTCAAAATATTGTAAATATCTTTAAATTAGAGTATATGAATGCGAACTGTTATATTATGAATATATTAAAAAAATAAAATTTAAAAAAAATGTTATGTATCGGACGATGCGATTCTCTTTGAAGTCTGCATAAACTGTATTCTTTACCAAAAAAAAATTACATTCGAATTGGATATCATGTTAGGATTTTTCTTCTAAATATTCCAATTGAATTCTCTATGGTTCTGTTGACACTATGGCTACGAAGTTTTGCATAAGGCTTATTATGAGCATCTTGCATATGATCGGAATTTCATTTCGAATGATTTTGTTTCGTCTGAAATATTCAATATATTTAATGAAACACCCTGTAAGATTTGTCTGCTTGATTAACTTGATCACGGCATTTGGAAACCGAATTCTGAATATCTCAAGTCTCTAGGACAATCCCTTCAAAAGTAATCGGGCTAACGGAAGGCTGGATGGTCCTCAGACAAAACGAAATATAATGAAATACTGTAACAACTCATTATAAGCTTCTTGCAAAATTTTGTGGACATAGTGTAAACAGAACCATAAAAAATTCAATTGAAATATTGAAAGAAAGAAACTTCATATTTTCATAAAAAATATCCGATTCGAATGAAAATTATTTTTTAAATGAAGATTCATACAATGATTGTTCATGCAGATTTTTTTGTGGGTATAGTGTTAACAGAACCATAAAAAATTCAATTGGAATATTGAAAAGAAGGATCTTTATATTTCCATAAAAGGATTTTCGATTCGAGTGAATTTTTTTCGTGAATGAAGACTACTATACTGAATTTTCATGAAAAATTTTGTGGCCATTGTGTCAACAGAACCATAGAAAATTCAATTGGAATAAGGAAAAGAAGAATCACTTCATTTCCATAACAGGATAACCGATTAAAGTGGAATTTATTTTGTGAATCGAAACTGATATATTGAATGTTCATGGAAATTTTCAAGAGGATTGCATCATCCGATCCATATAATTTAATTTTTGTTATTGATTTTTCACATAATTTTTTTATTTTTTGAATAATTCCTAGAATATAATTCCTATTGTGCTGAGATTCAGCATTCGTTTATTTGGTATCAATCTCAAATCCCATAAAAAATTTTGAGGATCTAGACTCATTGGTCCACCAAAGAACGAGCGCTAAATAGCTCTTGCTCAGGGCTTTTCTTAAATTTTCTTAAAAATTCAACTCGAAATTTTTGTGACAATATTCTATGGCATCCATATCGCTGACAGTATCGAAATGTATTTCTATTGTGTACAAAATTGAACGAGTCGTTTGTTTCTATTAGGATAATGAAAATTCAAATTCCAATATCCTTATAGATATTGGTTCAATTCAATTCATTTGAGAATTGAAATTCTTTGTATCCGATTTTTTTTCTAGGGAATTATCGTAGATTGACCACGTACAAGATAACTTCTGGAAGTAACAACTGCAAAATTTCAGAGATTTTGAGAGTAGGTTTTATATTTGGGTTGAAATTAATTCATGAATGAATGGGATTACACCGATAGTTTCAAGAATATTTTTATTTGAATTATTGTTTTTTCAATATATACAAGCACGCGAAAGCTAACAGCCTGAAGTTGAACTTCCTTCGACTATGCTACTAACTATATGATGTCTTGAAGAATTTTGTATGCATAGATCTATGGAACATCGGCCTAGTTCAAGATTATCACCATTGAAGAACCTGCACGAGGGATAGAAACCATGTACGGTAAATGCTTTATTTATACCCGCGATCTTTTCATCAAAATAATATTATTCGAGAATCGAGATGCATTTCTATACTTCCATTCGGAAGAACCCGTTCAACTATTGAATGAACTCCTCTAAAACTGAAATAAACTAATGCGACTTATGCTGGAATTTTTAAACCCTAATGGTTCCAAGATATTTCAGTCTCGAATTTCATTTCTAGTAATTCTCGTCCCAAGATATCTACTAGAGATGAGAAATATTTTCGCGAACGTCATTCATTATTCAAAATTGAAAAGTTACAAAAGAGTTTTACGCTAAGTGGAAATAAGAAACGAGCGAACTCCAGAAGCAAGTCCAAACTTCTTCTTCGGAGGTTGTTGAATACGAGGCTAATAAAAATGCAATAAAATGGGGAGATACAGATGTGTCTCGCAGTTGGAAAAGAAAAAAGGAGGTCATTATATTCATTACACTTTCCATCTTGACGATGGTATCGAATATTGAGATTGATAACAGTTCAATTTCGTGAAACTGCAAACTTATACATCTTACGCTGAGATGGGATGGATAAAGGGCTAAACAAGCTATTCTATGGATTGCATAAGATACGGATGGGATTCATGTAAAATTCATTTCTGGAGCTTGGAACAGTGAGGTGTGAACGAGAATGGCTCATATTGCATTTTCGGATAGAGAGGTGAGTGATATTCGTCGATCCAACATGTAAATTCGTGCAATCTTCACTTGGTAAAAGGACTATCTTTGTTCTCTTATTGAAGGGCGAAGAGTCTGTTTATATCATTTCGAATTTTAGCTGAGTAGGAGGAATATGTTGACTGTGAAATATTTATATTGTCATATTTCAGCTATCCCCAACAAGAAAGAGCGAAAAAGTAAGAACTGTGAGGAGAGCAAAAATGTTTGAACTCTCCAGAAGCTGAAGGAAGCAGAGATAAGTCTGAATTAAATATTCAGGAAAATGAGGGAAATTGAAGATTTCATATGTTCTATAGAAGTGGCAACTGTTTTCCGATGGAATCTGTAACATAATTAGTACAGGAATCCGGTACGAAAAGACGAAAAGGGGATGCAGGTTTCCCGAATCGCTGAAAATTTTCAATATAGACATACGCAAATACTAAATTCTTTTAATTCTGCTTTTGATTTTTCCTTTTGAATAATTCGCCAGTAATAACAAAATAAGTTGAATTTTTATTGTATCATTTTCTTGATTAAATTAATTATGAAATTATTCATATCCACATTCTTTTATTTTGACACATCTGTCGATTTGATTGATTTCATTATCAAGTTATTGCATAATGATGTGCATTTTGTGTTGGTTTTTGTTTATTGTCTATATTGAATATCTTGTCACATCGACAATGTTTCTGCACGAATCGCAAAATGGCGAATGCGCAATAATCAATACCTATTATTTTCAAAGTTTCAATTTATGTAAAATAATAGAAAATTGTTTTAACATATTTTTCTTTCACTTGAAAATCACATGAGAGAATAAAAAGGCTGCGATTCAAAAAAATATCCGGCAGTTATTTTTTTTTTGGGTAATCAGAAACAAAATTTTAGCAAGAGATTCTGATAATTTTGCTGATATTTAAAACAATTTTGTTTGAACACCCCCGATTAATAGTCGCGAAATTAGCTCTATCAAACATCTTGTATATTTGAAGCAATGGGAAAGCAACGATAACTTTTTCTTAACCATTCTGTGTTCTTGGACCGGACTGGTAAAAGAATAAGCATATACTCGTTAGCATTCAACTTATTCCAAAGCACCCTATAGTTCTAACAGTCAAAAGCGCCGAACAAATCCAGATATAGTCCGGTTGCCAGAAATTATTAAAATCCACTATAAAAATGGTAAAAATTTGGTTCGTAAAACTCGAACATGTTTGGGTCGTCGTGAAGCACCTTGTCGAGCCGCAATAAAGAAATTGGTGGAAAAATTTCAGCTGTTGGCACAAGTACCTAAGTGATGTGAAAAATAAAACCTGTGCACGTTACTCAAGAACAGCCATGAATTTTACTGTTGTAGCCGAAAGTGTTGAAGAAAACCCAGATTTGTCCTTTCCTCGTCGTTCTTCGCAATTAGGCATTACACAAACGTCATTACACCGTATTATGCATAAAGAATTGGGTCTTAAGGCTCATGAAGTTCAGTTAACACAAGAACTCAAGCCAGCCGACTATCAACAACGTCGTGTCTCTGCTGACTGGGTCGTTGAAATGCGGAACGTGTTATCTCTCAAAAAAGTGATCACAATTGGCGACCGAGATCTTGTGATTTAACACCTTGCGACGTCTTCCTTTGGGGCCACGTGAAAAAGAAGTTCTACGGCAATATAGTCCGAGAGCTGGCACGAATTTTAGGGTAGGTAAAGGTATTTGAGGCAAGCTGAAAACTTGTCAGATACCTCTCCTATTATATCCCAACTCGGGATTGCAGACCTGGCTGGTGAATTGCGGGGCTAAATCAACACCTACATTTAAAAAAAAATATTTATTGTTTTTCCCAAAAATGTATTTAAGGCAATACGCAATTTATATGTGTTGCAGTGTAATGCCTTATAAATACTAAAAAAAATAAGCCAGATATTTTAATCGGGGTTTTAACATTGCCAGACGCGTGCAAAAATATTTTGCAAAAAATTTTTTTGAGGCAGCCTGAAATTTTAATGGAGTGTTATTTATAACTTAAAAATAAGATTCCCGAAAAGAAAGGTCATTTCGGTAGGGCTTTCTATCTGAAAAAAAAATAAATATTTTTAAAAATGTAGGGGTTGATTTAGCCCCGCTACTCGCCAGCCAGGTCTGCAATCCCGAGTTTGGATATAATAGAAGAGGTATCTGACAAGTTTTCAGCTTGCCTCAAATACCTACCCTAAAATTCGTGCCAGCTCTCCTTCTAATAGCCCAGCGTCGATTCAAGACCTCAAGATGGAATTCGTGAGGCTATCGAGGACATAGGGCAGCCACTTCTCGATTTGGTTATGGAAAATTTCATTAAAAGTATATGGTTCTGTAAGCGTGGTCGTGGTGGTCATATGCCTGATGTTATTTTTCACTATTAACGGCATAGATTTTCTTTATAATGAAATGAACATCCGATCATTTATATCGAAAAATGGCATTTTTCTGTGAATATCAAAATAACACCTCTCATTGGAAAACCCATTACTCCTTGAAATATTTCGGAATCAACATAATCAAAACTTGTCATTAAAAAATACCTGAGTCCCAGATTCCCCAGATGTAGATACCGAATAATCCCTCGCTTTCTATCAAAGCAGTCTACGATCACCTTTTTAAAGCCTTCCGGCAGTCGAGAGCTCTTCATTTTGTTTCGCCTCTAGCTGCCCTGAAGCTACAACAGTGAGCTTTCCTCAACACCGAATCCGCAGTGCGTTATGGATGCTGATTTCTTAACCGAGTTACGTACTTCTGAAATGGAAATAGCGAATGGTTTTTCGCTCGGCATCGAGGGAATGCAATTACTTTAATGGTACGGAATTCGACTATTGCAGAGCCTTTGTTTGTAGCAATCAGTACGAATGATGCTGACGATATGACTTTTTTCCCCTGACTACTCTATTTGCAAGAATTTGTTGATTGTGTCTGTACAGATGTGTAGATAATGACATTTTTTATCTACTCCTGTTGAATTATAGGTATGATATAGTGACTAGTGATCAATAGTATACAGACGCTGGTATTTATTCGCTGAACTTAATGCTTACTCAATAACAACCATCTTGAATTTCGTTAGCTCTTCATTTAGAATATACATGCAAAGTTTGTTATTTCGTCCGGGGGCGGGAAATTCGAAAAAAAAAATTAAATTCGACCGATTCGAAGATATTCAACCGATCACTCGAACGTAAAAAAATCAAACTGGCACATAAATAACGATCGAAATACGTAATCAGGTACACTTTCGAAAAAATCGGGTTGCCACGGGAAATTTTTTTTCGTCCGAATAAATTCGAAAAAAAAACTCTATCGGTTCGACGATCTTTAATCGATCACCGAAACGCCCCTATAATCATCAAAAATCTTCCGTCATCCTTCAAAAAAACGGCGATTTTCTATAAGGTCCATGTAGAGCTCACGTTCGCTCTTTCAAAGAACATACAAAAAAATTTTATTCAGCTGGTGTGGCGCTTGAAAAGCAGTTTTTAATTTCATCGTGAAAACTAGCTAGAAATGAATTCTAGATATTTAATGTGAGCGAAAAGGCTTCCAAAAAACTTTGATGTCCCTCTATGACTGCAAGGGATAGAAAAGTCACCTCGAAATCTTGTTCCGCAAGAAATTTATTTCCATTTCAATTTTTCGCAAAAAAAAAAATTTATTTTGGATAGCTTGAACCATTCTCCACAAATAATTTTCCTCTGAAGTTTCACGGTTTTACAGAGAAGAAACTGAAATTATTTCAAAGCTACAATTTATTCATCCTTATGCTGTCAAAATGGTCAATTTTTTGTTTCAGACACCATGAGTTTAGGCAAAAAACTACAGAATACTTTATTTCTTGAAAACTTTATAGGTTTCAACTCCCAGTCCCTGAAAAAGAATTAATAAAAAAATTGTAATTAAGATGAAGTGCTCCTGCGAAAATATTTGCACTTTTTTGTCAGGAGCAAATTGGTCTTGAAAAAATTGTTGCCTAACTGTAAAACTGAAAAAGGAAACAAATGAAAAAGGTGATGTAACGTTTCAGTGTCTATATGAGACACCTTCTTCAGAAAAACTTGTAAAATCTTCAGAACTGTGTGCTTTTTCATTTGCATTCTGATTGACATTGAAAGTTGTAAATTTTTCAATTAATTCTGTTTCAACGACTGAGAGTAAAAACCTGTAAAGTTTTTAAGAAATGCAGAATCCTCCCAGAATATATTCAAATACTTTATGTTGAAAAATGGAAAATGCTATCTAAAATTTGTTGTGAAATATGGATATGAAAAAATGTTTTCTCGAACAAGTTGAACAGGATGCTTTCAATCATATGTAGAGGAACACCACCAAATTTTAATGCCTTTTCGCCCGAAAAAAATATCTGCTTGACTTCATCTTCCATTTTTTGGAGCAAAAATTGAAAACTGGTTTCCAGGCGCCAGTCTTAGGAAGCTGAAAAGTAACCATAGCGACTCAAACAAAACGCTGATATGGATCTAGCCTATTTTTTAACAAAGCCCGAACATATTCATCATTACACTTCTTGGAGTCATAAGAAAACACGCCTAAGACTAACCAATTCAATTCAATAATATGTAGCAAATCGAGAGAATATGAGCCTCTCATGATACGAATCATGCCGACAAATATTCACATTTTTATTCACATTTTTTCGATAAAATAATCATTTTCTAGTAGTAAGAAATGGACATTTCCATTTCAAGCCTTCGCTAATATTTCACAAACATCGATGTGTCTCTGCGTAATGCTACTATAATAATTCCACAAAAATTCACGAATTTAGTTGATATATATATTCTTTTGAATTGAGAGCTAACAAAATACAATACATGAAACAAAAAAGTCCCTAGCTGAGGTTGGTGCAAAACGGAGTACCATACTATTCTGTCGTATGATACCAGAGCACAGGGAAAAACCTCAGTAGAAAAAACCCTGCCTCGCCGTTTTTACAAAATTGAAACTTAAAAAACTATTCGAATAAATACCTTCAATATTGATACTAAATACGTCATTCTTGCTCTTGGGCCAGGAGGGTGTTTTAAACCAGGTCTGGCGTTCCAAGTGATGATTTTCGAATCTTCTGTTGATAATAAATAATTTTGAATACAGCTGGTGGAATATTTTCCAAGTCCACCTCTGGAAGTGGAACTATAAAGAATTCATCAACTTCTTTGTATGAACGAATTTTCAATATTGTTGTGCATAAATAGAAAAATCGACTCATCGTTTACAGATATAGTTCCTTAGACCAAATGAAAAACTCTATAGGCATTTCGAAGACAACATATCATCAATATGAGACCGAGACAATCAAATATTTCTCGTGACATCATTCTCGAAAATAATTGCAGAACCTGAGATTTCTCATTATTTCTTATTGTATCATCACTCGAATTCATGCAGGCTTCGACCGAACAGCTGCAAAAGTAATATCGAAAATTAAATGTGGAAGAATGTACATGAAAACTGATCCAATATAAAACTGATACGAAACGGTCTTCAATTCGCCGAGTCAACTGCATTCAACTTCCGCCATATCCAATATTGCAAATTCCCAGAACAACTTATACCGATTCGGAAATTCACATCGAAAACATACGATATACAAAGCATCAGACAGAGAATTTTTCCCTCCAGTTGCACAGATGAATAGGCGAGATAATCAAGTGCGATAACTGAATGAATTCAACTGTCTTACTGCAAATATCTAGTCTTGTCTCTCTCTTATCGCAGTATGGTAGGGAACCCGAACTACACGTATAGAATTTTTAATTTGTCAGGCTGCCCGTAATACTCGATTCAAGTATTTACTGTTGCCTACCATACTAAAGAATTACGCTCCTCTAAACGATAAGAGAGAGACAAGAGTAGAATAATGAAGTAAGACAACTGAATTCAGTTTGTTACAGCAAGTGATTGTCTGGACTATTCATCTGTGCAACTGGAGGGAAGAATTCTCTGTCTGATGCATTGTATATCGTATATTTCAGATGTGAATTTCCAAACCTGTATACAATTCGAAAGTTGCACACTATATCTCGCACTTCCTGGAGAGTTTCACCAGTTTCTTGATTGCTCAACTCATAAGCCTAATTCAACATTGGGTACCAAAATCATAGGGGTGTCATGTGTAGTAAAAAAACGTCTTGGAACCAGCTGGATGCCAGGTATTTCCAGATCAAGTAGCTTAGCTGTGCCTAAGCTGAATAACCGAAACGTTGGGAACAAGAAACAAAAATGCTGAAAGTACACCAAAAAATATTTCAATAAATGTTTCGTCATCAAGAATTTCACGTCGACAATTTCACGTTACAACATTACTTGAATTAAATCAAGCTTCCACAGAACAGTTGCAATAGTTATATCGGAAATTGAATGTAGGAGAATGTACATAAAAACTCATGCAATATAAAACTGTTATCGACATTCAGTTTACTTCGATCAAACTAACCTGGGGCACTAATTACTTTTATCCAACTGAAAATTAAAAACAAGCAGAGTAGAGTGAAGTTACAACTTCCGTCATATTCAATATTGCAAATTTCTAGAACTATAAATGAACATTTCCAAATTTAAATTCCATATCCAGCACTTTCCTGAAGAGGCTCAACAGTTCCTCGGTTGCTTAACTCATATGCCTTATTCAACTTTGAGCAACATAGTTAAGGAAGTGTCATATTTCATAAAAGAAATTATTGGAAAAGTCTGGGTCAGATATTTCCGAATCGAATAGATATAAGCTGAATAGCCAAAACGTTGAAAACAAGAAACAATGATGCTGGAAGTAGCCCAATTATATATATTTCAATAAATGTTCCATTATAAAGAATTTCACGTCAACAATTTCATATTAAACCATTACTTGAATTATTTTCAGTTTCCTGTGAACAGTTGCAATAGTTCGGAAATTAAATGTAGAAGATCATTCATTGAAACTAATGCAATATAAAACTGATATCGGCCTTCAGTTCGCTTCAATCAAACTAACCTGGGGCAAATTTAGGAACAAGCAGAGGCGAGTGAAGTAACTGCATTGAACTTCTGCTATATCCCATATTGCAAATTTCCTGAACTGCTTATATACAATTCCAAATTTAAACACCAATGTCGAGCACTTTTCTGAAGAGGCTCAGTAGTTCCTCGATTGCTTAACTCGTGTGCCTTATGCAACATTGAGCATCATAGTTGAAGAAGTGTCATATTTTATGAGAAAACTTTTTGGAAAAAACTGAGTCAGATATTTCCGAATCGAGCAGGTATAAGCTGAATAGCCGAAACTTTGAAAACAAGAAACAAAAATCCTGGAAGTAGCCCAATATATATTTCAATGAATGTTCCATTATCATGAATTCCACGTCAACAAATTCATATTAAACCATTACTCGAAATCTTTTCAGCTTTCAGTGAACAGTTGCAATAGTTCGGAAATTGAATGTAGAAGAACGTACATTGAAACTAATGCAATATAAAACTGATATCGGCCTTCAGTTCGCTTCAATCAAACTAACCTGGGGCACCAGTTACTTTTGTCCAACTGAAAATTAGGAACAAGCAGAGTCGAGTGAAGTAACTGCATTGAACTTCTGCTATATCCAATATTGCAAATTCCCTGAACTGCTAATATACAATTCCAAACTTACACACTATATCGCGCACTTTCCTGAAGAGTTTCACCAGTTCCTCGATTGCTTAACTCATGTGCCTCATTCAACATAGAGCAACAAAGTTATAGGGGTGTCATGTCTCATGAGAAAACGTCTTGGAACCGGCTGGGTCAGGTATTTCCGAATCGAGTAGCTATAAGCTGAATAAGGGGTTTATTTGGGCCCATTCAAGTATGGCTAAGGTGTAGTTGACCATTATGTGAGAGGATTACAGGCACTTTGCCCTATTTTCCAGGTCATCTCTAAAGGCACATTCTACTTGGACTTTTCAGGAATCGAAGAAAACGTTTCATTTCCATGGAATGTGCTTGAGAGTTCATTGAATTGAGCTCTTTGAAGGGACTGATTGTATTCTTGGAAATTGGGAAAGATAAAAGTATCTGGAGGACAAGTCGATTCAATTATCATCACGCATACTGTTTCTATATCGAATTCTTGTGATATAGGTCCTTTTGATTCCGACAAAGGCTTTCTTTTATTTGTATTCAGTTCCAATATCAATAAATCATTGGTATATTATAGTTCACGAGGGGTAATGTAGGTCATAGCCCACACAAAAGAAGTTTGTAAGTAACAAAAATGAACGTTCTGAGACAAATCTTAATTATATTTGTTCAGAGTTTTCTAGGTAATGAATTCTGAATAATGGCTCCAGTTTCTACCTCAAGCGAAATATGAACGGTTTATTTTCCTATCGTAAATTGAGCTTCATCAATTTTATGTCCACGTTTATCTATAGTGAAATCGCGCAGTAGTGGAAAACAAAAAAACAAAATCATTTCACAGAAAATAACCATTCCTTACCATTGCATTATTTGATCAACTAAAAAAGTCAATCATTATGCTCTGTAGAGTCGTTCACAGTTCGCTTGACGGCACTTTACATAATAATTCATTATCACTACTTGAAATAGCTTTAAACTGCAGAACAGTCAGTCATTCAGTTCCATAAATATCAAAAAAATGCGAAATTGTTTCATGAGGCTGGTCTTCAATGATGCAATTATTTCATACGTTTCAAACTTACTTCAAAATGATCGTATGATTTCTCGAAAAAAATACAGAAGCTTCTCGAATTCATGTTCGAGAAATTCAGATTGATAACGTGTGTCAACAATCCTGCTAGATCTCTATAAATCACACTAATTATTTAATTTGGATAGTTTTCGAATGAGATGTAAAATACTGAAATTTTTCAGTATTTATAGTTGCATGATCTATGGTCCTGTTTACGATGAAATGGTTCTATGATTATGGCGTGAATCTTTGAAGTATAGATTCTATGGTTGAAATCATAAAAAGTATTCGATGATCGTGAATGTCATAGAAAAAAGTTTACCCATATTATTCGTACACGATTCGGGTTGTTCCACAATTCACGGGAAATGCCAAAAAATTATTGAAAGGACCTGTAGGACCTCTTTCACAATAGTTATTCACATTTAGCAAGAATGACTTGAAAGAAATTCCGAAAATTTTATAGGCTTTCTGTAATCCTGGCCTTATGTTCACTATTTATTTATTTTGGACAGTTTTCAAATGAGATGAAAAATACTGAAATTTTTCAGCATTTATAGTCATGTTCAATGCACATAATGCTGTGTGATTATAAAGTGAATTATCGGAATGAATCCTATTGTTGAGGTCATGAACATAGGGCCAGAATTACAGAAAGCCTAAACAATTTTTGGAATTTCTTTGCGATCATTCATGCTAAATTTGAATAACGATTGTTAAAGATCCTACAGGTCCTTTCAATAAATTTTTGGCATTTCCCGTGAATTGTGAAACAAACCGAACCGTGTTCGAATAATATGGGTAAACTTTTTTCTATGACATTCACGATCATCGAATACTTTTTATGATTTCGACCATAGTATCTACTTCAACAATTCACGCCATAATCATAGAACCATTTCATCGTAAACAGAACCATAGGTCATGCAACTATAAATACTGAAAAATTTCAGTATTTTTCATCTCATTCGAAAACTATCCAAAATAAATGATTAGTGTGAAAGGAGACTACCATTCATTTTTCATTTCGAATCGAATGCTGTAAAATAAATATGGAGTTGCAATTTGAAAATGTCGAAATATTTCCATATTGAGTTTCACATTTTTGCAGCTATATCTCCGAAAAACCTTACGATGTATCAAAATACTGAATATACCACATGAATGCATGGAAGCTTTTCTATGAGACTGTTAATTTGGTTCTGTTCGCTTAAAAAATAATCTAGATATTGCATTTCCAAACTGGCAATGCAAATGTCGAAATTTCCAGGAATTTGTGAATAACTTGGCAACAGTGCATAGCAGAGAATTTTTTTTCAAATGGGTTATACTGCAAATTTGGTATTGAATCGATACATAAATGAAAATATAGGTAGTTCCATTTGAAATAAGAAACGAGATATGCGTTTGAGATAGACGTGGCAACACTGTCGACTCGAAAATATTTTAGGCGAAGAGTTCCTTCACCCTAAAGGCTGCATCTAAAATTTCAGAGCGAAATATTCACTAGTTCTCCTAAAACGTTTAATAGGCCAACTTAAAAGGAAAACCCTGTATATATCATTTCCATTCCCATAAATTCTTCAACTCTGCCATACATAAAAACATCACCCATAAAATCAGCATACCTCCAAACACCACCCCTCGTATCCGGACTTCAACAGACCGCTGTCGTGAATCACCCCAAAACTGCCTGGGCTACATAATTAATAACTCTGATGAGCCAATGATAATTCAGACCAGCAACAGCCAGCAGACGTTCCCCTTGCCCTTGCATTCGCACTAAATCGAAACGACAGCCTGAAATATGTTACTGCGGTCCTTCGGAGAACTTGGGGGTAAGTCCTACTCCAACTCCTTCCGAAGGAGAAGGAACGACCCGGATCTTCCTCCAGCGACATAAACCAGGCTTGGCGGTTTCGTTAACGACTAATCTGTTTCAAGATTTAGTGATTTAGTGAACGGTAATTGCTGTAATTGGCCTGGAGTTCATGCGTTGGAAGTCCCGGCGGACAATTTGTAGTCGGCGTGTCAGAGGATCAAAGGGGGTTGGGGAGATTGGTACCCCTGATGCGAAAATACCTGGCAATTCGGACAGGACGTCAATTAAGTCTGTATCTGCGGTGGTGGAGATAATTTTGAGCACCAGGTTTCGGGGTGTATGCCTGGAGAGACGTTTCATGTACGAGATGATTCCCGCACCAATTCAGTTGTTTTTTCTGGAGTTCTACCATTACATCGTGACGAATATTGTTTAAGAATCAATTTGTTCGATTATGCAATCAAATGAATTCAACTTAAATGAAAACCTGAATTTGCGCCTGCTACAATAGTATAGGTATTCCATAACGAGTCCGGAATGACATACATTTTCGACGAGTGTGAAACTTTGGAGCACGAGCTGCAAGCGAGTTCTGAAAATCATACTAATAGAAAGTGGTCATTCCGTTCGATTTTTACACTATAATTTTTTTACGACTTTTATTCCAAATACAGAGGAACTTCCCTATAACTAAAGCGCTATAATTCGTTAAAAAGAAATTTCGTTATACAGAAAATGTGTCCCTATAGTCGGCAATGTGGTGGTCGACTTCGCTGATAAATTAAAGTTTATCAGTCAAACTTAAACACTTGCTTCTAGACATTTTCGCTCAACTTTCACACTAGCGTAATACACTGATCAACAATTGCTAGGGATCACCTATGAACTTCTCTTCATTTGTATTTTCTTCAAGTTATCTCGTGAATATCTGTACATTATATGTTCTCTAAGGAAAAAGTAAGATGTTTTGAGTTGATTATATCAAAGTCTTCCTCACTTCATCGGCTCTTGTTCACAAAATCGATTATTATCTGTAGGCTGTTACAGGTGGTGTGAAAAGCAATGTGGTATTTGTTATTAAATCTGTTTTTTTCTCTCCTTTAAACACATAAGGTGACAATAATTGAAGAAATGAGAACAATATCAGCTTAGCAGTCATGCCGAGAAGACGTTCGGCTCCTGTGCAACTGGACCAAATAATACGGTGGATACAGGAAGGTTTGTCCCAGGGAGAAGTGTCCCGGCGGTTGAATGTTTCGCAAAGTGTCGTGAGTCGGGCTTGGAATAGGTTCATCCAAAACGACTCAGTAGCTTATGTTCATGGGGGAGGTCGCAGCGCAGTACAACAGCTGCCCAAGATCGTCTTTTGATCCTCAATGCTATTAGAAATTCCACTTACCCGGCGTCGCGGATCAATAGATCAATGAGAGTTGCAACAGGAGGTCTAATTTCGAACCAGACTGTAAGACGACGACTTCATGTTCGTGGTTTGAGAGCACGTAGGAGGGTACAACATCCCCGTTTGAATAGGGAACACCGGGTTCATCGACGGCAATGGGCTGAGGAGCACCGCAATTGGACACTTGAAGATTGGAGCCGATGTTTATTTACGGATGAGTCTAGATTTCGTTTGGTTTACTCCGATGGACGTATTCTTGCTTGGAGGGAAAAAGGTCGAAGGTATGCAGAACAGTTTATGGTACCCACAACAGCTTTTGGCGGACGTTCTATATGTGTATGGGGAGGTATTTGTTTGAACCAACGCACAGAGTTGGTTGTTCTGCAGAACACCACCATGACCAGCCAGAGATATCACAATATGATTATTGAAACCATAATTGTTTCGTTTGCGGCGGCCGTGGGCGAGAATTTCATTTTAATTGACGATAATGCCCGTCCACACCGTAGTCATCTGGTTAATGAAGCGCTAGAAACTCATGCTATTGATAGGATGGACTGGCCAGCTCGCTCTCCAGACATAAATTGCATCGAACATGTCTGGTCTGAGATGTCTAGACAATTTTCAACCTTAGAACAACCGATCAATAACCTGGAGGACCTTTCTAACGCTTAACGGAATATTTGGACGAATTTGCCCCAAAATTTTATGAATCGTTTGATCGAAAGTATGCCTCGTAGGGTAGAATGCTTGAGACGAGCTCGTGGGGGACCACCTAGGTACTAGCTTAACCGAAACTTCAGCCTTCTTGTGGTTTCATCATAAAAATTTTATGTTATTCAAACACAGAATTTTTAGTGTTCCTAATAAAGTCTTTTTTCTCTCCAACTTTCCATTTTTTCATTCTTTTCTCAATTGAACCATATTATCAACTGAAAATACTCTGATATCTGACTGAATTTATAATCTTGGAGCGAATATTTCAGAAATAAATTTAGAACAAGTAAGTGATCCCTATCAATTGTGGAGCAGTGTAGTTAGATTGAAACCAAACAGCCCGAGGTGTATTTAAAACTGTTTCAGAAGGATCTTTCGGCCCCCCTTAATTATGGTTAGGATTTATTACGTACCTACGTCCGAAAAAACTCCAGAAAAACCCACCCTTATACCTTCTTACCAATACCCATTCAAAGAGTGTTGTTTTTTTGAATATTTCGTTATAGAGATGATTTATTTCGTTTTATAGGGTGTTGTTAACATGGAATTTGGATTCAAAGTGCAATGTCTTGTACGAAATTCGTTATACAGAGAAATTCGTTATACAGACATTCGTTATAGGAAAGTTGCACTGTACTCCGTTTCGTCAGAGAAATATTGAATTGTCACTTATGTTTCTGATTCTATAAACTGTCGGTATGGTTACTTCAACGTCGTGACAAAGATTACGAAAAAGTTGTGCATTATGCACTAGTTGCCCAGCAATTTGTGCACAATTAAATACTAAATAGTAATATAATATACTACATTTGCAAATCATCATTGAATCTAGATTGAAGTTTTTTGTGACAATTGTAGAAAAAAATTCAGGTTGTTCAATGAGTTTACGGTTCGATAAGACTGAAATATTTTTCAGTTGGTATGTTGGTACACTCTACATAGAGTAACAATTTCGACTATGAAAAATCATCTATCTCTATTCATATTATTCAACCACCAAATGGAACCGTTGTTGCAAAATGGCGAATGCGCCTGTTTATAGCTCTCTATTGGTTCAGAACTATTTCAATCCACAATGTGATGAAATGTTGAACATCGAAATGAACACAGTATGATAGATGACCATTAATAATTGCCTTGAATTAACTGAAATAGTTTATTGTCCCTTTTCAAGAGTATGATTCATCTTATTTCGAATTTGATTACAATAATATATTAGTATTTCATCACTCTATACCTATACCTATAATCAGTGGCGCAGCCAGGATTTTATTTTGGGGGGGGCTGAACTGAAAAATTTTTGATGATACAGTGAATAACGAAAGTTGCGAAAAAAATAAAGAAGAAAGAAATAACGAAGAAATTAATCTTTGGGGGGGCTGCAGCCCCAAAGCCCCCCCCCTGGCTGCGCCAGTGCCTATAATGAATGTAGGTAATAGTTTGATAAAATGAGGAATAAAATATACAGGGTTTTCCTTTTAAGTTGGCCTATTAGACGTTTTAGGAGTTTGAGGGTGAAGGAACTCTTCGCCTAAAATATTTTCAAGTCGACAGTGTTGCCACGTCTATCTCAAACGCAAATCTACTTTCCTATTTCGAATGGAACTACCTATATTGTCATTTATGTATCGATTCAATACCAAATTCGCAGTATAACCCACTGAAAAAAATTTCTCTGCTATGCACTGTTGCCAAGTTATTCACAAATTCCTGAAACTTTTGGCATTTGCATTGCCAGTTTGGAAATGCAATATCTCGATTATTTTTTTATGCGAATGGAACCAAACTCAGCAGTCTCATAGTAAAGACTCCATGCATTCATGTGGTATATTCATTATTTTGATACATCGTAAGGCTTTTCGAAGATATTGCTCCGAAAATGTGAAACTCAAAATTGGAATATTTCGAGATTTTCAAATGGCAACTCCATATTTATTTTACAGCATTCGATTCGAAATAAAAAATGAAGGGCAGTCTCCTTTTACACTAACTATTTATTTTGGATAGTTTTCGAATGAGATGAAAAATACTGAAATTTTTCAGTATTTATAGTTCATGATCTATGGTTCTGTTTACAATGAAATGGTTCTTTGATTATGGCGTGAATTGTTGAAGTAGATTATATGGTTCAAATCATAAAAAGTAATTGATGATCATGGATGTCATAGAAAAAAGTTAACCCATATTATTCAAACACGATTCGGGTTGTTTCACAATTCACGGGAAATGACTTCAAAAATCGTTATTCACATTTAGCAAGAATGACTTGAAAGAAATTCCGAAAATTGTTTAGGCTTTCTGTAATCCTGGCCTTATGTTCACTAATTATTCATTTTGACAGTTTTCAAATGAGATGAAAAATACTGAAATTTTTCAGTTTTTATAGTAGTCATGTTCAATGGACATAATGCTGTGTGATTATAAAGTGAATTATCGGAATGAATCCTATTGTTGAGGTCATGAACATAGGGACAGGATTACAGAAAGTCTAAACAATTTTTGGAATTTCTTTCCGATCATTCGTGCTAAATGTGAATAACGATTGTTAAAGGTCCTACAGGTCCTTTCAATAATTTTTTGGCATTCCTCGTGAATTGTGAAACAACCCGAATCGTGTTTGAATAATATGGGTAAACTTTTTTCTATGGCATCCATGATCATCGAATACTTTTTATGATTTGAACCATAGAATCTACTTCAACAACTCACGCCATAATCATAGAACCATTTCATCGTAAGCAGAACCATAGATCATGAACTATAAATACTGAAAAATTTCAGTATTTTTCATCTCATTCGAAAACTATCCAAAATAAATAATTAGTGTAAAAGGAGACTGCCATTCATTTTTCATTTCGAATCGAATGCTGTAAAATAAATATGGGGTTGCCATTTGAAAATCTTGAAATATTTCAATTTTAAGTTTCACATTTTCGCAGCAATATCTTCGAAAAACCTTACGATGTATCAAAATACTGAATATACCACATGAATGCATGGAGTCTTTACTATAAGACTGCTGATTTTGGTTCCGTTCGCATAAAAAATAATCGAGATATTGCATTTCCAAACTGGCAATGCAAATGCCAAAAGTTTCAGGAATTTGTGAATAACTTGGCAACAGTGCATAGCAGAGAAATTCTTTTTACTGGGTTATACTGCAAATTTGGTATTGAATCGATACATAGATGAAAATATAGGTAGTTCCATTTGAAATAAGAAAGTAGATATGCGTTTGAGATAGACGTGGCAACACTGTCGACTTGAAAATATTTTAGGCGAAGATTTCCTTCACCCTCAGGGCTACACCAAAAATTTCAGAACGAAATATTCACTAGTTCTCCTAAAACGTCAAATAGGCCAACTTAAAAGGAAAACCCTGTATGTGCGCTTCGGATTGATCGTCATATTCATCACAATTTTCGAAAAGTCATAAGCTCACTTTCGAGAGAAATAATCCAATATTTAGCATCAAAGCGAAAACACATGATTCATTAAACGATTCAAATTTGGAATTTTTTTTCATGAAAAATATCACATTAATTTTTTTACATGCTTCTTCATCAAAATATGGTCTATTACTCAGATAGAATGAAAATACAATGATTGTGATTCCTCAGCCTCAGGCTTATATTGGAAAAAAAAATGGATTTTTATTTCAATCTTGAATTTAGAACAAAAAATATCATATGAAACATTTTAAAAAGGTACGCTACAGAGAATCCTTTTCAGGCTTGTTGATATAGGAAAAATGAAATAATAAACTCATACATCAATGTACAAATTCAATTTTTTTGTTGAAATCTTGAAGCTTTGAAGTTGTTCATCTCAAAATTTATTTTTTCTCTGATATAGACACAAAACGTTACATTGTCCTTTTCATTCATTTCCTTTTTCATTTTACTGTTAGACAACAATTTTGTCAAGACCAATTTCCTCCTGACTAATAAGTGCAATAAAAATGGAAAAGAGATTGCTGGAGAGGATAAAGACCACAAAGGGACTGTTACAGGGATGTCCTTCATCAACCACACTTTTCAAGATATTTTTAGATCACGCACTAATGAAGTGGAAGAAAAAATGCCATGGAATGGGAATTCCGATTAGAGGAGAACACCTTTATACTCTGTATTTTGCTGATGACCAGGTAGTATTAGCGCAGGACGAAGAACACCTAGGCTACATGGTCAGAAAGTTGAGTGAAGAATACGAGGAGGTTGTCTTAGAGAACAATCTAGCGAAGTTGATGTACCTGGCAGTAACATACGAAGACATCAAAAAATTAGAACTTTAAGATCAAGAAATGAAGGGCACAGACAAGCTTCAACTGAGGAAGAAATAAAATTAAGGTTGGGACAGAAGAGAACGTGTATAAAACAATTGCACGGTCTTATATGGAATAAAAAGTTTTTCAGAACTGCAGAATCCTTCCAGAATATGTTTCAATCGATATCAAAATTAATTGTTCGACCGATGGTTAGATTAGTGAAATTCTTCAATAATATTTTCTATTCTCATATACTTTTGATTACAACAGAAATGTAGAATTCATAATTGGATAATATAAAATCAATAGCTCTCAGCATGTTGAAATTTGAATAATCGTTTTTCGATTGTTTCAATAGGAATCGATTACCATTATTTTCAACGATGAAGACGTCGTAGAACATTGTCTCAAAATGTTTGAATCAATTGAACCATCACTATCAATAATCAATTAAAAAAACCATAAGGAGTTATAGTTTATAGTTCAAAGAGGAGTTACAGTTCATTGCGACCTTGAGGTCTATTGTGCCCCCTTGCAGAGCTGTTCTGGCCAAAAAAAAAGTCTTCACAGCTCGCCTTCCAGTTCCAGAGATCTAATGAAATCTAATAACTGTGAAGGCTTCAACGAGGCTAGTTCCTCACTCTTACAAGTTTCTCGTCCAAGGCATTCCTTCCTCAGGCTCGTAATGCCAAGGCATTCCGTGACTAGGTGAATGGGGGTTTCTTCCTCCTCCCCACAGAACCTACACTCGTCAGTGTCCGACAATCCCATCCTCAACAGGTGCTTCCTGAGGCGACAATGTCCTGTAAGAGAGCCAGTGAGGAGGTGTAATTGCTTCCTACCAAGATCCAGCTGTCTCGAAGTTCCGAAGGAACTCAGTGGAATGATCCATACCTGGGAGATTCCGCCAGAGCTTTTCCCTCTCGGCTTTCTCCTTCTCCAGAAACTCTTTCTTATAGGTACATTTAGATATACCACAGAAGGGTTCTGGGCCAATGAGTGACATTTGTGCGCCCTCTTTGGCAAGTGTATTGGCCTCTTCGTTTCCTTCGATTCCCGAGTGGCCGGGAACCCAGATTAAAAAGACCTTATTTTTCTTGCCTACCTGGTTGATTTAACCATAAGGAGTCTACGCACACAAAAAATACTGTGCTAACAGCAATAGTAGATCTTTTATTGACATCGTTTCAATTGGGCTGATAAAACTCCTTCTCATATCAATAAATTATTTTTGAAGTAATTGAATTCAGATAATTCATTGGATAATACTGTTGTCATTTAATTTTAGTTTTAATAATTTTGAAATAAAAAGAACTACATAGTCTTTTAATGAGACTTGTATTTGAATTAATTGATCAGAATAATATTGAAATGAAGAAGAACTATATTTGCTTTGAATACAACCTATATTTGAATGAATTGATTCATTTCATTCAACAGCTAATAACATTAATGGAATTACAACTAGAATTATTCAAATGAAGCCTATTATTGAATCAAAAATAGAAGATGAAGATTTTTGAGTTCAGAGAAAATAATTTACTTTTCACTGTGAGTTTGCGTCATCTGTGTGTATTCAATATTAGTTCTAAAATGTTCTCAAAAGAAGGTTCCTTGAACGAATTACCAAAACATCTATTTTTGAAATTATATTTACTGAGACACCCGGTATAATATGTTCATTTCCTTTTTCACTTTTATCCTAACAATTTTTGGGAAATAGCGCAGATTCATACAGAACGTTCACATTATCAAAATTCAGCGCCATTCTTTGGGGAAAGTATGTCCAGGAAGCCGGAATATTCTGTTCCGCAGGATGATGTATTCTTCCACTACTTTCTTTTCTAAACAAAGTTCTTAATGGTGCAATTTTCTAGTTTGGTCACGTAAAAAAGTTCATTACATTTGGTCGGTTTAACGTACGCCAGGAGGTAAATAAAAATTTATACACAGCGATTTCAAATTTATTTTCAGGTTGGCTTCGTAGAAGCAAACTCAATTAGTATTCTTTGACGGAAGCTGGCTAATAGAAACATCCTTTGAACAGAAAATTGTTCAGTTATTATAGGTTGATGGAAACAGAGTCGATATAATAGTCATACGTACAGTGACAGCAAGCGAAATGTGAACAGTTCTACATGAAATATTTGGCTTTTTCTAGTTGACAGGCTTCGAGACGGAATGGTTATATATGAATATTTGTATTGCTAGTAATTTGAAGTGGAGCCTGAATACCATGAATATATATATACATGGATATATATGAATGGAGCCCAAAGTACAATAGGAAAATAATCGTTCATATTTCGCTTGTCGCCACTGTTTATCAAGATTTTTATATCTGACACAGATTTTCCATTCAACCACTATATCGTCTCTCAGTCAAGGTAAAAGGTTAAAACAATAACCCTCGGTTTCACAAAGCTTGATCGGGTAATCAAATCGTTGATTTTGAATTAAGTCTATGGTTTATGTCAAAAATGAACTGAAAATTGCACAGAAATGATGACATTTCAAAAATCAAGAATCTGCCGTTAATATTCCGTTAGGGATTACTACCCCTAAAAGAACAATCCCTGGATATTTTTTTAATTTGCATCCTCATATTTTTTTCTTTTAAATGATTATTCTTCTGTGAAATTAAAATATTACAAAACAATTTTTCATCATTTCACATGAATTCAACCCACAAAAATAATAGCTTGAAATTACTGCCCATTCACCATTTTGCGAGTTATGGTGAAACACTTTTGATCTCCCGAGATATTCAATACAGACAAAAAACAAAACATCGAACTAATAGAACAACACGATAATTCAAACATCTAAATTGAATAAGGTGTCGAATAAATCCACAGTGGGTATGCCACCTTTTATAACCACCATTTCATTTTCAAGGGTTGAGTCTACGTGAAATGATAAAAACTTGTTTGAACATATCATGTTTTTACTAGGAAATCGTTGAGAGGAAAAAAATATAAGGGTGCAAGCAGAGTGTGCCCAAGTCTTGTGCTTAGTGCTCGTGAAACCACTCGAAGCTTTTTTGTGCTCGTGAGTACAGTGCTCGCGAGCACTAGAGTGAACCAGTGCTCAATGCTTGGTGCTTCACGAATTGTTTGAAAGAGCTTAGTGCTTAGTAATTCGAAAAAGTGCTCCTAAGCACCGCAGTGCTTCCGAGCACTTTCAGAAATTACCGAGCACTAAACCCTTTATGGACTTGTCGGAACATGAAAATGACGGACTTTAGTCTGACTGGAAAAGACAAAGAACTGAAATATTAATTGTTTTTGGGTCAGCCTCTATGGATATCTAAGATGTTAAATTTTTTCTTCATTATAACTATGGTGTTAAAAAAACGATCTCGCTGTATTTTATGGATTGATACAAGTCTTTATGTTTTCATCATTTTGACACGGAGAAAAAATTGTTATGTTATTTATTGGCAAATATTCAAGTTACAGTCTGTTCACTTAATGAAGGTCGGAAAATGTTTCTTCATTGCAGACAGCATTTTTTTCTAGCTTCGGCACAAGAAAAATTTTCATTTAATTTGTTGCCAAGACGTCATTGTTTTTTTGTAATTTTTTGTCTGTTTTGAGACCATATGCTATCCTTCCATTTTTTTTTTCATATGACGTCGTGTTTGTCTCTGAACGACAATGTTGGACTTGTTGAGAAAAAAACTGTTGTCAATTTCAATTATGCCCAGTTCAAAACACGATGACACCCGAAAGAAAAAATCAGGACATTAAAATCAAAATTTTAAACTAAGAGACATTTGAATGGAAAATACAAAAGTTCATTTTGAAAAATGCTTAGTGCTCGGTGGTCGTGTAAACGAATTACTTTCCAAAAGTGCTAAGTAATCGCGAGCATTCCTTAAAAAAATAAGGACTTAGTGCTCGAGATTCCGGAACACTTTTCAATAGGGCTTAGTGCTTTGTGCACTTTTTTTCAGTGCTCGGCACAGCTCAGGGTGCAAACCAAAAAATATCTTGGGGAAATTTTTTTTATAGGTTTTTATCAAAAACAATATTTCAACGTTGGTTTCTGAAAGAATGTTAGCTGCTATTTGAAATACTTTTTGTTGGTACTTTTTACCTTATCTGAGGGCCGAGATATTGGCTGTGTGGTATATCTTTGGACACCGAATATACACACATGAAGGGATTATTATATTGTGATCGTCTATCAGGTTGATTTTGATGGAGATGAAAGTTCTGTTTCGTGAGTCTGTAGAAAATTCATTCAACATATGGGTTCCTGAAAAATAATTCTTTGGAAAGCCAGACTTCGTGTGATACCCTCTGCCATCCCCTTGCTGTAGGTTTTGTTCGAATATCAGAAGACAAGATATTTAATAGTACTGTAATTAGTTAAAACACTTTTTATATCAATTCCTGTTTCTATGTTTCAGAAGAGTTGTACTATTACTCGTATTGCATCTGAATACTTCATGTTTGTTGCTTATGAGAATGGACCTTAAATTAGTATAAATTAAATATGTAAATGTGTCATTATTGTCAGTTCCGTATACAAACCCAACTTTCATTTTGAAGTCAAAGTGAGAGTTAAGTGGTGGTCACTCTTGTCATTTAAAATATAGATAGCGAAAAATTTCATGATTGCTATATTATTTGCCTTGTCGAGTATATCAGATCAGAAAGTTATAATTATTTTTCATCGATCTTTTCAGAGTCTTTCGTTTTCTCCAATAGCTGTTTATCAAATTGTTGATTGAAGATCTTGTTTTGATATTTCCCTTTCTGATATAAACAAAATTTATACTCCCCCAAACATACATTCTGAAGGTTAGAAAATGAAATATTCTTTTTTCCTATTGATTTCATTGAACCTATTATTCATTCATGAATTCGACGGTTTAATCCTCAAACTCAATTTATTACTTTTCATTCAGCTGCTCATATTCCACTTTAAATGCCATTCCCCTAATTGAATCATTGGAAATTGAAATATTGAAATAAATGCAAATCAATAAATAATGGAAAATAATCAGTTTATATTGAGGGATTGCTGTCATTCTAGCATACCTGCTTTCAATTATGAACGACATTTGATTTCCTATCGGAATATAACCCTGTATCATGACAAAGGTGATGAATTCAGTGCTCTCCAATTCGTAGGCAACGTAACTGAAAAACCTGGAAAGGATATACCTCATGAAATGTTTATTCAGCCCTTTGACAGAGAATGACGAATGAACTTTACTGTGGCTAACGTGAAACCAGCAATGGTTCGAATATCCAATAAAAATCATTTTAATGGAGTTGAGTCCCAAAGGTATTTCATTCTTCCTTATCGGAAATACACAATCAATATTCTGTTCAATTTATGGCGTTTTACTCCAATATTTGGTAAATTGTGAGGATATATCGGTTGGTTATTCAAGCTATACGGCAGAACGGTTATTAAATATTTTTCAGTCATTTTCCAATTTCATTTTTGGAATTAGCGCATAGACCTCATGTTGAGATTTTGATATCTGGTTATGCCAGGCGGGTTTTTAAAGGAACTAATATGAATTATTCATATTTTGAATGCAACCCTCTCAGAATACAAGACTTAAGCCGGGTTTCACAAAAACCCCGATCACGTTGATTGATGAAGTGTCATTATTTCTGTGCAAATTTCAGTTCATTTTTGACGTAAACCATCGAACTTTTCTCAAAATCAACGATTTGATTGCCAATCAAGCTTTGTGAAACCCGCGGTCAGGATTTTATAATTGTGTCTTGACTGTTTGATTAGATGAAATGACGTTTGTGTCATTATAAAGGGTGTTTGGTAATTCGACGTGAACTTCGGAAAGGGATATACTAGACGTCATTTGAAGTGAATTGCGTCGAGTGAAGCATGGTCCGAAAATCTATGGTTACGAAGAAATGGCGATATTTCAATATTATTTGAATTTTTGCTTCGTTATAGAAAATAATTCATTTTGTGAAAACAACTCGTTTCTAAAGATTAAATTAATATTGATTTCAAATCTGAGGAGATGGCTTAATTCTTTCGAAAAAGTATTCACTGAACATTCAAATAACTCGAGTTATACAGGCTCATAAATGGCTGCACCTATTTTACTCTTGAAATCTGGATAAGAGAATTGAAAACTACCCGAAAAAAGTATTATGAACTTGGTGTACAAATGTGAATAGAAACCTTGTTTCATCAGGTTTCCAAAAAGGTACATATGTCAATAATTCATTCATGCAATAAAAAAATATGACCGGAAAACCAAGCAGACCACGCAGAGTGAAATAAAGGATAATGGGTTATCTGAACGACTCCAAAAAGTATTTGGTCTGCTTGGTTTTCCTGCTATATTTTTTGATTGCATGAAAGAATTATTGACATATGTACCTTTTCGGAAAGCTGATGAAACAAGGAAGTTTTTCTTTTACATTTGTACATTTTTTGGAAGCTGATGAAACAAGGAAGTTTTTTTTTACATTTGTACATAAAGTTCATAATACTTTTTCAGGGTAATTCTCAATTATTTTAACGAGATTTTATGAGGAAAACAGGTGCAGCCTTTATGACCCTTTATATCTCGAGTCATTTGAATTTTTAGTGAATACTTTTCAGCAAGAAATAAGAAGCATTTCCTCAGATTTGAAATCAATATTCTTTGAGTATTTAGAGTCGAGTTGTTCACGCAACATTAATTTTTCTTGATAAGGAAGCAAAAAATTCAAAAAAGTATGAAGAATAGCCATATCTTAACCATAGATTTTCGGACCATGCTACACTCGACGCTTTAGAAGGTTCACGTCAAATCAGCAAACACCTTGTATACAATACAATACAATGTTTTTCATTTCCTGAGACATTTATGTATATGATGTACCTATAGGACATGCTAACAATTCATACATGATACAAACATACGCAAATAAGTATCAATAGAAGCGAAAGTGCATTCAATTTATGTAGTGAAGAAGTGTCCATTACTAGAAAAAGGTTTTTCATTTAATAACTGAATCATTTCCATTTTAAAAGTTTTTTCTTTCATCGATTTGAAACTATTCGGTAAAAAGCGATACCTCCCTGTTCTGGTGACGACCCGACTGATATTTAGATGTTTTATGTTTAGGAATACAAATAAGTTGTTGGTTTCTAGAAGAGAGAATTATGAAAATTAGAGCACATCATCAAACCAGTCAGTTCATACCAGATTTACAATAACCAGTTGAATAGGAAAAAACAGGTGTGTGTTAGTGGTCTGTGTTTTCTTAATATGTCTCTGGAAGATTCTCGGGGTTATATCCAGAACAGAAGGCGAACTATCTTCCTATAGTCCGTTCACGAAAGGTTGAGCACATAGTAGGCGTTTTTTTATTTATCTGAAGTTGGCAGTATTTGCTGTCATAACGTAAAATAAAGTCAACGTTGCCGAATGTAACCGGCCTCGTTCGACGAGATTGCGAGTTATCAGACAACTCTATGCAATATTGACAACATTGCGTATCAATCTGACAAGAACATAACCTAAATTTTAATATACACAGTGGAATATGCCAAATTTCCATGGCCAACCGACGGCTCAACCTTTCGTGAACGGACTATATGTGTGATGACGAATAATCGTTTGCACTCAGACAAAGAATCCCAAAGAACAATATTTTGGGAAAAATGAAAATAAACAGTCCATAATAAAATTAATAAAAGCTTCAAGTGGAAGAGAATATTTCACTCGATGATTGGCGTAGTATAGGTCTTGTTCAGTTTTTCTCACAAACTGTCGACTTGACAGTGCCATCTCAAATTTTTGTCAACGAAAATACCTAAGAATAGATAAGCATTTCCTTCTTCTTCTATTTTATGAACTCTCTCATACCTCAAATTGTTTGAGGTGATTCGTGAGAGCTCGTCGCATAATAATAGTAAAAAGTGATCTCTTCGGCTCACTTTTTGGAAGTTCATTTCAAAATTGACTGTTCTTCGTTGCTCTCGTGGTACGGTTGCGACATAACGATCGTTTTCCTTGAATTGCTTCTTTCGCGGACAGCTTTTATTGGATATAGCTTATATTGAAATACTCATACAGTCGGCGGTTGATGCCTTTCACGATTCACGAATAGACACGATGTCACAGATTTGGTATTTCTAAAGACTTATTTCGACCAATCCACACAGATTCCTTTGAACGATCAACGAATTGCATGAGATCCAACGCGAACGAATTCATTTGGCATTCGAATATGGACTACAGAATTCATGGTGGTTTCTCTAATGCCTTAGGACGTTGTATTCAGCTCACGATAGGTCTCATGTCGATATTTAAATGTCAGCGCTCATCACCAACGGCTTCCGCGACAATAACTGATTTTGGATGACGTTCGCCAAATTCATCTTGGAGCTCAATACGTCTTCGATTGTATTCACCATACCATTCGATAAACACTGGTCGTCAATTTAGTTCATGATTCAATCAAAAACAGCATCAATGTTGCTACTGATGATGAGTTAATTCATGATCAAAGTTGTGAAAAATAATAGTATGATGCAATTAAGTCCTTTATACGAGATGAATCTGTCAGGTTACTACTGTGAACTACACTGAGAGCACTCGTTTGTCAACACTAAAATGTTTGAAACTGATGGTACGCAAAAAACTGTGAAATCAGACTGGCAACTAATTCAGCAATAAGCCAATATAGATATCGACCATTATTTTAATGCCATAAGGAAACTTCATTTTGTCACTGCCACATTTCAAATGTCGCTCATCTCGTTTTTATTTTGAATGACAGTGCATTGGTTATATCAGAAACAAGATCTCTACACTAAAGCAGATTTTGTCGTCATAATCTCTGAAACAAAAGTAAAACAGTGATGACAGCATCACTTCTAAACATAAGTGAAAAGAACGCATAACTCCCAAAATGTCGAACTTTCTGAAAGAGTTTTTATACAAAAGATAAACTACAACTATATTCCCTTGCAAAAACTTCGAGCATCCATTTTTATCCAAACATAATAACAGCTGCACAAGCACCCAATTCATCTTCAATATATATTCCTGGAAAGTCGCAAATGAGAGGAAAAAGTGGAGAAAATCGCCTGACATTTCACTAACTCATCTAATTAAGTTCTCTTGTTTCTCTATCCTTCTGTATACATTCCTTTCTGTGGCCTACGTTCTTGTTGAGCCTCGCGAACTGGCGAATTTTGTATTCGCACCCTAAGCCTGTACTTCGAGTATTTTCAATTCTGTTCACTCCCTCCTGAGTTTATATCTTATTCGCCACAATATACCGGAAACTGCGAATTTCCACGCGATGGTGAGGTGTGCGTAATTATTTTCAATTTCTGTTTCTGATATTTACAGTACGAGTATGTTGAGTTATTTATTCATGATATCGTGGGTGTTATTGTTTTTGGGGGTATGTTCAGATGTTGTTCTGTTCGAAATCATGTTTATGTTAGAGATTGTTGTCTCCCAGTTAGCTAAAAACAGTTTATTTGTGAATTGTGAAAACTAGATCAACTGATTTCAGATTTATGAATTACTAGCGACCCGCCCCGGCTTCGCACGGTACCGCCGCAAACGCTACGTCCCGCAATTTTTAAATCTGTAATATCTTCGAAAATATTCACTTAAAATATACGGTGTGACAGGCCATATAAATCTATATTAAATGAAGAATGTATTCAAGGTATTTAATTGGTTAAGAATTAATGCTGTATTGGTTAAAATCGCTTCGAAATTTAGCCATTATTTGTCGTAAAAAGTAAATGACAAAAAAAGTTATTGTGGGTTATCCATAAGAGATAGACATATACCATCACGGACTTTTCTGTAGACCTTTTCAATGTGTACAATACTTAGTACATTATTTTGATAAAACTCGTAGGGTTCAGCCTGCGTTTGCAATGTAAGCGGAAAAAATGAAATTATTTACGACATCACATTTGAAACCTCAAAAATAACAGTACTTCTCCACTATTTAATGGATGTTATTATACATATAAACCTTCCTCTTGAATTACTCTATCTATTAAAAAAAACGCACCAAAATCCGTTCCGTAGTTTCAAAGATTTAAGCATACAAGGGGACATAGGGACAGAGAAAGCGACTTTGTTTTATACTATGTAGTGATATTCTGTAATTCAGAAAATAGTATTTATGCGAATGGAAATAATCTGATTCTCTTATTCGAAAATACCTACACATAGGTTGAGATTCCAGAACAAAAATTTCTCAGAACAATTTTATAAAGGAAAATATTCAAGAGAGACAGTGTATGAAAACTCACCTCAAATTTATATAATTCAAAATACGAGTATTTCAATAACCAGATCTTTGTTAACACTCCGAATGCGAATGCGAATTCTCAATCAGTGCTGAATTAAAAGTAATTTAATATTTTCGGGGGGGTTTTCAACAAGCACAATGTGTATTTTTACTGAAAAGACGTAATGGATAGCTTGTAGGGGAACATTGAAAAAAATACTCTCGGGGTCTTCTCATAACCTTTTTGTGTTTTTCACATTTTTTTTGCGAAATGACGCAATATTCATAATATTTCGAAAAATTAGAATATTTTTTTTCACATAAATTGTCATGAACCTAAATTTATACAAAACATGTAGCTGGACAACTCTATAACCTAATTAACTACTTTCACTGTAGGTACATCAGAAACTCAAGGGAAACTTAACCATTTACATAAGGCTTTTTATCCAGCTTTCAGTTTATGATTCAAGTTGAGTAGTGAAGTCGGTTGTGAGTCGATTAATCACAATGAATCTGTTGCCATTTTCAGTAGTCTTTATTGATAATAATCCTGAAGATAAAAGATTTTTTTCATCAGAAAATTTTCGTTATCTGTGGTAGTTGAATGACATAATTAAAAACTAATCGAATTTTAGCATAATAAAGCTGTATCTTGTACAACAGAACTACCCATAAAAAAACACATTAACTTTTAATACAAATGGATAAACGCAATAGCACCAAATAAATGTAGTATAATATTCAGCAGGTTCACTTCTATGCTAACATCTGCAAACATCAAATTGATTACAATGAAATGATAAAAATCTACGAATAAAACTTATACTCTCTGCGCACTAATAATTATACCTACGTCAAGTGTTGAACCGCTGATTATATCAGGGATGTTGCCTATTTTTTGGAATTTATTTTATTTTAAAGATAAACCCTATACAAACACGAAAAAATCACTTTTTTCCTAAAAAATATGGTAATTGCCAATAAAAATGGGTAAATGAAAAGACAATTCAAAATTCCCGCGGAAATGCTCAATTTTGTCACGTTATGATGATTACGTCATTATCCAGTAAACATACTTTGACTTCTGTCAAAGCGAACTGATTTTGCCCGATCCCTTGTGGGAAAGTTCAATCTAAGCCTTCAAAATGTATAGGTCGATCTATAAATGCTGAATGAGGTGTTTCTTTTATTTGTAATAATAAATATGAGTTAGAAGTTTGCTACTTACAAAGACGATTTCACGTTTTTAAGCTCCGCTGCACAAAAATCCTTGTTTTCAGCAAAGAAACTGTCGACCATAAGGGAATTTATCAGCTTTCAACTTCGTAAGTTCGAATCATAGATATGATATATTATATATTTACTATGGTTCAAGTCACAGAACCGTGGGTTTCACAAAGCTTGATTGGCAATCAAATCGTTTATATTGAAGTAAGTCGATGGTTTATGTGAAAAATGAACTGAAAATGGCAGAAAAATGATGACATTTCAATAATCAAGGTGATTGGAGTTTTGTGGAACTCGGCCTATGAATGTATTTTGTTGATTTGAGCACAGAACATTCGAATTTGCAATGACAATTCCTGAAAGTGACGTCAATTACCTCTGATTGGCGGTCGCAGTCACGTGATAGTTGATAATAAATAACATAATTTAAATCAGCTTTATTTAATTCAACGAGAATAATAAGATCACTAAGATGGATTTTTAGGATTGCAAACACTCCTCTCTATGAGGAAAACCTCGATTTATATGAATTCGTAACATGAGTCAACATCCCTATTGCAGTATTTGAGTTTTCAGGACTAAAAAACCTTTTAAAGATCACTTTTTTTGTTGACTTTTAACTACTTTTACCTGTATTCAAAAATATTAGCTTAGAATCATGCTGATAGGTTCAATGTAGTTCACAGCAAAATATTTTTCTGAATATTTTATCAGCAATTCATTATTCAGTATAATATCGTTGAAACTGAGTAAACTTGAGAGAAAGGAAAATTCAATGATGGTAATCAACTAGTTGAGACTAGAAAAAAACTATAAATGGACAGTTGCCGGAAGATTCATGAATTCGGCTCCAACTCTTATATTTTCCATTGTTGTTCATATTTGAGATTATATTCCATTCCGCTAGTTCAATCAGCCATCATATGGAATGGAAAAAATTTGACGCAGAAAGAGAAGGAAATAGAAAAACACATTGGGAAGTGTCTGTCTTTTAAGAAATGAAAAATAAAATAATATATAAATAAAAATAATATATAAATATATATAATATTTTTCATTTCTTAATCTCGGAAGAACATACTATGGAAGAATTCATTTGTAAAAATGTCTGTCTTTTGTTGCACACTTTTTTTCCATAATCTATTGAATAATGGACTTTATTCGGTCAAAAAAGTGAAGTGTCAATAGGCAGGGAACAATTTCAGACATTATGGTGTGAGTTCTATTTTGTCTGCGATAGTTCTCACAAAAATAAGAAACGAAAACCTAGAAGGTATATGATCTATTTCAACATATGTTGTAGTTGTTTTCCATAGTATTGAAATGCACTAAATTCAATGATGATAATCAGCCAGTTGACTGAAAAACAAATTATGAAAGAACATCCTTCAACCTATTCTCTGGAATTTTTTTTAATCGCATTTTTGAGTAGCCAAACAGAAAATATTTATCATCGTGCTCAGCTCAAAAGATTTTCAATTTTGGGGTTTTCCACACCTACACGGAATATCCCAGTTTGAATTTTTTAAGATCAATGTCTAAAAAGGCGACTACTAGTTATAAGCACAATTAAATGAATTCAGTGCAAAACTAATCTACCATGTCTTTTAGGCCCAATTTACAATGAACTTGAGCTTAACACAAACGAAAGCTTACCTGAAATATAAGAATTACACGAAAATGCTCACAATGCTCAACAGCTAAATAAAATAACTACTATTTAAATGATATATACCCAACTTTTAATTAATCTTTTGTTTTGAGCATTGTTAACACTCTCATATAATTTTGATATTTCAACTTTGCGGATAACGTCCGAGTTAAGTTTACGTTATGCTTACGTCCATTGTTAAATTGACAGTACACATGAGTTTGGTTTCATTAAGCTCACTAATGATTGGCTGTGGTTTCTTGGCAGAATTTATGAAATGAAGTGTTGAGTAAATATTTATTTCATTAAAACCCCCTTTTTTATACTACTCATTCGTGTACAATAGACTAAACTTTTCCTCTTCTATATGAAACCCTCAGTATGATATATATGTTAACAGATTAGAATCCACAATGAATTCCTGGGTTATTTGGCTCACAGAAAAACAACAAGATGATTTCTGAACATGACTTTGCATTGACAAATGGAAAACTTGGAATACTGACTTTGGAAAACAATAGGAAAAAAACGTATGTGCTCTTATTGCATAAATTTCTGATGGTACCTGAGATTTTGTCAAGATTCATATCAGAGTGAAAGAGATTAGCCTGCGTAATTTAGATGTTTCATGTTCCTTTCAAGACGATGTGACGCGAAACTCTCCTTTGTGTAGAATCATAACCGCTGTTCAAAACATTCACGGGGTTGACGTTTGTAACATCACTGCGGAACGTTTCAAAAAGTCAGTGAAACTAAAATTTTCACTAGAGAATACATATACCAGAAGTGATACTGATTTCTTTATTTCACTATTGGAACATTTCTGGGAAACCCGGTATATTCGTTTTTTGCCCTTGGGTGGATTCAGTGTATTTCTTCTCTATTTTTTTTTCTTATGTGATGAAAATTGGTTTTAATTTGTTAGAATTGTTTCGGGTTCGCCGTTTGTGTCCCTGTAGTCAATAATTGAAAAAAAAATACTTTAATCATGTAGTTTCAAACTCACCGTGAGCGAAAACATTACAAAATACCAACACCATCACAGTTGAAATTGGCGCGAACGTCATCCTTACCGGCGGGCTGGAATTAAGGGCATAATCCGCGAACTTGCACTCGGCGTTGCGGTCGCGCGGCATCTGAGGCCCGTTTCAGGCCACCTGCAATGCCAACGCAAGCCGGAGAACTCTTACGGCTGGTCTGAAACTACAAATCATTGGATTTTCGGGAAAACAACGGATTCTGGGGACGCAGAACTGACCTCGCGCCGATTGCAGTGCGAATCCGCCAATGAAATCGACAATAGCGGATTCTTTTTGGGGCACGCGAAAAGCACGAAGGTGGGAGATTCAACCGGAAACGGCGTTATTGTCACTATTCATGAAAATGGTTCTTTTCGAAAGGATAAGGTCTGATAACGTCAAAATAATTCTGAATATTTATTGTTTGTACTTATGCTGATTCTTCTCTTTCGCTTACTACGCCGTTTTTATTGTGGAACAACAGGTACGCCACGGTATGAATCATGCACAAGTTCGAATTGGATGGTAGGTTAAATACCTAGTTAAATAGTTATTTTGATGACGTAAAATTCTTGAGGTACGCGAAAAGCACCGAGGTGGGATATTCTCCCCTAACAGTAACAAAAGGTTGAAGATCTTTTAGCCGAAGAGGCGCGAAGCGTTGTTTTCCGCCGGAGCTGTTTGCACTGAATCAAATGGGAAGACGCTCACTTAGGAGGCGCGAAGCGAAGGGCCGAATCGCTAGACGCGAGGCATATTAGACGCGCACTTGGACAAAGCGAAGCGCTCAGAAGAAACGCGTCGTTTTTCGCTGGAGTCTTCAGCATTGAGACAAATGGGTACACGCTCACATAGAAGACGAGAAGCGAAGAGCAGCGAGGAGGCGAGTTGTTTGACGCGTGTATGATCATTGGGGCATGTGCGCGACAAAATTCTCGAGGCGGTCCTTAAGTAGGTAGTCGGCAGCCGGAATCGGGTTCGTGACTCAAGTTTGGCGAGCTATATTCCCAACTCTGTGAATGTGAATTCAAATCCTCTAACGAAATATGATATCTGATTTTTATAGTTGAAACTCTTTGCATACAGCAGAATCTTACTGCGATTTTTTTCAGATTTGCGGCTAATTTAGAGATGAAAACATCCAGTATAAACAAGGATGTTGTCGAAATTTTATGTCTGTTGAAATTCTAAAACGAATTTTTCATGGCGTGACAACGACCGAAGTATTTAACACCCATTCCATTAGGTTAAAAATCATCTGAAAACTACGTTACACATGTGCGAACTACATATTTTATAGTCCGCTCACGAAAGTTTGAGCCGTCTGTAATGTACCCAACTAGGGTATGTTCGGCCAATCGCCTATACCGTAGAGGGATGGTGGAATGATACACTTAGACTCATCAAAGGTGTTTAATTAATTGGACATTTCACTGAATGGCCATAGTATCATGTAATCGGACTCTCCTCTAAACAATTGATACTTGTTTATTTATACAATCCAATTGTTAGTGTTTATACTTAATATTAAACATAGTCGGCAATGGTTATACATTCAAAGATTACGCTACGCGTTATTTCAATAACATTTTAAGATGATGCGAGGTTGGACAGGCCTTGCCATCTCACGTATGGTAATTATACAGGCTGTGTATACTGACACATACTACACGTCGGTTGCCCATGACAATTTGGCATATTCCACTGTGTATATTGAAATGTTAGGTTATGTTATTTATTTTCTTGTTAGATTGATACGCAACGTTGTCAATATTGCATAGAATTCTCTGATAACTCGCAAGCTCGTAGGACTAAGCCAGGTACATTCGGCAACGTTGACTTTATTTTACGTTATGACAGCAAATACTGCCAATTTCAGATGAATAAACAAACGCCTACTATGCGCTCAAACTTTCATGAACGGACTATACTTTGACCAGACAAAGATACAGTTCTAGGACAGTTCAGAACCGGTCTGAAGAAAATTTGAACAGGTGCACTACCGCGAACTGAAATCCAGAATTGGTTCCCCAAAGAATCGAAACACAAATTGAGAACTGCGCATTTGTGGACAGTTCTGGGATCGGAATCGAAACAATACTGATATTTCACTTGGATCACGGTAGCTTTACTTTCAAACACTTACATATACAGGGTGTTCTGATTTGTTACCGACAAACTGAAATGGGTGATAGATCACATCATTTTAAGCCAAAAAGTTCCTATAAACATGGGTCCGGAAATGCTTCGTTTAAGAGATACAGGGTGTTAAAGTTGAAAAAATAATTCGCGTTTTCTTTGATATCTTTCGACTGATTCCAAATAATTGCATGAAAGTTGGTACATAGGGTTTTTTTGAGGTGAGAAATTCAAATTTGTGGTCGATTTGGTTGTATTTTCTAGAGGGCGCAATTGGCAATCATTTCGTCCCCCTTTAATCCCTTAAAACTTTTTGTGCTACCCTGTACGTCATTTTGGACTAGAAAAATCGATTTCCCTGGCTTTTCTAGTTAAAAAAGGTAAAACTCATTTAAGTTGCTAGGTGCAACCGTTTCAAAGAAAAATGCAGTTAAAGCCAAATCCATATTATTGTAATCTCTAAAACATAAAAACAAATTTGTAATAATTTTAAATTAAATATTTTCTAGAAGTAACAATTTAGAACAAAACAAAATAACATGATAATTTTCAAAAAAAGTTGTTCGAAATGTCCACCGTTCAGTTGAATGCACAAATGACATCTTCGAAACATATTAAAGAAAACGCGAATTATTTTTTCAACTTCAACACCCTGTATCTCGGAAACGAAGCATTTGCGGACCCATGTTCATAGGAACTTTTAGGCTTAAAATGATGTGATTTATCACTCATTTCAGTTTGTCGGAAACAAATCAGAACACCCTGTATATACTCTCACTGAATCGGTCTTAGTAAATTTTTTTTTAGGCTTATAAATGCGACTCGGTTCAATCGAAAATTATCATCTACTATGGTTACATGTTGATCGAAATGCATCGAGATGTCCTCTCTGGGTTTTTTTCATAGTCATTTTTTCTCTCTGGTCAATTCTCCTAACCCTCTGATATACTGCATATTATTATCGTATCGGATAAAGCAAATTATACCTAATTTTTATTGGAACATATTTCATTTTCCGGACTGCAAAAACTATACCTCTCGACTAGTTTCGGTATGGATGCACGATGTACACCATTTTCAAGTTTTAAGTGACATAACGAGATGCAAAAGCTCTATTTATTCATTTTTCAGTCAGAAAAGAGCATATAGTGGCGGCTCGTAACAGAATGAAATGATGAGGCACATCAGAAAAAAAATATTATTTTTACAAAGAAAACATTAATATAATAAACTCTTTTTTGTCAGCTGCATACTTATCATTATGAAAAATCATTACTGATAATTCAGATTTTTTATTCCAATAAAATTCTACATTTTATTATGGCAATTACACTGACAATGTTATTTTTATCTTTACTTAATAAATCCTTCGGTATTAATGATTCAATGCAATGATTCTAGAATTTTATTGTTTGGTATTTGCCCTGAGATAAGTTTTTCAAGTCGCCATAAACGTTTTTTCACCAAACCCTATCGGAATATCTATTATTAACACTACCGAAAAAATAATTTAATCAAAGTTACACTGCCTGTAGGCCAGTAGTTATCTCAGTTCGAAATCTCCGATTCGATTTTCCTACCGCACCCATAGTCAGAAGTTTGGAACAGGTCGTTTCAATTCTTCAATTATACATAATTTATAATCATAGGAATGACTCAAAAACTGTTTCTGATTCATTGAAAAATCTGCAATATCGCGAGTACCTACTGTATTTGTTTTGGGAATTTGAAACGACTCACTTGAAATGCTAAAGCCATTACGCCTTCTGCTAGTCATAACCAAAGCCAATGAACAAAATGAAAATTATTGTGGAAAAAATTTACACGATACTACCAAGGAAACAAAACTACCAGCAAAGGCGGTGCCACGTACGGCACAAACCCAATAAACCCATAAAAAAGTGAAATATCGCTGTTTCCTCTTCCCATCAGTTAACCTGAATATGCAGTTGGCCGATGTAACGAAACGAAACGATGGGGGATCAAGAGTAGAAAGTTCGGACAATCCAAAAAATGAGGTTGAAGTTATATAAAGTCCCAACAAGCTGAAAATCGGTAAAATTGTTCAAAACATAGTTATAAATAATATATAAAACTTCCCCATCATTCCTGTGAATGGAAAAAAAATTATTCAAGTTCAAAGGTTGAAAAATGAGTTTTTCGCGATTTTCAGCAAAATGGTGAGTTTCATCAAAAAAGGAATTCAAATAAAAATGTAGGTCTGAAAATTATCTAAATATAAATAAAATAAATATAAAATATTTTTCCTACGAGTCACTGTTTCTAAGATAAAACGATTCAAATGTTATAAAAGTTGTTACTAAGAGGCTTGCTTCAAATTGATAAACAGCGTAGGGTAGGTTTAAGATCTCATCACGTCGATGTGAATAACGCGCTAGACAAGGAAGCGCGTGAGGCATGTCTCTATAGCCGTTTACGCCTTGAAGAGTAAATGAGATGAATGTACAAAAATCGGACCTTAACGTCTGTAACGTGTAACGTTACGGTCCGATGTTTGTGCATTCATCGTAACGTGTGTAACGTGTTATATTACAGACTGAAGAACATAATGGGATGATGAAATTGATTAATAAATGTTGGATTCATCGCTTGATATTTGTGATTTCCGTAATTTATTTGGTGAGGCACTGGCTCACCGGCCTCATAGGCAAGCCGCCACTGGTGCATACATACAGAAACTAGTACATAGAACAAGCAAGGTCTTGCAGTTCTGAAAATTGAATTTTTCCACCAAAATGACGTGTTTTATCCAATTCCTCTCTGGTGGCATTTTTATATCCTGAAGCGTACTCTTCAGTAGGACGTCAGCTGGGAGAGACTACTTCAAAGTTGCTGTCTTGGTTGTTGCAGCTAGGGTCTTTAGGTCATTAGGCATTGTAAGGATACTCTGCATCTCTATTGCTTCTGGCTTGTTCACCGTCAGATCTTTGCGGAGAACTTTGTGAATGCTGATCAGGTTTCACCTCGAGTATTGTATAACTTTCGAAGAGGATGAATCTTCGATATACTTACATATTAATTTCATGGAAACAGAATTGCTTTAATTCCATTAATTTTCCTAATTATCGAACGCAGTCGGGATGAAGGCAAAGTAGATGTAGATATAACCTAACCATTTCATTAATAACTCGAAATTTCTTGATAAACTTCTGAAGTTTGTCGGTGGTGGTTGTCTTGAAACAGTTCGTTTAAGTTAAGTTTGGATTATCTATGAACATTACGCTGCTCTTTCAACAAATATCAAATTCTCATTTTAATATATTCAAGTTGAATCGTGAAGTATGAAAACCTTCGGGAACTGTTTTTGTATCCAGAGAAATCAGAAATAATCATTTTTCAATTTCACTTCCATTGTGTTAGCTTTAGGTTTCATTATGAATAATCTTTTCAAGTCTTTATTTCGTCTTATGCACATGGGGTATGTTTAATACTAGCTTTATTCCGAAAGAAATATTCATTGATCAATATAGGACTTGTCTTGTTATACTCTTATGGTTTTTTCTATTTTCAACGAGTGTTCTTCAATTCTTTCTCCTGCGGTAATATTTTTTTTTCAGTAATTCTTTCCTTATATTTATTCATGAATTCAACATTGTGTTTTTAATTTTCAAACCACCATCGAAATTTCAATGTTCAAATCGAAAATTCCAAAAATTACAACTACATAACTCATATTTTCAAAGGAAATTAAATTAAGGATTTAAAAATTAACTAATTGATTTCAAGATATTCTAATTTGAATGATCGTTTATTGCCGGATCAGAATTGCAATTCTGAGATGTATTTTCCTATATTGACGAACGCACAGAAGCTCTATCTATAAACAGGTCCACCACGTGCGTATGCACAGATGAAGTTGATCATAAATGTAACTTGAAGGTTTCTCAAATCTTGTTATCGTTGATCTAATAACTTATTTGGGTTGAAATATACAAGATCAATAAATTTTGACTTGAATTGAAAAGTAACCTCACATAGGTCATACCAGAGCACCTTGAAAACATTGAAAATTTATTTTTTTCTCAAGTGCTCAAGCCATTCCAAAAGACGTTTGAATGGAATCAAGCGGAAGAGGTGGCAATAAGCAATACAACGGACACCATAATAGACCTCAAGAATGCCCCGGAAAACCTCATTGTGGAGTTTCTGTTACAGTGCACGCCCAATGTTGTCGAGAATAGCAGGCGATTCAACTTTTACAATGGTGACATTAAGGATAAGTTCCAACATCAACCCAGAAAGCTGGTTATTAACCCGGTTTTTCCAGATTTTGACGTTTATTGGAGGGAGGATTTTCATCAAAAATGAAGTGGAAAATGCGGCTTTATCGTATTCAGATACAATGATGGAAAAAGTGTAAAGTTTTCATGAATAGTAATGAAAGTTTAGGGGCAGTTTTTCACGAGGCTGTTTCGAATGATATGGGTTTTACTTGATGTCAAACTGTATAGATTTGACATCAAGAACGCATGTATATGCGTTGTCTCCATACTGAAGTGTGGCACATCTGTTGAACTCTGATTTGCACATTTGAAAAGTTAGGAGTCAGTACATAAGATAATGATATTTATATAACCATTTTGTCTTCAACAAACTCGCTCGTGATCGAAATTGAGTGAATTGAGTTTTTGTTGAATCGACATTCTCACTTGTTGACTAGTTTCATCATTTTTGCTATGTACTGTTTTAGCCTGTATTTGCCAGCCCTCATCAGAAAAGCACTTAAGACTTCAAACTTTAAGAAAAGCAATTTTCTTCTTTCTTTGGAAATGTTCCTCAAAAAAACATAGAAAATAAAAAGCTTTCATATCAATTAAAAAAAATCATCATCAGTCTGTTGATCTCAAAACAATCTAGACTCCAATAATATGTTCCAGCTTTAAAAAGATCTAATGATTTGTTTGACAACTGGCTCAATCAAAAATGGATCAAGGTCATTGATGATTGTTTTCTGAGTACTGTAAAAATTACAAACATTTCAAAAAGTTACGAAAGTTGCTGATAGAGATAGTTAGAAGTCCCAAGTGTTTTCCGACGGCTGGCGAATGCTCGCCAAAAAATGGAATACAAGAAGCAAAAATAATGGGGAACGCCAAAATCAAATATCAATTAACATTTAAGCTGCATTTTTTATGTGGGAGAATCTAACAATGATGTTTGAGTGCAATTGAGATGGGAACAAATCTAGCAGGGCAGAGGTTCAAAACTTTGGGTGCTTGTTAGTTACTTAATTTCTCTTTGTATTCCTTGAAATTTTCATGATATGATAGAAAACCACATCGAAAAGACTTTATATAGTCCGTTCACGAAAGGTTGAGCCGTCCGTTGGCCATGATAATTTGACATATTCCACTGTGTATATTAAAATTTTAGGTTATGATATTTATTTTCTTGTCAGATTGATACGCAATGTTGTCAATATTGCATAGAGTTGTCCGATAACTCGCAAGCTCGTCGGACGAGGCCGGGTACATTCGGCAACATTGAATTTATTTTACGTTATGACAGCAAATACTGCCAACTTCAGATAAATAAAGAAACGCCTACTACGTGCTCAACCTTTCGTGAACGGAGTATACCTAGTTTGGAATTTTTTCAGGATTCTTAGTTGCGCTGGTATATTTTATTCGAATAATGTATAGTATTCCTATTTTTCCCATAAATCCTCTGGGTCATTCCTCAGAGGAAGAAGTAAACATTTCTTATTTACCGGTATGGAAATTCAAATCGAAAACAAACAATATTTAATGCATCAGAGAGAGAACTTTGCCATACAAGGTGTTTCATCATAAACTGGACAAATATATATTTTCGTGTACAGGACATCGCGATAATCATTTTTGCCTCATACAATATATCCCGTTTTCGAATTAGCGAATAAGCGTCATTTTTGAGCAAGATTCTTATGAGTGTGGTCAGTTATTTATTACACTTAAAGTAACGGTTTTTGGTGAAATCTCAGTATTTTTGGATCCTCTATTCAGAAAAGTTGACGAACTCCGAAAAAAAATTTACAAAATGGCGGAAGCCCTGCAAAGTTCCAAATTTTTTTTTCGCTGTTGTCAAATTAACTTTATTTTCTGAATGAGCACAATTTTCTAAGAATTTCTGTGAAAAATTTATTTTCAAAATTAGAACACAAATTTTTTTTACGTGTCTACAGCGATGAAAAAATTTCACCCGAAATGGATGAAATTTTGTACAATTGTACTTTTGAATTATCAATCACGAATATGGAAACAGAATTGTAAAATATTGAACGGTTTCGTTACTACAGTCATTCAAATGTTTCGTTCAGACCTCTGAAATACTTAATGAAAAAAAAATTGTTTTGAGTTCTAGAGTCAAAATAACTGAATTATTGACACGTCCAAACATTCTAGATGAATTTATATAAAAAAAATCAGTGAAACTTAGTTGGGACTCGAACCGACGTAGGTATTAAATAGGGAAATGGCACTGTTCTAAGGATATTAATATCCGTTGCCAGGCAACGGTAGTTCGTAGTTCATAGAGTTGGACTGGTATTTGAATTTCAGTGAATATAATTCAGCCAGTAGTCAAACTCTATGAACTACGAACTACCGTTGCCTGGCAACGAATATTATTATCCTTAGAACAGTGCCCTTTCCCTATTCAATACCTACGTCGTCGGTTCGAGTCCCAACTAAGTTTCACTGATTTTTTTTGTATAAATTCATCTTTTTTTTCCTTATTTCAGAGGTCTGAACGAAACATTTGAATGACTGTAGTAACGCAACCGTTCGATATTTTACAATTCTGTTTTCATATTCGTGATTGATAATTCAAAGGTACAATTATACAAAATTTCATCCATTTCGATTGAAATTTTTTCATCGCTGTAGACATGTAAAAAAAAATTGTGTTTGATCGTTGAAAATTTTTTTTCAAAGAAATTCTTAAAAAATTGTGTTCATTCAGAAAATAAAAGTCAATTTGACAACCGCAAAAAAAATTTGGAACATTCCAGGTGTTCCGCCATTTTCTAATTTTTTTTTCGGAGTTCGTCAACTTTTCTCAATAGGGGACTCAAAAATAATGAGATTTGACCAAAAATCGTTACTTCAAGTGTTATACATAACTGACCACATTCATAAGAATCTTGCTCAAAAATGACGTTTGACCTCGCTTATGCTTCGAAAACGGGATAAGTACATATATATTGTATAAGGCAAAAATGATTCTCCCGATATCCTCTACACGTAAATATATGTTTGTCCAGTTTATGGTGAAACACCCTGTATAGTTGATGGTATGTTTGATAGATTCACGTGCTACGATCAGGAGCATTTCATTTTGTCAGGACAAAATGAATGAGATCAACTGAAAATAATGTTGTATGTTTACAGCCAAACACCAAAACATGCTATTTCTTTTACCTTCTGCTTTATGTTCAATATAAGCAAGATAATTCATTTCGCCAATTAACATCCTCAAACTTGATATTATTTTTATCGACAGGTATTTCATGGCAATATTAGAATTTTTGTTATATAACGGTGGACTGTTCTTTGGTCGTATTAACGCAACTCCCACAAACTTTTGAGTAGGTATTGATTTGAATTAGCATTGAATATTTTACTGCAAAATTTCATTTCGATAGAATCGACAAACTTATCATTATTAGAAAAATTCAAAATTTAGAGAAAAATCTGTTCCATGGTTCTGATGATGCGATACTCTTAAAATTTAAAACATTCAGTAAAGCTATCTTCATTATCAAAATAAATTTCACCTAAATCAGATATCTGGTTATTGAAATAGAAATATTCTCCTTTTCAATATTCCAATTGAATTTCTATGGTTCCGTTAACACTATGGTCACAAAATTCTAAATGAGGCTCATCAAAGGCATTTGTGCATACCGCGCAATTAAGTTCGTATTCGATTTGAAAGATCACTTGTCGAGAATACAGGGGCCTGGTACCGTATTCTCGACAAGTAGTCTTTCAAAGCGAATACGCACTTCATTGCGCGGTGTGTATTTTTGCAGGTAAAAAAGAGACCCGCAATGAATCGTATACGCTTTGAAAGATCACTTGTCCAGAATACGGGGGCTATACTTCAATATTTTGGTTGAAGGTATGCTTTTGATGATTTCTTTTAAGAAACGAAACTCTCTTATTCTGTATGTATAAAATTAAATTGTTATAAAATTTAAAATCCTGAATAATACCATTAGACAAGGGCCGAAACCTTCAAAAATTTTTTGGTTTTTTATTTAAGTATATTTTTCAAAAAAAAAATTTTTTTTACGAAATTTTGTGAAAACTTACCTCATTATGTCACAAATACACTGTAATTTATTTGATTTAAAATATTTATGATTTCGTCTTATTTTAACTTAATACCAAAAAAAGCACCCCAATTTTCAATCGGAAATTCTGACATCAAAATATCAGCTTTTTTCAAAAAGTTTGGGGGCTTTTTGTTCGTTGAAATATCTACTCTCTGATGGTGTAAAAAAAAATATACATTACTATAAGGAGTGTTCTCAGAAAATGCAAAAAATTGAAAAAACTCAAATTCGAAAATTTTTTTAATCTTTATGTACAATTTCATCAAAAAATGTGATTGCTGCATTTTTTTTAGGATAAAGAGTTTATTTATTTGATTCGAATTACATTCATGTCATAGAAAATCTTATCCATACTAATATTATAAATGCGAAAGTAACTCTGTCTGTCTGTCTGTCTGTTACTCTTTCACGCCTAAACAACTGAACGGATTTTGATGAAATTTGGTATGGTGATAGATGATAACCTAGAAAAGGTCATAGGCTATAAATAATCACGCCATCGTTTTTAGGGGGTAGGTAGTAGGCAGATAACTAAATTGAGTTAGTGATTTTTAGTCGTTTTTGTTGGGACTTTTGCTCTTTCACATATAAACGGCTGAACAGATTTTGATGAAATTTAGTAAGGTAATAGATGGTTACCTAAAAACGGATATAAGATCAAAATGATCACGTCATCGTACTTAGGGGGTAGGAAGTAGGCAGACAACTGAATTGAGTTAGTGATTTTTTCATGGTTTTTGCTGGGAGTTTTGTTCTATCATGCCAAAACGGCTGAACCGATTTTGATGAAATTTGGTATGGTGATAGATGATAACCTAGAAATGGTCATAGGCTATAAATAATCACGCCATCGTTCTTAGGGGGTAGGCAGTAGGCAGATAACTAAATTGAGTTAGTGATTTTTAGTCGTTTTTGTTGGGACTTTTGCTCTTTCACGTCTAAACGGCTGAACAGATTTTGATGAAATTTAGTAAGGTAATAGATGGTTACCTAAAAACGGATATAAGATCAAAATGATCACGTCATCGTACTTAGGGGGTAGGAAGTAGGCAGACAACTGAATTGAGTTAGTGATTTTTTCATGGTTTTTGCTGGGAGTTTTGTTCTATCATGCCTAAACGGCTGAACCGATTTTGATGAAATTTGGTATGGTGATAGATGATAGCCTAGAAATGGTCATAGGCTATAAATAATCACGCCATCGTTCTTAGGGGGTAGGCAGTAGGCAGATAACTAAATTGAGTTAGTGATTTTTAGTCGTTTTTGTTGGGACTTTTGCTCTCTCACGTCTAAACGGCTGAACAGACTTTGATGAAATTTAGTAAGGTAATAGATGGTTACCTAAAAACGGATATAAGATCAAAATGATCACGTCATCGTACTTAGGGGGTAGGAAGTAGGCAGACAACTGAATTGAGTTAGTGATTTTTTCATGGTTTTTGCTGGGAGTTTTGTTCTATCATGCCTAAACGGCTGAACCGATTTTGATGAAATTTGGTATGGTGATAGATGATAGCCTAGAAATGGTCATAGGCTATAAATAATCACGCCATCGTTCTTAGGGGGTAGGCAGTAGGCAGATAACTAAATTGAGTTAGTGATTTTTAGTCGTTTTTGTTGGGACTTTTGCTCTCTCACGTCTAAACGGCTGAACAGACTTTGATGAAATTTAGTAAGGTAATAGATGGTTACCTAAAAACGGATATAAGATCAAAATGATCACGTCATCGTACTTAGCGGGTAGGAAGTAGGCAGAAAACTGAATTGAGTTAGTGATTTTTTTATGGTTTTTGCTGGGAGTTTTGCTCTATCATGCCTAAACGGTTTAATGGATTTTGATGAAATTTAGTTAAGTGATAGATAGTAACCTAGAAAAGGATATGGGATCTTAATATTCATGCTATCGTACTGCGTAGGCAGTAGGCAGAAAACTAATTAAGTAAGTGATTTTTTTAATCTTTTGTTTTAAAAGTTTACCTCATTCACGCCTTAACGTCTGAACGGATTTTTATTAGACTTTGTTAATATAAAGATAGGATCCTAGGCACGGATACAGGCTACTTTTTACGGCGGGAAAATACCTCATTTCTGCGGAAATCTAGCGTGATCGTATCAAGAAGCGCATGACGCCATAGCTACTGAAATGATTTTGATGTTTTTTTTAACTGAGTGTTACTAAGACTTCAAGTTAGTATTTGATCACTTTTCTAACTTAGAGGGTCGGTAGGCGGACGAAGTCGCGGGTAAAAGCTAGTACAATATAAATATACAGGTAAATCGTACTATTGAATTTAGATACTTAATTCGGATTACGCATTTTATTTTTTTTTCAAAAACGTTAATATCAATTGGCAAAAATTAACTCATCTTTCACTTTGGCAAAACTCCCACCCACAGAAGGAGCAGCGGAACAACATTGTTACAGAGCATATTATCAACTTCAAACTTGGTTGGGTAACGAATTGACAGCAACAGATTGGGGCTGGAAGCAACATCAGAGCGGCATTATGCCCAAATTTACAGAAAAGGATCTAATTCCGGAAGTATTGCTCAAAACTATTTGCTGCAGCTGTGAAACTGGATGTAACAGTGTAAAATGTGGCTGCCGAAAACTTGGTTTAAAATGCACTAATTTATGCACTAATCGTCATGGTTCTGAAAATTGCTCCAATATAGAAGAAAAAATCTATGAGGAAGTAAATGATTCAGATGAAATTGTGGAAGAAGAAACAATGCAAACTGGAAATAACATTGGAGACGAAAATGATGGTCTTGAAGATTTCGACGATCAACTACAGTTGGAAAGGTTTTTCGAATCTGACGATGAAGAAATGCTTTCGAAGAGACCAAAACTAATAAATAACTGATTAGAATTTCAGATAAAGTACTTATGAATAACGAGATTAACGTTTTTGAAAAAAAAATAAAATCCGTAATCCGAATTAAGTATCTAAATTCAATAGTACGATTTACCTGCATATTTATATTGTACAAGATTTTCTATGACATGAATGTAATTCGAATTAAATAAATAAACTCCTTATCCTAAAAAAAAATGCAGCAATCACATTTTTTGATGAAATTGTACATAGTGATTAAAAAAAATTTTCGAATTTGATTTTTTTCCATGTTTTGCATTTTCTGAGAACACTCCTTATAGTAATGTACATTTTTTTCACACCATCAGAGAGTAGATATTTCAACGAACAAAAAGCGCCCAAACTTTTTGAAAAAAGCTGATATTTTGACGTCAGAATTTTCGATTGAAAATTGGGGTGCTTTTTTGATATTAAGTTAAAATAAGACGAAAACATAAATATTTTAAATCAAATGAATTACAGTGTATTTGGGACATAATGCGGTAAGTTTTCACAAAATTTCGTTTTTTTTTTTTAAAAGATATGAATAAAAAACCAAAAACCTGGTTTTTTGAATTTTTCACCTAAATTTTGAGGTTATCTGAAAAAATTAGAAATACAAAAGTTGTAGATATTTTTATTACCTACAACTTTGCCATTTAACTTTTTTCCATAGGACTTGTAGTTTTGGCGGAAATCAAGCAAAACCATTTTTTACCCTTAAAAACACACCCCCTTCCACTTCCCGGACTAATTTATTTTTCCTTTAATTTTGATCATATTTCCCTACTTTTTTAATGGGTTTCATCCTACTGCAATTTTTTTTTGTTTCAAAAATTATCGACCCTGGTCTACAGTTACAAACTTCTCGTCGATTAACAGTAACCACAGCCATTGTAAAGTGCAACGATACGATTCCAATAAATATGCAAATTGCTTCAATACTGTAATAGTTTTATTGCGGTCTCATATAAATTTCCAGTAAATTCACGATATGGGTGGAAATGCACGAAATAAATTGGTCTGGCAAAGAACCAATTTCTAAGAATTCGGTGTGTTTTATCTTTTGGAGTAGATGCGTGAATCCCACTCGAGCTCGCCGTATACTTTACGTAAAAAAGCCGTTCCATTTTCATATATTTGCCCTTTATTCGAAGTATTCTTACGGGTTGGACTATTTGTCATATGGCGATACTTTGGCACTAACCTTTTCATTGCCGTTCAACCCCCATATCTCCTAAGGGAGTTCGGATACTTTTTCATCGTAATGGAGGTCCTTCTGGACGTGTAATGCCATTTTGTTAGGTTTATGAATGACTGAGTCGGTTTGTCAATGTTCTTTGCACTGGACATCTCTTCAACCGTTATTTTTTCGATTTATCAGTTGTGTGTTGAATGTCCGTGTATTGCACAATACTATTACCTGTTTGTCCATAACCTAAGAATATGAAGCTGAAGTGAAGGCTCTGAAGAAGGCTATCGATTTCCCATCTAATATTCTTTGAGGAAGGTTATCGAATATAAAATATCTGTCTGTCCTTGAGGTGAAAACAAAACAAATTCGAAAAATCAAGATGAAAGATCGTAATTATAAGCCATTATACAGAGTGTTCGGTCATGACTTACCGATAATTTAAGGGCATTAAATATACCTAATATTATCGGCAGCAATACCCACATTAGGAAGTTCACTTCCTTAGTTTTGGAGTAGCCAACATTTTAAATTTAGTTTTTTATTTTCGTTGACCCTTCCGAATAATATCGATTTCTTTGAACATAAAGGTGCTACAGATTTGAAAAAAATGTTTTTTGAAAGATGATACTACAACATTTCATTAAAGTAGAATAATAGCCTCAGGCCTCTCATCAATCTATCTGTCACAAATGGCATATTCCCGAGTCTCCTGAAGACTGCGACAGTTGTTCCCATTTTGAAGAATAAAAATGACGTTCTTAATATTTCCAACTACCGGCCTATATCTATGCAGAGCGTTATTTCCAAGGTAATTGAGAATGTAGTCCTGAAAATAATTACTCAATTTTTTAATAAATACCGTGTAATCTCTGACTCTCAGCATGGTTTCAGACCTGGTCGTTCTACTGAGACAGCAGCATTTAAATTTACTGAACTCGTTCACAAGAGTCTGGACGAGGGTCGATTTGTAGCAGGGTTATTTTTCGATCTTTCTTGTGCTTTTGATGTTCTTTCGTTCAGGTTCTTAAAGGATAAATGTTATAAATTAGGATTTAGAGGTGAATTTCTCGACTGGTTGTGTAGTTTCGTTTGTGGCAGGTCAATGGCGGTTGAAGAATATGTTCAGTAGAAAGTATGACATTAAGTCAGGAGTGCCCCAAGGTTCTGTCCTGGGCCCCCTTTTATTTTTACTCTTTATTAATGATCTACCTGAATACCTGAAATCAGTATTAGTGCTTATTTTTGCAGATGACTTTTCTGTTGCCATCACTGCCTCGAATGTTGCTGATCTTATTGAAGCCTGTGAATGCATTATTCAAAGTTTCATCGATTGGTGTCGGAAAAATGCACTCTTATTAAATGTTGAGAAAACCAAATGTATTCATTCTGGTAACAAAAACATTGGGCATAATCCCCTAACCATAAACTGTTCTGATGCTGTGATATAGTCTGATGAATGTATAAAGTTTGTAGGTATATACAGGGTGTCTATAACTATAAATATTTACATTCTGGTGTAAACTTTAATTTACACAAACGATACTGTGAGTTTAGGTTGGTCATTCCGATAGAAATTAAATCATGTGACTGGAATTATAAATTTGTAGACTTTACATGAGAAACGACTAAATAAAAAAATTTCAAAGCACCCTACGATGTTACAATCATTTATAAAGACCCCGCACATTGATGAATACCTTAGGTGGAGTTATCACATTGACATCCTGAGTAAAAAATTAAATACATCTTATTATGCTATATATCGAGTCAAAAATTGTTTCACTACTGAATGTCTTATGAACTTATATTACTGCTTGGTTGACAGTCACATATCTTATAATATTTTACTGTGGGGTAACTCAACTGATGTAAGTAGAATATTTGTTGCTCAGAAGAGGGTTCTGCGTTTGATATTCGGTATCGACTCGATGTCATCGTGCAGGTCTCTTTTTGTTGAGAACAAAATATTAACTGTCCAATGTATTTATATTTACAAGTCACTTCTCATGGTCAGACAGAATTTCGAAACAATGGAAAAATTATCTAGTCATCACTCTTATGTAACAAGAAATGCGGAAATTTTGTCACTCCCCAAGCATAGAACTGCTAAATTTGAACATTAACCAACCTACCAGGGGATTAAGCTATACAACAAATTACCAGAATGTTTTAAAAATATGAATTATGTCAGTTTTAAGAGGAAAACTAAATCTATGTTGTGGTAAAAGGGTTATTATACAGGGTCTTTATAAATGATTGTAACAGCGCAGTTGGCTTTGGATTGCAGAATACCATATCTCTAACCAATCAGAGCATATCATGATCACAAAATTCTGTCGTTTGCATAATCCAAAGCCAACTGTGCTGTTACAATCATTTATAGAGACCCTGTAGTTTGAGTGAATACTTCAATGACTCTTTATAATATGGTATAGGTAATACTGAATAATATTGTTCTGTTTTTTTTTGCTTGACTTGTCTCATACATGTAAATGTCTAAAGAGATGAATAATAGTATATTATATTATAAGGATTAAAAGTGCATATTTTTTTACGAGCAATATTTGCAGTTGCGAGGGGCAGCCGAGCGAATGCAGAATTGCTAGTTAAAATAGGCACTTTTAATCCGAATAATATATACTATTTTTTCTCCAACCAAGTCAAAATTACAATAAAATTTTTTTTTATTGAAAAATCGTTCATAATTTGGTTATGAATTTGAACACAGAATCATGACAGTGATTGTCAAGTAGACTTCAAATGCAGTTACTTTTAATCCCAGAATTAAAGGTAGCGTTTTTAATCCTAGGATTAAAAGTGTTGCTAAGTAACGAGTGAATTTTTGTACGGTAAGGAAATTTATGACTTTTGCACCTGAAAATAGTACAAAAATGTCAACATTTTTTGATGGTTGGAAAAAAACATTATTATTATTAATTATATGAAAACATTTAACTTAAAAATGCCATAAACAAAATTTTAGTAAAAAATTGTACTGATTTTCTTAATAAATCGGAAATAGTACAAGAACTAGCACATTGAAGTATAATTTTTTTTCAATGATTTAACACGCAATGATATTAGCTATAAAAAACACCTACATCATTTCTAAAGTTTAAGTTACTTAATTTGAGAGTTATTGCTGTTCGAACATGACCACTACGCAAGCGCCCCAATTTTTTTTGTTGCTGCAGGTCGTCATGAGGGCCTCTGCCTATCTGCAAAGCAGAACCGACCATTTTGAGCAATTTTTATGATTATTTTGTTTGTTTGATCATTGAAAATTTTCTAAAGTACAGAACTGAGTTTTATTTCATTTTATCAATTTTCATATGGGTCATGTTCGAACATCAATTACTTTCTAATTATGTAACTTACAGAAATTATGTTGGTATCTTGTGTAGCTAATATCCTTGCTTGTAAGTTCATTGAAAAAAAAATTATACTTTGGTGTCCTAGTTCTTATACTATTGCGGATTCATTAGAAAAATCAGTACTTACATTTTTAAAGACATTTTTTATGACATTTCTAAGTTGAGTGTTTTCATATTTTTCCACTTTAATACATAATAGGTGGTAGTATCATCTTTTAAAAAGATTTTTTTTTACATCTGTGGAACGTTTATGTCCAAAGAAATCGATATTATTCAGAAGGGTCAACTAAAATAAAATGGTAAATTTAAAATGGGGGCCACTCCAGAACTGAGGGGGTAAACTTAACAAGGTGGGTGTTTTTGTCGATAAAATTAGGTATATTTGAGGCCCTTAAATTATCGCTAAGTCAAGACCAAACACACTGTATATTTACGTTTCAAATAGTAATATCCAGGATATCCTTGTCTCATACTCATGTATTGAAATTTATCTAATTTGAATAACAAAATAAGCATTGAGGTATCTAAAAAATGAATTACTAGGTAACCCAAATACAAAAATCTAAATAAAATTACCTGTGGAGAAAAGGAAGAAACTACAGAAGACAAAGAACGAAATGTTTGAAACATGGTTCGGGGGGAAGAAATGCAAGCGTAAGGAAATCATTATAGATGAATATACACATACAGGGTGTTCCAAGGTGCTCCATTCAGTGAATATCTTCGCTCTCAGACAAGGTGAAAATTTCAAATAAAAAGCTTTTCAAAAAGCAGCAAAGTCTGTCTCAAAATTTATCATAAAAATTTCGAAAGATTCGTTTGAACAATTTCTTTATTATTCAAATGTCCGATCTCTTCAGGTAAGAAAAAAGTCGCTCGGTGTGGGATCCGGATTTCAAGCTGACCATGCCATGGAACCTCTATTTCCGATCTATTTTATTTCTGGGGACTCGTTCAGAAAAAACTGAATAAAGAGTACAGTTCTTAAAAAGATGTCAGCCCGGCTTAAAGAATTCTCCTAATTGTGAAGCAGTTTTTATGTTTATTTTCACCTTCTCGTGGTTTTGCCATCTTTGCTCTGTTCGGTATATGCAAGGTTAGCAATGGAACAACAACATTTCTTCAATGGAAAAGAAGCTCTTTGATATGTATATTTCAGCTAATTTTTCGAACAATTTTCTTATTCAATCACTTTAAACGTTAACTCAGTATACTATTGTAATTGCTATAAAAATTGCATCACTAAGTTGCCTTAGTTTTTTTCTGAAATTCATTCCATCTCAAATAGCAATGTAACATATATTAAAAATTAAATTAAAAAGTCCTGAGCAGATGCTTCTGAGCGCTCGTTCACTGGTGGATCAATCACCTGAAAATTTCAGCACGATTAGAAAAATATTCTGGATATTATTCAAAAACTGAAATATGTGGAAACTTGACAATTGAAAAAACTCAATTCTATGGTTTTGATGATGCGAACCTCTTGAAATTTTGCATGAACATTCAGTATATCAATCTTCATACACAAATGAATTCAACTCGAATCGGATATCTTGTTGTGGAACAAGAGAAGTTCGGTAGAAAATTCCTTTAACTGAAATAATAAAATGGAAGAAAATATATAACTTTTACATAATAGCATTCGGACAGCTTTCATTATGAAAGTATTTCCTCGAATTTTTCAGGATTTGATGAAAAACACAAAATCCAACGTGTTACAAATAAAATACAAGACAGTAAATTTCAATATCCAAAAGGTATCATAATGTCTGTATTGGCTGAAAATTACATTTCCTCTGTACTCGGAACATTGTCCAGACAACTTCCTCGCCCCCGATGAAATATATCTCCAATAGGAGTCTCTGGATATCGTCTCAGGACCCTGGATATTAGTTATAAGACTCCGATGGATCGCTAGCACCGGATGTAGATCGGAAGTGGAGGAAACTCGTGCTATAGTAAGGTTATGAAGTGCGACTATCCCGACATCTGGCGGTGACATCTACCATGCTTCGCGAATGGGGATATTAAATATTGAAAAAATTTATAGATAGAAAGGCTTTCGTGAAAGCCTGAAACACACACGGTTCTATTTAAATTCAGACTGCGGAAGGAGGACCAGATGCGATTTATGCTATATTTATATGGAAGAAATGCTAACAGCGAAATGTTAACAGGTCAAATTATCGTTTCGCGCCTGTGACACAAAGAGGAAAATATAGGGTTGCGAGGAGATATTTATGTGTTTAGGACTGAAGAATTCGGGTGCATTGTCAGCATGCAGTGCTACGGGGTTTCTACTTTAAAAGGGGACAAACTTCGAGGCGTGATTATTCAAAGGATTTTCGATAAAAAATGTCATAATACATGGTCGAAATGTTGGCGGTTATTCTTCAATTTACCATTTTTTTGATTGATGAACAACCGTCAACATTTCGACCATGATTTATATGATATTTTTTATTCATAATGTTCGTTTTATTCAGTTCTCCTTGTAGTCTCATCAAATTTGATCATATATTCGAAAAAGGCAATAAAACTGCTACAAGATGAGAGAGTTTGTGTGCAAAAAACACTTTTATTGTAGACGTTGTAAGGAGAAGAAATATTACGGTTCTGAGGTTAACAAAATCAGGCTTATTTTCACAATGGTTTTTTTCGATATTAATAATTATGCACATGCTTTCTCCTTATTACAAAATACCTCATTTAGTGTACTTTCGAATGACATATCAACGTTTGTTCTGGCTGCTCATTCTCCGCTATAATATCATGGCTAACATGATAACAACGAAAAAGTCTAAAAATTCCGAACCTGAATTTGCTCTATGTTGAAGCTCTTCGTGATTGAATCTCAGTGTAATTTTATGGAAATCATCAATTCATCTGTTATCTGACACTAGACTTATATTTTGTAGTTGGTACAAGAATAATTCAGGAGAGTGGGGGCCATAGGATAATAAGGACTGATGTGGTCACTTTCATGAAACCAGGTATGATTAATTTATGAAACAACCCTGTATGGCAGAAAAAAAACCCTCATGCGACTATTGTTTCTCATTTCCAACATGAGTTAACATGAGGTTGGCAGTCATGAGAGGAAAATTTTAATGTTGAAGAATTCATCAGATTTATCCAAAGCAACAAGACAGACATATTCGATGATGCACCTGTCTAGTTTCAAATCTCAAGATTTTTTTAATGAATATATTGCGATACAATGGATTGGAAAACACGATCAGATGGCCACATAAGAGCCCTGATCGTACGCCTTTGGATTTTTATATCTAGAATACTTTGAATGAGAAAGTAAATCTAATTCGCTTTCATACTCGGAAGCGTCTCATCAACAGAATAACATTGCGTTGTGCAGAAATACGTCAGAAAGGCTATGAACTTTGTAGAGTTGTAGATTCAGTACGAAAACGATGTGTCAAATGTATTGAAGAAGGGAGTCCATTTCTTCGTTATCATTTCGATTCAAGATGTATTGATGATTTTTATGAAACAACATTAAAATTCTATCACGATGAAATTTGAAATACAGCAAATTTAGGTTTGGAAATATTAGATTTTCCGTTGTTATTAGGTTAGCCATGGTATTATAGCGGAGAATGAGGAGCTTGCACCAAAGTTGATATGTCATTCGAAAGTACACTAAATGAGATATTTTTTACTGCAGAGAACACGTGTACATAATTATTAATATTTTATCGAGAAAACCATTGGAAAAATAGGACTGATATTTAACTTCAGAATCGTGATATTCTCCTCCTTATCACGCCTGCAATAAGAGTGTTTTCTGCACACAGACTCTCTCATCATGTAGCAGAGTTATTGAACTTTTCGAATATGAGATCAAATTTGATGAGACTACAAAGAAAACTGAATAATGTTCATTTCAGAAAAAAACTGGAATCTTTTCGTGCAATCAAAAAATTGAATAATAACCGTCAACATTTCGACCTTGCGTTATATGACATTTTTTGTTGCAAATCACTTGTTGAATCACCCCCCAAAGTTTGTCCACTTTAAAAGTAGACACCCTGTATATGTATAGATCCAAAAAAGAATTTATTGATTCTCCAATGAATTTTGGAATTCTGTTTAATTCACTTCCGCCGTATGAAAACAGAAATAAAGTCACATTTAACATAAATTCTGAAAATACTTTGTATTATTTTGAAATGAACATGAGGGACGCATATACCACTCTGAGTGGGCCACTCAGGTTTTGTCCCTTTTTTTCATCTGAACGATTACATTTTCACATGAATTCTATAAAAGAAAAACTCCGAAGTCTGCATGAGATCGAAGGCTACGATAAGAAAAAAATTGAGTTATAGAATTCATTCGAAAATATGAATTTTCCATCACAATTTCGACGATCCGAAATAGACCCATCTATCCCCAATCGGATTCAAATTCGAAAACATCGGGATTCTCATCCCTTTCGTGTCAGGTCCCGTATGCCCTATTGATTTTTGACGGGCGAAATTGCATAACGAATAAAATCTCGCGTGACCGACCATCAACTTCACACCGAAAGCATCGTTAACGATTAACCGTACCCAAATGGATCATATCAGCTGATGCGATTGCCTCGACGAAGGTAGTCCGAGCGCATATCTGGAAATTTCTAGTAATTAATAAACGTTTCGGTCAACAATTAATTTCAATCAGTTCGAGAGGAAGATACGAAATTCGTCCCTCTAGAGTGTACTAATAAACACATCCACTATTAGGGCTGATTGTATTGTTTATCAGACAAGCAACAAGACTATATTACCTCCATTTGTTACCACTCTCTCTCAGCTTTAGCTCGGTAATGTTTTGCTCCCTTCTGAACGCCTCAGTTAGATTATCGATGTTTTAAACATGCTTTCCCTAGCTTTTCATTAGTGTTCGATGTTTTCTTTCAATTAAAATTAACGTTTTCAAATGACTTGAATCGCAAAAATTTATAGCACAAGCCTTTCTGTATGTCGTGAACTTTCACATAAATACCCATTAGTTTCCATTATATTCCTTCCTGGAGCATAATACACCTCACTCAGTTCAGAAATATGTGATAATTTCACTAGAAAGCTTCAGAAGCTGTCACGACCTGAGCTTCGGTTGATGGTGGGACTGCTGACAGGGCACTGTCAGTAGAATAAATCGAGAGCACTTTTGACGTCTTTGAATGATTTTATTATTTGTACTAGATCAATACCTTACTAGTAAGGTATTGACTAGATACACAGGGTCTCTATAAATGATTATAACAGCGCAGTTGGCTTTGGATTATGAAAACCACAGAATTCTGTGATCATGCTATGCTCTGATTGGTTAGAGATTGGTATTCTGCATTCCAAAGTCAACTGCGCTGTTACAATCATTTATAAAGACCCTGTATTTGACGATATTGTTTGAATTAAAGCCCTGAAAAAGAAACGACAACTTTCGAAACATCGGCGTTGTTTTTAGTACAATAAATAAGTTTCAGAGCCAAAATTTCCAATATACTTTTCAATTTACTCTATGTTATATTTAATCAAGAAGCTTCAGATTATGGACAGCTTGGACAATTTAAAAATTCTTTGAAACTGTATTGAAGATAGATGGGATGAAGCTTTACTTTTACCATTATTTCATGTGTCTTACTTTACGGTAGTAGCAGAAGCGAACGTGAAAGAGGAAACATAGTTCCATATCTTCCTCTTGAACTGATTGAAAAAACTTTCATATACGCCACACGAACTTCGACAAGTTGAATATTGAAGGGATATCAAGGGTAAAAAATTAAATATATCGGTTCGGTCAACAATTAATTTCAATCAGTTCAAGAGGGCAGATTGCATTGTTTATCAGACAAGCAACAAGACTATATTACCTCCATTTGTTACCACTCTCTTAGCTTTAGCTCGGTAATGTTCTGCATCCTTCTGAACGCCTCAGTTAGATTATCGATGTTTCAAACATGCTTTCCCTAGCTTTTCATTAGTGTCCGATGTTTGCTTTCAATTTAAATTAACGTTTTCAAATGACTTGAATAGCAAAAATTTATAGGACAATTCTCTTTCTGTATGTAGTGAACTTTCACATAAATACTCATTAATTTCAATTATATTCCTTCCTGGAGCATAATACACCTCACTCTGTGTTATATTCACTCAAGTAACCAAATAACCCTCTGTTGAAACTGTCCCGAACTCAGTCAGTTCAGAAATATGTGATAATTTCACTAGAAAGCTTCAGAAGCTGCAACGACCTGAGCTTCGGTTGATGGTAGGACTGCTGACAGGGCACTATCAGTAGAATAAATCGAGAGTACTTTTGACGTCTTTAAATGATTTTATTATTTTTACTAAAAATATTTGACGATATTGTTTAAAATAAGGCCCTGGAAAAGAAACGACAACTTTCGAAACATTGGCGTTGTTTTTAGTACAATAAATAAGTTTTAGAGCCAAAATTTCCATTACTTTTCAATTTACTCTGTGTTATTTTTAATCAATATGCTTCAGATTATGGACAGCTTGGATAATTAGAAAATTGATTGTAACTGTATTGAAGATAATTTGGATGAAGCTTTACTTTTACGGTCTTTTACCATTATTTCATTTGTCCTACTTTACGCTAGTAGCAGAAGCAAACGTAGAAGAGAAAACATGGTTCCGTATCTTCCTCTTGAACTGATTGAAAAAACTTTCATGTACGCCACTCGAACTTCGACAAGTTGAATATTGAAGGGATATCAAGGACAAAAAATTAATTTTATCTGTTCGGTCAACAATTAATTTCAATCAGTTCAATAGGAAAATACGGAATTTTTCCCCCTAGAGTGTACTAATAAACAAATCCACTATTAGGGTAGATTGCATTGTTTATAAGACAAGCAACAAGACTATATTGCCTCCATTTGTTACCACTCTCTCTCAGCTTTAGCTTGGTTGTGTTCTGCTCCATTCTGAACGGCTCAGTTATAGTCCGAGAGCTGGCACGAATTTTAGGGAAGGTATATGAGGCAAGCTGAAAACTTGTCAGATTACTCTCCTATTATATCCCAACTCGGGATTGCAGACCTGGCTGGTGAGTAGCGGGGCTAAATCAACCCCTACATTTTTAATGGCCTGGCAGGTAGAAAGCCCTACCGAAATGATCTGTCTTTTTGGGAATCTTATTTTTTAGTTATAAGTAACACTCCATTAAAATTTCAAGCTGTAGATGAACACATGGTATGCAACTGTTCAGAGATGGCTGATCTAAGGCACCCAAGAGGTAACATCTAAGGATGCTCACGAGGTTGTCGGTTTCATCAACGCCATTGACGACTTCCTTGGATTTACATGAATGAGAAGTCTAGAGAACAAAAAACCTATATGGTCGCAGTTCTCGTAAAGTTAACCTAGTCATATTGACACCATTTCCAATTAAAATTATATATTCACTGACAATGCATCAGATTATTGACAGAGGCCTTTACAATAAGAGACTTACACCAATATAGGATGTATAGTTTTCAGTAGTAGCAGAAGCAAATTGAAAAATGGTAACATTTATTTCAAAGTATGATACAAAAGCAGAGAGAAGATTTTTTCATTGAAACATCTCGGAAGTTTAACAGCAATCATAAAACGACAACCAAGAGTATTGTTTTTTAGCCAAGAAATAAGACGATAGGTATTTCTTCATTTGTTAGCACTGTCTGTTAGCTTCTGCTCCCTCTCAAACGGCTAGTTATGGTTATAGTTATAAAAGGTTCACTACGACCTCATTGTGCCTCCCTACAGAGCGGTTCTCACCACATACCCTTTACAGCGTGTCCGTGAAGTTGGCACCCACTTTCTCGAAAAAGAAAAAAATTTCTTTTGCATTCGTTAGTAAGTCGTTAGTAAGTATTTGTAAGTCCAAAATTTTCGTTTGTAAGTGAAGAGTATTGGTAGAAAAACACCGCATTCCGCTGCGCTAACTTCACGGGCATCCACTTTTTTGATTTTCTCGGAAAAAAACATACAGCCGGAAAGTCCATAATTTGTAAGTGTTTGTAAGTCGAAAATTATCGTTTGTAAGTGACCTTGTAATTAAAAAATGGCACCCTTAAAATGCGAAGTTAGCACCCACATGTTAAAAAATTTAATTTTTGTTTTTTGCCTTCGATAGTACTTCGTTAGTAAGTATTTGTAACCCCAAAAAATTCGTTTGTAACCTTCCCTATCATGGGGTAAACAACCCTCAAATATGCGGAATTAGTACCCTCTTTTTTCAACATTACATTTTTCTTCTTTTTTATGAAAGTAAATCGTTAGTAAGTATTTGTAACACCAAAAAATTTGTTTTTTTACTGAAAAAATCATGAGAAAATGACACCCCTAAAATGCGAAGTTGGCACCCACATGTTGAAAAATTGAATTTTTGTTTTTTGCCTTCGATAGAACTTCGTTAGTAAGTATTTGTAACCCCAAAAAATTCGTTTGTAACCTTCCCTATCATGGGGTAAACAACCCTCAAATATGCGGAATTAGTACCCACTTTTTTCAACATTACATTTTTCTTCTTTTTTATGAAAGTAAATCGTTAGTGAGTATTTGTAACACAAAAAAAATTGTTTTTTACCAAACAAATCATGAGAAAATGGCACCCCTAAAATGCGAAGTTGGCACCCACATGTTGAAAAATTGAATTTTTGTTTTTTGATTTCGATAGTACTTCATTAGTAAGTATTTTTAACCCCAAAAAATGTGTTTGTAACCTTCCCTATTATGGGGTAAACAACCCTCAAATATGCGGAATTAGTACCTACCCACTCTTTTAAACATTACATTTTTCTTCTTTTTTTCGGAAGTGAATCGTTAGTAAGTATTTGTAACACAAAAACTGTTGTTTTCAACCAATCCGCTAATGACAGAATGTAACCCTTAAAATGCAAAGTTTCTATTTTGTTCAAGACAGTACCTCCATATCTAATAATTTTGCAACACAAAGAAATAGCTTTTAAGCAGACTGATAATGGATTGATTTAATTATACCGTGAAAATGAGCAGTTTGAATCCACATGTTTGAGAATTTTATATTCGTGTTTTGCTTTCAATAATGAGAAAATGGCACAACCAATTCCGATTTCAGAATAATATTTTGTTCTCCAACTTCTGTAGTACACCGTAATAGTAGAAGTGAATAAAAAAGTGTTTCAATCGAAAGTATAACTCAAATAATCACCAGGAATAATAAACTGTGATTGATAATGATATCAAAGCATTGAGTGCACAGTCGCACCAAAATATGGAGCATGATGAGGACGTTGAAGAAGCCTGTATTGTTGAAAATTGGAAAGGTTTAGGAAACACGAAAACGAAAAAAACTAGATCATTCTGGTTATAGAAGATCATAAAAGGATAGAACTTCCTTTCATAAAAAATGGTAATATAGTCAATAGGATCACAGCAACTAAAATATCAGGAGGTGTATCAATTCTTCTTGCAAATACTTGTCCATTCGATACAATTTTACAATGTATTGTTTCTGCATATTGTGATAGTATAGATTTCCAACAAGAAATGAATGGAAAAAAGGAGGACGTGACAATATTTAGCCTACTTAACATATTAGCTACAAAAGGGGCTGGCTGCCAGTTTTATATAGAAAGAGCCAATTTCCTCAGTAAAATCTACGAGCCAAAAAAGTTTGCGATAAATAATGATATCTCCAGAGTAGACTGCCAGGATAATATAGTATCTGCTCTGCAAAAAATTGGACAGGGATTGACTAGTCTCATGAAAAAATACAAATGCATGAAATGCACACGCGAAAAATCATTTACACGGATATTCAAATCAGTTCAATTGGCTGAGTCTGAACATAAAAACTTTGAGCTAGCATTTTTGGAATCGCTGCAAGGTAAATATAATTGCCATGTCTGTGCCAATGAAGTTATTGTGGAAAATATTTTCTCCAGTCACCTTTTCATCGACACAAATGAAGCTGAAAATATACTGTTGGAAGAACTGCCTCTGATATTGAAGTCTGGTAACCAACAGCTCACACTACGCGGTTTGGTAGCTTATCAGAAATCACTCACCAGGATCAGCCTAGGACATTACATTGCTATCTGTCGCAGAAATGATGGAACACTAGAACTATATAACGATGTGACTAAAAAAATGAAGATAGTACCGAAAACAATGAGGTTGGATATTCACCTTCTATTATACAGTATCTGAACTATTTCATCGATTAAAGAATAAATAATGTTCGAAAAAGTGGGTACTAATTCCGCATATTTGAGGGTTGTTTACCCCATGATAGGGAAGGTTACAAACGAATTTTTTGGGGTTACAAATACTTACTAACGAAGTACTATCGAAGGCAAAAAACAAAAATTCAATTTTTCAACATGTGGGTGCTAACTTCGCATTTTAGGGGTGCCATTTTCTCATGATTTGTTTGGAAAAAAACAAATTTTTTTGTGTTACAAATACTCACTAACGATTTACTTTCATAAAAAAGAAGAAAAATGTAATGTTGAAAAAAGAGGGTACTAATTCCGCATATTTGAGGGTTGTTTACCCCATGATAGGGAAGGTTACAAACGAATTTTTTGGGGTTACAAATACTTACTAACGAAGTACTATCGAAGGCAAAAAACAAAAATTCAATTTTTCAACATGTGGGTGCTAACTTCGCATTTTAGGGGTGCCATTTTCTCATGATTTGTTTGGAAAAAAACAAATTTTTTTGTGTTACAAATACTCACTAACGATTTACTTTCATAAAAAAGAAGAAAAATGTAATGTTGAAAAAAGAGGGTACTAATTCCGCATATTTGAGGGTTGTTTACCCCATGATAGGGAAGGTTACAAACGAATTTTTTGGGGTTACAAATACTTACTAACGAAGTACTATCGAAGGCAAAAAACAAAAATTCAATTTTTCAACATGTGGGTGCTAACTTCGCATTTTAGGGGTGCCATTTTCTCATGATTTGTTTGGAAAAAAACAAATTTTTTGGTGTTACAAATACTTACTAACGATTTACTTTCATAAAAAAGAAGAAAAATGTAATGTTGAAAAAAGAGGGTACTAATTCCGCATATTTGAGGGTTGTTTACCCCATGATAGGGAAGGTTACAAACGAATTTTTTGGGGTTACAAATACTTACTAACGAAGTACTATCGAAGGCAAAAAACAAAAATTAAATTTTTTAACATGTGGGTGCTAACTTCGCATTTTAAGGGTGCCATTTTTTAATTACAAGGTCACTTACAAACGATAATTTTCGACTTACAAACACTTACAAACTATGGACTTTCCGGCTGTATGTTTTTTTCCGAGAAAATCAAAAAAGTGGATGCCCGTGAAGTTAGCACCCAGCGGAATGCGGTGTTTTTCTACCAATACTCTTCACTTACAAACGAAAATTTTGGACTTACAAATACTTACTAACGACTTACTAACGAATGCAAAAGAAATTTTTTTCTTTTTCGAGAAAGTGGGTGCCAACTTCACGGACACCTTTACAGCACGTCTTCTAATTCCAAAGATCTAATTCCCCACTCCTACAAGTTTCTCGGCCGAAGCAAAAACAACAAAACAAATTTTTGTGTTCGACTTTTCACTCTGTGCAATAATCGCCCCAAATAATTGGTATTTTCCCCCATTTTCAAGTTTTGGTATGTTCAACACTGACACCCTTTTATTCCCAATTAATTTCAGGGAATCCCCATTGAAAATCGCTTAACTTCGGAATTTATTCCTGGGAAGTTCACTAATGAACACATCTACTATTAGGGTTTATTGCATTGTTTATCAGACATGCAACAAGACTTTATTACCTCATTTGTTCTGATTCAGCTTGGTGTTCCACTCCAAGCGTTTCAAGAATACCGTTTTCTCGTGTATTACACGCATTCATCGATCGGTAGGGGAGAGTGCGAAAACTATTTATTTCGTGGTTGCGTATCTTATTCAGAAGCATTTGGATCCGACGAAGGTTCGCTAGATATCCTGTTTCTACATGGTGGGTCATAACTATTGGAATAAGTTGTTTATACCCGAGTTAGGCTTAGTGAGATAGTGGTGTGAAAGATATTTTGCTGACAATTACACAGCTCATTTTTTCATGGTTATCAAAATCGGCACAGTATCATAACCTTGGCCATAATTCTGATATTCTGAAAAATATGGTGTGAAACCCTATTTCCTAATAGGGCAGAGATTATTAGTTTGAATGTTTTCGTCACACGTGGGCTGTGTACAAAATTACCTCCGAAAAAAATATTGCAACAAGCCCTGTTTTTAATTTATTTAAAATATACCAAATTCACTCACTGTGAAAAATATCTTATTCTGTTTCCATTAAACGGGAATATTATTATAACTGAAAGATAATTATTCGATATACGAAATTCCATACTTCAAATATTTATCGTGTTATGTCGGGATGTGTGGCCCACTATTAATTTCAGTAATCATTCATCCTACAATGCTCATATTTTAGATTCTAATAATGCAGCTTCATGCAATATAAACATTATAATATACTTTTCCATTGATTCTGGGAGGATTCTGCATTTCTTTAGGTGTTCACTCCCAATCTCTTAAACAGAAATAATTTGAAAAAATTTAATTAAGATGAAGTGCTCCTGTGAGAATTCATGCACTTATTATTCAGGAGCAAATTGGTCTTGAAAAAATTGTTGCCTTACAGTGAACCTGAAAAGGGAATTAAATAAAAAGGATAATGTAACGTTTGGGTGTCAATATCAGACACCTTCTAATGATGATCAGGTACCAACAGAAAACCGTCAAGAAGAACCAAATTTGTTGAACGTCATTTCTTATATTCCTGGCCTTTCAGAGAAAATGAGAAGAATTGGTTCCAAATTCAACATAAGAACTATTTTCAAAACACAAAATGATTTGAGATCCATTATAACCAGAACGAAACCAATGACTGAGACACAAAAATCAAAAAATTGTGTTTACAATATTCCCCGTATATGTGGAAAATCTTATACAAGAGAGACCTTTCGAGATAAGAAAACGTGAACATAAGTACAACATCAAAAAAAGGGTCATTACAAGATCACAAATCGCTGATCATGTATGTTCAAATAGCGGGGATCATATGATGAACTGGAACAACACAAATATCCTAATGACGGAACCTGATAATTATAAAAGGAAAATTAAGGAATCCACATGTATTTTGTTAGATGAAGTAGATAATTTGGCCAATTGTTTTGTAGGAATAGACCAAATTTGGATTGATTTATTGAAGAAAGAAATGACATCAGGACATTTCAAATAGTAATAAATCAACATCTCTATATATTGACAACTTTCAATGTCAATCAAATTGCAAATAAAAAAACACTTAATTCTGAAGATTTTACAAGTTTGTCTGAAGAAGGTGTCTGGTATAGACACCGAAACGTTACATTATCCTTTTTATTTCATCCCTTTTTCAGTTTTACTGTTAGGCAACAATTTTTTCAAGATCAATTTGCTCCTGACAAATAAGTGCAAAGATTCCCGGAGGAGCACTTCATCGTAATTAAATTTTTTTTAATTATTTCTGATTTAGAGACTGGGAGTGAAAACCTATAAAGTTTTTGAGAGAAAAAAAAAGAATGGTATATGGTTTTGCCGAAAAGTATGTAATTCTCGAAATTTGAGCCAAAAATGATCTACAGCGATAGGGTTCAATGACCTGACCTAATGACGAATCCGTGGTCAAATTCAATTCTGACCATGGGGCCGTTTGTCCGGCCGTTAACACGATAAATTTCGAAGGGATATTTTTTTGCGTATTCGCTCCATCTGTCGTTTGGAGAATTCTTCAATCCTTCAACTTTCAGAATAGCGAAATTCGCCACAGTTCTTAGCAAACAATCATCGACTGGATCTATTTTTGATTCATTCAGTTGTCAATAGAATTAATTGTTTTTTTGAGGCTGGATCTCATTATTTGGGCTCAGAAATGTTTATGAGAGCTCGTTCTAAACGACTCCTATATCGTTTTGCAGAAATCTCTTTAATTCTCTAAATTTGAGCCGAAAAAGGTCTACAGCAATAGGGCTCAATGACCTGATGACAATTCTGACCATGGGGCCGTTTGTCCGGCCGTTAACACGATAAATTTCGATGGGATTGTTCTAGAAACATAATAATGATAATAATAACATATCATAATAATAATAACAATGGTCATTCAATGAATTCAAGCGATGTTTTCTGCATTCATCGCCCCAAAACGATGTATTCACGAATAAAGAGAAACAGAATGGAACACACCATCTCACTTCTCACTTCTAAAATCTACCTACACAGCAGAGCTGTGCCGAGCACAAAGCACTAAGACCTATTGAAAAGTGGTCCGAAATCTGGAGCACTAAGCCCTTATTTTTTGAAGAATGCTCGCGATTACTAAACACTTTTGGAAAGTATTTCGTTTACACGAGCACCGAGTAGTGGCGTATATAGAAAATATTTTCGGGGGGGCCCGAGGTGCTCTCACAGTCAAATGATCCAATGGTTAGATGCCATGCCTGTATAATTCGTTTAGTAGTTCAGTTTTCTTTATTCACTTCGGGGGAGCCTGGGGTCCCTGCCCCCTCCCCCCCTATATACGCCAGTGGCACCTAGCACTGAGCACTTTTCAAAATGACGCTTAGTATTGTCTATATATTATATATTATATATATTATATATATAATTCACAATTGTTATTCAAATTCAGTTTTTATTGTTTTGGTTGAACTTTAATTTACGTTAGTGAGAATGAGTTTCAATTGTTTGAGAGAATTAAACAAGGAGGTGATGAAGTTTTCTGCCGATGATAAGATATTGGAACACCCTAAAGTTCATTATGGCCTGAATGGTCTCTATCTAGCAATAAGAGGAGAAATTGCAGCAATCGAACCTGACCTAATGAGGAAGAGGAAGATTCGACTTCGAGAACTTATGGTGCAGGACTATCTTCTCTTTGACAAGGAATTACGTATGGTGGACAGAGCTTTTATTGAAACACAATATTGAATTTCAAATGAAATTGTATTGACGAATAGATATAAACGTCTTTTAGTTTGGAATTTTGATGTCTTGATTTTTTATCTGGAGTGTTATCGTGTTTAGAACTAACATAATTGAAATTGACAATGAGTTTTTTAACGAGTCCAACATTGTTATTGGATCAACTAGCTTATTGAAGAGAGCGACTAATGGTCAGGATAATAATAGTTCGAGACTATTAGTCGCTAGATTAATAACCGATTTGATTACAAGATTCTTCCGCTGACTTCATTACTCTGATGCTTCTGAATGCTCTGAATGCCCATGGAAAGTGCACATTAAATAAGCATCAATTGAACATTGAAATGGACCATTTATGTTCAATTTTGGACGCATTAAAATCACCTTTTTAGGTCGAAGGAAAAATGATTTTCGATTTAAAATTCCGAAATTAAAGACAGGTAACCATTACGACATACCGAAAAAAGTTATAGACAAACAGTGACGTCTTGTCAACAAATTAGATAGAAAAGTTTCTTATGGTTTTCTGAGCTCTATATGGCATTCATTCAGTTAACAAACTGTAACTTGAATAGTCTCGAATGAATTACTTGAAATCATGATAATATATCGGCTTTTCAAAGGTGAGTGACCTATAAGATTATTATGGAAATTATTGGTGATTTTTTTGGTCCATCCTGTATAACTGACAACTATAATTCAAAAGCTGTGACATAGATCAGATCAATATCTAATGACTTGCTAAATTTCTGACTAAAATCACGAATATTGAGTGAACTAGAGTCATTTTCGTAACACGCCAATTTGATCTAATAGGCCACTTACCTTGGGACACCCGATATACCTGAATCGTATATTAAAAAATGCGCACTGCTCCATAGAATTTTCTCCGTGTCGAAATGATGAGAACATAAAAACTTGTTCGAGAAAGTCAATAACATACAGCGAGATCGTTTTTTTTAACACCAGAGTTGTAGTACGAGGAAAAATCAACAAATTACGTATCTATTGAAGTCGAGCGAAAAAAATTTATATTTCAGTTCTAATCATGTGAAAGTCTGTCATTTCCATGTTCCAACAAATCCATAAGGGACTTATGGCTTGGTAATTTCTGAAAGTGCCTGGGAGCACTGCGGTGCTCGGGAGCACTTTTTCGAATTACTAAGCACTAAGCCCTTTCAAAAAATTCGCGAAGCACCAAGCACTAAGCACTGGTTCAATCAAGTGCTAGGAAGCACAGTGCTTACGAGCACAAAAGTGCTTCGAGTGCTTTATGAGCCCTAAGCACAATGCTTCGGCACAGCTCTGCTACACAGTATTGTGATTATTTGGGTTGCTTGATATAATATTTCAATTTAAATTATGTTGAGCTTCATTTCTGTGCATGTGCGATTCATTTGATGATACTTCTTGTTAGATTCAAAAACCTTCCTTTTATAAAGTAAATACTTCATCATTGAACTCAAAAATGAGAACAAAAAATCTGTTTTTTGTTACTTTATGGCAAAAAAACAGAGTAAAATTGTCACGAATTTGTTGAAATATTATTAGGCATATTAGAATTATTTTGGCTTTCTGTATTTCACGTTTCGGCCAGTATTCGCCAGCAGTCATCAGGAAATAACTTGAAACTTGTAACTTCGATAAAAGCAGGTTTCATTCTTCTTTGAAATGGTTTTTAATTTTGACAATCTTCAGAAAATAATCATCAATGATTTCGCCCTACTTTTGACTAGATGAGTTGTCAAACAATTCCTTCAATCTCTTTCAAGCTGGATCCTTTTTTCCTAGCCCAGATAGATCAACAGACCCTTGACTTCTCAATAATTTTCAATTTTTCAGTTATTGAATTTAAAATGAATTTAAAAGCATTATTTATCGCAATTTTAAAACAGCAGTGATCTCTGCCGCTTAGCGCACACATTGTAATTACCATATCAGTATCATTCTTGACGTGTCAAACGAAAGAGCGATTGTTTCCATTCTGCTTCCTAACAATTATTGTTCTAATAATTTACGGACACTTTCGGAAAATATAGCATTTTCAACGCGGTGTTCGCTGAGAATCGAAGTTGTGTATATCAGAAATACAGTGTTTCTGTTCAATTGACATTACATCAAAAAACTCCGTTGTGAGAATTGATGTTGTCACCAGTGGCGTACTCTGTGACATTTCTAAGGATAAGAGGGGTTGAATTAATAATTTCCAGCTTTTCGATCACAAAGGATCTTCCACTCAGTGGCGTAACTACAGGGTAGCAGGGGTGGCAAAATAACACGGGCCCCCGATATAAGGGGGCCCTGGCCCAAGGGGCGAGCTCAAAAATATTTTTTTTAGAGGTTATTGATATGCAAAATTTTTCTTCAGTTTCAATAAAAACATTGAACCCTACTAGGCAGGACGTTATATAACGTCTTTCCCAAAAACGGCATCATATGGTGCCGTTTTTGCTTTAAAAGTTCGATTTTTCGAAGTTCAAAAAGCGAAAACGAAAACAATTCGGTTAAATGGCAAATCAGATGAAAATAATGAAGATGCTTCACTCAAAAACAAGATCGAAAACTACAATTTTATTATGTCATTGAATTTCCATTGCAAGATTCTACTTACTATCGATGCAGCCTCTAAAGCACTTCAGTCTAAAGCCACCGATCTTTCAAATGCCTTAAAACGTTTGAAAATTTTCTACAGAAGAATTAGAAAGGTGTCGACATGAATTTGAAAATTTAAAAATGGAAGCAAATACTGAAATAGTGTAGCAGAAAAATGGTTCACCACCCCTGAATTTTCTATAACTCGTCAGAGAAAGGTAAAATGCCATTTTGATGAGCTTTGCGAAGATGAGCGTCTCCAAGATCCAGAAAGTGTTTTCAAAGTGAACACATTTTATCGAGTATTGGACATCATTATAAATCAACTGAAATCACGTTTTTTTTCAATGAATGAAATTGTTTCAAATTTTAGTGTTTTGGAGCCTTTCACTTGGAAAGTTTTAAACAACACTGATCTATCAAAAAATGCTCTACAATTTGTGTAGATTTAATAAATTGCCATATCTGAAACATTTTACAGAGAAATTCTCAATCTTCATGTATTAGAGACCTTGCTGATTTATTAATAATGAAAAATCATTTTATGTCCTGCAGCTTTCCTGAAGTATCCACTGCAGTTTTGTTATTTCTAACAATTCCTGTGACTACAGCTAGTGCTGAATCATTTTAAAAACTGAAATTGATAAAAACCTATTTAAGAAATTCTATGGGACAAGACAGGTTATGTAACCACCTTTCTGGGTGTGAAAATCACCTGTGTGTATTCCTCAGTTGATAAGTAACTTGGCTATTCTGTATATTGAAAATTCTATGGCTATATCTTTAAACTTTCAAGATGTTATAGACACTTTTGCGGAACAGAAAGCTCGAAGAAAAGATTTTTAGTAATAAATATCTTATTGAATTTGAATTGTTATTCTTATTTCATTGTAAATGTATGCAGGTTTCCTCACGATGTTGTTCCTTCACGGAAAAGCTAGCGAATAGATGATGAATGCTTCGAGATATTATGTTCTATGGATGAATGTGAACTCTCCAATACAACATATACAAGGTGTAATTGAGTACGCTGAAAATCTATGAGTTCATTGAAATTACTGAGTACAACGTGACGATTTTTACTGATAGGGCCTCATCAAAAGAATTTGCCGCGGGCCCCAGATGGTATAGTTAAGCCACTGCTTCCACTTCTAGTTCAGTTTGTTTAGCTCAATCAATCTGCTTCTGGAAGCTGAGGACTGAGCTGCAAGATCTATATCTTTCAAGTTCACCCACTCTAGGTATTACTCTGATTTCACTTGCCTTTTTCGTTTTCGTACTGTGCTAGGATTTAACTCTAAAATACAGTCCACTCAAATTTTCTTTTTAAATCCCCAACACTGATTATTATCCAAATCAAAATACGAAACTTCGGTTTTGTTAGCATGTGGACATAAACGACATTCGAAGAAATTCCAACAACATGCAATGACACTAATACGTCGTAATACAAAAGCAGAACTCAGGTGAGCATTATTCCATTCAGACTCGCGTTTCATCAGCAACAAGTGGTTCTGACCCAATGCCGAACAAACTGTCTGAATTAACATTCGTTGAGAAATATTAACATTCTGCTTTATTAGGGTGAAATGAGGACTGAAGCAGGCTGATTTTGATTATGCTCGATTCATTACGATCTCTCGAGTACCATTTGCAGTATAAATGGAATTTATGTGGACATTAAATGCTCACCAGATTGGCTGTAGGCTGTTGAGAATGAAAGAGCCTATGCGATGCCGTGTAGAAGGGACGGTGTGCCAACATTTGAGGCTTAACTGACATCGAGGAGCTATAACTAGGTGAGAAGGTCAAGAAATCGTGAAAATTTGTATCACTGATTGTTTCTTGCTCTTGAATAGTGAATAGTTATTCCGGTTGTGTATAATACGCTTATTTTGTGGTATCCAGAATCCTAGTTCTATCTTTACTTCAACAAACAGCTCAAAGAAAACAACAAGGGAACTGGAAAATTTCAAGATGGTTCATACCTTCTACTGAATCGCAACAGTGAAATATAATTAACAAGACTAAGATGAAGATTAACAAAACGTTGCCAATTCCAAGAATGTCATATGACATACCTTCATGAATCATGAAAAAAGGATGTACAAATATAATTCAACAGAATTAAAAGAATGTCAGCGATATTCCCTTTAAAGTTTAAGGAGATGTGGAATATAATAAATATATCGATTGAAATATATTCTGGGAGGATTCTGCATTTCTTAAAAACTTTATAGTTTTTCACTCCCAGTCTCAGAAACAGAAATAATTAAAAAAATTTCAATTAGGGTGCAGTGCTCCTGCGAGAATCTTTGCACTTATTTGTCAGGAGCAGATTGGTCTTGAAAATATTGTTGCCTAACCTAAATGCCTAAATGAAAAAAGGAAATAAATTAAAAGTATAATGTATCGTTTCGGTGTCTATATCAGACACCTTCTTCAGACTGATTGACAAAATTGTCAATCAGATCACAAATGAAAAACCACAAAATTCTGAAGATTTTACGAATTTGTCTGAAGAAGGTGTCTGATATAGACACCGAAACGTTACATTATCCTTTTAATTTATTTCCTTTTTTCAGTTTGACTGTTAGGCAACAATTTTTTCAAGACCAATTTGCTCCTGACAAATAAGTGCAAAAATTCTCGCAGGAGCACTTCACCTTAATTACAATTTTTTTAATTATTTCTGTTCCAGAGACTGGGAGTGAAAACCTATAAAGTTTTTAAGATATAATAAATATCACCAGTCAGGAAACGAGATGAAAAGAATTTTCTTATGAAACATACAAGTCGCATGAGTATTACAAATTCTGATCTAGTCGAATATTTGTCTGAATTAACATTGGTAGAGGAATTTCAACATTTTGCTTTATAATGGTGAAATGGGGACTGAAGCAGGCTGACTTTGATTATGCTCGATTCATTACGATCTCTCGAGTACCATTTGCAATTGAAAAATTGAATTAGAACCTGAAGAAAAATGGATGAGACATGCAATCAATAGCGACTTATATGAAAATTAGTAAAAATTATGATGTTGATTGAAAAAATATGCAGAAACGCCCAATCGAGTATATTCTACAAATTTCAATTTATTTTATCTCGAAATGTTTTATGTATAAAAATCAAACTATTTAGACTTCATTGAAATCTCCAACTTTCTGAGGGAAGTAGACCCATTCCAACTGTTTCTCTCAATCTAAATTTTCATTTGTCGGGAACAAAATATTCATATTTCCATTTTCCAAAGAAAATTTGAGAATTTTTTTTTGTGTTGCGGAGCACTGTTCCATTTAAGGATTCAGCATTGATCACAATTGTGAAACAATTCTTCTACACGACTACAAAATGCCGCCAATACGAAATATGGAAGTATAATTACGAAGCGAAATAGAATTTTTCACACTCAGATCCATACGTTAGTATAAATTTCAGATCTATCTGAGAGCGCAGTATATACGTGTACAAACAAAACAAAAATAGAAAACCATTTTTCATACATTCACATCGCTCACTCTGCGAATAGTCCGCCAGTATTTCATTCATTATTTGAATAATTCACAGCTTCAGGCGGCCACACTACCAATTCCAATTTATTGGATACCCGAGCCCACTGGCGAACATAGCTGGCAAAAAGTGAATAATAGCCCGTAAATGACACGTAATTTGATATGCAGTTATTTTTACTGATTTGGCAGAAATTGTTTTGCCGTCAAAGTGTCATTGGTGTGATCGTCCGATATACAGGGTTACGTTCTACGTCGCGTCGTACTGAATATTGAAGGACGTAATTTTTCGACTTGATTTCGATCAACGTTGCTGTCAATTTTGCGCTTCCTTCAGTTTAATCCATTATGAGTTTTTCACCATACACACAGCAACGGTATCGTCCGTTTCAGTTTTTTTCTGTCATGGCTATCAATTTGGTCCTGGTTTGTTATTGTCTTGTGAAATGAATTGCTGCTCTGGCCCTAGTAGCAATTTAAAGAATAATATAAAGAAGTCGCGCAACCAAACTAAGTGACTTCGCCGACCTCTACACAACGTTCTCACAACCATGAAATGCACCAGTTTGGTCAATCATTTTAGGGTTTTGACAACTTCGTACTACAACTACAGTTATCAGATTTACGTTGTCTAAACGTTGCGAAGTTTACTTTAATGCAACTAATTCACACATGCGCCATCTATGGGAACGAAGTTCATTCCACATATGAAGTTGAGATAGTTGATATTTCAACCAAATAATAACCGTGGCAGTCACGTTAATATTTCAACTTGTACCGCCACGTCGATTCATTTTCAATCTTATGCATAGAGTCAATAATTGTCCCTTGTTATAGAGTGAAAACGATTGTTTCGCAACAGAAATCGACAACGAAGACCACTTTACTGTTGAATATACTAGTGATTCATGCAGAAAAACAAGCGCGCCTACAATCTATTGGATATTAATGAAAAATTCAAAATTGAAAATTCATCAAAAGTTGTATCAAGGAAGAAATTGCCAATGTTTTTCACCCGAGAAAATTAAGGAAACCTACTATTACTTCAATGATAATAAATATGAGTACCAAAATCAGCCATAATCAGCTATTTTCAGGTGCGCTGCAAAAACCGTAAGACGTACATGGAAACAATGTATGACGGAAATGTACCTCTTTAATAGTTCTACAAAAAAGTCCGCGATAGCATATATCTGTCTTTCACGGTTTACTCGGTATTACTTTCTAAAAATATCCAAATGTTTCTCAAAATTATGCATTATTTGGGAGTATTTTTTAAGAATACACTATTGATCCTTATCCAATTAAATACGTCGTTCATCCCCAGTATTTAATTTAGAACGAAATTGCCTTTCACATCATTCAATTATGATGAATACATCAAAAGATATAGCAGGTTGAAGATGAAATCCCACCAAAATGCGTCTCCGAGGTAGGCACTAGGCGGATAGGAGAAGGTACCGAAAAGTGTGAGAGGGGGGCATGCATTTCTACCCAAGCGAAGCTGAGGCGGCTTTCTAGTATATTTATATACATTAACAAAATTAAAAAAACAAAAGTAACAAAACCAATCATTTGATCTTTTCTATTTTACAATATTGTTTGCAAACTCCACAATATATTTCTAGAGCTCAGTTCAACGGACACCCCCCCTCACCCCTAAATTTTTTTCTAGCTACGGCCTTGGACGGACCCCCCTCCCGAAATTTTTTTCTAGCTACGGCCTTGCCAATTTGCTCCAAAATTAAAATTGTCTTGAAGGTAATTGTAGTGTGATTGACAAAGTGAAATGAAAATTGCCGAGAAAGATCTGCCTACTACATAAGGAATACACAGGAATGAATGAATAGAATAATGAACTGGAAACACGTCATCACTCAATCTCGTCGCCTCATTCATACCTGCCATAAATCGAATAACATCAAGAATATCCATCCTAAACACCCATTCGGGGCAATCTATACATGAAACGAATGGCGAACATTTCTCGCCTGACGTTTGGAATAGAATCAGTTTCCGCGGAACCGAAAAGAGATTCAAAAACCTTGTGGAAAAAGATTTATTTCGAGCTACTTTGCATGCAACAAAAATACCGTTCTCTTTATATGTAAAACATATCTATTATTGGCGTCGTTGAACGTTGTGCCGGCACTATTTGTAGAAGAAAGATCTCTTCTCCAGATATTCCTAAGCTGAACGTGCCATTATCCTGCAAATGTGAGAGGGGGGAATACGTTCCAGCCCGTCAGAGTCATCTATTTCGATGGGTAAGTTTGATCAATAAATTTTCGAAGGCATTAAGGATTCAGCTGTTTTCAATTGTTCACAGAGGTAGGTATCTGCGTTTCTACCCGGTGCGGAACGACGTATCTCTTAGAACTAGGGGATGATTAATCAAATTGAGTTATAGCTGATTGAAACCAGGCAATGATCAGCTTGTTGTGCTGGTAAGTGGAACGCATCAATCTGTGATGGACAAATGGGCGTCTGTTGATCGAGAAGCGGTAGAAGTAAATCTATGATAGGGCTTGATTTGGGTGAATAGCATATTTTATTGGTCAACGTTAAGATCAACCGATGTTCATTTTTTTAACTCTGTGTCTGGAATCCTAGTGCCGGTAATGAATTTTTTATCAAAATAAATCCCGTTGTTTTCATTTTGTATTTTATATTTATGTTTAAAATTTGAAATTAAGTAAATTTTTATGGCACTTAATTTTGAACGGATTTATTCATTTATTTATTTCATGCCAAAACGTTAATTTGGTTTCCCAATACCGCGGTAAAGTAAAAAAGTTTAAAAAATTCTGAACCTAAATATACTTTAGTTAAAACCTTTCTGTGATCGTATCATGTAATTTTATGGAAACTATCAATTCATCTGTTACTTGTAGATGCTGACACCAAACATTTTGAATGTGGTTCCAGAAGAGAGGACCCATAGGATATTATGAACAGGTGTGGTCACTATCACGAAATTAGGTGTGATTAATTTTCGACATAACCATGTATTGCAGAGATTAAACCCTTATGGGACTATTGCTTCTCATTTTCAACATAAATTGAGAACGTATCAACGGTTGGCAGTCATGAGAGGAGAACTTTCTGGACTAATTATACCGATAACTTTGATTCTGAAAAATTCATTAGATCAATCCAAAGCGACTGGACATACTGTCTAACTAATATAATGTTAGGTTTCATGTCTGCTCAGCACATAGTAGTCTTAAAGTCAAGATCTCTTCAATTAATATTATAAGATACAATGGATTGGAAGATAAGGTCAGATGGCCACCGAAGAACCCCGACCTTACGCATTTGGATTTTTATGTCTAGAATACTACGAAAGAGAATGTATATCTAATTCACTTTCAGACTCAGAAGAATCTCATCGACAGAATAAAATCAGAAAGAGTTAGGAGTTGTTGATTCAGTACGAAAACGATGTGTCGAATATTTTGGAGAAGGAGGTTAATTTTTTCGTTATTATTTTGATTCAAGATGAACTGACGATTCTCATAAAATTATTTTGAAATTCGATCACGAAGAGTTGTTATCTTGTTAGACGTGATATTATGACGGAGGTTGAGGAGCTGGCACAAAAGTTGATATGTCATTCGAAATTACACTAAATGAGGTATTTCTTACTGAAAAGAAAATGTATGCAAAATCGTATGAATTTCATCGAAAAAACCATTGGAAAAATAGGACTAATTGTGATTATTTCGGAATCGTGATATTCATTTCCTTATTACTCTCGCAATAACAGTTTTTTCTCAACACATCCCCTTTTATCATTATTGCCCTTTTGCAATATGTGATTAAATCTGATGAAACTACAAGAAGAACTGAATAATGATCATTTTAAAGAAAAAACTCGAATTATTCTGTGAAATCAAGAAATGTTAAATTTAAGAGTAACAGCCAAGATTTCGACCATGTGTAAAAATACATTGATTGTTGCAAATCACCCTTATAAGCCCCCCTTGAAGTTTAGCCACTTCAAAAGTAGACACCCTGTATAGTGTTCCCCTAGGAACAAGCACGCAAAAAACATTCGATACTAAAATTTAATATAGAAAACATAAGTTAAATAAGTTATCGGGGATCTCTTGAAACTATTCGTTTGAAATCATAATGGCAGCCTTCTGCAAAATGGATCCCGTTAACCAAAGGAGTGCTCAATTTGAAAACGATGTAGACTTCTTGAACCGAATTGTTACTATGAATGAGACTTGAATACGTTTCTTGGATCCAGAAAAAAAGCAAATATCGATTGAGTAGCGACAGTCTGGTTCTCCAACACTTAAGACGTTTCGTGTCCAAAAATCTGCTGGCAAAGTTCTTGCTTCAGTTTTTCGGGATTGCCATATAATAATCATAATTTATTTTTGGATAAAAGAAAAACAATAACTGAAGATGACTATGTGAATGTTTTTTCAATGAGGAGCTAATAGAAGCTGTGGAGCTGTGCTCTGTAGAGAAAAAAGAAACATTTTATTTGAAAGTTGCTGGTTCCCTATAAAAAATGTATCTAATTATGAGGAGAATATGTTGAGTATTGAAATATTTTGACATGGAATATTTGTTTTCTTCTCGCTAAGCATTTTTCAATATACCTATTCTCGTATAGTACTAAATTAAATAGGTTGCGTGATCAATGGCAAACAAGGCGAGGTCACAACCCAAATCTGACTAATATCATTTCTATGCGATGCCTTTTCTCTGGAATATTCTACAGGCAAATTTTCTATCAATCTACGGAGAAAGTCTTCCTAAAGCACCTTAAATTAATTAGGCGCAGCAATGCAGAATTAATTTCCACTAAATTCTTGAGAGGATTTGTTTCACTAAATAATAATAGACATTCCTTCGACAGGGATAAATAGATTTTGTTAATTATCTCAATGGGAGAGTAAGCAACTTCAGGCGGCAGATCTTATGAAAACAAGGAGATGCCGATTTTTGGTATAGTGGAATGGAAATGGGTTTTACGCTGATTCAGGAAGTGAGTATTATAATTTCGAAAGAGTTGAGAAGCTTTATTCAATCGCTTGTACAAGCTCCAGTCACTTTCATGAAATTAGCCGACTGACCATGTTTATTTGAAAGCGTGTTTACATATTGAAAACTTTGTCATTTTAACTGATAAACGGGTTTTACAGTATGGCGTATGAGGTTACACAGGCACAATAATTGGTGACAAAATTGAAAATTTTCATAGTGATACTTATAGAGTAAGTATTCAAAAGTGAGCGCTCCGCCAATGACCCGCCCTTTGGTGCAGAATTCTTACGATATCAAAACAGAATTTTACTTGATTTCGCGTACTTGACAGAACAATATCCAAACTTCCGACTGATATGTCAGCTTCCAATATCTTTTTCCCGTTCAACTGTAATTTCAGTTATCTATACTAATCTATATCTCTATCTATACTATACTAATAACGGGTGATCCAACTAGAGGTACTTTTTTCAATAGCCTTTTTTTGACAGATCACGCGTGAGTCGTGTCAAGCTGTTATATTATTTTTGTTCAGTATTGTTTGGCATTTCATCATGGAAAGACTTACGCCTGAACAACGTTTACAGATCGTTCAACTTTATTACGAAAATTCAGGTTCTGTAAAGAATGTGTTCCGCGCGCTTCGCTCAACTTATGGTCAACATAATCGGCCTACTGAGCGTACTATTCGCAACACCATCACCCATCTTGAGATCCAGCATTCATTATTGGATAATGTTCGACCGAATAGACCACGTCCAGCACGCAGTGAAGAAAATATAGCGGCCTTAGCTGAGAGTGTACACGAAGACCGTGAAGAGTCGATTTGACCGTTATCGCGCCATGATAACCGACTATTTGATGCCTGAAATTGAAGCTCGTGGTCTCAGCGACATTTGGTTTCAACAAGACGGCGCCACTTTTCACACATCGCACGAATCAATGGATTTATTGAGAGAGCATTTCGGAGAACAAATAATTTCACGTAATGGGCCGGTCGATTGGCCACCAAGATCGTGTGATATCACACCTTCAGACTTTTTTTGTGGGGATACGTAAAGTCTAAAGTCTATACGGATAAACCCGCTTCGATTCAGGCCTTGGAGCAAAACATCACACGTGTCATTCGCCAGTTACCAGTCGAAATACTCGAACGAGTCATCGAAAATTGGACTCAACGGATGGACCATCTGAGACGTTGCCGCGGCCAACATTTGAAAGAGATAATCTTTAACAAATAAATGCCAAAGAATGTTCTTTCGAATTATAATAAACATTCTCCGTTGAATTTTAATTTTTTGTGTTTTTTCTTCAGAAAAGTGCGGAAGTGGATCACCCGTTATTATAAAGAGGAAAGATTTGTATGTTTGTGGGTTTGTGGATTTGTGGGTTTGTGTGTTTGATACGAGTTAACTTATAAGCTACTAGACCGATTTCAAGAATTCTTTTACCCTTAGAATGCTACACTATCCCTGAGTAACATAGGCTATACTTTTCACCCGAGGAATTCAAGAAAACCTATTATAACTTCAATGATAATAAATATGAGTACCAAAATCAACCATGATCAGCTATTTTCAGATGCGCTGCAAAAACCGTAAGACGTACATTGAAACAATGTATGACGGAAATGTACTTTTCTAATAGTTCTACAAAAAAGTCCGGGATAGCATATAAGAGTATCTATCTTCCAAGGTTTACTCGGTATTACCTTTTAAAGGTATCCAAATGTTTCTCAAAATTATGCATTATTTATGATTTGAGGGATTTGCGATAAACGAATTCCAGGAGGACCAAGTAGCGGGTAAAGTTAGTTTGGTAATGGTAATTTTAATTGTTCAAAACTTCTCTGTAAACTATATTGGATATGATGTTATCATTGGGTAGCAAATTATATTGTCTATCAGGAGTTCTATTCCGAGATAAGCTAACATGTAACTGCCAATGGGAAAAACACGGCTTTCTCAGGTCAATGCCCAGCAGATAGAATGTTTGACCTTGGGATTTGTTACTGGAAACTGCAGCCTTTCAAACGGTATGGGTAAAACAGTGGGAATCATGGGTATCCGCGGAATATAAGCCAGTTGTCCCACTGCTGTGATAATGGTCGCCACGATTATATTGTCCCGTAACTCCATTGTAAGCAGCATTTTCTCATTACACATGTTGGGGGCTCAAGTTTCTTAGTAGCATGATATGAATGACAACTTTCGTGAGGAAGTAAGCCAGAAGGGTTCAAAGAATTTAAAAATTCTTGGGGATAGCGCACTGTATCCTCAATACTACACACCGTATCAATAGACAATAGTGTTTGACCTGACCAGGAATTTTCTCTAAAACGAGTTTATTTATTTCATTTACTGTATCGTTTCTGGGTGACAAAATTGCCCTAGAATAAAGCCAATGATAATCTCTCTCCAATACATTTTCAAGACCGGGATATATTGCATCAGTAAGTTTGAGTAGTTTACGCGGAAAGTCGTCATCGTCGTTGTCGCTCAAATGGGCTCTCATGTTTGTTCGTAAATTGAGAGATGCAACCGAACTCCGTAAGTGAGATGATTTTAAGCATACTCTGATGATATCGGCTCGTGTTCCTTTTGTTACTACAGGCAGTGTTGACTGAAAATCGCCCGCAAAAACAAAAGTAACGCCACCCATTACAGCATCAGAGTTTCTGAGGTCTTTGATAGTACATTCATCCCATATAGTTAAAGATGTTTCTCGTAAAAGTTTCCCGAGTGGCCCATTTTTACGTATTGAACAAACTGACTGTTGCTCTAGTTAGAGTAGTTAGACTGTCAGAGCATTTAAAGGTGGAGTGTGCTGTTTTCCCATCATTTAACAGAGTAGCTGCAATCCCCGAAGAGGCAACGGCTAGTCCATTTCTCCCGGATTGTCTTACTTTTACCAATACCAAATTTGCAAGAAACGTTTTGCCAGTGCCTTCCGGGACGTAAAGAAAGAAAGTTAAACCTCTGTTGTTAAGCACACTGTAAATGTTGTGCATCAAAAGCTTTTCTCTGGTCTTTGACTAATTTCGGTACATTTTCATTAATAAAAACTGACAACTCATTGGTATCGTACGAACGTATCAGTAGTATGTCCGTTCAATTGTTATGTGGCCGAATGTCGAAAGTGTGCTAATTCTGTTTCGAAAAATTCAATTTCGACCACGCGACCACAGGTCCTTAGGGCACAGATAACGTGACTGAGCTGCGTTCAGATGTAAAAGGCCACGCCCCCTTCTTCCGAAGCGAGCACGAACGCGAACCGAATTAAACCGAAGCCATCGCGCGCCTTCCGCTGCTTTGGCTTTCATACGTTTTTTATCCGATTCACTTTGCAGAACGGACTACCACGTGAAAGCCTTCTTATTTTTGGTGTTTTATACAGCCTATGGCACTCACGAATAATGTGGCTTTCTATTGGTGAAAGAATTCTTAAAATCGGGTCAGTAGATCCCGAGTTTACCCCTTACAATTGGACAAACACACAAACTTCACCTCTTCATAATATAAGTATAGATGTATTATTTAAGTCATCGTTGAGTTCTGCGGTATTGTGTTGTGAATTATGATCAGACAAAAAGTAATCTGAATATTGAACAATGTTCGACTTAGTACTACTCTGTTCAAGTCATTTAGTCTGCGTTTAAAGTTATTTGTCTGGTCCCAATCACTCACTTTAATTTAGTTTTTATTTACTTTGCCGCGTATTATTGGTTAAGTCAATATGGTCTGAAGTCATTTTAGTCCGTTCAGAATTCAGTTTGGTTTTTACCTTAGACCTCTCATTGATCAGAGGAAGTATACTCGAATTTCATTTATGTTCATTTATTCTGACCAGTAATTTTATATTTGATCATTATTATCTGATGTGCATTTCTGAACAGCTCGGTATAAGAAAATCTGAATTCTCCTCGTTTATCTTGTCATCGGTAGATATAGTCCGTTCACGAAAGTTTGAGCGCATAGTAGGCGTTTGTTTATTTATTTAGTTGGCAGTATATGCTGTCATAACATAAAATAAAGTCACCGTTGCCGAATGTACCTTTCGACGAACTTGCGAATCATCAGAGAATTCTATGCAATATTGACAACATTGCGTATCAATCTGACAGGAAAATAAACAACATAACCTGCAATTTTAATAAACACAGTGGACTATGCCAAATTTCTATGGCCAGCCGACGGCTCAACCTTTCGTGAACGGACTATACTTTTCATAAGTTGGTCTGAATTGCATTCGCTCAATTACTTGGTTTATGAGAAAAAAAGAATCAACTCAAAAACACCCTGTTTGTATGGACCTTAGTTTAAGGTATTGATGAGTCATCAATAACCTTAACCCCAAATATGTCATTCTAGATGTTGATGTGAAATTCTCTTTGGTGTTATATGCATGTAAATATAATTTAGGGCTATTTTAATCATTTACTTATTTCATTCACCAGCCGTCGGTCATCAGGATTGCACATAATATATAAAACAATTCGTGAGTGATGTAAAGCCTGGAGAAACTGAAAGACCTTCAGATGTGGAAATCAAAGAAGATGATTCAGCTCAATAGGCGAATACTGAATTTGATCAACATGCTTTGAATGAAGACTATAATATCAAAAGGAAGGAAGCAGCTTTCATGTCAATTACTGAAAATCCCATCAATCAACCATCTGTTAATTTCAGAATAATCAGAGCTCCAATGATAAGATTCAGCTTATAAGAGATCGAATGAATTGTTTGAAAACTGATTCGATCAAAATTAGACCAAAGTTATAGATGACTATGACGAAAGTTGGTTTTCTGAAAGTTTCAAGTCTAAAGTGTATTTCTGCCGGATGCTGTCCGCAACGTAGAATACATAATATAATATACAGGGTGTCCCGTAAATAGACCGAAAAACTTCTAGTCGACATTATAGATCATATTTTAGACAATTTCGACCCAAATCATATAATGCAAAATTGGTTCGTTAAGGATCTAGTGCCCTTTGAAGATGACGTCCTGTCCACACTTTTAGTCACATATTCGCAAAACGGAGTCACATAAAGTGCTGAAAGTTTACACATTGGCTAATATCAAAAATACGCATCTATTAGATTGAGTGCATATTTTTCATGTCAAGCACAATTGTATCATTTGGGGGGGCAAAGGGTATTTTTAGTTGAAACCTTTTTAACTTTCATTATTTCGCGAGATTTACATCATATTCATCAATTCTGATATTTTTTCTGGAAAAAAGATGCTCTTTTATAATACCGCCAGATGCAGCATTTTTGAGAAAAAAATTATTTTTACATTTAGTGATTAGTGAAAAGAGAGAAAATTTTAAATCTATTTTTTTCAGAAATTGTGCATCTGGGCGTTATTATTCATGAGCATCTTTTTTCAAAAAAAAGCATCAGAGTTTATGAATATGATATGAATCTCGCGAAATAATGAAAGTTGAAAAAGTTTCAACTAAAAATGGACCTTCGTCCCCCCAAATGATACGATTGTGCTCGACATGAAAGAAATGCACTCAATGTAATCGATGCGTATTTTTTATATTAGCCAATGTGTAAACTTTCAGCACTTTATGTGACTCCTTTTTGCGAATATGTGGCAAAAAGTGTGTACAGGACGTCATCATCAAAGGGCACTAGCTCCTTAACGAAGCAATTTTGCATTATATGATTTGGGTCGAATCTGCCTAAAATTCGATCTATAATGTCTGTAAATTCTATAAATCAGGATATCGACTGTTCGGTTTGGGGCCCGTTATATGGACCAAGGAAAGAGCAAATATTTTAATGTATTCAACTTTTTAATTAATTGACAACTACTACTGCCAAAACATTTCATGCAACTAGATCAAAAATATATATAAAATGTAGTAACTATGAACACGGAAAATCTAGATTGTAGCCCCAACATCCTCCGGCCTAAGGGGTTCTCCTCTTCAGAATTCTACCATATCTAGATTTTCTAACCTTCCATTTCATTTTTGATCTAGTTGCATGAAATGTTTTGGCAGTAGTAGTTGTCAATTAATTAAAAAGTTGAATACATTATAAATATTTGCTCTTTCCTTGGTCCATATAACGGGCCCCGAACCGAACAGTCGATATCCTGATTTATAGAATTTACATTTTGGCGATCCTGCCAGGATATGTTGAGTTGTTGGCGGTTAAAACGGGAATCCCTGAGAGCTGGAATCAAGAAAATTGAAAATGATGTGTGTTCCAGTTCTGGTGGGACCAGGGATGAAAATACAGTTGAATATTGGAAAAAATTGATTGATTATAAAGCAAAAAGAATTTTTGAACTTGACAGTAATATAGAAGAACTGTTGATGTCAGAAGAATCACTGAATGAAGATGAATTGATGAAAGAAATTGACGAGCAAGAAATATTCAGAGAAGAAATTATCAAGATGAAAAATGAAATGGTATTTACTCAAAATAGATCTGTGAGTGGAAAATCGAACAATTCGAACTTGAATTATCCGAAACTAGAACTGCCAAAATTTGATAGAAATGTCAAGAAATGGATCAACTTTTGTGGACAATTCAAGAAAATTCAGGAAGATCAGAAAATCATGCAAGAGGATAAATTGCAGTGTCTACTTCAACCCACCCTGAAAGAAAAGGTCATGCAACCTATAACAGAAAAACAAGAAAAAGTCTTCGATAATGAGGATTCTGAAGGAGATTTTGACACAGAAACTCATGAGAAACGAAGGGAAGCTCTCTTCAATGATGATCACTACAAAAATAGCCCTAAAGAAGATATAAAACCATCCATTGATATAATTGATGAGGATGCTGCTGACCTACAACCTGAAAATTATGAAAACTGGACAGGTGACACAAAAGTTGAAGAAAACGATGCCCCACAAGAGGGAAGTCAAGCTAGAATGCTCGTGGAGAGTTTCCCACCTTTGGCATCGAACTATTCAGAAGAGATTGATCAGTTGGAGAACATATTTGGTAGAGATGAATTTCTGATCGAGGTTTGCGTGAGAGAATTACCTTGTGAAGATAACGATTTCAATATGTATGCAGAATATGATTCCAAAGCCACTCAGAAGGAGTTGGTGGACAGCACAAGATGGAAGAAGAAACGCAAGAGGAAGTCAAAAGAGGAAAGAAGCAAAATGAAATGGAAGAAGGTCAGAAAATCTAGCTATGGTAGAATTCTGAAGAGGAGAACCCCTTAGGCCGGAGGATGTTGGGGCTACAATCTAGATTTTCCGTGTTCATAGTTACCACATTTTATTTATTTTATTTTTGATCTAGTTGCATGAAATGTTTTGGCAGGAGTAGTTGTCAATTAATTAAAAAGTTGAATACATTAAAAATATTTGCTCTTTCCTTGGTCCATATAACGGGCCCCAAACCGAACAGTCGATATCCTGATTTATAGAATTTACAATGTCCACTAGAAGTTTGTCGGTCTAATTACGGGACACCCTGTATATATTTTATGGTTTTGATACAGCTTAATCTATACAACTGCCCAAGTAAAGGGTTTTCCAATAAGAGGTGTTATTTTGAATAGACCGTTATTTCCGTAGATGTCACGTTTGAAGCTGTCCCTTTTTGAAATTTGACAAGAAGAAAATACGGCATTAATAAAAATGGAACGATACATGCTTCAAGAACGCATTTAAATCATAAAAATTCCCTATAAAATGGTGAAAATTCGGCAGAGACGGTTTGTAAAAGTCGAATATTTTTGAGTCGTCGTGAAGCATCTTGTCAGACCGCAATAAAGAAATTGATGGAAATATTCGAGCTGTTGGGACGAGTTAGTGATGTGAAGAATGAAACCCGTGCACGTAGCAAAAGAACAGCCAATAATATTTCTGTTGTAGCCGAAAGTGTTGAAGAAAACTCAGGTTCGTCTAATCCTCGTCGTTCTTTGGAATTAGGCATTTCAGTTAATGATTTTTTATGGCCGAAATTGGAAAGTATTAATCTGGACAACGTTTACCTTCAACAAGACGTCGCTACGTGCCACACAAGCAACGAAACTTTTGATATTTTGCGGGAAAAGTTTCCGGACCGTGTTATCTCTCGAAGGTGATCGCAAATGGCCACCGAGATCTTGTGATTTAAAACCTTGCGACTTCTTTCTTTGGGGTCCAGTGAAAGAGAAGGGGTCATCCATAAAGTACGTCACACTAATTTCATGAGTTTTTGAGCCCCCCCCGTCCTTGTCACAGGTGGTCACATTTCTGCGACCCCACCTCCCTAGTGTGACGTCACATGTTTTGCAATTTAACATCGAAAAATTATTAAATTAAAACAGCAGTTCCGAAATTAGTTTTATTTCCATTTAAATTAAGTACTTTTTTATGAAATCAATATAATATCAAATATTTGAAACAATAACGATTAGTACCTCTAGATTTTGAAATGTGATGTCACGAAACTTAGGACCCCTCCCACCCCTTGTCACACCATGTCACACTTTGTCGACCCCCTCCCCCCCCCCCTTTACGTGTGACGTACTTTATGGATGGCCCCGAACGTCTACGCCAATATTCTGCAAAGATGAAATTTGTGAGGCTATCGAGGGCATAAGGCGGCCACTTTGCGATTTGGTTATGGAAAATTTCATTAAAAGGATTTGGTTCTGTAAGCGTGGTCGTGGTGGTCATTTGCCTGATGTTATTTTCCACCATTAACGGCATAGCTCCTTCCTTATAATGATATAAACATCCGATCATTTATATTGGAAAATGGCATTTTTCTGTGAATATCAAAATAACACCCCTTAGTGGAAAACCCTTTAATAGTTCTATATTTCATTCTCCTTTACCCTTACCTACCCGCAAATAATAGACCCCGAAACCTATGGTCGAAAATTACTTTTGAAAAAGGTCGATTCAATTAACAGTCGAGGACCGTGTGGAAATGGTATAATAATATCGTTATTGTTTTCTTTAGGGCGCGGAATATAACGAAATAGGGAAGAGGAAACCGAAAACATATAGTCGCCAATATAGCGGATGGTCGTGTCATTATCGAGTTATGAGAGCAGAGGGAGCCTACGCGTTCGACATGCATTATGTATGAGGAAGAGTCCAAAATACTCAAACGAGTCAGTGAATCTGAAATAATATTTGGCTTTCATATATTTACTTAACTTTGCAGGAAGGTTGGTCTTTTATAATACAGAGTTTGATCGTAATCTTGGATTCTGCCTAAATTATGGGTTCATTACAGATATATTTTGATTTAAAGATTCATTTGTTGAAAATTAGTATTCTTGTCTTATAAAATTTAACTTTGTTGGTGGAGATATAATTCACAATTCATCGGGCTTAGCTGTTCCCGAAAGATCAACACTGGAAATTATGTCGTTTGGCAGATGATATTTTAATAGCTCCAATTCTTACTCATCTTGGCCTATGTGTGCAGAGTGTTCCAAGGATAAGGAGCTAACACTTTTTTTCCTTATACGTAGGGGAAATCAGGGGAATGGTGGCCGCCGGGGTAATAAGAGCCACCACAAATATACGATGTAATTGTCATTTCACAATATGCTATAGTTCCGCCATCTCTTATTGAGTAGGACAACTAGATATCCAAAGACAGGCTGGGGATTTCCCCAATGGAAGCCGCTATCCTCAGTTTTCAGGTTAAGTGCCGCAGAATATAAGGCATATCTGTTCTGACAAGTTCGAATTCCAGTTCATCCTTTGTGATTGACCAAAATTTTGTGTTGTGTATTCTTTGTTTATCCATTAACTTAGGAGAAAACAATCGTGAGTACTGATTTATTCAATCTTAGTATTTTTTGCAATCGTTATTATAACAAGTATATTTTTGGGATAATCGTGGCCGATAACTCTGGGGTAATGGAAGCCGGCCACAATTACTCCATCAGCGATGAAATGATGTTATATTTATTGGATAACCAAAAAGTCATTAGGTGAGCTATTTGATCACGACGTTCCTGTTACTCATGAACGTCAAGAAACTCCCGAAAGGAGCAACACGCCATCCCCTCAGCAGGGTCAACTTCCATGCAAAGCACATTCTGAAACAATGGAGCCTTCAGAATCACAAAATTCATGCGTTGGAAAGTCATTCTTCGAAATTTTACCAATACCAGGACCATTAAAACCTAAGACTGGTGACAGTAAGAGGATGGCCGCAAAGCAGCATTCTCAAATAACCACGTTCACCCCAAATAAAGAAGTTCTCCAAGAAAAGCAAATAAAAAATTAATATCTCGGACAAAACAGAGGACGCCGAATATGCAGCAGTGTTATAAAAGAAAGGTGTTTTCCAACGATCGCCAAGAAAACGAAGAAACTGAAAAGAGAGTGAAGTTACCAAGAGGAAAGAATAAGAAAACCTACCGGGAAATAAGTTCAGAAGAAGAGGACAATGATGACGAATTCGACGAAGATGCGAACGGAACAGACACTTGTTCAGTGTGCGGGGAATTCGGCAAAAATGGGGAGTTATTGCTAAGGTGTACTTCGTGTGGATATTGGGCTCACAAAGCATGTACCGATACTGAACAAAACATATATATCTGTGATTACTGTAACTAAATAACTGTTATTATTTGTTGGGGTAATGGTGGTCACCTGTCACCATTACCCCAACTATATGGGGTAATGGTAGCCACATAGGATTTCTGTTTTTTTGCTGTAAAACATTTTTTCCATTTTTCATTCATTTTTCAATAAATATTTCAGTTTCAAATGGTCTATTCAAATCATTCTCCAATTTTAAAAGTATCGATAAAAAAACAACAACAAAAAATCCAATAAAGCACATATGTGCACAGTGTCAATCACTATCAGGATGTCAACAACTGAACTTCTCACCCTATATTGCTAGAATTTTTGGTGGTCCATATTTCACACACGGCCCATTTCACCATCTTCTTCTCCAACGTTTGATTTGAACTAACAAGTGAAAACTCCCATTTTCGTTATTCAATTGAAAATTAAATACTTGAAAATTGAAGTGAATAACTGGAAAGGTATATATTGAACACTCCTTCAAATGCTTAGTGCTATATTGAAAAATTTAAGAGAAGCTCTGAGCAGGAGGTTTTGAGCTCGTTCTTTGGTAGATCAATAAAACTATCACCTCGAAATTTTATATGGAGATTGATACCAATAATGATAAATGCAGAATCTCAGCACAATAATTAAAAAATCAAATTCTATGGATCTGATGATGCAATCTTTTTGAAATTTTGCATAAAAATTCAGTCTTCATTTACAAAAGAAATTTCACTGGAATCAGTGTTATGAAAATATAAAGATTCTTCTTTTCAATATTCCAATCGAATTTTCTATGGTTCTGTTAAAAATATGGCCACAAAATTCTGCACGAACTTTCACTATATCAATCTTCATTCACAAAATAAATTTCACAGGAATCGGACATCTTTTTATGGAAACATAAAGTTTCTTCTTCTCAATATTCCAATTGTATTTTCTATAGTTCTGTGTAAACTAAGGCCGCGAAATTTTGCATAAGACTCATTATGAGCAGCTTGCATGTGGCTGCAACAATTTATTTCGATTGGTTCCGTTTTGTCTGAGATATTGTTGAACAAAATTTTGAACGGCCATATTTTATGGAACACCCTGGACTATTTCGCTGGTTAGCGAAATTTACCGAGGAATTTGGTATCCAAACTCACCCTGAAAATCTCAAGTCTCTAGGACAATCCCTTCGAAAGTTATCGTGCTAACGGACGGCCGGCCTCACAAACAGAATTGAGTTTGACCATGACCACGAATTCTTTACCAGGAAGTGAAACTCTATCGTTTGAAATCATTTCCGTTTCAAAATTCGAAAATTACAGACATTTGGGAAAAAAGATACATCACTCGTTTAAGTAGAACGAGCGCTCAAAAATACGGGAAATGTCCATTGTTACAATCTCGTTCCGACCCACATTTCTCCATCATCAATAACAATTTTTCCACATCTAAACAAAAGAACCCCCAGAGTCGTCGAAAGTAAGGAAACCCCTTTAAACCGATCGGTATTTAAACCCGGAGACAATTCCCCGGTAACGAGTTTCCATATTCCAATTTAATTTTCTCTGGTTCTGTTAACTTTATGGCCACAAAATTTTGCACGAACTTTCACTATTGCACAAAATACAACTCTATGCGACCTTAGCGGCGTTACGTAGAACTATCCCGAAACGAGTATTCGAAAACGCGGGATATGACATTCGATTTTCGATTGTTTGTGCCTAAAAAATGGGAAGTGAGATTTGTGTTGTGTGTTTATTATAATATTTGTCTAGTTAGTTGGTTTTTAATTTGATTTAAAGATGCCTAAAGAAAACACAGTGAAGAACACTAATTGCTGTGTTTATGGAGGCAGCTTTAAAAAGTTCTTTCACAGGTCACCATTTTATAGGATGGTGGTTATGAAAAATAATATTTTATCACTTGATCATCAGTTTGCACTAGAGGAAGCATTTCAGACGTAAAGTGGAGTCAAAATCAAGAAAACAAAGATATTAGCCAGATTCAGGATTCATATTTGGACTTAAAGGAGGAAATATAGTACATTACTGGATATATTTCCAATTCACTCGATAAAGAAAACAGATGAAGATTACTCGTCAATTGACAAAATTGTTGTGATAACTTAAGTTTTAATGAATATATGCCCTGAAATCATATCACTTGGCTAAAACTTATCTGGATGTTCTTTCAATTGTAGTACATATATATTTTGTTTTTTATATGAGACTAGTAGAAGGTAACTGCTATCTACACTTTTCACTATTTTTTAGAAAATAGAATACACATACTTACTTTAGTTCTGTATTGTAAAATTAATTATCATTTCTTGTTAGATAATTAAGTTTCTGTTCATACCAGGATGTTGGATTGTATTGAATGATGAATGCTTTACTTACGACAAAATAATAACTGATTTTTCTAATTTGTATTTCATTAAAAAGTTTTTTACGTTGTGAATAATTGAAATTTAGTTGTTAATTTTCATAAAGTCTTTCATTTCTGTGAAAAAATCATCATGGAATTCAACGGCTTTCATTTCAATAACAAATATTGTCATTTTTTTCTTTCTATATTTTAAAGAATAAATACAGGGACTTTATAAATGATTGTAACAGCGCAGTTGGCTTTGGATTGCAGAATACCAATCTCTTATCAATGAGAGCATAGCATGATCGCAGAATTCTGTGGTTTGCATAATCCAAAGCAAACTGCGCTGTTGCAATCATTTATAGAGACCCTGTATAATTTGATTCACTGAAGCAGGACTCTTTGTTTCGACTAAATAACTGGTCATATCAGGATATATATGTTGGGACTGGGTCAGTGTTCCCAGATGACGGATTCAACCTTCAGTAGATGTTGCCACGAAAAATCAGTAGAATTCAGTAGGAGCATAGAAATATCCTATTCTACGAGTTCTGAGACCCTCTTCAAAAACAGAAAATTAGTTAAACTTCAAATAGAATTTAGGGTAGTGTAGTTTCATGCAAAATTCATTAAGAAATTACGGGTTTTAAGTTAATTTTGACGAAAACATATTCAATTCATTCAAATAAACATACCTATAAATGGATCCGGATAATAAGTTGAATATAAAATAAACATTATAATAAAAAAACTGAAACAATATTAGATATATCATAACATTGTTTAAGGACAATGATCATAATAATAAATACAATAAGATGAAAATATTTTTCATTTGAATTTACTCATTCAGTTGTCAGTTTCCGAGTCTTCATCTGTAAGGCCTTCCTCGATTTGTCTTTGGTACATTTTCGAATTGTGGTATTTCAAAACATCTTCTCCAAAATCAGCAGAAAAGCATGTTTGATAATTAATGTGCGTTCAAAAAAATTCATGGTCCAGTAGGCTGTGGATTCTATTTTTCCCCTCACAGACTCTTAGGAAAAATAGAATCTACAGCTTACACGAATTATTTTAAACGCACGATACTTTCGAGGAAATTTTTTGTGTGTTGATTTTTTCAGTAGATTCGAGGATGCAATCAGTAGATCAGTAGACGAAACCTAAAATCAGTAGTGGTATAACTTGCACTGGTTTAATTGAAACTCGAATTAAGTGGACTGTATATTAGAAAACTGACATTAAACTTGTAACAGACGCTACAGAAACTTGTACGATAATGGCCGTATATGAGTAACGTCCGATCTTGTCTGATGTTGACGCTCGAATTCTGTTTCCGCTGCGTCGCTGCATCGGTCGTACTCGTCCCTCGCGCAGAGGCTAGGTTCCACTTCTAAGTCACTGCTCCCTCTGGTGGCGGACAATATAGTTCGCTGAGTGCGTTACCATATACCGCCGGCCTTGAAATTAGTGATTTCAACAAGTTATAGCTAACAAACATGATAAACAAGCATATGGAAGAACAAGAAACAATTCATAACATCAGCAGGTAAGTTCATATGTCAAGTTCAATTGTCAGCAACTTCACCTTCAGTTGGTAAAGGACATAATTTGTTTACAGGTCGTTTGAGCACGCTGCCGTCACTTAACCGCACTGACACGACTCGAATAACACCATCGGTGCCCGGAAAACACTCCACAACTCGAGCCATCTTCCATACAAGAGGTGGTAAGTTGTCCTCCTTGATGATGACTAAACTGTCAGGTTTCAATAGATTTGCATGATGGGTCTTCCATTTCAATCTTGTCTGCAGATTCCCCAGATACTCTAGGCTCCATCTCTTCCAGAATGATTGAACCATTCGTTGACGACTTTGATACAACTTGAGACGATTCTCTGGGATGCAAGTATAGTCTCCCTCAGGTAAGGAAGTCAAAGTTCTTCCTATCAAGAAGTGTGCAGGAGTGAGGGGAAGGTTATCCTCTGGGTTAGGATGCATGGGATACAGAGGTCTCGAATTTAAAATAGCCTCAATTTGACATAGAATTGAGGAAAAATCCTCAAAATGTAAGTTAGTATTACCTATTACTCTTTTTAGATGAAATTTTAGAATTTTGATATTAGATTCCCATAAACCTCCGAAGTTGGGAGCGCGCGGTGGGATAAATTTCCAAACAATCTTCTTATTTTCAAAATGTTCTTTTAAGAAATCATCATTTGTTTCGAAGAACTTCTTGAGTTCATTATTAGCACCTACAAACTGTGTACCGTTATCCGAAAAAATAACTGATGGTGTACCTCTCCTGGCTATAAATCTTTTGAAACACTCCAAAAAAGCATGACAACTCAAACTTGTGATCAGTTCTAGATGTATAGCCTTGGTCACCATGCAGATGAAAATACAAACCCAAGACTTGGTCAAGCATGGTTTGCGGGTTTTACGATCCTTCAAAATAAATGGACCAGCATAGTCACAACCTGTGTTGCAAAAAGGAAACGACTGACTTGTTCGTTCGCTCGGTAAGTTTCCTTCTATATACTCAATAGTTGTAGGCTTGTTTTTGAAACAAACGATGCAAGTGTGCACTATTTTTCGCGCAAGATTTCTTCCATTCAGTATCCAAAATCGCTCTCTCACTGAATAGAGAAGTTGTTGAGCACCACAATGATTTAATCTTATATGTTCATGTTTCATCATTAGAACACTAAGGGCATGATTTTTGGTAATAAGATGGGATGTTTTTTGTCATAAGGAAGCGGTGTATTTGATAATCGACCGCCCACTCGAATAATATACGATGAATCCAAGAAGGGATTCAAATTGAGTATAGGGCTGAATTTCTTAATTTTACCCTTTGCGATCAAGTCATCATATTCCTTAAGAAATGCAGAATGTTGAGCCAATCGCACGAGAGCAAAAAGAGCATACTCTAATTCAACTGAGGTTAAAGTAACGCTTCGAATAGATTTTTGATCTGCTAAGACACGTTTGAATCTCAAGCAATACGCGGTTACTCTCAGTAATCTTGTGTAAGTTGAGAATTTTTCAAAAATACCAATATCATTTTCCTGAATGTTAACTGCATGTACGTTTGTTTTCATTTCAGGCAATGTTTCAAGGGTAACTAGATTTTTATTAATCGGCCATTGTGAGTGATTTTGTCTCAACCAAGCTGGGCCTTGAAACCAAAGTTCACTATTGACAAGCTCATTCACAGTTGAACCTCTGGAGATAATATCCGCAGGGTTTTCTTTGGTATTCACATGATACCAATCTTTCGGGTTAGACAAATGTTGAATTGTGGCTACGCGGTTAGCTACAAACGATTTCCATTTATCGGTCGAACCGTTTATCCAATGATAAGTGACCAATGAGTCGGTCCAATAATAACAGTTTTTGAACTCTATTCTTTTAAGAGCCAATTGTTTTGATTTAACCAATTTCTTAATGTTCTCTTTAAACGGAATTTTGACCCTAAATCTGCCATCTCTTTGACGAGAATAGCTTTCAACGAAATGTTTTTCGCAAAATTCATTTTTGATAGCTGGTTCCAAAGATTCATCAATTTGCCAAAATTTTCTTAAATTGTCATTAAGAACGCTGTCTTCATCGACCCTTGAATTAATACATAGGTAACTACTTGTATCGCGATTTGGTTTACAGGTAGGTAACTTCCATTCACCTCCTATAACCCAACCAAATTTTGTATTTTGTAAAACCAAACCATTATTTAATTTCATTCGTTCCATTATCAGTATATCATAGAAAATTCCCACGCCACATAAAATATCTATCTCTTCACTTTCATAAAACTTATCATCCGACAACACTACTTCCTGGGGTATTTTGAATAAATTAGGTTTTAAATGACAACTCGGTATAGAATCAGTTATTTTTGGTAAAACCAAACAAGAAATTTCAGTCGAGTAATTATTTATTCTAGAATATAGTCGTAAATTCACCTTATGACTTGAACGTGAAACAGAATTTTTTCCGATTCCAGTTATGGAATAATTGACCGGAATTTTCCTTAAACCTAGCTTGTTCGCAAGATTTTCGGTGATAAAGTTGCTCTGAGAGCCAGCGTCTAGTAACATTCGCGCGGTTCGACGAATACCCTGTCTATTATTATTTATTTCAACCTTCGCCGTTGACAGAATTGACATTGTGCCGCCGGCCGTAGCAGCATTGGACGAAATATTCAAACAATTTGCGAGATCTGTAGTTTCAACTGCCCTATGAACTATGACAGAGTCGCCAGATGCGACGTTGTTTGTGTCGTTGTAGACCGTAGCGTTTGCTGTAACCGATGCTCCTATCTCACCCTTATTAGAGCTTTCGGAATTCGGACGGTGTAACAGAGTATTGTGAAATCTATGACAAACTTTGCAAGTAGATCTTTTGCACTCTTTCAAAGAATGTTTCCCAAAACAATTGACACAACGATTCATTTTTTGAATTTCGTTCATTCTTTCGTGTACATTAAGCTTTAGAAATTTATCGCATTTGAAGATAGAATGACTGCCGTTGCACAGGTAGCAAGCAAAACCATTTGCTACAAATGCATTAACTCTTTTAATCTTACTTGTGTCGTTTTTATACGTATTTTCAAAATGTTTATCAGATTTGGAATATTTTTCTAATATATCACATTTTTCTTTCAGGAAGGAACTGATCTCTTTCAACGTGGGAAGTTCACCTTGAATTTTGAAGTTTTCCCAGTCTCTACGAGTTCTACTATCGAATTTTGAAACAAGCAAATACACCATGAATGTGTCCCAATGTTCCGTGGGCTGACCTAGACCTTTTAAGGAACGTAAAGTGCTTATGAATGAATCGTGCAGTTTTCTTAACTCGGTAGAATTTTCTTTTTGAATCGGACTAGCATGTAATAAAATGTTGATATACCTTTCAACAATCAGTTTTTTATTTTCATATCTTTCCTTTAACAAATTGAATGCAATCTTGTAATTGTCCTTAGTAATTGCAATTGATTCAATGATATGGGATGCCTCGCCCTTTAGACATGACTTTAAATAATAAAACCTTTGAACGTCGTCCAAAGATCTGTTATTTTCTATTAAAGAATTGAAGATATCTCGAAATTCCAGCCAATTTTCTACTGAACCTGAAAATTGGGGTAACACAAGTGCTGGCAATTTGGCCAATTGTTTATCTGAATATGCTGATGATATACTTTCATCATTGCTTGGAATTCTAGTATTGACATTGTTGACACTATCATTGGTGTCTTCTTCAAATTGTATTATTATGGATTTGACAAATGAAAGTACATCAAAATAATTGTTCTCGAAAAGTTCGCGCTCATCTTGTTCGCGTGAAATAGCTTCAACATCCTGTGCTTCGTCTACTTGTAAATGATATTCAATTAGGTCTTGATATTTTGAAAACTCGCAATATGTGTTTTCTAGCATGCTTAACCTCGCCTTGAGCTGTTCAACTATTTTGACATCGAGATTATCCAATTGAATTTTATCAATGAAATTTTGAAATCTTGTTAGAGCTCCCTTGCTCAAACCTCGCTTGAAACGTAATTCATTAATAGACGACATTTTTACAATGAATAAGAATAGAAGTACCTAACAGGCAATAATCGAAATGAATAAGCGATGAATAGAAAGGAAATAATTCGTAATAGGCAATATTAATTTACGTGAGGCAATTAATTGAAATAAATTCGTAAAAAGGCTTAGATTGGAAAGGACTCACTCTGTACTTTCTCGAAAGGGCGTCGTGACTTGACTTGGATGGCTGCAGGAATGGCGTCGTGACTTGACTTGGATGATTGCAGGAATGGCGTCGTGACTTGACTTTTGTAGATCGTCGGCTTATTGAATCCGGTAGAAGTTCCAATTTTCTGGATCGTCGGCTTATAGAATCCGGTGGAAGGACCAATTTTATGGTATAACTTGCACTGGTTTAATTGAAACTCGAATTAAGTGGACTGTATATTAGAAAACTGACATTAAACTTGTAACAGACGCTACAGAAACTTGTACGATAATGGCCGTATATGCGTAACGTCCGATCTTGTCTGATGTTGACGCTCGAATTCTGTTTCCGCTGCGTCGCTGCATCGGTCGTACTCGTCCCTCGCGCAGAGGCTAGGTTCCACTTCTAAGTCACTGCTCCCTCTGGTGGCGGACAATATAGTTCGCTGAGTGCGTTACCAAGTAGATCTACTGTTTTGTCAGTAGATCTGAGAACACTGGACTGGGTAACGACTTGCTCGATACCGCGGATTAATCAGGCCTCAATCTGCCTACTCCTGATTAACCCGGGATAATAACACCATGCTCTAGCTAGGCCTCAATCTGCCTACTCCTAGCTAGAGGAAAGATGCGGTTGTTCTAACTAGGCCTCAATCTGCCTACTCCTAGTTAGAAGGGAATATAAAATAGACAACATAAAATAAACATGTAAAAATTAAAAATATGTAATAAAAACACAGTATATACAAATACAACACTACTCTATCTACTCTGTCTGTAGATCGACAAAACACGTTATTTCCTAATTTAGGGAAGACCGTCTGGAGATATATCCCGTCCGTGGAGCCATCTATTGGCTACTGTCCGTAGTGCTGAGACTTGGTGCTTGGTGGCGCATTACAGTGACCTGTAATTTGTCCCCACATATTTTATCTATGAAATGAGCCAAGTTAGATGGTTAAATATCTTCCTTCTGCAGTTGACAAGGGTGAATGACAGAAACTGATATTTTTATATATTATCGTCCTCGATGAATATGATCTGAACTTCATAAATGATTTCATAGGTCCATTTTCATGATTGATCAGTCCAAAGAAGAAATAAATTAACTGAAACACTTGAGAAACACCAGAATCGCTCGTGTTTTGCCTGAACGTGCACGAAACAATACTCGTTTCGGGAACAGCTGATTCGGCGATTGCAGCGCCGCCATCGGTAATTATTTGTCCCAATATCAATCTTTATTCACAAAATAAAATTCTCACGAATCGAATATCTTTTTATGGAAGCATAAAGTTTCTTCTTTTCAATATTCCAATTGTATTTTCTATAGTTCTGTGTAAACTAAAGCCACGAAATTTTGCATAAGACTCATTATGAGCATCTTGCATTTGACTGCGATTGAAATTTTGAACGGCCATCTTTTATGGAACACCCTGGACTATTCGGCTGGTTAACGAAATTAACCGAGGAAGTTGGTACCCAAACTCACCCTGAAAATCTCAAGTCTCTAGGACAGCCCTTCGAAAGTTATCGTGCTAACAAAGGGCCGGCCCCACGGTCAGAATTGAGTCTGACCACGGATTCTTCACTAGGAGTCGAACGCCATCCTTTGAGATAATTTTCGTCTCGAAATTCGAAAATTACAGACATTTGGGAAAAGCACACGTTTTAGTAGAACGAGCGCTCAAAAATACGGTAAATGCCCATTGCTACAATCTCGTTTCGACCCACTTTTCTCTATCATCAACACCAATTTTTTCCACGTCTAAACAAAATAATCCCCAAAGTCGTCGAAAGTAAGCAAAACCCCTTAAACCGATCGGTATTTAAACCTGGAGACAATTCCCCGGTAACGAGTTTCGCAAATCTTTAAGGTAGTTTGCGGAAGTGGTAATTCCGTCGTCGTGAGGGCACGATAAGCCTCAAAGTAGGTGTATACCTATGAACGCCGCCTGGCACGCCAGCCGCGTTTACTATGAAATTGATTTCTGACAACTATTAACTCGACTAAAGTGTTTCCGTCTTCAAGACGCGAGCGCAACACGCGACACAGCGAATGTGAAACGATTCCGATTTATTTTTCACGCCCGATGCCCATTTCCATTTCGTGTCCATGAAGAGATTGTTTGGTCGACGAAGAAATCGGGAAAGCGGCGGGATAAATATCGGGAAAGGTAGAATTCAGCGGGAGGAGCTCAAGCTTGGAATACGAGCTACCTGTTTATATTTGCACGCCGTATACAATTTTCTCCGAAGAAACCAGCGACTTTGCCTCGGGTGGAAATTCATAAAATAGTACAGTATATTTGTGCTTAAAAGAACCCATATAGTGGGATAGTTTTGGGGTAGTTTTGATATCTTCCATTTTTTATGTTTTTTGGGGTGCTGAATCCGAATCTGAGGTTTGCTAACAAAATTTCGTCACGGAACATAGAGAAAAATACAAAAAATTCTCATTCATGGTCAGTTTTTTGCTTATTACTCGGAAACTTTCAACTTTCGTGAAAAACCTTTCCATACAAAATAAAAGTACATCAAATATTCTACGAATTGCATTGCACTACCACAACTAGTTCTGCGACAACCTGTTCTGGCTTAAATTATAGTTTGAAATGAGGTATTTTCAATGACTTTATAAATGAAAAATAAACTGAATTCTATGGTTCCGAAGATGAGATCTTCTTGAAATTTTGCATTAACATTCAGTATGCCAGTCTTGCTTCACAGAAAAAATTTCACTTAAACCGGATATCTTGTTATGGAAATATAAAGATTCTTTCTTCTTTTCAATATTTCAATTGAATTTCCTATGGTTCTGTACACACAAGACGAAACGAAACCAATCGAAATTAAATGTTGCGGCCAAATGCAAGATGCTCATTTAATTATAAGACAAGCGGCCTACAGACGATCAACCTAGTTGAAGACTAAGTTGTAAACATGTCATATTGACGACCAAGTTGAAGGTCTGTAGGCTGGTTGGTGGTTGATATTCCAGGTTGAAGACTAAGTTGATGCGAGATCAAATCGGTTTGATATTTGATGGGCGGAGCCCGATGTTGACGACTAAGTTGGAGCGTCTGTGTGGTAGTCATCAACTAGGTTGACAACACTAGTTGGAATTCTACCTTGTAGAGTGAACATCTCATAGCGTATTCAAAATCCGTCGTAAATATTCGAGGAAAGGTAGTAATTTAACTAGAAAATATGAGCAAATTCCATACATTCAAGTTTGGGTAGATTTCTTTGATTGGGTGAAAGATCTTCCTGAATTATGGAGACTAAATTCCGAGATATATAAAAAACCTTAAGCAGATGCTTTGAGCGAACATTCATTGGTGGAGCAATAATGCTATCACCTCAAAATTTTGTATAGTACTTGAGATTCATGCTTAGTAAATGAATGCAAAATCTCAGGATGATCAGACTTATATTATGGAAATTATTAAAAAATGAAATATGTAAAAATCAATAATTAAAAGAAAATTGAACTATATGCTTCAGATGATGCGATTCTTGGATATCTTGTTATGACATATAATGATTCTTTCTTTCAATATTTCGCATGAGGCTTACTGTGAGCATTTTGCATGTGGTCGAGAAATTCTATTCCGATTGGTTTCGTTTTGTCTGAAATATTAAGGAACAAAATTTCGGAATGGTCATATTTTATGGGATACCTTGTATGTTTTGGCTGAATAACGAAACCAAACCAAACTCGCCCTGAAAATCTCAAGTCTCAAGGACAATTCCTTAGAAAGTTATCGTGTTTATGACCGGACGGTCCCTCGGACCGGATTGAATTTGACCACGGATTCCTCATCAGGGAGCAGAACCCTATCGTTGGAGACCAATTTCGGCTCAAAATTCGAAAAGTTCTTCCATTAAACCGAAATGGGAAAATGAGACCGATTGTGGTACCAATCCTTGGTCCAAATTCTTTCATTCAAGAACTGTGCTGCACCACATTGTCGCATATATCGTTTCTAATAACATATAACGAAAGATCTCTCTCCATGTTTCGATAAGTTCTCCGAATCAGCCGACTAGTTGACTCGACGGAAACCACCGCTGAAATGATGTTTTCAACTTGGTTGACAACCGCTATTTTCACTTTCATTTGGTTTACAACCTAGTTGACAACATAGTCTTCAACTAAGTTGATCGTCTGTAGGCCGCTTAAGTTGATGCGAGATCAAATCGGTTTGATATTTGATGGGCGGAGCCCGATGTTGACGACTAAGTTGGAGCGTCTGTGTGGTAGTCATCAACAGACTACATTAAATGGAGGTTGACGCTCACTTGGGCGAGACGAGACGAAACGAAGCGAAGAGTTGTTTTCCGCAGGCACGATTTGCACTGAATCAAATGGGTAGACGCTCACTTGGGAGGCGCGAAGCGAAGATCAGAATCGTTAGGCGCGTGGCAGATCAGACGCGCACTTGGACGAAGCGAAGCGGTCGGAAGGAACGCGTCGTTTTCCGCTGGGATCTTTTGCATTGAAATAAATGGGTAGACACGCACCTGGGAGACGCGAAGCGAAGATCAACGAGGCGGCGAGTCGTTGGTCGCCAGGAAGATCATTGGGGCATGTGAGCGAAATTTCTCGAGGCGGCAAGTAGGTATCCGACGGCCGGGAAGTTCGGCGCGCTGTATTTCAAATTTTGTACTCGAATTTTGTCAATGGGGAAATACACAGTTATTTTTGAATTTGTGTTAAATGAGTTTGTTTTGAATGGCTCATGAGAATGTTGGTTAGAATTTTCTCGATTGAGATCTGGAAAAACGAAATTTATACAGGGTGTCCCATTACTCGACGTCAATCCGGAACCGGGTGAAAAGGCAAGTAATGCTGGTTATCAGAAAAATATAAAAAAAAATCTGAGTTGCATGATTTTAAAATAATGCGCATTTAAAAAAACACGCAAAATTCCACACCCTGTGACAGTCTTTTCGCTCCTGTTACCACAAATATACACTTTTTCCAACTTTTTTCTTTGCTGTGTAACCTTGAATAATGCTTGTCTAAACTGTAATCAAAATTTTGATACCAGCTGATCTAGGTTTCATAAAAATAGGGCTTACTTCTCTGAAAAAAAATTCGAAATAAACAATTGCCTAGTTTCAGCTGACTGTATTGAAAAAAAAATGTACTACGTAGGTTTGGCATGTTTTTTCAAAAGTTGGAGCATTTAGTGAGGATTCCAAAATGGTATAATACTTGTTTCATTGTAGCTGCCGTAGTTCAAATTTATTTTCGATTGCCTTTGAATACACTTTTTCGTTAACTGCTTCCCAGTAATAGAGTCCAATGGATTCAAGTCCGGTGAACGGGCCGGCCACGAGATTGGACCAGAAAGTCCGATCCATCTTCCGGGAAAAAATGTTATCAGAAAAAAAAATTTCCAGAGAAAATAATTTTTCCAGAAAAAATTTTTCCTGAGAAATTTCTCTGAAAATTTTTTTTCTGGTAACATTTTTTCCCGGAAAATGGATCGGACGTTCTGGTCCAATCTCGTGGCCGGCCCGTTCACCGGACTTGAACCCATTGGACTCTATTACTGCGAAGCAGTTAACGAAAAAGTGTATTCAAAGGCAATCGAAAATAAATTTGAACTACGGCAGCTACAATTAAACGAGTATTATACCATTTTGGAATCCTCACTAAATGCGCCAACTTTTGAAAAAACATGCCAAACCTACGCAGTACATTTTTTTTTCAATACAGTCAGTTGAAACTAGGCAATTGTTTATTTCGAATTTTTTTTCAGAGAAGTAAGCCCTATTTTCATGAAACCTAGAGCAGCTGGTATCAAAATTTTGATTACAGTTTAGATAAGCATTATTCAAGGTTACACAGCAAAGAAAAAAGTTGTAAAAAGTTGATATTTGTGGCAACAGGAGCGAAATACTGTCACAGGGTGTGGAATTTTGCGTGTTTTTTTAAATGCGCATTATTTTAAAATCATGCAACTTAGATTTTTTTTTATATTTTTCTGACAACCAGCATTACTTGCCTTTTCACCCGGTTCCGGGTTGACGTCGAGTAATGAGACACCCTGTATACAAAACGAACAAAATTAATGTATTTTGTACAACTATGAATGTGAATTCAAATCGTCTGAAGGATAGGTATTTTATTATGTAAATACAACAAAATATTGAGGAACCCTTCATCCGAAGAAATAAAAATATCTGATAGAATTGGAAAACTGTGGAATAATTCCTTTTTGGGATATATATGATATGCAAACATTGAACATTCGATTACTACTTGCTTTGTTTTTTTTTAATCGGTTAAAGAGAAAATAAGCATTTCGTATCAATTATTTATATTTAATTGTATTCCTGGATGAAGAACTACGAGGATTTCATTGGAAAATTCCCAATTAAAACATGATCATGACCAAAACACGATTCTTACAAATGTTTCATGGCTGACCAAGGCCGCAGCGAGGGGGGGGTCCGGACCCCATTAGACCCTAAATTTTTCTGAAGTACAGGACTAGAAAAATTGTCATTCGGTGGACCCCCCGAAAATTTTTTCTAGCTACGGCCTTGTGGCTGACCATACCCAAAAATAACCAGGGACAGCGCCATATTTTACCGCCCCGGCAAAAGTATATTCAGAATAAATTGAATATAAATTAGTCTGATTTGAAGCTTATACAGGTAAGCGGTATGCAGCAAGGTAATAAAAAATGCAACTTCCCAGAACTCATTACTGGAAATTTTTCGATATTGTCGTAGGAAAAGTATTTTTTTTCTGAAATCACCAGAATGAAGGAATTAGATTAATACTTAATTTTTTCAATCGGTTAAAGAGAAAATAAAAATTTCGTATCAATGATTTTATATATAGTTTTGAAAAAATAACTCTCGGTTTTTGTCACCCTCCGCTTCTCGTTGGAAGACAACATAACCTCGATCTAAAATCTAGTACTTTTTTCCCTTGTATAATACATAATTTTTTTCTGTGACTAGAAAAATGACGATGGAAAGAAATATAACTTTTCACGAAATTAATAATAATAATAATAATAAGAGAGTTTATTCAGTAACATTTAGTACATAAAAAACTCTATTCGGCAGAAAAGTGAGTACTTTTTTCCCGAATACATATATACACTCACTTTTTTCCCGGGGAAAAAAGTAATTTCGAGAAGAAAAGTTATATTTTGTAACTTGCCAACAGAGATAAAATTTCGAATTTTTTCCACGTCACATATTTTTTTTTCATTCCTATATGAAGGTGGGACGACGAAGCTATTAAAACAAGATTATGACAAAAAACACGATTCGAACAATAGCTCTACCCTTGTTCATTCGGGTAGTCAGCATGCTGCATGGGTAATAAAAATTTATTGCGGCCCAAAAATAGGGGGAATTTCGTCCGATGGCTGATCGTCGCTTCGCTTCGTCCAAGTGCGCGGTCCCAGGCGAACTAACGCGTCGCTTAGTTTCGTCTCGTCTCGTCCAAGTGAGCGTCAACCTTAAATGGAGCGGATTTTGAACCAATCAGAGAGCAGTAGGGATTTTCAAATATGACAGACGAAATCTGTTTACATTTTCGTCCGATGTCAGCTTGACTTTTGAAAACATTACGGTTTTTACCTATTTTAAACGTTTTTTAGAGCTTGAAATAATGGGATTCTCAATTAAAACTCAAGAAAGAGGAGATTGTTGTACGCATTTCCGTTAGATGAAATTATTTCATTTTCGATGTTGATATGAAAATGGGCAATGACTTTGCTACTTAGAGGTAAACTTTATCCCTAATTTTCATTATTGAGAATCCCTTTGACTATTGATATTATTTCAGGTTTCATCTTATTCAGCAAGCCAGGGAAAATGTGCCATCAATTAAGAGCCTGAACAATGACTCTCAAGATGAAAAGAACATGCACACGAATCAATTGATATTTTCTAACGGTCTACATAACATAGACTTCATTCAGCATCTATTATTATAATCGTTTTAATTTTATCTTGCATTTTTCAGTTAGTTTAAAAAAATCAAGATCAAATGAAGTTTCTCTACGACAGAACTACTTATTATACCAGAAAAATATTATGCCATGAATTGTGATCCATATTTCCTTCTGTTTTATTATGATTCCAACAATAATTACTAGTTTTGTCCTATATCAGTTTACCCTGTTTTATTTTCTATTTGTTTTAGTGTCCTTCAGCATTTGTGCAATAGTACCTTTGATCATATTCAGAAATTTTTTACTAATTAAACACATATTGTACTTCCCAACATTAATATTTTCAATAATCGAGAGCACTAAAAGATTATACCATACAAAGAATTATTGTTTACAATTGAATTATACAAAAATCAAGTTTGACTAATCAAAGCATGGTAAGTATCAAACTGAAGTTCCATGTTAAACGCAGACTCAGAATCAGGTTCAAACAATTTACACTTTTCTGAAACAATTATGCTCAACTTATTCGCTGTGGGTTGAAATGAAAATATTGTTATCGATTTCAGTCCTCTTTCCGAAAAGAACATCAAAATATCTGGTACCTGTTCATCAAGATCCCAGGCCAAAATTAATAAAAGCATTGATCAGGCACTAAAGGTAATCATTCATCAAATAATAATAATATGAATAATTGATTTCCAATATTCCTGTTCAGTTGTGAGAGTGCACATAATTGAAATACCTACATATAGGTAAAGGACAAGAAAGTGAATTTGAAAAGTGATACGGTTCTTTCTTTTTGAATAAATATTAGATAGTGGTTCAAATAATGTGTTTTATTCTTCGTTTAGATACATCAGTTTTCTCGTTCATTCACTTCAATTAAGCCTGATAGAAATTTTATGCAGTAACACCTTCAATCGTTCACTTATTTATGAAAATAGAACTTTATGTGCTTAATTACATTCATAGGCTCTGCTAACATTATACCGAATTCAGTAAAAATTAACCACAAACAAATCCATCATCGAAACTTATCCATTTATCTTGTAAGATCAGCACATGATTAGATATCACAAGTTAACTACTAACTACATACTTGTATTCTGGGCAAAGAGTAAGAATCAAGTTAATTCAATTTCCACTATATTATACTTTTACACATACTGAAAAAAAACTTGACATATCAAATGCTTCTTATAATAACACAACGATTTATTCACATCCAACTTGAATAATGATAAGATTGACCGAGTCAAATGACCATTGACCGAAGTTCTTCAGCCCTCATCGAACTATTTTCTCTATTTGTGAAACATGTAGATATAAGTCCATCAATTGAATTTTGTTTTGATACATTGATTTCTCTCCTTCTTTATTGATATATATATTCTTTTGAATTGAGAGCTAAAAAATACAATACATGAAACAAAAAAAGTCCCTAGCTGAGGTTGGTGATGATTACCCTTCAGTAGGGTCCTGTAGCGGTCTTAGAAGAACAGAAGATTCGAAAATCATCACTTGGAACGCCAGACTTGGTTTAAAACACCCTCCTGGCCCAAGAGCATCAATTAAGTGTTTTGTATCTAAATATTGAAGGTATTTATTCGAATATTTTTAAGTTTCAATTTTGTAAAAACGGCGAGGCAGGGTTTTTTCTTCTGAGGTTTTTCCCTGTGCTCTGGTATCATACGACAGAATAGTATGGTACCCCGTTTTTTTCTTTATTGATAATTGGAATATAAGAATACATTTTCAAACCAATTTGATGGCTCAAACAAGTTTCAAAGTACATCATTCCATTATATTCGTATTGATGGCACATTTTTCCTGGCATACTGGACAAATAAGATGAAATCTGAAAATCAAATGAATACTTGAAAATATTATCAATAATGGATATTAGCGATAAAGTTACCTTCGAACAGTAAAGTCATCATTCATTTTCATTATTTTCATACCATCATCGAAAATGAAATAATTCCAGCTAACACAAATGCGTACAACAATCTTCTCTTACTTGAGTTATATTTGAGAATCCCATAAATTCAAGCTCCAAAATCCAAATAACGTTTAAATTGTTTAAAATAAGTAAAATCCGGAATGTTGTCAAATGTCAAGATGACATCGGACGAAAATGTAAACAGATTTCGTCTGTCAAATTTAAAAATCCCTACTGCTCTCTGATTGGTTCAAAATCCGCTCCTTTTAATGTAGTCTGTCATCAACTAGGTTGACAACACTAGTTGGAATTCTACCTTGTAGAGTGAACATCGCATAGCATATTCAATATTCGTAGTAAATATTCGAGAAAAGGTAGTAATTTAGGTAGACATTATGACCAAAATTCCAAACAATCAAGTTTTGGTACATTTTTTTGATTGTTTGAAAGATCAACTCGAATTATGGACAGTAAAATCCGAGATATATAAAGAAAGCCCTGAGCTGAGGCTTTTGAGCTCTTGAGATCTTTCATTGGTAGAGCAATAATGCTATTAGCTCAAAATTTTGTGTGTTACTTGAGATTCATGCTAAGTAAATGAATGGAAAATCTAAGCATGATCAGAATTTTATTATGGAAATCATTGAAAAAATGAAATATGTCAAAATCTATAAGTAATTAAAAAAAAATTTAATTTTATGCTTCTGATGATACGATGCCCTTGAAATTTTCCATGAACATTCAGTATATCAATCTTCATTCACAAAATGAATTCCACTCGAATCGGATTGTTATGGAAATATAAAGATTCTTCTTTTCAATATTCCAATCGAATTTTTAATGAATCTGTTTACACTATGACCACAAAATGTTGTGTTGAGGCTTACTATGATCATTTTGCATGTGGCCGAAAAATTCTATTCCGATTGGTTTCATTTTGTCTGTGATATTGAAGGAGAAAGTAAGGAATGGTCATATTTTATAGAACACCCTGTATGATTTGGCTGATTAACGAACTCAATTAATTGTTGCATTTGTGAATCGAACTCACCCTGAAAATCTCAAGTATCAAGGACAATCCCTTCGAAAGGCGCTTGAACGAGGGGAGGTACCTATTGGACTTTTTATGGATCTATCTAAAGCCTTTGACAGTGTGAACCATGAAAAGCTTCTGGAAAAATTGTATTCATATGGCATTCGTGACTCTCAACTTGAATTAATACGCAGCTATCTAAAAAATAGAACACAAAGAGTTTCTGTTAACACTGGCGACAGCATCCATTTGTCTGACGATGAAGTAGTGAATACTGGGGTACCTCAGGGTAGTATTCTAGGTTCTCTTCTCTTTGTTTTGTATGTGAATGATCTGCCCGAAACATTATTATTTCCCATCTTGGAAATGATAAAAATGCTGTTGTTTGTTGATGATGCCAATGCCCTAGTGCGTAATAAAGACTTGAAATCGAGCATCGAACAGACCCAGACAGTTTTCGATTTAATAACTAACTGGTGTAATCAAAATGAGCTTTCATTGAATGTTAACAAAACCGAATGTGTTATATTCAGAACTTCCCAATCTAGAGAAAAATTTCCAGCAACTATTGACTTTAACAACACTACAGTCAGTACATCACTATCAACGAAGTTTCTGGGAATTCATGTTGACTGTTCTCTGAACTGGTATATACATATAGGTGAGCTGGGTAAAAGGCTCAATCGTGTTTTGTTCATGATTAGAGTATTGTCTCGGCGAGTGGATAATGCTCTTTTGAGATCTGTGTATTTTGCCAATTTCGAATCTGTGATGAGATATGGAGTTGTTATTTGGGGCGGTAGTTCTGATGCCGGTAAGATATTCATACTCCAAAAATCAGCTGTGAGATCTATGCTGGGTCTTAAATTCCGGGAATCCTGTAGAGGCAGATTCAGACAAAATAAAATACTCACGTTTTTTGGTATATACATCTTAGAATGCATTATTTTCTTAAAGAAAAATCCTCAATATTTCGACGAATTACGCAATAGGAATAGTACACGGCAGATGAATGTATTTCACTATCCTATACATGGTCTCACATTAACGGAAAAGAACACACAGTATATGTGCATAAAACTTCATAATAAAATACCTAAATCTATCCTGAATATAATTAATTATAAGCAATTCAAACGTAGACTAACTGATTTAATTATTGAAATTGAACCTTATTCTATTTCAGAATTTCTAAATTATTCTTTGTAAAGTTCCTGATTGTAATGTATGTTTTTTTTTCTCCATGTGTATTCGACGGTTTCTCATTTCCTTGTGAGCAATGATTCTGAGAATAAAGTTTTGTTTATTGTTTATTGTAAAGTTATCGTGTTTACGGCCGGACGGCCCCACGAAACTAATTGAATTTGACCAGGGAGTCGTTTGAGACCAATTTCGGCTCAAAATTCGAAAAGTTCTTTTATTAAACCGGAATGGGAAAAATGAGACCGATTGTGGTACCAATCCTGTCCAAACTCTTTTATTCTGAGGAGTTTGCACCTCATCATCGCAGATATCGTTTATCTATACTAATATTATAAAGAGGTAAAGTTTGTGTGTTTGTATATTTGTATATTTGTAAATGGAAAGGGCTAATCTCGGGATTTACTGAACCGATTTTAAAAATTCTTTCACCAATAGAAAGCCACATTATTCAAGAGTGCCATAGGCTATATAAAACACCAAAAAATAAGAAGGCTTTCACGTGGTAGTCGGTTTTGCGAAGTGAATCGGGTAAAAATCGTATGAAAGCCAACCAAATCAGCGGAAGACGCGCCAGGGCTCCGGTTTAATTCGGTTTGCGATCGTGCTTGCTTCGGGAGAAGGGGGCGTGGCCTTTTACATCTGATCGCGTGATCGCAGCTCAGTCACAGTCATTACATTCGATAGCGAGATCTCGAACAGTCCACAAGTATCTCGCAGTGCGCAAGTCAGTGACGAACAACATCTGGTGAGTAATCAGTGTTTGGTGTATTGTTAATGTGATTGTGTTTAAGTGTTTAAATGTGAATGTCCATTGTTTTTACGACAAGCAAAATGTCGATAGACGCTCCTGGGAGCGAGTTCCCGGAGGAACAGACAAGATTAGATGCAGAAGATGCCGCCAACAAATTAATCTTCGCATACGACAACAACCCCGAATTTTTATTGCACCTAGCGAAGATAGTGATGGCGAAAGTCGGTATTACTTTCATACCTACAACTGAAACCACTTCCGACAATGATTTCACTACGATCACTAAGAAGAGAAGAAGAACAAAAACCACCCTCCAAGAAACAGCAGTACCTGTACAAAACAGGTATAACATTCTGTCTGACGAAGAACCCGAAGACTCAGACACAGAAATGACTCAAGCTCCTGGTCCAAGCCACGCCCCCAACAACTGCGACACCCAATCAGAAAGCAGCAACGGTAGGGTGGTTCAATTTCCACCTCTACCATCCAAAACAACGCCAGTGCCAACGGTAAAAAAGGTGAGAATCCCCCCAATTCGAGTTAGTAACAAAAAATCTTTCCCGTCGATTTTGGAAATGGCAAAAATTCAAAATATTAAAATCAAACAAGCGTCAGAAAACAGATACGGACTCAACATCCACCCCGAAACTGTGGAAGACCACCGTAAACTGACAAAAGGCCTCGAAGATCACGGACAGCAGTTCGTAACCTACCCACTCCCCGAAGACAAACAACTGAGGGTGGTAATCCGCGGCGTCCCATCCCACGAAACAGAAGACACTGTCAAAGAAACCCTCAGAGAACAAGGTTTTGATGTAGCCGAGGTGAATCAACTATACAGGAGAAAAGATGGTGAAAAAATCCCCTTTCCTCTCATGTTGGTGAAACTTCCACGAACGGAGAAAAGCAAAGACATATACAATCTACAATATCTGGGATACTTCCGTATCAAAGTGGAAACCCAACGATCACGAAACATACACCGTCAATGCCACAGATGCCAACAATTTGGCCACTCCCAATCGACCTGCAGACTTACGCCAAGATGCGTAAAATGTGGAGAAGAACATTGGTCATACCAATGCACAAAACCGAAAACTACCCCAGCCACCTGCGCCAACTGCAAGGAAAACCATCCTTCAAACTACAGAGGCTGTAAATGGTACCCTGCAAACCGCCCACAAGAGAAGGAAAAGGAAAGAAAATTCCAATCAAAAAAGACCACACCGGAAATTTCCTACAGTTCCGCAGCATCTGGCAAGAAAGTTGTCACCAATAAAAATAGTGACAAAACCAATCAGCTTACTGGCATGCTTACCCAAGTAACCCACCTACTCGCTGAGATCACTAAAAATCTGAATGGTTAGAAAACCAAATGCCTTGAAAATCGCAGCATGGAACGCGAACTCGCTGTCTCCAAAGCTACTCGAGTTTCAAGACTACATCACCGAACACAAATTCGACGTCATATTGCTCAGCGAAACATGGCTCAAACCGCAGGATCATATTTCAATCCCAAACTTCGTCATCTACAGAACGGACAGGCTCACGGGAAGAAACGGAGGTGTTGCAGTTTTGATAAGCAAGAATATCATGCATGAAAGAATACCAAACTACAACACCTCCAACTTGGAGAATGCTGCTGTGAGTATAAAAATGGCAGACAACAAAACCCTCACAGTAATTGCGGTCTACAATTCTCCAAGCAAACCAATGCTGAACACTGATCTGGACCAAATATTCTCAACAACAAACCTTATCGTGGTTGGAGGTGATCTGAACGCTAAGAACACATCATGGAACTGTCACACAACAAACAGAAGCGGAAGGACTCTCGAAGCCCACGCTAATGCCAGAGGTTACACAGTCGTTGCCCCTGACTCACCCACACACTATGGTACTGGCAGACCAGACATTCTAGATGTGTTCCTGCTGAACAACATCCACTATTCCCATCAAATATACACGGAATCAGTTCTTAGCTCAGATCACAATCCAATCATACTGGAACTAGACGGATGGCTTGACATACCACACCAGCAAACATCCAAAAGAATAAACTGGGAAAAGTTCAGAGAAATTCTCACAAACATCGAGAGAAATCAACCAACATTTGGATCCAGACAGGACATAGATGACGAAGTTAGGAAAATCACACAAGAAATCCAAGCAGCAACAACCGCAGCAACAATCACAAATGAAAGGAGGCCACATGACAGAAATTCCTTGCCAGCTGAATTGAAAGCCCTGATAAAGACCAAAAACAGAGCGCGCAGACAGGCACAAACAAGTCTAAACCCGGCTGATAAACTCCAAGCAAACCGTCTCGGAAATGAGGTCAAACGGAAAATCCAAGAATTCCGAAACGAACGATGGCAGCACACCTTGGAACAAATAAACGAGGACTGTTCAGAGCACGAGGCCCACTACAAACCATTGTGGCGCCTGAACAGGATCCTCAAAACAAGGGGAAACAGATCCCAGCCTCTACATGGAACCAACGGGATAGTCTACACAGATCAAGAAAAAGCAAATGCTTTCGCGATTTCACTCGAGTCGCAATTCTCCCCAAACAGATCTCCTGAGGATGACTTAGACTTCGAGGAAATAGTGGAAAGAACAGCCAAAAGAATTCTGACGTGTGCAACCGAGGATAAAATCAGGCCAACGAACCTCGAAGAGATAAAACAAATTATCAAAAACCTGAAGAAAAGAAGCGCCCCAGGAGAAGATGGCATTTCAAACACACACGTCAAGAACATACCCGATGAATACTTAGCTCGGCTGGTCAATCTCACCAATGGTATACTCGAACATCACCACTTCCCTGAAGACTGGAAAAACGCAACAGTCATAATGATACCAAAGAAGGACCAAAACACACTATTTCCTCAGAACCATCGCCCCATCAGCTTGCTATGCAATCTCAGCAAGCTGATCGAAAGAGTCATCCTCAGTAGACTTGAAGAAGACCTCGAAGAAAAGAAGACTATCCCCAATGAACAGTACGGGTTTAGACAAGGACACTCAGCAGAACACCAAGCTCTGCGTCTAGCGGAAAACATTATTCACAATGTTAACCGCAAACACATAAACGCTGCAGCATTTCTGGACGTGTCGAAGGCTTTCGACAAGATGTGGCATGAAGGGCTGATATTCAAAATGAACCAGGCAGGCATCAACAATCAGCTGATAAAACTCACAGGAAGTTATCTGAGCAAGAGGACTTTTCAAGTAAAGATTGGAATCGCAAGGTCACCGAAAACCAAGATCACAGCAGGAGTTCCACAAGGTGGAGTCGTCTCTTCCAAACTGTATAACGCCTATACTGCAGATATTCCAACCGATCTTTCCAACGACACAAAGTTTTCACTTTTGCGGACGACACGGGAATTCTATCACATTCGAAAAACGTAAACCTTGGTGCACGCTATTTACAAAGTGCCACAGACAAAATCCTGGAATGGATGGAGCGATGGAAAATAAAGGTTAACGCAGGGAAAACCCAGGCTATAATCTTCAGCCCAAAATCAACCTCGCCGACGATAGAGCTGGAAATCGACGGTGAGACAATACCATGGAAAGATCGGGTGAAATATCTTGGCGTAATATTCGACAGAAAGCTGACGTGGAAAGACCACATAACCTCCGTCAAAGAGAAGATTCACATACGAAAAATCATGCTACACCCACTGCTGGCAAGAAACAGCACGCTCAATCTGAACAATAAAATGAGATTATATAAGGCAATAATAATTCCAGCCATACTATACTGCTCCACAGTATGGGGACAAGCCGCCAAGACGCATATCAACACCTTGGAAATAGCACAGAACATCCTCTTGCGACAGATAACCAACGCCCCCTGGTTCATAAGAAACCGGAACATTAGATCAGACCTGGATGTCAGCACGATAGCCACACAAATCAGACAACGTAACACAAAAATACTCCAGAAGCTCGCAAACCACGAGAACCCGACCCTAGTAGAAGCCCTGGATTACAACCCAGAAGACCCATCACGTATAAAACGACCTAAACTCTCCATCATCAGCAACTAATGCTGGTCAAACACAAAACCTTGCGTGAAACAACGTGACACGCCACCACAATCACCACAACGAGACACACAAGACCAAGAGTAAAAGTGCTAGGCACTAACTCGACAAAGAAAGAAAGATCACAGTAGTAGTCACAGTCGCCAGTCGCGTCGCGTCTCCTTACGCAGGCGCAGCGGACGTCATCGGAATTGAATTCTTCGAAACAGAATTAGCACACTTTCGATATTCGGCCACATAAGAATGAAACGGACATACTACTGATACGTTCGTAGGATACCAATGAGTTGTCAGTTTTTATTAATGAAAATGTACCGAAATTAGTTAAAGGCCAGAAACAAGCTTTTGATGCACAAAATTCACTGTGTGCTTAATAACAGACGTTTAACTTCTTTCTTGACGCCTCGGGAGGCACTGGCAAATCGTTTCTTGCAAATTTGGTATTGGCAAAAGTAAGACAATCCGGCAGAAATGGACTAGCTGTTGCCTCTTCGGGGATTGACGCTACTCTGTTAAATGATGGGAAAACAGCACACTCCACCTTCAAGCTACCTCTGACAGTCTAACTAGAGCAACAGTCAGTTTGTTCCATACGTAAAAATGGGCCATTCGGGAAACTTTTACGAAAAACATCTTTAATTATATGGGACAAATGTACCTACTATCAAATACCTCAGAAACTCTGATGCTGTAATGGGTGGTGTTACTTTTGTTTTTGCGGTCGATATTCGGCAAACACTGCCTGTAGTAACAAAAGGAACACGCGACGATATCATCAGAGCATGCTTAAAATCATCTCACTTAGTACGGAGTTCGGTTGCATCTCTCAATTCACGAACAAACATGAGAGCCCATTTGAGCGACAACGACGATGACGACTTTCCGCGTAAACTACTCAATCTTAGCGAAGAAAAAATTGTCTCTTCTAACACCAACAGCAATGACGTAAAAACTTGACGGGACATTAGGATACATGTTGCAGAGGTTGGAACATCTTACTCATGCAATATATCCCGGTCTTGAAAATTTATTGGAGATTATCATTTGCTTTGTTCTAGGGCAATATTGTCACCCAGAAACGATACAGTGAATGAAACAAATAAACTCATTTCAAAGAAAATGCCCGGTCAGGTCAATCACTATAAGTCTATCCCCAAAATTTTTTAAATTCTTTGAACTTACTTCCTCACGAAAGTTGGCATTCCTATCATGCTATTAAGAAACTTGAGCCCCCCCAGCATGTGTAATGAGAAAATGCTGCTTACAAAACAGTTACGGGACAGTATAATCGTGGCGACCATTATCAGGGCCAGCAGTGGGACAACTGGCCTATATTCCGCGGATACCCATGATTCCCACTGATTTACCCATACCGTTCAAAAGGCTACAGTTGCCTCCAGTGAAGATTTCTTTTGCCCTCACTATTAACAAGTCCCAAGGTGACACATTTTCTCTCTGGTGGGCCTTGACTAGAGAAAGCCGTGTTTTTCCCATTGGCAGTTACATGTTGGCTTATCTCGGGTTAGAACTCCTGACAGACAATATATTTTGCTACCAAATGATAACATTATATCCAATATTGTTTACAGAGAAGTTTTGAACAATTAAAATTACCTTTACCAAACTAACTTTACCCGCGACTTGGTCCTCCTGGAATTCGTTTATCGCAAATCCCTCAAATGTTTTTTTAGGACAGAGTTACTTTCCAATTTTGTATTAGCATGCAAATACAAAATATACCTGCGTATAAACCTCCTTTTTGGCAGTTAGAAATCAAAACATAACACTTTGTACTAAAAAAGGATTATTAACATTATGCCCAACGGAGTGGGCACGGGTCAGCTAGTAATAACATATAATGAAACATCATTCTCGTTTCGATAATTTCTTCGAATCAGCCGACTACTTCACTCGACGGAAAGCACCGCTAAAATGATGTTTTCGACTTGGTTGACAACCGTTATTTTCACTTTCATTTGGTTTACAACCTAGTCGACAACACAGCAGTCTTCAACTAAGTTGATAGTCTGTAGGCCGCTTTTTGCAAAATTGTTTGACCATAGTATGGACAGAACTATGAAAAATTTAATTGGAATATTGAAAAGAAGAATCTTTATATTTCCATAACAAGATATCCGATTCGAATGAAATTTTGTTTGTGAATCGAGACTGATATACTGATTGTTCATGCAAAATTTCAAGAGGATCGCATCATCGGATTTAATTTTTTTTTCATTTATTGTGTAATAGAAAATCCCTCGTTTTCAACTATAATTCGAGGCAGAACGGGTTGTTTCAGAACAAGCTGTGGTAATACATTTTGTAGGAAATTTTGTGTACTTTTATTATGTATTAAAAGGTTGATAGTTTCCGAGTTATAAGCAAAAAAACTGACCAAGAATGATATTTTTATTCTTTATTTGTATTTTTTTCTATGTTTTGTCATTATATTTTGTTAGCAAACGTCATATTCGGATTCAGCACCCCAAAAACCTTAAGAAATGAAAGAAATTGAAACTACTTCAAAACTTTCCGGCTGAAAGAACAATTCGACTGGATTAAAAGTTTGAACGTCCCTAATTCTCAAAGTGACTACTGCTTTCATGTTAAAGGCTCTGAATTGTGGAATGATACTATTCTTCTTGAAGTTTCTGGTGTCAAAACACTAAGGTCCATAGTTTCGATAGTGTTCAGCAGCATCCTTAGGTATTGAGGTTGAGAAAAATACCAATGTATATAACTGGCAAGGTTCTTGAGCTGATTCAGAGGAGTCACATGGATAGTCGTCAACTAAGTTGATGATCTGTAGGCCGCTTTTTCTGTGATGCTCCGGTAAATTAAAAAAAATCACATATAAAATTTCCTTTCAAATGTAAAATTACTATTGGATCATAAGTGGATTATCTTATTCCCTAACTACTTCTAAGGAACGTTATCTTTTATTTTCAGTTGAGTTCAGGTACAAGTTACATTGTTTATAAAAATAGCATAAGGATGGGATTTTTTGTGCAGTTCATGGGTAAATTTTTATTATTGAGCATTTAAGGATTTAACTGTGCTAACACTGCCCCTGGGACTTTGTCCTGTTTGTGTTTCTGTGTTAATAAATAGTTGAATGATGTATTTTCACCCTATTTTCAACATAACTGATCAATGTTCTTTGGATGTAAAAAATAAGGTAAGTTGAATTGAACATAGAAATAATTACAATCATGCTTTCACCATAAGGATCAGTTGGGTGAAAGTAGTGATATTTAATCTAATTATCATGTTCGGGAAAGTTCTCTGTGTGCTTCTAAGTATTGGTTATTGAATAAAATAATTTTGATGTGTGCTACATTGCCACTGAAAACTCAGCATGAATATTATGTTTGTGAATGTCCTTCAAATGGACTATTTTCCGTTTCTCAAAAACTTTATAGGTTTTCACTCCCAGTCTCTGAAACATAAATAATTAAAAAATGTTTGATTAAGAATATATTTCAATCGATAACTATTTTCCGTCTTTGCATTTTCTACGATGATTTCGGAAGTAGATATTATTATATTTCTATATTATTATATGGAAATTGTCTCTTAGTTTTATGGTCAGCAAATGTGCAGCACTGTGAATGTAAAACATCCGAGTTCTCAGTTCTCTGAAATCGCTTCAGGGGTTCAAATTCAGTTGCTCACTCAAAATAGAGGAAGTTGTACTAAGTTCCGAACAAGAAGCTAAGCGAGCACACTCCATCTTTCCATCTCAGTCTATTTCCGTCAAGTTTATACTTGCTACAAGTTCTTGTTACGATCTCAGATTTTAAGGGATCCAACTGCCTCAGGTTTTTGTCTATCAGAGACGCTTCAGGAGTCTGGATATCATTCGTACGTGTTTTAAGGACATAATTTAATGGGGATAGATTCGTAGTTATAGGATCTCAAAACATTTCAATGTTCCTTTCAATTATGAAAAGAGTATAGAATTAGGGAAAGCATTACCATGAAAAGCAATAGCTTTGTGAGGTTGTTCATATTGCAAAATGTGATTTGTGTCATTGGGCTCAGTTATTATTTGAACTTCTTTTTGAACGCCCGTTTTACTTAAACGAGTGCTATATCGTTTCGCTCAAGTGTCTGTAATATTCGAAAATGGTCTCAAACGTTTGACTCCCTGATGACGAATTCATGGTCGGTTAAGTTTGTTAACTGGCCAAATCATACAGGGTTTTTCATAAAATATGGCCGTTCAAAATTTTTGTTCCTCAATATATCAGACAAAACGAAACCAACCAAAATGAAATGTTGTAGACACATGCAAGATTCCTAATGCAAAATTTTGTGGTCATAGTGTATACAGAATCATAAAAAATTCAATTGAAATATTGAAAATGGAAATCTTTATTGTTCCATAAATATATTTCCGATTCTAGTGAAATTCACACACAGTGTTAAAAGAACCATAGAAAATTTAATTGGAATATTGAAGAGAAGAATCCTTATACTTCCATAACAGGATATCCAATTAGGGTGAATTTTTTTTATGCATGAAGACTGATATTCCCAATGTTCATGCAAAATTGTGTGGTCATTTTATGAACAGAACCATAGAAAATTCAAGTGGAATATTGAAGAGAAGAATTTTTATATTTTCTTAACAAGATAGGTATCCGATTAGAGTGAAATAATGTTCATGCAGAATTTTAAAAGGAACGCATCATCATACTCATAGAATTTAATTTTTTTAATTACTTATTCTCACATATTTCATTTTCTGAATAATTTCCAGAATATAATTCCGATTATGCTAAGATTCTGCATTTATACCAATTTGGAAATTCACATCGAAAACATAGGATATACAATGCATCAGACAGAGAATTCTTCCCACCCGTTGCACAGATGAATAGGCGAGATAATCAAGTGCTATAACTGAATGAATTCAAATGTCTTATTACAATAATCTAGTCTTGTCTCTCAGTTATCGCAGTATGGTAGGGAACCTGCACTAAACGCATAGAAGTTTTAATTTGTCAGGCTGCTCGTAATACTGGATTCAAGTATTTACTGTTGCCTACCATACTAATAGTAGGAGAGCTGGCACGAATTTTTGGGCAGGTATTTGAGGCAAGCTGAAAACTTGTCAGATGCCTCTCCTATTATATCCCAACTCGGGATTGAAGATCTGGCTGGTGAGTAGCGGGGCTAAATCAACCCCTACATTTTTAATGGCCTGGCAGGTAGAAAGCCCTACCGAAATGATCTGTCTTTTTGGGAATCTTATTTTTTAGTTATAAGTAACACTCCAAGAAGAAAAATTAAGAATGACGCTCCTCTAAACGATAAGAGAGAGAGACAAGACTAGAATATTGAAGTATGACAACGGAATTCAGTGTGTTACAGCACGTGATTGTCTCGACTATTCATCTGTGCAACTGGAGGGTAGAATTCTCTGTCTGATGCATTGTATATCGTCTATTTCAGATGTGAATTTCTAAACCTGTATATTTGATATCAATTTCGACGTAATGTCTTATTGCTCCACCAATGAAGGAGCACTCAAAACTCCTGTTCAGGGCTTTTCTCAAATTTTTAAGTCAGAAGTCTCTACGAAAGCCACTGGTGAGAATTGAGAATAATTTTGAATTGAAAAAATTGTGTTTTGATGCCTACTCATAACCTACCAAAAAACAAGAATCTTGTGTGGTGTGAAAAATATTTCTGAAGTTCCATTTTTTTTCGAATTTCAACACTCTGTATCTCGAAAACCATGCGTCAGAGACCCAAAGTTCATAGAAACTTTATGTCATGAAATCTTTCAATGGTGAAGATCCCGAATTTTCGGCACCTTTTTCTTAAACATCTTGTACATTGAATATTAAGAAAATAGCCCCCTTCATTTGAATTTATACCGAATCAATCAACTATTCATATGAAAATATTGATAGTTTGGGCTACAAAATATTAACTCTTTTTTTATTTCAGCATTCAAAATCTTCATACTGAGGCAGAGTGAAAATGCTACCCGTGAAAACTTTCGGGGAAATTCTCATCTCCGGATCGATTCAACAACTGCTTATCCTTCTAACAGCTTCCGCTCGAAAGAGCCGTTTTCTGCTTTATGTGGTCGCGTCCTCACGTTTTTTGACAAACAACCTCAAGTTCGAATAGACTCTTCAGGGCAGCGTTCAAAGTTTCTTGTTACACCAAAAATGGCGTCAAACTGAACGGTTCTTCGGGGTACAATTACGTCCAATTTTTTTCTTAATGGCGAAGCGCTTGACAGCGATCTCAAACCCTTGATTAGTTTCAGGGTGAAATTAACTAGAAACTCTGGCTAAATGGGATTGAATGAAATATCACGAATATTTTCTGGTAGTAGTGTAACGATTTTACTTAGGTTATTTCAGCTTTATTAATGAATTCCTCCATGAGTTGATTCAGTGTTCATTCTGGCCCCGTATTCTCGACAAGTGATCTTTCAGAGCGAATACGAACTTCATTGCGCGGTGTGCATTTCTGCAGGTGGAAGAGGGACTCGCGCAATGGAGTTCGTATACGCTTTGAAGGATCACTGTCCAGAATACGGGGTCAGGTTGGTTTGTCAACGAATAGCATTTTTATTTTTCCGTATATCGTACGATGATGTTACCATAGTCAATGATTTTTCAGATTTACAAGAAGATGTAGATGACTTTGTGATATATACAGAAATTGATGAAAAAGAAATAAAGAAAATTGCGAAAAAAGTTTGTTTGGAGTTAGTTCTGTTGCAGTTCGAGGTGATGAATATATCTTTTTCAGTAAACCATGTAGTGAAGTGAATTTTGTTCCATAAAATTAGTTCACTATCAAATCCTTTTTGATAATCAAATTATAGTTGTACCTACATACTAGTCAATGGAAAAAACGAGAAACAGGAGTGAGTCGGCTCATTAATATGAATTGCAATATGCAGAATCAAAGGCGAAATTGAGAAAACCCCATCAGAGATTCACCCAAACTAGTGGAAGAAGATGTCCAGATCGGCATGGTACCCTTGACAGAAATCAAAAAAGTGTATAATGAGTAAATTCATATGTTCAAAGCATATTGAAATGCACTGTGAATCTTAAGTGGATATTGATGAGCTATTACTTTTCTAGGTTTCATTCTCATGTTTTATGTGCCCTAGACTACGTTGAGAAAATAGATTTGTAAATATCTCCATCTGAAAAACCCACTATGCTGGCAAAAATGAAATATAAAGATTCTTATAAGCTTTCATTAATTATTCTGTTGCAACAAAACGCTACATCACAAGATTTTTATTATAACTTTGTCGAAATGCAAAAACTTTCAATTTTAACAGAAAAATAAGATTGGGTTTTGTCACACCCCACCAATGTGTACAAATTTAAAGACTGTCCACATGTCAGACGCAAAGTTTATGTACAAAATAGCTGCCCTGTTAAGAAAAAGATCGAGAAATTCACAGATAAAACCTGAAATTATACTATTATACTCAAATGACTTGTAATTTTTATCAATATTTGCAGAGCACTTTAGAAGGGTTTAGCGTTCACGAAATTTGAATTCAGTAACAATGGTCAATTTTGAAATGTTGAGAAAGTTTTTATCTTGAAATTTGACATCCTGTATGTAGGTAACGAAGCTGTTTCAGACTTATTTTTAAAGCCCTTTTCCTCTCGAAATTGACTAAAAATTAGCGGTTGATGACATTATTTTGAGACTTCCAGTAAGATGTATTCGTATAAATCTCAAAAAAGTCCGTGTTACCGCAGTACTGCATACAGAACTCATCAAATGATGGAGTACCATAAGCATTAGCAAATTCAAAATTTGTTCGTTCCGTTTAACACGACCTGAAAACCTTCTGCATTGCCTTGTCACCAACGTATTTCTGCCGCAGTGGTACCTCAGCGGTACTTAACCTAGAGACAATAACACACTGAAGGGACCGCGAACTCTCGTTACGAGGTCACCACGAGTATTCCAGTCGCAACCGGTTGATCAACATCCCTGGCAAGAGGTATCGAGCACCTCGGGTTCGCAAAGACTCGAAGTCTGTGCGAAGACGGTGGACGGTCGATCGGTACCCTTCGCATCGGTACTACTGGACGTTCACGCCTGAGGCCTTCAGCGAAACCAGAAGCTGCGTGTACCCGCGAACTTGCACTTGTCTCGCGTCCCGGCCGGTGGAAGAAGTTCAAATATTTACATTGTATCCTCTTGCTAGTTTGATAGGCGAGTTTTGTTTATTTTTGTTTGTGCTTGTGATCAGTGGCTGTTAACAGTACTACATCAGGTGACCTTCATGGAACCATTGCTAAACGGTACCTAGTTTTCAGTTTCTTATGTATATGTTGCATACAGTACGTGTTTACTCACTTAGTAACACCGGTATCTGTTTTTATTCGTTATAATTACCTGCGGTACTGCATTCGTGATTGTAGCTGGATGAGGTATTACATCCCCAATGAGTTTACTACTTTGTTCTCAAAATAACTCGACTATGGCGCTTAAAATAATCTGGAAATTTCTTTTTTGCTTTTCACTTTCCGTTCAGCTGAGAAATGAATTGAAAAGCAATATCCATCGAAAAATAAAGAGAAAATAAATATAACTGTTACGTCGTGAATGAAATTACTTTTTTCCCCAGTAAAAAAGTGCTTACTTTTTCCCGGACATGGACACTCACTTTTTTGACAGAGAAAAAAATAAATTCGTAAAAAGTTATATTTTGTGAACTGTCAAGAGTTACGAAATGTCAAATTTTTTTCCCGTCACAGCAAAAATTGTTATTTATTTTACAAGGGAAAAAAGTATTAGATTTTAGCTCTAGGTTATGTAGCTAAAATCTAATATTTTCATGTGTATAATACACTATTTTTCTCCGTGACAGGAATAACGACCATTCAATAGTGAAAGAATTATAACTTTTCATGTAAAAAGTTATATTTTGTGACCTGTCAAGAGATATGAAATGTAAAATTGTTTTCCCGTCACAGAAAATTTTTTTTTTCAACTGATTTATGAAGAATCATATATTCTTTATATTTTCCTCGATTATTTACTGATGAAAACTAATGGTACAATTACCTCTCATGAAAATAGAAATATTCAGCAGAAAACTGAAACTGCCATAATAAATAAGATTGATTCATACCTGCAAGTGTATCTTTAATGTAAAAATAGGATTTCAAAGTAAAAAATCAAATTGGACATAATCTGTCATACACAACTTGAAATTTATATCAGACTATATCCTTCACATTCTACACATGGAAAATGTTGAACAAGTACCCATTATTAGCAGAAAGTAATGCGAAACAGGAGACTGCCAATAAAGTAGATTGTTTCCTATCTATGAGTGTACAGGGTGATTCAGAATAAGGTAGGTACCGTAAATTCGGCATATTAATCCTCAGATGATTTTATGACATAAAGTTCCTATTAACTATGAGTCTCTGACGTATGGTTTCTGAGATACAAGATGTTGAAATTTGAAGAATTTTTTTTTCACACCGTTCATTTTGTTTCGCGTTTAGGAGGGTTACGAGTACAATTAATTTACACCAGTGACGTCCGTTCGGACTTCTGTCCGAATAAATTCGGTGAAAAAAGGTACACCAAGGTTTTTTGTTTAAATTTGAAATTATTTCCGTAATCAACACATAATTCAAGATGAAAATGGCATCCTGAGGTTTTCACCTGCGGCGAATACTTCCTGAAATGAAAAATAAGATGCCATTTTGTCCAAGACGGTTATGAAATTCTTCGAATACCAAAATCATCTAGGCACAGATTGGGGCAGCTCAGTTACTTCCAGTAGCCCATAGGATCTTTATGACATAAAATCATCTGAAGATTAGCATGTTAAATTTACGGTGCCTAATTGTGAAACATCCAGTATAGAGCAAAAATGGAGGATCTAAGAATTAAAAATCAGATTCCATCATAACACTGGAAGAACAATATTGCATGTTTGTCTGAAAATGGTCACTTTCGAAAAAAACTGATTGTTCTCACGCGTCATCAAAAATAAAGTGGTACCTATCGATTGAAACATAATCTGGCAGGATTCTGCATTTCTAGAAAACTTTTTAGGCTTTTCAATCGCAGTCACTGAAGCAGAAACAATTAGAAAATTTTAATTGAGATGATATACTCCTGCCTAAATCCTTGCACTAATTGGTCAACAGCAAATTGGTTTTGAAAAAATTATTGCCTAACAGTAAAACAAAAAATAGAAATAAATTAAATGGATAACGTAACCTTTCGGTGTCTATATCGGACTCCTTGTTCAGAAGAACTTGAAAAATATTCGAAAAAAAAGGTAAAGTGTTTATTTTGAAATGTGAAAAATATTATTTAACCATTTGTCGAATATTGATTCTGTTTGAATGCATACAATATGTAATTTGTTTTCAAAAAGGTGAGCCCTTTCGAGCAAAAAAGCAGAACGGTTTGACCACTCTGATGAATTCTTATTGAATATTGGTAAATTATTACGTGAATTCGTAAAAAGTGCATATATCTGATGAAACCGTTGAAATAATTTGATAATTTGTAAATTCAATTCAACAAATTGTGAGAAAGTTGATTTAATAGACTCAGAAATTAAGGAATCAATATTTGAATTCAACGTTTTCATCCGTTGGTGCAAAAAAGCACCAACCAAGGTTATTTCGATTTCATGAATTTCCATTATATTGCCTCTGAACCTGAAGGAGACTGTATAACTTTATTCTAAGAATTTCTGATAAATTACATTATTGAACACTTGAAAATGAAAACGAGTTTGATTCGTGGTCTGATTCGTCACAATATTTTACATATTCATAAGTTCGTCTAGACGTGGTTCATGTATAATATCCTTTTAGGTCTCAATCATACTCGTGGGCTATGGTGTTATTGAACTCCCGACCAATTACTAGCATTTAGTCTTCATTCTCTACACATAAACTAGGAAATGAGTTTAAAACATTGTTCGATAAAACTAATTTTATGGTTTCCATAGAAAAAGAATATTTGTCGGATTCGACACTTTGTATCTTCACGTATGCTCTACTCTGGGCTCGACTCATACATTTTATCATTTCTGAGCAATTTTCTTGTGAATAATCATTTCGAATACCACTCGCAAAATTTATAAAGTTGAAGTTCCAAGATGTTTCTCGACAATTTTGCTCGCGACTTTTTTTTCGGAAACACGAGTCGGTAATAATATAAAGGGAAAAATCTATTGAAATATTATCCATAATCCATTAGTGGAATGACTATTCAAGCAGATATCATATTTGGCCAACTATGATAATTTTTAACTGAAAAGTCCTGACTCATAATTTAAAATGATCGCGATGAATAAAATTAAACTTAAACCATAAATCGAATACTGAGATCATTGCACAGCTCAGCTCTAACTTTCTTCTTGAAAAAATAATTGCTGAATTCTTTCAAATTCCTTAGATCATTGGAATTCGCCTCTACTGTTGAAATTGAAATCTGTTCTGGAAATTCATATTTCAAAGTTCTACGTACCAGAAATTTTCGAATTTATGATCGGTCACTAGATCATCTGAATATATCTACACTATTTCAGGAATCAAAATGATTTGATCAAACAGATAATATTCGTACTAAATTGCAAATATATTTCACGAACCACAAATTTTTTTTCCTCGATATTAACCTCAACTTTCCCAAAGCCGATCAAAGATTAATAAAAAGAAAACATACCCATACGAATCTATCAAACAGGTTTAGCTACCATCATACTCAACTGAGGTATTGCGATTTCGAAACCACTTTTTGATTATTTAGTTTTGTGAGTTCAGAGACTAATTATCAAAAGCCAGATTATCTTCGAATTGAGAAAAGGAATATTGAGAAAAATTCAAGAATTGAAAGAAAGAAAGAAAGAACTTTATTGCATCCCCTCAGACATGAACATGCATGTATAGGACAAGTCCATTGTAAATAACTAATAGATACAGCAATAAATTGAAATAAAACTAAATCTGCACATCAAATCAACTTACATTCTTGGAATTCTTTATAACTATAAAAACATTTACTCAACAACAGGTTCTTGACCTCTCTTTTGAAAAGACTCTGCTCGCGTACTTTCAGACTTCCTGGCAGATGGTTATACAGTTTAATACCAATACACAATGGTGACATTTGAAACTTTGCTGTTCGGTGAATTGGATATGCTAGAGTTTTTTGATGTCTAGTATCATATCCATGGTAGTCAGAGCATTTTCTGAGGTGGTCAATGTTTCTTTTAACAAAATACAGGAAAAACTTAAGATATTAAGCTCAATGAATTTCGGTCTACAGAAATCCAGGGGCCCCATACCAAACAAAAGACGTATAATTCTTTTCTGAGATACAAGATGGTCCCCCGCCTCAGATGAACCACCCCACAAAACTGTGTTGTGATTCATATGAGGATATGCCAACGAATATTATACAGTCATCAATGCCTCCACGGGCAATACTTTCTTCAATCTTTTTAGGGCATAAAAGGCGCTGCCCAGTTTTTTACAGACCGAATCAACATGATTCCGCCAATCGAGTCTTCCGTCTATAATAACACCTAGAAATTTGACATGATTAGATGCTTTTATGCTTCCAGTGGTAAGAGTCATGATAAATTCGTCCACGGAGCTTCTAGTTTGGACCTAATCAATTCAGGCGTGATCATCAAATTCAGAGAAGAATTTAGATCCACTTCGAATTCTTCATCATAAAGTCAAATTTCGTGAATTGAAATACCAAATTTCAATCTATGGAAGATGATTACCCTAAATCATGGGTTTGTAGACAGTTTCTTGTACCTACGCCTGAAGATCTGTAAAATTATCACTCAGAATGCCATACCCTGTTTTCTATGATCTTCTGGTTTCAGAGCAACTTTCTTCAAATATTGAGGGATTTCCAGAAAAAGTTTAAATTGGACATCATTTTGATTTTCTTCAGATGAGAGCAAAAAAGTAGATTTGTGTCGATAAAAAAAGCTGTTTGAATAGAACATTTCAGCTTTATCTCAACCAACTAAAGCATCCAAGCACCACTCTCTAACGGAGAGTTGCTCTCGTTTAATACAGAGAAATGTATAGTGTACCCTCAGAGCAAGAAATAAACACATAGAGGTGCCCCTACGAGTGAATAGTAGTGCAATGTAATCAACCAAGCATAAGAGTGAGATGGAAAGCATTACACTGCACCATTTCTACAATTCCTGAATATAATACAACATTTTCGTAATTTTGCCTAAGCAACAATTACCAAAATACTCTTAAGCAACTATAAACTGCCTCCAAATCAGTTAAATAATTCAGTTTTTGAACTTCGAATCGAAATGGAAATTTTAACACAATCGCATCGCGAAACTAAACACTGACAGACGATGTTGCGAAACTGACAGAATTTTCTGTAACAACTAACAACCGCAAGCCGTCAGTATCAAAGTAAGGGAGCGGTAGACCAATTTATCCCAATACGGAATAAAGATACGGCACGAGTTCGCAACGCCGGAATATTGTTCGCGTAAATAAACTGATTCTACTTGGCTGCATAACAATTGCGTGAAGGCTTCTCTAGGTTTACTTTTTACTCTGAGGGTGTACCGTTTGAATTTTTTCTGCTTATACTGTGGAAAACACGTGATTTCTTTTTGATGAACTGAAGATTTTGTGATGCCATATCTCAAAATAATATATAAAGATTTACATTCAAGAAAGGTTGTTTGAAACACCCCCTTTTATGCTTCCAATGTAGACAAATCGTGCACGATAAACTCCCATTTAATGATAATCTACTGGAAAATTGAATCACCAGCGACGGAAATTAAGTACCTTAAAATACTGAAAGTTTTCTACGCCACCCAAGAGACATTATTATAATGCAGTCATAAAGAGAGAATTAACGAGATACTTGACACCTCTCGAGAGCAGTTATGAATATTTCTATTTCGCTCGGTCTAAGATTTGTGATTATTGTTTCTCTACGATGTTCCTCGAAGACAACAACATGCATATTTCAGCTCTAAACTGACGACCCTCCCAGGACATTTGCAGATACGAATAGCTTTTTTCTTTGTTGGTTCATACATATTGCTTCCCCATAAAAGACATGTTTATCTCTTTTCATTCTGGCGATTTCGGGTTATTTGATAAATTCACAACCAGAACCAAATATTTTTTCCGTTTTTGTCGACATTTCTGTGAGTAGTGGTAAGCATCTTCAGGAATATAGGGTGAGTCTTTGACTTACCTTGTAAAGGGTGTCCCAAAATTAACGCAAGATTTGAATTAAATAGAAAACGCCGTTTTTAATCTTTTGATAGTTATATTTTTATTGACTCGTAAAGTACATAGGATAGGGTTATGTATTCAATAACACATCGGACAAATGGCCTCCACGGCTTTGCATGCACATGCTCACTCTTTTGTTGAAATTTTCCATGACCATTCTGCATAAATGTGGCCGAATTTCGTTGATACAGCATTGAATCTCCTCCTTTAATGCACGGGTGGTTGTGGGCTTCTTGACATAGACATGTGATTTCAAATAACCCCATAAAAAGAAGTCTAATGATATTAAATCACACGATCTAGGAGGTCAATTTTGATCACCGAAACGAGAGAGTACACGACCTGGAAATGTCTCATGCAGTAATTGAATTGTTTCACGGGCTGTATGACATGTGGCACCGTCTTGTTGAAACCACATATTGGACACATCGATATCATCCAATTTTGGCAGAAAGAACTGTGTAATCATGTCGCGATATTGAGCACCAGTAACAGTCACTGCTTGACCAGCATCATTTACAAGAAAATATTGCCCAATTATGCCTCCAGCCCAAAATCCACACCATACAGTCACGCGTTGTGGATGCATTTGTTTTTCGACAATCACATGTGGGTTCTCCGAATCCCAAATGCGGCAATTTTGGCGATTGACAAAGCCATCAAGATGAAAATGTGCAGCCGCCAAGCTTTCGTTATTTTTGAAATATTCTTTAATAATGAAGACACGTTGTTCTATCGTGTAACGCTCCATTTTTAATAACCCTATACTGTTAGCTGTCAAATTGCTTTTTTTCAGGGTTGCCAACACTTCACTGCACAAATGGCGGCAAATTCAAATCTTGCGTTAATTTTGGGACACCCTTTATTATACAGGATGTTTCTGAATTGATGCGAAATACTCAAGGGGGTGATTCCTCAGATAATTCTGGGAAAAAAAGTTCTCATAAATGAAGGTCCGGAAATCCAACGTTTCACTTAAAATCTGAATGAATAAAGTGGTACGCCACTGAGATATTTTAAACAAACAATTATTTTTGAATTATTCGATCAATTTGCGACAAAAAATCTCTTCTGCCTGTTTTTTGTGGGTGCTTCGTTTTCTTGTAAAAAAAATGAAACATCTTAACGTAGCGTCCCCTACTACATCTCTACTAAGGGTTGAAGTTACGACAAATCATAGTATTATGAATCTATGCGACAAATATGCGTTGGCGTTATTATTTTTCTACATAACCCAACACGAAAAATTAGTTGAAGAGATTTTTTGTCACAAATTGAACATATAATTCAAAAACAAATGTTTGTTCAAAATATCCTAGTTTCGTACTACTTTATTCATTCAGATTTCAAGTAAAACTTTAACACACTGTATGCTGTAAACAATTAATTTCTGGATCTTCATTTATTTCAACTTTTTTTCCAAAATTATATGAGAAATCACCCCTCTGAATATTTCGCATCAATTAGGAAACACCCTGTATATACAGGGTCTACTTTAAAATTGGACAAACTTCGAGAGGTGATTACACAAGTTATTTGGAACAAAAACTACTATACATGGTCGAAATGTTGACGGTTATTCTTCAATTTAACATTTCTTGATTTCACGAAAAAAGTGTTTTCTCTAAAAAGATCATTATTCAGTTTTTCTTGTGGTCTCATCAAATTTGACCACATATTCGGAAAGGGCAATAAATTTGCTACAATATGAGAGAGTTTATGTGCAGAAAACATTCTTATTGCAGGCTTGGTAAGAGGAAGAATATCACGATTCTTAGGTTCACAAAGTCAGTCCTATTTTTCCAATTGTTTTTTCGATGAAGTATTCATAATTATGCACACGCTTTCTCTTCAGTAGAAAATACCTCATTTAGTGCACTTTCGAATGATGTATCAACTTTTGTGCTAGCTGCAAATTCTGCGCCCTAATATCATGGCTAACGTGATAACAACGAATAAGTCTAAAATTTCCAAACCTAAATTTGCTCTATTTCGAAGCTCTTCGTGGTCTTATTTTAATGTAGTTTTATGAAAATCACCAATTCATCTTGAATCGGTAGTATAAACGAGGAAATGAACCTACATTTGACACATTGTTTTCGTACTGAATCTACACAACTCCACAGAGTTCTGACGCAGTTCTGCTCAACACATCATTCAATTCTGTTGATGAGATACTTTCGAGTCTGAAAGCGAATTAGATTTACTTTCAAGGTATTCTAGACATAAAAATCCAAAGGCGTCAGATCGGGGCTCTTCGGTGGCCATCTGACCGTATCTTCCAATGCGTTGTATCGCAACCTATTTATTAAATAGAACTTGACATTATTACTATTATGTGCTGGGTAGCCATTCATTTGAAACTAGTCATTTAATCTGTTAGACAGTTGCAAATCATCGAATATGTCTGTCAAGTTCCTCTGGTTTGATCTGATGAATTCTTCAGCAGCAAAGTGATAAGTAAGTATAATTGGTCCGAAAAGTTCTCCTCTCATGACTGCCAACCTCGTGTTAACTCATGTCGGAAATTAAAACATGGTTTTTTTATGAATAAATCACACCTGATTTCGTGAAAGTGGACACATCAGTCCTTGATATCCTATGGCCCCCAATCTCCTGAATTATTCTGGCACCAACTACAAAATGTAAGTGTTTTTCAGATAACAGACGAATTAAAGATTTCAATTGAATTACTCTGAGATTCAATCACGAAGAGCTTGATAATAGAGCAAATTTAGGTTCGGTATTTTTAAACTTTTTCGTTGTTGTTATGTTAGCCATTATATTATTGCGGAGAATGAGCAGCTAGCACAAAAATTGATATGTCATTCGAAAGTAAACTAAATGAGGTATTTTTCACTGAAGAGAAAGCGTGTGCACAATTATTTATATTTCATCGAAAAAACTATTGGAAGAATAGGACTGATTTTGTTAACTTCAGAATCGTGATATTTTTCTCCTTACCACGCCTGCAATAAGAGTGTTTTCTGCACATCGGCTCTGTCATCTTCTAGCAAATTTATTTCCCTTTCCGAATATGTTGTCAAATTTGATGAGCCTACAAGAAAAACTGAATCATGATCTTTTTAGAGAAAAACTTGAAATTTTTCGGGAAATCAAGAAAAATCTCAGTTTGTCTTGTAATGTTCGAAGGAGCATGATGGGATTCTCGATAGTGGAATACCCCACCGCTTCTTTTTTTTTTCATTAATTGTTGAAATGTTCAGATATTAACACAACAATATTACAGTGGAAACCGAGGGGTAAACATCTAACCTAAATGTTGTACACCATAAATCCTTTCCAATGAATAAATCCCCGTAAATTCTCATAAATCCGCAACTATTTCCTAAATCCCCGTGATTTCTCATAATTCCTCAACTTTTACCTTAAATCCCCGATAAATACTCATCAACCCCTATAAATCCTCATAAATCCTTGTAAATCACCGTAATTTACCAATTATACAGGGTGTCCCAAAACTCGACGTCAACCCGAAACCGGGTGAAAGGGCAAGTAATGCTGGTTGTCAGAAAGATATAGAAAAAGATCTAAGTTGCATGATTTTAAAATGATTGGCATTCAAAAAAAACACAAAAAATTCCACACCCCGTTACAGTCTTTTCACTCCTGTTACCACAAATATCAACTTTTTCGTTATAGCCCAGTCAAATTAGATGAAAAAGGGGGCCAACCTCGGAATGAAAGATAATAAGCTGAAAATTGGTATGAACCTTTGTTTTGTCATTCTAAATATTGTCTCAAAAGTCACAAATGCTATCGTGCCGGCGTCTTAAGATATTGAAGGTCAAAGGTCATAAAAATCGTTTTTTTTGCGAATATCTGCCTTCCTATTGCTTAAATGAGATTTGCAGTTATTATGAAAGTTGTAGACTATAAAATTGTCTACAACTTTTGTTTGAACTTTTTTTCCATACGACCAACCGTTTTTGGGGTAGAGCGCGAAGAGTGCGCAGCGTACAGTCATATAACTCATATATGACCTAATGCAAGGTCAAGCGTGAGTTACGGTTAGCAGTTCGTTATATAAAGTCAATTATTTACTTAACAATTATAATTATAAACAATGCCCATTATTTATGTACTAATTATTAATTATTTATATTTAATTGAAATAAGTAATTAAATTATTGTATTATTTTGACGGATATTCCGACTATAGTAAAAATATTAAAGCAAAGGAACAACAAAGAAGAACTGCTGCACTTTCAAAATCATATGAAGTTTGTTTTGACGAAACAATGATTGTGCCAATCAGTCAAGAAAAATTTTCATCAAATCGGTCTAATAAAAAAAATTTATCGACATGCTTGTTAAAAAATTTGAAACTGGTAATATCACAACAAAACAAGCCAGAGATGATGCTGATGTTCTCATCATTGACACAGCTATTGCCTTATGATGACTGCTGTCATCATAGGAGAAGATATTGATTTGCTCGTTATTTTAATTGGACGTACTCAATCCCATCAACAGGAAATTTTTTTCAAAAAAGTTGCAAAGGCAATGTCAAAACACAAATAACCAATATCCTCGTACTAAAAAACACATTTTATTTTTACATGCATTTAGTGGCTGTGACACGACTTCTGCGCTATTTAAAAAAGGAAAAAAAACTGTTACTAGAGCATTGGAGAAAATTCCCAATTTGGATGAACTGGTGGAAGTATTTCAACAAGAAAACTGCCCGGAATAAACATTATTTGAAAATGGAGTGCGCATCTTGTTGGCATTATATAATGCTCCAAAATCTGAGGACAACATTGACCATTTTCACTACACGCAATTCATCAAATTAACAAAACTAAATAAACCTGTACAATTGTCAACACTTCCACCAACAAGTGTAGCAGCTCGTCAACATATCAATCGTGTCTACTACCAGATTCAAACGTGGTTAGGGAAGGACATAGAACCTCAAGAATGGGGATGGATGCTCGAAAAAGAAATCCTGGAGCCCATAAGAACGTTACTACCTCCAGCACCAGCCGAACTACTAAACGTTATATTTTGCAATTGCAAAAATGGTAGTGGTTCCCTCTGCGGATGCAGAAAGTCAGGGCTACTATGTTCTTCAGCTTGTGGCCAGTGCAATGGACAAGCTTGCCTCAACGCTTCACTAAATCCAAGTAATACCGATGATGAGGATGATGACAATGAACTGAACTTTTTGGAGCGACAATAAGGAGAAGACGACGAAAAGAAGAAGATAATTAGCTTTCTTTTACAATTTTATTATAATTAAAATCAATATGCCATATTCAATGATAAATAAAGATATGTGTGAAATATATTACCTTACTTTTTAATATAAAATATAATTGAAATATATAATCCAGAATTAATAATACACCATAGTAAAATAATAATTATGTATAATAATTATATATAAATAATTTAATTACTTATTTTAATTAAATATAAATAATTAACGAATAGAACATAAATAATGGGCATTGTTCAATAATTATAATTGTTAAGTGAATAATTGACTTTATACAACGAACTGCTAACCGTAACTCACGCTTGACCCTGCATTAGGTCATATATGACTGTACCCTGGGCACTCTTCGCGCTCTACCTCAAAAACGGTTGGTCGTATGAAAAAAAAGTTCAAACAAAAGTTGTAGACAATTTTATAGTCTACAACTTTCATAATAACTGCAAATCTCATTTAAGCAATAGGAAGGCAGATATTCGCAAAAAACCGATTTTTATGACCTTTGACCTTCAATATCTTAAGACGCCGGCACGATAGCATTTGTGACTTTTGAGACAACATTTAGAATGACAAAACAAAGGTTCATACCAATTTTCAGCTTATTATCTTTCATTCCGAGGTGAAATCCTAATTTGACTGGGCTATTAACATTGTTTCCTTGATCTCATAAAAAATATTATTTTCATTGGCTTTCATCGTTATAGGTCCAAAAAATATATAGTCTGTTTCTACGACTGCATTCTCTAACAAACCAACCTTCGTCGTAATAAACCGCATAGAAGTTATTCTTTGCTGTGTGAAAATTAAACGATGAACTGGGAAACATGCTGTCTTTTTTCCCAATTACCACTCCAGTCTCTTCATTTGTGACATTATGGTCCAAAGAAATTAATGCATGTTTTGCTTTAAATCCAAAGTTATATCAATGAATAATCTGTTACTCTATCCATGAAAATATCAGTTTGATTCTCGATCAAACCTTTTAACCACCCTGTCTTGCCAAACCTTCCACTATTTCTCCACAAATCGACCATACCAGCAGTACCGATAAGATAACGGCAATGCAGCATCAAGAACAGATCGACTATCGCCTTCTCTCACGCCCGTAATTCAATTTTAACTTTTTCGAGTTAATAAACCTGCAATTAAGTCGACGTGATTGCCGAGGTCGGTGAAGACCGTCCCGCAACAAGTAGCAGACGGCGCGTGCCACCATTTCTTGCTCCTTATTATCCCAACCGTCAATTATCGAAACGATTCCATTCCAGAAATGAGTCTTGGGCAGCTACCAAATGCAGAAGTTTTTCTGACGGGTTATTACCGATAGTCCTGGTTACAATTAGAGGTTTTGCAGTGAGCTTATACTGTTAATGATCAGTTATTTGCTTTTACTTTTCGTGACACGAACAGATGCTCAAGCTAGCGCCGTTCAGGAAGCGGCAGATTTGGTTGAGGATTCATGTAAATCTAAAATTGATATGAGCAATAATAATAATAATAATAATATGTATTTATTTTCCAAATTATCATCAGAAGATAACAAAGAGAAAACAAGTCAGAAAAATTAACTATAAAAAATCATAAACGATCACAAGCATGTTGAAGTTCAGAAACAGAATAAGGTTCAGTATTCATGACAAGTTGATGTAAAGTTTTACGGAATGAATTATAATTTTTGATGTCCCTAATATATTTGGGAAGAAGGTTGAACAGTCTTATTGCAGTGTACACAGGGTTGCGCTCGGTAACTGTCAACTTGTGGGCGGGAAAGAAATATGCAATTTTTCTTCTGGTGTTATTCAAATTTACATAATCCTGGAAGTAGCTTCTATTCTTGTGAAGAAATAGGAGAGTTCTGTACACATATAAACCAGGAAGAGTAAGGATATTATGCGCTTTGAATATGCTCCTGCATGATGCCCTGTACTCCATTCGAAGCATTGTCCGAAGTGCTTTCTTCTGTACGACAAATACCCGTTCCTCCTGTGAGCCACCTCCCCAGAAAACAAGTCCATAAGTTAACAAGGACTGGAAATTCGAGTAATATACAATTTTTAGAGTATTTACATCAACTTGATCTCTCATGGCTTTCAATGTATATATAACAGAATTTAATCTGGAAATCAAGCCATCACAGTGCAACCTCCAGCTCAAGGTACGATCAACCATTATCCCTAGAAGTTTGGTGCCATCACTGACCGGAACCTCCCCATCCACAAGTGTGATACTTTCAGGGTACACTGCACTAGTTCGATTGCTGCTGGAAAATATAACTATACTTGTTTTGTTTGGATTAAGATTAAACCTGTTGTCCATGCACCAATTCTGAATCTTCTCCATCGTGCCTTTGATGTTGGCTGAGAGGGACTCAACATTTTTAGCTGTTAATATGACGTTTGTGTCATCAGCAAACAAAAAAGTATCCAGATCTTCCGGTTCATCAAGCACAATCTCCTCATCTTGAATTGCTGTAGGTAAATCATCTATATACACAACAAATAGTATTGGCCCCAGAATTGTACCCTGAAAAATTCCCTCTAGTACAGAAGCCTCAAACGAAATAGATCGCTCATTCTGAGATTCCACCACAACAACTTGTCTTCTGTTACTCAAGTAGCTCTCGAAGAGCTTGAGTGGTAATCCTCTAATTCCAAATCTCTCCAGTTTCATTAGCAGGCGCTTATGATCGACGCAATCGAAGGCTTTCGATAGATCGACAAAAAGTCCCGCTGGTATCTCCCCTCGCTCAAGAGCGAGTGTAATCTTCCACAGTACTTCAAAAATAGCCGTTTCGGTGGCTCTTTCCGGAACGAAGCCATGTTGCGTCTTGGATAGTATTTCAAACTTCTGGAAAAACTTCAGAATCCGATTAGCGAGTATGTTTTCGAAGATTTTGGCAAATGATGTAGTGAGGCATATTGGTCTATAATTGGAAAGTTCATTTGAATCGCCTCTTTTGTGACAGGGTTTAACCAGCGAGAGCTTGAAGGAGTCAGGAAAAATGCCAGCTCCGAAAGAACAGCTGATAACATGACACAGAGGTTTCAGAACACTAGAAATGTGGCGTTTAATCACAGTCATAGGTATACCATCATGTCCAGAACTTTTTTTGTTTTTCATTTTGTTCACAACTTTCAGTATCTCCAATTCTGTAACGTCGAATAGATAGAAGGATCTGGGAGTTCGTTCAGGAATCTTGTTGTTCACATTGGCCCTTGAATGTCTTAGTGGAAGATTAGTGAAAAAATCATTGAATGCATTTGCAACCTCTGCCAAATTACCTTCCTGACCAATCAAGGGGAGTTTTCCATCAGGTATCTTTTTATGCTTTCCCATCTGATGAATAACATTCCAAACCGCACTCGTTTTATTATTGGCTCCTTCGATATACTTTCTGTAATGGGATTGTTTATTAGAAATAAGGGCTTTCTCGTAGTTAAGTTTTGCGTGTTTATAATCTTCCAACATGTCAGGTCTATACCTTGAGACCACGAATAGAACATCCACTAATTTCTTCCACGATTTAACCTCTGGAGTTGTCTAAAGGTTGATTTTCTTGCATAAGTTTACTGTCCTCACCGGAAATGCGTTATTGTATATCGTGCTGAATATTCCAGAAAAAGTATTCCACTTTCCATCTACATCTGCCACGGGGAAATTATATATTCCAGACCAATCCGCATTCTTGAGCTGGTTTTCAAAGATTTGGTGAGTGCTGTCATTAAACATTCTCACATTTTTCTTAATGACTGTTTTGGTGGATACTGGTCCCTTCTGAAAAGTAAACTTGAGTCCCGAGTGGTCAGCTAAGTGCTCCTCATAGGTAGTTGTTGTTCCCTCAAGATTTGAAATAATATTATCTATGCAGGTGGCAGAGTGCGATGTAATACGTGTAGGCTCACGAGTAGTCACCGACAGATTACTGGTTTCCAAAATGGACAGAAATGTTTTACTCTCCTCTGCGGAAGACAATATATCAATATTGAAATCTCCCGCTATTATTAAAGATATATTCTGAATGAGACAATGGTCAAGCAATCGATTGAATTTATCAAAGAATACCTCAATTTCACTCTGGGGCAAGGTGGTAGGCCGATATATGCAGACTATCAATAACTTCCCAGAGCCTATATCCACCTGTGTGGCACAACACTCTAGAGAACCAGGAGCACTAAATGATTTTAGGTCAATTCTTTCTGAAAAAGAAAAATTGTCCCTGACTAGGATAGCACAGCCTCCATGATGACCCTTCTCCCTGCAATATACCGATGATAAGTTATATCCATCAGGAATGTAGTTCTCTATCTCCTCCCTGGATTGCCAATGTTCGGTAAGACACAAAAAATCAACGTCATGTTTCAACAGGGTTTGTTCTAGCTTAAGGTATGAAGTACTAATGGCCTGGATGTTCTGGTGAAAGAGACAAAGTTGTACATTTTTCTTTATTTTATTGTGATTGGATTCAATGATTTCCGAAAAAAATTAGAAAAGTCGAATTCTCTCAACGTAACACCATTAGGCCAGAAAATAGAATCGTTTAGTTTTTCATATAACTCACCAATAGGTACTCCAATGCTGAAAGCAGAGTTTGTACCTTTCGTAGCTAGCTTCTTTATTTCAATTGTTTCGTGTCTCGGAAGATCTGAGAGAAAGCTCCTAACATCTGAAACTGTGACTTCAGTACCGGCAATTTTTCCGGCGTATATCCATTTTCTTCTTATGGCACCTTTAATCTTTTCATTTTCTATAGTGGAACCAGTACACAAAATACTCTTCCTTGTTTTCCTCTGCAGTGTATGCTGAGTTGGGTCAGATTCATTACTTTTTTTTTGTAATTCTTCCCCTTCTCGTCACCGTTGACCATTCCGCTGTTGAATTTTCGCTTTCAGTATAAACTTTTCCATTTCCATTATTTATAACCGGGTTGTTTTTATAACGGGCTAACGACGACCTAGAGATTTCGGTTTCAGGTGTCTTCAATATGCCACTGTCTACAATCTGGCTATAATTTCGCGGCCCGGTTTGTTTATCATCTACTTTAGTTAGGAATGACTCATTGACGGGACCACGATCAGGTGGGATACCCAGACTGTTCACATGATTATCACTGATAACTTTCTTATCGTTTTCGAGATAATGTATTTCCTTTTTTAAATCGGCGATTTGTTTATTCTGCGATATAATCAAATCCTTTAATTCCTTCAATTCGTTCTTGAAAGATGCAGTAATTTCACTAACAATCTCTAATTTGAGATTTAATAGTTCTTCCTTGGTTATCTGGAATTGAACAGAATTTGACGTATGCTTCATGCTCTCTGTTTTACTTGTTGATTGAGAACAATTATTGCATTTCCAATTATTTACACTTCCATCCTCACGAATTTGGCTGAATTGTTGAACAGATATCTGGACACACTTGATATGATAGCTATTTTCACAAGTTTTGCAAACAATTGAATCACTATATCTATCAATTCTTTCGGAACACCGAGAGCAGCAAATTCCGCGTGCCCTCGACATCGTAACACATGCAACATGAATGAATGAGAATATGATCATAATCACCCAGAAATATCTATGGGTAACTGTGAATAGCCATTATAATTATGTATAAGATCATAGAGCAGTAGAAGGGAATAGAAAACACCCAGAATTGTGTGTGTGAAGTTGGCCTAGCACTTTTTGATTTTCGAAAAAATTTTTATTGTGCTGAATTGTGCTAGGTTTGTGCTACTTTGTGCCGCTTAAGTTTTTCTTTTATTTCAATCGGTTTTTGAGATATTGAACGAAATGTTTATTTGTACGAACCTACCGAGCATTATCCGTTATGTACATGAAATATCATATTTTTGTTTTTGTTTTCATTAAAATTCATTTTTTTATCGTTTCTTATTATTTTGGGGATAATTTTATATTTCGAAGTTTTTCGAAGGAAATTATTGAATTTTTTTTAATTTTATGGAAATAAAAATAATACTCTAATACGAAAATTGAACTATATATGTATACTTATGTATACAAATACAGGTGCGGTAACAATGTTCAATTTTCCTTCAGGTTTTTGAATGCATAAAAGTAAAGAAACAATTTTCCCTCCAAGAAAATTATGCGACCATAAATTTCATCTAAGATGCGCGAATAAATTCAACGATATCTCGTTGACTTTGCTGTATCCATAGTCAATTAAATTTTCACGAGAAATCATAATCAAATCATTCAAAAATCTCCTTAGCTTATTTTTATCGACAATTTTGTCATGAGTTTAACCCCCTTCGAATAATCAAGGCAACAGAGTAAGTTCAGACGTCTATCGAAATTCCACAGTTTGCACGAATTGCAAAGTCGTCAATGTCATTGTTACGTTTTTATTGAATTTAGGATTCTAATAAAACACCGTCTGTTCTTTACCCATATGTTACAAAAACTGAAAAATCTGAATTCTAATACCACATGTGCACCTTACTTCCAGTACTTATCTATCTATGTACACTAGTCAACACATTACAATTTTAGGCGAATACATCACAGTTATGTTACCATGTGTACCTATTTTCCTACAGAAGATTGATTCATTCAATTCCCAACATTCGACGGAAAAATTCGAAGTGTTTTCTGAATATTGAATATTGACAAGAGTCACGATATACACCAAATTTTTTTTACATTTTCGGGAGAGAAAAAAATATAATTTTTGTACAACTGTCAAAAAAACTTGACTTTTCTTCATCACTATGGATGCGTAAAATATTACTTTTTTTCACCGTTAAAAAAAGTCTTTTTTTCACCGTTAAAAAAAGTCGTTTTTTCACCGTTAAAAAAAGTCTTTTTTTCACTGCTGATAACTAAAATTGGAACAACTTAAAAATAATGAATATTTTAATTGCAACTAATTTCACAAAATTATGATTGTTTCTGTACCTTATAAAGTAAATAAGTTTCGTCATCAGCATCTCTGAGAAATTTATTGATATTATCCCTCCATAACACTTTAGATTTCTTTCCTCGGTATCCGACGCTTTCGTTCTTAATAAGAGGGACCAATTTTGAAAAATTCCTTATATCAATATTTTCCTTGACATTCGATGTTTTTTTTAACATTGAGCTCCATAACTTGGAAGGTTTAAAAATTTATTATTTTTCCTCGAAATAGCATGTGAGCACATTTTCAGAAACCTTTTTTACGTTGTTCCTGTTGCATCATTCTCGAAATTGGTTATATGTTTTCTCATATTATTAGCTTTGATTTGGCTGGTAACATATAATATACAATTGTATTTGCTTCTTCAGCCATATCTGCGGGGGTATCACTACCACTATCATGTTCAACATTCATCTTCTTTAAAATAATTCGAAATTGAAGCAACTACGAGCAAATACTGTCAAAGATTCAAACAATTTCAACAAACTGTTTCTATAGTTACGACACAGAAAGATCACTGGATTCATTTAATATTGTACTGAAAGCATTATCTTCAATGATTATACGTATTTCAGACAATGTAAATTCACATTCACAGTTGTACAAAAAATGTTGTTTGTATTTCGTGCGTATAAAATTCGTGTTTTCATGGCACATTCGAGTGAATTTTTGGCCTCGACCTGCGGTCTCGGCCAAAATTGACACTCTCATGTGCCATGAAAAAAACACTCATTTTACGCACTTAATACAAAAATAACTATTCTGAATTTTTTTTTGTTAACTTGAATATCCTCACAACTCAAAGGAATTTTCGAGAAGATTTGAAAACCCCAACTGAGTACCAACTTAATACATTTATACCACAATCCATTTCAACCGTTGGAAACCAATTTCTTGCGAGATGCTAGGTTTATTCGTACTTAACATTTTGTTGAATATCCCAAAAACCGATTGAAATAAAAGAAAAATTTCAGCAGCACAAAGCAGCACAAACCTAGCACAATTCAGCACAACAAAAATTTTTTCGAAAATCAAAAAGTGCTGGGCCAACTTCACACACACTGTTGCCAGGTATACTGGTTTTTCTTTCACCGTACTGATTTTTCTTATTTTCCCCCATATAAGAAGAAAACTGATGATTTTTCTGAAAATTTGACCAGCACAGGCTGGCACAAATAGAGTACAGGGTATCCCATTTTGGGCACTTTTACGGGATATCTCCGTTATTTTTAACGTTAGCGGGATGCGGTTTTCGCGACATTGTGCTTCTTTTTTGTGAAACTAAAGATGGCGCAATCAGTTTTTGCATAGCTCTCTTAGTTTTTGCTCTACAGGGCGGAAATGAAAAGTATCACTTTTTAATCACCTCCCGTATCTCAGTTGTGCTTAAACTTGGAGAAATGGTTGAAACGCATTCCTATAGATTTTTTTCCGTAGAATCCAGTGGCGTAGTCAGTTTTTCAATTAAACTTTCCGTTTTTGAGTTATTGAGCAAACATACGTTTTTTAAATTGGACACCCTGTATATTATTTTTTATTCTTATCAAGCACAATCTCAGCTTTTCAAAACATATTATTTTATGCATTTATCTTCAAAACCAAGCTCAGAATTCAAGATTTTGTAATTAAATTGTCAATAACCAAGTAGTAGGCTATGACTGTTTATTAAAAACAAAAAATAAATGTCAAGATTTTGTCAGAAATCGAAAATAATGTTAACATAACATCTAGATTACAAACAAGCATGTCATATTTCTCGTAATTTTCGTAAGCAGCCGTAATGAGAAAAACTTAAAACTGAATCATTAATATGATATAATAAATAATAAAAACTGAGAGAACTGTAAACTTTTAAACCAACCGACAAAGCTTTGACATTTTTTTTGTTTTTAATAAACAGTCATAGAGCCTACTACTTAGTTATTCACAATTGAATTACAAAATCTTGAATTCTGAGCTTGGTTTTGAAAATAAATGCATAAAATAATATGTTTTTGAAAAGCTGAGATTGTGCTTAATAAGAATAAAAAATAATATACAGGGTGTCCAATTTAAAAAACATATGTTTGCCTAATAACTCAAAAACCGAAAGTTAAATTGAAAAACTGACTACGCCACTGGATTCTACGGAAAAAAATCTATAGGAATGCGTTTCAACCATTTCTCTAAGTTTAAGCACAACTGAGATACGGGAGGTGATTAAAAAGTGATACTTTTCATTTCCGCCCTGTATAGCAAAACTAAGAGAGCTATGCAAAAACTGATTGCGCCATCTTTAGTTTCACAAAAAAGTAGCACACTGTCGCGAAAACCGCATCCCGCTAACGTTAAAAATAACGGAGATATCCTGTAAAAGTGCCCAAAATGGGATACCCTGTACAATCATAAAAAAAATTTCTTCAAAAAAAAAAGTGCTGGGCTAACTTTTTTCTAATTTCTTTATTTTTTGGGGTTTTGAGCATGTTTCCTTCGAAAAAAAAACAAAAGTGTTTTTCCTGAAAATATTTACGACACAAAGGAGCCCAAATGTAGCACAAATTTTTTCATTTGTTTGTGAGAAAAAAGTGCTGGGCTCTCTTTTTTCTTGAATATCGATTTTTCCGGAAATTAGTGGGACTTTCGAGAAAATTCGAACGGCACAATTCAGTACATGTGTAGCACAATTTTTATCAATCATTTAAATCACATTTTTCGAAAGGTGCTGGGCTGGCTCATTTTTCCGGTTTTGGAAATATCTCGAAAACCACTTGGAATTAAGAAAAAAAAATATCAGCACAAAGCAGCACAAACCTAGCACAATTCAGCACAACAAAATTTTTTTCCAAAATCGAAAAGTGGTGGGCCAACTTCACACACATCCCAGAATTATTAAACTTATCGGAATAACTTTTGCTTCAAATTTGAAAACTCTATAGTATTGTAGAAAAATGAAAACTTTTTTCGTGTCTACTCCAAACATCAATTTAATTGAATAAGTGGCTACATATGTTTCGACCCTCACAAATTTAGGGTCATCTTCAGGCTGTTTGAGACAGGAAAACAACACACAAACGTCAAATTCAGAGCAAGGATTTGAAACATATGTAGCAACTTATTCAATTAAATTCATGTTTGGAGTAGACGCGATAAATCTTTTCATTTGTTTAGAATTAACAACTCCAAATAATAAGATGGACAACACATTTGATCTATAATATTGGTTTTATCCTCATAGTCGTCCCAACACCATCCAAAAACTTGAATCGTTGGAACAAATTATGTAAAATTTTAGATAGCGATTGCAATAATAAATAGATAATCAATGGAGCCATTTGAAGGATGTTATTTTTGAAACATAAATTGAACATATTAATATAATTATTTTTCAAATTTTTGTTTCAATAAAATGTTTTTGCTCATATTCCAGATTTTTTAAAATAGGTTACACCAAATGCCTAACCCAGTAGATGAGTGTCCAAATCGGTGATACCCATACATACTAACAAATTCGACACGCACTAACACTCAATCTATACCACTGAAACCTCCAAGAGAGTAGTCATCTTCATGCTTCATTTGATATAATCCTCTTAGTCTACACCATATACAGTGTGTTTGGTAATGACTTAGCGATAATTTAAGGGCATCAATACCTAATTTTATCGACAAAAACACCCAAATTTGAAAGTTCACCCCCTTAGTTCTGGAGTAGCCCCCATTTTAAATTTGCTTTTTTATTTTCGTTGACCCTTCCAAATAAAAGCGATTTCTTTGGAAATAAAGGTCCTACAGATGTGAAAAAAATGTTTTTGAAAGATGATACTACCGCCTTTTATTAAAGTGATACAATATGGAAACATATAACTTGAAAATGTTATAGAAAAATTCTTTAAAAAAATTTTAGTGAAAAATTGTGCTGATTTAATTAGTAAATTTGCAATAGTGCAAGAACTAGCACATTGAAGTATAATTTTTTCTCAATGAGCTAACACGCAAGGATATTAGCTACAAAATGATACCAACATAATTTCTGTAACTTACATATTTGGAAAGTAATTGCTGTTCGAATATGACCCTTATGAAAATTCATGAAATAAAAAAACCTCAGTACTGTACTTTCGATAATTTTTAATGACCAAACAAACAAATTAATCATAAAAATTGCTCAAAATGGCCGCCTCTGCTCTGTAGACAGGCCTGTCTTGTGTCTTTTCCTCGCGTAGTGATCATGTTCGAACAGCAATAACTCTCAAATTATGTAACATACAGAAATGATATAAGTGTTGTTTTGTAGCTAATATCCTTGCGTGTAAAATCATTGAAAAAAATTATACTTGAATGTGCTAGTTCTTGTACTATTGCGGATTTAATAAGAAAATCAGTATACAGGGTGTTTCCTTAACATGCGGCAAAAATTCAGGGGATTGTTCCTTGGACTATTCTAGGAATATTTTGTCCCTTGATGATTTTTGAAAAACCTCTTTGTTTCGAAGATACAGAAGAAACAAAATTTTAGATAATAACATTTTATTATGAAGAATTACATGAAAATTTAACTTAACCTACAAAAACTGCTGAAAATGACCACCTCTAGCCAAAAAAACGAATTCAAAAGAAAACCGTGTTTAATCTGTATTCCTTTACCATCTGAACTTATCAATTTAAAGTAAAAAAACTGGCCGTTTTTAGTAATTGGAATGTTGTTAAACAAATTCAAAAATAAATTGTACCTACTTAGTAAACACAGTGCGGTACGCATCTTTATTTAAACTATTATTAATTTTAAAAATATGAAAAATGTTGTTCGCCCTGTATCTTCGAAACAAAGAGGTTTTTCAAAAATCATCAAAGGACAAAACATGCTTAAAATAGTCCAAAGAACAACCCCCTGAATTTTTGCTGCATGTTTAGGAAACACTCTGAATATTTCTACTAAAACTTTTTTAAAAAAATTTTTTATGGCGGTTTCAATTTAAATGTTTTTATATTGTTATACTTCAATAAAATGTGGTAGAATCTTTTTTCAGAAAACATTTTTTCCATATCTGTTTTACCTTTGTGTCCAAAGAACTCGATATTATTTGGAAGGGTCAACGGATATAAAAAAGTAAATTTAAAATGGGGGCTACTCCAAAACTAAGGGGTAAACTTCCAAATTTGGGTATTTTTGCCGATAAAATTAAGTCATGACCAGACACACTGTATAATATATTAGACCTATGTTGTAAATGTCATTCAAAATGCTCTGAAAATTGAAGTCAGAATGACCAGGAGGGATGAGCACTACTGAGCAAGCGCCAAAATTTTTAAGTTTAATTTGACAGCAACATAACTTCTGATTTGATTTGGTAGTTTGCGCATTTCCCCCGGTTCAAGTAGCGTGAAAGCCTTGTTGGTTTCAATTTTTTTTCACATTCACAGTATACGGATTTGGAAATTCGCATCGAAAACATAATTTATAGAATGCATTAGACAGGGAATTATTTCCTCTAGCTGCACAGATGAATAGTCGAGATAATCATGTGCTATAACGGAATGAATTTTGTTGTCTTATTGCGATAATCTTGTCTTGTCTCTCTCTTATTGCAGTATGGTAGGGAACCTGCAGTACACGTATAGAATTATTTAATTTGTCAGGCTGCCCGTAATACTCGATTCAAGTATTTACTGTTGCCTACCATACTGAATGAATTACGCTCCTCTCAACGATAGGAGAGAAACAAGACTAGAATATTGCAATAAGACAAAGGAATTCAGTGTGTTGAAGTGCGTCATTGTCTCGACTATTCATCTGTGCAACCGGACGGAAGAATTCTCTGTCTGGTGCATTGTATATCATCTTATACTAGCAGACCCAACAGACGTTGTTCTGTATACACAAAAATTCATTTAATTCGCTTCAGCCGTTTAGTTGCAGAGTAGATGAATAACCTAAATAATGACTACAGCGCCATCTGTTGATCTGATTTGTGATCATAATTATACGCGCATCAGTCAATCCAAAATACATTCATACATCTATTCGGTACCTTCTCCTATCCGCCTAGCTAGTGCCTACGTCGGAGACGCATTTTGGTGCGATTTCATCTTCAACCTGCCATATCTTTTGATGTATTCATCATAATTGTATGATGTAAAAGGCAATTTCGTTCTAAATTAAATACTGGGGATGAACGACGTATTTAATTGGATAAGGATCAATAGCGTATTCATAAAAAAATACTCCCAAATAATGCATAATTTTGAGAAACATTTTGATACCTTTAAAAGGTAATACCGAGTAAACCTTGAAAGATAGATATATGCTATCGCGGACTTTTTTGTATACCTAACTATTGAAGAGATACATTTCCGTCATGCATTGTTTCCATGTACGTCTTACGGTTTTTGCAGCGCACCTGAAAATAGCTGATTTTGGTGCTCATATTTATTTTATCATTGAAGTATTAGTAGGTTTCCTTAATTTTCTCGGGTGAAAAGTACAGCCTATGTTACTCAGTGATATTGTAGCTTTCTAAGGGTGAAAAAATTATTGAAATCGTTCAAGTAGCTTATGAGTTAACTCGTATCAACGCCACAAACCCACAAACTCACAAACATACAAATCTTTCCTCTTTATAATATTAGTATAGAAGTATATGATCTACACCTACTAACAATTACTTTTTTTCAGATCTGTCAGATTCGCAAATAGCTGAGACCCGCTGGATTAATTAACAAAATTAGAGTGTTCCTTTGTCGCGAAATAATAATTAATCGGCTAAGTGTATTCAGTATCTGATTGTGTGTGTGTGCCTGTCTCTGCGGCGAGCGCAGTTCTCCTTGGAATACTCTCATTAGGGAATCAATCGTACATATCGGTTCGAAGATATATCAAAGTGAACCTGAAGTTTGTTTGTCGGCAAGGATATACCCTACGTGTTCTGTGTTCTTGTGTTCTGTGTTTCACGCTGACGTATTATGCCGGAAAGCGCATCTGTCTGCGTGAGCTCCGTGTTGCAAAGACTCCTCTGTGATTATCAGGGCCAAGAACATGCCAGAGGAATTTCTTAAGGCATTGGCGGGTATTCAGGTGAGATTTGAATGCTTTATACGAACTCAAACATGTTAATTTGGTTTGGTTTCCCTTACCGAGTGGTAATTAGAAGATATGTGCCATGTTTAACATTCTAGGAACCCGAAATAGAAGTAGGTATAAAGGAACGACAAACCTTAATTGTTATCGAGATTTCGTTTACACTTATTAGATTCTGTTTATTGTGATTATGAAGCCATTGAATTGTGTTAACGTGAAATTATTTATGATGAAATATTGAATATTCATTGAACAATTACCTCGACTATTTTTATCACTTTTTTTTCTTGTTTTCACCTAGCCGTCGGCGTTGTCAGAAGCAATACTTATGCCGAATTTCACAAAACTCCAATCACTTTGATTATTGAAATGTCATAATTTCTATGAAATTTTCAGTTCATTTTTGACGTGAACCATCGACTTGAACCAAAACCCGGTGAAAGCCACGGTTGGACTCTTAATTTACAGAAAATCACTGTTCATTACTCTATAAAAATGTTTGTCATTCCTGGCAGTTTTCAAAGAACAGGAATCGATTATTTTGATCTTTTTATTCATTCAGTTTTCAAAAGCTCCTTCGATCATTTGCTAGGTAGATTTAAGTTCCGGAGCCCAGATATTTTTAAGATAAATGGAAAGTTTGCTGACGGTCTTTTCGGTAACTGTTCTGAAAGCTGCTTCCCATAATTTTCTACCATTTCGTTTTTCTTTCCTTCCATAATATGAAAGCTCTTACCCATAAAGTCTTCATTCAAAACATTTTGAACAAGCTTCGACTCATCAGTAGCTTTCTGTTGAGCTAATTTTTCATTTTCTCTTATTCAAACATTTAGGCTCTACCTCACCCATAAGGCACTTCATGTATTTCGAATGTTTCAATCATAGAGCATAAAAAGCCCAACAGAGAGATACTAATAAAGTCAACTTGTTCAACCTGCATTGAATGAAGACCATACAATCCTAATTAAGAATTTTATTATGTAAAGATGATATCGAAAGAAGAATAATAAAAACCTAGAAAATTAAAGGAACCAAAACAAACACAAATGACTTACAATTTCAAAGATTAACAAAATTTCTTTCTCGAAAGGTGTAAGTCTAAAAATCTTTCCTGTCGATGTCTGGCAAATCAAATGTTATAGTCTTTTCTATTTCCGCATTTGCTCTTCAATGTTCGAGCAGCAACTTAATGAAAACTAGTTTCTTGAAAATTTATAGTGCGTTTCCTGATGACAGCTGGTGAATGCTGCTCGAAAATATGAATAGAAGATAGTTAATTGATGGAAATTGCCTGAATAATATTCCTTTAATTTTCCATCTTCCATATAATTTCGCATCAACTGCTACTGTCCTTTTTTTTTTTCATTTCTATGTTGCTCAATCAGAAAATAGATTTATTTTCGTCTAATCTACCCAAAAATTTCATTTCAAGGTGTGAAAACGATTTATTTAGGTGATATCCTATATTTCATCCATATTAATCTTTTGAATGGTTATTACCAAGAATATGTATTAATTCTGAATTCTTTATTTGTTGTCTGATTCATTCAAACTTCAATTAGAAGATATCGATAAGATTAATGAAAAAAAAACACTTCTTCATTATATTCTTCGGACATCGATTTCGCATTTTATTGAACAATGACTTTTCTGTTCAAGTTCGCGTATTCACTCAAATCATTCATATTATAATGAAGGAATTAATTAGATGCAACTAATCAAAATGCACTGCAGAATAATTCAGTTCGAAACACAAGATTTGTATATAAGGATTTATAGCTGTTAATATGTTAGATGTTAATAATCCTACATGCATAAAAATTAACCTATATGAGCTAGTGGTCCATTTATCAATGTTCAGTTAAACAGTGATCAGTGAAGTGAAACTCCATTTGTAGAGCCTGAGTGATACTTGTCAGCAATAAAACAACTTCATTCCATTTCACTTCTTAGTCAGGATAGATATTTACGAACTGATTAGGAAGTTTATTTACGACTTCTATTAAGTATTATTTGAGAAGTCGGGTGTGTGCTTTGGAATGCTTGTATAGATACGAACTATGTTATTATTCTTAATGACGAACATTAAAAATAATCGACGTTGTGTCGAAGGTATAAGACTACCCATAAAAATGAGAATTCTTGGTATTCAGGTGAATATAAAGTGGAATATACTTGGACATGTTTCATGTTTCATTTCTTGGCGATAAATCATACAGGGTGTCCCGAAAACAATGGATAAGCCTGCAACTATAGATAGACACTGTCGTGGTCTAACTTATTCAAAATTTTGATTTTAATGGAAATTCCACGGATTCGGAGATATTCATGGTTTTCGTATCTTTAGAAAATTTCCAAGTGCGATTAGTTTTTCTAGTGCCATTTCTACAAACGGAGAGGTATTTCGATATTGTTTTTTTTAATTTCACATGAGATAGTTCAGCTATCGGAAACAAAGACTTAAATTCATCAAACTAGTGTAAAAAGTTAGAAACTTGTTATTTACGAAGAAAAATTGAAAACTAATTGAAATTTCTTTCAAGTTTGATGAGCTACAGTGTGAAAAAATTGTAGGACGCCCCTAGTAGACTTCATCTTAAAAACTTGCTCAGTTATTGCAGATTCCAAAAAGGTATCATAAGCCTAGGCATTCTGTAGTTTTTCTTTCTCGTAACTACTTGATTACAAAATAGTCGAAAAATTTCGAAAAACTGTTTTTGTTGAAATAGTTATTCTGAGCTCATGTGTTAATGTAAATGTATGATTATACTAGCTATTCTGATTTGTTTAACCTTATGGTTATTGTTCAATAGCAAAAGTATGAATTTTTCAAGGAACTTCAATACTATTACCAAATTACTATTCATTGGAAATGAATGAAGAATGCAAAATGAAACAATAAGTTTATTATTCATATCGAATATTTAGTCATAATAAATGTTCAAATTGACGTCCTTGCGCCCTAATACACCTTTTAATGAACGCACTTTTAATGCGACGTATTAATTTGAGCCGCTGCATTTTGGATACGAGCCCGTAGCTCCTCAATCGAAGATATTGGCTTGGAGTAGACTAGATCTTTTAGGCACCTCCAATAAAAAAATCCAGGGGGTTTAAGTCCGGTGATCACGGGGGCCATGAAATAGGGCCAAGCCGGCTTATCCACCTTTGAGGGTATTTTGCATTCAGGTGATTTCTCACTCTTACTGCGTGATGAGCTGTGTTATTATTGTTCTATGCAAGCTGAGTTTCATTTTTTATGATTAAATTTAAGCTATGAATGACTGAACTCATTGTCTGATTTCGAAATCTTTATTCATTTTCAATGAATAAGTAATTGATACTTATTCGTTTTATTTTTTCCATCGAATGGTTATTTGTTAATAATTCGTTTTATTTTATTTGTAATGAATATTCCACATACCTCTATTGTAGCAACACAGGGTATTTCTTAAGTTGATACTTTTCTTATAACACTGTACAGAATGTGAGAAAATAAGAAATTTTGTCAAATACAATTAGGTCCGGTAAGGTTTTCGAGATTTGAATGAAAATAATGCCATATTTCTATTCAACCAGAGAAACGATACGCTACTGCTTTTTTCAAAATAAAAATAATTTTCGTAATTTTCCACTAGATTCCAACGAAAATGGCCTCCTGACTTTAACACATGAGCTCAGAATAACGATTACAACAAAAACAGTTTTTCGAAATTTTTCGACTATTTGGTAATCAAGTAGTTACGAGAATGAAAAACTACAGAATGCCTAGGCTTATGATACCTTTTTGGAATTTGCAATAACTGAGTAAGTTTTTAGGGTGATGTCTACCAGGGGCATCCTACATTTTTTTTACACTGTAGCTCATCAAACTTGAAAGAAATTTCAATTAGTTTTCAATTTTTCTTTGTAAATCACGAGATCCTAACTTTTTACACTAGTTTGATGAATTTAAGTCTTTGTTTCCAATAGCTGAACTATCTCATGTGAAATTAAAAAAAACAATATCGAAATACCTCTCCGTTTGTAGAAATGGCACTAGAAAAACTAATCGCACTTGGAAATTTTCTAAAAATATGAAAACCATGAATATCTCCGAAACCGTGGAATTTCCATTAAGGTCAAAATTTGGAATAAGTTAGACCACGACAGTGTCTATCTATAGTTGCAGGCTTATCCATTGTTTTCGGGACACCCTGTATATTTAGGTAGCATATTGTATGTGTATTTCGAGAAAGTCAACTAAACAATATATCACTTAGTAGTTTGTATTTGGTGGAGCAGTTAAGGAGAAAAGAAGTCTTGTATCAAAATATATTTATGAATAATTATAGTACAAAAGATGGAAATTCATTTCTTAAAAATAATGTTGTTTATTGAAGACCCACGAGGCACCCATTCAATCGTAGAAAAGTCAACTCTTAAAGATCTGAAAGTAGAAAAAGTTTAGACTTGTGAAGGCCGATTCATGCCACGTTTCCTGAAGATCGATTTTATTGAGAAGATTTAATGAAAACATTGTCGTATTGGGCGTGTGTGACATTGGTCCGACCTGCTGAAACCACGTTCTTTGGTTAAAACCGAGGTTATAACACTGAAATCAGCTGGTTCAAAAAAAATTATTATTTATCCAACTAAAACATCATGATTACGAACTATATAACTGAATTTTAAAGTCTTCCCAGAATAAACAGCAAGGAAAATTATCGTGCAATGAGGACAAATGTGAAATATGTTGATGTATGATTGCTATGTCCAGTCTGATTCTTACTCTTTTCTGTGTGTACAAGACCATTTCATTCTAGTTTATATAGATATAGTCCGTTCACGAAAGTTTGAGCCGTCGGTTGACCATGACAATTTGGTATGTTCCACTGTGTATATTGAAATTTTAGGTTATGTTGTTTATTTTCTTGTCAGATTGATACGCAATGTTGTCAATATAGTCAACGTGTTAACAGCATTTTTTTAGACTGCTGCTGGCTCCCTTGGTTTTTTTTGTAATAGGTTTTTTTATGACTTCCTACAGTAGTATTTGAGCAAAGGAGTGATTTTCTGTTCTATTTTTCATGCAGAATACTATCCCTGAACATACAAATTATGGATAATCAGTGCCCTAAAAACCAGAAATGTTTTCTATGTATATATTATCAAAGTATAATAAAATAAGTTTCTAGTCGTACAGGGTCGTTACAGAGATTTACCTACTAAGACATATAAAAACCATAAAATGTGCGTTCTTCTAACGGAACACCTTGTTTATCATGGGATATCCTGAAAAAAATTAAATTCTTCATAAAAAATGGTTTATCATGATTTTATAGCCAAATATTGAAGTTTTTTGAATGAAATATAAAATTTTTCATTATGCATTTGAGTTCCAAAGAAGAAGTAGAGAAAGATAGGAAACGGGGTGACTACGATGAGGTTAGCGCCATCTATGTGTCAGGATAAAGTACTTAAATTCAGGAGAATCGGTAAAATCAAAGATTGTAGAGGGCAATTTGAGCAAAACTGAATTTTTTATCTTGAGAGTTTATAGGCTTCGGCCTGCTTTCTTCTACTGTTTCAATAATAATAATAATAATAAAAAACAAGGACATTCGAAAACATTGCCATGATTGCACGTGGGTAACCTCTTCGTGGCCTCATTTTAGTTAGATATTGATCTCAGCAGCTAGTTTAGAAAGTACAGTGAGCATTTTTCTACAGATAAAATAAAAACAAATAGAGAAGCATTATCTTGTTGACATTTCCATGGTTTATTTTTAATTGTTTCGATAATTCGTTAACTGATATAGAAAATTATTGATTTTAAATAAATTTCATTATTACATTTTTTGTGAGTAATGATTTCTGATACAACCTTAGCAATACAATATCGCATTTCATTAATATCACACCATCTTGAACAATGTTGAGATGAAAAATAATATCCTGATCAACTAGCTCCGTTTTATCGATCAGGATGTTTTTTTTCTGGGCTCGACGTCTAAATTCAATATAATATGTAGGAATAATTTAATTCGAATTCTGCTCCCATTACAACAGTTTTCTGTATTGAAGAATTTATCCTTTTCAGCGTCATGTGTGTGTCAGAGTTAATCAACTAACCGAAAAACGTAGTCGGATTTTAGTACTAGAGTTGTAGGGCCATTTGCTATCTTGCTCTCTTCAATCTTTGTTCGAGTTCATTCTGTATTATGTAGGTAGCAACCCTATACAATGTTAAAGATCCTGTTTCAATGCTTTCTGATTATTTATTCTGATTAGAAGATATTTTTTTAAATTTTGTTCGAATGCAACAGACGAACTTAATATTCTGATACCTCTATAAAAAGTTTTGTAATTATGGTATCTACTCTTGATTTACACAAGAGACAGTTGTTCAAACGCACAGAAACTCCAATTCTCAATCAACAATATGCGATGGCCTGAAATGAAAACGAGATCAATCTGAATCATTCTTCTTTCCTTCGAACTTTCTCTGTTGCAACCGCAAATTTTTATCACGAAACAGACAGTAGAAGATCGTGACGAACAAGAGAACGATTTCGTCAACTCAGTGATCGAAGAACCGTACATAGAAAATCCATTAAACGCATCCAAGAATCCTCTCAGTGTCTTCGTCGAAGATCGATTCGATTGGCTTATTTGTTCTTTTGTCGTCTGATGATAAGGATGCCTAGTATTCTGAATGCCTGGAAAGCAAATTCGGTCGAACAGTCGAATATACTGAGTGATGGATGATCGTTCCGTAAAAAACTTCGCGAGATTGCTGGTATCTCTGCTTTGTTTCCAAGATGCGGCCAGTTTTTGCCGGATGAACTGGGAATTGTTTTCTGAAGCGTTCTACTTTCCATTGCGTGTAGATAACATTTCACAGAACTGTGGAAATCAACTGGAATTAAAATACCCAATAAGTGGGGAACCATGAAATATGCGTTGATTTTGGAACAGATAAATATTCTTGAGATATTAAATAAAGACTTCCATTTGATTATCAATTTGCGACTTCATGATTTGGCAGGAATCGATTTCATTATTTCATTATCCTTTTAAATAGTGGACATTGCTGTGAGAGGAGGAGAATAAAAAAATAATTTCCGATACAAGTATTCACAATTCACTACACTTTTTTCTCAAGAAGATGGGTATATTTTTCGCACTTATTCTGAAGAGGTTTCTAAAAGGAGAGAATCGATCTTATGGAAATATATAACCAAAATTTAGCACGGAATCTAAGCTCAATGATACAACTAAATCTATGAAGAGATTGAAGAAAACCCAGAGATTTTTGTAGGCTTGTCCATTTCAAGAAAAAGATCACTCAAATCTGAATATCTCTAAATTTCTTCGAAAATTCCAAGATCTGGGCGAATTTGGAAATTCGCAGGATATAGACTGGAATATTTTCAGCTCTAATAGATTCCGCCACAGGTAGTTATGAAAATAAACTACCGCTGACATTTCTCATAATATAATACCTAAATAACGGAATTTACACGAGTACGTTACCTAATTTTCGTAAGGAACACATGTAACTATACTGTGGATTATTAATTACTATGTGGGGGTGCTATTTTTCAACCGTACCGTCAGGCATCCATCGAATTATATTTCATATTGAAGTGTTTCAAATCTCTTCTGTAGGAAGTGAGACACGTGTAGGAGTCGTTTAGAACAAAACATCACGGCAGTTTGTGAGAGTGCGATAGAGAGGCCAGTGACATCAACAAACAAAACAAGATTCAGCATTGCAAACTTATGCCGTATCTTTATTCCGTATTGGGATATTTGTCTTACGGCTCCTCTACCATGGTACTAACAGCTCGAGTGTGCTTTAGACAATTCTGTAAGTTTGGCAACATCGTTCTGATGCTGTTCGTTACTGTCTAGTTATTCGGTGCGTCGTGTTTACATCTTCGTTTCGATAACTTTCATTGTTTATTGCTGCTAAAGAGTATTCCGGTAATTCTAGTAATGACAAAATCACGAAAATGTTGTTTTATATTCAGAAATTGTTGAAATGGAAATTTATCCTATTGATTACTTTTCCCCAGTGCGGCAGTGAAATGCTTTCCATCTCACTGTAGAGATTGGTTGGTTACAATGCAGTGCTTTTCACGCGTAAGGGCATCTCTACGTTTACTTCTTACTCTGAGGAAATACTCTTAAATACCCTGCGCAAAAAAATTAATACACATTCTGAAAATCTCAATTTTAATGAAAGTTAACTATACATTGACTTTATAACTTATTTTTCATGTTCCCTCGGGAAGGTTTTGAACGAAACAAGACACATTAAATGAAGGAAAAATTCAGGATTTCACCGAATCTTATGTGAAAGAAGAGAAGTAAACATTTTTCAAAATACTGGAATGCTGATAAGTGATTTAATACTTGGTAATTACAACTCGGCAACGACGGTTCATACTCAAAATGAGTGATCTTAAAATGTTCTGATCTAATCCTTCCCAGATTTCTCTGAGTTGGATTCCTAAGTCATTAAGAGTAGCTGGATGATTTTCTGAACTTCTCAGCCTTCTATTGAGGTTGTCCCAAACCTGCTCAATCGGATTGAGATCTGGACTTCTTGCTGGCCATTCCATTCGAGAGACATCAACCTTTTAAAGGTACTCCTGAACGATGCGCTCACGATGAGGTCTGGCATTTTCGTCCATAAAAATGAAATTTTCACCAATGTATGGGGCAAATGTCACTACATGCTCTTCAATAATGTTCCTCATACACCTATCAGCATTCATAGTTCCATTATCAACGACCACTTGGTCTGTGCGAGCAGTCAAAGATATTTCACCCCATTCCATAATCGATCCTCCCCTGAAACCAGTAGTATTCAGGAAATTGCACTGAGCATATCTTTCATGTGGACGTCTGTATAGAAAGGAACGTCTATCACAATGGTAGAGGCAGAATCTAGACTCATCTGTGGAGAGAACTATTTCCCAATCAGCCTCTTTCCAATGGATATGCTCTCTCGCAAAATCCAAACGCGTCCTTCGATGGGCTGGGGTAAGAGCTGGGCATCTTGCCGCGACACGAGGCCTTAAATCATATTCTCTGAGGCGATTCCTTATTATCTTAGTGCTAATTTGCACCCCATGAGTTTGCTCAAGCTGATTTTGAAGGAGGCGAGCGGTTGCGAACCCTTGTCTCAACGAAGAAACTCCCAAGTAACGTTCTTGAATGGCAGTTGTTGCCCGTGGTCTACCCTGTTCTGGTCTTCGGACATTCATATACCTGCCTCCCTGAATCGCTGCAACATTCTGGACACACTTGTATGGGAAACTCCAAAGCTTCCTGCAATTCTTGTGTATGTCCACCCTTCTTTTTGCAAAACTACCGCTTGGGCACATTCCTCTTGGGTCAAATTGCGTGTTTCGCGTTGCATAGCGATCGAGTGTAGAAAATCAAACGAAAGAAAAACTATTGATCACTAGATTTGATCGAGAACAACTGATTTCAGAATGGAGCCAATACAGTCAAAATCTGATAATCTCATCTGTTTTTATTCCTGCTGGGAAAAAACATCTGTATTGAAGAAAAACGTTGAAAGTGGATAACATATGCATGCATAATTCTGATAAAAATAATTATCATTGAGAACACCTTCGGTTGTAGAATAAATTTGAGATTTCTATCACGAAATATACGATACCAACTCCAGAATGATCGACACTCCATAACTTTAAAAAATTCTCGCGCCTCAAAACCTTTTTCCAGTTGGCTCGCGTTCTGTCCGGATTAGTTCTGATTGGATAGTTCAAAAACATCCGAATTCGAACAAGTAATCAGATTAGGAAGACGCTGGCGTAACTGCGAAAGCATTTGTTATTGAACCCAAGGATTATCAGATCCATTTTGGCCTTAAGTTACGGGAGGGATTTGCGGACAGTTGAGACGCCTCCAGGCGACAAGACCCTCTCAGCCTGTTCGGGTCTTATCTGACGAGTTGAAGCGAGATTAGGCGATCCCGGTGTTCCCGCGGGATACTCATGCATGTATGCATTTACGACGAAAAATCGAACGCTTATTAGGTTAGTGGAGCTTGCGCTCGCAGGTTATTGTGTTGCCATCATGAATATTTCTAATCTTGTTACGTAAAGAATAGCTTTGACGTTTGTTGCAATGAAAGTGTAGAATTTCCGCATTAAAGTTTGTTCTGTATGCCTTGTAGCCCGCTCATACTTTCAAGATACAGAATGCGGATTGCGTTTAGTATGGAATTCGAGCTCTCTGTATTTATAGTAGAGTTTATTAATGAGGGTGGTTGCAAATAACTGACATGAGGAAGATATAATCACAATAAGTATTTATTACGATGAATGAGGTCTTTTGAGTTACATTCTGCTCAGGAATATAACCAGTTTTGCAAATTTGCTTTTTGAGCGCTCGTTCTGATTAAGAGTGCTTTATCGTTTTGCCCAAATGTCTGTAAATCTTGAATTTTGAGCCGAAAATGGTTTCAAACGATAGGGTTAGACTCCGTGATGACGAATTCATGAGATTATTCAATTCTGTCCGTGGGATCGGATTGAAATGTTGCGGCCACATAGAAGAAGCTCATAATAAGCCTCATGCAAGCAAAATTTTGTGGCCATAGTGTAAACAGAACAATAGAAAATTCAATTGAAATATTGAAAAGAAGAAACTTCATATTGCCATACGAAGATATCCAATTCGACTACAACTTATTTCATGTATAAAGATTGATCCACTCAATTTTAATGCAAAATTTTGTCGCCATAGTGTTATTAGAACCACAGAAAATTCAATTGGAATATTGAAAAGAAGAATCCTTATATTTTCAAACAGGATATCCGATTTGGGATGTTAACAGAACCATAAAAAATTTAATTAGAATATCGAGAAGAAGAATCTCTATATTTCCATAAGAGAATAGCCAATTCGAGTGAAATTTATTTTTTGAATCAAGACTGACATAGGTACTGAATCTTCATGCAAGATCGTATCATCAGAACCATAAAATTTAATTTTTTTTAATTATAGATTTTTTACAGATTTTATTTTTTGAATAATTTCCAGAATATTATTTCGATTGTGCTGAGATTCTGCATTTATATATTTGGTATCAATCTCAAGTCCCGTATAACATTTTGAGGTAATAGTCTTATGGCTCCGCCAGAGAACCAGAGCCCACAAGCTCCAGCTCAGGGCTTACTTTTAAATTTTTCTTAGAAGACTCTGCTCTGAGCTCCGCTCTAGCTTGCTTCAATTTTCTCTTGAAAAAACTTGAATGAAGGTTTTTGTAGATAGTTCGAGCAAATGTAATTTTTTATGTCAATATTATCGTATCTTTTCGCAAAAAAGTAGGAAAACGTTCGTTTAGTACAAAGGTTCAGTTCTAGGCTCAGAGAAACTGTTTCTCTATATAGCCTGAGACAAAACTATACAGCGTGAGAAATTATACCTATAAGAAATATGTGTACAGTATTCATTCATTCATATTCATATGTTATTCTCAACATTTTCAGTATTGGATAAATAAAAGGGTACAACCTTACATAAAGGAAAGAGGGCTTAATTTTTTTGGACACAATACGAACATTGCAAATAGCTTATATGAGCGGATTCTTATAATTTTTGAATTGATTATTATATTTTATATGTCGATTAATTCGGAATTGTTCGTAATGAAGTTTATGATGAATAAAGTGAAATTCAATCATTATTAATTTATCCTGAGCAGGTCATTTGAGATTGACACTTTATATATAAATGCAAAATCTCAGCACAATCAGCATAATATTTTGAAAATTATTTGAAAACTTTAATATGTAAAAACACAATAAACATTCAGTATATCCATCTCTATTCACAAAGTAGGTAAATTTCACTCGAATCGGATGATATCTCGTTATGAAAATATGAATATTTTTCTTCTCGACATTCCAATCGAACTTCTCATAGTTCTGCCAATACTATGGCCACAAAAGTTTGCACCAGGTTCATTAAGAGCATCTTGCATGTGACCGCAAAAATTCATTCCATTGGTTTCGTTTTGTCTGAGATATTGAGGAACAAAAATTTTTAATGGTCATATTTTATGGAACACACCGCACGATTCACAAACCAGGAAAGTCTCAAGTCTTCATAGAACAGTCCCTTCGAAAGTTATCGTGTTCACGGCCGGACGAATGGCCCACAGACAGAATTGAATTTGATCACGAATTCGTTTTAGACCATTTTCGGCCTAAGAAAAGAAATTACAGACATTTGCACAAATCCATATAGCAGTCGTTTGTAGAACGAGATCTCAATATTTCAATTTCTTTTGTTCCATGCGTTTGTTTGATGAAGTTCAGTTAGTCTCATCCAACGAATAATATTTGGGTTCGAATGTTTGGAGATTTTCGATGAATTATTTTTTAACTTCCAACAGAAAGACTTTAATCATAAAAAACTAATACTATTCGAAATCTCACATATGCCCCCTTAGCTTCATAGGAAGTTCGTTCCCGAAATTCCCTGTATATTATATTAATTGCAGGGAACCGAGAGGCAAACTAGACAGTTTTCACTTTTAAATGGAACCCAAACATGTGAAATACCACATTTTCCACCCCGGCCGGTATATTGGTACAAAACAGGGAAAACCGCAAATTACACGACTGAATGATTCTGTTGAAGCCCCGAGTTCACGCCCATAAACAATTTTGTTTTGTGGTGGGGCAGATAACACGGCAACTACCCAATTTATTCGACTTACTTAGTGCGCGATCCATATCAACCCGAAAATGAGCAAACCATGCGAATTATTAGGGAATTTCGTCGGTGATGCAGAAAAATTTGATTATTTTCGTTATTTTCTGATTATTTTGAATTCAGTGGGTTTCGAAATGGAAACACACTGTGAAATCAGAATAAGGGTAACGGGACTCACCATAAATTCATTTGTTTATTTAATTAGTCATAAACGAACTTGTCATTTTACAAATATTAGGAAATAAGATATTCATTAATAATTAATACAAAATATGTGAAAGAATGAACATACAAGATAAAATCTAAAACTTGTGTACAAACTATTTTGATACTTGAAAATTTCGCTTAAGTTAAAAAATTATAACATGAAACAGATCTTCATCCACCGAACCAGCAGCCTGTAAAGCTCTGTCAAAAGGGTTGTTGATGAAATAATTTTTTTCCACTCAACCTAATTCTGAAAAATTCTCAGGCCCTCAAGTTTCCCCTCAAGTTTCTTTGTGGAACATTCACTGCATCATTATATAGGAGATAAGAACAATCTATGAAATTATGTAAAATCTTATAAATCAACATAATACTAAAATTACGACGCCTGGTTTCGAGAAGAGTGAGAGACAGATTATCACGAAGAATTTTATAATCAATGAATTCACGAGAAGAACCCCATTTATATGCTATCCATCTTAAAAAATTATTTTGTGCCCTCTCTATGGATTCAACATGAACTCTATAGAAAGGTGACCACACTACACCGGAATATTCCAGTATGCTTCTTATTTGGGCAATATAAAGGGTGTCCCGGAAAATGTGAGAAATCTCTCGGATTCAGATAGAACATGAAAAATGAAGATGACAATACCATATGACAAAACCCATAATTTTTGCATATTTACCTCAAAATGTTGTATAGGACTAAAGATTGGTACTAATTATATGAATGTAAAATCTCAGCACGATCGAAATAATATTCTGAAAATCATTCAAAAAGTGATATAAGTAAAAACTTGACAATTATAAAAATTTACTCTATGGTTCTGATGATGCGAACCTCTTTGAATTCTACACGAACAATCAGTATATCAATCATCATTCACAAAATAAATTTAATTCCAATCAGGTATCTTGTTATGGAAATAAAGAGATTGTTTTTTTCAATATTCCAATTGAATATTTTATGGTTCAGATACAGCGATCTTCTTGGACTTTTGCATAAACACTCAGTATATCAAACTACATTCACAAATTGAACTTCATTCGAAACGTATATCTTGTAATGGAAATTTTAAGTTTCTTCTTTTCAATATTCCCATTCAATTTTTTTATGGTTCTGTTTACACTATGGTCACAAAATTTTGCGAGACGTTTACTACGAACATCTTGCATTTGGCTGCATTTTGATTGGTTTTGTCTGGGATATTGAGGAACAAAAAATATAAGTAGCCATACTTTATGGAACACTCTGTACGATTTGGCTGGTTTATGAACAAACCGAAGCATTTCAAGTCTGTAGGACAATCCCTTCGAAAGTTATCGTGCTAACAGACTGCCGGCTCACGAACAGATTTGAATTTGAACAGAGATTCGTCATCAGGGAGTCAAACCCTATGGTTTGAGACCATTTTCGGATCAAAATTCGAAAATTACAGACATTTGGACAAAATGATATAGCACAGATCATAATTCCAAATCATCAGGAATATGGTATGTTGTTTCATATTTGCTCAAAATTCAGTCCCATCACGTATATACCATCAGACTGAAACATACATCACTCATTCTTCACATTGAAAGAATACAAAATATTACTGCAGCTGTATCACGGACAAAACTAATTAACTATCGGACCTGAAAATCACTGAATCCTCAGACCTACAGACCAAATTGCTCTTTGTGGTAGAAAAATTGTATTCGATTACTCTCTCCCCATCATGCCATTTCAGAGGCCATGTAAACAATTCATAAGTGTCTAAATAACAGAGAAGCAATTAAATAAATTACAGCAATGGCCGTAATCTAGGAGTTCATATCGCTACATAATTGACGATGATCGCTGTGATTTCACATTTATCATAAATTTCTAAGTCCATCCAAACAATGATAATTCGGTATTAAGTTAATTAAATACCGTAATGACTTCCGATAAAACCTGACGTAGTTTGTTATCCGTTCATTGGGATTACATAAATTACGAACCTGTTTGAATGGAAAATTGCATCCAAACCTGCTCTGGACAATCATAATAAATTGCCGCTCTGTTTCGAAACCTATTTCATCGGATGTAGTATCATTCGTGCCGTAGAAATGATTTATGCTTCCAGAAATTTAATTTCGCTCATGCCTACCCACAATCTCTGTTTATTATTGTGTGTAAAATAGGTTTCAGACGGACGTCAAACCTAAACCAGGTTCCTTAATTGAGATGGGATAGTTTGGGAAACAGAAGATACCTTGAGTATAATTGAGACACAATCTTAATTGTATTATCTTCATTATTACAAACGTATGATACTAGGGCATTCAATAAATAGTAAGCCTTACGAAGAAATAAGTCTAGTAATTTTTCAACATAGTCTTCTTTCAGCAGGAAACACTCTCAGTCCAATGATTTTGAATAGTAAGGTTTGTAGTGTGCCCAAAATATGAGTCAGTTTTCCATTCCACCTCTTCCACTGTCTCAAATTCCTTTCCATTGAGCCATCTCTCCAAGTTTGGACACAGATAGAAATCGCTTAGGACTCAGTCTGGAGAATACGGATGATGAGGAAGCAATTCAAGGCGTAGTTGGTGAATTTTGGACATCGTTCTCATTAATTTGTGAGCTGGTGCATATGCACAGTAATAGCCACTATTGATTGTTTTTTTCCAGATACTCCATGAACAATATAGGACAGGAATCCAAAAAAGAAGCCATAACATTCCTGGCCGATGCTTGAGTCTTTGTTCGCTGTGGTGCGATTCCACCCAGTCCTACCCATTTTTTGTCGGTTCTTTTGATTTTGGTATGTAGTGGTGGAACCCTGTTTCATCAGTAGTAACTACTCAGAGCTTTGCCACCCTTCCATTGCCAACAGCCAATCGCGGGATTGTGTGGACGCAGCCTTATATCGCAAATTCTACTGGATAAAATCAAACTGTAACGGACTTTAGAAGTATTTTTTAGGAGGTATAGACGGATAGTCTCAACCACTACCGTAAGGTGTCGGTTGCATTCCTCAATTTAAGGACGAGAAGACATAGTAGCTCGGCTAGCAGTTAGACAGAAGAATACATTAGACCTGACTTCGTCTTTTCGGCGCGGATTCAAATTTATTATGCTTCGATATTCGAGACCGTCATAATTATTATACAAAAGTTCTACAGTCGTTTTCATTTCAATATACTAGTTCGAATCAGAATGGAAAAACATAATTATAAAGCTCAATATCTTTAATTCGAAATTAACTATCATTTATCTTCAAACGCATCCATCATGAAAGTAATTTGAATAATTTCAAATCTAAATTTCAATATGAACTGTTTCAAATGAATATTAGTAGTGCTTTTATAATTCAAGATATTCATTGATATCACAGCATACGGAATTTGAATTCGCGCCGAATAGGCCACCGCTCTAGCAATCTCATTGGTTCGGAATAAGTCAGGTCAATGAGCAGAACCACAAAAACTAGCTCTTAGCAGGTGCAAGGTACCACGTTCTTTCTACAAGAGAACAATATGATGAACTGACGAGAAAACTCACCAGACATGAACCCAACTGAAGACTTAGGGGATAACTTAGGGAGAGCAGTATTCAATCGCGAAAACACACCCAAATTTTCATGAATTAAGTTTAGGCGTTTAGGTAAAATGGAAAGACCTGTCTGAAAATTTTAATTGATTACTTGGTACATAAGAGGCGGTATCTGAATAACACCAAAAAAATGAAAGGAGGGAGTCCCTAGATAATTTGAAAAAACAGTTTCCATAAATGTAGGTCCTAAAATGTGTTTATTTCAATATATGGACTGTTGAATATTTATTTAAAAACTGATCAAAAAGTGGTACGCCAGTGAGCTATCTCAAAAACAATAGAATCTTCGGTTAATTTGTGACAAAAAAACTCTTTTGCCTTTTTTCGTGCCGGGCGCCGTTTCTAAGTAAAAAAAGTGGAATTTTAACGTGACGTTTTACTGAAAATGCGCGTTTAGATAGTTCATTTGGTACATAGAAACCCCTTTTTGACTATTCCTACCTATAATTACATAAAAATGGTCCTTCACTGGAAAAAAAGAGTCCAAAAGAATTGTTAGGTATAAATATCTCAGTGGCGTACCACTTTTTTCAGTCAGTTTTTAATAAACACCCTGTATTTTAGAAACAATTCATTTTCAGACCTATGTTTATAGGATTTTTTTCATAAAATGATCAGAGGAATCATCCCTTATTTTTTCGGTGTTATTCAGATACTCGTATGTTCATGTGCGGTCATAATAACTACCAAATTTTATTTTGTTCAAAAGATGAGAAATAACTTATGACGAATGGATTTATGGCCAAAATACTGAAGCATGCTTGTTCTTTATTCAAAATAACGCATGAATAAATATTATCGCACAGAAAACGGTAAAATACCTCGATATCCCCCAACAGTTCGTTACCAAAGGTTGATAAAATAATCAAATTGGCTAACGCTTGATATGACCTTTTGAAACTCCGTGTATCCAATTAAATTAGAAAAGTTATTTAAAAAATATTTGTTCAACGTAAATTTGTTTATTCAGCCCCGGTGCTCTACATCCAGGGGAGTTGAAATGAAACCTCACAAAAAATTTCCCCACAAATTAAGAATCGAAGTGCTTCCCGCATTTTTCATTCCTGTGGAGGTTGGAATTCCGTAGAAATATAAGCTTGATGGAGTAGGACGATGCGAACAAGTTATTTTTGAATTTCTGGAGAATTTTTGAGCTTCATTTTTCATTAACATGTATAAATGTACGATTTTCCTCGTCTGTATTCCAGGCATCTCTATTCATCAAATATATATAAAATATTACATTACCCTTCACGAATTAGCGAAAAATTTACCACACAATGTACATTGTGACGTGAAGACTGTCGAAAAGCACAGCGTTACCAGATTTACAACAAATTCCTTTCCTAATCTGATTTCGCAATGAGAATCATTATATTGTTTATTTTTATGGAGGCGTCAACTTAAAACTGTCGTTATGGATCTTTCGAGTTAATAATAGTTATTCGATAGACTAGGTTAATATAGACTAATGGTAAAGATATTTTAACGCGTGAGCGTAGCGAATAGTTCGAGATCATTAGTCGCTAGATTAGTAACCGAGTTGATTACAAGATTTTTCCGACGATCTCAACATGAATTGTATATAAATTCTTCATTGAAATACATTCTCATTTTGCACAAGACGTACATTGGACATAATGGAATTTCTATGTTTCAGTAGAGTTTTGATATTTCGCGTAGTGCTTATGAATACTTTGTGTACGATTGCCATGAGGATTTCACATTAAAATAGCACAAATTGAACATTGAAATGGGTCATTAATGTTCAATTTCGTACACACTTAAATCATCTTTCATTGTGAAGTCGTCAGAAAAAGTTATTTAATCATCATCTATTAATGATAGCGAACAATGGTCAAGATATTTTAACGCGTTCGCTCTGATGCTAAAAACTTAATAATAGTTCAAGACCTTTACCTTTAGTCGCTTGATTGATGAACGAGTCGATTACAAGATTTTTCCGACGATAACATTATTAATTGAGAATAAATTTAGTTTTGAAATTCAATCTCATTTCTCACAAGACAAACATTTGACTCAACAAAATTTCTATGTTCAATAAAGTTTTGACATTACTCGTATTGCTTCTGAATGCTTTGTGTTCAGTTGCTCATGACGATAACACATTGAAATAGTATTAATCGAACATTTAAATTGGTTGAAGATATTCAATTCCGTACATATTAAAATCTCCTTTTATTTTGAGGTCGACGGAAAAGATTATTTTTCGGCTACCATCCAGGAAGTACCCCCTTTCCGGACACTTTTTCTTCCAGGAAGTAGCCATATTTTATGGAACACCCTGTACGATTTGGCTGGTTAACGAACTCAACCTAGTCATTAGGGAACCGAATTAACTCTGAAAATCTCAAGTATCTAGGACCATCCCTTCGTAAGTTATCGTGCTAACGGCCGGCCGGTTGGACGGACGGCCCCTCGGACAGAATAGAATTTGACCACGAATTCGTCATCGGGGAATCGAACCCTATCGTTTGCGACCATTTTCGGTTCAAAATTCGAAAATAACAGACATTTGGACAGAACGAGAAATACATTATTCTATAAAAAAACAGCAGACTTACTTAATTTTCCATGCATTAACGTCTGTTTAGAAACATCCATTTTTGTCTTCCTTTGCACAAGAAGGAAAGTCACTTTACATTTAGGCAAAGAAAAACATCAGATTTGTTATGATCTGTGTGAGAACGCAAAGGAAATTGTAACATAATTGATCATTTGGTGAATCAGTAATTGGTCAATTTTATCCAAACATACTGAATCCAGAAGTAGGTTTTGCACCTTTATTGGGCTGTTCCGCTCTATTTTTGGAGGTGCGGGACATTAATCTCTATTTATTGGTAGAAGAAGCTCTTTCGCCATAGAAAGAATTTTATTCTCGCTTTTTGTTGCGCAAGCGTGAAAGCGGGAAAACGTCATCGAAATAAGGCCGTGAGGTAGCAATAGGCCTAGGTTTATTGCAGTCAGCAGTATATTTATTCTTATACCATGAAAGGTATAAAGCATTTTGGAATGCAAAAAAAAATTTTTGAATGTATGCTGACCAATTTCAGGCGCAACTTCACTTAGCTTCATTGCACTCGAAGCCAAAATCCGTGGAAAATAGTGAAAATGGAAAAGAAAAAACAAATATTTTGAATATACTGTAATAGGGGCCAAAGACGAAAGCTTTGTAGAACATTATTCATATTTTTGTAAAAAAATTCTTCAGTTTTTCTGCAGTTGCAGTATGTACGTTCTCGCGTCCGTATCTACTAGAGAAAAGAGAAAAATTATGGAATAATACACAAGCCACAGACATTGAAAACTGTGCTCCGTTCATGAATGAATTATCGATTGTTTTTATGATAACATTTCATCATCTTTGTTTTTAAATAGAGTGGAAAAAATGACTGAAATTTGTCAGCCGAAAATGGCTCCGTATGCAATAGGGGGTTAATGAAAGAAATATACGACTAGGTGTGTGGAAAAAGCTGCTTCACGACTCTCGCTTTCTACAGAATAACTCCTTTGAGATTATAGGAAAAGTACAATGGAATTCATTTACTTAACCGATTAGAATTTTCCGAAGAACACATTCCATCACTTTTCCAGAGACTTTACCCATTCCGTATTTATTCAACAAACTTTGTGGCTGAAGCCAAAATCCTGCAAAACAAACCCTCATCGAGAGCAAGAAGCTTTAGTGGATGGAACGTGTTTTTGTTTACAGGAACGAATGGCCGTGGGGAGCTTACTGCTTAATTCGAACATTTTACATCTTAACTATATAACAGATACAACTCTGGCGTTGCCGTAGCTAAACCATTCTCTGCGAATCATCACTTATTTCGCTTTTACACTACTGGAAAAAATTTAAGGATAAAAAAAAATTCCAAATTTTCGGCAATTTTCAACATGCCGTAACTTTGAGTAGAATGGTCGTATAAGAAATTTAAAAAAAGGAAATTGTAGCTCCAAGTGTCTAGTTTTTGGATTAAAACTTCAAAAATTTAAAGTGTCAGTGGTTTTCGATTAATGATAGAAAAATCAGCAACAAAAAAATTCTCAAAATTTTACCACTTTTTTTTTCTTGTCTACGAGCGTGGAAATTTTATTTTTGCATAATCGTCATAATGATAGGATACTTTGTTAATTCAGCTTTAATTTATTTTTTTATTGACCTCAATACGTCCACTTCTCGCCGAGACATCGGTCTTCAAATGGAAAAAGATCCATCTTTTATCCGTTATTAAATAAATAAAAATTTTATTTGTTGGTTTATTTTATTTTTCTATTTTTGAAATTTATGTACTATCTGCAACTAAATTGTGGAAAAAGCTCGAGAAAATTCTTTCTTGCCTTTTTTGAAGATTATGAGCTTCTCAGAGCAAAAAATCCTAATTTTTTTCAAAAATTCAATCGAGTCAAACAAAAAAACGGCTCGCTGGATTGAGTTGACTCTTCGTTAGGTTTTTATCAACATATTGAACTGTGAAAGTCACACTTAACATTATTGGTTTCCTCAACATTTTCGATCCAGCGGTAGATTTTCGGAAAAACCACCAAAAGCCCTTTTTTTGTTGAATTTTTTTAGTGATGCGACATGAAGAAAAAAAATGTCTATGAATAAGCAATGGTTGTTCATTAATCGGAGTTCATTTAAGGTCTCGAAACCCCCCTTCAGTTTTCTGTGCGATCATTGGTTGCTGAGAAATCGAGAATCAAAGACAAATGGATCCTTTTCCATTTGAAGACCGATATCTCGGCGAGAAGTGTACGTATTGAGGTCAATGAAAAAATAAATTGAAGCTGAATTAACAAATTATCCCATCATTATAACGGTTATGCAAAAATAAAATTTCCACGCTCGCAGACAAGAAAAAAAAAAGTGGTAAAATTTTGAGAATTTTTTTGTTGCTGATTTTTCTATCATTACTCCAAAACAACTGAAACTTAAAATTTTTGAAGTTCTAATCCAAGAACTAGACACTTGGAGCTACAATTTTATTTTTTTACATTCCTTGTACGACCATTTCTCTCAAAGTTACGGCATGTTGAAAATGGCCGAAAAAAATTGGAATTTTTTTTGATCCTTTAATTTTTTCCAGTAGTGTAGTTTTCAAGATGTCACGGTTACGTAGCGAATGTCGAAAATAATCGAATCTGCCAGCAAAAACGTACTGGTTACAAAACGTTGTAAATCGCTTATCTCTTGACGGGTAGCAGAGACGAAACTAGATTAAAGGCTAACACACAGAGCGGTTCAACCCGATATGTTACAACAACGACCAGAGCACGGACTTAATACATGAGATTATTAGTTTTCGATCGCGTGATTCTGGAAATTAGGGAGCTATCATTCCACGAGGATGTCTTGTAATTTATCAATTACGTGTAGAAAAGTATCCTCGTCGAGTAGGTTGAATAATTTAAAACCTAGATCAAATATTTGCAAGTATCGGTTCTTGAGTGAGGTATTTTTTTAATTCGATCGAGCTCGTTGACTAGAAAAATGTAAGCAAGACAGATATCTCGGCGAGAAGTGGACGTATTGAGGTCAATAAAAAAATAAATTGATGCTGAATTAACAAAGTATCCCATCATTATAACGATTATGCAATAATGAAATTTCCACCCTCGTAGACAAGAAAAAAAAAGTGGTAAAATTTTGAGAATTTTTTTGTTGCTGATCTTTCTATCATTACTCGAAAACCACTGAAACTTAAAATTTTTGAAGTTGTAATCCAAAAACTAGACACTTGGAGCTACAATTTCCTTTTTTTAAATTCCTTGTACGGCCATTCCTCTCAAAGTAACGGCATGTTGAAATTTGCCGAAAAATTTTGAATTTTTTTTTGATCCTTTAATTTTTTCCAGTAGTGTATTTTGTCGAAGCATATATTTAATCTTGACAGTCGACATACGTTGAACCTATCGTCTCATTTTAGTTTGTTGTTGCTATAATTTCAAGGAATTTATGATATTTTTTCAATCTGAACAAGTAGACTTAAATTTCAGGTGTATGTTTTATATTTTTAAACAACTTAATGAATTAGCTAACTTTCGTTTCAATTTGTGAGTTATTTTATTACCACCTGGTGCTTTTTTGGCATGATGAAGGACAACAAAATTCTGTACTTATATCAGGAAATATAATGTCCGAAATGTCGACAACGTTCATTTGAGTTTAATTTTTCCTTTTATTCCCAATTAAGGTCGACATTTTTTACACTTTGTGCAATCCTATATTTCTGAGTGAATTTTCCAAACCGGTATAACTAAATATTATTCAACGGGATTCAGTTTCGACAAAAGAGAAGAATTTCAAGGTTTAATTTTTTCACTAGTATGATGGCTATTTTGCTATATTTCTTGAAGTTTTCACGCTACTCAACCTGATCTATCGAATCCATACCTAATATGTACTGAAATGAGAGGTTACGTATTATGTGTGAGTATATGGAAAGCCTTCCTTCCTGTAAATCTATTGAACGGATTCAAGCATAAAAGTTTCGTGTCTATCTCATCTTCAGCAAATCCATGCCACATGAACCACTCACGTCCGCGGGGGCTTTAACCCTATACCAAAGATTCAGTTTCAGTTAGTCTTCTTTGACCACCAACAGCTAAAAACCTGTTTCTGTCTTCTTCATATTTAATGTTTCTCGAAGTCCGCAAAATGCAATGCATATTAAATGTTTCCATAACTTATCTCTTATTGTTCGAGACACACATTTAATCGGCAAACAAGATTGTGCGAATCGTCGTTTTACAATTCCAATAAAAGAAGAATGGAGGAAAGTAACCTCTCGAAAGCACTTATTGTTTCTGATCGAGTTTTTGGTTTTAATATTATGGACGATATTCGATTATACACCGAGTCAGGAGCATTATTTTGTGATTCGACAAACAAAATAATGAAAAATTCTAGTACGAACTGTATCTAATATAGGATGTTTCGAAAAAGGTGATCCCTTATCTACGAGATAGGAAACTGAAGAAGAATTTGGGGTTTGTCCAGTACAAAATTTTCGGAGGCCATCCGTATTCAAGATACAAGAAGGAAAGAACGAAGAAAAAAATATACCCATCTTTTGAGATTTTGCCGAAACTACTGACAGAACTGCAATGAAATTTTATACGAATATGTTTTGGAAGCTGATACATTCAATGAATTTGTTCTAATTTCTGACTTTCATAGAGGGCGCTAGTTATATGGTTCGTACCAACTAGTATTGAACATAATTTTTCAATATAAGATTCATTTAGCAAAGTTTCGAGTGAACTTAAACATCACTCAGTTTAACACCGCAAAGATACTCTTGAAAAAGCTCGATAATGTGTACCGTTTTCGAAATATTCTGAAATGATTTGATTCCTATCAAAGAGCGTTTTTCAATGTATTTGTTTCAAGTTCTCAGCACAAACAGAATTGGAGATATTGATAAGTTGAAATAGACCAAGTGTCAATTTAGGCTTAAAACTCGAAAACAAAAGAAGACAGAGCAATGCGGTAAAACGTTCTCCAAAAAAAGATGAACGGAAGCTGCCATCAATTTTTTTATCTGTGAATTCAAAAGAATTGTATTTGAGAAGTCATCATTTCAGACCTCCTGTATAGGGTGGCCAGAATTGGTGATCTCTGAACTACAAATTTTAACCATACAAGCTAGACAAAAATGAATAGCACATCTGTTTTCGTGAAACTCATTTTGCCTTCAAGCGCATTACTCTATTTTCTTTTGTTTTCTAGTTATAAGTCGAAATTGAAATTTGGGGAATTTCTAATTCTGTCATTAGGTTTCTCCGTTCCTGTTCTTGCTTTTAACTTGAAACATAAATATCGTACAGAAATTTTTTTTATAGGAATCTGGTGGATCTAATTTTTGCTGAGGGTTGCCTCGAAATTTTTTTTTATGAAAATAATAATTTATATCTACTTAAAAAAATCACCGTTTTCCTGTCGTTTCAAAAATATTCAACATGTCATATATATGACATGCACAAGCAGGAGCCGAGATAATGACCAAAAAAGAAATTTACCAAATTTCGGCTTATTGCTCGAAAACAAAAAACGATAGCAATGAGGTCAATGGTGAAGTGAGTTTCTCGAAAAGACCACACTAATGTGCTTTCCATTTTCATCTATCTTGTACGGTTAAGACGTTGTAGTTTTGGGACCACCAATTCTGGTCGCCCTGTATATACCTCGATGCTCAGTTCGGCCATATCTGAAAACGGAAACAACAAGAACAGCTGTTTTCTAATCACTTCTCTTAATAGTAGATAGTACATAAAGGACCCCGCACATTTTGTATGAGAATTGGCTCCCGGTGGATTTGGCTGAAAATTTGATATGATGTTCTACTAATCCTTCTGATCAAATATCTCTACAGTCACGAAGCTGAAAAATGCATACTTCTAGAAGTTTTTAGCGATTTTTTGTATCCATTATGGCTTACGTATTACCGTTCACACAGAAATGTTTGAAAATATTTCGTGATTATTGAGAGCAGATTCTGTCAATTCGAAATATTTTCAAACCTTTCTGTGTGAACGGTAATACGTAAGCCATAATGGATACAAAAAATTGCTAAAAACTCCTAGAAGTATGCATTTTTCAGCTTCGTGACTGTGGAGACATTTGATCAGAAGGATTAGTAGAACATCATATCAAATTTTCAGCCAAATCCACCGGGAGCCAATTCCCATAATACGTAAGCCATAATGGATACAAAAAATCGCTAAAAATCCTAGAAGTATGCATTTTTCAGCTTCGTGACTGTTTAGACATTTGATCAGAAGGATCAGTAGAAGATCATATCAAATTTTCAGCCAAATCCACCGGGAGCCAATTCCCATACAAAATGTGCGGGGTCCTTTCAAAAAAAGAAAAATAAAAGAAACTAACAAATAAAACTTTCATTAATTTAATAACGGATAAAAACTGGATCCTTTTTCATTTGAAGACCGATATCTCGGCGAGAAGTGAACGTATTGAGGTCAATAAAAAATAAATTAAAGCTGAATTAACAAAGTATCCTGTCATTATAACGATTATGCAAACATAAAATTTCCACGCTCGTAGACAAGAAAAAAAAAGTGGTAAAATTTTAAGAATTTTTTTGTTGCTGATTTCACTATCATTACTCGAAAACCACTGAAACTTAAAATTTTTGTTCTAATCCAAAAACTAGACACTTGGAGCTACAATTTCCTCTTTTCAAATTTCTTGTACGACCATTCCTCTCAAAGTTACGGCATGTTGAAAATTGCCGAAAGATTTTGAGTTTTTTTTTTATCCTTTAATTTTTTTCAGTAGTGTATTTTCCTTTTAGATGCAAATAAATAAATATCAAACGGCAAAAGCGGCGAAACAACTGTTCTTTGTTCAACGTATCAACCGAGATTTCACTCCATTATATTTAGTGTGTGTAAGTTTTCGAGGAATAATTAATTATGAAGAGTTCAAATCGTGCAAACAAGATGAACTTTCCAGATAAAAAAGCATTGGGAAGTTATGTGAAAAGTTGCGAAGAAGTTTAATATGATAGATCCCAGAGGGCGCATCAGTTGTGAAAATTATCGTGTTCCAACGATGCTTTGAAACAATATCGATTTTCCTGAGAAAAGAAGGATATATCTGCAGTTTTCCCCGAGATAAAACATCATGTATTGACAAGAGAAATTCCCCAGCAGCAAATGATGTATAGCCAGAGGTTTCATCCATTCTCTCCGCCCAATTTATAATGCAAGAAAAGGCGAATGAAACCTTCCAACGCGTTGTGTAAACGACCCCGTCTACGAAATTATGTGTTCTTCCTTCTTCCAATTTTCCGATGATGAACGATTCAATTCTACTAACCAATTTGATCGGGTCTGGAGCTCATCATCCATTAACTTTCGTATTTATACAAGCAATCGATTAAAATGCCGGGCAGAAAAGAAACCTTCTAAAATAAATTAGTTTGAATCTGGCAGACAGTGGAGTCATTGCAGAAATTAGCCTCCGAGGCCTAGTTTCATGGTTCGTATAACATAATTGAATCCACAAAGAGATTGTATATGATGGTTTTCATCGAAATGGATTGTGGAAAACCTGAAGAAGTTATAGATCTGAGAATATGGAGAGGAATCCAGTAGAGTATTCGATTAAATTTACATAAACAAGGTTGTAAGTTAATATTAGAGCTTGGTAGTCGAGTTTTTCCCCTAGTTTCTCCAAGCTAATCCAAAATCGTAATTATAACCTCTGTATCACTTGTGTTTTTGGATGATAGATACAAATTTTTCGAAAATAAGGGGTCTTTATGAATGATTGTAACGTCGTAGGTTGCTTTGGAAAATTCTCATCTTATCGTTTCTTACGAAGTCTACAAATTTTCGATTCCAGTCACATTATACAATTTCTTTCGGAATGGCCAACCCAAACTCACAGTACCGTTTGTTTAAATCTTAAGTTGACATCAAAATATGAATATTTATAACAGTCCAACGCCAACTGCGCTGTTATAACCATTCATAGAGACCCTGTACCACTTTTAACTATGCTTTGAACCTTTATTTGAACTCTATTGCTGCTTTCTTTCATAAATATTTCAATGGTATAATTGAATCGATCATTTCGAATATATGATATTTCATATTTATGTCATGTGGGTTAGAGTGTCGAAAGCTTATTTTGTTCTTCGATTTTTCTGTTGATTCAAAAAACGTAGTACATGTCATTATTTACAGATATGTTCTATTGAGAACATTTTCATAAAAGTCAGATGCTGTTGCTTGCTTGTTTAATCATATTTCCAATTCAAACATCTATCAGTTCTATACTTCCGGTTCGTGAATAATAGTATATTATGCAACAAACATATAATGATAGCTATTATGCACGAGGTTAAGTTTAGGCCATGTGTCGTAGTCGAGTTGCCTAAATCACCGAGCGAATAACAACCATTTTACGCGAGTAACGTACTATAATACTTTATTCACGACTACAGAATATATCTCTTGAAGACTATGATATTTGGCGACCGCGACAAGACCCTTCTATGACAAGCGTGGAAAGAGTCGAGTTGACACATGAGAAATTTTGGAGAACTGGGGCCTATTGCACAAAATACTTTGCAACTTTTCAAACCGCATTTTGCATTCTGAGAAATTTCAAAATTGAAAATTAGTTTTGTTGCAAAACATTTTTTCCAACACATAATTTCTGCGTAATACTTTTCACTACGCACTTGACTTTTTGCATTGTATTTTTCCATTATGAATGCGTTTGGTGCAACTCAATTCATTTGAAAAGTGAAAAGCGCAAAGTATTCGGTGCAATAGGTCCCTGGTCATTATATATTTTGTAATACAAATGCCAAGAACGACAACGAACGAATGTTCTATGCAGAAGAAGGGGTTGAAGTTTTACTTTCTTCTTATTCTTGTGAAATATAGACTGTTTTCTGTAATTACAATGCGTCTACCTGAACAGCTTGCCCGTATATCATCTCTTAAATTCAAATAATAATAATTTCTAATAATTATGAACAAAATATTGCGTTTCGAGCAGGTCAGGAATTAATACTTTTTATTTGGTCCTATTAAACATGTTATTTCTACTTCTGGATATTTTCACAGAACTGGAGCATTTTTTTCTGCATATTTTGCGTTATTCTATGATTTTCCCCTGATATTCCATGCCATTCTTACTGCATCCATTGATATGACAACAGTTTTTTTCGATAACCTCAAACTTTCGTTTTTGATAAGTAATCAGACGATCACTGCTGTGAATATATTCGAGATTATATGTGATAAATCAAATAATAGGACTTCCATGTAACCTCTCTACTGATTTGAAACTCGCAATCATTATGACTACACCTGTAAAATATGCTGATTGAAATGCATCCTCAGCCATCTCCTCGCGCGCATAACCTCAATCTCCATCACTTATCGTTCCACAGCCATCTTCTATTGGAGCAACGGAAATAAAATTCGTTCGAGAGTGGAATTTTGCTCACGTAGTTCACGTATCATTGGTAAATCTGTGAAGGGGAAAAGCATTGGAATTACATCTGACAACTCCAAACACACAACCTATTTCGCAATAGATAAATTACCCGGCGATAAAAATCGAAAGAAGTTCACTTGTAGGCTCGACGCGTACGCGAAAGTCCTGCAGCACGAGGTCCCCTGGCTCCGTCAGTTATTTCTAAATCAGAAAATTACCTGAAGTGTCGCAGCAGTCCCGTGCCATTTCAGAGGCGTAGGGGAAATCCAGCAAAGGTCGAATAAAAGTCGACCCTCTCTAACGAAGGTTGATTATTCACTCATTCAAATATAATGGATCTCCTTTTTTTATCCGTATTTATCTGCTCCTTCGAAATTAGGAATTCAATATTCAACTACTTACAACGTAACTTATAGTAACTAACTAGTGAGTCCAGACTTCTACCTCTTTATGCAGATTACAGATTACATTATTTTATATACACAACATAAGGAGAAGTATACCTTACATTCAGACGTACTTACATACCTACAACACTAGAAATAAATTGCTCATTAGGAAGGAATTTCTAAGTGTCCGTGAAGTTAGCACCCACTTTTTCGAAAATGAAAAAAATTTTTCTTGCATTCGTTAGTAACTCGTTAGTAACTATTTGTAACATCAAAATTTTCGTTTGTACCTCAAAGGAACTGGTGGAAAAACACCGCATTCCGCTAGGTGCTAACTTCACGGGCACCCACATTTTCGAAAATTAAAAAAAAAATTATTGCATTCGTTAGTTAATCGTTAGTAACTATTTGTAACGTAAAAAGTTTTGTTTGTAACATTACCTGTCATGAGAAAATTACACCCCTAAAATGCGAAGTTAGCACCCACTTTTTCGGAAATGAGAAAGATTTTTTTTGCATTCGTTAGTAACACGTTAGTAACTATTTGTAACTCAAAAATTTTCGTTTGTAACCTAACCTGTAATGGTAAAATCACACCCCTAAAATGCGAAGTTAGCACCCACTTTTTCGAAAATAAAAAAATTTTTTTTGCATTCAATAGTAAGTCGTTAGTAACTATTTGTAACATCAAAATTTTTGTTTGTACCTCAAAGGAACTGGTGAAATAATACCGCATTTCACTGGGTGCTTACATTACGGGCACCCACATCTTCGAAAATTAAAAAAATGGTTGCTTTCGTTAGTAACTCGTTAGTAACTATTTGTAACGTAAAACATTTGTTTGTAACCTTACCTGTCATGAGAAAATTACACCCCTAAAATGCGAAGTTAGCACCCACTTTTTCGAAAATGAGAAAGATTTTTTTGTATTCGTTAGTAACACGTTAGTAACGATTTGTAACTCTAAAATTTTCTGTTGTAACCTAACCTGTAATGGAAAAATCACACCCCTAAAATGCGAAGTTAGCACCCATTTTTTCGAAAATAAGAAAATTTTTTTTTGCATTCAATAGTAAGTCGTTAGTAACTATTTGTAACATCAAAATGTTTGTTTGTACCTCAAAGTAACGGGTGAAAATACACCGCATTCCGCTGGGTGCTAACTTCACGGGCACCCACATCTTCGAAAATTAAAAAAAAATTGTTGCATTCGTTAGTAACTCGTTAGTAACTATTTTCAACAGAAAAATTTCCGTTTGTAACCTAACCTGTAATGAAAAAATGACACCCTCAAAATGTCATATTAGCATCCACATGATGGATTTCAGGTTGAACTAAACCCTAAAACGAAATTGACGACTTTCCAAAAATCTTGATATCTGCTAGAAGACGGCACCTCTTCTTTTAAATGTTAAACTGTTTATGAATTAATTAGTAGTTATGTGATTTATTAATTTCAGACAAGTTATATATTTGTATACTCTAGATTTTACCAATCCATAAGTAACTTTCGATATCTCATAAAATGTTGTATGTTCATACATTCATGAGATAACTTGCATTATATTTTAACAAAAAATATATTTCCAAAACAAAAATAAATTTTTTACTACATATTATAATTAAATACTTTACAATAGTAGGTGGACATCAAGCCCCATTGTTTTTGGTACAAGCTTAATTTTTTTAGTCATAACATCATATAACTCCAAAGCCCCATCATTTCTACGACATACAGCAACGTAGTGTCCTAAACCATTTCTAGTAGAAGACTTCTGGTATGTTACAAGACCACGTAAAAAAAATGATGTTCACCACATTGAAATTTGTGAGGCAAATCCTCCAACTTCAAATTTTCAGCTTCACTGGTGTCAATGAAAATATGACTGCTGAACTCATTTTCTATGGTGAGTGCATCAGAACAAATCCTGCAATTGAACCATTGCTGAAGCGATGCCATAAACGCACTTTCAAAGTTGTTATAATTGGATCCTAGCTGAATCGTCTTATATAGGTGGGTAAACGTTTTCTGATAGGAGCATTTCATGCAATTTTGCTTCTGTAATAAGCTATATAATCCCTGTCCAATTTTTTGTAGGGCAGATATAATATTGTCTTGACAATCGACTTTGGTGATTCCGCTGTTTACCGCGAGCTTTTGTTGCTAGTAGATCTCACTCAGAAAGACCGCTCTTTCTTTATAAAATTGGGATCCCGTTTTTGTGTTACTAATAGTTACTAACGAGTTACTAACGAATGCAAAAAAAATCTTCTTCATTTTCGAAAAAGTGGGTGCTAACTTCGCATTTTTGGGGTGTAATTTTCTCATGCCAAGTAAGGTTACAAACAAAATTTTTTGCGTTACAAATGGTTACTAACGAGTTACTAACGAATGCAACAAAATTTCTTTTAATTGTCGAAAATGTGGTTGCTCGTGAAGTTAGCACCTAGCGGAATGCGGTGTATTTTCACCAATTCCTTTGAGATACAAACAAAAATTTTTATGTTACAAATGGTTACTAACGAGTTACTAACGAATGCAACAATTTTTTTTAATTTTCGAAAATGTGGGTGCCCGTGAAGTTAGCACCCAGCGGAATGCGGTGTATTTTCACCCGTTACGTTGAGGTACAAATAAAAATTTTGATGTTACAAATAGTTACTAACGACTTACTATTGAATACAAAAAATTTTTTTTCATTTTCGAAAAAGTGGGTGCTAACTTCGCATTTTAGGGGTGTTATTTTACCATTACAGGTTAGGTTACAAACGAAAATTTTTGAGTTACAAATAGTTACTAACGTGTTACTAACGAATGCAAAAAAAATCTTTCTCATTTTCGAAAAAGTGGGTGCTAACTTTGCATTTTAGGGGTGTAATTTTCTCATGACAGGTAAGGTTACAAACAAAATTTTTTACGTTACAAATAGTTACTAACGAGTAACTAACGAATGCAATATTTTTTTTTTAATTTTCGAAAATGTGGGTGCCCGTGAAGTTAGCACCCAGCGGAATGCGGTGTTTTTCCACCAGTTCCTTTGAGGTACAAACGAAAATTTTGATGTTACAAATAGTTACTAACGAGTTACTAACGAATGCAAGAAAAATTTTTTTCATTTTCGAAAAAGTGGGTGCTAACTTCACGGACACAATTTCTAAGACTGGGTAAATCTTAGCAGGCCCCTGGATTCCGTGCGGAATTTTTAAACTTGACACTAGATGAGACTGAATTTGTATGATCCGGTTCTGAAACTATTCTTTTAAATATCTTTCTGTAATCTTTATTTTTAAATTAATTGTCTATGACGTTTGAAAACAACGTTTCATTCGTATAATCACCAATAAATCTCTCTGTTCGATATTTTCAGTGGACTGTAGATTTTTTTGGGACTGAACTCACCAGAGGCTTCTTCTTCTATTCTGCGCCCGAAGAACACCATTCACTCGCAGACACACAATCTTTAAGTAGAGATAACGTCCGATCGGTTTCACGGCGCACTTGTAAGCGTGAAAATAGTTTTCCTTGCGTATAATACGCGAATTAGAGTTTAAATAATTTGAGAATATGATTTCACTGTCTTCACAGTTTGAAGCGGCGAATTTTATTTATTTACGTGTTGACACTTAGAGTTTTCAACGGAGATTGTCCGTTTCTGTTCAGCCCCATATGGTCCATATGAAAAATGACCCGTGCAGGAAATCGCGAACATAAACAATTATATACCGGGCGGCGCATGAAGTTGCTCCTTCATCCAAAATAAAAGGATAGGGACGAAACACTCTCTCTCTCATTTTTTTCGAGTAAATCAATGAAACGGTAGATCAGATAATAGATCGGTTGAACCGAAATATAAATTCAATCTTGAAATGTAACATGAAATCAATTACCGCATTGATGAATCGATAAGTTGTTAAATATTTATTTATGATATATATGTGAAAGAACGCAATTTCCTCTTTGAAGTTTGAAGATTCATGCCTGACGGCCGACCGTAATCACGATAACTTTCGAAAGGAATCACAGTAGCAATACCTACCTTGTATACTTCGGGGACCGGTTTTCACTCGAATTAATTCAGAAGAAGGCATCTAGAATATCGATTGAAATATATTCTGGGAGGATTCTGTATTTCTTAAAAACATTATAGGTTTACACCCCAGATCTAAAACAGAAATAATTCGAAAATTTTTATTTGAGATGAAGTGCTCCTGCGAGAATCTTTGCACTTATTTGTCAGGAGCAAATTTGTATTGAAAAAATTGTTGCTTAACAGTAAAACTGAAAAAAGAATTAAATGAAAAGGACAACTTTCAATGTCAATCAGATTGCAATTTAAAAAAAACACAATTCTGAAGATTTTACAAGTTTGTCTGAGGAAGGTGGCTGATATAGACACCGAAACGTTAATTTAATTCTTTATTCAGTTTTACTGTTAGGCAACAATTTTCTCAAGACCAATTTGCTCCTGATAAATAAGTGCGAAGATTCTCGCAGGAGCACTTCATCTCAATTAAATTTTTTTAAATTATTTCTGTTTCAGAGACTGGGAGTGGAAACCTATACAGTTTTTAAGAAAGGCATCTAGGAGTTTGTTGTAAAAGGACCGTCCTACGGCGGGATATCGCCGCATATAGTTAAATTTTAGTTAATGGTGGACTAAAGATTAGTATTGATTTAGCGAAGTATCAATTCAGTCATGCACTATCATATTTTATGTACAGTAAGCTTTTTTTGCAACAACAACATTTGTGTATCAGACATTATTATATATTCGGTTGAAAACATCCTCAAGACGTTGTCCGATACCCATTTGCCAGTGCCTAGTTCTAGTTCCCTTAGGTCGTTTATTATCGTGTCCTATTGTATTTTTTAACATATCAACATTTTATGAGTAATCTGGAGGGCCATCATTTGTTTAAGAGTATCGTTCTCTCAGGTTAATTGCTCACTCTACAGCAAATCAACTTTACCTGCCCAGCCCGCTGGTCTTCTAATCTACACAAAAATTGCAAAATACTTCAATTATTTTATAGAAAGTTATGAGATCCAAGAAAATATTGGAAAAAATTGGAATTCTACATCATTTGGAGTAAATTATGAATAATATTGACTTCGTTTTTAAACGTTAACTGAATTTTCCGCCGACCTCGAAATAAAAAGTTACTTCAATTTGTACTGAATTGAACATCAATGGCCTATTTTAATGCTCAAAATTTTGCTATTTTAATGTAAAATCCTCATCACAAACTTACACAAAGTATTCAGTATCACTACAGGGAATGTCAAATTTCTACTGCAACAAAAAACATAAAAATTCCATAATGTCAAATGTATGTCTTGTGCAAGATGCGAATTCATTCCAATTAAGAAGTTATTCACAATTCCTGTTGATATCGTCGGAACAATCTTGTAATCAACTCGGTTATTAATCTAGCTACTAAGGGTCTCGAACTATTAACGCGTTCGGTCCGCTCGCGCCTTAAAATATCTTGATCATAGTGGCCGTCTTTAATAACCTAGTTGATTAAATAACTATTATTGTTAACCCTTCTTTTATGAGACTGTTAAGATAAACGTCCGCCACTGTGATGCGGCATTATCGCGCACGCAAAGACAACCGAGTACGGTTGGACGCACACACCGATACGGGTCTAATTACGAAATTGATTCGAAGCCAAATTACGATCGCCGGGTGTGGGTTCGAATCCCGACGGTGTACGGCTTTATTAGATCGTTGCCGAATCGTGTACAAATCTGATTATGACGACTGGCATGTGTGTGAGAGTATTATCAATGATTTATCGGAATATCGGTCACAATAAGGAGTGATTAGCGTACCGGATTTTTTAGGGTGTTTGCTACGGCGATATAAAAATTTGTTAATTGACAGATTTTAACTTTCAGTCGAAACTTTCTTGGTCGTATTCTGCTTTTCATTTGTAAGTTACGATACTGTAGCGTACCATTGATGTAACTGACCATAAATAATGTATTCTGAAATTGTTCTCAGGGCCGTTCGTAGCAGGGGTGCAGCGCGTTCCCTGCACGCGGGCGGCAGCCAGTCCGGTCCCTTTCTTTTTACATAGTCAAAAAATTGACTTGAACTATATATTCTATGATAAAACTTCTGGGAGCGTTGAAAACTGTGTAAGTTATTGAAGGCGGCATGTCAAAAATTTCAATTGGGGTCTACAGGAGCTAATGAACTCATAACATACACCTATGTGAATCTATAGATCAATTGTTTATAGAGAAAACGGATAAACTAGTACGTATGGGCTGTTTGTGAATTTTTTAAAATTGTGATTCAGCATTTAAACCGTAACTGGTATGGTGGGGTCCACCAGATCCCCAAGATTATGATGCCATCCACTACAGTACCTTCCATTAAATGTCTCTTGCGTAGTTCAGAGTAACGATCCTATTCATGTTACGATTCAGCACGAATCTGCTGTAAATTTTTTTTGGGTTGGGTAATACTAGACCCCATCTTACCAATAGGTTATTATTCTGTAATCGAAGTCATGTCGCTTTGGATGTTGGGATATCAAGTTTTGCACGGAAGCGAATGTGAACGAATGATCCAATCGTTTCCCTCCATATGAAAGAGGAAAAGAAAATAAGTAGGTATCTTCCTAAGATTCTAAAACAGAATATTCTTTCAATTCTTAGAAGCTGAAGTAATCTGATCGAATACATCAGAAAAGGGGGGTCAGATGCGCTAAATGTTCACATAGGCAAGACATAAAGACTTGGTAACATGTGCCGTTTTCCATTTTGCAGTATGGCACATGTGGATGAAGCATCTGAGAAGACTGCTAAGAAAAACTCTTTTAGTTTTTTATTAAATATCACAAAAATTTTGTTTTATTCAGTTGTTCATCAAGATAAGAATATATGTTTTATGCTTTGAATCTTCAGAAACAAATATCATTTGAATTTCTTTCGAAATATGTTAAATCCGAATTTTGACATTTTTTAGCTCTTTCCGCGTCCAGATTCATTTATTTCGAACAAAATAAGTAATCAATCTCTGATGTCATGAGCACGGTTCATTTTTTTCAGTTGGTTGCTAAAGTCCAGTAGCAGGTTTTGGTATATTAATTTTTTCAAAAACTTTATGCAATAAGACTTCGTTGAAACATTATACTGTACATTGCTTCACAACAAGTGCTTCCTATTTTTCGCTAACTTCTTGGACCAAATACACATCAACCAGTCGATTCCAGACAATCGAAAACAGCAATCTGAAAAAAAGCCTGTGATTGGTCGGCATGTTGAGCAAATAAATGTAGGTTCAATTTAAACATCTGTTTATTTGCCAGATTAAATCAGTCATTGACGGATTTTCAGTTCATCGTAGTGGCACTAATACGCTGTCGTAGTTTACTGAAGCTGCGAAAAAATTAGATAAAACACTTCAATTTTATTTGAAATTTTCAATCAATTATTCGGAAATTGTGGTATAATTGCAATATTCTTCAAGTAAGTACTTTTGAGGCAGATATCAGGTTCACCTCTTCTCTTAACTTCTTCTCAGACAGGATTGAAATTAAAAAGTATAAACTATTAAAAATTCAGAAAAACATAGTTCTGATGACATGGTAGGGGGTACTAATAGCCTCAATAATGTTGAGCATCTTGTTCTCCTATACTACGATGAAGAAAGTGAGAGCAAATTAAAATAAATTCAATCCTCGTTATCAGGATTGTAGGAGGGTTTTATTCTTGTTGGCAGGGACATCCATAAGAATAAATCTGAGTTATCGTTGAAAAGTAGGCGTTGCTTGCTGGTTATGATATGGATAGCGAGGTGGTCGATATCATGAACAATGAAGGATTTCGTTGAATTACGAAATGATAGATGTTTATAAGGGGTTTTCCAATAAGGACTTGACAACTTCTTTTCGAAATAAAAAGCCAACCATTTGAGATATATCAAGAACTTTATTATCGGGTTGAAGTACAATCAAAACATTTATGAATGGATCTCGACTTCCTTCATATGGCCACCGCGGGCACGTTTGCAGCGGTCGATTCGTTGGACCCAATTTTCGATGACTCTGCCACATATTTCGGCCGAAACGGCAGCTATTTGGAATTGGAATTGACTGATTTGGATCATTTGCTACGGATGTAACAACGGCAGCGATACTTTCTACACTTCGACCAAATCGTTGTCTCACTGACACGGCAACATCACACAACGAATATGTAGACTCAAATTTTTGCACTAAACTTGTTATTGCCTGTCTACTAGGGCGAGAATTACGACCGAAAATCGGAGTTAACGCTCTTAAAGTAGCGGTCACCGACTCCGAATTTCTATAGTAAATTTTTATAATTTGCAGACGTTGTTCGTTCGTGTACTTCACCATGATGAAAATGTTGAGTTTACTGTGCAAATTGGCAATGACTGTTTTATGATTAGTGAAAGGGTGCATTCACAAATTGAATTCAAAGTTGTCAAGTCCCTATTGGAAAACCCTTTAGCTATCATTATCAGCAATAAACCAGCAACCAAATCATATTGGTTCGGTCAATTATGTCAGGCACAAAAGATTGAATCGGAAAAATATTGTGAAGGTCCTTCTTGCTTGATACTGATACTATGAAATTAGAACCCTGTTACAACATCAAATGACATATTATTTTCAACTCATCAATAGCTTCTCACCAGCCTTTCTAATATTTGTCGCTTTTGTCCAAAATTTCCAAGGGGTTGGCTGAGAAAGTTTTGTTATTAGGAAATACCCATTTTTAATTTCATACGAGCAATCACCTCCTAGATTTTGTCGCATGGAATTGGAAACACCCAGAACAGGGTGTACTCAAACAGGATATTCTTGAGGAAAATTAAATGGGTTCTCCTTTTTATTTTTGTGGAATTCCCCATTTCGGAATTGTAGACCTCTGAATTTGGTCACCATAAATCGTTTCATCCATACTGATATTATAAATGCGAAAGTAACTCTGTCTGTCTGTCTGTACTCTTTCACGCCTAAACGGCTGAACGGATTTTGATGAAATTTGGTATGGTGATAGATGATAACCTAGAAATGGTCATTGGCTATAAATAATCACGCCATCGTTCTTAGGGGGTAGGCAGATATCTAAATTGAGTTAGTGATTTTTAGTCGTTTTTGTTGGGACTTTTGCTCTTTCACGTTTAAACGGCTGAACAGATTTTGATGAAATTTAGTAAGGTAATAGATGGTTACCTAAAAACGGATATAAGATCAAAGTGATCACGTCATTGTACTTAGGGGGTAGGAAGTAGGCAGAAAACTGAATTGAGTTAGTGATTTTTTTTTCGATCAGATCAATACTTCATGTTTTATAAGCAAAATTTTGGATTTTTTTGGCTATTTTTCGCTTCTCAAAAAAAACCTAAGATGATTCAGGAGTGGAATTTATCATGAAAAACATGCAGAAACTACCTATTGCGTGACTGCACAGTCAGATTTCAGGTAGTATTTTTGTCACGAAATCGACCTTTCGATAGCTCTATTGCTTGGTCTATTTGAGGAGAACGATATAGCACTCCTATAAGTAGAAGCAAACGGGCAAAACTGAAAAATAGGGATCCCTAATTTTCTTCAAGACTGCCCTGTTATATTTTGTTACATATTATTCGGCAACAACTGTATATCCTTTTCTTTTAATTGGACCATTTAATTTCATCGGCATGAAATTGACCCTCAGGTCAAAAACCTCATAATCGAATAGAAAATAATACTCTCAACGAACAAGATCATACCATCTGAATATACAAGTTCAACCCCAAACGGATAATAAAGAAAACTTCACTGTTCTCATGTTGCCGAACCTTTCTGTTTGTTTCCCTTTGTTGACGTCGTCATTAAAAGTTATTTCCGGAGAAAACTACTCGTTAGGCTGCGTTTCCGGATCAGGGGAGGCTAAGATTGTCTTACTTTTCTTCGAGCGGGGAAGTCGTTGATTTTCATCGTACGAACAGGTCGTCTCAGCGAGTTCTGGCTCTTTTGGGGCGGCACAAACCACAAGGACGGATCGGATGCTTGAGGAAAAGTTACTTGCGGTTGAAATTCGCCTGATTTTTGAAGAACTAGTATTGTGTAGGTATTTTAGAATTGTGCGGGTCACCGATGCGAAGCCGGTTGTCGTTTGTTTGCTCTTTGCTTTGTCTGCTACGGGCATAGTTTGATTCTTTTAGTTCTATGCGGGACTTTTCTATTTGACGCTGCATCACTTCTAAATTAACGCCAAATTATTATATATAAATATTATATATAATTTGGCGTTCTTATTGGTTCATTCTGTGGAGGAATTCTTTAGTTAGTCGGTTAAGTAAAAGGCCCCAGTAGGTAGCTTAAGGTTCAAATGAGGATGAAAAATTAAAGAGAGGGTGAAGTTCTTAGGCTTGTTAACACCAAACTGTTAGTATTACTGACAGTTTACGCTCAGCTTTTATGAGGTTTCAAAAAACTAAAATTCTATGTGGAAGAAGTCAAAGAATTATAACCGTGTAACTCTAAGCGTACTATTTTATTCCATGATTCAAAGACATTTCATTAAGGAAATCTGAAATGAAAGGAAACATTGAAAAATATTTCATATTACAGAAATATTTCTTCTGAGTTAATGGATAAAAAACCCTTTAATGGGGTAGAAAAAGCACTAAAACTCTTTACGTTATGAATAAGTCATTAAACTTTTTTTCCGCCGACCTCGAAATAAAAGGCGATTTCAGTGAGCACGAAATAGAACATTAATGACCCATTTTAATGCTCAATTAATGCTATATTTTAATGTGCAATCTTTAGGGCAACCGTACATAAAGTATTCAGAAGCACTACGAGAAATGTCAAAACTCTACTGGAACATAGAATCATAGAAATTCCATTATGTCAAATATACCTATGTCTTGTGCAAAATGAGAATGTATTTCAATTAAGACACATTGAATTTAATCAATAAAGATATACTTCAAATTCGTAGATTTTTAGAAGTTACATTCCACTGTGATCTTGAGTTCTATTGTGCCCCATAATTTTTTCGGTGCTAATGCTCGGCCTCTTGTTACAGAACTTCAGTCCAGGACATTCTTTAAGCAGGCTCGATATGACCAGTCATTCTGTAACTGAGTGAACAGCAGTATTCTTCTCTTCTCTACAGAACCTTCACTTGTCTTGCTTCTGTTGAGCCTTTTCTCATCTTCTACTTCCTTAGGCAACAATGTCCTGCTAGAAAGCCAGTGACAATGCGTAACTCATTTCGGCGAGGATCCAAATACACTTTGGAACTTTTCAAATATAGTCCAGTCAATTTGTGCTCACAAGAACCCCTAGCAGGAAAGTTCTGGGGTAGTTTCGATTTTTTCGATTTTTTATGTTTTTTGGGGTTGTGAATCCGAATCTGAGGTTTGCTAACAAAATTTCGTGAGGGAACATAGTTGATAGTTGATAGTTTACAGAGGGGTTACAGTCCACTGCGACCTTAAGGTCTATTGTGCCCCCTTACAGAGCTGTTCTGGCCAAAAACCTTCACAGCTCGCCTTCCAGTTCCAGAGATCTAATGAAATCTAGTAACTGTGAAGACTTCAACGAGGCTAGTTCCTCACTCTTACAAGTTTCTTGCCCAAGGCATTTCCTCCTCAGGCTCGTAATGCCGAGACATTCCGTGACTAGGTGAAAGGGGGTTTCTTCCTCCTCCCCACAGAACCTACACTCGTCAGTGTCCGACAATCCCATCCTCAACAGGTGCTTCCTAAGGCGACAATGTCCTGTAAGAAAGCCAGTGAGGAGGTGCAATTGCTTCTTACCAAGATCCAGATATCTTTTGGATCCCGCTGTCTCGAAGTTCCGAAGGAACTTAGTGGAATGATCCATCCCTGGGAGATTCCGCCAGAGCTTTTCCCTCTCGGCTTTCTCCTTCTCCAGAAACTCCTTCTTATAGGTACATTTAGATATACCACAGAAGGGTTCTGGGCCAAAGAGGGACATTTGTGCGCCCTCTTTGGCGAGTGTATTGGCCTCTTCGTTTCCTTCGATTCCCGAGTGGCCGGGAACCCAGATTAAAAAGACCTTATTTTTCTTGCCTACCTCGTTGAGTTTGTTCCGGCACTCCCAGATCATCTTAGAATCGATGACGTAGGAGCTCAGTGCTTTAATAGCAGCTTGACTATCTGAGTGTATGGCTATATCACACTTCTGATAGTTTCTTTCTAGATTTATATCTAGACATCTTTCAATAGCTAAGATCTCCGCTTGAAAGACGCTCATATAGGAGCCCAGCGACAGTGCACACTTGGTGCTTGGCCCGTATATCCCGGCGCCTGCTCCTGTAGAGGTTTTGGAACCATCTGTATACCATTTTACGGTATTTTCTTTGAGATTATAGTCGGTGTATTCCCGTTTCCAATCATCTCTTTTACTTAGCAATGTCATGAAGTTTTTCTCAGTGATTACTTTCTTAATCATTGCATCACTAGGGAGATTCGCAGATGAGATGTAGTTATTCAGAGAGAACCAGACTCTTTGATTCTTTATTCTCTCATTACCTGCACCTTCCTTAGATATTCTGAGAATAGCCTCATGGGCTACCCTATCAACCACTAGATGTAGAGGTGTGAGGTCCGTAATGACCTCTAGTGCCCTAGTTGGACACGTTCTCATAGCTCCAGTGATGCACACACAGGCAAGCCTCTGTACTTTATCGAGCCTTTTCCTCGTACTCACCTGACTTGCCTTGGCAAACCAGGCTACTGCCCCATATGTGATTATAGGTCTCACAATCATGACGTACATCCATCGCAGTATTTTTGGGTTACAACCCCAATTTTTGCCGCATAGACGTCTGCACGCCATTAGAGCCCTTTTGGCTCTGACAGTAGCAGTATCAACATGCTTATTCCACAGAAGTTTACTATCCAGTGTTATTCCTAGGTATTTAACTTCTGACTTCCACTCCAAGGTATTTCCGTTTAAATATAACGTTTTCATGTCGGGAAGTTTTCTTTTCCGAGTGAACGGAATTACTACAGTCTTGCTTGGGTTGATGTTCAGCCCCACAGACAAGCACCATTGCTCAATAATTCTAAGGCCTTTCTGCAGTAAGTCGCAAAGAGTGCCTTCGAATTTGCCTCTAATCATTAGGACTATGTCATCAGCATAGCCTACACATTCGAAGCCAAGCTCCGTTAGCCTATGTAGTAGTTCGTCCACCACTAGGCTCCATAGAAGGGGAGATAATACTCCACCCTGAGGTGTCCCACGAGTAGCCTTGACAGAGACAGATTTACCACCCATCGATGTTTCAGCTATTCTCGTCGATAACACCTCATACATCCATTTGATAATGGTTTTGTTCACTCCTCGCCTTTCAAGTGCATCTTTGACGGACACGTGCGTTGTGTTGTCAAAGGCCCCAGATATATCTAGGAAAGCACACATGGCGATTTCTTTATTGTTCAGAGTTCTCTGGATGGCTTCGGTCAGCTGATACAGGGCGGTCTCCGTTGACCGTCCCGCCCTGTAAGCGTGCTGACACTTATGAAGTGGTGTACTCTCCAGATTCTCTGTTCTTATGTAGTTATCTACTACTTTTTCCATCGTCTTAAGTAAAAACGATGTTAGACAGATTGGTCTAAAGGATCGAGGATCAGTCCCGTCCTTTTTCCCTACTTTTGGTATGAAGGTTACTTTTGCCCTTCTCCATTTTCTAGGTATTTGCCTCAGTGCTAGACTGCTTCTTGTGATCCTCAGTAGATGAGGGATGATCTCCTCCGCTCCTTTCTGCAGGAGTATCGGAAACACCCCATCCACTCCTGGGGATTTATACGGCTGAAAGGTACTTATTGCCCATTCAAGTCGTTGCCTTGTGAATATTTTTTTAGCAATGTCCCAGTCCTCCTTACGGGAGTTCTTGTTGTTTTCCATTGCTATTTCATCACTGCTTGTGGATTCACTACCTGGGAAGTGTGTTTCGAGTAGAAGAGTGGATCGCTCTTCTTCTCCCTCAGTGTAGGATCCATCTGGCTTCTTAAGCGACATATTGGGAGTAGTTCCCCCCTTTGCCATGACTTTTTGAAGTCTGGCTGCTGTGGGAGTGGAAGTGATATTTTCACAAAAGGCTTGGAAATTAAGTCTTTTGGCCTTCCTGATCTCCTTGTTATACTGAGTAAGCTTTTCAGTGTACCCCTGCCAATTGCCGTCTCGTTTGGCCCTGTTGAAGAGCCGACGGACTTCCTTTCGGAGGTTTGACAGGTTTTCATTCCACCAAGAAGCTTCCTTACTTGATCGAGCTTTAGACAGTGGGCAGCTAGAGTGAAAAGCCTCCATAATTGCCTCACTGATCTGCTCAACATGTTGCTCCAGATCGTAAAGACGGTGGTTTTCCCGCTCTATTACGATTTTCTCCAGGTTGCTTCTCAGATGGCCTCTGTAGAGAGACCAGTCTGTCTTCCTAGGATTTCGAATCGAGGGCGATGGGGCAGTATCAGCCTCCACCCTGAACTCGATAATTCTATGATCTGAGAGTGACGGTTCATCCATCACTCTCCAGGAAGTGACATATCTCCTGGCAGCGACGTTTGAAATTGTCACGTCCAGGACCTCTTCTCTCGCTCTCGTGACAAAAGTAGGTGTAGTCCCCACATTTAATGTTTCGAGATTGTTAGCTAAGAGATATTCGAGCAAGCACTCACCTCTGGCGTTATTGTTTGTGCTTCCCCAAATCGTGTTATGCGCATTGGCATCACATCCAATTATAATTGGTAGATTTCTGCTGTTGCAGAACCTTACTAGTCGTTGCACTTCTTCGGGCGGTGTTATTGGCCCGTCCCCAGCGAAGTACGCGGATGCTATGACAATGTCTCGGCCAATGCCCCCTATGTTGAGGTGTACCATGATAGGAATCAGGTCCCGAGACATAAATTCTGAAACGCAATAGTATTTTATATTGCTTCTTATGAGCACACAGGCACGCGGAAATGCCTGCCTGTGGTCATAAATCAGGTCAGAATTTTGACATGCCAGACCCATAATCTGGCCTTCTTTGTTGATCCAGGGTTCCTGGATCAGAGCAATGCCCAACTGTAATTTTGCAAATAACCTTGCAATCACTGCCGAGGAACCCTTCGCGTGATGCAAGTTCACCTGCGCAATCTTCGTGAAGGTGACGATTAAGAATCGGCGGGTGGGGGACACTGGTTGTCCAGTTCCCGTAAGTCCCCGCTCTCTCTCTTCGCCACCTCCAGGCCCTCCTCGCATTCCATTCGGGGTGCTTGCCCACTGGAAATTGAGGAGGTCACCTTTCCGGTCGAGCCTTCGGTGGCCAGACAGCTCCGCCCAGCCTCCCGGGTAGCAGAGGAAGTCTCCGCTTTCCCAGGCGCCTCAACAGAGCCACAGGCGCCCTCAGGCTGACCCAGACCTAAGCCTGCGTCCTTTCCGCCCTGCATCTCAGATCCCTGGGATGCGGATGACATCTCCACATCCACTGGGCCATCTGCAGGGAGGTTTTTCTTCAGCCCTGAGACTGGGATGCAACCGAACCGAAAGTTCAGTTGGCATCCCTGTGCCCTCAGGGATTCCTCCGATTGGGGGTCAATCCCTATCGTGAGGACCGTGCCCTTGCCTTCTTTTTTGATGCTCAGAACTTTCCAATCCCCAGTGTTGAGGCTGGAGTTCTGAACCTCTACGAGTCGGAGGATCTTCTCCGAACTCATATCTTGGCTTCTTGGAAAGAACGCCGTTATGTTGATGGGCTTAGGGATGTCGTCTCCCTTCAGCACCTTCAACTCGGGTCCCTCCCAAGTCGCCATTTTCGGGACTGTTTTCATCAGCCAGTCCGCTGAAACCTGGGATCCACAATCCACAAGCATCATTCCATTTCTGAAACGAATACCAGAAAAGTGGATCCCCCTCTCCTGGCTCTGGCACATCTCCTCCACCAGAATATCTTCCAGGGAGGAGAGTTGTTCAGCCTCCAAGGTGGCCTTAGGGTAGTCCTTAGGCATGATTCCCACCTTGGTTTCTTTCCCAGATTTAACAGCTGCTGCATAGCCAGTGACTTGCCCGGCTTTTGCTGCAGCTGTTTTCTGTTTCTTTGGTAGAGGCCGCGTCGGAGGTGTTACTTGCTCCGGGCCTCTTTTTTTCTGTTTCCCGGAAGGTGTAGCTTCCGGGGCTGGGTGCTGAAGAGCCTGCTTCCTTGCCTCCTCAGGTTTAACGCCCTGATGGAGGAGTCGCAAGTACCTCAGCACCCCTGCACCACTAAGTCCTCTTCTCAGAGGGTCATCTTTGCCACCCGGTTGCCCTAGTTTGGGCAAATCGAATGGCAGACGATCTTTGAATGGTCGTCTGACCTTCCCCTTCGCAGGGTGCCCAGATGAAGAGGTAGAGGGTTTCTCCTCCTCTTTTCCGGTGATTGGTTTTTTATCTTTGCTGTCCATAAATGGTCCCACGAGAAGCTAGGGAAAGACGGTCCACCTCTGCAGAGCCCCGCTTGCAGAGGTAAGGGGTTAATACAATGGAGTTCCCCCTGGTGCTCCAAGGTCGAAACCAGTTGGAACTAGTCTACTATCTAGCCACGCATCCCTCGGCCTGGTTTCCCCACCTTGGATTTAGAATTTTTATTGAGGTTGTTTCCTCTTGGTTCAGGCGGTTAAGCCCAGACCCCCCCCACTTCATTGGCCCGCGAGACATGGCCACTGACAGCCAAGAAGCGTTGGTATTACAGGATGGTTCCGAGGATAGCTCGAAATCCATCCTGGCATCGTGATCCTGGTGCAATCCCTTAGCCACGACACTACAGCTGGGACAGGAGAAGTTGGTCCGCGGCAAGGTATTAAAAGGCTACCAATTGAGTTTTTAGGCACAACGAGCCAATGTTTATTTCCCTGCAGACCTCCTCCTCATGTAAAAAAATCATCGTAGGAGGCCCCCTCCTATCCGCCACCTGGAGACGCGCCGGGTCGGTAACTTCGCCCCGCACACATGTACGAGCATAAAAACTCGTACACGGTACCCGGGTGAGGGAACATTGAAAAAAATACAAAAAAAGAGAAAAAATCTCATTCTTTGGCAGTTTTCTGCTTATAACTCGGAAACTATCAACTTTTCGTGAAATCATAGTTTTGAATGAGGTATTTTCTATGACTCAATAAATGAAAAAAACTTAAATTCTATGGTTCCGATGATGCGATTCTCTTGAAATTTTGCATGAACATTCAGCTTATCAGTCTCGATTCATAAAAAAAATTCACTTGAATCAGATATCTTGTTATGGAAATATAAAGATTCTTCTTTTCAATATTCCAATTGAATTTTCTATGGTTCTGCTCACACTATGTTCACACAATTTTGCATGAAGCTTATTATGACCATCTTGCATATTGCCGCAACATTTCATTTCGACTGGTTTCATTTTGTCTGAGATATTGAGAAACAAACATTTTGAATGGCCGTATTTTGTTTCATAAAACAAGGCCATTCTAAATTTTTGTTCCTCAATATCTCAGACAAAACGAAACCAATCGAAATGGAATGTTGGGGCCAAATGCAAGATGCTCATAATAAGCCTTATGCAAAATTGTGTGACCATATTGTGAACAGAACCATAGAAAATTAAATTGGAATATTGAAAAGAAGAATCTTTATATTTCCATAACAAAATGTCCGATTCGATTAAATTTTTTTTTGTGAATCGCGACTGATATACTTAAAGAGGATCGCATCATCGGAACCATAGAATTATTTATTTTATTCATTTATTGAGTCATAGAAAATACCTCATTTTCAACTATTATTTGAACCAGAACGGGTTGTCGCAAAACAAGTTGTGGTAGTACAATTTGTAGGAAATTTTATGTACTTTCATTTTGTATAGAAAGGTATTTTAGGAAAAGTTGATAGTGTCAAAGTTATATGCAAAAAACTGACCAAAAATGAGATTTTCATTCTTTTTTTGTATTTTTTTCTATGTTCCGACTAGAAATTTTGTTAGCAAACCTCAAATTCGGATTCAGCACCCCAAAAAACATAAAAAATGAAAGAAATCTAAACTACCCCAAAACTTTCCTGCTAAAAGCACAATTCGACTGGATTAATAATCTTTATATGAAACTTAACGTCAAGAATTTCTCCAATTATCTGAGAACCAATCTCAATTCTTTTCGAACGATTTGAATGTTCATCCAGAGTGACCATTTTTCACATATACCTTCCAGTAACATATTCTATATTATCATCCCCACATATGTATATTTTCCCAACACAAAGTCCAAGGTCCGAATCAACATCAGCCAACTAGATATTGAGTTTCCGCTTCTTATGATAAGGCGCATTATGAACGAAGCATTTCGTTTTATGCCGATTTCAGCACATTGTTAGAGTCATTCAAAATCGGATTACCCGGAAGGACAGAAAGGAAGCCATAGCAACTGGATATTTTCTTTTTTCCGCTTCTCTGCCTTGTTGCAGTATACAGAGAAAAAGGAATATTTTCGTTATTTTTCCTGGAATCGAATATATCGTATAAAGCTATTCAATTTACCCTGTTAACTGAATGTACCTAATCTTTGTGTTCGCCGAAAATTCATTTGAATTTGGTCTTTCGGCGTCTACAGATCGTATTGAATAATTATCCAGGGTGTCTATTTTCGAAAAAGGAAACTTTCAGAGAAGTTTGGGCCATTTATTTTCTATGGGCACTTTTTATTTATCAAAATTCTAACCGTATAACTCTGAGCGTAACTATCCTCTATTTTATCCGATGTTTCGAGAAACATTGTAACAGTGGAAGCTGATCTGAAGAAACAAATGAAGATATAGTTGATCGAAAAAGATTCAAGCCAAGTGAATGGATCGAAATCACCGTATTAATGAGACAGACAGAAAACTTTCAGGATTTGACTTGAGAATTGTATTGCAATTCAGTTTAAGAATCATTCAATGAAAAAAACGAATATTATAAAAAATATAAAAAGTAGCTATTTAATTGTGATCACGGATAGTCGCCATGTTATAAATAAATTATAATTGACCAATTTTTTTTCAAGAATTCATTCGTAGGTATGTGGTCGTTCGTGTAATGGTCGAATATGATATAATTATGTGGAGAGTCTACTTTCGCAGGGCAAACTTCGAGAAAGATTTGAGAAGTAATCAGCAACAGAAAATGTAATGAAACACATGATCGAAACGTAAATGGTCATTTTTGATTTCAAAATTTCTGGATCTCACGATAAATGCAAGTTTTCCCAAAGAATCAATTATACATTAGGTATCCTGGTAGCCCCATCAAATTCAAACACTTATCCGAATATCACGATTCCAAATCAATCTTAACTTCTCAATAGTTTTATGCATGAAAATATATTGATTATGGACACACTTACATCTCTAAGCTCGTCATGATTGAGTATCAGCGTAAATTTTACGGAAAAGTATCAGTCTTGAGGTTCTAAAAATATATCTGGAATTGAAAAGAATACCTCTTAATTGACAACTTCGATAGGGTACCGATATCATAACGAAACTATTAAAGACATAAAATGTTTGTCATACTCAAACTGATTTTTGACGAGCAATCGATCGGAATTACAAAATTCTTTTTAGTTTTACAGCCGGTCCAAATTAAAATATAATTTCCACAGGATTTTGTTGTTATTGATCTTTTCAATCCCTTCCTGATAAATTTTACAACAAATACGGATACCTACTACTATGGATTCTGGTAAGTCTGGATTATTTTATCTGCGAACATAAGTAGCTGATTTTAAGATAAAGAAAAAATGACAAACAAAAAATTCTTTGCCTTTAAGGAGGCTAACCTAAGAAATTTTTGAAACATAGATAAATTGAAAATAGTAATCATCGAAATGAATACAATCTTCAATTTATAGGCTCACAGAACCTTCTTCATGCGGACTGGGATGATTTATTCAAGATAAATTGAAGATTGTATTCATTTCGATGAACTATTTTCAATTTATCTATGTTTCAATAAGTAGCTGATACCTAATCATAAGGAGGAATTCGATGAAGTTGTCTGAAACTCCTATCCTGCGTTTTTTGAGGATGTATCTCAGTTGATCACGAAACCGGTCAATATAAAATACTAGCGGACCCAACAGACGTTGTTCTGCATACACGAAAATTCATTCAATTCGATCCAGCCGTTTAGTTGTAGAATAGATGAATAACCTAAATAACGACTACAGCGCCATCTGTTGATCTGATTTGTGATCATAAACATACAGGCAATCCAAAATACATTCATACATAATAGGTTTAAAATTTGTGAAATATGGCTTAAGTAAAAAATTGTTGTATAATATGTTAGTTCATACGTTATTTCTGATTAAAATTTTAAATTTTCCATTCACTCGATGTAACTTCACTTTTTGTCCAAATGTTAAAATCATTATAACCTATAAATATGTTTCTATGACTGCTTGATTGGTCGCAAGAAAAAGGAAAGCCTTTTATTTTTTTCTGGACATTTTTTTGGAAATATTTTGTTGTATAAACATTGCTCTAGCAATTATGAACACAACAAAAAAAGAATTATTCAATTTAGTGCAGCCGTTTGAAAGATATTGCATTTTGACGGTAACCATAGATCCTGTTTTATAAATATAGATAATTTCCACATAATTTTGAAGTTATTGACCTTTCCAACCCACCTTTCTGATAAATTTTATCACGAATATGGATACTTTTCTTTTGCTAAATAATGTGAGTTTGACCTTTCGTATCTGCGAATGTAAGAAGCAGACCATCAAAAAGATATCACACATGAGTACAAAGAAGTGTACTTCCGAATTTCTTATACTCCCTCTTCGCCTTTACTCTTTCAGGCGAGGTAATTTCGAAATTGAAATCGATTTAGGAAAAACTTATTTGAATATATAAAAGTTCTGTAGTGAACATCCTTAAAGACGACTCAAACATGTTTTTTTTGAGCATTGGGTTCAAAAGGTGTCCCACCATGCTTCAATGGCCGAAATTATTGCTGGTTTTGTTACAATAATTTCATGAAAAACTTACATAGAATGATACTTTTGGAAACAATATTAATATAAAAATATAAGTTTGTTTGATGTATAATATAATAATAATAAATATTTGGGAAAATCGAGATGGCGTAAGATTCACCATAGATTTCATAGAATCAGTAAAGCCAGAATTTAGTGATTCCTAATCAGATATTTCGATTCGATTGGGTTTGGTTTGGAACATGGTTTCATGAACTCAACATAATATGGCAAATTTAGAATCAGAATCATAATAACTTCATGCAGAATCAAATCAGAAGAAGGAACGAAAAATTTTTTATTCTAAGCGCAAATTTTCGTTCATTGCAATTACCCACTCATGCAACTAAAATAAAAAATAAAACAATATACGTATGTCCTCTGCAGCAGGTCAAATTTGGAACACACATTATTGAGTCAGCCAAGAAGGGGCAATTTTCAAATATCTCTTTCATAATAAATGTCACGTAATATATTGATTTTATTATTGACCCACCATTATTTTCATAAAAATTACTACAATGATGAAATATAATCAAATAATTTGCACAGAAAAATACACGCAAACGGAAATCTCGCTAGAATATTGCTTGAAGAGGGTTTCACGAGAAACAGCCTGGCAGGAGACTAATGTATTCGCGGTATTTGGTCTAGCCCTCAGAGTAAAAAGTAAACCTAGAGTTGCCGTCACGCATTTGTTATGCAGACAAGTAGAATCTGTTTATGCACGCGAAAAATATACCGGCGTTGCGAACTCGTGCCGTATGTTTATTCCGTATGGGGATAATTGGTCTACCGCTTCGCCCCCACTGATACTAACGGCTTACGTCTGTTACAGACGATTCTGTCAGTATGGCAACATCGTTTGTTAGTGTTTAGTTTCTCAATCGATGTGTTTACATTATCATTTCGATTTGATGTTCATAAACTGCATTATTTTACTGATTTGGTGGCAGTTTATTGTTGCTTATTATTACGGTTATTAGAGCTGAATGCAATGTTTCATTTTATTCTAGAATTGAAGTAATGTAAATCTTACCCATTGTTTACTACTTCACCCCAGTGCGACAGTGAAATGCTTTCCATCTCACCATAATGCTTGGCTGATAACAATGCAGTAGGGGCATCTCTATGTTTATTTCTTACTCTGAGGTTTAGCCATAGAGCTTATTTTTTCAATAAGAGGATGGTACAGAATTTAATTTGAATGTCTGTGTTATGAGTGATATGAAATTCATCTCACTAAGTAACATGGGCATAAAAAATATGGCATACCTGAAAGAGCTAGCCCACTTTCCGAAAATAATATAAAAATCCAGATTTGAAACGAAACAATCCTTTCTGGTTGGAAAAATCGTAGATTTCGCCACTATTGTGTTACGACGAAGGCGAAAAATTACGTCCATAATAAACCGCAGCCCAACTGAAACGCATTTCACCAACAAAAATAAATCAGCCATAGTGTATAAAGCCCTCTAATATTGAGCGCGTCAACCGTAATATATTGGCAATTGGAGAGAAGGCGAGCCATGGAATTGTTCAAATGCGAAGAAAAATCAAATCAATCTTTCTCGCGAAGTGCTGTGCACTAAAGTGTGACCACTAAATCATCGCTAGGGGATTTTACACCCTCGTTACTGGGAAATGTCTTGTCTACATGACGTTCACTGTGAGAAGGTAAAATAATGAAGGTTGGATTTAGTGCGCGAAATCTGATGATATCTATAATGAAGTTTAGATGAATAACTCTGAATATTTTTAGGAAGAGATCATTTCAATTTCAAGTCAAATATAAACACGAATGTGAAATTTGAATTTCCCATTAATTCCGACCAGTTTTTCTCCTGAAAAAAAAGTGTCTCGAACTTTATTCTTCAGAATATATAGAATTTTAGTTCGTTGATATTATTTTCTGTGCTAATCCATCAAACTCGCTTCTTCCGTTCAACATGGAAAATCGACGGGTTTGATCAATTTTTGATTTAATTAGGTTTCAAGTTTCAAAAGAATTCATTAGATATTTTTGACGCTGCATCTAAGATATTATTGGAGCTCAGATCTTTTTATTTATTTATTCAGTTATTTTTTCATTTCTTCATTCATTTATTTATTTATTTTCTCATTCATTTACTCATTCCTTCATTTATGTATTCGTTTATTCATTTATTTATTTAGGAATAGGAATACAAACGTGTGTTTGAACCCCATACAGTACTCAAAGATTTATAGTAGTAGTAACTTTGTTTTATTGCAACAATACAATGGCTCTCGACCAAGGGTCTTTCAGCCTAGATTTATATCAAAACATACAATCATATAGGCTAAACTCAAATCTAGTGTAGGTACATTAAAATAGTTTTTTAATCAACGAGGTTATGAAAGATAGCGACTAATGGCCAAGATATTTTAAAGCGTGAGCGGAGCGAACGCTTTAATAGTTCGAGACCATTAGTGGCTAGATTAATAACCGAGTTGATTACAATGTTTTTCCGCCGATCTCATACATACATTTGACAATTTTTTTTGTTTCTATGTTTCAGTAGAGTTTTTACGTTTCTGATAATGCTTCTGAATACTTTGGTACGGTTGCCATGGGGATTGCACATTAAAATAGCATAAATTGAACTTAAAAATGGGTCATTAATGCTCAGTTCATTACACATGAAATATTCTTTTATTTTGAGGTCGGCGGAAAAATGAAATTGATTACGAAGGTATGGAATCAATAGACTTTTGACTGATGGGGTTTCTGATTATTGATATGTTAAAAGCCTCTTTCTTCATTATTCTACGTTTCAGTTTTTACTCCCTTGATATTTTGGTTTGATATGATATTATTATAGTTGAAGCGTAGTCCTATAGAATCCTATTGTCTTCTTTCAAAGCATGTTGGACTAGCTTTGACTCTCTGTTAAGCTAGTTTTTCTCCTATAATTCGATTTGAACATTTGAAGAACGCCGTACCTACTTACATGGTTTTTGATATAGTTATCAATTATCTAACTGATCAGTCAGAGCATGTTCAACATGCTTTGAGTGAAGACCATAGAAGAAAGTACCTTTCATCTAGATAACTGAAAACTATATCGGTCAATAGTGTACTGAACTCAAAAACATCTAGACTAGAATAGTAGGATCTAACATAAAAGACGTTTAGGAATTCTCTTGACAACTGAATATAACAAAAAAAGGATCGAAATCCCCAATCATTTTCTTTCGACAACTTTAAAACAAAACAAACATTTTTCAAGAGTGACGGAAGTATGTAGCTTTCATGATAATTGAAAGCCTGAATCGTATTTACGTACTCCGGTTTATGAATGATTTCTGAAATGTTGAACAAAAGAAGCAAAATAGCCCAAATAATATTTCATGAATATGTAACAATATAGCAGCGTAAAAGTAAAAATTTAGCGTGAATGATTGAATTGAACACAATCTTCGAATGATATAGTTTTTTTCACTGTACCTGTACCCTATACCTTTGTTTCAGATTGTCATGGGGTATCCTCAAAGATAATACCTTCAGAATCATGTTCACTCGATTTCTCATGAAAATTTAATACCTAAGTGGTGTAATGAAAATCTATTAATCCATTCACGAGCTAAGTGATGTTTGCATGTTCACTTATTGCATTAATTTATCGCGAGTTCATTATTACACCTGTATTTTCCAACTTTTCACATTTTTGTTCTTCTGCAACACAAATAAAAAAAGAGGTTCAGAATGGAACTTGTGGGAAATTATGAAGTCAATAATTACCAAAACAAAAATATCCTCGTAAGTGAACAAATACATTTTTATGATAACAATTACCAGTGATTTCTACCAAGAAACGACCCAATCTATCAAAAGACAATAACTTCAAAGACTACCTACAATATAAAACAAAAAATATCCTTAGTCTACTATCACAAGATTCATATAACCACCTCCAGCTTTACGAAATTAAAACTTCATCCACCGCGCTAATCAAGTTGAAAGCTCCAAATCTAATTGAAAATTACAATGAACTTCTGATTAGCTAATGGTTCGCTGAATAAATACATCTTTATTGAATTATAACCGAGTTTACTTTCAACAATCAGCAAATTATTCAGAAAAATTCAGTGCTGAATGAATTAAAATCGGTTGGAGTCTTAAATTTCCACTTTGGGTGGAAAGACGAATCAGTAGACTCATAATTTGTTTATACGTTCATGGCAGGTAAGAAATTCGCTATGTTCCTTTTTGTTCAAAAGATTGTCGACCTTTCAAGTTCGAGAATCGATAGGTTGCTGGAATTGGGTATTAGCATAAATTCCCCATTGATTATTCATATTGAAAAGATTCCGTTGAAATTATATGGCATCCTTTTAAACCTGGCTCACCATAATTGTTCGGTTCAAAATGTCATTAAGCATTGAGCTCAGAGTGGTACAGATAAATTCTATCATACCTATTTATTTGGTATAAGACTGCAAGTGAGAAAATATGAGAATTTTGAATGTAAGGTAAAAGTCTGTAGTTTTCTAATTTCGAACCTTTGGTGGTTTCAAACGACCCTGCTGACTCACTGGTGGAGAATCTGAGGTCAAGAGGTCCAGACTTTGTCTTTTTGACCGGCCGTTTCATAACATTCGAGCGGAATGAGTTTAATACTATAATTGTCGGTATAGATCAGCCAAGTTTGTTGTTGGACTAAATCGGTCGAATAGTTGTCCAGTTACTATAATATTTTAAATTCTGTTTTTTTTATTTTCCGAACATGGAATTGAACTGGGATCAAATTTTATATTGATACTAACGAACCGGACAGACATTCGAATGTACATTGATGAAAGAATTAATGCATATGTCGCAGGCTTATTATGATATCAGTCCTATTATAATACGCCTAGGCTTTTTAAATATGACTAGGCGTATTGTAAAACGATGAAAGTAAATGAGAATATGACAATATGACTGATTATTTTAGACGTATTATAATACGCCTGGCGCTTCTTAGTCTTATTGTTCAATAGAATCTGTACGCGATCGTTCTTAGGATTTGACTGCGAGAAATACGTCGTATTATGATACGACTGGCAGTAGGCCAGGCAAATTATAAAAATCACTTATAGAACAAAAACAAAGGATTAAAGATTTGGATTATTTATTAGAACATGGTCTACTCTTATGACATTTGCTCGTACATTTCATATGGGCTTTAAAACATAAACATTTATTGCTACGGCACTGTGTCTTGCTTGGTTTGCAAGAGCACTTTTTGAATCCCTGTCCTTCGAAATTGGAAAATAATCTCATTGCTCCTTTCAACGAAATAACTTTATTCGCTGGAATATTAATCACTTCATTGTCTTGGCAATCTGTCATTTCATCTCTCGAAAACCATCGGTTTAAAAGTCCATGGATGGTACCAATTTAGTAAACATCATTTGAGACTTTCACAATAGTTCCTGAAATATTTTTCTGATCCAGAGGTCCTCTATCTACTTTAGCAACTTCGATTGCTACTTTTTGACCTACCTCAAGAGGTTTCAATTTCTTATAACTCACGTTAAGCATGTTTTCTGCAGCTCTTTTTTGACCAACCACACATTCTTTTCTTTGGTTTTTGATGATTTCTTCATTTTTGCATAAATTGCACTTTTTCCAGTGCCCAAGGCTTTTTGCAACCCTTTTCGTGTTCTGAAATAAAATACGTTCATGAAAAAAATATCTCGAAACGCGCCATACCCACTAGGGAATCAAAACCAAGCAGATAATTCCGAGGAGAGAATTAAGAATTTGAACATTTCGAGGTTATGATTATTTCTCGTTATTACAATTTCTCACCTTTGTAAAACTTTTCAAGTTCTTCATAATAGTTGTCTTTGTAAACAAATATTCCTTGCGATGGATCACTCATTTTCAATTCAATAATTTGCACCAATATTGCACAGAAAAACTGAATCGTTAATCAAAACCACAACACACAATTAGCCTGAGATGCCGGCAGTCGTATTAGAATACGACGAGTATTACCAATCAGAATCCAGAGAAATCGCGCACGATTAAATTCTGACAATAAGCCTAATGAGCAGCAGGCGTATTGTAATACGCCTTAAATTTTTCAGTTCAATTGTGATATCTTCGATTATTTCGGTGATATCGCAATATGCCTAGTCGTATTGAAAAAGCCTAGGCGTATTATAATATGACTGAAATTACAATATGACTACGACACATACACAAAAATCCATTCAAGTCGAGCTGTTTTGTTTTTTGTGTAGGGTGAGTCGTTTACTTGTACCGTAAATTACTGAGTCCAAAAGAAACAATTTTTCTCCTATCAATTTTTCGAACTCGGCCTAGATTAAAAGATACAGCCATTTTTAAGTTTCATAATGAGCTTTGCTACCCCTGGAATCCTTTGGGATGGAATAAAACTAGAATACGTGATACAATGAGTGCCTTATTATACTATACGAATTTGCACGAAAATGAAAGGAAAGCCTTATGAATTTATAAACGTGTGACAATCATCCTTGATACGAAGGGATATTTTGGAATGAAAGTGTATTATGGAAACTTTCTTTTGGTGATAATAATTGCTATATGATGAACTTGGTGAATACATCTCTGAATGGTATTCGATACTTTTTTTCAACTCTGATTTTTACGTATTCGTTACGGGATTCTCACGATGACTTCCTTTGTGACTAATGTGAATGTACGTTCTCCATTTTCCGCTTACCAATAATTTCAAATAAAAATTCTAGAGATTCATTCTTAATTCTCAACGCGGAGAGCAAGTTCTGTGAATCTTCCAAACAGAGAGACATTCAGGCAATGTACCCAATTCTCGAAATTTACTGACATTTTTCATTTTTAAATTCAAATACTTCGAAAACGACGCATCGAATAAACATTAAGAATAGGTACCTACTTTTATTTTCAAAATAGTCAAATATTCACAAAATAATATTCAACTTGTTTTGAAGAGTAAAGGGTTTTCTGAATTTCTGATACTTTTACGGGATATAATGGTCATTTTCAAAAATCTGGATTATGTTGATGAAAATTTGTATTGGGATAATATTTTTTCCATCAATCAAAAACTATATCACGAAAATCGTTTTATGCGATGGTATCGTTTACGAAATAACTGAAAGTGGAATTTTTTTATTGATTTTCAACAGCCTGTATTTTTTCAACGGAGCCAATTAAGAAAAATTGGCAAAGGAATAAAGTGCTTCTTTTGACCTCAGGAATTTACGGTTGAAATATATGTTCAAATTAAAGACTCACCCTGTGTAAATATCGACTGCAGCATCATATGCCAGGTTGATTTGTGAATCTGAACCGACCATAGCGCCACTCAAAAGCATACACAAAAATTAACTAAAATCTTATATTGATATTCAATGATGATGACTTGTTGGAAATTTCTTGGGGATTACCCGAGAAGAAAATAGAAATTATTCAAACTATGACTATTTGACATAAATACTTGAAGTTTTCAGGGTTCCTACATCTATGATCGGAATGGATAAGCAGAGTTAGATGTTTGTTTGTGTGGTTTTCGAGTTAAAAAAATAAACAAAATTTTCTCCAATATTTTCGAAACTATTAATCTGTTCGTTCAAAAGAGCAAATGTTAATGTATAATTGGGATTGTTTTTGAACTATAATTCGCATTCAAGCAGTAAAAACATAATAACTGAGAGAAAAGAATGAATGAATTGAAAAACTCATTTTCAATTTCCGAAAAAATATAAAGTTTGTCGGGAATGCATTTGCAAATCGGCCGAAATTTGAAGCGACTGACATATATGATCGATTGAAACAACCGTTGCTGGGGATTTTTGATGTCGATCGTTTATTTAGATCCAGCAGAACACGATCCATATAGTGAAATAATTTGAAGTGATCGGATTTTGTATATTCGGTGCGATTCTGTTCGCACATTGCTATGAATCTTGTTATCCAAGCAATATGGCTATCTCCCAAATTCATAGCAATATGGCTACGGTATTCCGTATTCTGTTTCGACTGTTATAGTCATGTTGGTTATGAAGTTCGCCTTAGCAATATGACTATGATAATCGGCAATCCAAGAGCCGGCAACACTGTAATAAATGATATTTGAACTACTTCTTTGAGATTTTGTTATGACATTTCTGTGTTTTCAAACATTTGTAATGAGATTTTCAAAAATGTTGCGGAATAGGAAACGCAAGAAAATTCAAATGGAAGTATTGATAAACTTCCTTGAATATAATAGAATTAAAGTGACAGGAAAACCCACCCTTTAGAAATATACTGGAGGTGAAAATCCAGTGGGTTGAACTAACAAATTTTGTGAATGCAGTGTGAAATGGGACAAGAAAAGATTAAATGCTTCCTCTTAATGAAATATCATCTTTCAACTAGCTGAAGCATTTTGAAGAATAGCCGAAACTGTGGTGTTATTTGAGAAATTATTACAATTAGTTCACAGAATGAAGTTTATTTTATATTTTGTTATCAATAAACAATTTCATATGAATGTTTCCTTCGAATAAGATATTTCCACATATTACACAATTATTAATTAATGAGAACACAATATTAGCATTTTACCGAATAACTGAAGCAATCGGTGTGATGTTATTGGGGGCTAAGAAATTTTCACAATTAAATCACAGAATGAAGCTTTATTTTATATTTGTTATCAATAAACAATTTCATAAATAATCAATAGAAATTTGAAATCAACTTCTATGTGTTCATTGAATATATATGTTCCTGTTGAAAATCTCTGTCGACAACATTTTTCGTCGAAAAATGAATTTTGCCATATTTCCCTCTGCATTATTAGTAAGAGTTTTGAGAAATGTTGTCATAATTCAGGGCTGGATAGGATACCCAAAATTTCCTTGAAGAAAACAATCTCTTCTTCCTTGCACCTACTTTGATCTCGTGTAACGATAGATTTTTTAAACATGGCAAAGCCAAGTCGTGGGCAACTCCATGGAACTGTGCATTTGTTATTATTAAATTTACATCAGATATCTGAAAAATAATGATTCAATCAAATATAAGGAAAAAATATGGAATTATACTTACACCTTGTACATTTATACTGTGAAAACCCTTTCTATTGATGCTTTCTTCACATCCTCATTACTTGAAGGAAATGTTACATATCGAGGTAATAAATTTGTTGAGATGAGGTCCTTATTTGTTCATCAATAATTTTTCTCAACTTTTCAATCAAATCTGAAACGGCTTGTTTGTCCGATCGAAATATTTTGATTAACTTCTCTAGAGTCCCTGATATGTTAGTTTTGCGATTTAAAAATACTCCTAAAATAAATGTTCTGTAGTACGTCAGTTCCATTTTCATATCAACAAACCTACCTATTTTCAAACCATTTGAAAAATTTAAATGAAATAAGTGTTTTTCTATCGTATTTCTAACTGTTTTGGTCCTGGGCAAGATTGTTATCCGTGTGGGCAAGTACTCTTTCGACCTCGCTAAGATAGCAATGCGGATAGCAAGGTTATGACTAAATTGACAGATCATATTGCCACAGAATGGTCGATCAGAATACAGAATATTGCGGACCTTGCTATGATAGTCATATCTTTATCTTAGCAATATGGCTATGCGCAAACAGAATCGCACCGATTGTGTTCACGGTCGGCCGTAGGAGAACAAGCACTCAAAATTTCCTGACCTCACGTCAGGAATTCTATAATTTTATTGATTGAATTCAAAGAAGCCCTGACTAGATCTAAATACACGATCGTCTTCAAAAAAACTTCAGCAACGGTTGATTATAGTGGATGTCTGTATTCTACAAAGTTTTGGTGCTGAGTGTGAGGAGACTTTGTGAGAAGTAAATTATTACACTATAAAGATCATGTTTACTAGATCTCAATGAACGATGGACATTGAAAAATCCCCAAAAACGGTCGTTTTAGAAATCAAATATACTATATAAAAATCCGCGTCTAGAATCCGTTGCTGTTGTCACACCGGTCAAATTCTGGCCGATTTGAAATTGCATTTTCGTTTAACTTTATATCTTTTCGAAAATTGGAAATGATTCTTTGAATTTATGCATTCTTTTATGTCCGCAATGTATTTACTTATTGAATACGAATTATAGATCATTTGATCTTCTGAGCGAACGTAGTGTTTTCGACCCGAAATTATCCAAATATTTTCTCTTGAGAACAAGCCGGAGGAATTTAATTCAGTACACCTGATTTACTCCAACACAATTCATACAAAGACAAAATTTCATAAATAGCTGAACAATTACTGCATCGTAATAACCGATAAATTTGCATGGCAGCATGTGTTCATTTTCATTTTCCAGGAAAAAGTCCCACACCTTCAGAGAAAATTACTTTATGCAGTTCTCCAAACACAAAGCAAAAATGCAAAGCTTTCCGGTTTTTTCGATGCTCGACAGGATATTTTCCTAGTGGACTAACAATTTGTCAAACTGACGTTTTTCATTAATTAATACCATCGATTCCATGATTAATTCTTCAGTTCTTTTCTGTGAAATATTCTGCTGTTAGTAATTAAGCGCAAAAGTTTTAACAAGGAACTCTTTGTAGTCATCGTCATTTTTTTCACGTGTATTGAGTGCTCTATCATATGATTTTTTTGCCAAAATATCACTTTGTTATTTTCCATTTATCGGATGATTTTTCCAAGTATTGAAGATCATGAACTAACAAGTATTTTCTCTTCTGTGTTGTGTTATTTTAAATGTTTTCGGATGGGCAGTAGGGCACAATTGTTTCTACCTTTCTATCTTCATCCGAGCAGTTGAGTACGATCCCCTAGATATAAACTCTGGTTTCAACAAAGAAGTCTAAATATAAATTTGAAGGGACTTATTTCGATTTGAGGGAAGAAATGAAAATAAAAGTGACTCAAATTCTATCTCGAAAAAGTCTGGATTCTTGCATTTCGGCTCAAGGTGGTCAATTGGCTGCCAAAGTTTTCATATCTTGAATTTTGTTCTACTGAACGAATGGCATTTATTTCTGAGTATTTTGATCTATATGTATAATGAACATTTTGTGAGCACCCGTTCTCCTTAAACGAGTGTTATATCGTTGAATTATAAACTTTTACTTGGTTTGTTAGTTGAGCCGCTTCAGCATCTTTTTCGGTTGGTGTATTGTTCGATGACTTCGACATTGACCTAGTCACCGCAAGAATTTGAGAAGTGTTATGATTAATTTCTTTAAGGTCATCAATGTTTATCCTAGATAATGCGTCTGGATTCTTGCATTTCGGCTCAAGGTGGTCAATTGGCTGCCAAAGTTTTCATATCTTGAATTTTGTTCTACTGAACGAATGGCATTTATTTCTGAGTATTTTGATCTATATGTATAATGAACATTTTGTGAGCGCCCGTTCTCCTTAAACGAGTGCTATATCGTTCTGCCCAAATAACTGTAATTTTCTAATTTTGAGCCGAAAATGGTCTCAAACGATGGGGTTTTACTTCCTGATGACGAATTTGTGGTCAAATTCAATTCTGTCCATTAGCACAATAACTTTCGAAGGGATTGTCTTAGAGACTTGAAATTTTCAGGGATAGTTCGGTTTCCAAATGCCTCGGTTGAGTTCGTTAACCAACCAAATCGTACAGGGTGTTTTTCAAAATATAGCCATTCAAAATATTTGTTCCCCAATATTTCAGACAAAACGGAACCCATCGAAATGAAATGTTGCGGCCATATGCAAGATGCTCATAAGCCTCATGCAAAATTTTGTAGCCATATTGTATACAGAACCAAAAAAATTCAATTAGAATATTGAAAAGAAGAAACTTCATATTTCCATGAAAAAATATCCGATTCGAGAAAAACTTATTTTACGAATACAGCTTGATACACTCAATGTTTATGCAGAATTGGGTGGCCATAGTAATAACAGAACATAAAAAATTCAGTTGGGATATTGAAAAGAAGAATGTTTATATTTCCATAACAGGATATTCGATTCACTGTGCTGTTTATCACATAAGTCAACTGCTGTTCTATACGATGTACAACAGAATTATTTCGTGTTATACACAACCCAAACCTTGGAACCTCATCACAAGTTAAGGTTTCTGATACCACTACTTTGGAATTCTATTTCATTCAGTTCACTTTTCTCTTCTAGCGTTTCACCTCCAGCAATTATGTGAGCAATTGATTTTATATTTGATTGATATTGACCACATATAAGTAAGTGCCAAGGCTCTCAGTTCTTGATAAAAAATCTTGAAATAAACCATTTCTTTCGAAGGATGTGATAATCTTGATATGTTTGAATTATATCTCAGTGTAAGCAAAGAAACCTGCATTAACTTTAAGAGCTGACAAGATAGAGTTATATGTTCACCCCTCTACATCTGCCGCCACAAAGTAAACAACAGAAAGTCGACAAACATGGCGCCTCCCCGAAGAAATCGGGAGGATAATACTTCACGATAATGAAGTGATTTATCTCGACACGGCGAAGAAAATAGGCCGAAATCCCAACAACACATGTTAACCTAATTGACGTGAGTACCTGAAAACGGATGCAACCCTCGTTCACGTATCGCGAACCGCCCTCTCTCGCTAAGCAGAAATTAATGTGGAGGATCTCCAGAATGGTGCTCCACACCGTTAACGTAAGCCCCATCATTCTGGCCGTACAAATCTCTCGAAAGAAATCGTTCTGCCTTGTTCGCCTCTCTTGTCCTTCGCCGTCTTCCGTTTGTACGGTCTGTTCTTTCTGGTTCTCTCTTTGCTTATCCAATCTTGCTCCTGGTCGAGAGTTAACGGTCGAAAGGAACGCTATGAATTAGCTGGAGGGTCGTGCCATTTATTTACCGAGCAGAAGTGGGCACTCCATGCCAATTATTTCGTTGGCTTTGATTTGTGATCCTCCACTTGCCCTGATTTGGATTGCGTGAATGCCGAGCACCGTATATATATTTTCCTTTTAGGTTTCTCCAGGTATTTTTTGGGTTGTTGAATCAGCATACACTGGAGGTATACTGCATCATCCCGAACTCTCACAACATTCCATCATTTGAATGGAACAATTCAAGATATCTAAAGTCTGCGGTCAAAATTAATTTGAAATTGAAGGTTTTCCAATACGGGGGAATCGAATATAAAATTGAATGAATCAAGCTTTATTCCTGAAGAATATATTGTTCACCTTAAGAAAAGCCAAACATTTCTGGGTGATTTTATAGATTGCCAAGTTGAGGTGCGAGTATAGACTTTTAGCAAGACAGAGACCAGGTGCGTGGTTTAAGACACCGTCCGATGAAAAAAATAGAAGGATACAATCACGCAATTTTGGTGGTTTCTTATTCCAGAATGAGGCACTTTCTAAAATCGTTTCTTCATAGTCTCCAAGGTAGGCTCTGCTCTTTAGCGCTTTCTATTTAAAACTGTCTTAATATCCATTTCGTCTAATCTAAGAAATGGGTTTTCTACTTCTACATCGTCGTTTTTGAAAAGGTACAATCAAGTGATTCTGCAGCCCAAAATCCACACCAAACAGTACCTTTTTGTAGATGGATGGTCAATTTGTTTACACGGTGTTGGTTCGCTTCTACCCACATACCTATGTCAATTTTATTGATTCACGTAGGAAAAAAACGAAAAACCCGTTTGGAAGGAAAATTTGATTTCTGAACATGGCTTAAACGATGTTATACTCCATACATAAATAGACAAGTATGTCTATCAAAACACTATTTTGGTTTATACCTTGCACGCAGTACGTTTTGTTTAATTTCGAAATTGACTCGCTCTTATTGAAGAACCCTTCAGGCGCATGTGTTTATTGAGTTCGACCAAGAATTCTTCTTTCTTCATTAAGCATTATTTCAACCGTTAGGAACGATAAATTGGTTGAATGTACCTATTATCCTATTAATGAAACCTCTCGATATCTTTGAATGTTTTTCTGGAAAGAGAACTATTTCGAAGAATTGATATTCATCTTCACGTGGCTCTGAATTTGTGAAAAGCCAGTAGAGTTTTTTTCAAACGCTTGTTGATATGGCCAATCACCTCATTGTGTCCATTTGATTTCTTGAGTTTAGAAATGATTCAACTGGTTATGGAGTGCAAGAAAATTCTGTATCCATTTTAGTAATTGCATATAGTTTGCGTCATTGTTAATGAAAATCATTCTCGATATTTTGTTTACTTCAGTTGTAGCTGAAATCAATTTTTTCCTCAAATAAATAAGGCAATATGTAATCATCATCAGTTCATCATATTTATTCAGGCGTCCAGTACATTATTTCACTTTCATATAATATTCTCAACAGAATAAAAAGAGAGACATTAAAACTCTTCAGGAAAGTCAAAGTATCATACCGACGAAATTTCACTACACACATTATTTAACCTTACTTCAGGCCCAAAATCGCTGCATTATCATACTTTCGTCAAGTCTCTGTTTCTCGACAGCTAATGCATCTTTCCTGGCAGGAAAATATCTGGCCGCTTTATTCCCCAACCGAACATGAATATCGCTGTGTGAGGGAATTTGCCAGGCCCATTCGTTCTCATTAGACAGCTAGCTATAACACTAGGCAAGAGACATTTCAGAATATTTACAGCAAGAATAAAAGCCAATTCCAAATGAAACTTTCTACTTCCCATTTATATCATTCCTAATTATATTTCCGACCAGAAAGATATTTCAACTTTTCTCTCAGATTATGATTTCGATAAGAACATATAAAGATCTAATCATTACTGACAACATTTATTCAATCAACAAGAATGATTTGTGATAATAGTTTATGCGTTGAAAGGTCGGGAGAATGAGATTTTTGTACTTTTTATGATAATAATAAATCGTCTTAATTTCCTTTCTCATAATAGCGTACAAAATACACATGTGAATAAAGAAGTCAGAGAAAAACCAAGCAAAGGTGGAGTTCAGTCGAAGACTACTCTTACACCTAACCTTGTTCGGTTGTCTTCTACCTCAAATACAACAAGGAACATAAAGGCAACCCAACATCGAAAAATGAGGGACAAACTATATCAACAGCTGTTTATCAAGTACAATAAGAATGTTTGTGTTCAAAGGACAAAATGAACATGTTATAACAAATAACAATAATGAAAACAACAACAAAATTATACATACGATCACAGTGTACTAATATACCGGAAATATATCATAAAAAGAATACTTATGTAATTATCATGGAATATTCCGTGAGAGAAAGAAAAAATCCCCATACGGCGCTCAAATTGATTAATTGAATATAGCCCAGATCTAAAATACGATCCTCCGAACTGTACAAGAGTTTCACAGCATTATATGTGCAACTTTCCTGAAATTTAGTAGGACGATGCTCCGGAGCAGTGCAACAAGAGGTGTTAAAGGACCCACTCACTAAGAGGGAAGCGCGAAGACTTGAATGCGCGTTGTACGGGGTACAGTTAAAACAGTGTGTGTATGGCGTAAATTTGGAATGCGCAATTATCTCCGTCGGAATCAAGATAGTTTTGATTTTTGGCGTGTGCATTGTTCACCGTACGTGGAAGAATGACCAAAAACGACCGTGTATGGGCAACAAGTCTGTGCACTAGACTACAGGCCCGTGTTGAAAAAATTATGGGTCATTTGAACCATCAGGTGACCTATCTAGAACAATATAACAGCATAAAATAATAAGATTCAGCACTTTGCCGTCACTTGTAAGCTGTCCAACTGAGTGCAGGTGAGAATTCGAAAGTACAGGTAAAGTGGGTACATTTTGGTTACATATTTTTGTACGGCATTTTTACCATCGATAGATCCGTGAAAAATAATAAGAAAACGCGTAGCGCCGTAAAAAAATGTGAAGCCACAAAGTCGAATTTTTTTTTTATTTTCCGACCTGTAGTCTACACGTTTCATATTTTTAGCAATACAGTGTCGGGTTCCCTATTTATACATTGGACATTTTTTCCTAAATAACAACACACGCCACTGCCATTAACATCAGATCTTTTTTCGACATCATCTCACAATTGTCGCACATCCAAACCAACACGCAAAAGCGAATGTGTGTGGGAAACATGAATGCACGCGTTTGCTTTACAGCAAACGTGCAGATACTTAACTGCGCATTCTTCCTTCTTAGTGAGTGGGCCCCTTTATAGCAAGAAAATGCACTGAACTCCTAAGACGAACCTCCTGCCAAGGAAAACAAGTTCTTAGCAGTACCCAAACGAAACAACAAAAACTAACTACCGTCTCTCATCCATGCCCAGCGAACTTCATTCACGGAAAACATATTCCCTAAATGCAAATATGAAGCGGCAGCGCCCATTCTGAACAAACTGAATGCATTTAGCTTACATGGGCAGTGTGAGAACTGATGCAAAGCCAATAGACTACATCATAATGATCAAACAGGGTGTTGTTTCTGTAGATCCTCCAGAATTTTTGTAAAAAGCTGAAATATAGCGTTTTAGGGGGGGTCAACCCCTTACTCATTTTTCGTCCAAAATTTCAAAATTTAAGGTGGCCATTTTATGTGCTTATATTGAAGGGGTCTACAGACTGAAAAAGAGTATGCAATTCATTTTTCATTCCAGCTGTTAAAACGGAAATTATGAAAGTTTGAATTATCGAGTTTTGGAAAAAATGCCATTTGAACGGTGAAATTCTAAACGCTTGCAGATATCGATTCGAAAGTATTTTTTTCTGATTCAGCTACCTCGAAAACCTATAAAAACATACCTAATTCAATAAAGTCCGCTCTACTTTTCGAATAAATTCAGTTTATATATTTTGCATTTTTCATTTCCGAGTTGCGTTTGAGAGTGCCTGCGTAATGCAGTTCGCTACGGATCGATATTTTTTCTACGTTAATCGATTCATTAGACCGGACTTTATAATTGTCAGCAACATTCGTTTCTGTAGATCCTCCAGAATTTTTGTATAAAGCTGAAATATAGCGTTTTAGGGGGGGTCAACCCCCTACTCATTTTTCGTCCAAAATTTCAAAATTTTAGGTGGCCATTTTATGTGCTTATATCGAAGGGGACTACAGACTGAAAAAGAATATGCCATTCATTTTTTATTCCAGCTGTTAAAACGGAAATTATGAAAGTTTGAATTATCGAGTTTTGGAAAAAATGCCATTTGAACGGTGAAATTCTAAACGCTTGCAGATATCGATTCGAAAGTATTTTCTTCTGATTCAGCTACCTCGAAAACCTATAAAAACATACCAAATTCAATAAAGTCCGCTCTACTTTTCGAATAAATTCAGTTTATAGATTTGGCATTTTTCATTTTCGAGTTGCGTTTGAGAGCGCCTGCGTAAAGCAGTTCGCTTCGGATGGATATTTTCTCTACTTTAATCGATTCATTAGACCGAGCTTGATAATTGTCAGTAACATTCGTTTCTGTAGATACTCCAGAATTTTTGTAAAAAGCTGAAATATAGCGTTTTAGGGGGGGTCAACCCCTTACTCATTTTTCGTCCAAAATTTCAGAATTTTAGGTGGCCATTTTATGTGCTTATATTGAAGGGGACTACAGACTGAAAAAGAATATGCAATTCATTTTTCATTCCAGCTGTTAAAACGAAAATTATGAAAGTTTGAATTATCGAGTTTTGGAAAAAATGCAAATTGAACGGTGAAATTCTAAACGCTTGCAGATATCGATTCGAAAGTATTTTTTTCTGATTCAGCTACCTCAAAAACCTATAAAAACATACCAAATTCAATAAGGTCCGCTCTACTTTTCGAATAAATTCAGTTTATAGATTTTGCATTTTTCATTTTCGAGTTGCGTTTGAGAGCGCCTGCGTAATGCAGTCGATTCGGATGGATATTTTTTCTACTTTAATCGATTCATTAGACCGAGCTTAATAATTGTCAGTAACATTCGTTCCTGTAGATCCTCCAGAATTTTTGTAGAAAGCTGAAATATAGCGTTTTAGGGGGGGTCAACCCCTTACTCATTTTTCGTCCAAAATTTCAGAATTTTAGGTGGCCATTTTATGTGCTTATATTGAAGAGGACTACAGACTGAAAAAAAATATGCAATTCATTTTTCATTCCAGCTGTTAAAACGGAAATTATGAAAGTTTGAATTATCGAGTTTTGGAAAAAATGCCATTTGAACGGTGAAATTCTAAACGCTTGCAGATATCGATTCGAAAGTATTTTTTTCTGATTCAGCTACCTCTAAAACCTATAAAAACATACCAAATTCAATAAAGTCCGCTCTACTTTTCGAATAAATTCAGTTTATAGATTTGGCATTTTTCATTTTCGAGTTGCGTTCGAGAGCGCCTGCGTAATGCAGTTCGCTTCGGATGGATATTTTTTCTACTTTAATCGATTCTATAGACCGAGCTTAATAATTGTCAGTAACATTCGTTTCTGTAGATCCTCCAGAATTTTTGTAAAAAGCTGAAATATAGCGTTTTAGGGGGGGTCAACCCCTTACTCATTTTTCGTCCAAAATTTAAGAATTTTAGGTGGCCATTTTATGTGCTTATATTGAAGGGGACTTCAGACTGAAAAAGAATATGCAATGTATTTTTCATTCCAGCTGTTCAAACGGAAATTATGAAAGTTTGAAATATCGAGTTTAAAAAAAAATGTCATTTGAACGGTGAAATTCTAAACGCTTGCAGATATCGATTCGAAAGTATTTTTTTCTGATTCAGCTACCTCGAAAACCTATAAAAACATACCAAATTCAATAAGGTCCGCTCTACTTTTTGAATAAATTCAGTTTATAGATTTTGCATTTTTCATTTTCGAGTTGCGTTTGAGAGCGCCTGCGTAATGCAGTTCGATTCGGATGGATATTTTTTCTACTTTAATCGATTCATTAGACCGAGCTCAATAATTATCAGTAACATTCGTTCCTGTAGATCCTCCAGAATTTTTGTAGAAAGCTGAAATATAGCATTTTAGGGGGGGTCAACCCCTTACTCATTTTTCGTCCAAAATTTAAAAATTTTAGGTGGCCATTTTTTGTGCTTATATTGAAGGGGACTACAGACTGAAAAAGAATATGCAATGTATTTTTCATTCCAGCTGTTCAAACGGAAATTATGAAAGTTTGAAATATCGAGTTTTGGAAAAAATGTCATTTGAACGGTGAAATTCTAAACGCTTGCAGATATCGATTCGAAGGTATTTTTTTCTGATTCAGCTACCTCGAAAACCTATTAAAACATACCAAATTCAATAAGGTCCGCCCTACTCTTCGAATAAATTCAGTTTAAAGATTTTGCATTTTTCATTTTCGAGTTGCGTTTGAGAGCGCCTGCGTAATGCAGTTCGCTTCGAATGGATATTTTTTCTACTTTAATAGATTCATTAGAGCGAGCTTAATAATTGTCAGTAACATTCGTTTCTGTAGATCCTCCAGAATATTTGTAAAAAGCTGAAATATAGCGTTTTAGGGGGGGTCAACCACTTACTCATTTTTCGTCCAAAATTTCGAAACTTTAGGTGGCCATTTTATGTGCTTATATTGAAGGGGACTACAGACTGAAAAGGAATATGCAATTCATTTTTCATTCCAGCAATTCAAACGGAAATTATGAAATTTTGAAATATCGAGTTTTGGAAAAAATGTCATTTGAACGGTGAAATTCTAAACGCTTGCAGATATCGATTCGAAGGTATTTTTTTCTGATTCAGCTTCCTCGAAAACCTATAAAAACATACAAAATTCAATAAGGTCCGCTCTACTTTTCGAATAAATTCAGTTTATAGATTTTGCATTTTTCATTTTCGAGTTGCGTTTGAGAGCGCCTGCGTAATGCAGTTCGCTTCGGATGGATATTTTTTCTACTTTGATCGATTCATTAGACCGAGCTCAATAATTGTCAGTAACATTCGTTCCTGTAGATCCTCCAGAATTTTTGTAGAAAGCTGAAATATAGCATTTTAGGGGGGGTCAACCCCTTACTCATTTTTCGTCCAAAATTTAAAAATTTTAGGTGGCCATTTTATGTGCTTATATTGAAGGGGACCACAGACTGAAAAAGAATAAGCAATTCATTTTTCACTCCAGCTGTTCAAACGGAAAATATGAAAGTTTGAAATATCGAGTTTTGGAAAAAATGCCATTTGAACGGTGAAATTCTAAACGCTTGCAGATATCGATTCGAAAGTATTTTTTTCTGATTCAGCTACCTCGAAAACCTATAAAAACATACCAATTTCAATAAAGTCTGCTCTACTTTTCGAATAAATTCAGTTTATATATTTTGCATTTTTCATTTTCGAGTTGCGTCTGAGAGCGCCTGCGTAATGCAGTTCGCTTCGGATGGATATTTTTTCTACTTTAATCGATTCATTAGACCGAGCTTAATAATTGTCAGTAACATTCGTTTCTCTAGATCCTCCAGAATTTTTGTAAAAAGCTGAAATATAGCGTCTTAGGGGGGGTCAACCCCTTACTCATTTTTCGTCCAAAATTTCAAAACTTTAGGTGGCCATTTTATGTGCTTATATTGAAGGGGATTACAGACTGAAAAGGAATATGCAATTCACTTTTCATTCCAGCTGTTAAAACGGAAATTATGAAAGTTTTAAATATCGAGTTTTGGAAAAAATGCCATTTGAACGGTGAAATTCTAAACGCTTACAGATATCGATTCGAAAGTATTTTTTTCTGATTCAGCTACCTCGAAAACGTATAAAAACATACCAAATTCAATAAAGTCCGCTCTACTTTTCGAATAAATTCAGTTAATAGATTTAGCATTTTCATTTTCGAGTTGCGTTTGAGAGCGCCTGCGTAATGCAGTTCGCTTCGGATGGATATTTTTTCTACTTTAATCCATTCATTAGACAGAGCTTAATAATTGTCAGTAACATTCGTTTTTGTAGATCCTCCAGAATTTTTGTAAAAAGCTGAAATATAGCGTTTTAGGGGGGGTCAACCCCTTACTCATTTTCGTCCAAAATTTCAAAATTTTAGGTGGCCATTTTATGTGTTTATATTGAAGGGGACTACAGACTGAAAAAGAATATGCAATTCATTTTTTATTCCAGCTGTTCAAACGGAAATTATGAAAGTTTGAAATATCGAGTTTTGAAAAAAATTTCATTTGAACCTTGAAATTCTAAACCGTTGCAGATATCGATTCGAAAGTATTTTTTGCTGATTCAGTTACCTCGAAAACCTATAAAAACATACCAAATTCAATAAAGTCCGCTCTACTTTTCGAATAAATTCAGTTTATAGATTTTGCATTTTTCATTTTCGAGTTGCGTTTGAGAGCGCCTGCGTAATGCAGTTCGCTTCGGATGGATATTTTTTCTACTTTAATCTATTCATTAGACAGAGCTTAATAATTGTCATTAACATTCGTTTCTGTAGATCCTCCAGAATTTTTGTAAAAAGCTGAAATATAGCGTTTTAGGGGGGGTCAACCCCTTACTCATTTTTCGTCCAAAATTTCAAAATTTAAGGTGGCCATTTTATGTGCTTATATTGAAGGGGACTACAGACTGAAAAAGAATATGCAATTCATTTTTCATTCCAGCTGTTCGAACGGAAATTATGAAAGTTTGAAATATCGAGTTTTGAAAGAAATTTCATTTGAACGGTGAAATTCTAAACCCTTGCAGATATCGATTCGAAGGTATTTTTTTCTGATTCAGTTACCTCGAAAACCTATAAAAACATACCAAATTCAATAAAGTCCGCTCTACTTTTCGAATAAATTCAGTTTATAGATTTTGCATTTTTCATTTTCGAGTTGCGTTTGAGAGCGCCTGCGTAATGCAGTTCGCTTCGGATGGATATTTTTTCTACTTTAATCGATTCATTAGACCGAGCTCAATAATTGTCAGTAACATTCGTTTCTGTAGATCCTCCAGAATTTTTGTAAAAAGCTGAAATATAGCGTTTTAGGGGGGGGTCAACCCCTTACTCATTTTTCGTCCAAAATTTCAAAATTTTAGGTGGCCATTTTATGTGCTTATATTGAAGGGGACTACAGACTGAAAAAGAATATGCAATTCATTTTTCATTCCAGCTGTTAAAACGGAAATTATGAAAGTTTGAATTATCGAGTTTCGGAAAAAATGCCATTTGAACGGTGAAATTCTAAACGCTAGCAAATATCGATTCGAAAGTATTTTTTCCTGATTCAGCTACCTCGAAAAATTAATTATTTGCGAATGAAGACTGATATACTGAATGTTTATACAAAATTTCAAGGAGATCGCAATGATCGAATCATCTGAATCACAGATTTTTTTTCCGTCGACCTCAAAATAAAAGGTGATTTTACTGTGTACGAAATTGATAAATAACGACCAATTTTAATTTTCAATTTGTGCTATTGTAATATGTGCAATCCTCATGGCAATCGTACACGAACTATCCAGAAGCACCATGAGAGATATCAAAACTCGACTGGAACTGAAACAGAAATTTTATTATATTAAATGTATGTCTTGTGCAGAATGAGAATGTATTTTAATTTAAAATTTATACACAATTCATATTGAGGTCGTCAGGAAAATCTTGTAATCAACTCTGTTATTAATGTAGTGATTAATGGTCTCAAACTATTAACGCGTTCGCTCCGCTCACGCTAAAATATATTGACCATTAGTAGCTGTTTTTAATGACCTATTTGATTAAAAAAATATTTCTGACGCTCTAGAAATAAGGGGTGATTTTAATGTGTACGAAATTGATCCAAAATTCTGAAGCACTACGAGAAATGTCAAAACTCTACTGGAACAGAGATACTTACATAGAAATTTAATTATGTCGAATGTATGTCTCGTGCCAAATGAGAATGTATTTCAATCAAGAATAACACTATTCATATTGAGGTCGTCGAAAAAATCTTGTAATCAACTCGTTTATTGACCGAGCGATTATAATGGTCTCGACGTATTATCGCGTTGAAAAATCTTGAATATGTCGTTTTCGTTAATGAGCTATCAATTATTGATTTTCTACATGTTTCATGTTTCATAATCTGGAAATTATGAAACATGTCTATAGTCCTATACAAAATTTTGATGTGATAGCATTTTTGCTCCACCAATGAACGAGCGCTCAAAAGCTCCTGCTCAGGGTTTTTCTCAAATTTTAATTCCTTTCCTACAGCTTTACTCTTCCCCGTTTGTTCTGATTCGATCCGTTCTTAAACTGGATTAGAACCGTAGTAGGATTGACTCCCAACCTATTCTGAATAATTTTTTCCATTTTTATTGCATTCGAAAAATAGAAAGAATTTTTGAATTTTTTATTTTTAATGACCAAAAGGTATATGAAATTCAATCAACAGAAGAAGAGATTTAGAAACAGAAAAAGTCTCTCAATAGTGCTCATGTAGTACCTACTCCTAAAATAACCAAACAAAATCTGAAAACAGATATCTTCAATTGATGTTATATAGTTCAAAGGTGAAAGACATCGTTGATATTTTATGAAATAGTTATTTTCAAGATTAGCTCCAGACGAAACAATCATAAATGAGACATAGCGTTCTGTGCGGTCATAATTGAAAGATAAATTCTAATTACCGTATTTGAGGGCAATCTTCCAGTTTCCTATTCATCCGGCGACAATGGAAACTAATAAAGAAAATTCAAATTAGTGGGGTCTCATAGAAAACCAGAATGATTTTTTTATCGCACTGAAGGTATTGTGTTTCTTTTACACAATGGGAGAGACGCTAATGCATTTCTATTGTCTGTAATGAACTTCTTTTTTATTTCGGAGAATGATAAACCTCTTCGAAATATTTCAGCGGAAAACGAGGAAAATGAATTTTCTTGGGCAACATTGCCATTTTTCATGAATTGAATGTTTTTGCTGGAAATCGTAATTATGGCGTATCGTGGATTGTGAGCAGAAAATGAGGTCATGGAGATTATTCGATAATTTCCAATTTTTAATTCAGCAAAGGCGAGATTATGATGTCGAAAAAACAGAATCGAAATATTGGAGGAAAAGAAGTTGAAAGAAATCACTATTTCTCAAATTTTATTTATGAGATCAGAATCGCTATTTTTATCCATGACATGTTGGAACTAAATTTAAACTAAATTAAATCTTTTTATACCGCGAAATCCTCAAGGTCAAACATGAGATCATAAGAGTAATTTTCGTTTCACTGAAGAAGGAACGGCTAGTGATGAATACTTTCATCACAATTACAGGGTGTCATTTGGGTGCCATACTCAAAAGGATTGTTTTTCTAACAAAAAAGAGGTAGTGTAAACACAGTTACTTCCGACAGATCTGGCTTTGAAACTCGCTTTTTTTAGGGTTCGAGGTTGGAATAGACAAGTTCAAATCATGAAGAGATAGAATGATGCTACAAAGCATCAAACCGTGAAAAGAGCCATTGTATATTCGACTGTTCTCGTATAACAATTAGAATCAAATACGCAATTTCAAAAAACCAAATGAAAATTAAAAATAGCTCCATTCATAAACATGTTCTTAATTTTCACAAAGTTATAAGTTTGCCAAAAAATAATTAAAAGGCCAAAATTTCACATGCAGGTGTCAGTTCGATTGATTCAAGCTCCCTATGATAATACTTTATGACGTTCATATCAAAACCAATTTTTATTGTAAACAGCATCATATGAGTCAAAAGCATTTACGCGCTAATTCATTTTGGGCAAACAACAGTGCGATTTCATGCTATTCAATTATTTACCTTCCCTCTTCAGAGCAATGGTTCTTTCTAGTACCAGAAACTTTCAATGCGAAAATATTTTTCATTCAACTGTTGGCTTCATACCCTAGTGGTCATAAGAAGATATTTGCTTGTTGAGGGGTGGTTCTATAAGTTCCAATACCAGCAAAGTGAGGAATTCATTCATATTTTTGATTTTGGGAAAAAAATCACATTCAAAATTTGAAGTGAAGGTTATATATGACTTTGTAAGCCAAACTATTTTTAACAGCAACCTATGAACAGAATTTCATGTTTTTTTGGAAACAACGTTGAAAATTGAAAACGAACTCTTATAATTGGATTTGAACTAGCACTTCATTAAAAATAGTGAAATAATTCAATGAAACATTTTTTTTTAAGAAAAAAAACTCCCTCAAAAATGTCGTTACCGCTGATCTTGAAATTGGAAGAAAAATGAACATAAGATATGAAGTTTTATTTCATTACAAAGTTCAGAGCTGGACAATATTGTTCCATTTACTTTGAATGGATAGATTGAAAAATGCGCAAAACCTGCAAATATGCTGTTTTTACACGTTTCGTTCGAATGTGCAATTTTAATAATCGTAGAATGCTTCAGAGGCATTTCAATTGAGAGATCAAATATTTTTTACTGGAAAAACTCCAGTTAATCCTGCCTGTCTATAAAATTTGTTGAATTTTGAAACTCAATATAAGTATGCGAAATTTTGTTGCCAGATTCCATAATACATTAGACTTAGAGATTATTTGTAGCATTTATCGATCAATTCATTCACAACGAGATGTATATTCCCAGTCATTTCAATATCAACAATTGAAAACATTTGGCATATTACCCGGAAAACAATCATCATAAGAGGATTTAGTAAATTGCAGCATAATTGTTCAGATTGGGACGGGATGGATTCCATCTATGCCTCGATAGTATTGTTCATTCGGTATGTTTTTTCTACTGAAATTTGACGTATGGAAACATGTTATTTTGTTAGCGTAGCCGGATTGAAAAATAAATTATTCCGTTTACCTCATTCGACCAGTCCTGTGTTCAATAGATTCTCTATGAACAACAACGTGAATTAACAATAGGACTTGATGCTACCTTCCATTTTCCATCAAAAGCATTGTTTTCCCATTACACTAATGAGTCGATCAGTTGTCCTTTGATACTCTTTTGACCTCTTGATGGCTACTTTCGTTCAGTTGGTCTAATAGACAATGGAAATACACTGACTTATTATCGAGCCAAAGAGTCATACAGATTAGTCCACGACCAAATCTAAGTAGGTACTCCTCAAATAGAATATTCAGTATATCAGTCTAGATTCACAGAATGAATTTCGCTCGAATCGGATATCCTGTTATGGAAATATATGGATTCTTCTTTTCAATATTCCAATTTTGAATTTTCTATGGTTCTGTTAATACTATGACCACACAAGTTTGCACGAACATTCAGTATATCAATCTTCATTCATGAAATCAATTTCATTGCTTTTTGGATAAGAACAACATAAGGTGGCGTATAATGTCCAATAGAAAGTTGATGAACTATAACTTTTTTCGTGGTAATTTTGGTAATTTTCGACAATGTTTCCTTCTGTTCTCTGATGTTCAATTTCTGCTTGATCCAACGATTTTATATTTATTTCGATATTTTATGTGCAATGTTTTACGATTATATGCTTAATAATGCACTTCATGATCAATGTTGAAATTGGACTACAAGCTTCAAAAGAGGTAAATTTTCCATTGAAGATGATGACAGATCGGAAAGGCCCAGTTTCTGTGTCAGTCCCTGAAAGTATCGATGCAGTTCATGACATGATTTTATCAAACCGTCGAACTGGGCTGAAACGGATATCTAAAACACTAAAGGGCCCCACTCACTTCGTTCTTCTCCGCCGTTTTTAACCGATGGTTAAAAACAGTCGGGTAAAACTGCCGCAAAAACGAAGTGTATGGGCTAAAAACGGCGCACTTACCCGTCGTTGCAAATTTCAGACGAGGCCTGATTTTCGTCCGTTAACGTTCCAACGCTTCGGGTAAACACGAGGTGTGTGGGGTAAACAGTTAAGTCGGTCGGGCATATTTCGGAGACAGTGGCGAACAGGTCTGGTGGCGATAAACTTAACTTTTTTAATTGTTTACTGCTGAGTCTTAACTGTTTGAAAACAATGTCGGATCTTCGGCAAGTGGAACCGGGACTTTTTGTTGGAATTTATTGAAGTGTACAGGTCATTTCCGTGTTCATGGAAAGTAAAATAAGCGGAATACTTTTTTTTACAGCAACAGCCGCCGCCACTGCTATCAGACACTTACGCTCCATCGTCATTAACTGCCGCAAAAGTGCGCGAAACAAAATTGAAGTGGGTGGACTTAACCGTCAACGATCTTCCTTCCAACGTTTTTAACCGTCGGTTAAAAACGGCAGAGAAGAACGAAGTGAGTGGGGCCCTTATGGGCTAAAAACGGCGCACTTACCCGTCGTTGCAAATTTCAGACTAGGCCTGATTTTCGTCCGTTAACGTTCCAACGCTTCGGGTAAACACGAGGTGTGTAGGGTAAACAGTTAAGTCGGTCGCGCATATTTCAGAGACAGTGGCGAACAGGACTGGTGGCGATAAACGTAACATTTTTAATTGTTTACTGCTGAGTGTTAACTGTTTGAAAACAATGTCGGATCTTCGGCAGTGAAACCGGGACTTTTTGCTGGAATTTATTGAAGTGTACAGGTCATTTCCGCGTTTATGGAAAGTAAAATCAGCGGAATACTTTTCTTTTACAGCAATAGCCGCCGCCACTGCTAACAGACACTTACGCTCCATCGTGATTAACTGCCGCAAAAGTGCGCGAAACAAAACTGATGTGAGTGGACTTTACCGACAACGTTCTTCCTTTCAACATTTTTAACCGTCGGTTAAAAACGGCGGAGAAGAACGAAGTGAGTGGGGCCCTTTATGCCCTACTCATAGTCGATGCTCCGTCAGTTCTCGTACTCAAGCAGTTCTCAAGCATAACTTTTCATCTCATAGTACTCAAGCAATACTTCGTCGATGCTCAGCTACCGACCAACTTTGAGACGTGCTCGGATGTCGAACTGTCATACAAATTGTCAATATTCAAATTTCAAAATGTAAATGGCGGATCTCTATGGCAACTCAGCAGTGATACCACAGAAAAAAGTGAAAATAACCAGATTCCGACGATGTTCGAATTATCCGCCGAGTTTTGCCGAAGGTTCGTTTATGACAGGGGTTCCCAACCTATGGTCCGCGGCCCACCAGTGGTCCACAGGAGACAAAATTTTGGTCCGCGAACAATTTGAAATTTCCCGGGCGATGTATCACCGCGACGACGCCGTGCGCGAGAACTCTCATATTTATGCGAACAAGGGTTTTCTACTGTGTTACTGATTAAAAATAAGTCCAGGAATCGACTGAAAGTAGACGATGATTTGCGTGTAGCTTTGTGCAAAAACATCTCTCCTAGGATTGCTGAACTTGCGCAAAGAAGGCAAGCTCAAAAATCATATTGAATACCTATATTTCGCTTTCTAATCAAAATATTTTATGTTTTATTTTTATTTATTTATTTCATATAAAATATTATATTTTCTATTAGAGTAGTTCGTTTAGTTCAAGTTAAGGGTTCTTAGTTTATACATTAAGTTTATTATTAAAGTTTATTATCGGATTTATTCAGTTTTTTTTTCTGTCCTGGTCCCTGCTGACAAAAAAGACATCGAAGTGGTACTTGGTCAGTAAAAGGTTGGGAACCACTGGTTTATGAGATAAGCTAAGCATGCGAGCTCGTCTCCTCCGAGAACGGCTTGAGTATGAGATTGAGATCTGACGGAGCATCGACTATGAGTACGGGCATTATTACTATTTCATACGAACGCCTTGATCACACAGTTCACGTCAATTTGGACAGGATTAAAATATCTGCACATGTTCTTGGAATAAATATGTAAATTTCTCCATCTGAAATAACCCATTACCCACTACAGAACCGAAAATTCATCACCTCTATGATGAAATGCAAAATATTTAAATTTCAACAGAGAAATAAGTTTGGGTTTTGTCAAATTCCACGTGTCTACAAATGAAAAGAAAGTCCATGTGTAGGACGCAGGGTTTAATAATTGACAGATTACTGGAGATTTCCAAATAATTTAAAACGATGATAGCTTCCATAAAACGATTCCATAGCTCTTATTATTTTTCGTGACCATTGATTAAAACATTGGGAACTCAACTGTTCGCTCTGAAATTGTCTCAGGGGTAGTAATTTATTCCAGTTGCAGCAAGTTCAGGAGCCCCTAAGCGCTTGGGAACTATTTTGGTATCGAGCTCCAGAATGAGATAGCTCTGCAAGACCGAATTTGTACAGAATACAATTTTCTCTCTACCGTAAGTGCTCTCGTAACTTTCATATTTCATAAGGATATTTCCGATCTTTGGAGACTCCAGTATTTCCTCCAACACCAGGAAATGAGTCGATTAGACAATTATTTTGAAATAAAGATTATTAGCTGATTAAACGAAATAGCAGAGTAAAAACCAAAAGTGGAAAATTTATTGGCCTTTACAAAATGTCATTTACAAACTATCAGTTATTCTAAAGGGTGTTTAAAAATGACCGTTTTTTCAAGAATAAATTATATACATTCAAATAGTTGAATTATTTTATGGAAATCTGCGTTCGATAGAAATTGTTTCCGAAGAATAACGTGAATTTCAGGGTTAACATAAAAATCCTTCTGTAAGCACTTATGGTCGAATTATTGAAAAACTTCATAAGAGTAGTTCGGTGGAAGGTCATGAAGGTGAAGAATACAATCGTAGCGGTCGTTCACGACAAAATATTGATTTGGTTCGAGAAGGTATAACTGTTGACCCGGAAATGTCCATTAGACGACGTTGACAACAATTTAGACTCAGTGAGTCTACAACAGCTCTGAAAGAATATAAAGTGCAAATAATACGGAAACTCTAGTCATTAGATCATTTACAACGAATGGATGAAAACACCGAGATCATGTGATCATGTGATTTGACGCCGTTGGACGATTTTCTTTGGGGTTTTGTGAAAAACCAGGTCTATTAGAATAATCCACAATCGATTCCTGATCTATATGATGAAATAATACGTGTCATTAGTGAGTTGGAGTCTTACTCATGCCAAAAGCTGCAAGAGACGGTTATTTGGCAGATTTTTTTGTCGTACATAAATGTTTTATTCATCCTTAAAAAACAGGCAAATGAAAACGTCTTTATATCTGAATAATGAAATTCAGAAGAAAAATCACAAAATAATCTAATCTTTTCTGCTGTTAAATGTTGCTCTTCTAGACAACTTACCATCATTTGGAATAATAGAGAGTTGAAGTGCTGCCAAGGACGTAAACGTAAACATTCATTGTTTGTAAACGTAAACGTTACAATTGAAATGTGCTCATGCGCACTTGTCAGTTTCCCACGTTCACGTTTGAGTCGGCTTTACGTCCGACGTAAACTTGCGTCCTGTCAAGTATACCTTAAACGACGTACGTTAACCGAAAGTTAAACGAATCCGACGGATGAGTTACGAATGCTGGAATTTTGAAATAAATTGCTCATAACCTTAAAAAATTGAAAATAATCTAGTAGTAGATGTAGAAGAAACTTTGTTTTTAGAACATGATTTTACCCGATTGATTCATTTTTTAATTAATATTCTCCTAATTATTTATAAACTGTATTTATCTATTTTTCTAAGAAGTTGTGTTTTTTTCAATGCAATATTTTCGTTCCGATATTGCATTTATGTACCAGGAACTAATATATTATTTCGATTAGTTAAAAATGTGATGTTTTTCTTTCAAATGAGCGTGATATTTACATACAAGCAATTCATTTGTGATGATTTTTTTTACATTTCTGTTTTAAGCAAGAACTAAAGTTATCCAGAAATTATTTTCGTTATAATAATTTAGAAATTCGAATATAATGAAGGAATCCTACAAATATGTTTATTTATTCAATTTGTTTATTGAGAACAGACAATCAGAATAACTTTCTGTCAGAATACAACAAAAACAAATTATAGGTTAGCTTTAGATCTCTAATGGTCTGCCGTCTACAATGGCAGCACTTCAACTCTATTTTTACTACAAGACGTAAACGTTATATTTAACTGTTTTTCTCACGTTGACGTTCACGTTCTGGCTTACGTGCTGCGCGCACTTCACTCTCTAATCTGTCCATAGTTCTATGACATACTTAGAATTCTATACACTGAACGGGGAGTGCTCTATTTCCGAAGAATTTTGGTGTTTTCTGCTTACAGTCAATGAAGAGCCAAATATTGAAGAACCATTTGCCGTGAGATTCTTCAAGTGATTTTGGATAAAGCATAACTGCATTTTTCTGCGAAAGGATCGTGGTAATTAAAAAACATAGTCTTACAATAAATGGAAGTGATTACCTTAGTCGAAGGATAATGAGTGACACTAATGCCCGATTGCACCGTTCGTCTAAGCAACGTTTAAGCCCTTAAGTGACGTTTATTCCATTGATGAAACGTCATTTCAGGGCTTAAACGTTGCTTAGACGAACGGTGCAATCGGGCATAAGCAAGCTATGTCGTATGCAGCTAAGTTGAGTTCAGGTCTTTGTGGGTATTTTTTATAATTTGAAATTGAATTGAATATTTAGGAATTGAGTACATGTGGTCGTCAACCTTAACCTTGCTTTCCAGACTGAGCTCCTCCATACTGATGAGCCCCAAATAGGGCGAAATAGCTATCTATGGATGCTCCGTTTGATATTACCGCCATGCATGTTCTTTGCTCGTTGACGGGATTAGTTCCGAAGTATGGGTTTAATATTGGTTGATTTTAATCAATTAGTATTATTCTCTGCTTTTATTGTTGATATTATACCTGCGATTTACGCGATAATTTTCATTTCGTACTTAACGTTATAATTCTTTTTTAATTTCTATTGTTCGCTTCACCTTCAATTGCATGAAAAATGAAAAGAATGTGTTTTGATTCGATGTACGAAACACATAATTCATTCAGTTCATCTTTCCAAACTTTTTATTCATTATTTTTCAGCGCCTACGTAAAATTTCTCACTAAATATTCGTAAATAAGCACACCGCTTCTCCAATTTTTCAGCATTTTACAACGTCATTCGAGTTTGAATATTGATCTTTATAATTCGTTATAGAGCCCTTAAATAAATTAACCCTGAGCAACGGCGAATATTTCCTTTTATTTCGACTCAATTCTGGAAAACAGACAGTAAACAGACCCCGAACAGAAAGTTCATTAATTTTCCAATGAGGAGTTTTAAGAATTGGTTACATCAGGGTGGACCGTATTCAGCTCCTTTTGGTGTGCGTTTATTTCAACCACTGAAATCACCCCTGTTTCCATTAGGCGGGTTTATCACACGGACTGATTTTGAATTGGAATTGGACTAAATTGGAGCAGTTAATTTATATTTCTGTAGTAAAAAAAAAATTACGTGAAGATGGAACATTTTAGGAAATTTGTGGTCCCATATTTTCAAAGTAAGACAGACCGCCGCCAGTTGGTTTCACTAATGTTGTTCAGAAAGACCTAATGAATACAATGACACCAAAATCTGGTCGATATCTGCTGGTCGTCAAAATTCAAATATTCACCGTTTTCTCATTTGATTTATACCTAAACTTAGTTGTATTCATACTCGATGATCAATAAATCTTCGTTACAATCCTGTACTTTGAAACAGTCAATGCCGCCTTCAAAATGCTCAGCCCGCAGATTCATGTTAGCCAGCAGAAGTTAGGCAGTCTGAACTTGCCCTGTGTGAAATGTAATTTTTTAAGAAGATGAGTTGAGAAACTTGAAATAACTCATAATGAACTTTCGGTATCTACGGAGGCCAATAGGAGAGAAGCATTCGTGGATTTCGTTAAAGGCAATTTTTTCACTTTAAATACGAAATATATTCATATAATTATACCAGGAGTCTCAGTAGGTCTTTTTCAATGGATTATGTCAACCAATTAAGAAATACAAATTCGAAAAATTCATGTTCTGGTATTTGCTCTTTCATCTGGGAAGAACGAAAATTAAGGTCCGGTTTGACCATGACACTGATTTCCACTCAAGATTATCTTCTCAACGATATTTCACACTTTGTATTCCACTTAAGATTCGATGGAGAAAACGTCGACTGAAATTTCATTTTCCCGATTGTTCATTGTTGCATGTTAGTTACTCTGACATGCACACAAAAATTGAGATCTGTGAAAGTTACAAAAAATTTTGTATATACAAAATATAAAGTATAGTAGACTACTGCAATTCTTCCAATTCGAAATTTGAATTGAATTGATAGCATTATATAGAGTGTGTTACATCATTGGAAATGTTATTTGGAGTAGAAATCAATTTTTGCAGAAAATATGCAAGATGCCAGATGAAATTGAAAAAATCAGAAACACATTCGGTCAAACCAGAACTGACTTTCCTTTTCTGTTTCTTTCGAATGAAGGTTCCTCAAAAGAAATACAGAACATGAAATCTTCAGTTTTGTATCTTTCGAAATGTCTAAAATAATCTCCATTGGAAATTGGAACAGTCTTACTGGGACATTTTCAAGCATACGTATTTCAGTACATTATTATTTAATGAACACTCTTAGTCCTGACCTCTGCAGGGTGTTACCCAATTTATTTGCCATATCCTAATGTTAAATTATTTCAGAATAATGGCTTTCTTTACGATGCGCCAATTTCGAACCATTTTGGCGAAGAGGTTAGCTATTGACAATTTCTTGAAACAGTTCATTCAATTTCATTGAGGATTTTACTCAAAATAACGAAATTTAAACTTGCAATCTTTATTTTCTATCATGGCTCTCGGTTCAAACGTCGCGTCACAATGACGTGCGTGCAAGCTTTATTATTGGAGATGACGATTCACGACAGAGAAGCCAGTTGGCCTCGTGACCGCCATTCAACATTCATCCAATGAAATGAATGCTAACGCGTACGTCAAAGTCGACCGTCAATTCTGATAAAATTCGCTAGCTAGTTCCGGTGATAACAATGATTTTGATCTAAGACACCTGACTACTAAAAATGGCTATGATTCTATGAGGTTCATTATTTCTAAAATGATATTTTCATCATCACTATAAATACCCATTCAAAAGGGTAATTATCATCAAAACGTTCTGACAAACCCGATAAAATATCAAGAATCCTGCACTCCTTCGAATGCCAAATGAGTGTTTCTCTAATTCCGGAAGGAAACGCGAATGTCGGCGAATTTTAAATATTTTTAAATATATTATGATATCGCGAGATAGAATTGCAAATTTGAATGCAAATTCATATTTCCTGGAAATAATCCGGAAATGAAACTTTTCCAGAGAAGCTTACGGCGCAGCAGGGTGCGAATTATCCCTCTTTCAGAGTTCGTCGTTGTTTGGGGTAGCGCGGAACAACTATTTCTCAACCTTTCTGGAATTGGGTTCGATAATTTGAATCCACAGAATTAAGTCGTTGAGTTCATTTCTCGTATTTATGTGATGTGGAAATTACTTTGGACAGAGAAAAAAGAGAAACGGAATTTTATGAACGTAAATTCATCTTGAGAATTTTATTTAGACAATTTTTGAATTGATTGGCTCAACTCCCATAAGAGAATTGTGCTTTTTGATCAGTTTGATATAGATTACTGAGAAATGGAATAGACGGTTTTCAATTGCCCCTACGGCCGTTTCAATTCATATCGAAGGGATCGATTAGATATTGATTTAAAATAATTTAGCCAACTTTTTGATTAGTTTTCTCGAGTCATTTTCGAGATATTTGTAAAAAGAACTTTTTTCGATTTTATTTTTCTTTTTATAATGAAATCCAAAATTTGCTAATGAATTTTTTTTAATTCTTTGCTATTAGAGGAAAACGAATGCTATATCGTTTTGTCCAAATGTCTGTAATTGACCCGAAAATGGTCTCGATAGGGCCCGACTCCCTGATGAAGAATCCGTGGTCAAATTCAATTTTGTTCGTGGGACCGGCCGGCCCGTTCGAATTACTTTCGAAAGGATTGTCCTAGGGACTTGAGATTTTCAGGATTAGTTTTGGTCCCAAATGCTTCGGTTGAGTTCGTTAACCAGCTAAATTAAAAATTTTTGTTCCACAATCGGCGCGATTCTGTTCGCACATTGCTATGAATCTTGTTATCCAAGCAATATGGCTATCTCCCAAATTCATAGCAATATGACTACGGTATTCCGTATTCTGTTTCGACTGTTATAGTCATGTTGGTTATGAATTTCGCCTTAGCAATATGGCTATGATAATCGGCAATCCAAGAGCCGGCAACACTGTAATATATGATATTTGAACTACTATTTTGAGGTTTTGTTATGACATTTCTGTGTTTTCAAACATTTGTAATGAGAATTTGAAAAATGTTGCGGAATAGGAAAACCAAGAAAATTCAAATGGAAGTATTGCAAACTTCCTTAAATATAATAGAATTAATTATAACCCATTAGAAATATACAGGAGGTGAAAACCAAGTAGGTTGAACTAGGAAATTTTTTGAATGCAGTGTAAAATGGAACAAGAAAAGATTAAATGCTTCCTCTGAATGAAATATTTCCTTTCAACTAGCTGAAGCATTCTGACAAATAGCTTAAACTGTGATGTTATTTGAGACTGAGAAATTATTACAATTAGTTCACAGAATGAAGTTAGTTTAATATTTTGTTATGAATAAACAATTTCATATGAATGTTTCCTCCGAATGAGATATTTTCACATATTACACAATTATTAATTAATGAGAACACATTCTCAGCATTCTGCCGAATATCTGAAGCAGTTAGTGTGATGTTACTGGAGGCTAAGAAATTTTCACAATTAAATCACAGAATGAAGTTAATTCAATATTTTGTTATGAAAAAACAATTTCATATGAATGTTTACCCCGAATGCAATATTTTCACATATTACACAATTATTAATAAATGAGAACACAATCTTAGCATTTTACCGAATAGCTGAAGCAGTCGGTGTGATGTTATTGGGGGCTAAGAAATTTTAACAATTAAATCACAGAATGAAGCTTTATTCTATATTTGTTATCAATGAACAATTTCATAAATAATCAATAGAAATTTTAAATGAACTTCTATGTGTTCATTGAATATATGTTCCTGTTGGAAATCTCTGTCGACAACATTTTTCGTCGAAAAATGAATTCTGCCATATTTTCCTCTGCATTGTTAGAAAGAGTTTTGAGAAATATTGTTATAATTCAGGGCTGGATAGGATACCCAAAATTTCCTTGACGAAAACAATCGCTTCTTCCTTGCACCTACTTTGATCTCATGTACCGATAGATTTTTTAAACGTGGCAGAGCCAAGTCGTGGGCAACTCCATGGAAATGTGCATTTGTTATTATTTAATTTACATCAAATATCTGAAAAATAATGATTCAATCAAATATAAGGAAAAAATATGGAATTATACTTACAGCTTGTAGATTTATAGTATTTATACTTTTGATGCTTTCTTCACATCCTCATTACTTGAAAGAAATGTTACATATCGAGGCAATCAATTTGTTGAGATGAGGTCCTTATTTCATGTACCTATTACTCTTCACATAACTAGTAGGCTCATTCCTAGTTTGAAGTCCTCACCAACTGTAGTCTTATAGCTGCCATAAGCAAAAAAATTGTGAAGTTGGTTCATCCATAACTTTTCTCAACTTTTCAATCAAATCAGAAACGGCTTATTTGTCCTATCGAAATATTTTGATTAACTTCACTACAGTCCCAGTATGTCGATTTTGCGATCTAAGAATTCTCCTAAAATTAAATGTTCTGTAGTACGTCAGTTCCATTTTCATTGCAACATACTTACCTATTTTCAAACCCTTTGAAAAATTATAATGAAATAAGTGTTTTTCTATCGTATTTCTAACTGTTTTGGTCCTGGGCAAGATGGTTATCCGTGTAGGCAAGTACTCTTTCGACCTTGCTAAGATAGCAATGCGGATAGCAAGGTTATGGCTAAATTGACAGATCATATTGCCACAGAGTGGTCGATCAGAATACAGAATATTGCGCATCTTGCTAAGATAGTCATATCTTTATCTTAGCAATATGGCTATGCGCAAACAGAATCGCACCGAATATTTCAGACAAAACGGAAACAATTGAAATGAAATGTGGCAGCCACATGCAAGAAAATGTTCCAGGTAATTTTTTTACACATTGTATTGAGGATTCAAGACACATCAATCAAAACTCGATCTGCTATAAATAGAGGAATAATCATAGTGGAGAATTTCATAGATGGAAATATAAAAACCATCAGTTTGTCGCATTTTTTCAATGTAGTAGAAATGTGTGGGTCGAAATTCATCCTGGAATCGAACACAATGCCTAAATCTCTCACAGAACAGTCCTCATACTCAAAAAACTCTCTCCTTGAGTATAGTTGATCATGAAAGAGTTTCTTGTGAGTGTCATAGAGTGACGCTTGAAAATACTCCAATGATTTCGTTAAATTCACTGTTTCTTTAAAAGGAATTTAACTGCTCCTGGTAGAACGAGCTCTCTGATAAACTCCTGATAGATGAAAACAACTTTATTTCATCCCCATATAGGAGGAACACCATAAACACCCAACATCGTTGGTATTGATAAGAAAAATTTGGGAATCCAGAACAGATCTCTGAGGGTACACCTGAAGTGGCTGTTATTGCTCTCGACTCGATACCAAAAATAGATACGACTCGCACTCTATGAGACTTGTGAGTAGCGAATCATAATAGTTGATCCTCATTGATGGCAATGAGGAAATTTGAAGGAATATTTAATATTTGGCTCTAGGGATATGGTCAGGTCAGCAGTCAAAATACAGTTGGAGATTACTGTCTCTTTATTGTATGTTGTCTTCTATCAATCCAATGAGTTAAGGGCAACGCCGTTACATATATATCAAGGATGAACAGCAGAAAAAATAATACAGCTCGAACAAAGGCAAAAAATGTTTGTGGAGAAAACGTTTCTTGTTGGTTAAAATCGCCATACAATAAAGAGATGGTAACCTGCAACTGTATTTTACTGCTGAGTCGACCAATATCCCCACTATATCATAACTTACATTCGATATACTCACAATATACCTAAAGTAAATATTTGGTATTTAGTATATTGATACAAAATCAATGGAACAAAATGAAAATTCACGAAGAAACTTTCATAGCCTACTCATGGAAATTATCATTGAACAATATTCTGCTTTTTCAAAAGGACTCAAAAGGAACATTCTTCAGTTGAATAAACGAGATCAGGAAAGGTCACAGCTGAAGGCGTGATTTTTCCAGCAACTTAGACCCGTCTTACATTATCAAGATTCACCTGCTCACTTTGTTTATAACTAAGTGTTAAATTATTACTCTCATCAACTCTCCCCCAACTTGGAATGGGAAGAACTAAGTCTTGCAAGATACCGCAACGAATGTAACCTTTGGAGTAAGGTTGGAAGCTGGATTTATTATTCAGGAATTAACAATGAGAACTTAATTAGTGTTTCAGAAGATCTGAGGATGCAATTATTTTGCCAAGTCTCTTGATTGTATGAAAGTTTCGAATCGATGTTTAATTACAACGGAAATGCTGTTTTTCGATTTAAATAGAAACCGATGCGAACCCAGTCATTTTTTGATGTCTTCATGTAAGTAGAATGGGCATTTTAATAATGTCAAAGTTTAGGATTTTTCATGTGACGCCATTAAGAGTAGACTTTTTATACCTCTAAGTTCAAATGTCGCGTCATGTAACGTTCGACAAAACATGATTATGTCAGTCATCAGAACTAATTAGTAGGGACGATCCACAACAGAGTGACCAATTGGCATCGTTGTAACTGTGATTGAACATTCAATCAATGAAATGAATGCTTACGCTTACGTCACAATCAATTAACTTAACCCTCAATTATGATCATTTTCTGTTCACTAGCCAACCCCAACCCAACGGAAGTCAAATGACTGGCAGCATGAATGGCATGAATTTAACTAGGTTGCTGGGGAATTTCTTTGTCCGTCGTTGCAGACACTTGGTCGCAAAGAATTTGCAGCTGAGTGTGAATGCCCACTGCCTTCGATACTGCCGCAGAAGTAATTCGGCAATTATTGCCGACAACGCGTGTGTCAGTAGGAAGAGCTGAGTGTAATTCAGGCTTTATAGACCTCTTCCGATTGCTACCGATGCAAGACCTGGATTAAGCACGTTTGGCAAAATTGACCATTGACCAAATTAATGGTCAATTAAGTATGCCAAAACAATTATTATTCGCGTTCTTAAACAATTTTTTTCGCCTGAATGCCTGATTGCCTGAATCAGAATAGAAATAGTTTCGAAACGTTTCCTTCTTGTGCATAAGAAGCCAAAAATGGCGGTCTCCAAATAAAGAATGCATGGGAAGCCAAATGTGGCTGCTCAAATAATGAATTCATTTCCCCCTGAGCGCTCGTTTTGCATAAACGAATGTTATATCGTTTTGTCTATATATCTGTTATTTACGAATTTTGAGACGAAAATGGTTTCAAACGATTGGATTCGACTCCCTGATGAATCCGTGGTCGAATTCAAATGGAATATTGAAAAGAAGTCATCGTGCAGGTCTCTTTTTGTTGAAAACAAAATATTAACTGTTCCATGTATTTTTATTTACAAGTCACTTCTCATGGTCAGACAGAATTTGGAAACAATGGAAAAATTATCTAGTCATCACTCTTATGTAACAAGAAATGCGGAAATTTTGTCACTCCCCAAGCATAGAACTGCTAAATTTGAACATTCACCAACCTACCAGGGGATTAAGCTATACAACAAATTACCAGAATGTTTTAAAAATATGAATTATGTCAGTTTTAAGAGGAAAACTAAATCTATGTTGTGTGAAAAGGGTTATTATAGTTTGAGTGAATACTTCAATGACTCTTTATAATATGGTATAGGTAATACTGAATAAAATTGTTTTGTTTCTTTTTCTTGACTTGTCTCATACATGTAAATGTCTAAAGAGATTAATAAACATTATTATTATTATTATTATATTGTTCCATTAAAAGATATCCGGTTCGAATGAAATTTCTTTCATGAATGAAGATTAATGTGAATTAATTGAATATTCATGCGAAACTTTGTGGCTCTAATGTTAACAGAACCGTAGAAATTACAATTGGAATATTGAAAAGAAGAATCTCTATATTTCCATAACAGGATAACAGATTCAAGTGAAATTCATATTGTGAATCAGGACTGATAAACTGAATGTTCATGTATTGATCTATTTCAAATAAAGGTTATTATCGACTTGAGCGTTAAGTGGCATACATCAAAACCGCTGCAAATCCTTCACAGTACAAAAATACTTCCTCTGAAGAGAATAAAACCAAATACATAAGATCAAACGATACTACCTACCACTTCTTTAATTCGAGTTCATTTTCCAACCAACATACATGACTGAATTACAAGTATAAAACGTTGAATATCCTCCTCAGGTTTGAGCACACACGTCGTTCAAAAATTCACATGAGAACGCATTGTAATTCAAGCAGTGCTGCGAGTTCCAACATCTAATCAGGATTCAGTTATGAAAACTTAATTACTTTACGAGGCTAAAGTTGTCTTCCGCTAAACTATGATTAATTAATACGGCGTATCATCCGTACAATTTGTTTTGTCGGCTGTAGGCGTTTATCCAGCACGAATGCAAGATCCTCTTACGCCTCGAATCAAATGCTCTGAATTCGGCTCCAGAATTCGAACTAATAAATTCAATTAACCATGGTATTTGTCGAGATGAATAATGATATGAGGGAAGTGTGGAGCTCAAGTGAATAGGAAAGGGATTGGGGAGGATAAAATTGTCACGGAATCTCGCGTAATTCGGATGGATTTAATGTACAGGTTGCCTCATGGGCCTTAAGAGGGTGAATCAATAACTGGATAAAATTAATGGAAATATCTCTGTTCAAACTCATCATGAGGAATATCTATCCTGTATGTGAGGTTTTTTTCATGTGATAACATTGGGAGCATTTTTAAATATACATACGTATTCAGTTAGGCCTTCTTCAGTATGAAGTAAAAATAACTCAATGTTCAACATTGAAATAATAAATTTTAAAAATGATTAAAATAATTCATGCGAACATCTCACCGGCATGGTACACTGTATACAACGTGTGACTTGTGCATTGTACATTTGTACAGTTTTTTTTGTTCTCTGTTTAATAAGTTTACAAACCATGTCCTCGAGGTAGTGGTTAAAATACAAAAGCTCTTTCACTTCTATCAATGTCCTCTCTCGATGTGCGATAATAAATTCGTACTACTTAGAAAATTTTAAAATGAGTCTCAAATTGAAAAATCTGCTCTGCAACCAGGAGGTTTTCTTAAACGCTTCAAGTGCTGATTTGACAAATCCTCGAATGTTCCAGAAACTGTCCACAGACCATAATAATAGGGAGAAATAATCTTCCATAGATTAAACAGCAATTTGTTTACCTTAATATCAAATTCATTTTCGGAATAATGATGGAAAATGAGAAATTACAAAGGTTAATTTCCGCAATTCTTTCAGAATTTTTTTTTGTGAAACAATGAATCACAACTTTTGCTTGCTCATGTCACACTCATAATAAATATCACTGTGTGATACCTACATTTTTTTGAACGCTCGTTCCACTCAAACGAGTGCTATATCGTTGTGCCCATATATCTGTTATTTTTAATTTTGAGTAGAAAATGGTCTCCAAAGCTAGAATCGACCACCTGATGACGAATCCGTGGTCAAATTAAATTATGTCTGAGGGGCTGTCCGACTGGCTCGGCCGTAAGCACGATAACCTTCGAAGGGATTGTCCTAGATACTTGAGATTTTCAGGGTGTGTTCGGTTTCCAGATGCCGCGGTTAGGTTCGTCTACCAATCAAATAGTACCATTTGTTCAATGAAATATGGCCTTTCAGAATTTTTGTTTCTCAAAATATCTCAGATAAAATCAAACCAATCGAAATAAAATTTTGCGGCCTAATGCAAGATACTCATTATAAGCCTCATGCTGAATTTTGTGGTCATAGTGTTAACCGAACCATAAAAAAATTTGTTTTAATGATTGAATAGAAGAATCATTATATGTCCATAACAAGATATCTGATTAGAGTTAAATTCACTTTGTGGATGAAATTTGATATACAAAAATCCAAAAGGATCGCATGATGAGAACCATAATTTATTTTTTTTATTATTGTTTTTTATAGATTTGCTTTCCGAATAATTTCTAGAATATAATTCCGTTCTTGCTGCGATTTTGCATTCCTATATTCGGAATGAATCTCAAGTCCCATACAAAATTTTGAGGTGAAGCATTATTGCTCTCCTAATACACGAGCGCCCAAAAAGACCTTCCCAGGACTTGTTTAAATTTTTTTAATGATCAGATTGGAAAAAACGAATATCAAGATGCTGCCTCCTTTGTGAATCTTAAAGTCATCCAAATTGTCTACATTTTCCATCCACATACTTCAACAATGAAAATTAAATATAGTCCTGCAATCTCTGACACATCGTAATTGAGTTTTGAATAAATGACTCTCGACTGCAGCAAGAAATGTTCAACAATCTCGGAATATTATCAATTCATACTCGAGAAGTTTAATAATGAGGTGATAGATCGACCCGAGTATTTCAGACTTTCTTTCGCCCTCGAAACAATGAATAAAATGAGAAAAAAGTTTCGAACAGCACAGGGCCCATTTTTTGTAGGACGTGTTAACTGCATAAATGTCATCGTATGAGTAATGGCTGCGCATTTCTTGTCCCCATATTCGCTAAATTTTAATATAATGAATGATAATGGATTCGGAATGGCACATGGGTATGTTGCAGGAACATGGTGGGGGAACATTGAAAAATGACTTTTTCTGGAATTTTTGTCCGCCTACCTTTATCGAATTTATTGAGGAGCACGTGTTTGAGAAACTTTTTATTCGAATTGAATATACGGAGAATATGTGGATAGTTTCCACTCATGATTCAAGATCAAGATTCATTTCTAGATAATTGTTTGAACATTGTTACTTAACTCGCTTTATAGCTGTCGTTTAAGTTCCAGAATTTTAATGAATATGAGAAACTGGAGTAGTTTCAGGAAGAAGATATCTTCATCCCTGACATTTTTTTATCCAGGTGCTCCCTCTGCTGAAAACCGATATATGTAGTTATTTGCCCGCTGTTTCCGCAGGAAGTTGTTCTGGGAAAAAATAACTAGTTTCAAGATCGGATACGCTGAAAAACTAAGCATGTATTATTGGAACTGTTTTTCGTCTAGAAAATTCGTCTTTCATGTACAATGGACATGAAAAATTGTCAGATTACATTCGTCAGAAAAAAGATTTCCACAAAAAATTTGAGAAGCGCTGACGTAAGTATCTGATCTGATCGCTCATGAACGATATCTTAAAAGAATGTCACAGTTGGGTTCACAAAGCTTGATTGGGCAATCAAATCGTTGATCTTGAATTGAGTGGATGGTTCACGTCAAAAATGAACAGAGTACACAGAAATGATGACATTTCATTAAACAACGTGATTGGAGTTTTGTGGAAGCCGGATTGAAACTATTGAAACTGATTCAGTTTTCATTTTATTAAATCATATGAAACAACGATATCGTTCTCCGTACATCGGAAACAATAACAGAAACTGATAGTTCCAGCTTACCAGTTCTGGTTGTTCCAAAATATAAATTCGGATTAAAATAAGTTGACCGATCAATCGTTTCAAGCAGTAGGTGTTTTCTGAAGAAAAATAAATAATAATAAATTGTGTATTCATCTCTATTTTTATATCTTTCATAATTCGAATAAGTAAGACTTTCGTGTTTACTTTTGCAAAATGCATACCAATATGTCATAGAAGACTAATTCCATCAGTCACGCATTTCAAATATTTTAATGTGAAAATCAAGGCAACCAATGAGCTCATCCCGTTCGTACAATTGTGAATTGCATTTCCATAATCCATTCGGAAGAGGAAAAAATTTGAATGGGTCATCTTTCAAGGTATTCTTGGATATATAAGTTCCCTGAAAATTAAAATAAATTCAAAATTCGTGCACAACATATGTTCAGATATTATTTCGAAAAAATCTTATTTCTCCCAAAAACCTTATTGTTCTTTAAATTGTACCCGACAATTCTGAATAATCACAGGAATTATTTTTTCAAGGTGAACTAGTATGGGGCTTAATATTTATTTGATATTTAATCACCATTTTTCGCTTACTAAAGTTCAACACTCGCATGTTTTCTCTCATTTGACCTTTATATTATTATACTAGAATTCAATAGCTTGAATTTTTGTCATCAGTGATGTATTATATTTTAGTTGAAAATTCACGAGTTTTCATAAAATTCCATCAACATCTTTCAATTTAAACTGAACAAAAATTAATATTTTTATATTTTGGTTACTTGCATGTTGTTCTCGCTTTTCATGTTACAAGTAGTACTTTGATTATTGTAAATTATCAATTCCCGTTCAAACGAACATTTCGTTTCAGAGTACCAAATGAAAGAAAATTCACACATGTGTTGTTTTTTCGTCGATGTTTTTTTTAATAACTCAGTAAAAGTACATTATGTCAAGAGCGTATAAAGATGGTTTCATTCACAAGGTGAAATAGCCTAAATCTCCATTATTCGCGGGTAGAATACTTTACTTTACATAAAATATGTCCTTCGATTACTAGTGATGAAAAAGTCAAATTGGCATTTGAGTAGTATTTCGATAAATTCGTCAATGAATATTTTGTAATAATACGCTTAGCGGCAAAATAATTGATCCACTCAATGAATACATAGATTTGTTTATTCATAAATATGTAATTTCAAACCTGATTCGATTGAATTTATTTTCAATTGCAGGTTAGTTTTTCATTCATTACAATAGCTTGATTTTTGTTATAGATACAGGGTTTTCAGAAAAAAACATTGAATATTACAATTTTGCTAAGGCTATAATAGTACTTCTTCTTCAACAAATTCAAACTGAAACCCGAACATAATGAAAATAGTACGGAAAACGGCAATTTTTGTTTTGGTATGTTCTTGATAAGATTATGATTGAAAACTTGCTCTATTCGATTCAAGAAGAAAGAAATGGTCAAGGAAAGATGTGCCTAGATAATAAAATAAAAAATCACATGTTGGAGCAACTGGAGCACACCAGCGATGGTTTTAAAGTTCGAGTAAAAAACCTTTTTTCGGCTCACCCAGTATGAAATGAAGTACGGCAATTTTTTCTGAGGTTTCGTATGAACTTACCTATAATTCAAAAAAACAGATTCAATCAAATCGGACTCAAAATATAATATCAATTAACAACATTCATTGATTTATTGAGTGAACCAATTATTTTGCCTATGAGTGTAGTTTATTTGTCTCTCGATTAGAAAGGTATGTCCACCCATATTTGTTAGTGAGGGAGTTTTAAAACACTGAAAAAATATTATCAGTTTCAACAATAATATTACAGCTAAACCCATGAAGCATCTGACAGCGGTGAATACTGACTTATATTCCACAAGTGATTAATGGATGTTATTATGGCCAAGAAAAGGAACGTATAATGGGTAGATTATAAAATAGTCGAGGTTAAAATTAATTCTGCATGTGAACAGCCAAAAACTGAACACCACAATGTGACATTGATTGAACTTACCTTTTTTATTGGGCAAGAAAACGGAGGATCAATTGAGTCAACAAACTCAGTCCATCCCTGATTTTTTTGAGGTATTTTTTCACATATTTTAGTGAGTTTCAAATTTTTTATGAAATATTCACAAGTGTCTGGAGCCCCACTAAGATCGCATTTCCAAAGGTTTGTTACAGTCTGAAAACAAAGGTATTTTTAACTCAAATTATTGTTTTTTTTGCCCCATATTAATGTTACAACGTATCCTAGCTGTAACTCGTATGGATAACAAGGGAATTTCAATAGCATTTTTGAAATATGATTTCAATGATTTTTAAGAGGAATAATTCCCGAAGAACTCAACTTAAGTATACTCTTTATAAATAATTCAGTGAGTTTTTGAAATGATTTGATTTCTTGAAGTAGGAATTGAAGGCAGTTTCAGTTTTATGTTATGCTTGAAATACCATTCGGCGATGTGTTATCAATTCCTAGATTTCCATACAAACAAGTTCGGTCTATAAGTTGTAGTGGTACTCTCAATTGGTTACTTAAGTGAGAAAAGTGGTGTTCGCCATTAATGATGATTTGGTGATCTTGAATAAAATAAATTTCAATAACAATTATCGACAATGTTTTCAACCGAAATGATTCAAGATCCATTCTCACTATTTGAACTAACCTTTTTCAAGACATATAGCTATTGTATGAAGTAAGGTGAAATTCTGTTTACAATGGTATAACGAGTCCAAATGTGTAGGGTATATTTGCATATTTCTTGTTATTCTGATGAGTTAGGTACGAGACTTATGAGAGTAGTCGACATAGGCGTATCTAGCCTCAGTTTTCAGACGGGGGGATGCGCGGCCCCTGGTTTTTTGTGATACCTATACGAAGTGTCTGATGGGAATATTTCAGGGGGGCAGAGGTACAACAAACCTGCCCCCCCCCCAAAATACGCCAGTGGTAGTCGATACGTTAAATTGCTCAACGTGACCACAATTTTCAGGTGAAAAACAACAAATTGATTGATTGAGGCGCGTGTTTTAAGGGAACACTTCCTTTGAATCCGATGACATCCAAGAAATAACTTACCCAGAGGTCATCGATGTTCTTGTCAACCACTATTGTTGTTTCTGTAGATCGATTATTCTTGCCGTATATGTGATTTTTGAAATCTGTTACTCTCAGTGGTAAACCAAGATGATCAGAGCATTCGCCATACTTGAGCATTAGGAAATTCTTTTTCTTCTGAAAGAATAGTTTCATTTAAAAACTTCGTAATAATCAACGATTTTCCACTCACCCCAAACGCTGAATGACAAAAGTGAGGCAGAAAAACAAGAACATGTAACATAATTATTACATTCATCCCAACTATTAAATTCATACCGACTGACAGTCAACTCTGTTTCAATGAAAATGAAACTAATTCATGATTGTCATTAGGAGTTATTAATTTCGTTCCACTAGTCATCAGCTTATAAAAAGTTCATTAGAAACGCAGAGAGGAAATACTTATCATTTCCTATAGCTCATCTGATCATTCCGTACTGATCTAAATGTGATATCTTGAATCTTGTTTTACTAAAACAAAATGTTTTGAATACTTTTGACTGAATATTGTTTCCCAGAATGATGGATTTAGAGTACCACATGAAAGTACTACTTAAGTGCTGTGAAAAAAAATAAAATTTATCCCTAGTAAAAAAGTGTTTACGTAATAAAATTATATCAACATTCCTGGGGTAATATGAAGGTTCAAGTCAACCTTATATTTTTCCTCAAATCGCTCAAAAGTCGACTCACTTCATCCCATTTTGAAAAAATGACGAATATTTATATGATGCCTCAATTTCGTCATAAATTTATTTGGGTTAGAATGGAAATGTATTTGGGATACCTTAATTGTCAAACTTGAGACTTATAAATTTAATTACTGGTATTCTCTAGAGAACAAGATAACAAATGAAATTTCCATTCCTAGGACTCCCAGAGGTGGTTGAGGTAGTGAAAACTGCTTAGTTGAAATTTTCCAAAGAAAATTATGAAAATGAAAATAAACGTTATATTATTATGTTGAATACTGAACGCTATGGGAAAATATTATTTCCTCACAGTAAAGCAATGACATTTCTCAAAGTAAGGAAAACTAGATTTTTTTTTAATTTTTCACAAAAATATCAAAAATTTTTAGGCATTTGCGAAAAACATCTTATTCCCAAAATGATTCACGATACGATTTTGTGCGTTTTTGTTAAACTCACGCATAAAGTGATGAAATCAATCAGTTTTTCCATGATAAAATATCATACCTTGGTAGAGGTATACGTATCTATGCAAAAACAATATGAAAAACGTTTGTCGGTTTTTGTCCAAATTTCTTTCCATCGAATAATTTGATGAAATTCTTCTTGATTGGAAGTTTTTTCGTTCCTGGTAAAAAATGAGAAAACATGAGTGTTCATTCCAGAGAGAAATACGCGCATCTCATATTGTTTTCAAAGGAAGGAATTCACTTTCGAAGAGAAGAATTAAAATAAAAAAAAGTTTCCTATTGAATAAAATTTCCTCATCATGAAAAATACAAATTAATTGTTCAAAAAATATATTGAAAATGATTAATTTTTAATGATCAATATGTTTTGAAGATTCATAGAATATTTATTTAGGTAAACAGGGTGTCCGGGAAATAACTGTACCGGGTTTTTCACTATAATTTGACCCCCCCCCCTTTAACTTTGTTACTGAACGAGATAAAAAAAAATTTTTCGTATAAAAGTTTCACGAAATCAACTGAGGTTTTTTGATATGAGTCCAGAAACTGAAATATATACAGGGCGACCAACATATTGATGACTACCTCATTTTTTCAAATGGAACAGCTTGTATATTTTTCCATATTTGGTAAGCTCTTTTTCTCCTGATTTTGAATATGTAACATATGTTGGTCTATCTTTCTTATTCTGAGCACCACAGAGTTTCAAATTTCAATAACCATCTGGCATAGCGTTTTGGAAGTTCGTGAATATTTAAGTGGCCAATTTGATCTTTGGATTTGTAATGGCACACCCATTTTATGGCCACCAAATAGTCCCGATTTAACACCGTTGAACACGTTTTTATAGCCGTTCCTGAAAGAAAAAAATCACTTCAGCAATGATGACAATCAATGAAAGCGGAGAATAATATTAATGATATAAAATCAACCAATATTAAGCACATAATTCGGAATTAATTCCGCCAAGGCACAAAGAATAATTACAATATTGTAATGATTAGAAAGAAATTTTAAGCTTTAATTTCTGACTTGAATCAGAGCCATAATAATGCTATCAAAAATAGTTTAAACAACTTAACATTGGTTAAGTAATTGTTAAGTATTCATTCTAAAATAATACTTTTAAATAGATTGTTTAGATATAAAGAATTTCGTAGGTATTTTGCATATTTTTTAATTCGGTGTCATCATCTGAAAACTTTGAAACTCTGGAAATTGAAGAGACACATCCACATACGCATTTATATTCGAGACCAAGAGGAAATAGCCTATCAAAAAAAGGAAGAATATACAGAACAGGGTGTCCCATTTGAAAAAATGAAGTTGCCATCAATATGTTGGCCACCCACACACAGTTTTTGGACTCATATCAAAAAACCTCAGTTGATTTCGTGAAACTTTTATACGAAACATTTTTTTGTATCTCCTTTAGTAACAAACTTAAAGGGGGGGTCAAATTATAGTGAAAACCCGGTACATACTCTTACCAGAGATAGAGTTGGACTAGCTGATTACTGATTGACTACAGAAAATTAATTTCTGGGTTTCCCTAGAAAGCTACAGGATGATTTTCCAAATTCAGAGAAATACTGAGACAATCACAAAATCGAAACTGATTGACGAATATTATTGAAACTTGGGAGATTATTGGCACATGCTAAGGTCGAGTCAAAAATATATCGATTATTTCATTATTTCTGGACCGGTCCCATTAATCTTCATTCAAAGTGTTCAGGGCGAAAAAAACACTTTTTTTTTCGAATTACAAATTCGATTCGATTCAATTTGTGAGATCGCTCAAAGTTGTCACATCAACAATTATTTTTTATGAATTTTTGAAGTTCGAAAATTTCAATTTATTTACACTGAATATCTAAATTCAAACTATAGGCATGTTGCTCAGAAAAAACACAGTCATAGTGCAAGTAGCAATTCTGACTTTAATATGAAAATCTGTCAGAATAATAATTCCTTCATTTCGCAATACACATAGCCCTGACAGCAACGGATGGTCTGAATGGGCAACAGTTGGTTTGAGACTGATAAAAGATCATTGTGCGAACGCTTTGGAACCAACTGCTCATGCTAACTTGTCTGTGTGTGCAAAAAAAACATTAATTTGCAGCTTCTTAAAGAAGCTAATTTCATAAAATACGTTAGCACTTCAATTGAAAATTATTTTTCGTCGAAATTGAATCAATGAAACAAAGAATCTTGAAAAAACTCTGCGTGAAAGATTTATTATTATTCGGTAATCATCCAGCTTGTTTAATCAATTCCAGATAACGGATCGTACCACTCGGCCATTCAAAGCAGAATAAAGATAGCAAATTCACGAATCACGAATGTGTCAATATTTTTCAACAGATTACGCCCGGTGGTCAGCCATTTTCATGGTTCTATTTGACATGTTTACGAGAATTAATAAACAGTAAGAGGGAAAACCGAAACGAGTTTTCCAGTTTATCTGAGTACGTTAGCCATGAAATGCCCATAGGGCTGTATCGACGGATTACACTTGAAACAGTAGAAATTTCAGATTCCTCGATTTTATCGTTCGGCTGATTGACGACTCAATAATGGCAACAAATGTTTGCTCTGCTAGAGCGCAGAAATTACTATTCCGGATGCTCCATCAATATCGTCAAGTACCTATCGGAATCCTGATTTGATGATTATTTACCTTCGATACAAAACCAGGTGACCATTCTGTGGATCATAAAATTCGCTTGATGTTTGAGAGCGAAATATAAACAATACTGAATAAGGAAGATGATAGGAATTTGGAAATGTATCTAATCTAACATCTTCGACAATTTTCAAGGATGTGAAGATACAAGGCATTTGATGAACATGCAGCAAAAGTTCAAAGGCTGATTTTTCGAACTCATGAAATCGAAATATTATTGGTGTTATTTTCATTGTTTTTTCTTGTATTGAACGTTTCAGTCATCATTCGTTGTCGACAGGAACAAATTTAAAACTTCCTCAAAGCAAAGCAATTTTCCTCAGTGTTTGAATATGTTCATCATTTTTCACTTTTCGAATAAAACAGTCATCGATGACTCTGATCTATTTTTGATTGAATTAACATATTGTTGTGGGACCAACAAAAATAATTAATAATTCAAAAATTTGATATCTTATTTCCTAGATCATTTCATGTAAAAGGTTTCCAATAAATGCAAGTTCGAGAATGATAGGAAATATTCCAACCTAGCAATCATTTTTTAATTCTTCTTTTAATTTGTGACAAAAAATTTGTTAACCCTTTTTTTTCGTGTGGGTGCCGTTTTTGTGTGAGAAAATGAAACATCTTAACTGCGATTTCTCGTATAATGTTCCGCTAAAAAATTTTATTCTCAATTAATGATGCCCTACTTGCCAACTTAACCAAGAATTAAATAAATAAGTGTGAGGTAAAAATATCTGCGTACCACTTTTTTGATCAGTTTTCTCATAAAAGACGTTGTATCTTGGAGAAAATGCATTTTTGGGGCTGCAATTGTGGGAACAATTTTTCATAAAATGATCTGAAAAATCCCCCTTTCCAGTTTTTCAATGTTATTTTTATGAATGCAGAATCTCGGCACGAGCAGAAATATATTGTTATATTATATTATCAAAAAATGAAATACTCGAATGAAAAATTCTTCAACCGAAAATATCAGAATTTTATGGTTCAAATTTCGTAATCCATACTGCCATCATAACTTTTGTTCGATACTACGGTAGATTTTTTTACGATTGTACTAACGCAACCCCCACATATTTTAGCGTACCCACTGCTTTCACTTGGCATTCAACATTTCACTGCGTAATTTCTTCTTGATCAAATCGAGAAATTTTGATCTGGATGATTTGAAAAGAAATTAAATTATATGGTTCTGATTATGCGATCTTTTTGAAATTCTGCTTGAACAATCAGTATAAGAGTATTCACCTTTACAATAAATTTCACTAGAATCGAATATAGTTTGAGACATATTAGAATTTTCCTTTTCTATATTCCGATTGAATTTTCTATGGTTCTGCTTATAGTATGTCCACAAAATTCCTTATGGTAGTTTACTATTCAATTCTAATTTCTATCGGTTTTTTAAAATCGAGGAACAAAAATTTCGAATTGCCATTATTTGTGTGTGTTCGATTTAGCTGGTTGACGAACTTAACTGCAGCATTTTAAATGCAACCCTGCAAATGTTTAATCTCTAGGATAATCTTTCCGGTACCTAGTTATCTTGTTTACGGATGGACGGTCCCACGGACAGAATTCAATTTGACTACGGATTCATCATTTGTGAGTCGAACCTCATCGTTTGAGACAATTTTCGCCTCAAAATTCCAAAATTATAGACATCGATCGCTCAAAAGATCAAATGAACAGCAACGACGGGTTCAATCAACGTCCATGATTGTTTTCTGAGAACTAAGAAGCATTGAATACTAACCTTCAGTGAGTAAATCCATAAAAAATGAGCGAATGTTTCATTTATCACTATAAATGCAATAAATTTGTTCCACCTATTTTCGAATCTCGTATACGAACAAACCGAAATTCGTATTTCATACTGAAGCGCAAATCTTATGAATAATTTGACTCGTAGTCCATAACAAGGCTCGCTGAATATGTTGAATTACCATATCTATTCTGTTCCTGAATACCTTAATAGCCCGAGGATGATCCCCATAACGAAATCATATTCGATACGCTGCTGTATACACTGCCAACCCTGCTTATTATTCGTTGCGAATAACATTGGACATATGTATTCCGTTTTTCGGTTTTTGCAATTCACAAGCTGAGAGAAAATATGAAACCAAAGGTATGGTCCATTCACTTCGATGAAGCAGACAGTTATCCATGGAAATTTGCACTTTCCATTATGTAGGTACACTGATACGCAATATTGATAATATCATCAGAAAGTCGTGAAAATCATGAATATCTTAAAATGTAGCTTCGGAAAATCTGATAGTTCAAAACATCTCCTGAACGAAATACAGATTTATAACTTGAATAAATCTATATTTTTTCATTATTAATTGCAACGATAACCTTATATATCCAATAAACAGAATCAAGTGGACATGAATGTGAGGAAGAAAAGTTTAAGAAAGCCCTGAACAGATGTTTTTGAACGCTCGTTCATTGGTGGAGCACATAATTTTGTATAGGACTTGAGATTGATACTAAATATACAAACGCAAAATGTCAGCACGATCGGAGTGAAAGTCAGGAAATTATTCTAAAACTGAAAATATGTAAAAATTTGACAATTGAAAAAAAATTCTAGGGTTGTGATGATGTGCTCCCCTTGAAATGTTATTGAAATATAAAGTTATTTCTTCTCAATATTCCAATTGAATTCTCTATGACCACGAAATTTTGCATGAGGCCGCAAAATTTCATTTCGATTGGTTTCGTTTTTTCTGAGATCTTGAGGAAAAAAAAATTTTAATGGTCATATGTAATGAAACACCCGGTACTTTTTGGCTGGTTAACTGAACCGCGGCATTTGGGAGCAAAACTGACCCTGAAAATTTCTAGTCTCTAGGACAATCCCTTGCAAAGTTATCGTGCTAACGGACGGACGGACAGCCCCATGGACATAATTGAATTGGACCACGGATTCATCATCAGGGTGTCGAACCCTATCGTTTCAGACCATATTCGGTTCAAAAATAGAAAATTTCAGACATTTGGGCAACTTGATATGGTACTCCTTTAAGTAGAACGAGCGCTCAACAAAAATTTTCAACATGCAACTATTTCAGTAGCATTCAACTCCTTTCTAGGCTTTTTGTTTTCTTCTTCATTTCGGAACTTCATAGGTCTTGAAATCCACAGATAATGAGAAGAATTTTGGAAAATCTTGACTTGAAATGGCGACCTATTCACATTCGTAAAAAAATGTATTGCAAATTCATTTCTGTATTTACAAGTTAACTAAAACATTATAGGAGTATTTTTATTTAACTAATAAAAAGATACATACAATTAACTTTGAATATCTCTTCAAAAATCTTGGAATTGAAGAAGTTCAGAGTAGTACCTGAAATTAAAAATATTCCCCAATTTGTCCAGGCAAACTTTTATCGCTTAATGAAGATAGCTCGATTTCCCTTGAGAGATCACTGATTAGCATCTAAATTTCAAATGACTCAACTATAAAATAGCTATTATTACAACTAGGAAAATATGAATAGTATATTTCCCGAGGTTGTCCTAGTTACATCCCGAGGGCGAAGCCCGAGGGATGTATGAGGCAACCGTGGGAAATGTATTCATATTTCCCGTGTTGTAATCAATAGTTTTTTTCTGATCGATACAATATCATTCTTGAAATGGAAAAATTAATATTATATTGTAAATTATTGATTCAATTGGATTTTTAACGTTGCTATGGGCCGTGTTTGTGAGAATCATGGTTGACTGGTTTTATTTTGACGTCTTGTCAGAAATAAAATCATTGAAATAATGTCGAACTACGTCGAAACTCAAGCGGCGAAAGCCCGTGAATTTTTGATTCGGGCCAAATCTAAAGCTGCTCATAGTAAAGAGTATGAAGGCTTTCGGGAGTGGAAAAGAAAAAGTTTGGTGGACGGTGTCAGCGAAAATATTTTGCTAGCATATTTTGAAGATTTGGTATGTTGCTCTGATTCTTGTTCTTTTCAAGGTATGATTAATTCATTCGATCTCCTGTTGCAGGAATATTCACGAAACACGTTATGGCCAAAATTATCTATGTTAAGATCCATGCTGCATTTGAAGGAAGAAACTAATGTCAAATTATTCGATGAAGTGGAAGTATTTGTTAAGAACAAAAATAAAGGATCCGTTCCCAAAAAATCAGCAGTGTTGTCCCGGGAGCAGATCAAGAATTTTTGATAGAAGCACCAAATGACTTTTTTCTTATGTATAAGGTTGCATAATATACTATTTTGAGTAAAATATGACTTGGCGTTTCATATTTCCCTTGGGACAATAAGACTTGACGTTTCATATTTCCCTTGGGATATATGAGTGTGTTATGACATATGGTAACTAAGGCGATATTGCTCATTATTGATTCGATCAGAAAAAAATTATATATTTGCTGCGAAACTCATTTCACATTAGGATATTGGATCAGTAAATTCCGATGAATCGTCGATTCCAAAGTATAATTACTGCTGATTAGGCATATCCTAACTCAGGAAAGCAATTTTTCGGCAACCCTTCGGCTTGTTCCCACTCGATCACGGTTCGTCCAAGAATTTTGTCTATTCGTCCAAAAAACCTATTTTCCAGACTTGTAACGTAGTTTTCTAATTAATTCATTGGATTGCTGATTTGAAATGACTGTCTGCATTTTTATCGAATGCAATAAAAGGAAGTGGATATAAATGATGTGTTCATTTGAGGAACAATGTGACCTCTCTGTATCTTTACGGAGACTCGGAAACGCGTACACCCAGCAATGTTCTATTGAAATCGTCGTAGCTAGCAATTTAAGATAATTTAATCATAGCAGACTAAGTGCTTTTTAATATGTGAATGGAGTAAACTCGATAGGGCGTTTGATCATTTACATCGTAAGCTATTATTAGGGAAGAAGATAACAATAACCGAAAGCTCATTCAGATTAATTCTGTTTTAAAGCAGGTGGATAACTATTATTCATGCTCCGTTAGGTTTGGCATCAATTTGTTTTTTAACATCAGTTTAAATATTTCAACGATGAGTGCACACCTGATTGATTTTTTTATTGTTTCCGTTGTGTATTATATTGTTATTTTGGGTTTTTTATTCGGTTGGCTCAGTTTGTTTCCGCAATAGATGAATGATCGAAATAAACTTCTATAGTATAATATCTAATGCAAACTATACAGCATGGTCTACGATTCACATCGTTTGATCTATCTCAACAAGCTGAGAACTACGCGTGCATAAAATAAGAAGATTCAACACTGCAACGCAGAAATCCAGGCCCATTCATACAGGACGGTCTTCAAAAATTTCGACAGACGAGTGCATACGTGTTTATTTCCATAAATCACTCTTATTTATGTTCTTCAGAATCAATGAAATTTTCAGGCGTTTGATTCATTATTTTTGAATAAAATGGGTCCTAATTATTGGATCTCTTCTTAAGCTATTTCATACAGACTCAGATTTATAACTGGTGAGTTTGATGGGCAGTTCATTAGTTGGATATTGTCGTTTTGAAGAATGTTCTAAGGCCTGGCCTTCGTCTGCAGTGTGGTGAGGCACTATCATCTAAAGGTACTGTTGCCAATACCAAACTTCACTATTACAGGACTCCAATGTTCAAGTTAATAGAACGTGAACATGATTCAGTCATTTTTGGTTCTGTGAAGCAATTGCTATCGCACTCGAGTTGTTTCATGCAAATTACACACGTTTGACCACTACCCGAAATATACAGGCAATACAATGAAATTACGCGAATTTCGTGTGATCACACGCATATTGGCAACACTGTCTAAATGAAATTATCCCCAAATTTGTTGTGCAATCTGGTGATTCGTAGAAGCTTTCTTATATAGGGCTACTAGTTATGTATAGTCAAATTTCGAAATTTCATTTCTAGTAATTTTGCACGGAATATTTTCAATAAAACACTTTCTTTATTCGCTGAAAACTCATAAACTTGTGTCCTGTATTCCCGAACAAAAAGCAGTTTTTGTTGGTTTATTCTTTTCTTTTCATTAAATTGTCATGTTACGTTCAACAAAATGAGACTTTGTAACACTCTGTATGAGCTATTTCCTCTGAAATGATCTATCTTTATCCAATATTCCTTCATACTGAAATAAATATTTCAGTTGTATTTCTGTCACCAAGTCGAATTAACCAGGATGTTCGATGTTCATACCTGATATAAATTGTCAATATCAGCGTCTATCCCACCTTTCTCAAATCTGCCTCAACTTGAACGTCGCGTCGCACGAATTCACAAAAAGCAGGATGAAAACTTTTGGTCAGGTTTATAATAATAAGGCAAGCGTCCCATGTACTCTTCAGCCTCTTGAAAAGTTGGACATAAACTAAATCCAGGACTTAGATAACGGCCCGGTATGCTCTTTAGCGCCCGTCGTTTGGAGTCAGTGCTAAGCCTCAGGATTATTCATGAGTTTTAGCTACTTTGTAACTCAGTTTCTCGGTCCCGCTCTAAACCATTTTCTTGATTTCTAGGTAATCACTTGCTCGTTACTTATCCTTCGAGCATTTACATACTGCTCGCTTCCCAGCCTGTTTTCTTAGGCGAGAAACGATGGGTCGTAAGCCATCTGACTTCATTGAAACATACAAACTTGCCTGTTATCATCGGCCTAGTTGCTTTAATGGGGGACTCCGTCATTATGCAGAAGACATGGACGAATACCATGATAATAACATAATATCAGTAGAATTCAACGACGGCTATGGAGAGCTTTTCGAAGATTAAGGTCTTGTTGAGTGTGTATTTCATAATTAGGGAATACACAACAAAGAAAATGAAGAAAACATAACGAGAATGAGTAGTCGTAAATTTGTTAACAAACTCACCCGACGGAGTATCCAGAATTAGTTTTTTTGAAATGATATTGTTATGTAAGGAGTATAATGAAGGTAGACGAAAAACTATCACAGAGCACAGCTTTTTTAAACTGTTTCATAATATTTGAAATATGAGATGGGCAAGCACCATCAGCATTCATCAAGGAAGGTCGTTAAATAATAAGATTTTAAAAATGAGTTGAGCTCGAGATATCAGGGCTAATCTGACTGAAGAGAAACCCAATAATGAACATATAAAGTACCTTGTGTGAGTGGTAGTAGCACCTGGGAGAAACTAAACATTCTTTTAATTTCAGAACTGAAGAAAATAAAAAACAAGCTCAACCTGAAAATACTGCAAATCAAAGCTCGTCCAAAATGCTTCGAAATAATACCACAGGATTCGGCCGAAGCTTTCATTATATAGAAAGAAGTGAAACTAAATTGTGGATTATTGAGGAAAGCAGTTTTCATGTAATGAACCTAAAACCCCATAAGTCAACCGTCTGTGGATCTCAAAAACATCTGATCTCCGATAATAAGATCAAGCTTAGAAAAAATCGAATGAATTGTTTGATAACCACACAGAACAAAAATAGATCAAAGTCATTGGTAATTGTTTTCGATAAAATCTTTTTCCTAACTAAGGTTGGTGAATGCTGGCCAAAACGTTGAACAGAATAAGTAAAAGTGATGAAATTATTTTCAATGATATTTCCCTGAATGTTTCATCACCAAGAGAGTGTAGTTTTTTTGTTTCTTGTTCATGAATGAATAAAACAGATTCAAATACCTGTTATTCTCGATATTTCACTCTCTGCAAAAGTTCATGAACTCGAGTTTTGACTAATCCACGAAGAATTTTCGTGTAAGTGGAATGCATTAAACTTTTAAAACTGATTGACAGTGCTGATGAATGCGCAAAAGCTACAGACTACATGTCCGTGCATTTCACGAATTTTCCTCCTTCTAGAAGAATTCAATTCAATTCAATTCAATTCAATTTTATTCATCATAAAGAAAGTACATAATAGCTAAATTTAACAAATTGAGTTGCAGAGCATGCAGTCTAAGCAAGCTTGTATACTGTCATACTCTGCAAAAACCAATGATGAACACTCTCTGATTAAACCAATTAATTGAAAGAAACAAGTTTTGAAATAAGCATTGTCAGGAAACCAGAAAGATTATGCATAGAGAATAGCCTCGAATCTACTTGAGTTCAACATTATGTATGTACGGAGTCGATTTCTGTATACTCTACTCTTTACATTAAATGATGCTTTCAATTCTGTAGGGAGGAGATTATAAAATTTGGGACCATAATACAAAAAAACACCCTGTAAACGTTTTTTATGGAATAGAGGGACAACAAGATCTCCATTTAGAACCTGTCTTGTCTGAAACGAATGTTGAACTAGTTGTTTTCTCTTTTTCATCTGTTCTAGTATAACTTCATATACATAGAGTTGTTTAATATTTAATTGCTCAGATTCCAAATACAATCTTTCAGTTCCAAATCTTTTTCCCAGCCTCAAGATTATCTTTAGTATGGCCTTATGTACTATATTTAGTCCTCTCATGTTATTCTCGTTGACACCACCCCACACCACAATACCATATTTCAACAAAGACAAAACCAAAGCCTCATACACTCGGAAACATTCTTTTTGCGACAGAATATTACGTATATTATAAAAAATATAGTATAGTTTTTTAATCCGTTTCACTAGGTAAGTAGTGTGTTCACACCATCTAAGATGTTGGTCAATATGAACCCCCAAGTACTTTATCGACTCTGTCTTGTCTATGCCAGTACACCGGCAGCCCAACTGGTTACAATGGTTTTCATGAAGGATTATCGACTCGAATTCTGGCTGTTCAGACACCTTAAGAGAAAAAGCGACAAACCTTGTTTTATGTGCGTTCAAACCTAACGAAGATGAGGAAAGCAATGAGAATACAATTTTCAATCCTTCCACAGCATTCCGATAGACTTCCTCCCATGTGCTTCCCTTAAAAACTATTACGGTATCATCAGCATATGCAATCATATCAAGACTGGTTGCTCGAAGCACCCAGTCAATAAAAACCAAAAATAATATCGGTCCAAGTACGGTTCCCTGCGGAATGCCAACGTCAACCCTCAATGGCGAACTTAATGTACTCCCCATCTTAACGCGCTGATTTCGATTTTCCAAGTAATTACGGAACAGATCCAAGCCAACACCCCTGACACCAAGGTTTTCTAGTCTATTAAGAAGTTTTTCATGATTGACCGTGTCAAAGGCCTTAGCTAAATCCAAAAATACCGCAACCACTTTATCACCTCTATCCATGGGGTGAATAACGTTTTCTATGAACTGCTGAATCGCATCAGTTGTTGACATGTTTTCCCTAAATCCGAATTGTTTGTCACTTAGTAATTTATTCTTTTCAAGATGAGAGATCAATCTTTTTTCAGACATTTTTCGAAGATCTTGGCGAAGTTATTTATGACTGAGATTGGTCGGTAGTTCGTCATTTCAGATTTGTTGCCCGATTTAAAAACGCAGGTGACATGACATTCTTTCCACTTTGTTGGTACTATACCCTTTAGAAAACACTGATTAATGATATGTACTAGAGGTTTCAAAATAAATGGGTGAACACGTTTAATGAGGGATGACGAAATACCATCGGGACCGGGACTAGATCCATTTTTCAGTGAAGCAATGACGCACACAATTTCATTTTCATGCACAGGTTTGATGAACATTGAGGACTGACTCGGAATAAGATGCACAGCATCAGCAGTGGTTGATCTATTTATATTTTGTGTTACACGCTTACCTATATTGACAAAAAAGTTATTGAATTTCTCCGCCTTTTCACTTAATTCTGTAATGATATGACCCTCCTCATCAACTATTTCATTAGGGATGCTGGATTTAATATCGTTTGTATTATTCAAGTGATTCAGTGCTTTCCAAATTTTTTTGACATCCCTACCAGCGAGTTTAAACTGTTCCACATAGTAAGATTCCTTAGCTTTCCCCAATAAACTGTTCAGTGAATTCCTATAAACAGAAAACCTACGCTTATTTTCAGCAGTGAGATTCTTTTTAAGTCATATTTTCATTTTGTCTCGTCGTTTTATAGATGTTATGAGCCCAAGTGTAATCCACGGATGCTTTCGCTTACATTTTTTTTCTGTTTTTGTATAAGAAGATTCCCTGATATATTTTCTCAAAGAACTCAAAAAAGTGGTGTAAGCTGTTTGGGGATCAGAGTCATCCAAGATCTGTTTCCAGCTTTCATTTTTTAAGTAGGATACTAATTTAGTTTCATCTAGAAAGGTTTGCTTCGATATGTTATCATGAGCATTATTACATTTCTCAACAATCTTAGGTTTTATGGTTAAAAAAACCGCCCAGTGATCCGTAATTGAAGTTCTAATGATACCAGAATAAACTGAAAAACTCTTTCGAAAATTGGATTTTAGTCTAACATATATGTGATCGATAACTGTGGCAGAACTATTAGTTACTCGGGTAGGGCAATTTATCTTAGATATGTATCCATTTTGTCCCATACAAGATTCATATTTAAGTGCATCTAAGTTGTTAGTATCACCAATATTAATGTTTACATCACCCATAAAAATTTCAACATCCCCAGAGTCCAAGCTCTTTAAATATTCATTAAGTTCTTCAATGTAAAGTCTTACGTCAGTAGACGGGGGTCTGTAAGATGCAGTTAATCCATAGTTTCTATAGTTCATTACGAATGATAAATGCAAAAGATTAGTTTGAGATAGGTGTACTACTTGGACACTCACATTCATTGTCGACTTCACATAGATTAACAAACCGTCATTTTGATTATATTTTGACTCATTATAAAACACATCAAATCCAGAAATACTATAATTCAATCCATCACACAAATCCCAACATTCTGACAACACAATTATATCCAGATTATCCAAATTCAAGGCACTCAAATATAATAATAAATCATCGTAATTTTTACGTATGCTCCGTATGTTGAAATGAACAATATTCAGAAATTTGTCGAGAGCAATTTCTTGTTTGGCACCGTTAATATCAAAGTATACATTTGTTTCTTCATCAAATTAAATTTAATTAAATGTGTATAACTGAAAGCACCCTCACGTCATTCATTACATTACGTTTTCTGCCATCTACGTTTGCTATTTCCATTTACCTAATAAGAATACTATGGTTAATCAGCTTTATATTGTGGAGAATTTGCATTCGAATCCTCTTACAAAAGGGCAGTTGGTTCGAACGCAGAAGAGCTGGTTGAAACAGAATACTTTAATGTTTTTTACGCTCTCCACTTCAGCTTCTGGACTGAACCTGATTTTGCAGATTTTTGCAGACGAAGTAAATGGAAGTGGCTAATCAAAAGTTTGTATTCATCATTCAGATTTATCAGATCAGATAACTCATATCGATCGATTTATTGAAGAACAGAAACAATAAATTATTGTTTCTAGCTCAACAGGAAAACCCCTCAAAATATCGAAAAACATCGCCTTCAAAATGTTTTTATTTCATGCTAGTGACGCATTCTGAGTTTTCCGAAACAGGAACGTCATAATGCGCCTCTTCTTGTTTGAAGAGTTGTAGTAAAAAGTCCAATTTGAGTACAATGAACATCGAAATCACACTCCCAGGGAAAATCTTAAGCACACAGATTTTTTTTATTGACATCGTCTGATTAGAATCTTCAATGGGTGTGAAATCTCAATATTTAGCTAATTTAAACAATGAATGAAATCAGAATGGAAAGATACTCATCTCTGATTTTGAGCAGTTATGGCAAATTTTCGTGAAAATAATATATTAGTTCTCAACATTGTTTCTCAATCCGCATTCAAACACCAATAACCTAAGAGTTGAAAAATATGGAGAATAAGAAAATGGAATTTTCCGAATTGTTTTTGCTTTAATTATACCAATTTGATACATTATACAATCTGAAAAAATACAGTAGATCGGCAAAAATAATTTTGCATTTTTCGTACATACTTATGTACTATGCATGCAGGCTAGGTATGAAATCAAAACTGTACTTTTCACCCGAAATTAGTCGATTAGACTGACAGATGTTCAGAAAAAATGATACATCTTCGACAACAACATTTCTTGACATATGTTTATACATATTATATGTATGACAAACCAGGGCTTATTTTTGATGTAGAATACGTGGGTGAAATTTCTTGGTTACGATCTGGACCACACTGTATATACAGGGTGTCCCGAAAATAACACGGGAAAGTTACATTGGAGATAGATTGGCATTAGGTCTATCAGATAGCATCAACATGACCTCAGTAAAAGTCCGCTGGTTTTCGAGATATCACCACTTTTGTGAATTTTTTTAAAATCTCCAGTTTTCGGTTGAAAAAAATTGGTAGTGTTGTATCATTTTAAACAGGGCATGAAATGGACAAATTTTTAAGATTATTTTTCAATTCAGTCTGATATAATTTTTTTCACAGCAGTCAGTCAAACTTAAGTTAACGTTTTAACTTCGGCATAAAATACAACAGGTTAGACATTTTTTGAAGGATTTTGTTTTAGTTCTCGGTGAAGTTATTACTTCACCGTTTAAAGCAACTATTCAGGATAGTCTAGGTAAATAAAAGCATGAGTTTGAAGTAGTTTCTAGCAATGCTAGGCGATAAAAGACCGAAAACTGGAGATTTTTAAAGATTACACAAAAGTGGTGATATCTCGAAAACCAGCAGACTTTCACTGAGGTCATGTTGATTCTATCTGATAGACCTAATGCCAATCTATCTCCAGTGTCGCTTTCGCGTGGTATTTTTGGGACACCCTGTACACAAGCAACCATCGGTCCGAAAAGTATTCATTTTTTGTATTTCTCAAGGAATATGACTTGTCAAATTATTCCTGGAAATTTTGCAGAGCTCATGAATATTTTAAAACTTATATTATATTTCCTGAAAATATTCGTAAGCGAGAAAAAAATTCCCGAAATTCATTCGATCTGGTGTGTTATTCCACACCAAATTGTTTCATTGTATTTCATTGTAAATAGACAATCAATTCATTCCATTGAAAGTCATTATAAACGCCGGAAAAATTTCAGTATATATCACTGTTGACCACCCATGAGGAAAAATTTTCCATTAAAATTCAACCGTTGCGATGGTAGTTTTTCAGAAATACACGTTTTGATTGGATAAAATTAGAGTTGTGGAATTTTCACCCCAATGGGATAAATTTTTGAGTTCGACACGTGCGTTTAAAATGATATTCAGCGGTATACTCTTTATTAATCTAACCCACTTGTTGTAAAAATAACTCTCAACTACAGAAATGTATTGATGATGGAGCACGCTGAAACTACAGAACTTGGGAGTGAGAGACTAGCACATAATAAATAGATTGAAATAACTTCGGGATAATTTCAAGTGACGGAAATAGCCCTTAATATTCAACTAAGTAACTGTTCCATCATCAAGAACTTCACTTCAACAACTATCAGAAATGCTATAAAATCTTCTAAGAAATATCCTACACGTGATTTCAGTCATTAGCTATGCCAGGGGTTGACAGTCTTTTGACGACCTCAAAGATATCTCAGTCACGTCTTCATCTCCAGAAAAAAGCCGTGAAATCGAGTCTTGTCTACGTCACTTAATGAATGATAACCGGCTTAACATCACGTAATGTTTTTTAAGATTTTGTTACCGTATTTGAATTAAATCTCCTCCTGGCATTGCCAAGGTCCTAAATGGTAAATTAACTAGAGCTTCTTTATTCATGATTTCGATTCATAGAAGATAAATACTTAATTTGCAATAAATACAGTATCAGCAAATCTGAGAAAACTTCGAGTATAGTCAGTCCGAATGCAGACACTTAATCGGAAATAGAATGAAGTACCTTCTCTATATTCTCTCCAAGATTAATAGCGTTGAATAAAACATCCAAAAGACTGAATTATGGCTAATTGAGACAAATTCGCAGAAATTTAGAATCTGGGATTATCTCTAGAAAGATCGTGAAAATTAAGTCAGCACATTCTGCTCCAGAAAGAAGAATTAAAATTAAATAAATTTGAGTGCTTGGAGCTGGATTTTACACAACACTAAATATAAAGTAGGAACCTCGAGTTTGCTGCTTGAGGCGAAGATTATTGCTAATTAAGAAAAAGAGGTTGATTTTTCTGACGAGTTTTCAGGAACGGTATACAGGGTGAGTCTTTGACTTGTACATATATTTTAACCGTAGATTCCTGAGGTCAAAAGAAACACTTTTTTCCTCTACCATTTTTTCCGATTCGGCCTGGTTAAAAAGATACAGGCTGTTGAAAATCCATGAAAAACATAAATTTTCAGTAATATCTCGCGAACGATTTCTTCAAATGAAATGATTTTTGAAACATAGTTCTTCATGAATATGATTAATCTTTACCAACTACAAAATTCCGAGTAATTCGATGTTGAAAGAAAAAAAAATCTTAGAATTTCGAAAAATTGGGTGCTTTGGCTGAATGCAACTCTGTCGAAAATATTCACAGAATCAAATTATCCCTATGTGATTACTTCGACAAATTTCAAGAATAATTCGAAAATTTGTTATCTGGACTGATGAATGGTAAGCAAACTAGCGGATTTTCTTTAAAAATGGGGTAACAATGAATAAGCTCACTTCTATACTTCTTCAGTGTAAATCCTTATCTATTCAAGCAAAGCTACACACCACTTTCGAAGTACCTATTGCAATTTTGTTTCGTTGAGCTTTGACATACGTTGATCCAAATTTACATTATGTTAGAATACGTTCATTTCTCATTTATTCGTCATATTTATTACTGCTAAAATGACCTCAATAAAGTTATTATTCATGAAGTCGTATGATTCTGAAAAACGAACTAACCACAGAACACCGATGTCAAAGAATCTAGTGTCACGTCTGTGACTTTTACCATGCGGATACCCCTTGAAATTCAATCGCCCCAACTGGTGTTTATGAATGTGAAATGTCATGCGTGTAAGCGTGTTGGCAGTGTTTAGTAGGTAGCTCGCACTTATTTTATGGTTGAGTTTGATTTTATGTTCTGTGGTTGAGTTGTTGTTTTGATTTCGGAAGCTCGTACACGAAAGATTTCAAGAGATATTGGAAATGAATGCTATAGATAGAATAGGTGGTTTAAAAGTTAATCCGATATAATCAAAAATGAAGTATAGGTACATCAAGAAGAGATTATTCTGTTTTTCATCACTAGCAAAATTTTGGATGAATCAATCATTGCATTAGAAAATATACAACTGGTATTGAAGAAGTGAGTTCATATTTCTTTCTTTAATACAGCAGCTCATCTGAAAATTTTGAATGGTTTATCTACTCGTTTCTTTGATACAATAGCTTATTTCAAACGTTTGAATGCTATATCTCGTACTTGCAAAAATTCAGTGGTTAGTTTACCAGTGGCGGCATAGCTCATTCTGGAAACAAAAAAGGGCTATATCTTCTTATTTAGGCCGAATCGGAAAAATGGTAGAGGAAAAAAGTGTTTCTTTTGACCCCAGGAATATACGGTTAAAATATATGTGAAAGTCAAAGACTCACCCTGTATACTGATTTTCTTCCTGCTGATATGAAACGAGGAAAACACTCAGGAAAACATAATAGGGTGATCGAGTGGGTGTACCGTCATGTAGGTGTAAGTGGGGCAGATTCATACAGGGGCACCTACATACATTCAGCCTGTTGAAAGTTAGGCGTGGGGTAGGAAAATTGAGTTAGTACTTGTTCATGATGTTCATAGCTTTAATGTGGGCTTACTGGCCAGAAAAGTTTCACATTCGTAGTCCTAGAATGATTAAGTCCCAATGAAGAAACGTGTTTTCATCTCTAGTAAGTAATCTCATATCAAGTTACTGGCATTCAGATTAATCACTGCTAAGTTTCAAGTTTTTCCTGCATATGGTTTTGTTCATTCGTAAGTAATAAAAATAGTAATAATAATAGAGTTTATTCAAGAAATATATTACATTGAACAAACTTCAGTCTACTGTAAAGTTAAATATTGAATAATAACTGTGCACAGTGCTAAAACATAACATAATTTTCTTAGGAACAGCCACAAAATAATACATTTTCTTGCAATATAACTCCTAAAACTATGTGTTCTATCATTATTTAAACAATGATTTCATTCATTTATCAGTGTCAAAGTCCGGGTAAGTGTCAATCAATTTTGTATTTTTGTCAACAAGTTAAAAATTCAATTGATTCATTATTTCTTGTATTCTATTTCTGTCGAAATCTATAATCCGTGGTTTTATTTGTCTCTTGAACGATCGCTTATTTTTTAATTTGGTAATTTCGTCGGGCACTAGGGAGAATCACCCTTGAGCTATGTATGCGCAGCTTCTCTGACCTAGTCTTGAACGTTAAAAATTTCTTTCAGCAGGTCTGGTTCGATACTGGTGATCTTTCTCTTTAATAGGAATTTTTCTATCGTAGATGTTATTAATTAACTTGAGTGCAAATATCTGCACGATATCAGGCATCTTGGCGAGTTCATAGAGATGTTTAGTTGGGAACGTTATTAATTTGAGGAAATATTTCTTCAATATAGGTACCAATTCTCTTTCTATGACTGTCCAGCACTCCGCTCCAACCAATTATTCCATACGACAGCTGGCGTTGCATTAGAGTATTTTATGGTATGTCTAGGTATTTAGCACAATTTATACTATTTTTTGCATACTTGAATTCATATAAAATACCACGCAGCTTTCTGATCAAATTAATCATATCCTGGCCCCAATTCAAGTGTTGGTCGATATCAATTCTCTAATATTTTACTGAGTCTGATGTATACAGGGTTGGGATAAAGTTCGGCACCAAATTAATATCTTTAAAACGGAACGGACGATAATTTTGAAATTTGGCAGCTGAGTGTAATGGACCACAATGCATTTGATGAGCATATTTTCATTAATGAGATACTTCCGGTTCAACCGGACATGACCAAATTTTTTTTTATTTAAATGGGACACCCTGTATATTTCTGCAAATTCTGAAAAAGCACTTTGTTTCGAATCTGTCCATACCAGGTTCCATGTAAAAATTATCTGTAAAAAGAAGAATTGAGACAACGGATTATTGATGAATGTGCATTAATACATAGAGAAGTCTTGAGAAAAAATACTCAAGAATTTGTTAATAGACTGGCATAATGTCAGGAGGTGAATGGCAAGTACTTCGAACAATTAAAATGATTTTTTAAAATTATTTTTAATAAATTTTTTCTACTAGTAAAGTAATTTCTTCCTTTTATAGATTTTCATAAAAAATACGTCATGAAAAGCAGAAAGAGTTATCTACTACAAAGTATTTCGTTTTATTTCTCACTATTGATACAAATAACAACGATTTATTTATTTGAATGGATTTTTTCTCAAACGTACAGAAAGACATTTACAGAGAATTTTTACATGGAACCAGATATGGACAGATCCGAAACGAGGTACACTTTCAGAATCTGCAGAAATATACAGGGTGTCTCATTTAAATAAAAAAATGTTTGGTCATTTCCGGTTAAACCGGAAGTATCTCATTAGTGAAAATATGCTCATCAGATGTATTGCGGTCCATTACACTCAGCTGCCAAGTTTCAAAAATATCGCCCGTTTCGTTTTAAAGATATTAATTTGGTGCCGAACTTTATCCCAACCCTGTATATGGATATTTCTTCATTGATACTTATATTGCCAAGATATTATGTAAGTATGCTTCTTGCTCTTGTTGTTTAGCGTTCTTGAGGAATTTGTTCAGATTTTTTTTCTGGGCGTTGCCCCAGAGTAAGGTCGTTTGCTATACAGCTGAATCTTTCAACTTTTTTTGTATTTTTAAAATTTATTTCTTTTAAAGATGAGAGATGAGCTCAACCTTGTCTAGGCAATTTTCAGTTTTTTCCAAAGCATAAATATCGTTTACATCCGTTTCCTCCAATTTAATTTCCAACTGGCGGGCTAGCTCCTAGCAAACCAGTGTTGAGGTTATTTCTCCACTCTTTTTTTTAGTCCAAATATAACAAAATTGTTTTTATTCCGGTTGTGCCTGTCAATTTTAATAGTTCCTTCAGTTGTTTATTTTCTTTTTTCAGGTGATTCAGCCTATTTTTCAGGCTTTGAATTTCCAATAGCAGTCTAGTTTTGGATGACGTTATAGTATTTTTCAGTTCTTTTCTGCTATTTATTATATCATTTAACAATTGCCTGGTTGTTTTTTCTTCCACGGCTTTTTGACACATCTCATCTTTTCCGGATTAATTTTTTTTGATTAATCGTTATTTCAAAATCTGCATTTTGATGACTTTTCGACATTTTATAAAAGAATAGTCGTTTTCATGACACTTCGAGTTTTTAATGAAGAATGATAGTAATTCATTTTTTCATTCATTTCATACTGATACTAATAACATTGCTGTAACTCCTTTGGGAGTTAAACTAGGCAGCTATAAATTTTTAACTCCCTCTAAAGTGTTCACAAAAACAAACCGACTAAAATTGTTACCCGAATTGCAAGGATTTTCTATTTAACGGTTGTCGGTGTTAATGAATGTATTCAAACATAGTTTTCCTTCTTAAATCTGACATGTCAGCCAACATTTTTGCAGTTTTACTTTCCAATTCCATGCTGTCAGCCAAATACCCTTCTGCCACCGTTGAACTTCGCCATCCACCATGTCTCTTCAATGTTGTCATATTTTCTCCTGCACTGACCAAAGCAGTCGCAGAAGTCCTTCGCAGACAATGTCCTGAAAAAGTTTCTGGATTCGGCAATTCCACAAATCTAGCAATTTTGCATGGAATTTTCCCGAATGTATTTTTTCTAACCAGTTGAACTGTGCAACGTTTTCCGTGATACGTTAGAAAAAATCTTTCCGGGCCTGATGGACGCAGAAGCATATACTTCCTCACTAGACCCAATGCAGAGAACTAGTTTTTTCCACAATTGTAAATCTCTTACGGATATCTGTTTTACTTTCCGGAATGTCAATCAACTATTACGGAACCCTTAACTTTGATGTGATTTATCTTCATATTTAAATTGAAAAACACGTTGAATATATTTACTTATCTACAAACCTGATGAAACGCACGCATTAATTCATTTTGCTCATATCCGACCATTGAAATAATCCAATATATTTTTGCAGTAAAACTCTGGGCTTACAACAATAATTGATTGATTATGGTTTCATCCCAACTAAGACTAGCAGGGCGAGAAAATGTCTCTCTTCCTTATTCAGAAAAAAGTATGACCAGCATTTCGTGCCATCAATCAACCTGGGATTACTGCTGGGCTCGTTATTAAGAACGGTCGTATGAGACCTGCTATACCGTCTGGAAGAAGTGTGAAAATATTACCTCACGCCCGTTTGTTTGCCTTCAGTGGAAATCATAGCCATTTCCCCTTTCTAAAAGCTCACTTGGCGAGATATATTTTCATTCCATTTATGGTCTCAACTTGTGTTATAATGGCCAGTTTTCAGAAGAAGATCATAATGAAACTAGTGTTGAGTTTATGGGATTTCAGGGTTATTTACGGAATTCTTCAACTGGGAATATGTGAGATTAATCTCTTACCGAAAGCAATATGCCATGATTGAACGATTTTCTTATACAGGGTGTCTTCTTTTAGTAGTGCCTAACTCAAGCGAAAAATCATACAAGGTATTGGCAACAAAAGATATCATGCGGAGGTATGAGACCTGCTTCACCGTCTGCAAGAAGTGTGAAAATATTACCTCACGCCCGTTTGTTTGCCTTCAGTGGAAATCATAGCTATTTCTCCTTTCTAAAAGCTCATTTGGCGAGATATATTTTCATTCCATTAATGGTCTCAACTTGTGTTATAATGGCCAGTTTTCAGAAGAAGATCATAATGAAACAAGTGTTGAGTTTATGGGATTTCAGGGTTATTTACGGAATTCTTCAACTGGGAATATGTGAGATTAATCTCTTACCGAAAGCAATATGCCATGATTGAACGATTTTCTTATACAGGGTGTCTTCTTTTAGTAGTGCCTAACTCAAGCGAAAAATCATACAAGGTATTGGCAACAAAAGATATCATGCGGAGGTATGAGACCTGCTTCACCGTCTGCAAGAAGTGTGAAAATATTACCTCATGCCTTTTTGTTTGCCTTCAGTGGAAATCATAGCTATTTCTCCTTTCTAAAAGTTCACTTGGCGAGATATATTTTCATTCCATTTTTGGTCTCAACTTGTGCTATATTGGCAAGTTTCGAGAAGAAGATCATTATGAAACTAGTGTTGAGTTTATGGGATTTCTGAGTTATTTACGGAATTTTTCAAAAGGGAGTATTTGAGATTAGTCTTTTACCGAAAGCAATATGCTATGATTGAACGCTTTATTCATACAGCGTGTCTTCTTTTGAAAGTACCTAAGTCAAGCGAAAATCATAAAGGTATTGGTAACAAATTATATCATACGGTGGTATGAGGCCTGCTATACCGCCTGTAAGAAGTTTGAAAATATTACCTTATACCTGTTTGTTTGCCTTCAGTGTAAATCATAGCCATTTCCCCTTTCAAAAAGCTCACTTGGCAAGATATATTTCATTCCATTTATGGTCTCAACTTGTGCTATAATGGCCAGTTTTGAGAAGAAGATCATAATGAAACTACTGTTGAGTTTATGGCATTTCGGAGTTATTTACGGAATTCTTCAAAAGGTAGTATTTGAGATTAGTCTTTTACCGAAAGCAATATGCTATGATTGAACGCTTTATTTATACAGGGTGTCTTCTCTCGAAAGTACCTAACTCAAGCGGAAATCATACAAGGTATAGGCAACAAAACATGTCATACGGTCGTATGAGAACTGCTATACCGTCTGTAAGAAGTGTGGAAATATTACCTTTGGCCCGTTTGTTTACGTCCAGTTGAAATCATAGGAGTTTTCCTTTTCTAAAACCAATACTTGGCGAGATATATTTTCATTCTATTTATGGTTTCAACTTGTGCTATGATGGCGAGTTTCTGAAGGAGATCATAATGAAACTAGTGTTGAGTTTATGCGATTTCGAGGTTATTTACGGAATTCTTCAAATGGGAGTGAGATTATTCGTTGACCAAAAGCAATATGCCGTGTTTGGGAGATTTATGTATACAGGATGTCTACTTTTAAAACATAAAACGACGTAAGTGCCATTCAAATCATTTCGAGTTATTTCGGAAGAACTTGTTTCGTGACTATTTTTTCAAAAAATCGTCAGAAATTTCGTTTATGATTAGTAAAAACTCCAAAAACTACTGAGTATATACGTTCAGTTGAAATTGATCTTGGAAAACTAAATAGTCTTTTTTTGAAACAATATTGCTGTCGAAATCAAAAACTCATTCCAAATGCAACAAATGACGCAGACACAGCTTATAGTGATATTGCAGCTTCAGGTTGTTCGTGGAGAAACAATCGTTGATGTTTTAATTACGACAAGAATTCCTTCAGAATCGATCGCATGCTTTCAGTCTTCGAAACAAAAGGCATCCTTACAAACGTTCAATCGACAGAGCAATATCATTGTAGCAAGAGGACGCAGCGTCATTTGGCCGAGAAGTAATCAACAACTAATCAAACTACAGGCGGAGAAACCAACTGCACAATTCGTCAATGCTCAAACAAGGTAAAATGTTCGGATTTAACTTTTCCTCTAATTACCTGGCAAAGAAGACTGGATCTTTTGTTCTCAATATTAAAGGTAGATGAGTATTTCAATACGTTTGGAATATAATTTTTTATCAGTTTGAATGGCGAGTTTCAATCCTTTCAGACATTTGAAGGCGAAATTAATTATACGGGATCTTTATGAATGATTGTAACATCGTAGGGTGCTTTGAAATTATTTTATCTTTTCGTTTTTCATGCGAAGTCTACAAATTGATGATTCCAGTCACATTATTCAATTTATTTCGGAAGGACCAGCCTAAACTCACAGTACCAACCGAACCAAAACAAACGAAAACAGATGTAATGCCATATGCTGAAGGGTCTTCACTGGCAGATTAGAAGAATTGAAAATAGCTAAAATGTGAGAAAAATATTCAGGATAATATTGAGATATTTAAAGGCAGAATTAATTATACTATCGGGTTGTTGACGAGAAATTCTTAATGACGAAACATTAATTGAAATATTTGAATTGAATTAATTGAAAATATCCCTGATATTCTTAAGCTTACTCGCTTAATCGAGAAATTGTTAGAAAAGGTGAAATATACAATAGTGTAGAACCACCCAAATCAAACCGAACAAACACAAACGATAACCATTGTAATACTATAAATTGAAGGATCTGCTGAGAAGATTAGAAGAATTGGAAATGAGTTGAATTTAAAAAAAGCATTCAGGATAATATCTGCACTAATATACTGAAGTGAAACCTGATAATGAAATCCAACTACCAAAATTGCAGAATGAAGTACCACCTTGTGAATGTGGTAGAGCCTAAATTGAAAAAACCGAACGTCCTTTAAATGAACATAAAAAAATATCTGAATAGTAAGATACTGATAAGTCAAAGCTCGTTCAACATGAATACATTAGGATTTTATGGGTCGAAACTTTCATGTCAATGATTGAGATACCATCAGTCAACTCTCTGTTGATCTCAAAATAATTTGTGCTCTAATATTGAGATTCAGTTAAGAAAAACCCTGAGCAGGAGTTTCTGAGCGCTTATTTTCTTATATCGGAATGGAAACTGATAGCAAATATGTATATAAATGCAGAATCTCAGCACAATCGGAATAATATTTTGAAAAATATTCAGAAAATGAAATATATAAAAAATGAATGATTTAAAAAAATTAAATTCTATGATTCTATAACTACAAAATTTTGCACGAACATTCAGTACATCAGACTTCATTCACAAAATAAATTTTACCTAAATTGAATATCTTTTAATGAGAATATAAGGTTCCTTCTTTTCAAAATTCCAATTGAATTTTCTATGCCCTTGTGTACCACACTATGTTCACAAAATTATGCATCAGGCTTATTATAAGCCTTGTGCATATGGCTTGAACATTTCAGTTCGATTGGTTTCATTTCATCTAAGATATTGAGGAACAAAAATTTTTGATGACCATATTTTATGGAACACCCTGTACGATTTGGCTGGTTAACGAACTTAACCGATGTATTTGGGACCCGAACTCACCCTGAAAATCTCAAGTCCCTAGGACAATTCTTTTGAGAATTATCTTGCAAACGGCCGGACACACGGACCGAATTGAGTTTGACCACGAAGTCTTCATCAGGGAGTCGAACCTCATCATTTGAGACCATTTTCGCCTCAGAATTCGAAAATTTTAGACATTTGGGCAAAACGATATAGCACTCATTTGAGTTGAACGCTCAGAAAGATCGCATGCTTACAGTCTTCGAAATAAAAAGCATCCGTACAAATGTTCAACCGACAGAGCAATATAAGAAAGTAGGTAATCAACAACTTATCAAACTACGGCGGAAAAACCAACACAATTTCTCTTTGCTCAAACAAGCCGAAATGTTCGGATTTAGCTTTTGCTCGAATACCTGGCAAAGAAGAGTGGATCTTTTGTGCTTAATACTAAAGGTAGATGAGCGTTGAAATTTTGCAAAACGAACATTCAGTAGGTATACCAGTCTTCATTCACAAAATGAATTTCACTCGAAACGGTCTTTTTGTTATGGAAATATAAAGATTCTTCTTTTCAATATTCTAACTAATTTTTCTATGGCCACAACATTTTGCATGAGGCTGATTATGAGTATCTTGCATGTGACTGCATATCGATTGGTTTTGTTCCTTCGTCTAAGGTTTTGTTCATTTGTTTGAGGTATCGAGAAACAAAAATTTTGAATGGCCATATTTTATGGAGCATCCTGTACGATTTGACAGGTTAAAGAACTCAACCGTTTCATACGGAAACGGAACTCACCCAGATAATCTAAAATCTCTTGAAAATTCGTTTGAAAAGTTATCTACCTGCGGCTGACCGGACACCCCTACAGACTGAATTGAATTTGACCACGGTCCACGGATTCGTCATCAGCAAGTCGAACCCTATCGTTTGAGACCATTTTCGGCTAAAAATACAAAAATTACAGATATTTGGGCAAAACTCAAAAAAATCAAATGTAAGAAAATTTGAAATTTGATATAAGATTAATTCACAATGATAGGCTTCAATTCCACATAATGTATTCCTTATTCATAATGTAAAGAATATCTGAGACGATAGAGTACATTACATTTCTCATGACCCAGAAGTCAAGAATAGATCTGAATTGAAATATCCATCACCGAAATAGAATTTCATTACATTTATTCACTTCTGCTGCACACCAAACCGCGAATGAATAACTAGTCTTCGCGGGGTTAAAACAGACTACAGCTAGCAGCATATAATTGGAAACTATACCGCAACAACTTTATAACGGGAAACAGTTCATCTTTTGTTTATCCGTAGATAAAACGACCGCAAGCCCAGATGTGGTTGATTATTTCAAGAGACTTGCACGCCGCAATGAAGCAGTTGCCTTAATTGAAAATTGGCCAAACACAATGTTTGCTTCTGGCGGAGTATACTTTATTGCACATAAAATGTACTCAAATACCCACTGAGAACTCTCATGCAAGTGAAAATCGCTTCATTCAAATTATTTGAGAACTCTGGGAGAACTGTAACCTTCAAACGCAGCGTTTGTAAACTCGTAAATAATTCCAAATGAGACGAAAAATGAAGCAGTTTCAGGTTTAGAGGAGATAAATGGGCAACGCTGAAGGATAGATAATTTTATTTTTTTTTGGTATGTTTATTCAGTTTCAGGGACTTGAATCATATAGGATGAGACAGCGCATATATCATATTGCAATGCTTTTTGAATATTGGATTTACTATTTATAGTATAACTTGATATTCTAATTTATGCAGCATTCCTTACTCTCGACGTTCCACGCGAATACTCGGTCATGTTGAAAAATTCAGGAGTTTATATACCTTATATGCTTATACAAGGTGGACAGAATTGGTGATCCCTTAACTAAAACTTTTTAACGCTTAGAAATAAAGAAAAATGGAACGCACATTACGTTTATATTCTTTCAGGAAACTCATTTTGCCGTCAACGGCTTTGCTCTATCGTCTTTTGTTGACTGACATTTCGGCATTTTCATTATCTCCTTTTCTGATTGTGCTCTAAACTTGAAACGAAAACATTTTAGGTGCAGACTGTTTTTGATAGAAATCCAGTGGGTCAATTTAATTATTAATCCTGATTTATAACATGAAATTTAGTTTTTCCTAATAGAAACAATAATTTATTCCTATTTAAAAATGATCACCGTATTTTTCTCGTTTCAAAAATGTATAACATATCATCTATCGCTCCCAGAACAGTGGCGACGCTTGGGGGGGCAAGGGTTGGTTCAAGCCCCCCCTAAATTTTATTTTTTCTGCTCAACAAAATTGTATCAATTCAAACACTAATATTTACTGGGGGGCTTACTTCTTGATTCATTGCAAGAAATTCAGTTTTTCCCAATAGGAACTATATCTATTTTTACTCTGAAATAATCACCATTTTTTCTCGTTTCAAAAATGTATAACATATCATCTATCGCTCTCAGAACAATGGCGACGTTTGAAAGGGCAAGTTTTGGTGCATGCCTCCCTTAAATTCTCATTTCCTCTGCTCAACAAAATTGTATCAATTCAAACACTAATTTTTGAAGGGTTTACTTCCTGATTAATCACAAGAAATTCAGTTTTTTCCAATGAAAACAATAATCTATTTTCACTTTGAAATAATAAACGTTTTTTTTTCTTGTTTCAAAAATATAAAACGTCTGATATATCGCCCATAGATCAATGGCGAGGTCCCTCTTTGATTTCGATTGGGAAACTATTGGGAAATAGTGCAGTTTCGTTGCGTCGCATAAGGGATTCTCTAGTCGAAAATAAAGGGTAGATTTCAACACTTTATAAGATCGTGTTTTCCACAGAGATGGCGCTACAGTTCTGGTACGAATGTGTAATTGAGCTCTGCTGATACAATGCCGAAATATATCAGGGTAGCATTGAGCCTCAAAACATTTTGCTTTCTACGACTGGCGCCAATCCAAAAGTTAACTTTTGTCTTTCCGATCTGAAACTTATACGATATGGGTTGTAAAATTGAAGAGCTCGGAGCAATAACCGGGTAACTCCATTTCTAATGATACCGATATATCATATTCAATCTGCTAATATCCAACGTACGCAACTTTCGGTGCAACAATGGGGCAAATCCAGCGCTTTTGTAAGGAGTTTCAATCAAAATGGACTTATTTGAATGTATATTTCGGCGCCATAATCAGGCAAGTACTGAAGTTTTTCCTCATTTCTCAACATTTCATGAAAACGGAGTTACCCGGTTATTGCTCCGAGGTCTTCAATTTTTTTATGTTATTCTAGCAAAATGTCTCTGGAGGTGAGGTCTTTCCTACACAGGGTGTCCAGGCGATTGGAGTCAATGAATTATTTTTAGATTCCTCAGACCTGTGGCTATCCAAAAATATTCAGCTTCCTGAAATCACTGCAACCTACCCAAAAAAGGCTTGAAATAAGGTACAACTTCAGTTTTCAGAAGGATGTATTCAAATATTCATTTTCATTTCAGAAACAAAAAAACGTGTTTCTTAGCTCTTGGCTGAGTGTAAAAACTTTGTGAAGGCATAAGCTACGAAAGTCATAAGAAAAAAAAGGTACTTGATCGGACTTTTTCAGTTGTAATCAGCCTTGGAATGTGAATAGGCTGAAAATCATAAAAACTCGATAAAATTTGTTTTTCTTCTGTTTTTCATTTTTATGGTGATTTAATCCAAAAAATTTAATTCTAAATTGATTTTAATTGAAATTTCTGTTGAAAAAATGTAGCTCGTGTAATTTATACAATAATTTTGCAAAATACTCACCGCATAGGAAGACATGAATTTTTCAAACCTATCTGGCAAATTACATTGAAAAAACACTCAAAAAATCATAACTAGAGAACTACAAAAAATTGCATCACATACGTGGGGTATTTTTGGAAAGCCATTCATTGACGTCAATCGCCTGGACACCCTGTATATTCTGAGAATTTATTAACTTCAAAATGGAGATTTCCCAGAAAATTCCCTTGATGTCACTAGGAGGACAAACCTAATTGGGCAAGTATATAAATATCGAATATACGAAAGGTATCAAAGTTTTTGGGAAGATTGTTTTCACAAAAAGCTTTATACGATAATTGGGGCCCGCTCATTCGCTATTTATCAAATCTGACAGGCAGGGACGATTAAGTTTGCATATTAAGTATTTTAAGTTATTGTTATAGTGATATACAAAGTCAATCGGTAGTCTAATTTTTCGATGCTTCGACTTTTACGACTCCAATATCGATGGAGATATTGAGATTCTAGAACCATAAAATCCACTGTTACAATTTAAAACTTCTTTCTGAGTCATGGTATGATAACCCCGATTCCATAGGAGTTATATGATAAATCGCTTCTGTCATTTTGTACTTTATTTTTCAAATAGGTCTAGTGAAGTAAAATTTATACTCGTGTCCTGAGAATCCTGCTTAATTATTTCAATATGAGAGAAAGAGAAAATAACTTTATTAAAACCTTCACAGGGCTAACGACCGAGGTCTTCCTGCCCTTTCAATATGATAAAAATCATACACCTATAGTTGAAAACAGATCGAAGAAGCTTCGATATGAAATCATAAGTTCGAGAAAGATTGTACCATCAAGGATATGCGAGCATATTCAATTAGGAAATATTATCATCTTTCACATGTTCTATGTACAAAATTTTCAAGTGTTTACTATCTGTTTTATAAGGACCATGAAATAAAAAAAATCACTATAATAATTAATGACTATTCTTGTCTGAGACAGTTCCACGCAGCTGGCCCATAGGGCTCAATGCTAGCCTGATAATATATCGACCAATTCATTTCTCCGCGAATCGAAGCTCCATCTGGTTTCATTCTCTGTAATATTGAGACGGTTTCTACATGAGGTTTATTATTTAGCATTGTCAGTAGAATATGACTATAGCATTATTTTCTTAAACAATGATTCTATACAGATACAATGATACCATTAAAACAATAATGATACTGATGTTTTTCTATATAAAATCTATATTCTGAATGCAACAATTTCGCAAAATTTTACAGCGAAAGATATCTTCTCGATGGAAATATGAGCGCAGATATATTTTTGTAGGTGGCAGTAGTGTTTCTGTGAAGAATAGATTGCTCGGAGCATAGAAAAACTAGATTTTTGAAGATCATTTTTCTGTCATGACAAAATAGTAGGAAAATATATTCGTATAGAGCGAAGAAAGTAACACTCCATATACCTTGGTGAAAAAATTGGTCGACATAATTCTAATCAAGTATGTAACATTTCTCCTTCAGAAAAACTGAAGGATGTAAAAATATAATATGTGAAAGAGTCCAATACGAAGAAATCCTCTAATCAAACCACTACTGTATCTGGGTAGTGCTCCAGATCTTTTATATCGACAATAAAAATTTGAAAACCTGATGTTATTTTTTAATCAATTTTGGCTTATAAATGATGAGAGTGCATTTTAATTTTATTCCCATGGGGTTCAAATGAACAACAAAACTAAATGGCTGTTTGAAGTTTCAAATAATAATTTCACAAAAATTATCAGGTGTTACTTCTGAAGCTTGTAGAAACAAAAAAACACTTGAAAGTGTTTTTCGGCCAAATAAATTTTCAGAATTTACAATAACTGAATCAAAATACCCACCAAAATATGAAAAACTCATAGGTACGTTTACTTTACTTTGTGTTTAGTATTTTTACATGGTTGCCAGATATTGTCAAATTATGAGCGGTCACACAGTTATAATCATGGTGTCTGATGAACTGATTTTTCCAATCGAATAACTTTGGCAACTGTGAATAGCAATAGTTCCAATTCTTGGCGGCTCTACAAAGAGACCTCATCATAGTCAAAACAAAACTTGCGAATGGTTTCACCTTATCCATCTCTGTTTCTTGTATGTGCCTTTGTGATGATGAAACGATAGTGTGGAATTAATGAAGGTGAAGAAAGAGAAATGCGTGAAAATTTGTTTTGGATACAGAGAAAAAAAGGTTTATTTTGGCTGATGATTCGAGGACAACATCAATACTGTTTGCAAGTAAGTACTACAAATTTGCACTTAAACTGATTCAGGTAACCTCAGTTTTCACAAGCGTTGAAACTTTCTTACTGTATAATATACCTAAGTAAGGTTATACCGTAAAAATATTTATTGCGACTTCTTTTGAGATTATTTACCCATATATTTTCAATTGACGGAAATAGACATTGCTGAATCATTCCACTGCATATGTGAGAAATCAAATGCAATCCACTGAAAGATAAGATGTACAAATTTACATCCATTTATTTTTATAAGTGCTTATACCTGGGGCCTATTTCACCAAAATACTTTGAAACTTTTCACTTCGCACTTTGCATTCTGACAAATTTCAAAAGTGAAAATTAATTATGTTGCACAACATTTCTCCCAATATTTGATGTCTGCGGAGTAATTTTCACTATGCACTTGACTTTTCACAATGTATTTTTCATTTATGAATGCGTTTCGTGCAACTTAATTCATTTGAAAAGTGAAAAGTGCAAAGTGAAAAGTTGCAGAGTGTTTGGTGCAATAGGCCCCTGATCTTTTCTTTTTTTCAAGCTTGTTGAAGAACTATTCCTTAGGGTGTTTTTGGAAGATACATCTACTGTCAACCTCTCACTAGGTCTACCATCAGGTACATATCTATTTGTTCATTATGTATTTATCACTGTGAAGAAAAAATATTTGATCAACAGGAAAATGGTTCTTCATTGTTATTATATTTTTGTGATCTTTCATTGTGAATAAATTCAAATGAATTGAATTGTTTTGAAAACCTGCACAGTAAACGAATACAACAAAAGTCTTTTCAGGAATAAGAATTGCAGAACAATAATAATAAACGAAAGATTAACATAGCAAGTAAATACCTAGCTAAATAATAATTAATAATTTATGGTTCTTGATCTGCATTCTTTCAACTTCCAAAGAACCTGTGTAGCAAATATTTGAAATTTAGATTGCTGAATTGAATTTTTTAAATTCAGATAATAATTTGTCATTTCTCATCTCAAGGGTAGATATACCACTCAACTAAGTCAGTGCTAAATAACACCGAACAGGTTATTGCAACCTCACTAAGCTAGTGCAAATTAAGACTGAAACGGTGCGATTTCACACCGAAACCGATCTAACTCGTATAGTATTTCACACTAATAAATTGTGAAAAATAACTGAGTCAGTGTCAAAACACACTACTGGATGATCAATTGAGATCGCACCGCTCTAGTGTGATTTAACACCAAACAAGTATAAAGTCGCAAAGAACCGAATGAAAATCACAATCGCTTCAGTGTCAAAGTTGATTTATCAATATGAAAAAAGCAACTCCTTTGAAATAATGAAACACGCCAGAAAATTATTGAACGTCGGTGTTATTTAGAAGGTGCGAATTAACACCAAAATATCAGGACCTCTGAGGAAATACGGCCGGTGTCAACGGGCGTTAGCTGGTGCTCGAAAATTTCTTATAGTGTAAATAATGACAATTCATACTGAAATATTTCAGATATCGATTGAAATATATTCTGGGAGGATTCTGCAGTTCTTAGAAACTTTATAGGTTTTCACTCCCAGTCTCTGAAACATAAATAATTAAAAAATGTTTGGTTAAGGTGAAGTGCTCCTGCGAAAATCTTTGCACTTATTTGTCTAGGAGCAAATTGGTCTTGAAAAAAATTGTTGCCTAACAGTAAAACTGAAAAATGAAACAAATTAAAAGGATATTGTAACGTTTCGGTGGCTATATCAGACACCTTCTTCAGACAAACTCTAAAATTCTTCAGAATTGTGTATTTTCTCATTTGTAATCTGATTGACATTGATAGTTGTCAATCTATAGCGATGTTGATTTATTTGATTTTGAAATTTCCTGATGTCACTTCCTTCCTCAATAAATCAATCCAAATACGATCTATTCCAACAGAACAATTGCCCAAATTATTCACTTCATCCAACAAAATACATGTAGATTCTTTAATTTTCCTTTTATAATTATCAGGTTCCGTCATGAGGATCTTTGTGTGGTTCCAGTTCATCATATGATCTCCGCTATTTGAACATATATGATCAGCAATTTGTGATCTTGTGATGTCTCTATTCCTGATGTTATTCTTATGTTCCCGTTTTCTTATTTCTAAAGGTCTTGATGTCTCCCCTGTATAAGATTTTCCACATATACAGGGAATATTGTAAACACAATTTTTTGATTTTTGTGTCTCATTCATTGGTTTTGTTCTAGTTAGAATGGATCTCAAATCATTTTGTGTTTTGAAAACAGTTCTTATGTTGAATTTGGAACCAATTCTTCTTATTTTCTCTGATAGGCCAGGAATATAAGGAATGACGTTCAACAAATTTGGTTGTTCTTGACGGTTTTCTGTTTGTACCTGATCATCATTAGAATTTCGATTAGATATTTTTCGTTGTAAATTTGAAATTGTTCTTTCTATAAAATTTGGTGGGTATTGATTATCTAGTAGGAACTCTTTAATGAAAGAAATTTCATTATTTCTAATTTCAGGTGTAGATGAAATTAAAAAGGCCCTATCATAAAGTGTTTTTATAATACCTGTTTTTACATTTAATTGATGATTGGAATAAAAATTTAGCTATCTATTGGTGTGTGTTTGTTTCCAAAATACACTTGTTTCATAATGATCTATAAATTTTCTTATTAGAACATCTAGAAAAGAAATTTGATTATTGTGTTCTAATTCCATCGTAAATTTAATGGTTGGTTCTTTATTATTGATATAATCAAAAAACTTATTTAATTCCTCTCTGCCGTGTTGCCAAATTACGAAAATATCGTCTACATATCGCCACCAAGTCTTTGGTTTCAGTGAATATGTTTCTACATATTTTTCTTCGAAATATTCCATGAATATATTGCTCATAATAGGAGATAAAGGAGAACCCATGGCCATTCCGAATTGCTGTTTATAGAAAACATTTTTTAATTATTTATGTTTCAGAGACTGGGAGTGAAAACCTATAAAGTTTCTAAGAAATGAAATATTTCAGTTTTCTTTCATCTGAAATCTGTTCACAATGGGAATCAGTGTGAATGTTGAATTTTTTTCATAAACAGGAGAATCCAGAATTGCTACAAAATGTCACTATCACCACTCCAGGGAATATCTCTCAGAAAAATCTCACATACAGTAATTGAAAAGAGTTTCTCATCTCAGCGCGCTCGGCTGATTCACGTCGTTAAATTTAATTTTTATATAGCGATAAATCCCGAAGGATATAAGGCGAATTTAATGTCGTGTGTCGGCTTCCGAGGTACATATCACATTTTATGCGACGCCCTTAAAACAAGAGTTTGAGAAATTGCCCCCGGTGAACTTGAGATATTACTTCTGAGTGATTTTCGAGATTTCACGGGAGCTTGTCGCCAACCAAGTGGATAATCTCTGCGCCCAAATGGATCCATGAATTTTGTCTAGATATTGCATTCCGAAGTGGTGGTTTTACTCGAGAAGATACAATGTATGTGAGAGGAAACGCAGTAGCTATTGAATTATTCTCATGTTGAGAAAACTTTTTGAATGAGTTCGTTCATGCGAATGAATACATTGTTCTATCCCATTTTGACGTTTAAAGACGACAATATTCAACCCATGGTAACAAGGGTAAGTTGACGTTTATCTACTGAGTGAATTAAAAATTTTTTAATTCACTAGTGAAATAAAATGTTCACCACTCACTTTCTGGAAATAATTCTTTCCACACACAATGCACCTAAAATTCATTTTAAGGTACGTTTATTACGTATCCCCTGGAATGTTGCTTCAAAAAGGCGGCGACTTGATGAAATCTGCCGATGTCTATTTTTTCTTTCAGAGCCAACATTTTCTTAAGTTGCGAATAGTAGGACCATAAAGACGACGACTTAACTTTCTTGGATTGTTCGGAAATATACGCCAAAATTATTTTTTCGTTGACACCTTTGGCTTTTTTATTATTTCTCCAGGCACAAAATGCCGTATATTGCTTTTCGTACAATATTTTTGATTTTAATGGAATTACTGCTTCTGCTGCCTCATTTGCTTCTTGTATAATGCACTCAGGAACTACAACCTCGTCGTCACCGCTCAACATTTTTTCGAAACAAAAATTCTTTGACTGTTCTATAATTTTCATTGACACTTGCAAACAATTAATTACATAGTGCCCTAGCAACCATTGATCGAAGGGAAATCTCGTTATGAATTTGAATTATACCTAATACTTCTTCTAGAAAGTATTCATTATTTGAATTTTAATCAAAATGGTATAAAATTTTGTATACGACACGTGAGTTAAAAATATTTATTCACTCGAAGAAATTAACCCACTTGTTGTATAAATAACTATTAAATTTTATTCGTAGCCAAATAATGCATCCGATCATTCTTAAATGCTTTACACCAGTTTGGAGTGTGAAAACAAATTAAGAAAGCCCTGAGCAGGTGCTCTTGTGCGCTCGTTCTTTGGTGGAGCAATGAGGATTTTGCCATTGTTTGAGGAACAATGCTATTCCTCGAAATTTTGTATATGACTTGAGATTGATACCAATTATATAAAAGCGAAATCTCAGCACGATCATGATGATATTCTAGAAATTATTCAGAAACTGAAATATGTAAGAACTTGACAATTTCCAAAATTTAATTCTATGGTTCTGATGATGCAATTCTCTTGAAATTTTGCATTAAGTATATCAATCCTCGTTCACAAAACTAATTTCACCAGAATCGGACATATTGATATTGAAATATGAAGATCCTTCTCTTCAATAATCCAATTGAACTTTCTATGTTTCTGTGAAATCTATGGCCTCAAAATTTTGCATGGGGCTCATTATGAGCGTCTCTACATGTGGCTGCATAAATTCATTTCGACTGGTTTCATTTCGTCTAAGATATTGAGGAACAAACATTTTGGATGGACATATTTAATGGAACTTCCTGTACGATTTGGCTGGTTAACAAACTTAACCGCGGCATTTGGAAACGTTATCGTGCTTACGACTGGCCGGATGGCCCCACGAACAGAGTCAAAGCCTATCGTTTGAGACCATTTTTGAAAAATTACAGACATTTGTTCAAAACGATTTAGCACTCGTTTGAAAAAATTATCATGTTATAGCTATCACAGATCACAACAACACTAATATCCAAATTTATGACTAACCTGAAATTGGACACGTTTGGCAACGAAACATCATCGAAAATAATATGAAATATTTTTCTGTTGCTTTTCTGAAAGTATCGAGACTAAAGTGTTTTTCTTGACGACCGATGGTTGGCGAATGCTGGCCGAATCTTAGAATAGAAAAGCGGATATGATAGAAATTGTCCGAATAGTATTGCTCATAAATGTTATTTATAATGGAAAACGATTTCGATTATAAACTATACATGTTTGGAAACATACGACATTCAATGAATCAGAGAGAGTATTTTGCCGTGCAGTCGGACAATGCTGTACTGAAAATACTCACGTGCTATGTATCGCTTGAGTTTGACGCGATGGATGGTCCAAAGAACAAATAACATGATAGTCTTTCTCAAATCGACCAACACGGGTAGTCCGACGAATTCAGTAAATGCGTCAGGCTGCGCGTAATAATTGATGCGAGTACTGAAGTACCTACCACACTGGTCGATTAAGCCACTTCCAACGATAAGAGAAAGACCAAACTTATTCATTCAGAGAGTTACAAATGACGTGAATCTTTCCATCAGAGCAGTGGTCAATTGCACGGCAAATTCCTTATCTGATGCAGTGAATTTTCTATGTTTCCGATGTTAATTTTCAAACCTGTATAACATGGAGAGTGGTCACAGAGAGTTTGAATTAATTGGACGACCGAATAAAAGACAAATATTGGCAAACTCAATAAATATATTATTAGTGAAAAAAAAATCCGATGAAATGTGTTGAAGGTATTTAAGCTATATAAAAATTGAATCTCAATTGTTATTATCGGAACAAGCATCTCCATACCTAAACTGAATACTCTCTCTCTCCGGACAAGCTGAAAGTTTTTCGTATACCTGACCTACCCTGAACATTTCAAGTCTGTAGCACCTTTCGTACTGAAGATATTGTGCGTTCGACCATACAGATACCTTTGAACTCGGATAATTAGTCAGTCCATCTGAAATGTTTGAGACTATTTTTGGCTCAAAATACGAAATTTTGAGATATTTTTTGATAACATTCAAGAAAACCCTGCTTAGAGCGCTCATTCTTTGGTGAAGCAATGAAGCTATCAATTCATGATTTTGTATAGGCCTTGAGATTGATAATGAACATATGGATTCTGAATGTCAGCTATTTTGGAATTTATTCGAAAACTGATACATATATGTAAGAACTTGACAATTGAAATAATTGAATATACGGTTCTGATGATGCGAACCACTTGAAATTTTGCATGAGAATTCAGTTTATCAATCTTCATTAACAGAATGAATTTAAAGTCTCTAGGAAAGTTCGAAAGTTATCGTGCTAACGGATGGACGGACGGATGGTCCCACGAACAGAGTCGAAGCCTATCGTTTGAAACCATATTTGATCCAAAATTCGAAAATTGTAGACATTTGGGTAAAACGATAAAGCACTCGTTTAAGTAGAACGAACGCCCAAAAAATCACAATATTAATCCAGGAACCAATGCGCAAAAACTAATCAATACATGAACTGAGAGTAATTTGGACTATCATTAGTTTCTATAATGATTCCAGCCTGTCTCTAATATCATCTGCATATTGCTGACTTTCATTCAGGCTGGAAATAGTCACGCTGGAATTGCTGATCCAACAAATAAGCCATAATTAATCAAAAGGATGAATGCAATTACCCTGATGGCCCAATTAACATAGAATTAATCGTTTTCGCAACATCACATTGCAAAATTTAGTCCGAGTAATAATCACACGGAGTATTAGAAAATTGCATATCCGGCATTTTGTAACTGCATCATGCAGATTCAGCGGGAATTGTCGCGTACAGTTCTGCATGAAATGGAACAAAATGAATTTTGCTTGACATTCCATTACATACATACAAAGTTGAAGAACTGATGTGCATATTCAGAAAATTAATTCCACATGAACTTCATTGCTCGAGGTAAAAAGCACTAAATTGAATTTTTTAATTTCGTGGAATTCCCTAGAGCTAAAAGGTGGTTTTCATTAAGCTCGAATTTTGGATTTTCATAACAATTCACTGTAGTTGAAGGCAAATATGTGCTTCCATGTTCACTATATTTAACTATATTTAATCAAATCAACCTTGCTACCTCATCAAAGTGAGATTCCAAACAACTTTCAAAATAATAAACTTTTCAGAACTATTTAAATTTTGTAACAGGGTCCTGCAAATCGAATGAAATTAATTTGATAGCAGTTTTCTGGTATTTAGCTATGTTCATTTCAAATTTCTTATGAATCGGTGGGTCCGTTCAAGAACTACGGTGGTTTCAATTTAATTCAAATTCAAAAACTACCTGTGAATACTACGACTAGGGTTTTTCAAGTTTCATGTCTTTCATTAAATTGTTTTTCATCTCATTTTTACATTATTATAGAATTCTTTGATATTATTATAATGTTTTATATCATTTAGGTTTTAATAATGGGAATAGCAGCAATGTTTTTCATTATATTCTTTTTTCTTGGCTCGAACTTTCGAGAAATATAAAAATATTTAAAAATATATTTTCTCTTCGTCTGGAGAACTATTATATAAAGTAATGGAAACATATAACTTATTCAGGGTGTCCCATAAATACCACGCGAAAGTGACACTGGAGATAGATTGACATTAGGTCTTTCAGATAGCATCAACATGACCTCAGTAAAAGTCCGCTGGTTTTCGAGATATAACCACTTTTGTGTTTTTTTGAAAATCTCCAATTTTCGGTCTTCAAACTCATGTTTTTTTTTACCTAGGCTACCCTGAATAGTTGCTTTAAACAATGAAGTAATAACTTCACCGAGAACTAGAACAAAATCCTTTAAAAAAGTGTCTAACTTGTTGTATTTTATGACGAAGTTAAAACGTTAACTTTAGTTTGACTGACTGATGTGAAAAAAATCAGACTAAATTGACAAATAATCGTAAAAGCTGGTCCATTTCCAGCACTTTTCAAAATGATACAACACTACCAATTTTTTTATGTCAAAACCTCAGAAATTATAATTTTGTCGCGAGAGATGTGTTTATGCCGAAATAATTAAAAATCAGGAAAAATGCACAAGAATCACCTGTTGCCAAATTACATGTTGCTTGATATTCTTTCCTCGCTACCGTTTCAAACAACCATTATTTTTGCTCTTCTTTCTCTTTCATCTCACTTTCTCTTTCATTTTTTGTTTGCAAAAGTGGTGATATCTCGAAAACCAGCGGACTTTTACTGAGGTCATGTTGATGCTATCTGATAGACCTAATGCCAATCTATCTCCAGTGTCACTTTCGCGTGGTATTTACGGGACACCCTGTATAAAGATTGTGAACTTACGAAATTGAAAATAAATACTAGTTTACAATCTTCATATAAGTTATATGTTCCCATTAAGGAACATCAATAATGCAGCAATGTTTTTAATTATCCCCTTTTTTTGGCTCGAACTTTCGAGTAATATATTTCCTCTTCGTCAGGAGAACTTTAATATAAAGTAATGGAAACATATAACTTATATAAAGATTGTGAACTTACGAAATTGAAAATAAATACTAGTTTACAATCTCCATATAAGTTACATGTTTCTATAACTTTATAATAGGTATAGTTCTCCTGACGAAGAGAAAATATATTTTTCGAAAGCTCGAGCCAAGAAAAAAGGGTATAATTAAAAACATTGCTGCATTATTGATGTTCCTTAAGAAAAACGAACAACTAGTATTTATTCTCAGTTTCGTGAGTTTACAATCTTTATATAGTTATATAAGTTATATGTTTCAATTACTTTATATTAAAGTTCTCCTGACGAAGAGAAAATATATTTGTCGAAAGCTTGAGCAAAAGGAGTATAATTAAAAATATTTGTGCTATTTCCATTATTGAAACCTAAATAATAACAATTCAGCAAATAATTAAGGATACGTTTTATATTATAGATATTCCATTTATATCATATTATATTATCTAGCAGTATATTTCATTATACTTCTATCATTATATTTGAATGTATCAAATGAAATTATATTGTGTTATATTTTTTTATGATAGAATTGTGGTGTTTCGTATCGAAGTGAAATTTCTTTCGTCTTTTGTGTGCTTGATCCTGAGGGAAAATTGGTGCCTTAAATTCGGTAAATTTCGAATGGTTTCAAATTCAAAAGTCATCTAGAAACACTCTAAATTTTTCTACAAGTCTTAAGCTTTTGCACCCTTGTTCACATTGAGGAAACGATAATCGAAGTTTGAATTTTTCAAAAACTATTGGTTGAAATCTATGAATACAACTTTCAGAATATAAAACAAAATTGTAAATGGATGAAAAAAATCTATCAGAATATTTCAATTTGACCGTTTTTCTGATACGAACAAGCGCGAAGGCTTCTGACTTCACGTCAGATCTTTTATTTCTTCAATTTTATTCCCCATTTCTTTGAAGCGGATTACTTGAGTGTGTTTTCAATAATTTCATTAGAAGCTTGAGGTAGATTTAATGAAATATAAATGCTAAGGTGCTGAACAACTGGAATCGTAATTGTGACAATTGTAACACTATGAAGCACTCACTCCATAGTTCGATTCATCATGATGAAAACAAAATCATATTACCGAACCATCGAAAGGAAATATGAACACCATTTCGTTACCCAAAATACCCTGGCCTAATGAACCTGTCAGGTTTACGCCGAAAAAAAACTTCCGCATTTACATCTCAAAGTTCAAAATTAGCCTGTCTCAACCAAATAGCCAGAAGCTGAGAAGTTAGCCAAACTCTATGATATACAGATGCCCTAAGGTCTGTTGACCGCCCGACAAACTTAGCGGAAAGGAAAAAGAAGAAAGGAAACGAACTTCAGGGGCGGTACAGCATTTTGAACAAGATGGTTGATTCGAGTTAGGCAGAAATTTGAATTTCAGAATGAGGAACAAACCTCCAATTGATTCAAACAGAAGGATTTCTATGGAGTTAGGATATTCAAGGCTTCCAAAGAAGTTCTTTGTCAGTTTTGATGATGCATTAATAATACAAAACATTCTGCTGTTGATGTAAGTTGTTACGAAGGACATTAAAGGCAAATGGGATGAATTATTTTTTTTTATCGAATATCAAATGTGCACTTGGTATTATTCGTACTTCATTTGAATAAACTCAATTTTTAATATTTATTCATCCAGAGAAAGATATCGACTGTATCGAAAGTTTGCCAGATAATTTTATTTATTTATTTATTTATTTATTTATTTAAAGAAATAAACGGGATACACCCTTTAATACAATAAGTAACAAATAACACGAATAACTGTGTGCAACACAATGAAGTGGACAAGATTTACAAATTCCAGTACAAGCATATTGACAACGAAAAGCATTTCATAATAGTAGACATAATAAATGATAATAATAACAACAATAATAAAAAACTTTAACTTAAATTCAAACTGAGGCGAAGCTCGAAATGAAAAAAGAGAGAAAAAGAAAAAAGTCTCAAAAATTCAAGATCCAAGTTCACGCCACAATCGCCCGACATATCTCCTCCCTTAACCCCGATAAAGACCGATTAAAAAAGTCAATTCCCGAGACAGATGCAACGTTGACGTGACTGCTAATCCTTGGAACAGGAGAGTTTTTTGAATAATTAAATTTATAACCGTGGATATGAAGAAGAGTTCTACCTCTGGTCCGCCTGGGAGGAACCAGAAAGCTGAAAAGCTCAAGCAGATCAGGGCAGTTTAGTGCCCCACAAATCAACTTAGAGAAAAATATTACATCTCCACGCTTGCGTCTAAGGAACAATGAGGGCAGATCGATTCTCGATCTCATGAGTGAAGCTGAAAAATTTATCCTCTCAATGCCAAGGCGAAGGGAAATATGCATAAGAAACCTATTTTGCACCCTCTCAATCATCTCAGAGTCTGTGTAAGTATAAGGAGACCACACAACTGATGCAAACTCCAGCGTTGGCCTAACAAGCGTCACAAAAAGATACCTAAGTGTCTCCTCCGACCGGAAATCCCGGGAGTGTCTGATAATGAATCCAAGCAACTTAACAGCCCTATTTATAATATAATAAACATGAGGCTTGAAACTCATGCTACAGTCGTATAGTACACCCAAATCTCTGATTTGGTCTACTCTTTCAAGGAATTTGTTTTCAGAATTGAATGGAAAATCATGAGAGAATTTTATTTTTGAGAATCTGCTTTTGTTATTTTCATACCCTTATAATGTTTTGAGGTCTAAAACAAATGTGCCTTATATTATGAATAGTTATAGGTTGAAACACCTCGGTAATAAAAAATGTGTTCACTTTTGATTACCGAGGTTTTTTAACCTATTATTCTCTTCGAATTTTCTACTGGCAGACGGTATATTGGCTGCATCGAACATCTTCGGGCAGACTTCATACAAATTCTCTTGAAATTTCAAGTATTTAAAAATCAATTAAATATTAGAATGCGATCTCTATACTTCTAAGTTCAATAATTTCCACCTCTAGAACCAGACTAAGAAACAAAAACGGATAATAGCTCCAATTTTCTGAGGGTCCATTGTTTGTAAAATCATTTTTCTCTCGAAATTTTCTACTGGTTATGTCCATTTATGCATAAGCATATTAGCAAGAACATTATCGGAATATTCGAATATTCATTTTCAGTTTTACGATAAGGAGCTAATGTTTTCATGATCCATAATTCATTGTTCAAGCGATATCAAACTATAGAAAAAATACCTTCGCTCTCTCTGACGTGAAAGCATGTTCTAATTGAAAACAAACTTCATTTTCCTTTACTTTTGCTAATGCTTTTGACGTGCATAATTTATTTTTGAAGATGAGTTGAAACACATTAACCAATTACCTTTGCTCTTTCTGACGGAAATGATGTTCGAAATGAACACGAACTGAAATAACTTTATTTCCTTGAGAAACTGCTGACTAACCGAGTATTCCCACTTAGTATCATCGATAGTTCATTGGAACCTTTCATTTCCATTTGAATATGTGGAATATACAGGGTGAAAACCCTTCAAAAACAATGTCGATTTACGATTTGGTATTTTATAATCATATAAAAATTGCGAACCGATCTAAAAAATTATTTCGAAAATGACAGCAAACCATTCAAGATATTCATTCAGACCACATTAGAATAAAGGTCTTTTAGATCGATTGTGCTAGTCTGCTCTGTTAACCATTGCGACAGCAAGGTCTCAAACCAACGTGTCGATATTCAGACTGAAAATGACAAGTCTGAGTTATTCAGTAGACCATTTTCGGCTACAAATTTGAAGGTAACAACCATATCGTGCTACTCTACTTGCCTCAATGTCCCCACAGAAGATAAGTGCACAAGCGGATTCTGCCTATGCGTAAAAAGTAGATCTCACCACATGATTCACCTCACCTTACTCACAATTACTCTCCGGTTCCACTAGTGATTTCTTCAAGCATTTGTCGCTGATGAGTTTCTTGAGTGAGCTGTATAGCGACCCTCACGTTGGAGTCACCAATGTAGTTTTTGAAGTGACTTGCGATGTAGTCCTGTATAGAGATGTGAAAAATGTTCAACGACTGCAGTTATCAGGAGATATTTTCTGGAGAACTGAAAATCGCAGTTGTTACACCAGTATTCGAATAAAGAAATTTCTTAGTTTGTTTAGATTCAATTTAAATGGCAGATTTCAGGCAGCCAAGTGGAATGCTGTCGTCACAGAACTAAAGTAGATCAAGGGTGGGGTGCCACAAGGTTCAGTCCTGAGTCTTATTCTATTTATAGTTTCCATAAATAATTTGCACTCTTAATTGAGGTCAGATAAGGTGAGTACTTATGCATACGATACTGTCTTTCTGAATAGATCAAATAATGTTTATTATCTGAAAGTCAGATCCGAAAAGTCAATGGCGCAGCTAGGGGAGGGGGGGGCTTCGGAGCTGCAGCCCCACCCCCAAAGATTAAATTTCTTCGTTATTCCTTTCTTCTTTATTTTTTTGAAACTTTCGTATTTGTTGTATCATCAAGAATTATTTAGTTCAGCCCCCCCCCAAAACAAAATCCTGGCTGCGCCACTGCGAAAAGTTACCGTCAACTGAAAGCTAAAAAAACCCACATTAATGAACTGAGCCGAAGGCTGTTGACTTCCATCAACTTAATAAAGAGAATGAGAAAAATAACCATCACTGAAACAGCTAAACTTCAAAAAGGAAGGTATACTTATACTTATACTCACCTGTCTGAAATATGTCCACGTACAGCAACAAAAATTTCCTACGAACTTCAAATTTTACAATTATGATGCACGAGTGAAAGGAAACTTCAGGATTTCGCACTCGAGATTGAAGAAAGGACAACAGGAAGTGAACTGCACTTGCCTGTGGTTATACAATAGACTACCTGACTGACTGAGGAAATTGAGTGCTGTGGTTTTAATGAAAGGGTTAGGAATATACTGTTAGAGAAGACCCTATAAAGCATCGATGAATTTTTGAAATAGTTTGAATTTTTCCCAAATATTTGTTTGTCTTACTTCTTAATGTGATAAACTTGTCGTTTACTTATTCAATAGTAAAAATATTTCTTGTTTCTTTATTACTTTGTTTGACAGACCGTTTACAAATTTGACAAAAATAAGTTTTTTTTACTTTTAATTTCTAGTAAACCAAATAAATGTCTATCTATATATCTAGTACACGAGCGGAATTGGCCTTAGGCGTTAATCACGTCAATCTGTTCAGTGCACAAAGCACTATATCGTTATTATACCATCCTTTATTTACCTTCTGTTCGTATAGGCATTTGTCGCAGTCTATTCATTTACAGGCTTCTCTTACTTTTGAATGAGCGTGTCACGACTATCGTTATACTATAGTCTCTATCATAATCCTTCTGGAAAACCGTATTAGTGAAGATGGGAGGAAACGGGAGACCCTCGAAAATGTTGATAATTTTTTAATTTTAGCACGTAATATGTATTACTTCACCCTATAATTGCGATTTTCCTGTTATGTGAAATAAAGATTTATTATCATTATTATTATAACCACCTCGTAAAACGCTTCAAAACTTAAACTTATTGCAACCAAATCGTAACGTGGTTTTCTCGGTGAAACTTACCTCGAGCGCCAGCTATTCTTTTTTCTTATAAGGGAGAATAGCAAACCTACCAGGGCAGCTGCTAGTCAGAGACAGAGTTCTTCGTTATCTAAGATATTAGCGATAACGGAGAAAATCAGAAATAGAGTAATTTACACAATTTATTCAAATAGCGAAAATAGTTATACAAAAATACAGGTATATAAGGCGCTATATGAAATAAATACAAAATAAAAGATTGGTCAGTTTTGTCTGACCGCGAGCACTTTCATAAGAAACAAATATCTTCCCGGTACGAGTCAGCCAGAATGGAAGATGGGTTAAATTTAAATGGTGAATTCAAATATATGATAATATCTGGAAAACAGGGATAAAAGGGGTCAGTTTAAGAGTGCACAACGGTTATCTTTTGTCCGATATTCTTTCAGTCCCAGAATTCACCACGTTGTCTGAACAGGTTGGGTTTGGCCAGGTGAAATAAGAGGGTTGAACAGGATATGTCGAACGTGCTACAGCATTGGTTCGGTTATGCCTTCCGGTCTGACCATGGGTATACACGCCATGAAGGACAGACTAACTACAGGCACTAAGGATCGGGACAGAGCAGGATTGTTATTCGGTTGAACGTACTATAGCAGTGGTTTGCATCAACCTTCCGGTCTGACCATGAGTTTACACACCATGAAAGACAGACTAACTACAGGCACCGGTTGTACGGACAAACGTACTATAGCAGTGGTTCGCTTGAGCCCTTCGGTCTGACCATGAGTTTACACGCCATGAAAGACAGACCAACTACGGGCACCTGGGCAAACTAGGAAAGGTATGTTACGGAATCTGAGGAAACAGCTATTTTAGGTAGACTCACCGAGGATTAAAAATAGGACTGTAGTAAATCGGCTCGGTACTTACAATTCGATTGCACTAGCACTCACAGCAAGGTAATAATAAAACTTAGAAAATTTGATAGCTACAGCACGGTCGCTTAGAAAAATTTAGAAAACTTCGAAAAGCGTACGTCTAGAGCAGAAATATTTCGGAACTAATTAAAAAGGTATACGTCTAAAGCAGAACTAATTGCAGAACTAATTACTGATGCAGGGAAACCCCGCCTTTTATAATCTTCCGGAGGGGGTGGAAAAGGTAGGCGCAGAAATGTTAAAAATTTCAGGAGAGTACCTCGGTAAAAACATCTTCAAACTGGCTTATCGTACGTATATGCAAAAAACGGCGTTATCTGCGATCGGCGTTATCTGCGATCGGCGTTGTTCTTGCGGACGGTTCTACTATGTTTTCTGTATGAAAAACGAAATCAATCGCAGAATGTTCGGTTTTTTCGATTGTTGTGAATTAATTCTGAAACGGAATGAAAATTCACGAATTTAAAATAAAAACCCGGATAAATTATTTTAAAATGAAGATCAATTTCTCAGTTATGAAATTGAACTTCATTACAAAATGTTTCAGAAACAAGTACGCAAAGATCAGAATTAAGCAATAAATATATTGTGACAGTACCTCTCCATCCGCTTAGTGTAATTCCTGTATTAAAATTGAGGAGCTGCGGAGAAAAAGTTCCTGAATAGTCTTAAAAGTTACGCCTCTGGGCGACAAGTTAATGGAAATGTGACGCTCCGAGTGAAAAGGGTCTCGAGTTTGACGTACGTACGAGTATCTTTGTCACGATGCAGAGCACTCGACCTACATTCTCGGATCATATGTGAAATGGCTCGAGGGCATCATTTTGCTCCTGAATATAATGACGAAATTCATTTACTTCTTTTCATTGGGATGCATTCGGAAAATATCCATTTTCACTACTTTACTCCAATTGATGCAGAGCAAGGAGTACTTGAGATGTGAATTCCAGCTGTTTCCAGTAATTTTGGTGGAAATATGGAGCAGCAATGGATTTTCTACTGAAGAGGATTTCTTTTTTTGTGCTATGTCCTCATTCAGTCCCAATTTCTGCGATTTTGCGAACTATTACACTATTTTTTAGTTCTTTTCTCAGTCTTAATAACAAACGTTTTACGCACTGTGTATTGATATAATTTTTAAGCAATTTTCATAGTTAATAGTATATTATTCAATGAGCGGTAATGCAGGTCAAAACACACGCTGATGAATTTTGCACCACGAGCCGTCAGGCGAGTGGTGTAATTCATCAAGTGTGTTTTGAGCATTACCGCGAATTGAATACTATACTTTATCCACGACTTCTTCAGTAAAATTCGAATTAATCTGCATTTAAAAAATTTTGAACAGTTGTCAATAGCGTTGACAACATTTCGTCCAACCGTCAAACCTCTGTACTCTGTGGTCGGGAATCAAATCAGAGTGTCTAACTAATCAAATCAAGTACTTTCGCAAATTCAAAAATTTACGTTTTCCAAAAATAAATCTGGAATAAATCGCTAGAACGTTATCTTGATGGCCGAAATAGATTTCCGGATCGATCCTACTTTTTTTCATTTTTATTGTAAGCAATTTCATTTTTCCTAGGTATTTTTATTAGCTGGTGTTATGGGCGGGTGTTATTATAACACTCGCTTTTCGGTTCATAGACATGTCTACGGTTGTGTTAGAGCTATACTATTACACATAGAAATTAGTTAGTAGGAGTGGATAAAGGAACAAAAAGCACTGCAATCAGTCACGTTATACATGTAATTTTTTCATATTACTGCATTTATTGATTGAGTTACTATTATTTTCGTTTCTTCTCACACTGCTGTTCTTGCTGATGTTGCGTGACGGGGCTTATTTTCACACTTTATTTGCTCAGCGATTTGTTTTTCATCAGCGGACGTCACTGCATTTCAGCCGTACGACTATTGGGGATGTCCGTCGTACTACACGAAGAATCGGAAATTAAACCTAGAACTAGGTGAAATGATAATTATGTGGCAACTAAAAAATATTTTTTTTCTGTGACGTGAAAAAAATGTGACATTTTATCTTCTTCTTCAATCCTTTTCCATGTGCTTGGTTGAAACCATCGACACATGTGACATTTTATATCTCTTGACAGGTCACAAAATATGACTTTTTACTAAATAACTTTTTTCCGGAGAAAAAAAAGTAGTTTCGTGAACAGTTATATTTCTTTCACTATAAATGGTCATTTTTCCTGTCACAGAAAAAAATAGTGTATTATACACGGGAAAAATATTAGATTTTAGCTCTCGGTTTTTTGTATCACTCCGCTTCGCGTCGGGAGACAACATAACCTCGACCTAATACTTTTTTCCCTTTTATAATGAATAACTAATTTTCATTTTGAAAACCTATATAATTGAGTTTTTTCTCATTTACGTCTGGAAATTAATATTATCGAAATGATGGCCTCGGTCAGAGAAATTTTTCATTACATTACATTTCAATTTGCATGATCTTCTCTTCCAAGTCATCAAGGTTGCCAGTGCGATGTTTGAAGGCCTCATTCTTGAGATAACCCCGGAGGAAGAAACCACACGGACTCAAAACAGCCATACATTAGACCTCACTCTTTCCTAATCAATCAGTAGTCCTCTGACTCCGACTAGTCCTACTGTCGGGATCATGAAAAGTCGTTTGTCAATATCTTTAATTTAAAATTCAATATTTATTATCCTCAAACACATCAATCAATATTTCGATACGAACTATGCATTTCATTGGAATATTTGTAGCGCTTATGAAATTCAAGATATTCTTTCATATCAGAGAATACTGAAGTTGAATTTGAGCCGACTAGACCACGCCTACATTAATCTCATTGGCTAGGATGAAGTGAGGTATGATTCAAATGACCTTCCGTAAAGAGATCACTCGATCGGAGAAAACATCCTGCAAAATCTCTTCTGTTTCATGCTTTTCCCATATTCCTCAATTTTTAGCTTCAAAAATGTCTCCAACATGTTGGTTGCAATATCTTTGTGACGTCACAATGATTGTAGCCTTCCCCGATTTGGCGATTTGAGTCCCTAAGAGGTTACCTTCAAAATGAGGTCTTCAAATGTCTCCCTAGAATCCTTGATAACTTAGAAAGGAAATCATCCAAATTGAAACCGCTATGCTGAAGAGAGCAAAGGAAAATGCTGAAGACTCCACAATTGCGTCTCTTGACGTCAGTTGGATGAAATTATTTTCAAGGCAAAAATTGAAAAAACTTGATGATGTATGCTCTCAAACAGAGAAAGGAAAAATGTTTTCAATATCTTTTTCCATTGTTTTTTAAAAGTTCCTTCAAATTTGGGAGAACATTGCCGCACTCAACATGTTCATGTTAGTGTTCTCCTTGAATATACTGTATTTCAGTTCCATTCTGAATAAAAATAATTGATTGAAAGGACAAGTTCCAGTCTATTACAGATGAATCTTACTTGTTTAGTGTGGACAAATTTTTAGTACTTACCGTTCTTATCACTATTATCAGTTGTGTTAGTATGTTTCGAATTTGTTTTATCTCATAAAGGGACATATTGATCGAAATAATTAGCTAAAACAATTTTAAGGTGAAAAATGTTGTTACTTATTACATTTTCGTTTTGTTTCAGTATATGGGAACGTTTGCTGTTTTGAACTTTGACCAGTTAGCTCAATCTCAACTTGTTCAAGCTCAAATAGACCATATGAAGGTGAGTAATTTCCAGTTAAATAATAAAAATGAAATAAGAGAATAATAATCGGGTAAAAGTCTTACTCGCTAAATTAATATACCACACAAACTCCGGTGTTACATCCATCTTCGAATGGTTCTTCGATACACGTCTCAGGACGTGAATAGACTGTTAGAAGAAAGCTGCAGTTTCGAGAGCAAGAAAATTATTTCTGGTTTTTCTTTACCTTTTCTCCTCATAGATCACACATTGCTTTCGAAATCATCCGACAGCTGAAGAGGAACAACACAAAGTTCGTCTTCTATGGTCGTTGATCACATTTAAAGGAATTAGGGTTGAACCAAACACAAATAAGGACAAGTGAGTCTAATTGAGGACAGCATCGTACACGCGTGATGAGAAAAGTTGGAGTCAAGTTAAATTAAGCGTGAAGTGGAGATAACGCGAAGCGTGTGTAAGCAAGAAAAAGGAATACAGGACCGCTAACGTTATCCCAGTCACATCAATGAGAAGTGAGATATTGGATATTTCGTACACTATTCTCTTTGAGATTTTGAACAGGCCTGCTGTGAACTGGGTATCTATAACTGGTGTCCACTTTTTCAATGGAATATTCCACGCATTACAAAAAAACAAATTAGAAATATATATGTTCGAGAATACTTGCAATGAACCTTCATCTGAGAAAATGTAAAATTCAAAGTCACTTCCGGTTTGATCGGAATTGACACTGATATTTTCACTTCTTATAGTAGCTTGTTTATTTTCTACAATTTTTGATTTCTACTCAAAATCACCCATTCAACAATGTATTTTACTTTTGACTTTATGGAGAAAACTTCAATTGAAATTTCACATTCTAGGTTAGACATTGATATTTTCACTTCTTATAGTAGCTTGTTTATTTTCTACAATTTTAAATTTCTACTCAAAATAACCCGTTCAATAATGTATATCACTTTGATTTGATGGGGAAAACGTCAATTGAAATTTCACATTGGAAGAATTGCAATAGGCTAAGATATTTTGTGCATTCTTGATTTCCAACGAATAATGATTGATAATATTTTTTTATTACAATATTTTTTTGAAACTTTTGCAGTTCTCAATAGTTGTGCGCTTGTCAGAGTAACTGACATGCAATAATAAACAACCTTGAATATGAGAAATCAATTGACGTTTTCGCTATCGAATCGACAGTAATAGCTATTTATGATATGAGTGTTAAAAGTGACGTTTTATTTTCTGAGTGAAAAAGTTTGTGAAATGAGCTGAGCGAATTGAACAATTTCAGGAACAAAATAAAATTAATTTTAACACAAATACCATACAATTTGTTTTCTACAACTGTCCTATTTTGATAATGGAATGGGCGAATTTGTAATGACAATAAACTTCAAAATGATATAAGTGTTAAAAGTGACGTTAAGTAATCAATTTTAACATTGTTTGCTGTCATAAGAAGTGTCACTTTTAATGGCAGTTGTACAAAAATTTCGTTAGTATCAGTCTGATACATCGTTGAAAAGTTAATCTTGAGTGAAAGTCAAAAATTGTGAAAAATATGTTAGATGCTATGTGAAATAAGAAAATCAGTGTCATTGTTGGTCAAACCGGAGGTGTCTTTAAATTTTCGTTTTTCTCAGATGAGTTTTCGTTGAACTTATTTCAGAAAACGAAATATTCAAATATGTGCCTTTCGAAATGGATGAGATTATCCAGTGAAACAGTTTTAGTGGAATACTCGATATATTTTCCACACTATTATCTAGAAAGGGTTAAAAGTTCCATAACTGAATATTTTCACGCACTGATTTTTAGAGCACACCAAAGCAACATGATACAGAAATTGAAAAAACGTAATATACAAAATGATACTTGAACTAGATATTCGGAACAACAAGTACAAAAAGGACATGAAAAACCCTCAGTTTTGTGCGCCTGTTCATACTGAAATACATAGATATAATAAAATTTGAATATCCTGGGAACTGGTGTTTCAATCTATTCGTTAATAAATTCAACTTTCCGATTCAAATCCTGAGTCTATCCTTATCTTTTGAAACGTTATGGTATTTACTTTGAAATTTCAAGGTATGTTCGAGATTTGCACAGTAAAAGTATGGCACATTATGGCTTCTACATAATTCAAATATATCTTTTGACTACATTTATTTCGGAGACAACTCGCATGACAAATATTAAACAAACCATAATATATGTTCTTGCTTCTGAGGAGAAACTCATCAGGTCATTGTTTGCAGACACGTTCTTTCGAAGTACTGCCAACGTCTTAGATTTTCCAGATCATGATTCAGTTCTTCTGCTTGTAATCCCAATGATTCAGATGTGCCATTCTGGAAGACTAGACAATAAAACTGCAATTGTCTCCATGGGCAGGACAGTTTTATGTTAGTGAGGTCGAATCTGAGCTTGACATTTACTGTTTGTACTTGAGAGACTGACAAATATTCATTCGTGTAGTTAAGTGTTGAACGTTAGGGGTGTTTATTTTCATTGATCGAACCTCTGTGTGTGAGAGATACCAGGGGCCTATTGCACCAAATACTCAACAACTTTTTGCTTTGCACTTTTCATTTTTCAAATGAATCACGTTGCACGAAACTCATTCATAATTGAAAATTGCAATGTGAGAAGTAGAGTGCCGAGTGAAAAGCAATTTTCAGAAGTTGCATGTTGGGAGAAATGTTGTGCAACATAATTTATTTTCACTTTTGAAATTTGTCAGAGTACAAAATGCAATGTGAAAAGTTGCAAAGTATTTTGGTGCAATAGGCCCCTAAGCTACTCAAGATTGGGTGGAACGCAATTGATTCCTAATCTCTTGATAAATTTCTCGAACCTTCAACAATTAAACATTGCATATATTTATAAATCATCATAACACTTGGACATTTAGACTTATGCAATACTTTTCCATAGAGAAATCCTCTTCAAATTCACAGACAAAATCTCAGTAGGCTAAATACTGAGTCAGATATGGATATTCTAGGATCTTTCGGATTTTGTGGATCACCAAAGTCTAATTTCTGATTTTGGCATTATCTTGAGGATAAACATGTTTCAAGTTAGCAGAGTATGACTATAAACTCTGAAAACTATTTCCATTTATTTGAACAGTATTATGCGGTGATTTATTCATCTAATGATTTGAACCCTAAAACTTTAATAGAGTTGATGCGACTGAAGAAAAGGAAATCCTAACGTTTCTTTCCGACAATTGAATTACCTTTGTTCCAAAGGAAACTACCAGGATTAGCAATATCATCTCTATATCTGCGAAACCAAAATAATTATCCCTTTTCGAACAGATTAAATTGGATAAAGGGCTCCGGTTTTACTGCCATTGAATCAATTTAAAGTTAATTAGTCATCAGAAACTTCTTAAACGAATTTGTGTACTTTGATAATTGGGTTATACTCTCCGCTTTTCACATGATAGGATGTTATATTAGCTGCTTCCCGAACATGCATGTAACGTTATTTCTGGTGAAAGAGCTGGAAAATGAAGAGAAGAATAGAAAATAGCGCTGATGTGACATCAAGAGCGTTTGAAATGTTACATTCAAACTAATTTTAAGCGCTTTTTTCAAAAAGAACTTGCTTTATTTGCTTGTGATTTCTTGTGTTCCTAGTGTCGATCGATGTGGCAGTGCGACCAGTTTTATGGGTACTGTTGCATTAGTCGCGGTCGCAGGCTTCAAAAGGAATTTGTGTTAATCCATTGAATCGGTATCCATACGACTGGTCGAATTGCCGCATCGATCGGAATGGTCGCAGTGGCCGCTACCATCGAAAGTCCACCTTAAGGGATGAGTGCCTCCCTCAAACTTAAGTTTGAGAATGGTTTTCCGCTTTTCGAATAGACGGAGAAATGGTGTCAAACCTGTGCATTGTGCGGCGCCCCAAAATGAGTTTTACCTATCTACTGTCAGTTCTGTAGAAAACTCATTTTGGAAGAACGACAAAGTACCATTCGCGATATGGCTAAACAAATTGGCATAAGCTTGACAAGTATTGAGAGAATAATTCATGAACTCGGTGATCAGAAAATCTTAGCCAAATGGGTACTATGACTTCTGAATTACCTATGAGCAGAAACTCACTGGAAAGTAAACTCGGCTAACGATGAAAACATCTAATGAATTCGGTTGGAAAATACTTGAACAACCTCCACATAGTCCTGGTTTGTTGTCATGATACTATTATTTAATTGAAAAAAGCACTTGATTGAAATATTCAACCAAATCCATTGATAGGTAGGTAGAGAAAAAATTCGTTTAGATAGAAATATTAGTATTTCAGCAAATTAGATTTGAACAAATTCTTTCATCTCATCAGTACACGTTTACACATGGTGTTTTTTGCTGCATCATTTATCTCTTAGCTCTTGTATCATACGGTGAAATGTGTGCTCCCCTTCACATTTTTCCATGCGAATACTGTGGAAGCAGCACATGCTATATAGTTTGGTATACGAGAAATTCTTCTTCCCTTTATCGAGAATATTTATACATTATAATTATTATTCAATTCTCAATATGCAAGATTTATTGTAAATGATTAAATGAATTTTATAATGATGAAATGAAATTTGACAATGAAATCCATTCTATGAAAATTAAATTGAATAGAACATGGGAATTCATTATCAGTCGGTGGGAACTACTATTTTCTTTATTAGGTAAAATTTTTCCATCCTTCAATTTGCTTTCACCTGTTGTCTCCTTCATATCGGAAGAAGGTGACTCATCGTTTTCGTCTTGCTGTTCTTCATTGTCGAGATTAATTTTCCTCGTCAGTCTTTCTTCTTCTTCTATCGCAATGTCTTCATCTCCTAAGTCGTCCTGATCTTCATCATCATCGTCATAAACCTTTGTATCTAATCAAAGATTTATTTTTGATCTGATATTTTCATATTTATTATTCAACAAAAATACACATCAAATTAACAATGATCTGAAAAGAAATGAACGTGTTTGTTCCCTGGGGATCAGCCCATTTTTCTATAAAGTAAGTAAGTATGGACTAACTGCTGAAGCGACACAGGGTCTCAGAAATTTATATTTTTAATTAATATTTTTTGCAGTTGTTTGCTAATATCTTTGGAACAATTTGAACAGAATTGAGTTTTTGCATACACATTGTCACTAAAAATAGCTACTTATCTCCACTTTACCCGGTTACTAGGTTTCGCCAGTGGCGAAGATATTGAATTTGCACAAAGGTTTTACCCCCCAAGTTTCACACCACTGGACAAATTTTTATACAGCAAATTCGGGTGCACCAATGTATTATACATACAAAAGGTACTCTTGGTTTATTGCTCTAGAGTGAATTGTTTTCAAGAAAACTGGGATTTCATGATCAAAAATAATTTACTAACGCATTGTGAATTATTTGTGATTCAAAATGGGTTCAGTGATAATTAACAAGTTTTTGAATTTCATCAAAATTTGACAACTAGGTTTTCAAGTTGAAATTGGGAAGTTATTCTCCATTATTTTTAGCGAACACAGTTAACAAGATAACAATGATGGCTTAAAAATAAAATAAATTCAATTTAATTGTTGATCATAAAATGTTAGCTTTCTCAAAAACGATTCACCTCAGAGCAATAAATCAAGAGTACCTTTTTTATGTAAAACACATAGGCGCGACCAAATTTGCTATGAAAAGGCAAATTTGTGTAGTGGTGTACCTTTGTGCTTGGGTTGAAAACTCTAGAATTTTCTGTTTTTGTGCGTTTGCTCCTAGGGAAACTACATGCTATCGTTTGGTCGGAATGTTTGTTATTTTTGCTACATTCCTATCGAACTCACCTCTTGGTGAAGCATAAGCAACATGTGTCTCTCTTCGTGAGATTAACCTAGTATTTCCTCTAACAATATCGTCAGCAACATCATAATCTGAAACGAATAATTCTTCAAAGGTGATTCTTTCATCGAAAAACGAAAAAAATGGAAATCAAGTTGGACACAGCGAACCTTTAGGTTTGTTGGTACTATGTTCGACCGGAACCACAACCCATCTTCTCACTTTGAGGGTAGCATCTTCCAAGAAAGTCTTACATTTGCATTCGAGTATATCAGGTGGACAGCTGAAAATTATTGTTCTCTTTTTCTATTAAATTATCTTCATTCATTTCATTGATTATACCAGCTGGTTCCAGGGCCCAGGCAATCAAGTCCACCTTGGTAGCTGAAAATTCTCAAAATTAAATTCTAGTATATTTAAACGAATACATTATTATTAACGGGGTGGATTTTTCTACCCTTGCAACAAAGTAGAGAGTTGTAACGAAGCAGCGGCGTGGTATAAAAACTACATGGTCTTACTACATAATGGAAAAATAGTTTCACGAGAAAAATGTTTGAACTAGGTGGTGTCACCCTAGCCTAGACGGATACTCTTAATATTGGAAACTTCAGGGTAGCATTCAGCTCAGAACATATTTTATTTTCACACAACAAGACACGAATAAATGACAGGAATTCTTGAAAAAATGGACATAAAAACGCAGCTTATTTTTCGACAATAAATTACCCCCTGAATTTGTTCGCAACTATTTATATACATCCTGTATTATGTAAAATATCAGGAGTGACTTTTTTCATTTGAGCACCCTGTAAGATTCTGGTTCTCAATAGTTATTATATACAGGGTGTCTTTATATTTCTATGACTCAGTGTTTATTAGGACTCCTAAAAAAATTAAAAACTGTCAACTCGTCATCGCCTTCCAAAGGTTGTATCTTGGAGGTCGATTTCGAAAAAAATTTATATGATCTACCCCTGCATCCCCCGCATTCGTTTGCAGACACCCTGTATAAACGATCCACATCCACTGAAGTACTCACGTATATTTGTTTACGCATTTAGCTTCATAATACACTACTTGAGTATCTTGAGTTCTGTCTTCACGCTTTTCTAGTTCATACCAATCTGACCATAAAGAATAAACCATTGGTGGTTGTGAAGTTTTCAATCCCATTGGCCATTCACAAAACTGGAATCAAGAGAACAATTGATTCATTTTAGTTGCGAATTCTTCGGTGACTGAGCAAATGGAGTGAACATATAGCCTATCTTGTGAAATGTCTCAAGAAACTGTTCTTCATCTTTTTCAACATCATGAATGTTCTATCCACAAAATAATGTTTCCGTGCTTACGACGCTCATATACTGTCAGTCCTTATATGGAACCATAATATGGAGTAGTGTGAACAGATATAACGCGGGATGCCTTGAAAATGTTATTAAAGTCATACTCAAAATAATCCTTGAAGTAGGTTGAAGGTTGGTACTGAGGAGCTTTATGTAGAGTCTGGACAGTTGAGTATGAAACAATTAAACCAAATAAGAAGAGAAAAAAATTGATTACCATGAGTTTCGAACCAGACAGATTGTGCGTGAAGATTTGTTCGTACCGCGGTTCAATGAAAAACATTTGCAGGAGAGTCACATAACGGTCCAAAACCATCGACTAGGGTTAATAGTAGACTTTTCAGATATCAACTTCGAAGTTATATAATTAATAATTCTGATATATTCGAGGCCCACTTACAGGTGTACTTGTTTTTATGTTGTCGTTTCGCAATTCTTCGGCCTGTTTCAGTTGTTAATTTTCTGTTTATTCATTCTCATTCAAAAAGCGGATTTTTTTGTTATACCTAGAGATGAAGAGAATGTTTCATCAGTTGTGATAGCAGATTATATGATACAGCATACAAGCTCGCTTAGGCGGCATAAATCTGCAACTGAAGTTTCCATCTAATTATATGTTGATGAATAATATTGTATTGAAATTGAATATTTATGATGACACTTAAAATTTCGCTTTTATATGGCAGGTAAATTTCACTGCACAATCCCTATCTCTTAAACATCCTAACTCCCCGAGCCACTGAAATTTCAGCCGATCAACAGATGATGTTATTAGATAAACAGAAGTTTTCGGTTACTCCGCAGTGAACCTACAGGTCGTCTTGAATATTCATCAATTCCCCTACTCATTATTTCGGCAGAACAGTTTGACATGGAGCAACTCACCGGCTGTTGTCCTTTGCAATTAGGATCACATTGTACCGAGTGAATTCGGCCAAGGACGGTGGTAGCGTTACACTTGTGTAATCCGCAGGCATTCAGGGGACCACAGAGACTTTCAGGTAGGGGATCGACGAAGCACGTCGGGAATCCTGCAATGATTAGTGGCCAAGTACTGATTGAGTGATAGATAGATAGATACATTTGATGTGGCTGGAAGTGGTTTGGCAATGTACTGATTATTAAATATCATTATTATTATATGTTACAGAGTTAAGTGAACTATTTATCTCTTAGCAAAAAAGTATATACAGGGTGTTTCATCATAAACTGGAAAAACATACACTGCGCAAAAAAATTAACGCACATTGTGGAAATCTCAAATTTATCCTACAACTGAAGGTGTTTTCAATGATAATTATTTTTATCAGAATTATGCATGCATGAATGTTATCCGCTTTCAACGTTTTTCTTCAATACAGATGTTTTTTCCCAGCGGGAATAAAAAAAGATGAGATTATCAGATTTTGAATGTGTTGGCTCCATTCTGAAATCAGTTGTTCTCGATCGATTCTAGTGAACAGTTTTTCTTTCGTTTGATTTTCTACACTCGATCGCTGTTCAACGCGAAACACGCAATTTGACCCAAGAGGAATGTGCCCAAGCGGTAGTTTTGCTAGAAGAAGGGTGGACATACACAAGAATTGCAGAAAGGTTTGGAGTTTCCCATACAAGTGTGTCCAGAATGTTGCAGCGATTCAGGGAGATAGGTATGAATGTCCGAAGACCAAGACAGGGTAGACCACGGGTAACAACTGCCACTTGAGAGTTTCTTCGTTGAGAAAACGGTTTGCAACCGCTCGCTTTCTTCAAAATCAGCTTGAGCAAACTCATAGGCTGCAAATCGCCTCAGATAATAAGATTTAAGGCCTCGTGTCGTGGCAAGAGGCCCAGCTCTTACCCCAGCCCATCGGAGGGCGCGTTTAGATTTTGCGAAAGAGCTTATCCATTGGGAAGAGGCTAATTGGGAAAGAGTTCTCTTCAAAGATGAGTCTAGATTCTGCCTCTGCTATTTTGATCGACATTCCCCTGTATACGGACGTCCACATGAAAGATATGCTCAGTGCAATTTCCTGAATACTACTGGTTTCGGGGGGGAGGATCGATTATGGTATGGAGTGGAATATCTTTGACTGCTCGCACAGACCTAGTGGTCGTTGATAATGCTGATAGGTATATAAAGAACATTCTTGAAGAGCATATAGTGCCATTTGACCCATACATTGGTGAAAATTCCATTTTTATGGACGATAATGCCAGACCCCAGAGGTTGAATTCTCTCGAATGGAATGGCCAGCAAGAAGTCCAGAACTTCTTTCGCATAAGATTCGGTGAAATCCTGAATTTTTCTTTCATTTAATGTGTCTTGTTTCGTTCAAAACCTTCCCGAGAGAACATAAAAAATACGTTATAAAGTCAATGTAGAGTTAACTTTCATTGAAATTGAGATTTTCAGAATGTGCGTTAATTTTTTTTGCGCAGTGTATATATTCGTGTAGAGGACACCGGGAGAACCATTTTTGCTTTATACAATATATCGCGTTTTCGAAGCATAAGCGAGATACAAAGGTGTTGAACGTCATTTTTGAGCAAGATTTTTATGAGTGTGGTCAGTTATGTATAACGGTTTTTGGTCAAATCTCCAGTCTATAGGACAATCTTTTCAACAGTTATCGCGTTTTCGGCCGTATGGCCGGACGGCCTCACGGACAATTGAAATATTGAAAATTTCCATCACAGGATTCGAGTGAAATTCAGTTTGTGATTGGAACGGCTATACTGAATGTTCATGCTGAATTTCGAAAGAATCGCATCATCAGAACCATAGATTTTCATTTTTTTAATTAGTAATTTCTTTAAATGTTTTATTTTCTGAAAAATTCCCAGAATATGAACCCGATTGTGCTGAAATTCTTCCATATCAAATTTCGAGAATATAGACTAATTTTCCCACCAATGAACGAGCGCTCAAAAGCTCCTGCTCTCCGCCTTTCTTAAATTTTTATCATTATATTATTTTTTTCGTTCGAGCTCACCATTAACCTTATACAGAGATGTATCCAGCATGGTGGTAGAACAATTACATGGCCGCTGGGTCAGTGTGATATAGTGTATGTCGCAAAATCTTCTATGTACTCTGCTATTTTCCGTCTTCTTGATGTCTAAGCTGCATTCGTCCTTTCTTTTTATGGCTAGTTCGAAAGAACAAAATTGCCATGTCTTCATTGTATCATAGTCACATATGCCTAAGTAGAAATTGAAACCCCCCTCTGCATTATGATCTTCCAGAAATATCTGAAAGATAAGAAACAAATGAGATATGAAGAAAAAACCACCTCGATTTTTAGTTTCTTCGGGATATTTTGGTTGTGTACCATTGGAGATATTCTGGATATTTTTAGACCAGGGGCCCATTGCACCAAAATACTTTGCAACTTTTCACTTTGCACTTTGCATTCTGACAAATTTCAAAAGTGAAAAATAATTATGTTTCGCAATATTTCTCCCAAGATTTAATGTCTGCGTGTTTTTTACTTTACACTTGCATTTCCACATTGCACTTTTCAATTATGAATGCGTTTCGTGCAACATTATTCATTTGAAAAGTGAAAAGTACAAAGTGAAAAGTTGCAAAGTATTTGGTGCAATAGGCCCCTGGACACTAATCCTTTAATAACAATGATAGTAATTTAAGCCAGCCTGTATATCAAACGGTTTTCGATATATTGTAGCCTTCCCGCCTAAAAGATCTAACGTATAAAAGAATGGACAGGAGAATATTGACTTCAGACAAGGATAGAATAATATTAGTACAAAGCGCAGAACATAATCATCATACTCATTTAATGAGTCATATCGATTTTTAAGAGAGCTTAAAGTTTGATCTACAATTATTGTTAAGGAGAAACTTATTTTAAAAGTGGTTTTTGTTCATGAGGGGTCTCATCTCGGTGTTCGTAATCAAACAGTTTTGGTTTAAATTTCCTCCTGACCGTTGGTAACGGTGGATGCGGCATTTTTATTTTAGCATTAATTGTTGTTTATTTTTTTTTGCAAATATTTTTGCTTTTTCGACCCAGGATTTTGTCGCCCCTAAAAGGATGGCGCCCGTGTGCATTGCACACTTTGCACACATGGTAGATGGGGCCCTGGTCACGTGACGTCCTGTCCATCCTTTTATAAGTCAATGATCTCTAAGGGTTGAAAATTTGTAGTTCAGGGGGTTATTCTTGAATAATGTCGTGTTCGCGATTCGACAACTTCCCTGCTAAGTTGGTCAACATTTGTCGATTCGCGAACACGGCATAATTCAAGAATCCACCTCCAGGATTCTGTATAAAGGTTTTAGTTCAAATTCCTTATACGAATTGGGGAAAAATATAATGCAAAAATTGATCGAATATCAGTTTCGGCCTATATAGTACAGTCAAATAGGGTTTTTAGCAGGAAAGTTTTGGGGTAGTTTTGATTTTTTCGGTTTTTCATGTTTTTTGGGGTGCTGAATCCGAATCTGAGGTTTGCTAACAAAATTTCGTGAGGGAACATTGAAAAAATACAAAAAAAGAGAAAAAATCTCATTCTTTGGCAGTTTTCTGCTTATAACTCGGAAACTATCAACTCTTCGTGAAAAACCTTTCCATACAAAATGAAAGTACATGAAATTTGCTACAAATTGTATTACCACAGCTTGTTCTGCGACAACCTGTTCTGGCTCAAATTATAGTTGAAAATGAGATATTTTCTATGACTCAATAAATGAAAATAAATTGAATTCCGTGGTTCCGATAATGCGAACGTCTTGAAATACTGCATGAACATTCAGTATATCAGTCTCGATTCACAAAAAAAAATTAACTCGAATCGGATATCTTGTTATGGAAATATAAATATTCTTCTTTTCAATATTCCAATTCAATTTTCTATGGTTTTGTTCACACTATGGCCACCAAATTTTGCATGAAGCTTCTTATGAGCATCTTGCATATGGCCGCAACATTTCATTTCGATGGGTTTCGTTTTGTCTGAGATATTGTGGAACAAAAACTTTGAATGGCCATATTCTATGTTTCATAAAACATGGCCATTCAAAATTTCTGTTCCTCAATATCCCAGATAAAACTAAACCAATCGAAATGAAATGGTGCGGCCAAATGTAACATGCTCATAATAAGCCTTATACAAAATTGTGTGACGATAGTGTGAAGAGAACCATAGAAAATTGAATTGGAATATTGAAAAGAAGAATCTTTATATTTCCATAACAAGATATCCGATTCGAGTTAATTTTTTTTTGTGAATCGAGACTGATATACTGAATGTTCATGCAAAATTTCAAGACGTTCGCGTTATCGGAACCACGGAATTTAATTTATTTTCATTTATTGAGTCATAGAAAATACCTCATTTTCAACTATAATTTGAGCCAGAACGGGCTGTCGCAGAACAAGCTGTGTTAACACAATTTGTAGGAAATTTCACGTACTTTCATTTTGTATAGAAAGGTTTTTCACGAAAAGTTGATAGTTTCCGAGTTATAAGCAGAAAACTGCCAAAGAATGAGACTTTTTCTCTTTTTTTGTATTTTTTTCAATGTTCCCTCACGAAATTTTGTTAGCAAACCTCAGATTCGGATTCAGCACTCCAAAAAACATAAAAAATCGAAAAAATCAAAACTACCCCAGAACTTTCCTGCTAGGGGTTCTTTTGAGCACAAATTGACTGGACTATATAGTCATCTGAAAATAAGAATGCAGCGTCACGGCGGTCATTCGTAGAACTATTAATATTAACATGAACGGATTTGGTTGTATTGTTTATGTGTATACCTATGCCCTTCATTAAAATTTGGATTTTCCATCAATATATCAAAATTTCATCATTTGTTTCAATTTATTTCAGCCATAGTGAAAGATGACAGTTGAATCAACTTCATTTTATTAAATTCAAACAGTACTTTTTCTCTTCACAAGAGCATTCTTCGAAGGGGTTTTCTTTGTTAAGACTTCAGTTCTACCTCTAGAACAAGAACATTCCGGTTGTTCCTCCTTTCTGGTATTATATCCTAAAGGAAGATTTCTGACAGGACAGCAGTATTTTTTGATTTGCCTATACCATAAGTGAAAGAGGATAGAGTAATCAAGTCGTGGTTCAGGGTTCACCATGATTCTTTGCAGAATAAATTTTCACGTGAGGGAAATATGATGCTCAGGGATTGAAAACTCGAGATACGGTTTTAATTTTCCCCCAATTCATCTGATGAAAAAGTGCTCCTAATGACAAAAGATTTGTCAGTAAATAGAACATGAATACTCACTGCGCTGTAATACTCTCCGACCTCAACAATAGTACACCGTTGGAGATTAAGATTAACTACCCATTCTCTGATATCGTATGTGGGGACTGCTGCGTAGTTGGGAAATAAGGAATTCTGTATGTGTTTTTTGCATATATTCGATTGTGACATACGTAGACACAGTAGAAGGATTATTAAAAGCTGAAGCTTGAACATAGAGATTCGGTACTGATGAAATGGATGACGTTTTGTCAAATTTCAGATTACAACGTATTTCATCCTTGTGAAATCTGTCCATTGTACTTCTCTGTGCTCGGCCTTAATGAAACCCATGAATCACAAGGGAATTATGAGATTATAAATCACTGCTGTCAGATGCTTCATAGATTTAGCTTTGATATAATATTCTTCAAATTGGTATTTCTTTAGTATTCTAAAGTACTTCAACTAACAATGGGCATACCTTGTCAAAAGAGCTCCAAATCTACTTTCATTATATCAATTAAAGCTTTTTCTATTACAGAATAAACAATGACCAGTTCTCCAAAAATATCTCATGTGTCAACTTTACTTTTTCCACGTTTGCATTGAAGGGCCTTGCCAAGGTCGCCAAATGTTAAAATGTTCAAGAAATTTATTCAGTAGTCGTGGATAAAGTATAGTTTTCTACACGCGTATAATGACTGTTATTCCCTCGGTGATTTGAGCCACTCGCCTACGGCTCGTGGTCTAAACTTCACCTCGCGAATAATAGCTATATCATAAGCTACCATAATATCCAAAGTGCTTTAATTCCGTTTGATTTTTTTCATTACGCTTCTTAGTCAATATTCTACTGAAATAATAATATTGTACTTATACTTATCAAATACGTATACAGGGTGACAATTTGAAAAAAATGCCAGGCGAATAATGTCCCGGCAATGATGTTTTCAGACAAACGCCGGGGTGTCAGTTCTCGGGATCACTCGTTCGACGAACGTATACGTTCGTGATATTTTGAGCGTAGATTTTTGTAAATTGGAATAATTATATTCGATATTCTCGAGCATATCGTCAACTATTGGTTCCGAAGAAGTGTACGTTAATTTTGAACAGATATAATTATTTCAATTTCAAAAATCTAAGCTCAAAATATCCCGAACGTATACGTTCGTCGAACGAGAATTGACACCCGGAACAGGTCAATTTTATTCGGAGAGGAACATATTTTGAACAGAATTGCAGGCCGAAATCTCCTCAACCCTAGGTGTAGGGGCTATCACTCCTAAATTCTTAATAGGAAAGAGGGGGTGAGATTTACCCCAATTGAAAGATCACTTGTCCCTCTACATAAATACCATGGTTTGCAAATTTTCATTGTTTTCTTGAATTAGTTTCAGGAGATGACAATTTGAAAACTTGCCACCACGGTTTGAGCACATTTCGGCTAACAATTCTGTAGAATAGAAATTGAAATGTTTCGGCATTTATTCTGAAATCATCCTTGTCTTGACATATCTGATGACAACCTGTTTCACCAGCTAATGAACACCTAGCGATGTCTAGTCATCGCGACTCCCTTCATTCTATGGAGTTCCTAAAATTAGTGAAATAATGTATTAATGATGAATATAGATGAAACAAATAGTATCCAATTCATGTTTCGGGAATAAAAGTTTTGAAAATGTTGGTATTTTCAACTCAAATCCAAGCAGTCTGCCCTAAATTCAACATTTTTTGCTGTCGTGATAATTTGTATCATTTCCGCTATATTGCGTTTGCATTTCGAGAAAAGATACAAACATACATAGAAAATTTTTTTTCATCCTATATCAATTTTTCAACAAGATTATAATCTCAGATTTTTATGATTCAAAGTGTACATACACACTGCAAAACTCAACATTGTACAGGGTTTTTCAATATAATTTGACCCCCCCTTCAACTTTGTTACTAAAAGAGATACAAAAAAATGATTCATACTGAATTTTCACGAAATCAACTGAGATTTTTAATATGACTTCACAAACTGAAACATATACAGGGAGGCCAACATATTGATGTCAACTTCTTTTTTTTAAATGGAACATCCTGTAAATTTTCCATATTTAGCTTGCTCTTTTTTTCCCCTGATTTCGAATATGTAACATATCGTCGCCTTAATATGCAAATCACATAAGTCCAAAACCCGAAGTTTAGAGGAGAGGAAAAAAAACTGTGAATCTGTGGATGTGCGTAAGTGATTTTCTTTAAATTCTTAGATAACGTCGTTCCGGGCTTCGTCAGCTATAAGATTTTTTGGTGTTGTGTGAATTTCTGCACAGGTGCGCACGAAGCTCCTTGACATAACTCAAATTTTCAAATTCGCCCAAAAGTGGACTTATGTGATTTGCATATTAAGCCGACGATATGTTGGTCTTTCTTTTTTATTATGATTACCACAGAGTTTCAAATCTCACTAACCACCTGGCAAGCATGTAATCATTTTTCAAGTAGCAGACTCCGTTTGCTGAAAATGCCCATTTTTGGAGGTATGATAACGTCAATTCGAATATATACAGGGTGAACAACATATTGAATGCAACTTCATTTTTTCAAATGGGACACCCTGTCCTGTATATTCTTCCATCTTTTGATAGGCTATTTCCTCCTGATCTCGAATATATTATATGCTTACGTGGGTGTGTCTCTTCAATTTTCAGAATTTCAAAGTTTTGAAATGATGATACCGAATAAAAAAATATGTGAAATACCTACGAAATTCTTTATGTTCAAACAATTTACTTTAAAGTATTATTTTGAAATGAATACTCAACAATTACTTGACTAAGTGGTTATTAAAATTTCAAACTCTGTGGTGCTCAAAATAAAAGAGATAGAACAACATATGTTACATATTCGAAATGTGTTCTGAAAAAATTGAGTTGCCATCAATATGTTGGCCACCCTGTTTATATTTCAGTTTGTGAAGTCATATTAAAAAACCTCAGTTGATTTCGTGGAACTTTTGTATGAAACATATAATTGTATTTATTTTAGTAACAAAGTTAAAGGGGGGGGTCAAATTATAGTGTAAAACCCTGTACAGCCAAATCTACATCAACTCAGCCGACATTCCAACCAGAAATACGAACTTTCCAACGAAAAAATACGACCATAATATGTATATCAGGTCGCATGAACACGACATTACACTCAAAATGCGTTCAAATTCGAAGATTTATCGCCAAGTTCGAATCTTAACAGTCTCCGACGTCAACATCCATATATTCCACATATTCCTGGCTATTTACTGCCATACATCCTTGGGGTCGTCTTCACGATGCCTTTTTGTTCCGCAAACGTCCTTCCGCGTGACTGCTCTCATCGTGAGGGGACGTCATAGCCAAGTCGATGTAGATAAGTTAAATGGGTTCTGGCGTTCGCGAGCAGGAGTTACTAAGATTTCCGGAACAGGGCAGCATTAACTACATGACAAGATGTGGATGTAGATGAGTCACGCTACAGGGGCTGCAAAAACAGCCTTTTATACGAATAGAAGGAAACATCAATATACAATTACAAATTACGATTGGTGCATAATTGTAAATTACAATTGGTGCATAATTGTTCATACGTTGGAATGAGACATTTCAAGGTGTTATAAAAATAATAATAATATATGTACCTAGTATTATTAATAAATTTTTTTGAAAAAGTACCGAATTGAGTAAAGGAAACAAGTGGAATAGTCAATTACCAACAATAATTTATTTTTCCGTCGACCTCAAAATAAAAGGTGAACTTGATGTGTACGAAAATGAACATAAAGGATCAATTTTTTTGTACAATTTATGCTTTATCAATGTGCGATTATTATCGGTAATCGAACACAAAGTAATAAGAATTGTGACAAAACTCTACTGGAACAAAGAAACAGAGAAATTTATATTTGTCAAATGTCTTGTGCAAAATAAGAATGTTTTTCAATCAAGAATTTATACACAATTCAGATTGACAGAAAAATCTTGTAATCAACTCGGTTATTAATCTAGTGACTACTGGTCTCGAACTCTCAACGCGTGAGCGGTGAGCGGAGTGAACGCGTTAAAATATCTTGACCATTAGTCGCTGTCTTTAATAAACAAGTTGATTAAATAACTATAATGATCATATTGAACACAGGGAATTTCGACATAAGGATGGATTAATAAGCTCTGAAAGTTCTTGTGTCTGGATCATTTCACATCATAGCAAAAGACATTGCATAATTGTTTTAAAATGACAATGTTTTTTGGCGCCTTAAAGTTTAGATCGCTCCCTCATTACTTCAATGACATAATAATATATTCTACACTCAATTAGTTATATTCCTGACTTCACAAGTTTGATACTCTTTCAATTTAAAAGCCAAATGAAAGATTTCCACACACTCGAAATTTAAATGAATCTGTAGCTCTATTTAGATTCAACTCGTATTCTTATGTTTATCTTCTCATTTTATGCGACATTGAAGTGAATGGAAAAGGGATCTTACCAGAATAAGTTCCAGTTTTTGCAAAGTCAATATTTCAGATGTTAACTCTTTCATTTAATTACCGTTATAGTTGGTGAGTGAATTTTTGGGAGTAAATAATAGTTATTTAATAAACTAGGTTATTAAAGACAGAGACTAACGGTCAAGATATTTTAACGCGTGAGCGGAGCGATCGCATAATAGTTCGAGACCATTAGTCGCTCGATTAATAACCGAGTTGATAACAAGATTTTGCCGAAGATCTCAATATGAATTGTGTATGAATTATGGATACATTCTCATTTTGCACAATACTTACATTTGACATAATAAATTTTCCAGTAGAGTTTTTACATTTCTCGTAGTGCTTCTGAATGCGTTGTGAGCGGTTGCTATGTGGATGGCACATTAAAATAGAAGAAACTGAGAATGAAAATGGGCTTGAAGATCAATTTTGTACACATTAAAATGACCTTTCATTTTGGGATCGACGGAAAATATAATTATTGATATTATAAGATATTTTGTACGCATTTCTTAATTTTATCTATTGATACTTACTGTGAAATCGATGCATTTATTTTACTGTTCCGTTCAAATTATTGTTATAACTTGCTTACAGAATTAAAAACTGATATATTTGGATAAAATTAGAAAGTTGCTTAGCAATTAATCTGTTTCGCGCATAGACTTATAAAAGAATGGACAGGACGTGTGAGAGAGAATATTGACTTCAGACAAGGATAGAGTAATATTAGTGCGGTGCACAGAACATATAATAAAAACATTGGATCGTAGATATCTACGCATTAGATATTTTTATGTTCTGTGATTTTTCCAATATTAAGAGAAAGAAATAATGTGAAGGATGGAGTGATATTAGTTTATTTTAGTCTATGAACCACACTAGGTAATATTACTCCATCCTTCACAGTATCTCTCTCTCTTATGTTGGGATCACGAAACTTAGTGCGAAAGTCACGTGACGCCCTGTCCATCCTTTTCTATGTCTATGGTTTCACGAGATAATAATATATATTATTGCAAGAAATCATTCTAGCTAATCCACTCCTGTTCAAGATGAAATTATAATGTTTGATCGCGATACATACATCGATTTTGGGATATAGGCGAAGATGTACATATAATTTCTCCCCTAACTTTCATGCCCCTGTCTTCCTTATCGAACTGAACTCCAAATGATAGAATTTCCTGCCATTGATATCAAGAAACTGCTCACACTGATTACATTTCCAGTTTGCGGAACTGCTCTGATATTGGAAAGTTTTTTCCCGAAAAATTATGATTTCTGTTAGATCTCAAGATCACCTCATTATTCCCTCCATCTGAAATAAAATGTGTTTATCACATCAGAGAATGACACAATTTCATGCCTGAAATGAGTATTTGTACGCTTTATCAGAAAATGGACTCGTAACAGTGCTGAAAACAAATAAAGTTATTAGGATACTTCTTGCAGGTAGTTGACGAAAGATGGCGGAAATCAAAAGAATAAAAAATAAAAATGCAGGCGTTTAACAGTAACGCAGGTATAATATAAACAATGAAAGCGGAGAATAATATTAATTGATTTAAAAATCAACCAATATTAAATCCATACTTCGGAACTAATCCCGTCAACGCTAAAGAACATGCATAGTGGTAATATCAAACAGAACATCCATAGATAGCTATTTCTCCTTATTTGGGGCTCTTCAGTATGGAGGAGCTCCGTCTGAAAGGCATTCTAGGTTCTCTTATTTGAAGAAATGTCACCTAGCTCTGAGAATAACAGAACCAAATCGCCATCTCCTGGGATCCTTACGAACAGCTACCTCCGATGCATGAACCCTGAACGAAGTGCGAGATGTTTATCCGTTTTTCATACAAACTGGTGGTAGTCCAACTATGTAGATTTAACCTTCAGTCGATGAAGTGGAAACGCTCTTTTGATCGTCATAAACCAGACGTGGTGCATGATAATAGTACAAAATGAAAATTCATGCGTTTAACAGTAACGCAGGTATAATGTAAACAATGAAAGCGGAGAATAATATTAATTGAATTAAAAATCAACCAATATCAAACCCATACTTCGGAACTAATCCCGCATCCATAGATACCCAGTTCGCCTTATTTGGGGCTCTTCAGAATGGAGGAGCCCCAAATAGGGCTCTGTTTATGATATTACTCGGTTTTGAACATCTGATCCAGCGAAATATATTCCTGGCTCGAAATTTTCGAGATCATTGCGTTGATACTATTAATATTTGTTGTTTCTATTATCTTGAAGATAATAGCAATAACAATTCCCAAAAATCTACGCTCAAAATGTCATGAACGTATACGTTCGTCGAATGAGTGATCCCGAAAATTGACAGCAGGGAGGACGAATCCGTGGTCAAATTGAATACTGTCCGTGGGGCCGTCCACCCGTGAGCACGATAACTTTCGAAGGGATTGTCCTAGAGACTTGAGATTTTCAGGGTGAGTTCGGTTGCAAAATGCCTCGGCTCAGTAAGTTAATAAGCGAAATCTACACAGTGTTCCAATACAACCATTAAAAATTTTTGTTCCTGAATATCTCCGACAAAACGAACCCAATCGAAATGAAATTGCCGCCATATGTGAAATGCTTATAATAAGCCTTATGCAGAATTTAGTGGCCGTAGTTTCAACAGAACCATAGAAAATTCAATTGTAATATTGAAAGGATGAATCTTTATATTTTCATAACAGGATATCCGATTCGAGTCATATTTATTTGGTGACTAAAGATTGATATACTGAATATTTATATTCAAAACTTCAAAAGGATCGCATCATCAGAACCATAAAAAATTCAATTGAAATATTGAAAAAAAGAATTTCGATATTTCCATAAAAAATTTCCGATTCAAGTGAAATTTATTATGTGAATGAAGATTGATATCCTTGAAGTTCATGCGAAATTTCAAGAGGTTCACATCACCAGAACCACAGAAATGAATTTTTAATATATTTCAGTTTTTAAATGATACCCAGAATATTATTTCGATCGTGCTGAGATTCTGCATAATATGCTTAGTATCAATCTCAAGTCCTATACGAAATTTTGAGGAAATAGCCTCATTGCTCCAACGATAAGGAATTGTTTGCAGCTTCAAATGGACCTCGATTTATAATTAACGGCCCAACTCTTGCCAAAATACCATCTGTTCATCAGAAAATTCAAAATTGTGGCTCCCATATGTATACTGTTCCGACAGAAAGACTTGAGTGCCTTTCTCAATGACCATAATTTCAGTCCGGACTGATTGTAGCGTTGTTATGAGTTTTCCCAAAGGCACTGATTGCCTGTATTGGGTGGATTTCTGACATATAGAAGTTAAATCAAACCTACTAAAGAGACGCCAACCATCAAAAAGAAAAAACTCCTAAAGAATGATAAGCGACCAGATGAAGCCAAGCCTAACGCCCAGTTGTCTATATCCTTCTTCATAAATAGCAGCTTGATATCCCCCTGAAATATTCGTTCACTCCATCGTCTACACAAATTCCTACAGGAGTTATTTATGCCAAAAAAACTCCTTTCCTGCGCGAACGAACGATCCCTGCTACCCAGGGGATATTTCAGATATGTTTCGCAGTAAATTCCAATTTGAGGTCGTTTTTATATCCGGTCGATCTCTTTACATACGTTGCGATCCTGGATTTCGGGATTGAGGCGTTCATAAATCTGGAATTAAGAGCCGGACGACGACAGTTCACTCCCACTTCTTGTGTACACAAGACTTGTGGGAGGGTGGTAAAGTACGCATTACCAGCGGTTTAATCCTGGAAAAAACTGTGATTAGAGTGGGTGTAGAGTAGGTTCTCTTCATTGAACATTGTTAGAAGGGAGCTCAGTGGGATATTTACATCGAAATCCTCTGATGATTAAACTGCCCATATGAGAGGGCACTATGTGGCTGTAGAGTATGTTATTTCGAGCTCAATATTGTTCCTGATGACTTGCTGTACAAATTAGTAATGAAAAATTCGTTATAAAGGTTCTCTATTTGTCAGAGAGAACTCAATCTTCAGAATGAAAGCAGCCAGTATTCCAATATTTAAGGTAAAGTTAGTAATCTGAATACACATGTGTGGTTGCCATAGCCACCTGTTTAAGAAAAATTACTAATTTTGTATCCTAAGGCTATAAGTATCAGTGTTCATTCACACAAGTCTTGTGTACACAAGACACAAGGAGATGGCAAAGTACGCATTACCAGGGGTTACTGAAATTGAATTTCAGAAAGCGTCAATTCTATTTCAGATTATATCATATGTATTTCAGAAACCGTCATTTGTAATTCAGAAAGTAGGAATATTATTTTAATTTCCAAATATCACAGTTATCTCGATTTCAGTGTGGTCTCGGGACTGAGGAGTATAAACCGTATTTAAAATGAACATTTCTGCAATATGTAAATGTGTGTACCTATAAATTGAATTTTGAATGACCATTTCCGAAAAACAATTGATGATTTCTGAAATTGAACTGACTGATCTGAAATACATGTCATGTTTTCTGAAATTCAATTGATGATTTCTGAAATATAATTGACTGATCTGAAATAACATTGACGCTTTTTGAAATACAATTGACTACACCATTTCCAAGTGTATTTCAGAAAGCGTCAGTTGTATTTCAGATTTGTCAATGATATTTCAGAAAGCGTCAATTGTTTTTCAGAATAGTCAATTGTGTTTCAGAATGCATCAACTGTATTTCAGATTAGTCAAGTGTATTTCAAAAAGCGTCAATTTTATTTCAGATCAGTCAATTTTATTTCAGAAATCATGAATTGCATTTCAGAAAACATCACTCGTAATTCAGATCAGTCAATTCAATTTCAGAAATCGTCAATTGTATTTCGGAAATGGTCATTCGAAATTCAATTTATAGGTACACACATTTACATATACATGTTGCAGAAACGTTCATTTTAAATACGGTTTATCCTGCTCAGTCCCGAGACCACACTGAAATCGAGATGACTGTGATATTTGGAAATTAAAATGATATTCCTACTTTCTGAATTACAAATGACGGTTTCTGAAATACATATGATATAATCTGGAATACAATTGACGCTTTCTGAAGTTCCATTGACTAACCTGAAATTAAATTGACGCTTTCTGAAATACAATTGACTAATCTTAAATACAATTGACGCTTTCTAAAATACAATTGACTTTTCTGAAATACAATTGACGCTTTCTGAAATACACTTGGAAATGGTGTACTTATATAAACAAATAAATTTAAAAAAAAATCACTGTCTCGTTTTTTGATCAATATGGCCTTTTCATAACATTGAAGTAACGAAACTCGTACACCAATATTTTCCCATTGCCGCCACTACGAGGACATTCTTCAGACTTCGAGTCTTCAGGGGATGTAAATAAGTAAAAAATAAACTTCAAGAGGTATTTCAGTTTTGATCCTTTGGGACGACGTCATTTTGTGCTGCTGTACTAATATTGACATATGTACTCTCTGGTAGAGACTTTCGGGGCTTCGAAGCTTGGGGCACTCGAAACTTTTCCTCAGTTAATCTCGAATGTAAAAGAGGAAAGTTTTCATTAAACTGGAAGGAGGATTCAGATCTGCGATAGATGTAACAAAGAACTGGAGGTATACTGAAATTGAGAGCATTATTTTGTCATCGGCTAGGAGACTAGATCAATATTTCGAGGTTGTTGATTTTGTTTTGAGTGTCATTTTAATTTCTCTTATCGATTATTTGTTTACTCAACTCATATATTAATGTTATGAAAATAATAATAATAGAAATTTATTGCTTCTGCAATAAGCTACACTGCTGAAAATTCTATTGTTGGCTATATAGAATACCAACGTAAAGTGCTTTAATTTTACATTTCTACATAGTGAATCCACACCAGAAGCCTGAATTTTCCATTTAAAAATAGAAGATTTTTCATGTAGAATTCATGATTAAATTCACAGGATTTTAGTATTTCTGTATCTGATTTTTAAACTAGTATTATAAGGAGTAATATTCCATTTAAATTTTACTCAGAAATATTACGATATCATTCATATTGTATGATAAAAAAGAATACAAAATATGTATCGTTCACATTTATTCATTTTATGGGTTCCTCAATTTGGTCATTGAAGTTTTGACTCTTCTGCTCTTTTATCCTCTGTTGATTTTGATCCTGTGTCAGGATGAATCTGGAACTATTATCACCTGAAAAAAAAGGTTTTCAATAACATTTTTGTTGGACAATTCATTTGCAGCATTGTTTCCAAGTCTTATGTTCTATGAATAATATTGATTAGTTGTATGAAATGTCAGTTGCACATGTTTAAATAAAAAGTCTTGTAAGACATCCGTGAACTGTTTCTCTTCATTTAGTCCTCGAACGAATCCTAGATCAACAATTTTTTCTATAGACCTCTACATGCCGCTGAAATCCCTCTAGTTCACGAAAGTTTGAGCGCATAGTAGGCGGTTGTTTATTTATCTTAAGTTGGCAGAATTTGCTGTCATAACGTAAAATAAAGTCAACGTTGCCGAATGTACGTGGCCTCGAGTTATCAGGGAACTCTATGCAATATTGACAACATTGCTTATCAATCTGACAAGAAAATAAACAACATAACCTAAAATTTTAATATACACAGTGGAATATGCCAAATTTCCATGGCCAACCGACGGCTGAACCTTTCGTGAACGGACTATATTTATTTTTGAATACATATATGAACAATAAGTCGAAAAGCTACGTTTTTTCCATTTATTGAGTGAGGTCTGTCCGTCTGTCATGACCATAAATGGCTTTAACTTGAAAAGTACAATTTTCAACTAAACAAAATTTTTATCTCTTCTTAAGCCGTTCTTGTATTAATTGTATGTTGGATATTTAATAATAATAATAATAATATTTCTTTATTTCAGATGAATTCAAGCTACATGTAACACATAAAGCCTAAATCTAAGTGAAATGACGTCACAAAAATTCGAGTTTACTCAGCTATCAAAATATTCCCTGAGACTATATGGTTCTAATGTAATCAGTAGATGTTTTACTTTGCTTCTGAATAATTTATAATTTGTTACACATTTAATGTTATTTGGTAATTTATTGAAAGCTTTTATACTCATATAGCTAGGACTCTTTTCTGTGAGTGTTAATCTGTGAGTTGGAAACATCAAATTTAAAGTTCTTGTATTATAACTATTTACATTTCCGGTTGTAAAATTATTTTTATTCTTATGTAGGAACATTAAACACTCAAACAAGTACAGACCATACACTGTGAACATTTTTTTGGATTTAAACTTTTCTCTACATGATTCCCTAAAACTCATTTTGTAAATTATACGAATAGCTCTTTTCTGAATTAAAAATATTTTTTCTAAATTTTCACTATTTCCCCAGAAAATTATCCCATATTTGAAGGTGGCCTCAAAGTTTCCAAAATATACTGCCCTTAATGTGTTTTCATTCATATACTGCGTAATTGATCTTAGTGCAAAACAAATCTTACTTAATTTCATCGAAACAATCTCTGTGTGTTGACGCCAGTTCAGGAAATGATCGATGTAAACTCCTAGAAATCTAACGCAATCTGACGGTACGTACTTATGCTGTGATAAAGTTATTGAATCTGATATTTCTTTGTGTGATCTATTTGTATTGAAAAGAAGTACTTTTGATTTGCTCTCATTAAGTATAAGATTGTTTTGATCGAACCATGCTTTTGATTTGGAAAAAATGTGATTAGCTCGTCTTGTAAGCTCTTCAAACTCTTCTGCACCTGTTAACAGATTTGTATCATCCACGAAATTGACCATGTTTCCCTCGCTCTTCGGTATTATGAGACCCAAATCATTTAGGTATATCAGGAATAGTAGTGTGCCAATGACACTTCCCTGATCTATTCCTAGTGTTCTCGTTAAAATACTTGATTTCGATGGGTTATTGTTTTGAGTGATGGTAACTCTTTGCTTTCTGTTAGTCATAAATGAATCTAGCCATTTGATTGCGTTTCCTCTAACTCCATAAAATTGTAATTTCTCGAGAAGATATTCCTTATTCAGTGAATCGTAGGCTTTAGAGAGGTCTAAAAATATACCTAAAGCCATTTTTTTGTTTTCAAGTAACTCTAGTATGTATTGCACAAACTCAAAAATTGCTGTCTGTGTTGATCGCCCATGTAGGAACCCATGTTGAGTATGCGTGAAAAGGTTGTTCTCTTTAAAATATTCCATCAATCTTGTTGAAACAAGTACTTCGAAGATTCTGGAGAATGCTGGTAGTAAACTTATGGGCCTGTAGTTGGTAAGGAGTTCTGGATTGCCATCTTTGAAAATTGGTTTTATCAGGGCTAGCTTTAAGGAATCAGGAAATTTGCCATATTTGAAAGAGTTATTTATGATATATGATAATATTTCGCTCACAGCTGGTAATGATAATTTAACTATCATAATAGGGATTTCATCATCGCCGCTGCTGAATTTGTTTTAATGAATTTGCTCAAGTTCTTAATTTCAGAAGGTGTTGTTAGTTTTAAGTAAAAGGATTTATTGATATCTTTCATGTGAGAATAATCTATAGGTGTTTTAGATATATTATTTAAGAGAGTAGTTACTGTATTATTGAAGTGTTGATTGAAGTTTTCTGCTATTTCCTCTGGAGTCGCTTCTACTTGACAATTTTCAGATGTTCTTGTTTTGCCAGTGATTTCTTTGCAGATTTGCCACATAGTTTTGCCCTTGTTGTCGGATCTAATCATTCTTTGCTCATAGGTTTTGGTTCTCTGGTTTTTCAATGCATTATCATATTCTTTCTTCGTATTTTTGTATATGTCAAGGTGTTGTTTGCTCACTTTACTTAATATTAAAAGGATGTCTAATCTATTTTTTATCTCTTCAATTTCAGGTGTTCTATAGTTGTAAACAGGTTTTTTATTTATTGATGGTTTTTTGGGGAAGTTTTCATTGAATATATTTCCAAATTCAGACATGAATACATCCCATTGCTTATCTACTTCGCTTTTGTCTATCTCTCGTACAAGGTTCCAGTTTTGACTATATAATTTTTCCATAAATTCATCCTTTTCTCTTTGGCCATAAAATCTGCGGAAACAGACTTTATTTTCCCTTACTTCTTCTATAAAAATGCTGATCTTTTGTGCTTTGTGGTCTGATATATGCATATCGAAAACAGAACTTTCCCAGTGCTCGATATTTGTAAAGATGTTGTCAATAGAAGTGCTCGATTTATCAGTGACTCTAGTATCTTGGTTTATGACTGGTTTAAGGTTGAAGGATCTCATTAGGTTTAGTAGTTCAGCTCCATCTTTATTTGATTTCAGTAATTCTATGTTGAAATCTCCAGCTACTATTATTGGTTTATTCTCCGGTAGTATTTTGTCCAACGTTTTCTCTAGTTTCGAGAAAAATGTTTGGATGTTCCCATTTGGTGGTCTATAAATTGACAAAACTATTAGGTTACCTTCCTTTCTTTTCCATTCTCCTGCTGCACATTCGAACTCTCCACTTTCAGAAAATTTTTGTAATTTCGTTCTTGTATTGCCCTTAAGAGTTTTGTGGAAGTATAATGCTGCACCTCCGTGGCTTCCTTCAGATCGACAGAAGCTTCCGATCAGATTAAAACATTGTATTGGGAAGTAGCCCAGTTGTTCACATGACTTCCAATGTTCCGTTAAACATAACATTTTGCATTCCTTGTGTTGGTCAAGTTCACATTCTAATTTATTTACAGAATTCCCAATGGATTGGACGTTCTGATGAATCAGGCTTATTCGGGTACTTTTTGGTTTATTTTTTTGTTGAGTACTTATGTTGTTTTTCACTGTACAAAAAAACTTCCACTGTGAGTTCTTTTATAAATTTCAAATTTGAACCTTCGTATTCCTACGTTTGGTGGCCAAAAGGATGGCTGGTACATATCATCTTTCTTAGTGAGAGGGGTGAGATAAAGACTCATTGCACGGATTGTGAAGTCTGTTTCAGAGCGCCTCATTTTTGTGATGGTTCGAAAAGATGTGTTTATGTAGTTTGCCAGTTGTTGATTCTGGTTGTCATTATTTTTTCAGAGAAAATACAACATAAAAGGTACATTCCAAATAATTACAATTGTAACTCAACCTCAATCAAGCATTACCAAATCAAAGAATCATTTACACCAGTAAGGGTTCTAATAACGTAAAAAGTATGAAGCATGTTTTTTCTCCTACAAACAAGTACTTCAACATGTTAAGTTGTTCGGCAAGTTCGATGATTTCCTGAAAGTCATTGGCCAGGTGCAAGAAGCTACTATACCAGTAGTTATACAAGAAATTGCATTGGACTCTGTCATTTATATCACTCCTGATTCAGCTTATCAATGAATATTTCATTAAATTCGTCCATTTTTCAAATTGTCACACAACTTGGTATAACTGCTCATCCTCCTTTCAATGTAGTATCGAAAATAAAGCGTATTTTTTGGGCAAAAAAATTACTGTCAACTTTGACGTTTTATATTCAATATAGTGAATATGTGAGCATTTTCTACCAAAAAATCATCCGCAGAAATAAACTCGGGGAGTGAGGGAGAGTCTTCTTCTGCAAAAAGGTAATCCGAAGCATTCCGTTGAACTTTCAAATCCCTCTACTTTTGATCCCCTCACATCATACTCAGAAAAAAGACGCTAGGATCCTCAACATGTATAATAGGCAGATGAAAGCATAAACATTTCTATAGACCTTTATGTCCTTTGGGAAATTCTTCAAGACCCTTGAACAGTCCCCATAAAAACATCTTTCAGCTCCTCTCTGCTCTATCAACCTGAAAATATTTTAGATCCATGGTAAACCCCCCGTTACATGATAGTCTCGAACAGAACGTTACACATACTTTCAATGCCTCCCCCAAGTTCGAATTATGACCCACCGAAGGATAATCAAATCCACCCGGAACGATGTTGATAACGAAGACGTCAAAGCGCATGCGCGCGAAGCACGTGCGTCGCCCACGAGTGCCCAAACGGCCTGAAGATTTCGCATCCCAAAGTTACCATTCAGTTTGCTGCACGACGTCCCGCGTCGCTTGGCGTCTCTTGATTTTAGGGGTTGATGTCGCGTATTTAAGACGTTTTCGTTGTTCTTTCGGGAAAAATTTGTTGATGGTTGACATTATATTTAAGCGAGGATCTGTTGCTCTGAGATTAGGTAGGTGACAGTATGAATCATGAGGAATTTTTCGAAAATATAGACGGGATGACTGAATTTATTATTGTTTTTCATTAATTGTTTTCGATCAGACACAATTTCTGATGAAAACATCTTACAGGCTCCACTATAGCAAATATAATTTCTATGTTAATTATAGATCATAATTCTTCGGTGCTAGAGCTACAAATTTATCTGATAATAAACAATTTCGCATGTGTTTAAATGAAAAATTCACAGAGAAAAATGTGATTGAAGCACTCAACAATTCTAAGTATGACACAAGAGCACTGAGATGAATAAACTAGCGAAAGAATTCATCATACGAACATAGTGATATCCGATTTTTTCGAAGAACCAGGTGACATTTTCACCTCGAAGTTCTTATTCATCAATGGGAACAAATTTGTTATACCATATACATGTAATAATACAGCAAATCTCATAATCGAATATAAAACAAAGAAAGGAAAAAAATTCAAAAATCAGTTTTGTCAACTTTTGAGCTCCATATTCAAATTCAAATAAAAATGCTCTGTGAACAGAAGGTTTGATCAAACCAGTTTCGTTCTACGAGGAATTACTTTCAGGAATCTTAGATATACGATTTAGGCTCTAACACCCGAATATCTTATCACCTTTGGTTGAGTTTATCAACAAATAAAATAACAATAATGAACAAAAGCAGAAGAAATCAATTAATGTTATAAGTATAACTTTAAAAATGGATATCCTGATGTGAGCAACAGGTGCTATATATTTATTATCAAGTCATACAAGACATACAATGAAAGATCAATGATTTTTGCGATGGAATTTTCAAATTGACCTAAAACTTCGAAAAATTTCAATGTAAAGCGTTAGGTACCTATAACCTATACCTGTAAATTCTAAGCAGATCGTAAGTCATTTTGCGAATTAGAATAATTGGATGTAAAGTTCGTGTATAGTCGTCAAAACGAAAGCTTTCAAACAAAAAACCTTGAAAATTCGAGATTGAACTGCAATTATTATTCTTGATGCTGTGTAATTAGCTTCATATTGAGTTTATTAATATAATTAACTAGAGGAAAACAAACGAAACTATATCGCTCCACGAAATGTAATATATATATATTCTTTTGAATTGAGAGCTAAACAAAATACAATACATGAAATAAAAAAGTCCCTAGCTGAGGGTGGTGCAAAACGGGGTACCATACTATTCTGGCGTATGATACCACAGCACAGCAAAAAACCTCAGTAGAAAAAACCCTGTCTCGTCGTTTTTACAAAATTGAAACTTAAAACTATTCGAATAAATACCTTCAATATTCAGATACAAAATACGTAATTCTTGCTCTTGGGCCAGGAGGGTGTTTTAAACCAGGTCTGGCGTTCCAAGTGATGATTTTCGAATCTTCTGTTCTTCTAAGACCGCTACAGGACCCTACTGAAGGGTAATCATCTCCCATAGATTTAAATAGTGGTATTTCATCCCAAATTCGAATTCAATTTCGGAATAATGATAAAAAACGTGTGACAAACTTATGTCAAAATGACAAATGTAATACTGGACGATGAGTCCGTGTAACAAGATCATCACACCTCTCAGATCAGATTAACTTTTTTGCCCTCTATCTAAACAGGCGTATTCTTCACATCACTAGCTTGTCCCAACAGCTCAAATTTTTCCACCAATTTCTTTTTTGCGTTCCGACAAGGTGTTTCATGACGATCCAAAAATGTTCGAGTTTTACGAACCGCCTCTGCCAAATTTTCACCATTTTTATAGTGAATTTTAACAATTTCAATGCGTTTGTATCGTTCCATTTTTATTAATGGCGTAGTTTCTACTTGTCAAATGTCAAAAAATGACAGCTTCAAACGTGACATCTTCCGAAATAGCGGGATATTCAAAATAACCCCTCTTATTGGAAAACACTTTAGTTCAAATGTTCACCTAGAAACTTTCCTAGGGGGAGAGACTCAGAATGAGCCTGAACCACCGCTGTTTAATGTCTTATGAAATCATCATTAAACGGGCACCCCATTAAGAATCGTTAAGAAGGAAATAAGGCTTCCTCACGCTAGACGATTTTCCGGTAGCAGATAAATAGCCGTTGTTACAGAGATTGAACAGGCAGTGCACGAAGCTACCCAGGGATGTTTATGACACCTTCCGTTCAGTTTTAGTAATGGGTTTTTCGGAAACAAAATTGGATTAACAAAGGAAACAAATTGCCGGAAAGATTAGAGTATATTAAGACGTGGCTGTATTAACCCTGAGCACTGGATTAATGGCTTTCTTTGGGTAATTTGAGAGTTTCGATTTATGTAAATCGCAGGTTTCGTCGATTTATCTCGGCTTTAAGTATGGATTAGTATTAGTCCGTAAGCTATTGATGAAGGTATTGAGGAACCTTCAGTTATTGATTTTCAATTTGATGAATTCACTATTAATTATCAATGGTCATTTAATCACCTAGATTACTTATCCCTTGATTAATGAATGATATGAATACTCCGACCGCAGTATGAATTGAGTATAAATTCTTCATTGAAATACATTTTTATTTTATACGAGAGATACATTTGACAAAATGGCAATATGTTTCAGTAGATTTGTGACTTCATTCTTGTTTCTGAATTCTTTATTTTCGGATGCCCTTCTCATTTACCCATGAAAATAGAAGAGATTACTCATTATCGTTTGATTTCGTTCTACGTTTTATTGAGCTATTGGGTATTTCGAAAATTCTTTATACAGTGTGTTTGGTCACGACTTAGCGATAATTTAAGTGCATCAAATATACCTTATTTCATCGACAAAAACACCCACATTGGAAAGTTTACCCACTCAGTTTTGGAGTGGCCCCCATTTCAAATTTACTTTTTTATGTTAGTTTACCCTTCCAAATAATATCGATTTCTTTGGACATAAGGGTCCTACAGATGTAAAAAAAATGTTTTTTTAAAGTTGAACTACCACCTTTCATTAAAGGGGAACAATATAAAAACATTCAACTCAGAAATGCCATAAAAAACTCTTCAAAAAATTTTCAGGATAAAAATGTACTGATTTTCTTGAAGTATAATTTTTGTTTCAATGAGCTAACATGCAAGAATATTAGCTACAAAACGATACCAACATAATTTCTATAAGTTACATAATTAGAAAGTAATTGCTGTTCGAACATGACCCTTATGAAAATTGATAAAATAAAATAAAACTCAGTACTGTACTTTCTATAGTTTTTAATGATTAAACAAATAAATTTATCATGAAAATTTCTCAAAATAGCCGCCTCTGCATTGTAGACAGGCAGTGGCCCTCATGACGACCTCTAGAAGCAAAAAAAAGTTTGGGGCGCTCGGGTAGTGGTCATATTTGAATACCAATAACTCTCGAATTATGTAACTTTCAGAAATTATGTAGATGTTGTTTTGTAGCTTATATCCTTGCGTACGGAATCATTGAAAAAAATTTATCTTCAATACATTATTTCTTGTGCTATTGCGGATTTACTAAGAAAATCAGTACATTTTTTTACTGAAATTTTTTTGCAGAATTTTTTTACGGCGTTCTCAAGTTGAATGTTTTCAAATTGTTCTGCTTTAATAAAAGGTTGTATTATCATCATCCAAAAAACATTTTTTTTCAAATCTGTAGGACCCTTTTATGTCCAAAGAAAACGATACTATCTGGAAGGGTCAACGAAAATAAAAAAGTAAATTTAAAAGGGGTTCTACTCCAAAACTAAGAATGAACTTTCCAGTGTGGGTGTTTTTGTCGACAGAATTAGGTATATTTAATGCCCTTAAATTATCGCTAAGTGATGACCAAACACCCTGTATATCGGGTGTCCCAACATGAGTGGACTATAAGATCATTATGGAAACTATTGATGATATGAATTTCAAATTTTGTGGACCGATATTTGGCCATGTAAAGTACCATTTTTTTTAAATAATTCCACATTTGCAGTGTTGCCGGATGCACGACAATTTAGCAACAACTTTGTTATTTTTAATGGGAAATCCGGTATGTCAATTTTTTTTATTATACTCCATAAAATATTAAATATATTCGCTATTACTTCTTCCTATCCATTTTTAATGGTTTTTGAGTTATTTATAATTTTTCGAAATTATAGATCAACTTGGTGAGTTACGAAAATGACTCTAGTTCGCTCTATATTTAAGATTTAAGTGAGAGCTTTAGCAAGTCATTAGCTATTGATATCACCTACGTTTCTGCTTTTGAATTATAGTTGTCAGTTATAGAGGATGGACCAAAAAAATCATCATTTGCCAAATTACAAAATCGTGAAAAAGTGTGTTTCTCAAATTAGACATCTCAACGATTTTGTAACTTGGCAAATGATGATTTCTTTTGGTCCTTCCTGTATAACTGACAACTATAATTCAAAAGCAAAAAATATTCAAATATTGAGGGAACTGGAGTCATTTTCGTAACAAGCCATTTTGATCTGAAATTTCGAACAATAATCAATAACTCAAAAACTCTTAAAGGGCTTAAAGATTGGTGTGAAAAAGTAAGAGTGAAAATATTCAATATATCAGAGAGTATCATAAAAAAATTGAAATAACGGATACCCCATTCAAAATAACAAAGTTGTTCCAAATTGTCGTACATCCGGCAACAGTGAGAAGGTGAAATTATTTTAAGAATGTACCTTACGTGGCCGAATATCGATCCACAAAATTTGAAATCTTCATCATCAACATTTTCCATAATAATCTAATACATTATAATGAAATCGGAAATATTTCAAGGACAAAGTATTAAATTTTACTGCACATAGGTGATATTTATATTACTCATTACTTTCTCTTTGTTTTTTACTTTTGATTTGGTTTTTAACCGGAACAATTTCAAGATTTTCAGCCAAATCAGATGAAAGCAAAAACGGTATTTGATCTTTGTTTCTATGTATCAACTATATAAATGTATGAGGACTCTATTACATTTTCTCTGTGAAATACATAGATATATTGTTTGATAAGAAAAAAGTTCTGAAGCCATATTACATAAGAATATGAATATCATAATCATATGTTAGATTTCAAATATCTCAATATAATATGATAAAATGATTGTACCCTAACTTAAGGGTTGAAAGTGATTTTTTTTAATCGACCTCAAAATGAAAGCTCTGTTTAACATACACAAAATTGCAATAACACCCCACTTTAATGCATGATTGACATGGTCAACCGAGCATAAAGTATTTAGAAGCAATACAAGTAATATGACAGCTCTACTGGAAAAAAAGGATTTATTCAATGTCAAATGTAACTTATTCAAAAAAAAAAATTATTTCAATCGACAACTCATTCTCAATTTCAATGAGGTCCATAAAAAAATCTTCTAATGAACGCGTTTATTAATCCAACGTTGAATTAACTGGTTGACCAAGTAACTGTCATTGTTCGGCTGATGTAACTTATTCAAAACTTATTAAAAAAAGTTTTTCAATCGACAACTCATTCTCAATTTCAATGAGGTCGATAAAAAAATCTTCTAATGAACTCGTTTATTAATTCAGCGTTGAATTAACTGGTTGACCAAGTAATTATCATTGTTCGGCTGATCTGAAAAGAATACATAAATCGTGATTAAAAACCCTTCGATAAATTCTCCTTTCTCCAACATATTAAATGTCTTTTCTGGCAAACCTTGCGACCAGAAATAGCATCCAAATAAACCAGACCGAAAGGATTACGACGAAGTAAATAACGACAACAATATAATCCTCAAAGGACATATCGGAGAAATTGTTCAAGAGAGAATTGCATTAACGTGGCTTTACGTACAGCAGATCCTTTAAGCCTTTCAGTACGAATGTAATGAAGACGTATGTGCCAGTGAATAAATTAAAGTAATAGTCGTATCCCCTTCTTCCCGTAATTCTCGGTAGGAATTGGAATTTATAGGTTTTACTGTCGCGTGCATGTACGAAAGCGACAGTAAGTGAGGTGGAACACGATGGTTTCGGAAGATTTTCGTTTTATTTTGAATACAACTAATGAAGGGTTTTCCAATAAGAGGTGTTATTCTGAATAGCCTGCCTTCGGTAGATGTCACGTTTGAAGCTGTCATTTTTTGACATTTGACAAGTAGAAACTACGCCATTAATAAAAATGGAACGATACACGCTTCAAGAACGCATTGAAATTATTAAAATTTAATATAAAAATGGTGAAAATTTGGCAGAGACGGTTCGTAAAACTGGAACATTTTTGGGTCGTCGTGAAGCACCTTGTCGCACCGCAATAGAGATATTGGTGGAAAAAATCGAGCTGTTGGGACAAGTTCGTGATGTGAAAAATAAAACCCGTGTACGTCGCTCAAGAACAACCGAGAATATTGCTGCTGTAGCTGAAATTGTTGAAGAAAACCCAGGTTTGTCCATTCCTCGTCGTTATTTGGAATAAGGCATTCCACAAACGTCATTACACCGTATTTTGCATAAAGATTTGGGTCTTAAGGCTCATGAAGTTAACACAAGAACTCAAGCCGGCCGATCATTAACAACGTCGTGTCTTTGCTGATTGGGTCGTTGAAATGCATGAAAAGGATCTGGAATTCCATCGAAAAATCATCTTGAAAGATGAGGTCCATTTCCACCTCGGTGGCTTCGTCAACAAGCAAAATTGTCGCATCTGGGGCTCGGAAAACCCAAGAGAATTTGTCGAAAACCCTCTCTATCCTCAACGTGTGACTGTTTGGTGCGGTTTATGGTCCGGCGGAGTCATTGGACCTTACTTTTTCGAAAATGAGGCTGAAGCAACAGTTGTGTTGCGGTGAATGGATTGCGCTATCGAGAGATGATTAGTGATTTTTTATGGCCGAAATTGGAGAGAATTGATCTGGACAACGTTTACTTTCAACAAGACGACACTACGTGCCACACAAGCAACGAAACCATTGATCTTTTGCGGGAGAAGTTTCCGGAGCCTGTTATCTCTCGAAGAGGTGATCACAATTGGCCACCGAGATCTTGTGTTTTAACACCTTGCGACTTCTTCCTTTGGGGTCACTTGAAAGAGAAGGTTTACGCCAAGTAAACGTCGATTCAAGACATCAAAGATGGAATTCGTGACGCTATCGATGACATAAGGCAGCACTTTGCGATTTAGTTATGGAAAATTTCATTAAAAGGATATGGTCCTGTGAGCGTGGTCGTGGAGGTCATTTGCCTGATGTTATTTTCCAGTTTTAACGGCATAGCTTCTTCTTTATAATGAAATAAACATCCGATCATTTATATTTGAAAATGGAATTTTTCTTCGATTATCAAAATAACACCTCTTATTGGAAAACCCTTTATTTGTCTTTTTCAGCGCTCGATCTTCTTAAACGAGTGCTATATAGTTTTGCCGAAATGTTTGTAATTTTCGAATTTTGAGCAGAATTGTCCTAGAGACTTGAAATTTTCAGGCAGGGCTCGGTTCCCAAATGGGTCGGTTAAGTTTGTTAATTAGCCAAATCGTACAGGGTGTTCCATAAAATATAGCCATTCAAATTTTCTTCCTCAATATCTCAGACTAAACGGAACCCATCGAAATGACATGTTGCGGTCACATGCTAGATGGTCATAATAAGCCTCATGCAAAATGCTGTGGCCATAGTGTAATTAGAACCCTAGAAAATTTAGTTGGAATATTGAAAATAAGTAACACTATATTTCCATAAAAATATATCAGATTGAATTAAAATTCATTTTATGAATGAAGATTGATACACTGAAAGTTTATGCAACATTTTGTAGCCATAGTGTTAACAGAACCATGGAAAATTCAATTGGAATATTGAAAAGTGAAATCTTTTTATTTCCATAACAGGATAACCGATTCAAGTGAAATTTATTTTGTGAATGAAGAGTGATTTACCGAATATTCATGCAAGATTTCAAAAACCATTGAATTAAAATTTTTAATTATTTATTTTGTATATATTTCTTTTTTTTTAATAATTACCAGAATATTATTCCGATTGTGCTGATATTCTGCATTTATATATTTGGTATCAATATCAAGTTCCATATCAAATTATTTAGAAGTGTTAGTCTTATTGCTCCACCAGCAAACGAGCGCTCAAATGCTCCCGCTCAGGGCCCTTTTCATATTTACCGGTGTGAAGTTAGCAGCCACTTTCTTCGGAGAGAGCGGCCGTTTTACCAGTGGCGTCGGGTAAAATATAATGTATCATAACTTTTGACTGGAATGAAGTAGCGATCTGAAATTTCTAGAATATCTTTCTGAAATGATTTTCAATATTATACTAGAAAATCAGATTTTTCTCCCACCCGGAACTGTGAAAAAAAGCCCTGGAAAAAAAAAAGAAAATTATGACCAATCAAAAATAACCGAAGAAAATGGCCTCTACCGATGAAACTCACAGGATACGTTTATTATGACCTAAGGAACAAGTGTTATCAACCTCATCTCCTTCGGAAGGGGCTGAGGGGTGAAAAGCGACGCCGCCTCCATAGAACCTATTATTATTCTATACACATCGAAGAAAATGACCTCTACCAATGAAACTCACAGGATAAGTTCTTTGTCATTTAAGGAACCAGTGTTATAAATTTCATCGCCTTCCGATGGGGCCGAGGGGTGGAAATCGACTCCGCCGCCTCCATATCTCACACTTATAGAAAAACACCGAAGAAAATGGCCTCTACCGATGAAACTCACAGGATACGTTTATTATGACCTAAGGAACAAGTGTTATCAATCTCATCTCCTTCGGAAGGGGCCGAGGGGTGAAAATCGACGCCGCCGCCTCCATATCACACACTTATAGAAAAATACCGAAGAAAATGGCCTCTACCGATGAAACTCACAGGATACGTTTATTATGACCTAAGGAACAAGTGTTATCAATCTCATCTCCTTCGGAAGGGGCCGAGGGGTGAAAATCGACGCCGCCGCCTCCATATCACACACTTATAGAAAAACACCGAAGAAAATGGCCTCTACCGATGAAACTCACAGGATACGTTTATTATGATCTAAGGAACAAGTGTTATCAATCTCATCTCCTTCGGAAGGGGCCGAGGGGTGAAAATCGACGCCGCCTTCATAGAACCTATTATTATTCTGAACACATCGAAGAAAATGACCTCTACCAATGAAACTCACAGGATACGTTCTTTGTGATTTGAGGAACAAGTGAAGAAGAACTCACTTTATCGAATCTTGATTTCATGAATTTACGATAAAGATTACCTTCTTTTTGTATTTTGTATTGTATTATCATTTCATGTAACTCAACAAATAACTATTGCTTTAGTATCATTGTACGCACGTAATATATCATACATGATTGGAATTTTTTTGTTTTTTTAAACCCGTACATAACCATCCTTAGATCACACAAAACGAATTCCTGTGAGTTTCATTTGTGAAGGCCATTTTTTTCGAATTTTTTCTGAAATAAATGGGAGACATGAAGGCGGCGTCGATTTTCACCCCTCGGCCCCTTCTGAAGGAGATGAGATTGATAACACTTGTTCCTTAGGTCATAATGAACGTATCCTGTGAGTTTCATCGGTAGAGGCCATTTTCTTCGGTTATTTCTGATTGATCATAATTTTCTTTTTTTTCCAGGGATTTTTTTCACAGTTCCGGGTTGGAGAAAAATCTGATTTTCTAGTATAATATTGGAAATCATTTCAGAAAGATATTCTAGAAATTTCAGATCGCTACTTCATTCCAGTCAAAAGTTATGATACATTATATTTCACCCGACGCCACTGGTAAAACGGCCGCTCTCCCCGAAGAAAGTGGCTGCTAACTTCACACCGGTTTCATATTTTGGGATCGGACAACAAAACTTGAAAATAGCCCCGAACATGAAATCAGTTGTTTTGCGCCTGCTACCTTCCGTAAACACGACAACTACCGGAAGAGACAATTTCCAAACTCGAATTTCCAAGGTTGGTGTAAGATTTAGGACGGAAAGTAGAATTCATCAATGAAATTATCGATACCAATGATTCAGGATTTTCGAATTTCATTAATCTTTTTCCCAATATGAACAAGAGTGCAAAAGCTTCTGACTTCACTTATATAACAGAACCATAGAAAAACACCTAGCAAAGAAGAAAGGAAATCAAAAAATTGCAATTCCGTATCAAGTTTCGTACCCAAGATCGCCATCATTGATCATACAACATCAACTTGTCAGACAGTCCGGCCACAAACAGTATGGCAAATTCGGGGTTTATAACCCGACTGAGTGTCTGTTCTAATAAAGTGGGTGGAGTTTTTGAATTAAGGAAATGAAATCAAAAATAATCAAGATATCTGAATGTGAATGATTGCTGGCTTAAAATGACTATCTTACTATTATAGTTGCAACTGTAATGTTTTCAAACATAATAACTTCCTACATAAAACGCCATAGAACATTGCCTCCAGATCCAGACCAGCAGTTTGGACCAGAATTCATTTTTTTGAAAATCTTTCAATAGACAGATATTGAACCAAACTACTGTAAATTCTAGGCTTATTTGAATAGGCCAATCTTCTTAGAAACATACGAAGGCCCGCTAAACCTAAGCTTTTCATGTTTAACGTTCGGGAAAATACTTTATTCAGTATACAGGTTTGGAAATTCACATCTGAAATATACGATATACAATGCATCAGACAGAGAATTTTTCCCTCCAGTTGCACAGATGAATAGTCGAGACAATCACTTGCTGTAACACACTGAATTCAGTTGTCTTACTTCATTATTCAAGTCTTGTCTCTCTCTTATCGTTTAGAGGAGCGTAATTCTTTAGTATGGTAGGCAACAGTAAATACTTGAATCGAGTATTACGGGCAGCCTGACAAATTAAAAATTCTATACGTGTAGTTCGGGTTCCCTACCATACTGCGATAAGAGAGAGACAAGACTAGATATTTACAGTGAGACAGTTGAATTCATTCAGTTATCGCACTTGATTATCTCGCCTATTCATCTGTGCAACTGGAGGGAAAAATTCTCTGTCTGATGCCTTGTATATCGTATGTTTTCGATGTGAATTTCCGAATCGGTATATATATTCTTTTGAATTGAGAGCTAACAAAATACAATACATGAAACAAAAAAGTTATTATTATTCAGTAATTGGGTGTAAACGATGAATCCAAAAGTTGTTTTCACCCGCTACTTTATTTCCTTTGTAAGTTCTTATTGTATCTGGTATTATAAGTACTTCTGAAAGCCTAAATACCTACGTCGGTTCGAGTCCCACTAAGTTTCACTGAATATTTTTTTATAAATTCATCTAGAATGTTTCGAAATGCCAATAATTTTATTATTTTGACTCTAGAACTTGAAACAAATTTTTTTTCATTATTTCAGAGGTCTGAACGAAACATTTTGATGACTATAGTAACGAAACCGTTCGAAATTTTACAATTCTGTTTTCATATTCGTGATTGATGATTCAAGGAGTACAATTGTACAAAATTTCATCCATTTCGAGTGAAATTTTTTCATCACATGTAAAAAAAATTGTGTTAAATTTTTGAAAGAACTTTTTCACAGAAATTCTCAGAAAATTGTGTTCATTCAGAAAATAAAAGTCAATTTGAAAATCGCAAAAAAAAATTAGGAACATTGCAGGCCTTCCGCCATTTTGTAAATTTTTTTCGGAGTTTGTCAACTTTTCTGAATAGAAGACTCAAAAATACTGAGATTTGACCAATAACCGTTACTCTAAATGCTTTACATAACTGACCACGCTCATAATAATCTTGCTCAAAAATGACGTTTAACACCCTGTATCTCGCTTATGCTTCGAAAACGGGATATATTGTATAAGGCAAAAATGATTCTCCCGATGTCCTCTACACGAAAATATATGTTTGCCCAGCTTATGATGAAACACCCTGTATAACAAGATTCAGTTGTTCACTGTTAGCACAAACTCTCGGAAGTTGATCAGAAATCTGACGGTCAGATACATTCACATCGACGTTGGTTCACTTTCAGCAACAAATATGTTTGGAATCTGTTATGGAAACAACCTATCGAAATTCAATCAGACTAATGAAACAAAAGTGGAAATAAATGAGTTAAAAACAGCACGCGTTATGTCCCAGCAAGCTCAGAAAGACTCAATTCCTCCACAGGGAAATAGAGCAATCGCCAATTTAATTTTAAATTTCTGTTTTCATCCGACTTCGTCATTGCTCGAGCGACAAAAAGCCATCTGTCTCGCCGACATATTTGCATTTATTTTATTTTTTCATTCCCTTTTCATTCTTAATTTGGCGAATAGCCGCAAATTTCAGTTGGCTGCGGCTCGTAAATGAAGATTATTTGACGTGCCAAAATGAAAAAAAAATAGTAGGCCGCGAAAGCGCACTGGCGCTGTTATAAATTTCCCACCTTAATAATGGGAATATTGCTGCGGTTTTGCGTTGTTGAGGATGATACTTCCGGTTCTGGAATGGTATACGCAGTGCAAATGCAACTGGTGAAGTTCGAGCTCTGCGAGGGAATTGAGGCAGCTGTGTTTTAGGTGAAAATTTCTCTTGTCGGAAAAGTTTTCTATAACAGATTTCCTGATTAGAGAATGAATAATTTATTGAACACACTATGGACGTCAATAAACGAATTAAATTGAACTATATTCATCTGAATATATTGAATTATACCTTTCATACATTATTCAACTGCTTTTGAGCTCTAATTTTATATTCTTTAAATTTATATTACTTCTGAATTCTAAATTACTCCAACTGACAAATATGGGTATAACTTGTCAATCGAGGGCCAAATCTACTTTTCTTACATCAATTGAAGCAATTTTCATAACAACTTTTCTGATGTAATTTTTATACATTGTTATACCTTTGCCCTTTAAAGAGTTTTAAATTGAAGCCTCCTGATGAAGATCCCAATACAGGACCGAAATATAGATGTAAACGAGCAGTAGTTGTTTGAATTGAATCAAGCCCCGTGCCGAGAGTCCAAATAAAAATACATTTCTAGTTTCATAATCACGGCAAATCTCCTTTTATATATAGTAATATATAATGAATTATATACTTATTAGATAGGAGAAAATCTATTTCGTTAGTTAAACATGAGAGTTTATTTACATTTTTCGTTGACATCAAATATAATTTTTCATCTCAATTATTTCACATCTTTTTCGTTTAATTGAACGTTACATTTTTGTTTACCAGATTCAGTACTATGCATAATTAAAAAATTCCTAGAACACAATCCGAATTTTGAAATGGAATCATGGATCGAGCACATAATAGAAAATGAATTATGTTTACCCTGGCATTTTCATTAAGCATTCGAGTCAATAGTTTTTTGATTCTGGCGGAAATTAAAACTCCATTTCATCACTGGTGCTTCCCTTTGATCGCGATGTTCCCTTTCAAATCCAATATTACGCTTTATTTATTACATTCACTCTGTACGGTGGTACAGAATGAATGTAATAAATAGAGCGTATTGAATTTTAGCCTCAATAAGGGTAGTAGGTGTACTCGTAGGTGTACTACCCTTATTGAGGCTAAAATTCAACGAATATCGCTCATATAACCGATGTTAAGGATTCGATCAGGAAGGTAGATTCGATGCAATTTATGATTGTTTTGTGTACTCTTTTTTCTCTGATATTGTATATTCATTATTTTTTCTGGAATCGTAAAAAGTTTTAACAGTTTTTTATTTTCATTTATTGACATAAGCTAAAGCCCTTATAGAAAAGCTCATGACAGGGATTGACCAGGGGTATGGTTCGTATATCGACTTGGTTACTTTGGTTAGAAGATAAGTGAGTCCAATTTCTGGTGGTGACCATTTTTTGAAATTTCGTTGAATTATCTGTCACCTGTCTAACCTTACTTTCATTCTGTGGCCTTTTGCACCAAATACTTTGCAACTTTTCAGTTTTCAAATGAATTACGTTTCACGAAACGCATTCATAATTGAAAAGTGTAATGTGAAAAGTCAAGTGCAAATTGAAAAGCACTTCGCAGAAATGTTGAGCAACATAATTAATTTTCACTTTGAAAATTTGTCAGAATGCATAATGCAAAGTGAAAAGTTACAAAGTATTTTGGTGCAATAGGCCTTAGATGAGTTTTGGTAATCACGCCCATTCGTCATTTCATTGTTGTATTTACTTATTAGTCATGATGATTGTGGGATGTTTTTGGACATTTTTGGTGATGTGGAGGAAATATTCAATTGACTAAAGAGTAAATATATAATCTACTTTCGTTTTGTTTTATTACCTTCGAACTACTGTCAATAGAAATTTAAATTATGTTGACAAGAATAAAACCAACATTGAAAGCTGATGTGAGCTTAAGCACTTGCCAAGTTCGGGGAACCCTGGATATAAAGGGTGTTTCAATGAGATTGCTAGATTCAGTTCTCAATAAAACAATGATTTCTCTTGCGAAGTAATGAAATATTGATTGATATAGAAAATGATATACATTTGGCAATTATGCATGCAACAAAATATTTGTAGGTAAGTGAGGCTTTACTGGAATATGCGTACGCTCTGGAAAAAATTTTGATTACCGTTATTGAATACAAGTTACGGTATTTCGTTGACACAACGCCTAATTTTGGCTTTCAATTATTCGATAGTTGCAGGCTTATATTGGTATACTTATAAACTTCTATATACCGCTAGCATGGATCCGCTCTATGACAAATTGAAGCAGCGATCACTTGGTACACGTGACCCATTCGATTAACTACACATGCGCCAAAACATAACCCTGAACAACTAAAATTATGAGTATAAACTTGTGACTTCAGTTAATTACACAGTTAGAGATCTGAAAGCGTTAAATCGCATGAGCGTGGAGGCCAATTCTGGTCACCAAATCTGGAAATGATACGAGCAGGAGCCAACTCGTGCGAGATCATATTTCACTGGTGTCAAGATCAATAGTTTTCGAATGAGACACAAGAAACTATCTCAACGCACGATAACTTTCGTCATTCACCGTTACTGCATTAAATTCTCCGTTTCCTAACGAAATGAAGAAAGACGGTTCTATCAATCCTCAAGACCATAATGCACACCATACAGACATCGTTGTGGATAAATCATTCGTGGAAGCGACAGTTTTGCTTATTAACGAATAGGCATTAAGGTGAAAATGGGCCTCATCACTGAAAATTTTGTTTGCGATATCAGCAGATTGATGAAGGATCCAATTATTGAATGCACTTCCCTGTTCATGGCCTGACTACAGAGAAATTATTTAGGTATGTAGCTGTAAATCTCTCTTGAAAATTCGCTGAAGATTGGCTTTAAAAATGTCTTCTCAGAATTTTTTGTCGCACTCTCTCGAACTGCCGGAATATTTTGTGCTGCAGACTTCTATGAGCTCGTATCTTGTGTTTCATATCACTAGCGGAACCATTGCTGTCGATTATTTTATAATATTTTTCACGGTAGATGAAATCCGCTCATTATTTATGATAAAAATTTGACGCACTTTGCAGATAGTGTAAAATAGACTTTCAACTTTTCGAAAATAATGGTCGAAAATCAGTGTTATGCTCCTTGTTTGCAATTATTATTAGCACTGGGGTCGTTATGGCTAGGTTAACCTACCGGGAACTGCTTCTTCTTGAAAATCTAACAACCTCCTTAGGAGCATTGGATGTTACCTCTTGGGTGTCCAAGACTGGTATTCCCATATGAATAATTTTTAGTCCAGCGAGCTCTGGACACTAGCATACTACATGTTGAGCTGTTTCTGCCTCTGAACCACAGGGCCTGCAAATCTCATCTGCTGGCTTTCCCATTCGGTACAAATAATATTTGTACCTATTATGAAAAGTGATAGCACCAAACATAACAAGATTTAAGAAACAATCAAACTGAATCCATGATCAAGTTTATTTGTGATCGCACATGTGGTGGATTTGTTTATGGGTTAGAGTGTAGTTTTCCTCAGTCTTCGAGGGTTATTCTTCTTACTGTTGTCTTCAAGTTGAAAAACGAAACGCGTTCGATATTTCATTTGTACTGTAGTTGTTTCAATAATCGTTCTTTTAATTTATTGATTTTGTTGACTATTCGAAAGCATATAATAGTATATTATATTATAAGGATTAAAAGTGCATATTTTTTTTACGAGCACTATTTGCAGTTGCGAGGCGCAGCCGAGCGAATGCAGAATTGCGAGTTAAAATAGGCACTTTTAATCCGAATAATATATACTATTTTTTCTCCAACCAAGTCAAAATTACAATGAAATTGGTTTTAGTGAAAAATCGTTCATAATTTGATTATGAATTTGAACACAGAATCATGACAGTGATTGTCAAGTAGACTTCAAATGCATTTACTTTTAATCCAAGGATTAAAAGTGTTGCTAAGCAACGAGCAAATATTTGTACGGTAAGAGAATTTATGACTTTTGCACCTGAAAATAGTACAGAAAAGTCAACATTTTTTGATGGTTGGAGAAAAACAAATTTATCTTATTCTTCATGGCACGCTCTGACAGGAATAAATAAAATAATACCGTAAGATATTCTTTGACCGAAAGGTGCCTAAAAGTACTACAGAAGAATCAGTAAATTCATAATTAATCAAATCTTGAGCTTTTATTGAAACACCATCATTATAAAACTCATTTTCCATTCTTTCGGCAGAAATGGATCATATTGAATATTCCTCCATAATGCCCTAAATACGATCGAGATCGTCGAAGGGTTCACATGAGGCCTTAGCAGGCCTCAGATTTCAATAACTAATCCGACCCTTCTCAGCACTTTCCTGAGACCGTTTCTTGAACACACAAGCCGTAAAGAGTGCTCGAGCACATTTTCTCTGAGGTATGTAAAGCTACTCGATAATGCACAAGACACGGAGGTCCTTTAAAACGCCAGAAGAAAAACGAGAAGAGATCGAGACAATTCGACACGGCTGTTATTGGAAGAAGATGTGGGATCACGTTACCTGAGCCGAACGTCAGACGGTCGCCCTAGCGACGAAAAGCGTCTCGAAGATTTCCCTTCCGCCACGACAACGGGGAAAAATCGTCTGTGTGAGGAAAACACAATGAAATTCAATTTTGCGTCGGGATAATGGCTCGGTATTAATTGAACAACAGGTTCCCTGAGGAGTTGGAGAAAATCCTACGGGGGAGGCTATGGAGACGAAGGACCTGCATCTTGGAATTGGAATAATGAGTTTCTGCATTTTATACTTAATGAGGTATCAATTCGAAATGTTTTATTCTCGAAAATATTTATTTTTTTTAAATCAGTTTATTTTTAATATGAACTTGTTTTAAATGGACCAGTCTGATGAATGCGTTCTGCAAGTTTTTTCAAAGATTGCAAGATTTAGATAAGATAGGGTGTTTTTTGAAAAGACAGTAGCAAAAGGAGATACAAATATGATCATATTTTACACTATTTTTATAGAAACCGCAACGACGACCGGTAAAATCGAAATCGAAAACACAATTAAATTCCATTTCATTGTGTTAAATGGACTGATCTGACGAATGAGTTCTGCAAGTTTTTTCGAAGGTAGCAATGTGGAGATAAGATAAGGTGCTCTTTTGAAAAGACAGTATCAAGATGGAATACAAATATGACCATACATTACACAATTTTAATAAAAGCCGCCATGATGACGGCTAAATTCGTCTGTATGAGAAAACGAAGATGAAGGGCCTGCATCTTGGAACTGGAATAATGAGTGTCTGCATTTTGTACTTAATGAGGTCTCAATTCGAAATGTTTTATTCTCGAAAATATTTATTTTTTTTAAATCAGTTTATTTTTAATATGAACTTGTTTCAAATGGACCAGTCTGATGAATGCGTTCTGCAAGTTTTTTCAAAGATTGCAAGATTTAGATAAGATAGGGTGTTTTTTGAAAAGACAGTAGCAAAAGGAGATACAAATATGATCATATTTCACACTATTTTTATAGAAACCGCCACGACGATCGGTAAAATCGAAATCGAAAACACAATTAAATTCCATTTCATTGTGTCAAATGGACTGATCTGACGAATGAGTTCTGCAAGTTTTTTCGAAGGTAGCAAGGTGTAGATAAGATAAGGTGCTCTTTTGAAAAAGCAGTATCAAAATGGAATACAAATATGACCATACATTACACAATTTTAATAAAAGCCGCCATGATGACGGCTAAATTCGTTTGTATGAGAAAACGGAGATGAAGGGCCTGCATCTTGGAACTGGAATAATGAGTGTCTGCATTTTTTACTCGATGGGGTCTCAATCAGGAATGGTTTTTATCGATTTAAATTGTTTTTTTCATTCATCAGACTAGTCCATTTGGAAAAAAATTTCATTTAAAATAAATATTTTAAATGGAACCCTTTTCAAATGGACTAGTCTGATGAATGAGTTCTGCAAGTTTTTGCAGAGATAGAAACATAGTATATATTAGATAGGGTTTGTGTTTAAAGAGATATTAGCAAAATGGAGTACAAGCCACGATGATGGGTTAAATCGTATGTTTGAGAGAACACAATGAAACTCAATTTTGCGTCCGGATAATGGCCCGGTGTTAATTGAACAACAGGTTCCCGGAGGAGTTAAAGAAATTCACACGGGAGAGACTGTGGAGACGAAGGGCCTGCATCTTGGAACTGGAATAATGAGTTTCTGCATTTTGTAATTAATGAGTTCTGATTTCGGTTTAGTTTTTTCTCGATATTAATTTTTTTTCAAAATCTCATGATGAAATGTTGTTTTAAATGGACTAGCCTGAAGAATGTTCTGCAGATGTAGCGGACAACGGGAAAATCATTTTTGCCTCATACTGAGGAAAAAGGGCCTGCATCTTGGAACTGAAAAAATGAAATTATGCACTTTGTACTTAATGAGGTCTGATTTGGTATGGTTTTCTCTTGGTAATGACGAATTTGTTCTATTCGGATGATTTTTTGATCGAAACTTGCTCCAAATGCATTAATCTGATGAATAACACCCATCGTCAAGAAACGTGGCCTCCCTTTCAACTCACAACTTATTGAATCTATTGTTTTGTGTGGAATCGTCATGAGAACGATGAATCAGCAAAAAAAAACCTGTTGGAGCAAATACAGGTGTATTCGAAGTTAGTTTTTAACGAATAACGAGAGTTATGATATTGAAAATATTCCTTGGAAAATGCAGGGACATCCAATTTCTCAGGTTGACTGGGCAAGAATAGAAACCCCACATGAGCAGGCTTTATCGAATCATCAGATTGAGCAACGTTTGAATATTCCACGGACTTCAGTGAAGTGCATAGTGGTCCATTTCCTTGAATCCGGTTGCGTTGCAAGATCAATTCGGTACAGATCATCCAAAATTAGGTACTATTCTGGAAACCACTGATGCTTTGAACGAACTGATATAAATTATCGAGAAAAACTCGATTTGCATCACGTTTTTTCAATATCGCTATATTTAAATGTATTTTGCATATTTTTATTCATCTCTAATGGGAAAGCATTCCGTGGCAGAAGTTCTGAGTGCTAACATTTGTAATGAAATACAAGCTTCAAAACTGTGCGTATCTATAGTATCTATTATATATTAATAAAACAGGATCTATGGTTACCGTCAAAGTGCTTTCAAACAGCTGCACCAAATTGGATAATTCTTTTTTGTTGTGTTCATAATTGCTAGGGCAAGGTTTATACAACAAATAATTTCTAAAAAAAAATTGTTCAGAAAAAAATAAAAGGCTTTCCTTTTTCTTACGACCAATGAAGCAGTCATAGAATACATATTTATAGGTTATAATTATTTTGACATTTGGACAAAAAGTGAAGTTACATCGAGTGAATCGAAAATTTAAAATTTTAATCAGAAATTACGTATGAACTAACATATTATACAACAATTTTTTACCTATGCCATATTTTACAAATTTTGGACCTATGATGTATGAATGTATTTTGGATTGCCTGATGCCCGTATGTTTATGATCACAAATCAGATCAACAGATGGCGTTGTAGTCGTTATCTAGGTTATTCATCTATTCTGCAACTAAACGGCTGGATCGAATATAATGAATTTTTGTGTACGCAGAACAACGTCTGTTGGGTCCGCTAGTCTAAGATATTTTTGCTCGATCTTAATAGCATAATGAATGGATTCGCAACGAAATCGGAGGAACCACTTTCAGACATAACCGAATTATTATTTTGTTGTTGACTGTCACGTTTCCTTTCGAACAAGCTGGGATTGGATTAATTCAGGAACTTATAATCAGATTAGTTAAGAAACAAACCCTTTGTTTTTAGACGCATGGAAATGTTTTAAAGTATTTGGATGAAATTACAACTTTTCAATTTTGTTTTGTTCCTCATAAGGTTCATCTTGAATTGTTAAAACAGTTATGGAATTATTTCGACAACAGAATTAGCGACATTTACAAATAAACTTCTCTAGGAAAGTATGTTATTAACATATCAACATATCACTAGATAAGATCCGAAGTTTAGGCATCAATTCATGTCAGAATAAAAAAACTGTAGCGGTTTAAAACATTCGTTTTTGAATGAGCCAAACCTGGTTGGTCGTTTCGAGTAATAAGCGCAGAAACCTGGCTGTCATTCTTTTAACCCTTATGATACAATTAAGTATTATGACATAAATATGAAAAAAACTCATAGTTTGAAAAACTTCGAAAATATCACATTACATGAATTTGCAACAATCAGTGAGGATATCATCCATAGTTATAAATTGATGGCGCTTTTTTGGATAATGGACTATATTTTATATTGGCACTCTAACTAAAAACATAGACTGAAGATAACAACACCAACCCTGAGGTGAATATTTTCAGAAGAGAAATATCTAGAGTTAAAATGCATTCAGAAAACCAACGCTAACAATGGACGCCAACAGAAATGTCTTGTTTTCAACTCAGGAAATGTCCATCATTGAACATATTGACAGGGAGAGTAGGTTTTTCTTTGTTATTTATGTTTTTTGCATCTGCTATAACAATTCATGCACAGTATTCTGTATACGACTGAAGATAGTTGATGTTTTTTTGTGATCTTCTTAAGGTTTGGACGATTTTCTTGCACAAGGCACAAATAATGAAATACAGTAGAGACTCGATAATCCGGAGAACGATAATCCGGATATTTACTAGTCCGGATTGACGTCAAGATTGTATTATGTCTTTATAATCCGGATTGCAAGACTCAATAATCCGAATTTCCGATCGTTGCATACGTGGTTTACGGTTCTAACTTGTCGTAACTCAATTTCTATGACGACGATCGGGCGTTCTTTTGGTATATAATAGTGCACAATGGTATAAGACAAAAAAAATCAGACAAGAATAATTAATTAGTGAAATGGAATGGAATGTTTCTACCTCCAAACCATACAGCTTTGATACAGCATATGGATCATAATGATATTAAATCAACAAAACTGAAATACCGAAAAGGCCTTTTAGCACATATTTTTTCGATCCTCGAAGACGGGGATAATGTTAGCAAATGCATTTAGAGCATAGATAATTTCGATGCAGTCTGTTTATTCCATAACTCATGGTAATTACTGATATTCAGCTTCTGAAAGATATACAGGAGAAAGCTATTGTTCAGCATTCTTTTTCCCTTACATAAGAAACGTAAAATATCTAATTATTCCAAATAATATATTTGTTTTATGATTTCGATAATAAATCCTATATTTATTTCAACCGTTTTTTTTAAATTGCATCTTTACTAAATTGTAAGACGCGGTATTTCGGATTCCTCATTAATCCGGATCATCCCTTGCATTATTTGATCCGGATTATCGAGTCTCTACTGTATGAATTTTCAAGAGTATCGATGAATGAAGGAAGGATCTCGCTGAATGTCACAACCAGAAATCCCTGCAAAATATTCAGAGCGTCTAATTGATCATTCCCTATTTTGTTTTCGGCGACGAATTATCATAAAGCGTTAGGGTTTGAGATGGAAAAAGTTAATCAGAATATGGAACAACGCCTTTTGAATGTTGGAGGGATGAGCTATGGGCTAAGTTTTCGGTTTAGGTCTGTGGTTTCACGCCCAGATAGGTTGGATTTATTTGTGTTGTTATTTTCGGGAGCCCCTCAATTGAGGAGAGAGAAAGAGAAAAATTGTACCGCATAATTTCCGCCGCTTTTGGTAGGACTTAGAGTTATTTTTGCGACAACATTTCACCTTACAGTTGGTAGAAAGGGTATTATCATCAGAACGAATTTCGGTGGATTCAATATTAAAAGAATAAATTAAGAAATATCTGTGACTGCTGGCAGAGGGTCCCGATTTTTAAGAAAGGAATAAATTGTTACTTGTTTTGTATTTTTATTTTGAAACCTATGTTGATATTCAAGACGAAATATCACTGATTGGATCTAATGGATATGATATTCCAGTATTATAGAATGGTAGACAGTTGAAAAATCATCATTTGGAAAGCCAGAGTTAGTTAGATTAAACCATCTGATTGTTGAGTAGCTTTCATCGAATAATGGATTGCAAGAACAAGGGAATGACTGTAATTTTTGCTGCAGAAGAATGTCATTTATTGTACCTACTTATTATTTTCTCTAGGCTATTTTGCCCGTGTTTTGTTCTTTCAAATGCTGAATCTGTCGAAGCAGATGCTGAATCTGTCGAATCAGATAATATGTATCTGTCGAATCAAGTGAATGAAAAAAATTGTTTCAAAGAAAATAAAGCTCCTCGATTAGAATACGTCAGATCACCATTGTAACAGATCCAATGATCTATCTAGAATATTTTACTGCGGTGTACATCTCTGTGTTCCTGTATTGAACGAAGAGATATTTACAGCGTTATAAGATATTCAATATCTTAGCCAATAGCCAATATCTCAGTTATCACACAAAATATAGTGTTCAAGCCAAAAATATTGTAAACGATCTCAAAAACTCAAATAGAATCCGTCGCTGATTTTCTGTTTTTAATTACCATCTCTAGAATAGCTAATTCCAGATATACTTTTTCAAATTACGCCTCCTATATTTTTTCATTCTGAACGATTCTACAGTCGAAAAAAAATTTCATCATATTACGTGAAATCGAAATAATACTAAGTTGTGGCACATTCACGATTTTCGCGATTTGTGTATTATTTTTGGGGACCCAAGATTTCAGTACAGACAACCAACAAAAAATCAACACAAATAACGCCTTGAACATAATGAAATAACGTGATAATTGAAACAGAAAAATTGAAGAATTTGTTACGACTTCTTCGTAACTTTTAATTTTAAGGGGTTGAATTTACGTCAAATGAGAACAATTATTTCAACATATTTTTAAACTGTGGTTTAGACGTTTAGAGGAATAAAATGAAATGGTGCAATTCGAGATAAATATCTGGATTCTAGGGGTAGTTTTTACAGGTGTAGTAAATAATATCGTAATTTTTGATAGAGTTGTTTATGCAATTTAAAATAATTTGGAATTTCTTCCTTGTCTGAAAGGCGAGATGTTAAAGTACAAGATTTCCTGGAGTTTAATTTATTTATTTATTTAGATGAATTGAGGATACAAACAGGTGTGGTACCCAGAAACAGTATCTACAATAGAGAACATGAACAAAATTCTTACAGTCAAATATAGGACTTACAATTTAAAATGCTTCACAAAATTACAAATTAATTGAGCAGTATACAGTTTTTCTTGAAGTATTGTTGCGAATCTAAAAATAAACACATGAAAATAAATCAAAAAAATCCAAAAAATAAAGAATAGAGCAAGAAAAAAATTACAGAGACAAAATAACAAAATAAAACTAAAAATGCAGGAAACAGAAATTCAATAGGCACCAATATATGAATTTTTCAATGTTAATTTAATTTTTTGTGGTGTGAGGTCAAATATATCAACCAAGTGTTGTGACTCATTAGCGGAGCGTAGCATTCTAACGATTGGTCTGTTTTTGGAGTAATTATTACGCTTGAATTCAATATGAAATAGCTCGTGTTGCCTTAGATTGAATGACGGGATGTTGATTTTTATCATTTCAAGAATATCAGAAGCATGCAGATCGCCACCCAAAATTTTCGATCAGAAGATGACGTCATTCATTTTACGTCTGTCTTCGAGACGTAAAATGAATGACGTCATCTTCTTATCGAAAATTTTGGGTGGCGATCTGCAGGCTTCTGATATTCTTATCTTCTTCTTCTTATCTTCTCAAAAAGGTAATACAAAATTTAGCATGTGCTGAAATGAAGATCTGATATTATCCCCTGCAAAAACATTCTCATTCTTATTCCAGTCTTATTTTGTTATTAACAGATTCGTAAAACTTCATCAATAAAAAGATGTATTATGTTATTCGATAGAATAATGATATGCTGATATTTCTTCCAGGAATGTAGATTCTTCCAAAATTTAACAAAGATGTAATACTATGTTTCAGAAAATTGCTTAACCTATCATTTTTACTGGCTTTTCAGAATTTTACCATTTTTTTAATCTGTACTGAACCAGGTTATAGGATGAACGAGTCTCGATTTGATTTAAAAGTAACGCCCTTAGACCCCGCCGCAATGATTTGATTAAGTATTTTCATCAGATATATGGCACAGGCTCTCTTGAAGGCTTTCCAATTTTATGTTCGGTAACATCTTGAGTGAATTGGATGGCGAGGCCATTCGAGATTACTTTATATTCAAGTGAGTTTTCAGGTCGTATATTCCGAGTGGTGAAAGGAAATCGGATTTTTCATATCAGGAGAATGACGTGAATATAATTTCAGAGCCATTATTATCGTGAACGAGAGAACGTTTTTCTCAAATTGATCTCTTGTATTTATGGATGGAATTTTTCAACATAGGAGTAAGTTTAAAAAAAAAGGAAACATTACAGTGGCAGCTCGTGGGTGAAAAAAGAGGTGAAGAGCTAAACAAGCAGAAAAATCTAGAATAACATCTTTTTTATGTAAATTCACCAAGATGATTTGAAATTAATATTATATGATTTGCCATTTTTCATTTCTTTTCTTGTAGAAATTTTCAAGTTAACAGTAGGCCGACCTTCATTTAAGATGTCCTTTTTGTCTTCGTCTTTCCAACGATGAAACGGAGTTTCTATTAAACTGCACGCAATGTCATTAATGGGGTTCATTTTTAATATCGAAGCCGAAGCACTTAAAGTAAACAACGGTCAGACGTTCTCACTGGAGCGACACACCGACGAACGTAAAAGGGCCCACTCACTAAGAGGGAAGCGCGAAGACTTGAATGCGCGTTGTACGTGGTACAGTTAAAAGTGTGTGTGTATGGCGTAAATTTGGAATGCGCATTCATCTCCGTCGTGTGGCGTGTGCATTCTTCCCCGTACGTGGAAGAATGACCAAAAACGACCGTGTATGGGCAACAAGTCTCTGCACGTTTCATATGTTTAGCAACACAGTGTCGGGTTCGATATTTATATCTTAGAAATTTTTTCCTAAATAACAACACACGCCACTGCCATTAACATCAGATCTTTTTTTGACGTCATCTCACGCTTGTCGCACATCCAAACCAACACGCAAAAGTGTATGTGTGTGGGCAATATGAATGCACACGTTTGCGTTACAGCAAACATGCAGAGACTTAACTGCGCATTCTTCCTTCCTAGTGAGTGGGCCCCATTACAGGTGCAGAGGGTTACTGGAGCTCTTCACTGCAGCGAGAAAACGTAATAGAAAGCCCCGGTGACGTCACCCGTTACCCTAGCAACGCAGTCTGCTCGAGCGATCGAGGTGCAAGTTCCGTGACAAACCTTTTCACTCGATGCGGGAAGCGACAAGATATTTATAATGAGTTTCGTGATTCGATAATAATCTCGATAATAAACGTCTCCTGAGGTCTGACATGGAGCTAATGAAACGATTAAATTATTGTATAAATAGTGAATAATAATAATCATCCTCAATGAACATTTTAGGTGACCCTGACCCTAGGAATTTTTAGGTGAAGAGCCACTTCACTCCCTTTACCTGAAAAGCCGCCACTGAAACATTATGATGTTTTGATATCGTACAAATGATGGCAATTTTTGTAATTAATCCATCCTGATCATGTTGAATTTGACACTCTTATTGTAATTACTGAAAAATATAATCGTTACTAGAAAGGATCTATGAGTACACCCAAAAAGAGTTTTGTTGCCAGTGAAAAATTTTCCATTTCAGTCAGATTTTTTCGAAGGATAATTCAATTGAGTTCCAAGCACCGATAATATTATTGTGAAGTTAAGTCTCATGACATGTAGGTAAACATACAGGGTTGGGCGCAAGGCCTTAACAGAATTGATACATTTTAAATCAGTGACATGATTTGTTTTGAATTAAATGCATTTTTCTTCAACCCATTACCGGCAACTTCACCTTACTTACAACATATGTATAACATATGTCTTGTTAACGATCGTTGAAAATACATTACATACTATTTTCTTTCATTTTACTTTTGTGGTTATTAGGAAACAAGACGAATTTCTTTGGGAGACAAAACTTTCAATACATTCTTAAAACTAGCTTTGAGTGAATTTAGTGAAACATATGTCGAAAATGACTTCCATTACTTGTCATACTACCAGGCGATGGTATGTATTTCTTACTATTTCTATCTCCAATACCAGCGAGCATCTTTGTATAAACTTTATCTTTGAGACATCCCCAGATTAAGTGTATAGTGTCGTTAAGTAGTGAAATCTTGGTGGGTATTCAATTGTACCACGTCGTTCAATCCAGCGCATGGAGCATGAAAGTTGTGTCTTATGTGAAAAATAGTATGATAAGATTCCATTTGTTACGAAATTTTCACACGACATATGTTTGCAGTTTGGTGGGCTTTCAGTCAAGGGATTGAAGAAAAATAATTCATTTATTGCCAAAAAATGCGTTCAGTTCAAAATCAATAAATAAGTTTAAATTTTTTTTAATCACTGATTTAAAAGATATTTATTTCATTCAGGACTTTCTCCCAACCCCTTATGTATAACACTACTCAGTAGGATTCTGAGCACCATTATTATAACTAACTAAACTATATTCGATACTAAGAAATGCTTCTGCTCAGTATGGACTCAGTATTTCGTAAATTTTCATGTAATGTACCGGGTGTCCTAAATTCGATGAGCTAGAACAAAATGTAATATGAGAAAAATTGATTACTTCAATGAATTTTACTGAAAAAAGTGTCTCTATAATGTTTTAGTTTCATGTTTATAACTACAGTAATAAAGAACTCTTCATTTGACGCCATTTTCCAATTTTCTCTAATAGCTCGAAAACGGTTTGACTTAGAAGGTTGCGGTTTTCACCAAATGAATTCTCTCAGAAAGTGTGCCCAAAAATGAGCCGCTCATTTTGTTCTAGCTCATCGGATTTCTGAGATCCCGTCACTAGGCAACGAATTTAGGACAACCAAATATGCTCTGTAGAGTAGTTCACCTTTCGTTTGCTGCCACTATACATCGTTCGATCGATTTCAAAGAAATTCTCCCTTCCTTCTAAAAATAAATCTTCAGATGTCTATCATCTTCAGAAAAACAAAAGAATAACCGAAAAGTAGACAAAGTCCTTCTAAATCGTGTTCACTGAGAGTGTACTTACATTTTTTGATCGAAAATAATCTCATGTGCATTAAATATCATTATTATTATTATTTTCATTAAATATTTTTTACGTCGACCTCGAAATAAGAACGAACGAAATTGAACATTAATGAGTCATTTTAATGTTTAGTTTATCATATTTTAATGTGCAAACCTCATGGCAACAGTGCACAAAGTATTCATATGCACTACGAGAGCTTCAAAACTCTACTAGAACATGGAAACATAGAAATTTCACTATGTCAAATGTATGTTTTGTGCAAAATGAGAATGTATTACAATGAAGAGTTTATACACAATTCATATGGAGATCGTCAAAAAAATTTTGTAATCAACTCGGCTATTAGTCTAGCGACTATTGGTCTCGAACTTTTAAATTGGATTAAAATATCTTGACCATTACCTATGCGCTGTCTTTAATAACCTAGTTGATTAAATAGCTATAATTATATTATATTATTATCATCATCAATATGGGATCCATTTTTTTTCACTTCAAATTAATATAGCAAACGGAATATAAGACTCACAGCAGTTCAATCGAAGTCCGAGCTTCAACAATTGGATATTTTTCATTCTCAATTCACTCCCAACAATAGTACACGAATGACGAAAACATAATTAAAATTCTGTCAAAAACATTATTTGCCTGCGCCAACTTTCCAAAAACCCACGTTATAAGTCTAGGAACTATTTTTCTCGAACTATTAAATTAAATTAAAATATCTTGACCATTAGTCGTTGTCTTTAATAACCTAGTTGATTAAATAACTATAATTATATTAGGTGTACAAATAAGTTTCCGCGGTTTTTTATAAAAAATTAGGAATTTATTGTAAAGGAAAAGTACATTACGTTTTATTCAAAGTATTTTCCATCATTTGCCACTACTTTTCCCCATCTTTCTGGCAACATTCGGATACCCCGTCGAAAAAACTCTTCATCTTTTGACGCTATCCACAAATCTACCCAATTTTTGGTGTCTTCATATGATGTGAAGCGCTGCTCAGACAGACCATGTGCCATCGACCGGAACAGGTGATAATCAGAAGGGGCTAAGTCTGGTGAATACGGCGGGTGGGGTAAAACTTCCCAGTTTCCAAGTATGTTTTTACCGGCGCCGCAACATGTGGACGAGCATTAATAATGAGACACCTGCGAAATTTGTCGTCCCCGAAATTTAAATTCTCGATAATTTCTAAACGAAAAGAGATATCGTCTCGATTTCTTCTGCAAAAACGTAGATTTCGCGATTCTGCCTCGATAGCGATCGATAACCGAACCCCCGCGACCCTCCTTAGGGTCGAAAAAAATTTTTGAATCCCGATTAGTTAGGGATTTTTCGCGATTTTCGGGAATTTTTTTAAAATACCCCCGGACCTCGAAACCCCTCGAAATATAGCAAACGCCGAAGCCGCAACCTTCCTCTACAATCGATGCGCCTCAGCTGCAGATTTTTTCACATTAAAGAAGTAAATCAAAAGTTCCCGCAAATGATGCTTATTCGGAATAAAACTTGAAATTTTTGCACGAAAAAAATTACGTGATGCTGATACGGAATCACTAGTACTTTAAGGTAATGGTGTTGCCAGATGACTAAACTTGGGATATTACGTTTTACATCTGACAATTTCTCCATAACCTTCTGGTGGGGCCATCTTTTGACAAACCGCGGAAACTTATTTGTACACCTAATATCATATTATTATCATCATCAATATGGGATCCATTTTTTTTCACTTCAAATTCATATAGCAAACGGAATATAAGATTCACAGCAGTCCATTCGAACTCCGAGCTTCAACAATTGGATATTTTTCATTCTCAATTCACTCCCAACAATAGTACACGAAGGACGAAAACATAATTAAAATTCTGTCAAAAACATTATTTGCCTGCGCCAACTTTCCAGAAACCCACGTTTAGTTCGCCCAGCTCTTCAGTCTACCCACGACTAGATTATTTCGTATGGCTTTTCTATTCCCGGAGTTTCATTTTTTGTCATCCTCTTCTTTAATTGGATATCGAGTTCCGTTCTTTTGTCCTGCTTCTTTTCATTAAATTGATGTATATGAAATAGCTTTATTTGAAATTAGTTGTGCAAATTCAACAGTTTTTAGGATTGTACAAGATGCAATCAGACTGATTTAAATTTCGATTTAATCTTGATGACCTCTAGTTGGAAGGTACTTGATACTATAAATATGAGAATTCACTCGTTAATGTTAAATCATTAGAACCTTCATCCCACTTTTTTTGTGAGGGGCCAAATAGAAAAATTTTTCGTAGACCACAGACCAAAATAAAATTTTTAACAGTTTTAAATTGTATTCAACAAAATACACTTACACTTATTTATTAATCTAATGATTAATGATTTTATTCATTGGGCGCTCTCATTAAAACTAGGGGATTAAATAACTGTCTTTCATCGTTGTCCTAATACAAAAAAGAGTCAAAGCGTCAAAGCATCCTTCAGGTTATCAGATTTTAGGTCCGCACTACCAATAAGAATGGCCGGAATTTTCAGTTTTGGAAAATCTTCTGATTACTAAGGTTGACATTGATCGAATCTCTGTACTTCCGATAATAATAAAAATCAATGGAACGAATTTTGAGTGAACGAACTCTGAAAGGAATCACCCGTTTCTGTTTTTTCACAAAAGCATATTGTCAAGATAGATGTCTCAAATCTACCGTCAAAATTTCAAGTCCGTAACTCGTTCCGTTCGAGAGTTCACAGTGACCCAAAATTTGTTGGCTTATATCGCACAGACAAAATATTTTTTCAAAACTTCCTAATGAAAAGATCCTCAGGAAATTCTGCAAAACTTTACGTTTCATTTCTCTTGTTTCAAATACCAAATTTTGAATTGATCCGATTTGAGGTTTCGCAAATATCGGAAAATGAAATGTCAATAGCGCAGTCCAACGATCTTTCAATATGATTGCTTGGAGCTGAGAGTGAACCATAGACTTATAAAATAATGGACGTGTGAGAGAGAATATTGACTTCAGACAAGGATAGAATAATATTAGTGCGAAGCACAGAACAAAAACATAAGATATTTTTATGTTCTGTCAGTTTTCCAACATTATGAGAGAGATACTGTGAAGGATGGAGTAATATTAGTTTAGTTTAGTCTATGCACCACACTAATATTACTAAATCCTTCACAGTATCGCCCTCTCTTATGTTGGGATCACGAAAATTAGTGCGAAAGTCACGTGACGCCCTGTCCATCCTTTTATATGTCTATGGAGTGAACAGAGAGATTTTATTCCTGATTTTGAAAGTGATTCACTATCGTATTCTTGATATTTCCACTCTTTGATTTGAGTATTCCATCGTATTTTTGCTTGCTTCTTTATCAATTGTGGAAATAGCTGATCGTCAAATGACATAACTGATTGTTTCTAGTTAACTCCTAGTCGCTATTTTGGAACAGGCGATCAGCTGTTTTGTTCAACTGATTTATGACTCCGAAATTATTGTATAGGGTGGCCAGAATTGGTGATCACTGAACTACAAATTTTGTACCCTACGAGCATTCTTTAGACTAAAACATGATACAGACACTCTGTTGATAGGAATCCCGTGGCTCAATCTAATTTTTGCTAATTTTTGTTTTCTTCTTATGAAATAATAATTTATTTTTACTCAAAAATAGTCATCGTTTCCTTCTCGATTAAAAAATATATAACATGTCATAAATCGCTCATAGGTCAGTGGCGACGTTAGGGGGCAGGGAAGAATTTGCAGTGAGGGTAGTGATGAATGAATTGGTACAATTTTATTGAGCATAGGCCATAAAAATTTAGACGGGCCTGGGCCACTTAACTACGAGCAATATATGACATGTAAAATACTTTTGAAACGAGACAAAAACGGTGCTTATTTCTGAGTAAAAATAAATTATTGTTTTCACAAGGCAAAACAGAATTTCATGTTATAATTCGGGGAGGAAATCCTCAGCCAAAATTAGATGAAGTCACTGGATTTCTATCGAAAAAGTGTCTTTATAATGTTTTTGTATCAGCTTATAGCAAATGACAATTTTGGCTCATATCTCAAAAACAACAGACGATAGGGTGCTCCGGTTGACGGCGAAATGAGTTCCTCGAGAAAAAATAACTCCAATGTGTGCCATCCATTTTTCTCTACCTCATATAGGGTTAAATGTATTTTCAATGAAAATCGCGTATTCAAATCACTTGCAACAGTCAAAACAACAGGTCATTTCCCTGTTTTCCCAGAGAAAGGAACGGGACGCCGGAAACCCGTCTGGATCCTGGTCTCATTTACACCGAAATCTAATCCCGAAGACGGCCCAACGAGCGGCGGCAGAAGTGAGTTGGCGGCGGTTTTATGCAGGGGTTGCTCCTGCCACCCTCTCGGTATCCCAGGTCGTCATTTAGGGAGCCAGTTCAAATAGGCATCGAATAACATCATTACGAAGCTGCGTACACGTAGATCTCAATCAAAGCGCGCTCACGACTGTAGCCATTTCAATGAGGGCAGATGAGGGGGTTGTTTATCGGGGTAGTTGAAATTAATACCTCAAGATCAAAAAAGGTTGGTTTTATTTACGGAGGGATATTCGATTTCTGGACTGAGCAAGAAGTGAGGATTGCGTTGAAGTGAACATTAAATGCAATATTCTTATACAGGTTGTTCTCAGATAAAGTAGAAAGTTAATACTAGGAGTTTTCTGAATAGCAGTAAAACTCTATCTCAAAAAATCGTTTAAATTCAATTTATGATAACCAGCCTCAGAAATACTAAACCCGGATATGATTTTTTTATGAATTTCACCCTGATGTTTTTCCATTTAACATTACTCCAGTAAAAAATATGTTGAAACAATATTAATCATTTCACATAGATATGTGAAATATCTGGTCTGGTTATTCTGACATTCAATATAATTCAATTGTTTCAATTTGATAGTTTGTTTATTCGGGTTTTAATGAATCTTCTCTGTTGATTTTTGTTCATTTTCTGAATATGTTAGGACACAAAAAATATTTCACTCAATCGCAAAATGGTTATTGCGATATAGCTATTGTTTTTAAGGGTTGGACATATGTTTCAACATATTTGTTTACTGTGAGGTCTTTAAAAATCTAATAAAAAAAATCCAGGGATAGTTTTTCAGGCCTCGTAATCCAAAACAAAATTCAAATTACAGATTCTGATGAAGTTTTTGCCGCCATTTAAATTTCTTTTTGTTTGAATTTTCTTACGTACCTGGGAGTGGAGGTATTCGCTGTATCGAAAATGTTGGAACACCCCATATTTAGCAGGTGATTCGAAATAATGAGAATAATAAGGAAAATAAGTATATTCTTGGTGAAACTTCGAAAAAACTTTTTGCTGATGAGGCTTCATTGTTGAGTAGTTAAAGTCAAAAATTTCTCTTTGTGATTAATTTTATCTTAAAAATTACTGTATGCCTAGAAAACCATTTTTTCCGATCGAAACCATATTGAGTAATTTGGCCCACTACACGAGAAGAAGCCTGGAGAGGATTTCGACAAAAGTTGAACGAAGAATTCAAAAATATAACTTTTTTATGTCAGTTTCAAAGTAAACCTTAAACACCTTGTATCTTGGAAACAATACATTTCTGGACCTACATCTATTGATTTTTTTTTATTAAATGATCTGAAGAATCAACGGCTTGAACCACCTTTCGCATCAAGAAAAGAAACACCCAGTAATACCCGTCAAATTTATCAACCGAAATATTCATGTCAAAATAAACATCGATTATATTAATATTTATTTCCAAAAATTCTGATTTGAGTCTCTGGCTATTTTGTATATTACCGATATTAAGATTATTAGACTTACCCGAATTTAAAGTAATTCTTACTTTTCCTGATACAAAATATATTGAACTGGAACTGCAAATTGCGAGTATGTCCCAGGTTACTCTAGAATATTTCGAAGCGTATCATAATATCTCCATTAAGTATCAATATCTAAATAAGTAGATTGTCATGATTAGGAATTGATTATTAAATCGATATATAATTTGTATGAATCCCTTACTGATTACCATCAATGAATACAATTCATATAATAATCGTTGGTTTATACGCTGAAAGTAATTCAGAAATTATCATACAAAACGAAAGAGATATCTAATGAAATCTCAAACTTCAGAGCCACTGACGAGACATTATTTACGATACAAAACACAACAATCATAGTAAATTTGATATAACTTTCCCGGATGTGAAAAAACAACAAAAAATACTCATAAATGGAGTGGGTATGCATTTCAACATTTTTCCACGAAAAAAAAATAATTTTCAACATCAAACACACTTTATTATTTTTTAGAATTAAATAAGGTACGTTCCACTAGGAACATAAACATGAAATTATTTTGAGTTTTCAGGTGTTTATTAACAATATAAATATCAAAAATCTCAAATTTAATATAGAGTGCTTGTCAAAATTATGGAACAAATTCATTCTTCTAGAAGAAAAATATTTGACAACAAAATCCTGAAACAAGTTAATTTTTGTTTCACTTCTGCCAAATTTTCATGCATTTTTAAGGATTTTTGTTTCACCCTGTGCCATCCCAAAAATGTCAATTTATTCATACAAAGAGAAATGCCATGACTCAAAGACGATTGGATATTTTTTAAAGATTCACAAGAATTATAGGAGTTCATTACAGTCGATAAAATTATATTTCATTCAGTTATTGTATGGAGTCATTTAAAATTGCAGTAGCTATCCTGGTTTGGTTTATTATACTTTTGACGAGATTTTCAAATCTTCCAGTTGTAAAAGTAAATATAACCCCTAATGCTATCTTCCTGGTGCATTTCCAGCTTTTACGGAAGGCTTAATGGATAACACTAAATCTCCCATAAAAATTTCATTCGGATAGAACCGTTTCGTGGGCAAATAGTCTAGAGATGGCATGTTATGAATGGGATAACTATTTTAAAATAAAGGAATGAAAAAACCCTAAAGTCAGAGGCAATTGCGTGCTTGTTCATATTGGTAAAACGGCAAATCAAATTTGAATATCCTGAGAGCTATTGGTTTATTTCAATTCATTCTCGAATTCAACTTTCCTCCTCATACCAGAAACCTACCTTTAGCTTTGTGATGTCGTTCTTTTTGCAAGTAGAAATTCATAACTTATTAGAATTAAACCACTAGCTTTCAGAATATTCAAACTGAAATGATCGTTTTTCCAATTTGAACTAGAGTGCAAAAGCTTTTGACTTCCCATCTTATGGACTGAAATGATCAAACTCGAAAAAATAAAAAAATGAGAAAAATTAATAATTCCGGAACGAGATTTGAACCCCAGATCTGGATCAAATTGTATTTTATTTTCTGAATTCTTCTAGATTTTTGAAAAAAAATTTTCACAGAAATGTTCGTTCAGAAAAAAAAAATCAATATGACAACCGAAAAAAAATCAGGAACATTGCAGGTTTTCAGCCATTTTGTATTTTTTTTCTGTGTTCGTCAACTTTTCTGAATAGAGGACCCAAAAAAACTGAAATTTGCCCAAAAATCGCTACTTTAAGTGTTATACATAACTGACCAAACCTATATAGGGCCCCACTCACTTCGTTCTTCTCCGCCGTGTTTAACCGACGGTTAAAAACGTTGGAAGGAAGAACGTTGTCGGTAAAGTCCACCCACATCAGTTTTGTTTCGCGCACTTTCGCGGCAGTTAATCACGATGGAGCGTAAGTGTCTGTTAGCAGTGGCGGCGGCTTCCGCTGATTTTACTTTCAATAAACACGGAAATGACCTGTACACTTCAATAAATTCCAGCAAAAATTCCCGGTTCCACTGCCGAAGATCCGACATTGTTTTCAAAAAGTTAACACTCAGCAGTAAACAATTAAAAATGTTATGTTTATCGCCACCAGTCCTGTTCGCCACTGTCTCTGAAATATGCGCGACCGATTTAACTGTTTACGCCACACACCTAGTGTTTAACCGAATCGTTGGAACGTTAACGGTCGAAAATCAGGCCTCGTCTGAAATTTTGAACGACGGGAAAGAACGCCGGTTTTAGCCCATACACTTCGTTTTTGCGGCAGTTTTAACCGACCGTTTTTAACCGTCAGTTAAAAACGGCGGAGAAGAACGAAGTGAGTGGGGCCCTTATAAGAATCTTGCTCAAAAATGACGTTTAACACCCTGTATCTCGCTTATGCATCGAAAACGAGATATATTGTATAACAATTAATATTTGTCCAGTTTATGGTGAAACACCCTGTATGTTTAAATAATACTTGAAGCAGATACAAAAAAGTTTCGTTTCCATGAATTTTCTATTCTGCTGAAAATGAAAAAAATTAGGAAAAATTCAATTCTGTAGAACTCACCTATTACAATGATATAGAAATCGTCTCACAAATTTTCTGAATGAAACTATAAAAAAGATCTAATCCATTCATCTTTTCAAATAACGAAAACCTTGTGGTAGGTACTAGTAGATATCTCCAGGTGCCGTATTCTCGAGAAGTGATATTCGAAAACGTATACGAACTTCATTGCGTGGTGTGCATTTTTGCAGATAAAACAGGGACTCGCGCAATGAAGTTCGTATTCGTTTTCGAAAATCACTTCTCGAGAATACGGCACCAGGTCGATCAAGATTCTTTCACTTCGAATTTAGAATAAATATTTTCTTTTGTGTGACATAATTTTCCTTTAATCTGTGAACAGAATCGAACATAGCTGCACACAATTTCTGACCTTTGTGCGTGAAATATTCAGAAACTAATTTATGTATTCATACGCCTCGCTGCTGTGCGAAATACCGCTGATTGTTACATTAGTCGAATTCTCTGATTATATATAACCTAGCTACCATTGTTACGCAGAAATCAGTCCTTTGTTCGACAGACATCATTAATTCGAACAATATTATGTTATTAATTAAACAAAATGACTAATGAGACATATCGAGCTAGATATTCGTCTTAGCGTGGGGGTGAGATAAAAGCAGTGGCGTGCAGTTTGCGCGAAATATTAATTCAATTCACTTCATCATGCAGGTACATATCCGGCGATATTATTGATATTATTCACTTCATACATGAAATCACCAAAATATTTAATATTTAATTTTACATCAAAATATTTCTGAAGTGTTCTCCTCCTTTTCCTCCTGTGGGGAGGCGTAACTAACTTATTCTCATTGTGATCCGAATACTTTTTCGACAATGCACTTTTGAAGTTCCAAAGGAACTTACTGAGCTGATTATTTCTATACAAGTGTTGCTTAATTGAACGGAGAAACGAAAAGGGGAAATTCCCCAAGTGAGTAAAAAAATCCCAAAAACATGGGGTCGCAAACGTTTCGTTTTCGAGATACTGGGTGTTGAGGTTTTACTAAAAACTGACTTAAAAAGTAGTACGCCACTGGGATATTTTAAGCTAACAATTTTTTCCTGATTCTTCGTTCAAATCAGGACAAAAAATCTCTCCAGGCTTTTTTCGTGTGGGGTGCCGTTTTCATATAAGAAAATAAAACATATTCAACACATTATGTAGTGCAGACGCTACATTAAGATGTTTCACTTTTCATATAGTGCTTTATTTATCGTGGTTTGAAAACCAGGTGTATACCATTTGACGGTATTTACTTTGGAGATTAGGGTAGTTTATTCTTATTTCCAATTTTTCTTCTTCCATAGTATCGAGTTTAAGTTTTTCTAGATGATGATTTTTTCGATCAGAAGTTCAATAGGTGGGTTAGCTGATGAGAGGTACTGGGTCGTCAACTAAGGAATTCCGATAAAAGAGAAATAAAACAAAAACCATCAAGTCAATTTCAATTTTTTTTCCTACAAATAATGCTCAGCTCTTTGGAAACTCATTTCTTTGAAATTACGCTATCCAAATATCCACCGTTTTTCTGCTGGTACTTTTCGAACCCCCAAATTTATAAAAACACGTCTCTGGACCGATGACTTGAATTTTCTGGCGGATATTTTCCTTCCTGTCCAAGCCGAGAAATCAATTTTTCAGGAAAAAGCGCCTAAATAACAGATGAAGACCGTATTGCTGAAACTAAGTGCCCCGATTGTATCCATTAAAGTCTTGAAGGGCTGGTTCAAAAAAATTGTTCAACATGTCCACCTAACGATCGGAATTCACTGTTATTTCTCGGTAGTGTCCGTCTTCGAAAAAGTACGAGCGTGTATTACACACCAAACTGTTACCTTCAGACTATGCAATTGAGTTTCATGTTTCTCTTTGGAGTTTTCTGAAGATCAAAACTGCCAATTCCGTTGGTTTACATAGCCGTTGAGATGAAAATGGGCTTCATCAGAGAAAAAATGTTGATTTTGGTAATAACCGCACACACAGAACGAACACTCTTCACCTGTCCAGCGAACCATGGCGACTGAATTTCCATGAACTCCTGCTTCGTTTAAGACCAACCCCACTTCTCTATTCCTATTCAAATAATCTGAAGACGCTTTTAAATTCCTTAGTTGACCACCTAGTACTTGTTCAGAGAGGACCATCTGTCAGTTAGATACGCTTTGAACCAACTTAACACCATTGTTACGTCGTGAATGTACCCTGTAGCTCCTGGAGAAAATTGTCATGTGTTGTTGGCGCCACCTGCGGCCGCGGAATGAACCCGGTCAGTAAACAAACATCGCCATAATGAGGGCTACCGCGTATGAATTTTCCGCTAGAGGCTCTAGTGTTGCGTGAGGTCCACGGTAATTTGAATTGTCAAATATTCAAACGTAATTGTGAATCTGTATTCTGTTTATTTTCAACCTTTACGAGGATGTGAGGAGTTTTACATACATATTCAGATTAATAACAGCAAATATGAATCACGGATCAATGAATATCACTGCTTTGAAAGCGGTATTACAGAAGATAGTTGCCCAATTAAGCGGGCTAAAAGGAGAACTAATTCAAAGGTGAGTTTGTTCAGAGTTTCAATACGCATTTCTTGCGGAAAGTATTCTGATTTATTGAGTTTAGAGTTATGGTTTATCTTTATACAGATCCAAATACTATGATAGGAATGATAATTCCAGTGGAAACGCATTATCATGATTTGAAATAAGTTTATTGAAGAAGTAGATTATCATTTCAAGAGAAATTGCTTTTTATCCTACTTACATGATACCTGTGATAGCTGAAAAGTGTTAAAACTTGGAGTAGAACAATAAATCCTTACACAATCCTTTCATTTATCATTATAAGTGAATATATAGAAAAAACAGTATGTGTGAAAAGGAAAACCTCAGAGATCAATGTATACTAACTAATCACTAATCATTCATTTGAAGTAGGGTAATTTATTTATTTACACAAGTCCTTGATATATATTTTTACAGTAAATGTTTTCCTCGAGTTAGTGAGTTGATTGATAACAAACATAAAATGTTTGTAGTTGTCAAATCCAGAGTAAAATTGTACCAATTAGATTTTCAATTCGAAGTATGTTTCTATTACTCTCAAGTTCCGACAAAAAAGCAGTATCAGTTGAGCTCTCTTGACTACATATTGATTTTCCTCTACAGTTGAAACGATTCTTGCATTTTCAAATTTCTTTCTGCGTTCAAGAACTCTCTCTACTATTTTTTTTATTCATATCTATCCTCACCTTCCTGGTACCCAGAAAATTGGCTAGGTATTGATTTCAGTTTTAATTTAGGAAAAGCTGAAAAATTTTCAACAGTAGATTACAAGTAATACAACTATGTATAACTACATTTATTCAATTGTAAAAGTAAAGTGTCTGAAGCAACATAATGTAAAAGATTATTAGGTACTCACGGTTTTCTGTATTAGGATCGTTAGGTTACGTATTATAACCAGGGTTGAAAGGTTTTTCACAAAAATAAGAATGTTTTGAAGGGGTAACATCAGCTGCTTTAGGACAGTCTTATCGTTCCCTTTTTTTCTGAACAATACGGAACTGCATAACCCTGCGGCATGCTCGATATTGTACAGTTTTCATGGAATAGAATGTACACTTTTTTCACACGACTTATAACACCGAACACTTATAAATATGAATTTGTTATAATAATAATAAATCAATGACAGTACAAGGAACTTTGACAGGACCTCACGCAACAGAGGCGCCAACTAGCGAGAAAAAAAAACGGTAGCCCTCATTAATTGATAATTTTTTTTAAGTATCGAACTGTGCGCAAAAAATGATTCGAAAAGTGATCAAATTGAGTTATTGACACTTCAAAATATTCATCTTACATCTTCACCATAAGCACCTATTTCAATTTCATCTGTTAAAACCGATTAAGCATCATCCCTTTCACCTATCCTTAGCCACGTTCTGCCACCAGATTGGGGGTGAATTCACAGACACCATCTCTTTTAACTCTCGACGTAAGTGCACACAAAAATTCATTCAACAAATTGCTTGATCTTATAACAATTGTCGTCTGAAATTGGTTGTAGTCATTTGCAACCATTTAACCATTTTTGAATATTCAAACAAAAAGTCTGACCAGTATTTCATGAAATTAGAGCATAATAAACGTATTTTCCACAAAATGAAATAAAAAAGCAAACAAGTTCACCCCCATCATAACCGTCCATCAAAAACTACCCCAATTTTTCAACTTTCCAATTGTCGCCTGCGTCGTCATCTGCCCCGCATTAGAATAAAATTCCTCTTCCCGCCTCCTAATTGAGATAATCGAGTCGACTCTGTTATAATAATTGGATTTGCGCTACAATTGTGCGCGCCCCTTAATAACCCATCGTTTATATAATGAGTATAAACTCTCTCTTGCCGCCACTCGTCTGTCTTCGCCCCGAAATATCTGCGTGCATATTTCAGACAACACTCGAAACACGTCTTGCCGTTCGTCTTGAGTTTATTGTTATTGTTGGATAATTGGAGGAGCTTTGGGAGTCTTCGTCATGCATATGTTAATCCAATTATAATGGCGTTCAGACGCGCGAGTCCTTGACTATTGTCGAAAGGGAGACCTTCGATTTTCGGTATCAAGCTTAGGATATTGTGAGCCCGTTTCACGACTTCCTGATAAGTTACTGATAGCTATTTGACAGATATCGTTGAATTATATTCATCTGCATTTATTTTTTCGATTTTTTCTTTCAGGTTTTTGATATGGAGTGTCATGAGTTAGTGATAGCTATCTGACAGATTTCGTTGAATTATATTCATCTGCATTCATTTTTTCGGAATACTGTCAGGTTTTTGATATGGAGTGTCATAAGTTAGTGATAGCTATCTGGCAGATTTCATGGAAATGAATTCATCTACATTTATTTTTTCGAAATACTGTCAAATTTTTAATATCGGGTGTCATAAGTTAGTGATAGCTATCTGGCAGATGTCGTTGAAATGAATTCATCTACATTTATTCTTTCGAAATACTGTCAGGTTTTTTATATGGAGTGTCATAAGTTAGTGATAGCTATCTGACAGATTTCGTTGAAATGAATTCATCTACATTTATTTTTTCGAAACAGAGTCAGGTTTTTGATATAGAGTGTCATAAGTTAGTGTAAGCTATCTGACAGATTTCGTTGAATTATATTCACCTGCATTTGTTTTTTCGAAATACAGTCAGGTTTTTTAAATGGAGTGTCATAAGTTAGTTATAGCTATCTGACAGATTTCGTTGAATTATACTAATCTGCATTTAATCTTTCGAAATACTGTCAGGTTTTTTATATTGAGTGTCATAAGTTAGTGATAGCTATCTGACAGATTTCGTTGAAATGAATTCGTCTGCATTTATTTTTTCGAAATACTTTCAGGTTTTTGATATGGAGTATCGTGAATTTCACAAAAAGGAAATAATATTTTCCTGACTGAAAAATATGGAAGGTTTTTTTTTCAATGAATAGAGATATACTCATTTCGATGCTATCTGCTAGATAGCTATCGGCTACTATAACATCAGGTTGTGAAACAGAGCATAATATGGAGTGGCTGATAACTAATATAAGGTCTCTATAAATGATTATAACAGCGCAGTTGGCGTTGGACTATTTCGAATATTTATATTCTGATTAAAATCTTAATTCAAACAAATGATACTATGTAAGTTTATTCTAGTCATTCCGAGAGAAATTGAATAAAGTGACTGGAATTATAAATTTGTAGACTTTTGCATAAAAAAGATAAGATGAGAAATTTCCAAAGCAACCTCTCATGAAACATTGAAATTGAAGACTTTCAAATTTGACTGTCTGGAAAAAATACTTTTATTTTAAAAAATGAAATATTCATTCAGAAAATATAATATCTTCTAAATTACTATCACCTACTTCAACACCAGGTAGTAAAACGAGGCCTAAAAGGCCGTTTTACCACTTGCTGATAAGTTAGTGATACATCTCATCTGCGAACCTCCCTAGTGATGTAATGATCCAGGAAGTAAGCACTGAGAAAAACTTCAGGACATTGCTAAGTAAAAGAAAGGAATGGCCCAGAACCCTTCTGTGTTATAGGTAAATTTACCTATAACAAGGAGTTTCTGGAGGAGTAGAAAGCCGAGAGGGAAAAACTCTGGCGGAATCTCCCAGGGATGGAACATTCCATTAAGTTCCTTCGGGACTTTGAAACAGCAAGATCCAAATGATATCTGGATCTTGGTAAGAAACAATAATTACACCTCCGCACTGGCTTTCTTGCAGGACACTGTCGCCTTAGGAAGCACCTGTTGAGGATGGGATTGTCGGACACTGACGAGTGTAGGTTCTGTGGGGAGGAGGAAGAAACATCATTCACCTAGTCACGAAATGCTTTGGCATTGCGAGCCTAAGGAGAGGATAACTTGGGCGAGAAACTTGTAAGAGTGAGGAACTAGCCTCGTTGAAGCATTCACAGATACTGGATTTCATCAGATCTCTGGAACTGGAAGGCGAGCTGTGAAAGATGTGGTCAGAACAGCTCTGTAAGGGAGCACAATAGACCTTGAGGTCGCAGTGAACTGTAACCATTTTTTAAACTATCAACTATCAACTACCTACCTTACACCTCATCGTGAATACAATAACTTTCGAAAAACACTTCCAAAACTTGTTCCGAGGAATTCAAAAGTTGATTAATAAAAATATAGAATGAACGCAATAGTTCTCATGATACGTGATAATTAAATTTTAACTCAAACCAAAGCAACTTGATTAATGTGTATCACAATAGAAATTGATTTGGTTAATATCAACGGAAATCTTAGAATATTGTTACATATAAGTCGAATGAATCGAATTGTCACCAAAACAATTAATAGGTATCCGCAGATAGGTGATTATATACTTATGTTTCTCATAAAACAGAGAATTCTTCGAAATTCATGTACCGGGTTTTTCACTATAATTAAATAATTAAAATGTTTCGTATAAAAGTTTCACGAAATCAACTGAGGTTTTTTGATATGAGTTCAGAAACTGAAATATATACAGGGTGGCCAACATATTGATGGCAACTTCATTTTTTCAAATGGAACACCCTGTATATTTTTCCATGTTTGGCTAGCTCTTTTTCCCCTGATTTCGAATATGTAACATATGTTGGTCTATTTCTTTTATTCTGAGAACCACAGAGTTTTAAATTTTAAGAACTACCTGCCAAGATCTATAATCATTTTACAAGTGGCAGAGTGCGTTTACTGAAAATGCTTATTTTTGGAGTTATAATAACGTCAATGGAAAGATATACAGGGTGAACAACATTGAATGCAACTATATTTTTTCAAATGGGACACTGTCTCTTCAATTTTCAGAGTTTCAAAGTTCTGAAATGATGACACCGAATAAAAAAAAATGTGAAATACCTACGAAATTCTTTATATCCAACCAATCTACTTAAAGTTTTATTTTAAAATGAATACTTAACAATTACTTGACCAATGAAAAATGATAAACTATGGTAGTACGGTAAGAATAACATCAACTAAAGAAATTGCTCAAAATGACTACCTTCATTCAATACACATAGTTCATATAGTTGTCTCAAGTTGTTTAGACTATTTTTGATAGCATTATTATGGCTCCGATTCAAGTCAGAAATTAAAGCTTCAAATTTGTTTCTAATCATTACAATATTACCATTATTCTTTGTGCGTTGACGGGATTAGTTCCGAATTATGGGTTTAATATTGGTTGATTTTATATCATTAAATTATTCTCCGCTTTCATTGATTGTCATTATTGCTGAAGTAATTCTTTTCTTCAGGAACGTCTATAAAAACGTGTCCAACGGTGTTAAATCGGGACTATTTGGTGGCCATAAAATGGGTGCGCCATTACCAATCCAAAGATCAAATTGGCCACTTAATTATTCACGAACTTCCGAAACGCTATGCCAGATGGTTATTAAAATTTGAAACTCAGTGGTGCTCAGAATAAGAAAGATAGACCAACATATGTTACATATTCGAAATCAGGGGAAAAAGAGCTAACCAAATATGGAAAATTATACGGGGTGTTCCATTTGAAAAAATGAAGTTGCCATCAATATATTGGTCACCCTGTATATATTTCAGTTCCTGGACTAATATCAAAAAACCTCAGTTGATTTCGTGAAACTTTTGTATGAAACATATTTTTGTATCTCCTTCAGTAACAAAGTTAAAAGGGGGGTCAAATTATAGTGAAAAACCCGGTACATACCTTCGAAATTATTTATTTTTGTCCCCTAATATGTACTGCAACCACACATCAAAAATCATCACGAAAAGATATAAATTTGGACATCTTTCCTTTTTTTCGTGAATATTCGAAAATCAAAAAAGTGTGTAACCGATTTTACCATCAACAAACTTATGCAATACTACATTTTACCTAAAAATGTATTCAACTCACCCAGTTTGAGAATTGAACGACCCCGATCAATATTATTGGGACTTAGGCAAGACTCTGGCATGCAAGAACTAATTTTCCATTGATAATTCACATGAAATCTTTCTAAATTTCACGAACTAGAGTTATTTGACAACACAATTCGAGTGCAGAGGTTATAAAATATATCAAAGTGGAATAACTGAATTCTTCCAACTCTGCAGTGATCTTCCACACCCCCATGAATATTTTCTGCGAAATTTATTCTCACCAGTCGAAAAAAACTCCCACCTGAAAATCGACACTTTAACTGGCCACTTTATATTCAGTACCAGTTTACGGAAATCGTCTGGTGGTAGACCCCGTGCAACAAATCTTCCGTTATCGCGTCCAGAGGGCGCTGCCTCTAATGTCCGCTCTTTTTGTGGCCACAGAAAGGGTGGTTTCCGACATTCCTCCGCGGCATGTATGTGTATTTGACCCTAATAGATTGGTTAACGTTGTCCGAATAATGATGAAGATTCAGTTATTGGGGTAAAAACGTACCGTTTTATAACACAATAGCCCGTTGCGTCCGAGTGACCACTTGATTTAGATGACATTCGGAGCGCTTTGAATTGTTTTCCGATTGTGTTGGGTACTTTTGATTCAGTGGTTTTGTTGGGATGCCAGATATTGAGATGAGTAATAACATTGTTGCGGAAAAATCTGACATTTATTGAAATATGTATGGAAATAATATGTATGAATATACAGAGTGATAGTTTCATAAATTCAATCGATTAATAGTGTTTCAGGACGAAATGTTTTCATTGAATAATTCATCGCCAGGAACTGCTCGAAATTGATGAATAATGATTAAGATTCATGTATTTTTCTGATAACTGATAGGCATATAGCATGTGTAGATTTTGTTACTGTATCCTCACGCCACCTCAGTCTCATCTCAGTTAATTGTTGACTCAGCTGTGAATGGTAGCCGCTACCGAATAGCAAGTTTTTTTATCTGGGTGGAGATCAAAGTCGCAACCTTTCTATTACTAGTCCGACGTTCTCAGCTAATGAGCACATAATCATACTTATGTTAGGTACTATCAAGAAATTTTTTCGGTTTCTTTTCCGAATTTTTTCACCAGTATTATTTTCCAAACTTCAGGTTTATTGATATACAATTCTTGAATGTACAAGGTTAGGCATTTGTCTTTCAAAATTGCAGTGACACATTTCCATAGGTCAATAGTTGCAATTTGACTTTTTTTTAAGAAATTTCCGATAAATCAATAGAAATCGATAAAAACTAGTTAAATTTTTTGATGATGCCAGAGAAAGCGCACTTTCATATATGTGAATAAGCAAAATTATCGACCTAAATCCGCAAATTCCTCCATGATGAGAAAGTCACTGTATGGTGTGGTGTTTCAATTTTTGAAATCATAGGGCCATATTTTTTGAAGAGATCAACAGAAATGTTACACTTAATTCCCAACGTTACATTAACATGTACCAGGTAATTTGGTTTTAACAAAATGGGGTTCCTGCGCATACGGCACGACAAACTCGAATTTCGTTGCAAGAAATGTTCATCGGTGCTTGATATCATTATTTGGTGAATTCCTTCGATTTGACGGCTCATGATTTTTTTCTCTGGGGATATGAAAGGCGGCCCAATGCCAGCTAAGAAATCAAAATACGTATTTTTGAAAAAAATAAATATTATTGGATCAGAATTGATGGAAGGAGTCATGCAAAATTTTAGATAGCGTTTGCAAAAATGTATAGATAATTAAGGAAGCCATTTGAAGGATGTAATTTAAAAAAAATAAATTGCACATATTAATTTTTCTTTCATAATTTTGTTTCAATGAAATGTTTTTTCCTCTTATAACAGATTTTCGAAAATAGGTGACACCAAATGCCTAACTCAGTATAATGTATCTGTTCATGACTTTCAATATAATAGTGCCGAATGGTCATGAAAAAAATAATTTTCCTTTCAAAAGCGAAAACAATTGTTTTTTTCGAGCGAAAGGGCATTTTCAAAGAATTCCAGATAAAATCATTTTAGACTGAATAAAAAATAGACCCTCATGAAATGACTGCTCAAATCCGCTTTTTGTATAATTAGCTTTTCCAGAAATAACATTATTGAAATCCCCACTTGCTTGAGAGGATGATAGTCAGAATATCGAAGAAACCATTCCTTGAAACATCCCCGATCAGTTTCGATTTTATTCTTGAATCATCTTCAAGGTTAGAATTATTTTGTCACCGCATGAAAATTCAGACATACACAAACATACGTAAACATCAATTATTTTTGCTTAATTCACCTACAAACTAAAATTTGTAATTGCTTCTAGGAAAATAGGATTCGAATCTTTTTTCTCATTTCATTTCCATTTCATGATGCGATGAATTTTTTGATATTCAGAATAAGTACCGAAACAACAAAGTAGAAATGCAAGAATGTTCAATAAATAACAACAATTGTTTACTACCTCCTTCGTTTTATTTTTAAGTGTTGAGTTTTCATATCAAGCTGTTCCAAACAAATAATCGATTGAGTTAGCATTATGGTTGGCTCATCATTTTATGAAATGAAATATAAAATACCCTACGTTGAATATATTCTCTCGACTTTGTGCTCATAGACGAAAATCATTCCATGAATATAATATTTGTCTCTCAATTGCAGAAATATTTAGCTCCATCCTTCAGAGATCTTCCTTATCCAATCAACCTGTAATTACATCTATCTCTACCTCTCTTTCAACCCTCCCTTCAGTGACCACTTCAGATACTTTCGCAAATTAAATTTCCGATAGTAAAAATGTCGTCGCCAAATTACAACTAGGGGTGGCATCCTCTAATTAAATTATCCTAGATGAAACGCATCCCCCATCTAGACTACCAGGCGATAACAGCAGCTATGATTTGCAATTCGTCTTGTTGGGCAGGAGAAGTTGCTAAGACCCCTTGCAAAAAGCTAATGGGGCTATAAATCTCCTCACCACTTAGTGACTGTTACATACCGAAGTGCACCACCGTTTCCTAGAGGAAATTGGCCTGGAGTTGTATTCGCGGCCTTGGAAGACATCTTGTGCATATCATGATAATTCTCCCAGATTTACATGCATCTCAGCTTTCAGGGTATTATTCCTCTCAACAACAAGACTCGCTTGCATAATTTTATGTTTGTCGAATTGTGTTCGGAAAATTCATGCTCAACACGTGTAGGAATGCATATTATCTCTTCTTCACTGATATTGTTATTTGCAAAAATATAAGACACCTAGGAGTCCAACATTGAAAAATATCGAATATCAATATTTGAATGACGCATTTGGTCGGCTGATGTTTCGGTTCGCGAAAGAATATAATAATAAAAATTCAAGAAAGCCCTGAGCAAGTACTTTTAAGCGCTCGTTCATTGGCTATTACCACAAAATTTTGTATGAGATTGTAAATTGATACTGAATATATAAATACACGATCGGAATAATATTCTGGAAATTATTCAAAAACTAAAATATGTAAAAACTTGACAATTGAAAAAATTTCATTTTATGGTTCTGACGATGAAATCCTGTCGAAATTTTGCATGAACATTCAGTATATCAATCTTATTCACCAAATAAATTTCACTCGAATTTGACATCTTGTTATGGAAATATGAAGTTTCAAAATTACAGGTCTGCCAACTTCGAAATTATTGATATTGCGAAAGCGATTCTAAAAGTTTTCAATTCAATATTGTGTTTTTTTTAATACGTCCCTAGGACTTTTTTTTGTATATTCTACCTTCTGGTGTTGATTATCTTTGCTAAATTGCACGGAATTATATTTGCTCAATCAGAAGATACCATCAAGTATAATTTTTTCAGAAAGAAATTCACCCTGAATTTCTAAAACGGTTGGCTTCAGCTTTGATATATTCTAGGTTCCAAAGTTCACAAGGTATATATTTTATGCCAGTGAACTATGGCTGACTAGTTGTTGGACACCTCAGATCAATAAAAAAATTCAAAAACGCCCTGAGCAGGAGCTTTTGAGCGCTTGTTCTTTGGTGGAGCAATAAGACTATTACCTCAAAAATTTAAATGTGGCTGAATATTGATGCCAGACATTTGAATGCAGAATGTCAGCATTTTCGGAATAATATTCTGGAAATTATTCGAAAAAAGAATTACTTAAAAACTGAATAATCACAAAAATTGAATTTTATGGTTCTGATGATGCCATCTGCTCTTCAAACTTTGCATGAGCATTCAGTATATCAGCCTTGATTCACAACATAAATTTCACTTGAATATGTTACTTTGTTAAGGAAATATAGAGATTCTTCTTCTCAATATTCGAATTGAATTTCGATATGTTCCGTTTTGTCTGAAATATTGACGAACAAAAATTTTCTTTAGGACAATCCCTTCAAAAGATAGAGTGCTAACGGCCGGACGGACGGCTTCACGGACATAATTGAATTTGACCACGAATTCATCATCAGGGAGTAGAACCCTATCGTTTGAGAACATTTTCGTCTCGAAATTCGAACATTACAGACATTTGAGCAAAATGATATAGCACTCGTTTGAGGACAACGAGGGGATTCAGATGTTAACGGAGGCAAATATGAGGACAAGATCTCTTTGTTTAAATTCCCCCCTGCTGTTTATAAAATACTGTAACATTCCAGAGTTGAGTACAGTAACGTGGTTGATAATGGGTGATAGATATCAATTCAATTATGTTTCTCTCATTCTGTGAAACTACAATTAGTTAGATAATATCCCGTCGCTATTAAACATTAGGTGGATGCGACTCATTTCTTGAAAACCTTATGATCTCAGTCTATGAAAAAGTTATATTTATTTCGTTTCAGTACCCCTTAAAAATGCACGAGTCTGACTTTGAAACGTCAAATTTCAAAACAAAAATATTCGCTTTGTTGTATCTTATCCATCATTCATTCCTTTGATATCGCACTTGCGGCCAATGTTTTTTATTGAGTTGGACACCCTGTATATTCGCATACAGAGATTGTATCGCATTGTAACATCTTCTTTCCATTTATTTGATAGAGCATTAACATATCGTAAAACATCAGATAGCTGGTATGAAGGTAGGTCACAGTCATTCAATCCAATTTACCTTCTGCGGATTTTATAGAGTACAATACGGTCCAACCCTCGTTTCGCAGATGTCTCGCTATTTATTGAAGTACTTCAATTAACGTCCGCCAGAGAGCTGCTAACACACGGTGCACTCTGGCCAACTGCCGAATAAATTTATCAAGTCGTTCTGTATTTCGATTAATTGCCATCCTGAATTTTGCATTTATCTATCCCAGTAGATTCCTATCTAATTCGAACGGATAAGTCACCTTTGAGAGGCACGTGACGTTGAATTAGTTTTTTCCATTGAGGGACTTGTCTGCTTGCAGGGCCGGATTCGTCAGGAAGGATGACTTCTGTTGAAATAGGTTCTGATGAAGCTGAAAAATTAGGAATTTCCCCTTCCATGGTAGGTTTGTTAATTTCGTATTATGTTCGCTTGCAAATCAACTAGTTTTCTGAGTTTACGTTTCTTGTTTTAGTCTTATTCTCTTTTAAAATTTTCTTCGTTCGTCCAAACCATTCTGGTTCAATCTGTTTTCTATGGATACCGTAAGGCTCATGAATATTGAATTTCCAGGATTTTCGCTAGGCATTTATTATTATGGATGACCCCCGTCAGAGATGCCAAAGCAGGGTAGCTCACCTCTTCCTCGGTGTCCCCCTGACATGGCGCCCCTTCTGCCTTACAGAAGGTGCGCTCAGGTAAGCCATAGCCTTCTAAAGTACAAGCCCAGAATAAGGAAATATGGAAACATTGCTGAGTAAGATCAAAGCGAACATGACGTGATGCGTGATAGAAGAAACAGTGGTACAATTACAATGTTTTTGTTGATAAATGGAGTGTTTTAGTGAATTAGTGAACAGAATATTCTGTTTCAATCTGTTAAACTTATCTATCGATAGTTATGAAAATATCAGGATAGTTTTTTCTATTTCGGGCAAATCAAAGTTATGACTAAGGTTAAATATGAATGCGAAGTGTGACAAACTTCAGGATGTTATATATTGTTCAAGAATATGGACCAAAGTTCTATAAACTAACCGTGTGTTGAAAATGCTCAAAAATCTTTTTTTGTGCATATCTCTGATGGAACCTTTTATCGTACAGGAAACAACTGTCGTCCGTATTTTAAAATCATAATAAGCTATTTTTTGCGGTTTTCTCTTCTACAGTCTGAATTGGTGTAGTTTTTCAAAGATTGTGGAATGTTTTTACTCCTTATGTCGACTCTTATGGTACGATTTTTGAGACGCCCATTCAACCGCCAATGTTTTCTACAAAAAAAATACTCCTGGTTATATGCTCTAACGTTGACCTTCTTCGTGAAAATTCAACTTAAATGTTGAAACACATGGTCAATTTCCTGACAGATGGTGAAAAAAATTTAAAATATTAACCTCGAGAAACAGACCATGGTTTTCCAAATAAAAATTGATTAACCTCGAAAAGTATTGACTTCAGAGTACTTTGAGCAGAATACCTACTACTAGGGGTCTCGAAAATCGTTCTTTTTTCCATTAACTTAAAATTTGAAGGGTAACACCCACTTAACCTTAAGAACCTTCACCAATTAAATATTTTCGTGACGTTACCAGAATCTATTCGAAAATATGTCATGATGATCTTAAATTACTGTGGAAAGAACTGTGAATGAAAATCTAACTACTTACATTTAGATTGAAATGATTGGTATTGGTTCGCTAACCCCGGCGCATGCACCATTTTGCAAAACTGTTCTGCAGCGTTGAGTGGAAAAGATAAATCAATGAATCACTTGAATACATTATAATAATAATAATATTTATTTGCACACTATGAAATGAAAATATGGGATACATGTACAAATAGCTACCATCAACAATTTACATGGCATGTCAAATGAAAAATAGTCAAATATTCACAAAATAAATATAAAATAACATTTAAATATATAAGACTAAACACGGAAAATGCACACTATCAAACAAACGCACAGTTCAAATGTCATTACAATTTAAAATCACTCAACCTGTATATTGTTCTCTCTAGAAGCAACTTTCTCACTCGGTTGTAAAAAACGGTCGGACTCATCCTCTTGAAAGATTCCGGAAGCTCATTATACAATTTGATGCACGTGTGGTTAGGGCCCTGTTGACTCTTCCCTATTCTAGCTGCTGGTATGACAAATGCATCTTTCTGGCGCGTGTTATATTCATGAAAATCCGAGTTTTTTTGAAATTTCACCCTGTGTTGATGGACAAAGTTGAGACAGGTGAGTACGAAAACTGCAGTGATGGTCAGTATTTTCTCCCTTTTAAACACTTCTCTGCAACTTTCAGTAGGTTTCATTTGAAAAATTGCTCTTACTGCCTTTTTTTGTTGCAAAAGTACACGCTCAGCATCCGCACTTTGCCCCCACAAGATGATGCCATATATGGCCGCACTGTGGAATGAAGAAAAATATGTTAGCTTTGCAATCTCCGTACCAGCGATTTTCCTCATTCTTCGGATCATAAAAATCGAAGTAGATAATCTCCTACATAAACTATTGATATGATTCCTCCAGCTCAGATCAGATTGAAATTCCAGTCCCAAATACTTGATTGATGTATTCGTATCCGCCTTGCAAGTGAAGATGATCTTTTGGGTCTTAGATTCATTCATGAGGAGCCCATTGGCTGAAAACCATTTCCGAGCCTTACTCGTACATACTTCGCTTCTTTCCTGTATACTCCTCCGGGAGATTGATTTGTTCGCAAAGGAGAAGTCATCTGCATAACTGCAGTCTGCATCTGATGGTATGTTCTCGAAGATGTCATTCATAAAAAGCACAAAGAGAATCGGCCCAAGAACCGACCCCTGAGGAACACCAACAGTCACCTCCCGCAAACCAGAAACTCCTCCACTCCACTTCACTGCCTGATATCTACCAGAGAGGTATGAACCAAACATCTCCAACGCCTTTCCTCGAACTCCATAGTGTTGTAGTTTTTCTAATAGGATCTCATGGCTCACACTATCAAAAGCCTTACTCAGGTCCACACATGTCATTTCCATTTCTTCGGAATTGTTAAAAGCCTCCACAATATTCTCAAGTACCTCGATCATAGCAGTTATGGTTGATTTGGACTTCCTGAATCCGTGTTGGCCAGGATGAAAAAATGACCTTTTCTCAAGAAAATCAACAAGCCGGTTTTTTAAAATCAACTCAAAAATCTTCGAAAAGGCTGGTAACACCGATATAGGCCTGTAGTTAGAGAATTCATCACCGTGTTTTGCTTTTGGAATAGGTGTTACCAGAGCTTGTTTTAGTTTAGCAGGAAATACCCCCTGATCAATGCAGTCATTCAAGATCTTGCAGAGAGGTTTTTTAATGAATGAGATTGCATTTTTAAGCAACGATACTGACATTCCGTAGAGGTCTTTGCAGTTCTTGTTCTTCAGACTCTTTGTCAAATCCTCTATTTCAGTCTCTGTCACAGGATACAGAAAAAGTGTGTCCGAATTATTTATCTTCTTCTTTTTCAGAAGAGTGCTGGCGGCTGATGGAGTTGGATCAACCTTCTCCAATATCTTTCTGCCTACTGAAGCGAAATATTCATTAAATCCATCCGGTGTTATGGCCTCTTCCATGCTGTTTTGCTTTCCTTTAACTTGCGTTTCCTGATTAATCAACCTCCATATTTCCTTCGTTTTGTTATCAGCTCTGTTCAGTTTTTTCTGATTTTTTGCTTTCACTGAGTTGGTAATGGCCTCTCTGAGTGACTTCTTCAGCAGATCATAAAGTTCCTTACTCCTCTCGTCTTTTTTCACTTCAGCAATAGTTTGTGCTGCTTCTAATTTCTTCTTGAGGTCTCTTATGGCTTTCGATGGTCTATATTTTTTATGTTTTTTTACCCTCAGGAAAGGAAAAATCGAAAATTTCAAAGAATCTTTTGTGAAAGCTCTCATATTGGTGTTCAGCATCCTCGGTGTAAATGAGCGTCCAATCCTCACTGTTTATCCTCTGTATGAAATTATTTTTGTTCATTTCATTGAAAACCCTAACTGTTTTGAATTTCTTCCTTTCGAGCTGCTGGCAGACATCAGGGATCCTCAGGATCTGCGCACGATGATCGGAAAGATGAGGTTCAACCGTCCCGATCTCACAACCTTCAGAATACGAATTTGAGAAGATATTGTCGATGCAGGTTGAGGATGTCTTACCTACTCTAGATGGCTCATAAAACAACTGACTCATGTTGTAGGACTCAAAAACATTCAACATTTCATTCTGCTCACCCGTTTGACGTGTTTGTCCAGATACGTCCACATTATAGTCTCCAGCAAATACAACGCGGTCACCTCCATATCTATCCAAGATCATTTCCAACGCCGTTCCAATAACCGACAAAAATGATGAAAAATTTCCACATGGGGGGCGATAAACAACTACAACAACTAATTTTTGCTTGGGTATCCTTACAGCAGTCATTTCAACATCCCTCTCGATAGATAAATTTTTTATTTCCTCAATTTCTTTGAAGTCGGTGCCATTTCTGACCACTATAGCTGAGCCACCATGTCGCGATTTAAGGCGACAGTAAGTACTTGCCATAACATATTTGTCTATCTTAATTCTCTCAAGGATTTCATTTGAGAGCCAATGCTCTGTAACACACGCTACGTCAATCCTTTGATCATTCAAGAAGTCTGCGAATTCGTCGATTTTATTCCACAATGATCGAACATTAATGTTAGTCAAGGTAAAATAAACATTATTGGCAGCATCGGACACATTTCTGAGTCGATCCGTTTCTCCGAAAAAACATGAATCGACGAACAGTTACGCCCTTTGGCCAGATTTCACTTTTATACAGCTCATCTTCAAGATCCAAATCACCACCAACCTTGAAGGACATGCTATTGGCTTCATCTCTAGATTTCAGAGGCTCGATTACGAATGTACGATCAGGGAATATATTTTTAAGGTGTTGAGCTATCATTTCTACTGTCGTTTCTGGATCGACTTTACCAATATGCAACCATATCTTTCGTTTCACACTGGAAAAACTTTGGTGGTTTTCAACAGCATTTCTAGTTCCCCTAATCATATTTCTCTCATTTTTGTTTCTGTTCATAACGTTCTGTACCATTCTATTATTTTCCTTCCTCTTGAATTCCCCTGTCTTGTCTTGGATTATAGGCGATGTATTGTTCCATTTATTCGTGTTTATATTGTGAACAGCTGATCGGTTATTAGCACCATTTTTTGTTCCATTTGATGATTGTATCGAACCTGATATTTCATGACTCATATGTTCTGTCTGGTGTTTCGTTATCTTCTCCGTACTAAATTTTCCCGCTGATTTGTGGCACATTGTATTTATATTATGTGAATGAAATTGTGAATTAGATTTTTCATTTGTGGGAACAACATCTGCAATTCTAATTTCAGAGTTTTCTTGCGGTTTTTCCTTAAAAACCGAGACGGCTCTTTGTTCATCTTGTGAGTGAGCAGTTTCCGCTGAAGTATTCGTGGTCGTCATAATAAATTTTGGATCCTTATTTTCATACTTGGGACATTCCCCCATACTTAGATGGAGACAAAGTGGGCAGGTTTTTCTCCAAAAGAAAAATGTACTTTTTGAGCACCTCTATCTTATCTTGAAGTTCACCAATAAGTATTGTTTTTTCACTAACAAGCACATTCAGATACTTAACTTCAGTACTTTCATCCATTCGTTGGAGGTCAATTAACAATTTTTGCGATTGTTCTGCTGTTTCTGAAAAATTTTCAGGAGTTTCACTTTCACCCTCCTCCAAATTGGTGATTCATTGGCTCATAGAATTTTCGAAACACAACTCATTTAGATTCGACAAACGCATTTGTAATTCCTCTATTTTTTTGTCTTTTTGTACACAACCACACAATTTAGATTTAAAGGTTATGTTATCACAACAAATTAAACTTCCACTATCGGTTGTGTAAATACCTGCTATTTTTAAAACACAACTCGGGTGGTAATTCACATCACACTTGTAACATGTAACATAATTTTTCACCTCTTTCGAACACTTTTTGCAGACAATTTCTGCGTTCATGTTATTGCGTGGCGCCATTTTTACTACTACTACATTCAATAGATTGCTCTCATATTTAATTTTTTTGGGGTTATAATCAGTTGCAACTTTCATTTCACGAAAAAAAGTACTTAATTTTCTTAAGTTAATCCATTGAAACATACTTCCTTTCATGTCAGAGCAACCACTCAATCATTACAAAATATTCCAATTTAGTCTTGTTTGTGTTTGTTTATTCATGACATGAATAGACACTGGGCAATTATAACATGCAAATTGGATGATGCTTGACTAATTGGATGAAGATATCTATCTTGGAGCTATAAATATAATATCGATGGAAGTTTGGTAATCGAATTCTGAATACAAGTAGTAGTTGAAAAATAATGACCCAGTTTCTGATATTTCGGATATTCTATCAGAATGCTTGATTTTCCCGAATTGTTTTATGTTTTTATGCATTATCTCGACCCTAAGTCATAGTAAAAAGTTCAATAAAAAGTATTTCAAACAGCAGCAAAGAATCCAACCTAAAAATTTCTTACCACCCCTCAAAAAATTACCCGGAGATATATTTTTTCAATTACTGCCTTAAATTCATTCCCTTGAAAATTTCCCATTAAAGAAAACATAAGTATGTTTTATTCTGACATCTTATTGAACTCAAGTGTTTAGAATATTAAGTTGTTTCATTTATATTTCAAAGTTTTCTCTGTTCTGTTGCTTTGTTTATTTTCTGTATTTGAATATCTTGGGACACCAAATATATTTCATCATAAATGATGTGATAATGAATGCGTTACATTTTGTATCTTTTATCTGTTACTGTCGAATAAACGTAAACAGATTAAAATTATTTTTACATATTTTCAGTTCACTGTGGAATCGTTTGAAAAAAATTATATAACAAAAATAACTCAATAATTTATGATAAGAAGTGATACTAAAAGCCTTTTTCTTTTTGTGGTATGTCTACGATTCAAAACAGACGAAATGAAGTGTGTTCAGGAACCGAAGTGAATACCATGTCAACATGAAATCCTCGAAACGACAATTATATGCTCTCTTCTTCTTGAACAATGACAAAAAACGATCGCACAGTTCTTGTAACGAAAAAATCTGTTAGTGGAATTTTCAGAATTGCAAACACCGTTTCAGATAATCACCACAGTTTCTATTGAGTTCTCAACTCCTACGAAAAAAATCACATCCAGCTGTGGGAAACTACCGGCCAATGAAATCTATCGGAATAGACCCCCTGAGACCAAAACGGCGGTAATGGTTCGAACTGAATTCCTCAGGGTCCACCCAACCTGTGCCGAAACGAACGTCCTTGACGATGGAAGCATAATTACGAAGGGCCACAAAGGGAAGGGAAGAATGAGACGGTAAAACGATCTCCATTTCAAGTTGACTTTCGTCGATTAGCAAAACAAATTTAAACGAATTGCGTTCTCCGTCTTACGAGACGTTCCAGGCCTCCACAGGGCGCTAGAAATAGGTTAATTCTCCCCCACCTAATTCTTGTCATAACCCTTCAGTTTAGCGGGCAACCTAATTAAGTACCGTTATTAAACTCTCGTTAGCGCTCCAATTTTGATAGAACGTGACTAACTGTGCAGACTCGACGAATTTACTACCTGTATGCACACGGGATTGCCAAGTGACAAGGGCCCTATGCTTGGCCTGATTTGACGAGAATTGGGAGGACGCTACTCTCTCACAGTTGTCGATAATTGAATTGTGAACGATTGGACTGTATTCTGTTTCCTGAGGGATTCGGATGTTTGACTTACTTTCCAGGATGTCAGGTGTTAATGAGCGCCACGCGAGACAGTTGATCGGATTTTACATTTTTCGAATGAAAACTACGGTTCATCTGAAAGTTTCAACTTTTGATGATATATTCGTTACTTTGCAGTCAAACTATTTGAATACGTTGATTGCCAAATGCGCCAATTTTCAGAACTCCGTTTTCTTATCTAACCTAACTTAATCTAACCTAATTAAGTACCGTTGTTAAACTCCCAGACTTGACGAATTTACTACCTGTACCTATGCGCACGAGATTGTCAAGTGAGAAGGACCCTATGCTTGGCCTGATTTGACAAGAAATGGAAGGATGTCTCTTACAGTTGTCGAAAATGGAATTGTGACCGATTGGACTGTTGGTGTTAATTTGGTCCACTCGAGACAGTCGATCGATTTTTACCTTCTTCAAATGAAAACTACTAGAGTCATCAAGAAATTTCAATTATTTTATGATATATTCGTTGATTTGGAATCAAAATATTTAGATACGTTGATTGCCAACTATGGCCCCTTTTCAGAACTCTTGTTCCTAATCTAACCTTATTTAATCTAGCCTAATTAGGTACGGTTTGAAAACTGTAAGTAGCACTTCAATTTTGACACAACCTGACTAAAGGTTACTCTCCTGTCTAGGCCGCAATAATTTTTTTCTTATCGCATGCCATCTCGAGAAATTTGACACGCACATGCCCCAAGGATCATTCACGCGTCAAACGACTTGCATCTTCTCCGCTCTTCTCTTCGCTTTTCCGGACTTTTCGCTTCTTCGAAATACGCGTTCAATCTGTCAAACATCCATCGATTCGCTTCTTCCCTTTGCGCCGCCTAGATGAGCGGGTCTCCATTTGATTCAATGCATCTTCGGCGGCAAATCACGCTTTGTCTCTTGACGCGCTCCTTCATCCAAGTTAAGGCCAATTCATATTATCCGTTCGGCTCGGTTCAGCTCAGCGGCGTCAAAATATGTTTCCATGTATTTTATTGAATGAACTAATTCACATTATCAGTCTCTGACCGTTCAGCACCTATCGGCACGCTTCCGGATGACTGAGGGCATTCTGGTCGAGAATATTTTGTCGATCGGCTGAAACGGCTGATGGGCGTGGTTTCGCTGAACGAGACTGTCGCTTAGTAACCGCTCAACATCATTTTTGAAAAACTCCTTTGACTTTTTTCAATAATCAAGCTGAAAAGCTGTCACGTCACTTTGACTATTCGAGTGCAACCGGAGATTCGTGGCGACAAACGAGGCGCTTAGTAACTGAGACGATCGCAACTGATAGCGACTGATAATATGAATGGAACTTCAGTCTACGGCTAATCTTTTCGCCGGCCTTAACTGAGCTGAACGTATAATATGAATCAACCTTTAACGTCAATCTGGGATTGCCAAGTGACAAAGGCCCTATGCTTAGCCTGATTTGACGAGAAATGGTAGGACGTAACTCTCCCACAGTTGTCGATAAAATTGAATTGTGGCCGATAGGAATGTATTACTGTTTCCTTGAGGATTCGACCTACTTTTCAAGATGTCAGGTGTTAATGAGGTCCACTCTAAACAGTAGATCGAGTTTTACATTTTTCAATTGATAAATAGCAGTCAACTGAGTGTCAATTTTTTTCAGATATAGTCGTTACTTTTCAGAACTCTTTTTCCTACTCTAACCTAACTTTGGGTTATCTCAAATCACGTGTTTAAAGAGAAAGTTGAAAGAGCAACTCAAGTATTTGTTAGAAGTTGGGCATTTTGTCAGGAGGTAAACGGCGAGCATTCTTCACATTTATTCGAAACATATGCTCTTCAGTATATAAATTCAGCAATTTTAGGAGTAATGGTAAATTATTTCTCCTTCATATAGTTTTTTCAATCCAAACCCAGATGTGCGCCTTGGATATTCCAATTTCTTCGAATATTTGCAAAGATATACAAAATATCAAATGCAATGAGATGAACAAGAGTATACGTTATTCTTATGAAAACGGAGCCTGTAGAATTTCTTCATTCTTCAGTTGAATCTTCACAATAACTATCAGACCACATTATTTTTTTCAAAATAGTCTTAAACACCACATCAAAAATTTCAAACATTATAACCTCAACTTTCTCTGGCAAACACTACATCTCATTCGAATTCGCGCCGGAAAAAGTCGGCCTTAAATCACAGGGAGTGTAGGTAAGTTCTTACCTTGATGCCAACTTTCCGCCCACTACGCTTCCTGAGCCACAGAAAGGAAAATGCCCGAGCAGAAAAGCGGTCTCCTCAGTAAGTAACACCGAGCTTCTGACAGCGGTGCCTGATTTATCGGCACATTAGTTCCTCGCAAGTGGCGGCATCTCTCGGCTCCCAAAGACAAACTCCCGAATCATCGCTTAGGAATGACTGCCGTCCGGGAAAATTCAATTAGCTCGCTGAGAATTGAACCAGTAAATTCGACGGTGACAATTTACAAACAAAAGTGCGAATTTATGAACGGAGAGGGACCGGCGGCTTGGCTGAGGCCCAGATGCCTGAAGAAATTACCGTACACATACTTCAGGGATGGGGAGGTCCTTACGGTTATTGTGCCAGGAACAAGGAGAGAACGTGATCCAGTAAACTTTTAACTGCCGTCGTCTTTTTGGTGTAATTGGTGAATTTATAGGGACTCGCTATGTTGAAATGAGATACACTTAGACGGTTTGTTATCAACAATTGAAGGTTGACTATTTATAAGGGAGGATCTCATGATAAGTATGGACATGGAATGCTACACTCTCTAAGGATATTGATGAGGAATTCGTGAAGCTGTCACAAGCTCAGGTGCCCAATTCACACCCCCTCAGATCCCCCATTGGGGGGGGGGGATGTTGAACCTTTTATTTAATTTTCACTTCGGCAAAATCAGAGAAATAGGTACACGGTCTTAAGTGTGTTTTTGCCAGAGTAGGGTTTGATATTCAGCTTATATTCACACTGTACTTATGTAAGTTCTACAAGACATTTTCAGCTATGGCTATGCCTAAGAATTCTGTCGACTTTTCTGTCTTCAAAGTTTTATTTGCGAATAAAATTTCTCTCGGTGTGGTCATGTTGATTTATTGATCTCAAACTTAATAGCACATAGCATCTTATCATTAAATTCAGTCAGAAAATAATCTGTGGAAAATTTCAACTTCGAGAGATTATTTGTATCGACTGGTGCAGCGAGCCAAAATCTTGAAATATATTATGTGCATATTTTCAGGATGCTCCGCTTCATCCAACATAGACAAAAAAATTGGAATCTCATTTTCATATTTTTATCGGAAAATTTATGATAAAAAAGTGTTTTTTTTCTTGCAGAGAACTCCGAGAGGAAAATCAATCCTGTTAGTTGTTTCTTTGGCCGGAATCAAAGTATGCAGTCCAGACAGCAAGGTCAGTATATTTGTATTCCATATATTTCTGTTTGAAAGGATTTATATTCTATCCAGGAAAGTATTTGCTTACTCGGTATGTTAGCTTCTGTGATCGAATTCCATATGAACTCTTTAAAATTTCACTTATCGTAACGCCTTTTTTTAAGGAAATTTAGTTCAGAAATTCCCTACATATCTCAATGAATCTACTTAGTATCAATCATTTCAATCATTATTTCACATGATTTGTTTTTAATAAATTATCCTTCACAATATGTTTAAATGAAAGCAGTGAAGCTGTTTATTGTGGAGAATAATAAAAAAAGGTTCAACTCGTAACATCGCCATGAATATCAATATAAAAGCAGAGAATTATATTAATCGATTGAAATCAACCAATATTAAACTCATACTTCGGAGCTAATCTCGTCTTCGTTCAAGACAAATTGCAAGGAAGTCATATCAAACAGAGCACCTTTGAATGGCCATTTCGTCCTTATTAGGACTCATCAGCACAGAATAGCTCTGAATGATACAATGTATTTCTTGGAAATTACAGCGAAATGGCATCTTGTTTAAGGTATTATATATACCGAAAACGCCATCTCAAGTTACATACGAAAACCTTCTTCCATAGCATGAAGCTTGAATGAAGTAGCCAAATGTTTACCATTTGTTGCATTGACTGACGTACTTGCATATCGCAAATTTTACGTCTTCAGTCCACAACGCGGTGCGCTCAGGGTAACCTCAGATGACACTGCAGTAGTGCGATATGCAAGTACGCTTTATTCAATGCAACAAATGGTAAACATTTCGCACCTCGTTCAAGGTTCATGCTATGGAAAAAGGTTTCCGTTTGGAACTGGAGATGGCGATTTCGGTATATACAATACCTTGAACTAGATGCCATTTCGCTGTAAGTTCCAAGAAATATCTTGTATCATTCAGAGCTATCCTGTGCTGATGAGTCCTAATAAGGACGAAAAAGCCATCCATACTAATCCATAGGTACTCTGTTTGATACCACTTCCTTGCATTTTGTCTTGAACGAGGACGAAATTAGCTCCGAAGTATGAGTTCAATATTGGTTGATTTCAATCAATTAATATTATTTTTTGCTTTCACTGTATTGTTCAGAATATTAAAAATGGTGGTTCGCTGGAAGTGAAGGAAAAGCACATCAGACCAAAAAGAAACCTTTACTTCTTGCTCTGAGGAAAGCTTTATCTGCACCTGTACTAATAACACTAAACAATCGTCCTGTTATTCGACTGTTTTAATAATTTGCCATAAATGTACAGAAAAAATGTATTGATTGAGAATGAATTCTCTTTTATCTGAAATTCTCCGAAAATAATGGATGTTATATTATTAGTTGCTTCAACAATAGATCCCCCAAAACATATGTTCATCAAGAAATAATCCATTCGGAAACGTAAACAAACAACTGGAATGGACATGTGTCTCAATTATTACGAACAGCTTTTGTCTTCAGAGGCACATATGATAATATGTCCACATGTGTTATTGTGTATGACAGACGTCACGTGTGGAACGAATTTCACGGCTCTTTGGTTTCGGCTCTTCATCAAGAGGTGCTTTGATCTCCTTTGAATTTCCAATGTCAAATCATATTGACGTCATAATATTCATGTATTTTTACGGAAGTTCTTTTTGTCAGATTTCATGAAATTGTCCCTGTTTCCTTCAGTTAGATTAATTGTTAAAATTTAACGAAAACTATAAATCGCTATTCGATATGTATGAGTGATTCGAGGATATTTACATACAATTATTGCAGTTTATTTTTGCGCTTGTTCTTAGGTGATGCTTAAGTAGGTGAACTTCATTAAGTTGTGAATTCTGAAGCGAGAGTGGTCTCAAATTATTCGATTGGAATCACTGATGAATGATCCGAGGTAAAAAATAACTTTGTCTGATCGTCCGTTAACATCCTAACTTGCGAACAGAAATTGCTGAAAACTAGGAATTTTAAGGGTAGGGCAGTATCCGAAAAGTTCGGCAGAATTCGTTGAGTATCGACCGATAAGTTCCCGAGTTGTGATTTTTTCCTACAGAAAATCAGAAACCTTCAAATTTATGAGTGAGCCAAATATCGAGCTATAGATACTTGAATTTCATTTTTGAAACATATGTAAACGAATTGGTCAAATTATCACATGCATAGAATTTTGCAGAATTCGTTGAACTCTTCAGAATAAAATTCAAAATAAAAAATAAAGATTTCGATAGAAAAACTTTCCTGCATATATAACTGAATTTTGGACATTGTACAAAAAATGTGCCAGAAGTGAATCTTTCGGCTTGTTCGCGATGAAAAATATTCGGGTGTTTTGAATAAAAAATTCAAAATCTGTCAAAAGTTTTATTCTGACAGTGGCTGATATTCAATTCGCATTCAACTACAAATGGCAATGAAAAATAAAATATAAATAAAAATTTAAAATAATTCTTTCCCATTAACTTATTAGTGTTGCCAAATATATGTTTGGGTACAATTCAGCCATATTATTTTTAGGTAGGTTAGAGTTCGATCAATTCAAACTCTTTGTCAGTAACCCATACCTATTCCATGACGTTTATATTGTTCGCGTCAATCAAATCAATTTCTATTGTAAACATTTTCATGAACTGTTGATTATTCTGAATAAACAACAATTTGAATATACTGAAAGCTAGTGGTTTCGTTTTTTTTTAATTGTCGTTTTCGGTCTATGGTCAACCGTATACAAAATAATAATTTAGGGACGACTTCAAAACTTGAACTGTTCAGGCTTTGTTTGAAGGAATAGGAAATTAAAATTCAATAATATATAATAAAATAAAATTAGACCAACAGTTTTTAGATATCCTGAAAGAATGAAAGGTTTTGCATTGTTGAATAGCTGCTGGCTTCACGGCAGACCTCTCTTTACTTTTATGTCTTTTCGTTCGAAATGGTTATTTAAATTGAACAGCAGATAAACAATTTTTTGGTGGTAATGAATTATAAGAGAACAAGTGAGATTACTTGAAGAGTAGGAAAATACTTATGAAAAAGTGTTGAGACCGATCTGAAACATTGAAAAAATTAAAATTTTTTACCTACCCGAATCTGGAAAACGATAACTGAAAAAAGGTTTTACAATACTTTATCCACGACTACTGAATATATTTCTGGAAGATTTTAACATTTGGTGACCGTGACAAGACTCTTTCATTACAAATGTGGAAAACGTCAAGTTGACACATGAGAAATTTTCAGAGAACTTTCATTCCCTTCATTGTATATTTTGAAATAAAAATTGCTTTAATTGATGTAATGAATTGGGTCCTCGACTGACAAGGTATACCAATATTTGTTAGTTGAAGTACTTTAGAATACTGAAGAAATGTCAAATTGATGAATATAATTTTAGATCTAAATCTATGGCTCAGCTGATAGCAGTGAATAATAACTCGTTATTCATTAGTTATCGATGGATATTATTATGGCCGAGAAAACAGACGTATACTAGGTGGATACAAAAATAGTGGTGGATGAACTATTTTATCAAAATACTTCATATGCAGAGATGCTGAAACTCAATCGATAGGTATTAAGCAGATCCATTTTTCAACAATGGAGCCTTATCTGGCCATAATGGCCATATCAGAGCATGCTTAACGGGATGCAGTTAAGGATGAGCAATTTAGGGTTGCGATATCATGAAAATAATTTCCAGGTTATCGTACATGTGCAAAGCCCTGGCTGAAGCGGGTTCAATTTTGGCCCGAGCTGGGAGCTTGCAGGATTCACCGCTTTCGCATTTAATCTGTGCTAAACATGACGTGGTCGGCCGTCTGCCTATTTAGATATACAAGTATCGTTTACTGTGCATCGTGCTGCTGTAAACTCGTTCGATAGGAGGAACAATAGGCCCTTTATGGGCTTAGCAGAAATGTTTTGGAAATTTGATTAATTTCCCGATTAGATTTCAGCGTTATCTTGTGGTACATAGTTCTTTGTTCAATTTTGGATTTCTATTTTCAGTACCTAATGAAGCAGATAATGGTTTCATTATATGGTTGTTTATGGTTGTAATGGATTTTTCATCATAAATAGGATTAACGCTATATTGTCAATTCGAAATTTTTTCATATTTTATTATTTATTTCCAGAACTATAACAAGTTAGCTCAAACGACAAGAGTAGAGCAAATTTGAAATCTATAAAAAATTTTTTGTTTTTTTTGGTGCAAGGGGAGAGAAAAAATAAATTGCAAAAAACATGACGTGGTCGGTTGTCTACCTATTTAGATATAAAAGTATCGTTTATCTGCTCTACACCGCTCTGCTGTTAACTTAGCAGAAATGTTTTGGAAATTTTATAAATTTCCCGATTAGATTTCAGCGTAATATTTGTGTTATATAGTTCTTTGTTCAATTTTGGATTTCTGTTCTCAGTACCTAACGAAGTTGAATAATGGTTTCATTATCTTGTTGTTTATGGTTGTACTGGTTTTTTCATCATAAATAGGATCAGCGTTATTGTATAATTAATCCGAAAATTGATTCTACATATAGGTATATTTTTTTTCTCATTGAATGACTATTGAGCAATATCGCATTAGTTACCATATGTCATAACACTCATATTTCCGAAGGGAAATATTAAACGTCAAGTCATATTTCACTAAAAATAGTATATTATGCAAATTTCCACCTAATACATCAGAAAAAAGTCGGTTGGAGCTTTTATCAAGAATTTCTTGATCTGCTCCCGGGACAACACTGCTGATTTTTTGGGAACGTATCTTTTATTTTTGTTCGTAACAATTACTTCCACTTCATAGAATAATTTCACATTCGTTTTTTCCTTCGAATGTAGCATGGAACTTAACATAGATAATTTTGGCCATAACGTGTTTGGTGAATATTTCTGCGACTGAAGATCGAATGAATTAATCATACATTGAAAATAACAAGAATCAGAGCAACATACCAAATCTTCAAAATATGCAAACAAAATATTTTCGCTGACACCGTCAACCACCGTTCCACTTCTGATAGCCTGCATACTCTTTACTATAGGCAGCTTTAGATTTGGCCGGAATCAAAAATTCACGTGCTTTCGCCGCTTGAGTTTCGACCTAGTTCGCACTATTTCAATAATTTTATTTCTGATAAGACGTCAAAATAAAACTGGTCAACCATGATTCCCACAAACACGGCCCATAGCAACGTTAAAAATCTAATCTAATATTAACGATATTTTTTCAATCAGAAAAAAACTATCGATTACAACACGAGAAATATGAATACATTTTCCACGGTTGTCTTTACATCTCTCGGGCTTCGCCCTCGGGATGTAACTAGGACAACCTCGGAAAATATACAATTCGTATTTCTTTAGTTGTAATAATACCTATATATTTCCATAACCATAACAAGTTCAAACGACAAGAGTAGAGCTAAGTGGATAAATAGTTATTTTCCTAACAAGTGCGGAAAGTGATATTTTCCCGCACGAAACTGCTGTTACCCAAACGACGCGAAGCGGAATTTGGGTAAGCCAATTTCTGGCTAGCAAATAAATAGAACCGTTTCTATTTCTCACCCCTGAAACTTGGGGATTTCGACTCTTTTCGTAGAAATGTCGAGTCGGGTTCAGTAACACAAAATTTTTCTGTCTAATTTGACACTTTGGTGTAACCTAATATATTTTTTTAATTGCTCAAATATAATAGTATATTATATTATAAGGATTAAAAGTGCATATTTTTTTTACGAGCAATATTTGCAGTAGCGAGGCGCAGCCGAGCGAATGCAAAATTGCCAGTTAAAATAGGCACTTTTAGTCCGAATAATATATACTATTTTTTCTCCAACCAAGTCAAAATTACAATAAAATTGGTTTTAGTCAAAAATATTTAATAATTTGGTTATAAATTTGAACACATACTAATGACAGTGATTGTCAACTAGACGTCAAATGCAATTACTTTTAATCCAAGGAGTAAAAGTAGCGTTTTTAATCCTAGGATTAAAAGTGTTGCTAAGTAACGAGTGACTTTTGCACCTGAAAATAGTGCAAAAATGTCAACATTTTTTTTATGGTTGGAGAAAAATAAGTTTATTACTCTTCATCTTTATTCAAAGATTAAATGAAGGGGCATAGTATAATAAACAAAAAAATTAAGCGGCATACTTTTTGTTACCCATATATGAATAACTTAGACTCATGGTTTTTATTGCCTGATTTTTAGTTCATCCAAGGTTTCACCTTCTATCTCCTGTAAAACCCTATTTTCGATTTTTTTCAGAATAACAGTTACAGTTGCAAAAATAGTTCTAAGTGAATTTTTCTTATTCAATTTCATCTTCTATTGTTTGCATCATTATATTTTCACATCAATACAGATACCATGGTATTCTTTCGAAGATATTCCAACAAAACACCAGCGTGAGGTAAAATATGAATTTCTTCAATATTTGCAAGTTTGAAATTGCATGGTGCAATAGCGCGACTCATTTGAGGGAAATTTTCTCAACAAATAGCCCTGAAAAAGGCTCGTATATAGACATGATAAAAGCATAGTGTAATAAGGGTATTGGAAAGATTCTGTGGGAAACAGAAAACTCCTTTTCACTAACTTACAGATTACCATTACGAGTCTGTGTAAAAATGTCTTCAAGTGAACAATTGAAGTAGAAACAGAGATCTATCGTACTTAAGACTCTCTCTTAGATAATGGAGTTTATTAGGGCTCTGGAACGAAATGTTTCTCAGTTTCTGAAACAACTCTGATGGGGGTCAATCCTCAAAGTATCAGTAAAATGTAATCACTCAAGAATCTCCAATTTAATAGGGATGTTGACTCATGTTATTAATTCATATAAATTGAGGTTTTCCTCCTAGAAGGAAATTTTTGCAATCCTAAAAAACCATTTTAGTGATCTTATTATTCTCGTTGAATTAAATGAAGCTGATTTAAATTATGTTATTTATTATCAACTATCACGTGACTGCGAACGCCAATCAGAGGTAATTGACGTCACTATCCGTATTGTCATTGCAAATTTGAATGTTCTGTCACAGCCGTCTATAGAGTACTTGAGACGGCTGTGGTTCTGTGCTCAGATCAACAAAATACATTCATAGGCCGGGTTCCACAAAACTCCAATCACCTTGATTATTGAAATGTCATCATTTCTCTCCCATTTTCAGTTCATTTTTGACATAAACCATCGACTGACTTCAATATAAACGATTTGATTGCCAAATCAAGCTTTGCGAAACCCACGGTTTTGTGACTTGAACCATAGTAAATATATTATATCTATGATTCGAACTCAAGAAGTTGAAAGTTGAAAGAGAACAGAATAGTTCGATTATTCGTTACAAGAACGATAATCTACAGTTTTCTTTATAATGGAGATAGGATTTATCAAGGGTAATAGAAGAAACTTAACGAAGATTGATTCCCTGATGGTCGCAAGTTTCTTTGCTGAAAACAAAGATTTTTTTTGCAGTGGAGCTTAAAAACGTGAAATTGTCTCTGTAAGTAGCAAACTTTTAACTCATATTTATTATTACAAATAAAAGAAACACCTCATTCAGCTTTTATAGACCGACATATTCATTTTGAAGGCTTAGATTGAACTTTTCCACAAGGAATAAGGCAAAATCAGTTCGCTTTGACAGAAGTCGAAGTTTGTTTCTTACGGATATTGACGTAATCATCATAACGTGACAAAATTGAGCATTTCCGCGGGAATTTTGAATTGTCTTTTCATTGGCAATTACTATATTTTCCAGAAAAAAGTAATTTTTTCGTGTTTGTATAGGGTTTATCTTTAAAATAAAATGAATTCCAAAAAGTTGTCAACATCCCTATTCACATACATAATTGTGAAAACCTCCAACTTTCTCCAAACACTGAAATCAGGAATTAATGGAACGCAACCCAATATATCTGTCCAAAGTAAATCATTTCAGAGTCATTAAACGATAATTATATTGGCCTCCCAAGAAATACAGTCTGGAGAATACGCCGAAACTTCGAACAGTTAATATTCATATCAGAAACGAATGCATTCCGGTAACCGCAGTAGAAAACGATTCCGATAATCGGGTGGAATTGTCCCCAGCGCAAACTTTCATACATTTAACAGATCAAACATGATGAAGAAGTCGGTTCTGCCAAAGTTCGAGGAAAGGCGCTGAGAGAAATGGGCCGAAAAGACGATTCGAATGAGTTTTCCTCGAATTTATGGCTCCTCAAATGGAATGAATCTTTGAATATTATGGTGGTCGTTAGATGAATGTTTTATTCGAGTCGATTCGTTTTCGGATTGGGATCTTGTGGACATAATGGTGGTTCGACAAAAAAGAGGTCTTTTCCGGAGATAAGTAGCGTCAACCTATGATAATTATTCTTTGAAATTGATAATAAGAAAAATAATACAAGTATAGAGATATTTGCGAAAAATGTGAAGGCTAATTCCTAGTCAAACGATAGGCTTGGTCTTTCATATCATCCTTTTTTTCGGCATCCCTGCTTAGTTGAAGCCTCCTCAAGATGGCGCCTGAAAATCAGTTTTAAATTTTTTTCTTGACAACCAAAAAACTGACAATGGTATCGAGTAGATACTTCATGCGGGTAAAAAGACATTTATTCGGTGCCAAAAACTTTTCGATATAACTTAATATAGCTATGTATATCTACAATACCTATAGTAATTGATTGACTCTATAGCTTATATGAACTGAACTTTACTTTAATTTTATCTATACAACTTTTTCGTCCTGCCTATTCATTGTAATTTCATCTATACAACTTTTTCTCTTCACTTCTTTATATTCATTTCATTTACATAACAATGATTTTGAATCCCCTGACATCGTGTAGACCAACATTCATTAAAAACAAGATTATGACGGTGACATGCCTGTACATATACAAATGTCTAGTATACAGGGTGTTCCTAAATTGAACGTACAAAGGAAAAGGGGGGATTCCTTAAGTGAGTTCAAGAAAAAAAAGTTCCATAAACGTGGGGTCGCAAACGTTTCGTTTTCGAGATACAGGGTGTTAAAGTTTTAATCAAAAACATGTGTTGATTATACGAGTTTATCGAATCTTTATGAATCATCGCTACAGATGAGGAAAATTTCCATAAAAACTTACACTGAATTCATTCACCACAGCTTACAGTAGCCTTTCCATCATAATTTGGATTTTCACGAGGATTTCGAGAGAATCGTTCAAAATTTTTTTTCTCGAAATCGTTGGTAGATACGACAAAACTACGAGAGACCGAAAAGTTTAGTATAAGAACAGAGCTTCTTTTTACATTTTTTCAAATTAACAGTTGCTCACCAAAAAAAAGTTCTGCAGAAGAACAGGTGGCAGTGTTCCAGAAAAAATATCACCCTGTAGATCTTCTATCGAAATTGCCATGTCACGTGGCGAGAACTCTCCAATGTAATATTTATGCCAAATTTAAGTTGAATATCTTCTGAAGTGTAGATACTATGAGAAAAAAACTTGAAAAAAATTCAAACTTCAACACTCTGTATCTCGAAAACGAAACGTTTGCGACATCATGTTTATGGGTTTTTTTTCTTAAACTCACTTAAGGAATCTCCCCTTTTCGTTTGTACATTCAATTTAGGAACACCCTGTATAAAAGAGAATATTAACGATATTCCCAAGCTTTCTGGTGATTTCAAATACAAAACAAGAAATGTTACAACATTGTTTATTCCTCAGCACAGAACATCTAAGTATGAATCCTCTCCACATTTCCAAGGTATTAGAATGTTCAACCATTTACCTGTTGCAATGAGGCTGCTTGGTTTTTCTGTGTTCAGGTCTAGGTTAAGATCTCTGTTAGTGGATAAGGCGTATTATAGTGTTGCGGAATTTTTCAGTGATACCAATTTTGTATAAATTTGTCATTAATTTAAATTTAATTATTTTTTTTCTCTTTCTCTGTATACTGACTTGTCTTATACACCACTGTGTGTCTAAATGGATCAATAAACATTATTATTATTATTATTAATATATTCATACTCAATTTACATTTGTTGTGTTTATACAACAATTTTAATTTGAACATTCTTGTTTTTGTTGTTTTCACGCTTATGTTGGTTGGAGTTCAACCGTTCTGTTGTTAAATTTTTCGATCCTTGTTGTTTCGTTTCTTGTCTGTGATGATGAAGCGTCTTGCTTTTTGTGGTTACCATCAGTAGGTTCAGTCCTCTGGATTATTGCACCGTCGGGTTTCTCTGTAGCACCGACATCTTCTTACGTTATTGTTCTTGGTCATTTATATTATATGCTTTATTAACTGAACGAAATTTTGTGTAACGTAGTAACTTTATCTCATTTGTGTAAATTGTCATTTATTGTATTTGCGATAATTTTATATGTAATTTTATTGTCTAAACAAGGGTTCAATCACTTAACGACCTTGTTTGTTCAATTATGTTCAGATTTCAAACGTGATTACTTTTGTAAAGATTTCTTGAATGAACTTTTTATTATTATACGAATATAGTGTGAAATTTCAAAAATCTTTGATATCATACTTCAATTTTCAATGGGTAGTAGTTAATCGAAACGACCACGGATATTCCAGAGTCCAGCATGTCTGTAAACATCCAACAAATCTATTTGAAAGCTTATTCAATCCAATTAAATGATTAAATTTATTCACAGGATACAGGGTTTTCAACATCGAGTGAAATGTTTCTGCTGGAATTTTCCAATGGAAACTGAAGAACGTGTTCTATTTCAGTTAAAATTCAGGTGGTCATGGAATTCCATCTACAAAAGTATATAGACATCGCATGGTTAACATACAATTCACAACAGTGATATTGGATTTGTATATATCGACATAATGAAATACCTACGTGCCATCAATTCCCAGACTTCCCAAATACCAACCATTATACCCCTCAACCAGAATACCGGTGTGAAGTTAGCAGCCACTTTCTTCGGATTGAGCGGCCGTTTCACCAGTGGCGTCGGGTGAAATATAATGTATCATAACTTTTGACTGGAATGAAGTAGCGATCTGAAATTTCTAGAATATTTTTCTGAAATGATTTCCAATATTATACTATGAAATCAGATTTTTCACCCACCCGGAAATGTGAAAAAAAGCCCTGGAAAAAAAAGGAAAATTATGATCAATCAAAAATAACCGAAGAAAATGGCCTCTACCGATGAAACTCACAGTATACGTTTATTATGACCTAAGGAACAAGTGTTATCAACCTCATCTCCTTCGGAAGGGGCCGAGGGGTGAAAATCGACGCCGCCTCCATAAAACCTATTATTATCCTGAACACATCGAAGAAAATGACCTCTACCAATGAAACTCACAGGATACGTTCTCTGTCATTTAAGGAACAAGTGTTATAAATTTCATCCTCTTCGGATGGGGCCGAGGGGTGGAAATCGACTCCGCCGCCCCCATATCTCACACTTATAGAAAAACACCGAAGAAAATGGCCTCTACCGATGAAACTCACAGGATACGTTCTTAATGATCTAATAAACACGTGCTATCAATTTCATCTCCTTCGGATGGGGCCGAGGGGTGGTAATCGACTCCGCCGCCTCCATGTCTCGCACTTATCATAGAAAAACACCGAAGAAAATGGCCTCTACCGATGAAACTCACAGGATACGTTTATTATGACCTAAGGAACAAGTGTTATCAATTTCATCTTCTTCGGATGGGGCCGAGAGGTGGAAATCGACTCCGCCGCCTCCATATCTCACACTTATAGGAAAACACCGAAGAAAATGGCCTCTACCGATGAAACTCGCAGGATACGTTTATTATGACCTAAGGAACAAGTGTTATCAATTTCATCTTCTTCGGATGGGGCCGAGGGGTGGAAATCGACTCCGCCGCCTCCATATCTCACACTTATAGAAAAACACCGAAGAAAATGGCCTCTACCGATGAAAATCACAGGATACGTTCTTTGTCATTTAAGGAACAAGTGTTATAAATTTCATCCTCTTCGGATGGGGCCGAGGGGTGGTAATCGACTCCGCCGCCTCCATGTCTCGCACTTATCATAGAAAAACACCGAAGAAAATGGCCTCTACCAATGAAACTCACAGGATACGTTCTTTGTCATTTAAGGAACAAGTGTTATAAATTTCATCCTCTTCGGATGGGGCCGAGGGGTGGAAATCGACTCCGCCGCCTCCATATCTCACACTTATAGAAAAACACCGAAGAAAATGGCCTCTACCGATGAAACTCACAGAATACGTTTATTATGACCTAAGGAACAAGTGTTTTCCATTTTATTTTCTTCGGATGGGGCCGAGAGGTGGAAATCGACTCCGCCGCCTCCATATCTCACACTTATAGGAAAACACCGAAGAAAATGGCCTCTACCGATGAAAATCGCAGGATACGTTTATTATGACCTAAGGAACAAGTGTTATCAATTTCATCTTCTTCGGATGGGGCCGAGGGGTGGAAATCGACTCCGCCGCCTCCATATCTCACACTTATAGAAAAAACCGAAGAAAATGGCCTCTACCGATAAAACTCACAGAATACGTTTATTATGACCTAAGGAACAAGTGTTATCAATTTCATCTTCTTCGGATGGGGCCGAGGGGTGGAAATCGACTCCGCCGCCTCCATATCTCACACTTATAGAAAAACACCGAAGAAAATGGCCTCTACCGATGAAACTCACAGAATACGTTTATTATGACCTAAGGAACAAGTGTTATCCATTTCATTTTCTTTGGATGGGGCCGAGAGGTGGAAATCGACTCCGCCGCCTCCATATCTCACACTTATAGGAAAACACCGAAGAAAATGGCCTCTACCGATGAAACTCGCAGGATACGTTTATTATGACCTAAGGAACAAGTGTTATCAATTTCATCTCCTTCGGATGGGGCCGAGGGGTGGAAATCGACTCCGCCGCCTCCATATCTCACACTTATAGAAAAACACCGAAGAAAATGGCCTCTACCGATGAAACTCACAGGATACGTTCTTAATGATCTAATAAACACGTGCTATCAATTTCATCTCCTTCGGATGGGGCCGAGGGGTGGTAATCGACTCCGCCGCCCCCATATCTCACACTTATAGAAAAACACCGAAGAAAATGGCCTCTACCGATGAAACTCACAGGATACGTTCTTAATGATCTAATAAACACGTGCTATCAATTTCATCTCCTTAGGATGGGGCCGAGGGGTGGTAATCGACTCCGCCGCCTCCATGTCTCGCACTTATCATAGAAAAACACCGAAGAAAATGGCCTCTACCGATGAAACTCGCAGGATACGTTTATTATGACCTAAGGAACAAGTGTTATCAATTTCATCTCCTTCGGATGGGGCCGAGGGGTGGAAATCGACTCCGCCGCCTCCATATCTCACACTTATAGAAAAACACCGAAGAAAATGGCCTCTACCGATGAAACTCACAGGATACGTTCTTAATGATCTAATAAACACGTGCTTCCAATTTCATCTCCTTCGGATGGGGCCGAGGGGTGGTAATCGACTCCGCCGCCTCCATGTCTCGCACTTATCATAGAAAAACACCGAAGAAAATGGCCTCTACCGATGAAACTCACAGGATACGTTTATTATGACCTAAGGAACAAGTGTTATCAATTTCATCTTCTTCGGATGGGGCCGAGAGGTGGAAATCGACTCCGCCGCCTCCATATCTCACACTTATAGGAAAACACCGAAGAAAATGGCCTCTACCGATGAAACTCACAGAATACGTTTATTATGACCTAAGGAACAAGTGTTTTCCATTTATTTTCTTCGGATGGGGCCGAGAGGTGGAAATCGACTCCGCCGCCTCCATATCTCACACTTATAGGAAAACACCGAAGAAAATGGCCTCTACCGATGAAAATCGCAGGATACGTTTATTATGACCTAAGGAACAAGTGTTATCAATTTCATCTTCTTCGGATGGGGCCGAGGGGTGGAAATCGACTCCGCCGCCTCCATATCTCACACTTATAGAAAAACACCGAAGAAAATGGCCTCTACCGATAAAACTCACAGAATACGTTTATTATGACCTAAGGAACAAGTGTTATCAATTTCATCTTCTTCGGATGGGGCCGAGGGGTGGAAATCGACTCCGCCGCCTCCATATCTCACACTTATAGAAAAACACCGAAGAAAATGGCCTCTACCGATGAAACTCACAGAATACGTTTATTATGACCTAAGGAACAAGTGTTATCAATTTCATCTTCTTCGGATGGGGCCGAGGGGTGGAAATCGACTCCGCCGCCTCCATATCTCACACTTATAGAAAAACACCGAAGAAAATGGCCTCTACCGATGAAACTCACAGGATACGTTCCTTATGACCTAAGGAACAAGTGTTATAAATGTCATCTTCTTCGGATGGGGCGGAGGGGTGGAAATCGACTCCGCCGCCTCCACATCTCATACTTATAGAAAAACACCGATGAAAATGGCCTCTACTGATGAAACTCACAGGATACGTTTATTATGACCTAAGGAACAAGTGTTATCAATCTCATCTCCTTCGGAAGGGGCCGAGGGGTGAAAATCGACGCCGCCTTCATGTCTCCCATTTATTTCAGAAAAAAGTCGAAAAAAACGGCCTTTACAAATGAAACCCATAGGAATTCGTTTTGTGTGATCTAAGGATGGTTATGTACGGGTTTAAAAAAACAAAAAAATTCCAATCATGTATGATATATTACGTGCGTACAATGATACTTAAGCAATAGTTATTTGTTGAGTTACATGAAATAATAATACAATACAAAATACAAAAAGAAGGTAATCTTTATCGTAAATTCATGAAATCAAGATTCGAAAAAGTAAGTTCTTTCAATACATAATTTAAAGAATAGCGTGTTGAGGTTTTTTCATAAAAAACGTTTCTCTCCAATTTTGTGGTGATTTCTATGAATATTTGCAGACAGTTCAAACATACTTCTCAGAGAATTTCAACCGAAAAATGAAATGTTAGTTAGATAACACTTGTTCCTTAGGTCATAATAAACGTATTCTGTGAGTTTCATCGGTAGAGGCCATTTTCTTCGGTGTTTTCCTATAAGTGTGAGATATGGAGGCGGCGGAGTCGATTTCCACCTCTCGGCCCCATCCGAAGAAGATGAAATTGATAACACTTGTTCCTTAGGTCATAATAAACGTATCCTGTGAGTTTCATCGGTAGAGGCCATTTTCTTCGGTGTTTTTCTATGATAAGTGCGAGACATGGAGGCGGCGGAGTCGATTACCACCCCTCGGCCCCATCCGAAGGAGATGAAATTGATAGCACGTGTTTATTAGATCATTAAGAACGTATCCTGTGAGTTTCATCGGTAGAGGCCATTTTCTTCGGTGTTTTTCTATAGGTGTGAGATATGGGGGCGGCGGAGTCGATTTCCACCCCTCGGCCCATCCGAAGGAGATGAAATTGATAACACTTGTTCCTTAGGTCATAATAAACGTATTCTGTGAGTTTCATCGGTAGAGGCCATTTTCTTCGGTGTTTTCCTATAAGTGTGAGATATGGAGGCGGCGGAGTCGATTTCCACCTCTCGGCCCCATCCGAAGAAGATGAAATTGATAACACTTGTTCCTTAGGTCATAATAAACGTATCCTGTGAGTTTCATCGGTAGAGGCCATTTTCTTCGGTGTTTTTCTATAAGTGTGAGATATGGAGGCGGCGGAGTCGATTTCCACCCCTCGGCCCCATCCGAAGGAGATGAAATTGATAACACTTGTTCCTTAGGTCATAATAAACGTATCCTGCGAGTTTCATCGGTAGAGGCCATTTTCTTCGGTGTTTTTCTATAAGTGTGAGATATGGAGGCGGCGGAGTCGATTTCCACCCCTCGGCCCCATCCGAAGAAGATGAAATTGATAACACTTGTTCCTTAGGTCATAATAAACGTATCCTGTGAGTTTCATCGGTAGAGGCCATTTTCTTCGGTGTTTTTCTATAAGTGTGAGATATGGAGGCGGCGGAGTCGATTTCCACCCCTCGGCCCCATCCGAAGAAGATGAAATTGATAACACTTGTTCCTTAGGTCATAATAAACGTATCCTGCGAGTTTCATCGGTAGAGGCCATTTTCTTCGGTGTTTTCCTATAAGTGTGAGATATGGAGGCGGCGGAGTCGATTTGCACCCCTCGGCCCCATCCGAAGAAGATGTAATTGATAACACTTGTTCCTTAGGTCATAATAAACGTATCCTGTGAGTTTCATCGGTAGAGGCCATTTTCTTCGGTGTTTTTCTATAAGTGTGAGATATGGAGGCGGCGGAGTCGATTTCCACCCCTCGGCCCCATCCGAAGAAGATGAAATTTATAACACTTGTTCCTTAGGTCATAATAAACGTATCCTGTGAGTTTCATCGGTAGAGGCCATTTTCTTCGGTGTTTTTCTATAATAAGTGCGAGACATGGAGGCGGCGGAGTCGATTACCACCCCTTGGCCCCATCCGAAGGAGATGAAATTGATAGCACGTGTTTATTAGATCATTAAGAACGTATCCTGTGAGTTTCATCGGTAGAGGCCATTTTCTTCGGTGTTTTTCTATAAGTGTGAGATATGGGGGCGGCGGAGTCGATTTCCACCCCTCGGCCCATCCGAAGGAGATGAAATTGATAACACTTGTTCCTTAGGTCATAATAAACGTATTCTGTGAGTTTCATCGGTAGAGGCCATTTTCTTCGGTGTTTTCCTATAAGTGTGAGATATGGAGGCGGCGGAGTCGATTTCCACCTCTCGGCCCCATCCGAAGAAGATGAAATTGATAACACTTGTTCCTTAGGTCATAATAAACGTATCCTGTGAGTTTCATCGGTAGAGGCCATTTTCTTCGGTGTTTTTCTATGATAAGTGCGAGACATGGAGGCGGCGGAGTCGATTACCACCCCTCGGCCCCATCCGAAGGAGATGAAATTGGAAGCACGTGTTTATTAGATCATTAAGAACGTATCCTGTGAGTTTCATCGGTAGAGGCCATTTTCTTCGGTGTTTTTCTATAAGTGTGAGATATGGAGGCGGCGGAGTCGATTTCCACCCCTCGGCCCCATCCGAAGGAGATGAAATTGATAACACTTGTTCCTTAGGTCATAATAAACGTATCCTGCGAGTTTCATCGGTAGAGGCCATTTTCTTCGGTGTTTTTCTATAAGTGTGAGATATGGAGGCGGCGGAGTCGATTTCCACCCCTCGGCCCCATCCGAAGAAGATGAAATTGATAACACTTGTTCCTTAGGTCATAATAAACGTATCCTGTGAGTTTCATCGGTAGAGGCCATTTTCTTCGGTGTTTTTCTATAAGTGTGAGATATGGAGGCGGCGGAGTCGATTTCCACCCCTCGGCCCCATCCGAAGAAGATGAAATTGATAACACTTGTTCCTTAGGTCATAATAAACGTATCCTGTGAGTTTCATCGGTAGAGGCCATTTTCTTCGGTGTTTTTCTATAAGTGTGAGATATGGAGGCGGCGGAGTCGATTTCCACCCCTCGGCCCCATCCGAAGAAGATGAAATTATAACACTTGTTCCTTAGGTCATAATAAACGTATCCTGTGAGTTTCATCGGTAGAGGCCATTTTCTTCGGTGTTTTTCTATAATAAGTGCGAGACATGGAGGCGGCGGAGTCGATTACCACCCCTTGGCCCCATCCGAAGGAGATGAAATTGATAGCACGTGTTTATTAGATCATTAAGAACGTATCCTGTGAGTTTCATCGGTAGAGGCCATTTTCTTCGGTGTTTTTCTATAAGTGTGAGATATGGAGGCGGCGGAGTCGATTTTCACCCCTCGGCCCCATCCGAAGAGGATGAAATTTATAACACTTGTTCCTTAAATGACAAAGAACGTATCCTGTGAGTTTCATTGGTAGAGGTCATTTTCTTCGATGTGTTCAGAATAATAATAGGTTCTATGGAGGCGGCGTCGATTTTCACCCCTCGGCCCCTTCCGAAGGAGATGAGGTTGATAATACTTGTTCCTTAGGTCATAATAAACGTATACTGTGAGTTTCATCGGTAGAGGCCATTTTCTTCGGTTATTTTTGATTGATCATAATTTTCCTTTTTTTTCCAGGGCTTTTTTTTTACAGTTCCGGGTGGGTGAAAAATCTGATTTTATAGTATAATATTGGAAATCATTTCAGAAAGATATTCTAGAAATTTCATATGGCTACTTCATTCCAGTCAAAAGTTATGATACATTATATTTCACCCGACGCCACTGGTAAAACGGCCGCTCAATCCGAAGAAAGTGGCTGCTAACTTCACACCGGTAACCAGACCCATTCATCCCTTAATACCAGTGATTCCCAACATTTTCAATCAGGAATTGTCCTCAGCAGAAACTAATCTGACCCTAGGGTGTAAATGTTTTTGTACTACCTTTCACTGCTGAGTTCAAAAAACATATACCTATATTTTCTTGGAAACAGAATATTCTTTTCTAATATAACATGTTGAACTGATGATGCGACCCTCTTGAAATTTTGCATGAACATTTAGTCTGGTCCATTCACGAAAGTTTGGATACATAGTAGGCGACGTAGGCGTTTGTTCATTTATCTGAAGTTGGCAGTATTTGCTGTCAGAACATAAAATACAGTAACCGTGGAATATGTCATGGCCAACCGACTGCTCAAACTTTAGTGAACGGACCATATATCAATCTTCATTCACAAATAAATTTCACTCGAATCGAATATCTTGTTATGAGAATATAACGTTTCTTACTTTCAATATTTCAATTGAATTTTCTATGCTTCTGTTGAAACTATGGCCACAAAATTTTGCATGAGGCTTATTATGAGCTTTATGAGGCCGCGAAATTTCATTCCGATTGGTTTAGTTTCGACTGAGATATTGAGGAACAAAAATTGTGAATGACCATATTTCATGGAATACCCTGTACGATTTGGCTGGTTAACGAACTCAACCGTGGCATTTGGGAATGGAACTCACCCTGAAAATCTCAAGTCTCTAGGAAAATTCTTTCGAATTTATCCTGCTCAGGGCCTGACCATTCTACGGACAGAATTGAATTTGACCACAGATTCGTCATCAGGGAGTCGAACCCTATATCGTTTGAGACCATTTTCGGCTCATAATTAGCAAATTACAGACATTAGGGCAAAACGCTATAGCACTCGTTTAAGTAAAACGAACGCTAAAAAACAAAGATTTTTCTCCTAATTATAAATACTTCAACTTCAATTCAAGAATATTTGTTCGATGTATTTAACGAAAGAGTTTCTCAAAGTACAATCAAAACGTAGACTTTTCCCTTGGACCTCGTCGCACGTATACAGTTGCATTAGATTAGCGGAATTCATAATGAACAACATCCCGAATTACTTTAGTCAAGAGAACTACTATTATTCGGTTGTCACAAGAACTCATTTGATCCTTTTAGGTCCTATCATATTTTTTTTATCTTCTTTATTTCATATCTTAAAAATATCTTACCTTAGAAATGAAATGACGTCAAAGCAAAAAACTTAAACAATATTGAGGTAGATTATTGCTGCTGAAATGAAGATTGTATGGTTCCAAACGAACCCGCATTGTCATAACCAACTTTTTGAAATTTCCTAAATGACAACTTCTCCTAATATTATCAGGCAGCTCATTATTATTAAATTTGGTACACATATAGTATGGACCCTTCTCTGTTTTAGTCAATCTATGTTGCGGGATCAAAAGATCTGAATTTACAGTAAAGTATCTACGCTCTCTGTTTATATGAAACATTTATCTATTATTGAAAATGAAAAGAAAACATTCATAAATGTACAAACCATACATAGTCAACAGGTTCATATGCCGAAATTTTCTCTTATAAGATTCTCTGTAGGTTAAATTACAAATACTTCTCAAAATTATCTTTGGACCACAAATACTGAATAAATCGTGATATTTCGACCGCAGAAAATGCGGTTCAAAAATCGATTCAAAATTAGCATGATAAATTATTTTCAAAATGTTTCCTTCGAATTGGTAAGACAAAATCTTTATTCCATAACCAACACTAGATAATTTAAAGCGGACCTTATCAAGGTGAATTTCCCAGTTGAGGAATTCATCAATATTTACTCCCAAGAACTTAATATCAGAAGAAAGGCAATTAGCTTCAAGCGAGATACTATTCAGAGTATTATTTTGGGCCTTTTATGGGCGAAATAGTACTAAGTTAGTTTTCGTCTCATTAATGACCAATCTGTATAATCTCAATATTGATAGTTTGCATTCGATTACTGAACGCGTTGCTTAAAGTGAAAAACCTTAAGCCTACGTCCGCATAGGCAGGAGGTTGCTTAACGCCTAGAGCCTAGCGAGTCATCTAACTGGATAAAATTTAATAAATAAATAAAAATATAATAAATATAGTAGCTTAGTAAAAGGAAGGTTTTGAAATGTACTCGATGTGTCGCACTACTCGCATGGAGAGCATCCTAGCAAGTATCCAGGATGCAAGCCGCTAGGCTCTAGGCGCTAAGAAAGCCTCCTGCCTATGCGGACTTAGCCTAAGAGATTCTACCAAATGTGTATCACAAAAAACGAAATGAAGTTGTCGGCCCCAGGATTGGGAACCTCTGATTCAATTGAATATCTGCTCCGACCCAGCAGCTCATAGGAAAACATCGAATTAATGGAAGGCAGGCACATAGGTATAGAGTCCTGCAGGAACAATGCGTGTCAACGGGATATTTCAAACCGAACACTTCCGGTCCAGTTGCGCCCAAACCGATACATAACTCATATTCAAACACGATTTCGTCATTACAATGCCCAGTCTGAACGTCGCGCCATGTTTTCATCGGTGCAACTGTATACGACAGTTTAAACTGTATGGCAATGGGACCATTTCAATTTGTTTAATTGATTTGACTCAAATTGATTGAACAATTCTGGGTGATATGTCGATTCCTCACAAACAAATTGGCCCAGTTTGCTTGATACGGTTTGTTTGCTACAGTTGTCATTTGTTTACTGAGTATTAGTTTATGATCTCTGGTTTCCCTGTTTGACCGGTTTCGGGCGATTTTTGAGCTCTCGTTTATTCAGTTAGGACAAAACATTTAGGTATAGAAAAGGAACTTAGAAAGCATATAGAACAATCTCCCCCCTTTCAACTTTGTTACTGAAGGAGATACAAAAAAATGTTTCATATAAAAGTTTCACGAAATCAACTGAGGTTTATTGGTATAAGTCGATAAACTGAAATATATACAGGGTGGCCAATATATTGATGGCAACTCCATTTTTTCAAATGTAACACCCTGTATATTTTTCTATATTTGGTTAGCTCTTTTTCCCCTGATTTCGAATATGTAACATATGTTGGTCTATCTTTCTTATTCTGAGCACCACAGAGTTTCAAATTTCAATAACCATCTGGCATAGCGTTTTGGAAGTTCGTGAATATTTAAGTGGCCGATTTAATCTTTGGATTGGTAATGGCGCACCCATTTTACGGCCACCAAATAGTCCCGATTTAACACTGTTGGACACGTTTTTATAGCCGTTTCTGAAGGATAAAATTTACTTCAGCAATAATGACAATCAATGAAAGCGACGAATAATTTAATGATATAAAATCAACCAATATTGAACCCATAATTCGGAACTAATCCCGTCAGCGCACAAAGAATAGTGATAATATTGTAATGATTAGAAACAAATTGTGAAGCTTTAATTTCTGACTTGAATCAGAGCCATAATAATGCTATCAAAAATAGTCTAAACAACTTGCGATAACTAAATGAACTATGTATGTGTATTGAATGAAGGTGGTCATTTTGAGCAATTTCTTTAGTTGATGTTATTCTTACCATACTACCATAGTTTATCATTTTTCATTGGTTAGGTAATTGTTAAGTATTCATTCTAAAATAAAACTTTTAAGTAGATTGTTTGGATATAAAGAATTTCGTAGGTATTTCACATATTTTATATTCGGTGTCATCATTTCAAAACTTTGAAACTCTGAAAATTGAAGAGACAGTGTCCCATTTGAAAAACTATAGTTGCATTCAATGTTGTTCACCCTGTATATCTTCCCATTGACGTTATTATAACTCCAAAAATGAGCATTTTCAGTAAACGCACTCTGCCACTTGTAAAATGATTACAGATCTTGGCAGGTAGTTCTTGAAATTCAAAACTCTGTGGTTCTCAGAATAAAAGAGATAGACCAACATATGTTACATATTCGAAATCAGGGGAAAAAGAGCTAACAAAACATTGAAAAATATACAGGGTGTTCCATTTGAAAAAATGTAGTTGCCATCAATATGTTGGCCACCCTGTATATATTTCAGTTTCTGGACTCATATCAAACAACTTCAGTTGATTTAGTGAAACTTTTATACGAAACTTTTTTTTGGATCTTCTTCAGTAACAAAGTTGAAGGGGGGGGGTCAAATTATAGTGAAAAACCCGGTACATACATACCTAAATAATGTGTCTACGAATACTATGAGCCAAAAAAGCCAATTTATCAAATTTTGCAGATAGGACCTTTGTTGTTAGCACGGCAGTATACTACGAGTGCTATATAGTTTTGCTCAAATTTATGCAATTTTTTAATTTTGAGCAGAAAATGGTCTAGAACGATAGGGTTAGACTGCCTGATGACGAATTCGTGATCAATAAATTAAATTCTGTCTGAGGGGTCGTCCGGCCGTTAGAACAATAACATTCGAAGGGATTGTCCCAGAGACTTGACATTTTTTTCAGGATAAAGTTGGATCCCAAATGCCTCGATTAAGTTTGTTAACCGGACAAATCGTACAGGGTGTTCCATAAAATACGACCATACAAAATTTTTGTTTCTCAATATCTCTGGCAAAACGAAACTAATCGTAATGAAATGTTAAGGCCAAATGCAAGATGCTAATAACAAGCTCCATGCAAAATTTTGTGGCCATAGTATGAACAGAACCATAGAAAATTTAATTGGAATATTGAAAAGAAGAATCTTTATATTTCCATAACAGAATATCCGATTCGAGTGCAATTTATTCTGTTGATGGAAACTAATATACTGAATGTTTGTACAACATTTCAAGAGCATTGAATCATCAAAACCATAGAATTAAAATTTGTTTCATTTATATTTCTTACATATTTCATCTTCTGAATAATTTCCAGAATATGATTCCGATTGTGCTGAGATTCTGCATTTATATAGTTGGTATCAATCGCAAGTCTCATAAAAAATTTCTAGATTATATAGTCTTATTGCTCCACCAATGAACGAGAGCTCAAAAGTTCACGTTCAGGGCTTTTCTTAAATTTTTTATAAAGGGTGAATCCTGTTGAACTGTACATACTTCACACAGAGATAGAGGACACTTTGCTGGTTTCAAAAAGACCCCACATGAAAGGTCTCAAACGATTCGTTTGAATTATACAGGGTGATTTCCAGTTTTGGGTCATATTTTCAAAAGGCTCTATTGGACGAACGAATAATCACAAATTCATCAAATTTGGTACGTAGGAGGACTGTATCAATCTCCATACAGCTGAGTTAACAGATTATCAGTTTCCAGGACCGGACTCTATTTTTCTGATATTATCGCAATTTATAAAGAAAATCACCCTGTAGATGAAAAATTCAATAAACCTCTCATGGCAGTTCAAACTACACTAAATACTCTTAAATAAAAAGTAATAAAATCACGTGGCACACCTACAGATTCAGAGAGAAAAAATTGAATATGGGTACTCGGAGATATTTTTTTTTTGTACGGCCTAATTCACAAAAAAAACATACCCAAATGTATCAAAAGTTGAATATTAATGGTTAAGATCTTCTACACATTCAAGTATTCCAATATTCAGTGACGGACTCCCATTGCAGATTGGGTTTTTCAATAGATGATAGGTCGAAAGATTCGCCCTGAATATGGAACACCCCAAAAAACTGTTACGGGAGACCGAACAACATTAAATTACCTACAAGAAATTTTCATGAAATCGCGAATATTATCAAGTTAATATTCGACTTTTCGTGCATTTCGGTATAGTTCTTCTACTTAACTTCAGCCGCCCAAAAAAATTATCTCTGAATACGATTATTCAATTTTTTTTCAATCTATTTGTGTCTCGCGATTTCATGAAAATTTCTTGTAGGTTATTTAATGTTGTTCGGTCTCCCGTAACAGTTTTTTGGGGTGTTACATATTCAGGGCGAATCTTTCGACCTATCATCTATTGAAAAACCCAATCTGAAATGGGAGTCCGTCCCTGAATATTGGAATACTTGAATGCGTAGAAGATCTTAACCATTAATATTCAACTTTTGATACAATTGGGTATGTTTTTTTTGTGAATTAGACCGTACAAAAAAAATTATCTCTGAGTACCCATATTCAATTTTTTTTTCTCTGAATCTGTAGGTGTGCCACGTGATTTTATTACTCTTTATTGAAGAGTATTTAGTTTAGTTTGAACTGCCATGACAGGTTTATTGACTTTTTCATCTACAGGGTGATTATCTTTATAAATTCCGATAATATCAGAAAAATAGAGTCCGGTCCTGGAAACTGATAATTTGTTAACTCAGCTGTATGGAGATTGATACAGTCCTCCTTACACCAAATTTGATGAATTTGTGATTATTCGTTCGTCCAATAGAGCCTTTTGAAAATATGACCCAAAACTGGAAATCACCCTGTATAAATGAAACGAATCGTTTGAGACCTTTCATGTGGGGTCTTTTTGAAACCAGCAAAGTGTCCTCTATCTCTGTGTGAAGTATGTACAGTTCAACAGGATTCACCCTGTATATCTTTTGAGTGTTCGTTCTCCTCAAACGAATGCTATATCCTTTTGCCTAAATGTCTGTAATTTTCGAATTTTGAGGCGGAAATGGTCTCAAACGATGGGGTTCGACTTCCTGCTGACTAATCCATGGTCAAATTCAATTCTGTTCATGGGGTCGTCAGGCCGTAAGCACAATAACTTTCGAAGGTATTGTCCTAGAGACTGGAGCTTTTGAGGGTGAGTTCGGTTCCTAAATGCCCTGGTGTTCGTTAAATAGCCAAATCGTACAGGGTGTTCCATAAAATATGTCCATTCAAAATTTTTGTTCCTCCATATCTCAGACAACAAAAAAAACCAATCGAAATGAAATTTTGCGGCCCCATGCAAGATACTCATAATAGGCTTCTTGCGGTCTTAGCGTTAACAGAACCATAGAAAATTCAATGGAAATATTAAAGAGAAGAAACGAACAATCTTTATATTTCCATAACAATATATCCGATCCGAGTGAAATTTATTTTGTTAATGAAGATTAATATACTATGTTGATGCGAAATTTAAAGGGGATCACATCATCTGAATCATAGGGTTTGATTTTTTTAATTATTGATTTTTCACATATATAATTTTTCGGAAATTTTCAAGAATATTATTTGGATCATGCTGAGATTTTGCATTCATATACTAAGCATGAATCTTCGGACCTATACCAAATTTCGAGCATTAATGCTGCCTAGAGAATACTGTGGTGTCCAAGTTAAACATGATTCATTCATCTATGGTGAACCTTATTTTATAACTTCAGGACTTACCATATGTGTCAAATGGTGCAAAACTTCACGAAGATAAAATTTTCGAAGAAATCAACATTTGGCTTTCGTGAAAATATTAATTACATAATATTACATCATGAAATAGCTCAACTCAAATTAATTGAAGGAGCATAACGAAACTTTCAACAGATTTTTCTTTAATTCATATTCAGTTATAATCAAATTCGAGTTTTGGGAACTGTTTGAACTCTATTATTCATTAGCAAACCTCATTCAGGTAGCGGAAGTATGATTTTATTGGCAATCTGAATCGCTTCATGTTTTCGACATAGCCTGAATTGTTTCTCAGAGTTGTAAACAAGGAAATAGTTTCAGAACTTTCCTAGCTTGTTCTCTGCATATTCCAAATTATTCGATTCCATCAGTTACATGATATCGCAACTTGAAGTAGGAAGTGAATATCGAGTCTTTTCTATTTTGATTTGCCGAACTTCTCATGTAGCCTGTTTCGTCTTTATTTCAATTTATGGTATCGTGAAAATTCCTTAGATTGATAATACAGGGTGTTTCATCATAAACTGGACAAACATGTATATACAATATTCGTGTAAAGGACATCAGGAGAATCATTTTTGCCTTATAGAATATATCCCGTTTTCGAAACATATAGTTAAACGTCATTTTTGAGCAAGATTCTTATGAGTGTGGTCAGTTATGCATTACACTTGAAGTAACGGTTTTTGGTCAAATCTGAGTATTTTTGGGTTTTCTATTCAGAAGGGTTGACGAACTCCAAAAAAATTACAAAATAGCGGAAAACCTGCAATGTTCCTATTTTTTTTTCAATTTTCAAATTGAATTTTATTTTCTGAATGAACACAATTTTTTTCCCAGCGATAAAAAAATTTCAAATATTAAAACAGAATTGTAAATTATCAAACGGTTTCGTTTCTACAGTCATTCAAATGTTTCGTTCAAACCTCTGAAATAATAAAAAAAAATTGTTTTGAGTTCTAGAGTCGATATAATTTTATTATTGGTATGTCCAAACTTTCTACAGAATTCATAAAAAAAATTCTGAGAAACTTAGTTGGGACTCGAACCGACGTAGGTATCAAATGGGGAAACGAGACTGTTCTAAGGATTATATTATTCGTTGCCAGCCAACGGTAGTTCGTACTTCATAGAGTTTTTGACTACTGGCTAAATTATATTCAGGGGTATTCAAATACCAATCAAACTCTATGACCTAAGAACTATCGTTATCTGGCTGCGAATATTAATATCCTTAAAACAGTCTCGTTTCGCTATTTACTACCCACGTTGGTTCGAGTCCGAACTAAGTTTCACTGAATTTTTTTTATAAATTCCTCTACAATGTTTGGATATACCAATAATTTGATTATTTTGACTCTAGAACTCAAATCAATTTTTTTTTATTATTTCAGGGGTCTGAATGAAACATTTGAATGACTGTAGTAACGAAACCGTTTGATACTTTACAATTATGTTTTCATATTCGTGATTGATAATTGAAAAAGTTCAAATGTGCAAAATTTCATCCATTCCGGGTGAAAATATTTTTATCGCAGTAGACATGTAAAAAATATTTTGTCCTAACAAATACATAGGTGTTGAGTCTAATGCGATGAAATGTGGTTTTTTCAATTCAATTCATGTTGAATACATGTACATGTTGTGTTAGAGTCGAAGATATCTCACCGTTTGATTAATCGATTCTGAATAACAATTACCTCTCCCAAAAATTAGAAGAATGGATAACATCGTTCATCAATCCCAATAGATCTGGCACCTTAATCTCGAGCTCACCATCCATCTAAACCTTGTGAAGGAGATCGACACCGCCTAAGGGATAAATGGCTGTCCTATTTTTCCACAAAGCAGAATACACGTTTCACTCTGAAGTTTTTGATTCTCCTGTAGTCCTCCTAGGTCCCAAGCTTTCTCAATCACCGCAGCAGCCCTCAGAAAAAGTGTCTCGGGGACAAGACACCGAGCAGACGTTGATTGATTGCCTAGTAATGACAGAATCCGACGGGAAAAGCAAAAACCATCGGAACGCTGCCTCTATAAAGAATTTCCCAGCTGAATTACATCCCCGTCTGGCACGGTTTTGTGATTTGAAATACGGTGTTCGATTGACAAGATGGCGTAATAAAAGAAAAATGACGGTGGCTCTTTATAATATCTCCGAAGGTTTCTGAGATTATAATGCCGTCTAGCGACGTTCTCGAAGCTTTGCTACCGGGATTTCTGATTGATTGTACTCAAAGGGAAGCCAGCCAGATTTTGTTCGGATATAAGGTGGATTGGTTGTTTTATTGGGTGATGACACTGTTGATTATTTTCCGTCTCCTTCGTAATATGGACACAGTTGAATGAATTATTGATGTGGAAGAATCAGTCATGTCCTGAAAGTTTCTGAATAGGATAATATCGATTGATGGACATTTGCAAACAAATAAACAGCTAGAGCTAGATACTTTGAAAAAAGTTCGAACTCATTTCATTTTATTAAGACATGCTTTTTTGGGTTTTTGTGAATATCTTTCAGCTGAATTGCATACCCGTCTGGCACGGTTTTCTGATTTGAAATACGGTGTTCGATTTATAAGATGGCGTAATAAAAGAAAGATGACGGTGGCTATTTAAAATACCTCGAAGGTTTCTGAGATTATAATGCCGTCTGGCGACGTTCTCGAAGCTTCGCTACCGGGATTTCTGATTGATTGTACTCAAAGGGAAGCCTGCATTTGTGATTTTGTTCGGATATAAGGTGGATTGGTTGTTTTATTAGGTGATGACACTGTTGAATTTTTTTGTCTGCTTCGTAATATGGACACAGTTGAATGAATTATTGATGTGGAAGAATCAGTCATGTCCTGAGAGTTTCTAAATTAGATAATCTCGATTGATGAACATTTGGAAACAAATAAACAGCTAGAGCTAGAAACTTTGGAAAAAGGTAAAACTCATTTCATTTTATTAATACATGCTTTCTTGGGTCTTTATGAATATCTACCAGCTGAATTGCATATCCGTCTGGAGCGGTTTTTTGATTTGAAATACGCTGTTCGATTGACAAGATGGCGTAATAATAGAAAAATTACGGTGGCTCTTTACAATATCTCCGAAGGTTTCTGAGATAATAATGCCGTCTGAAGATGTTCTCGAAGCTGCGCTACCGGGATTTCTGATTGATTATACTCAAAGGAAAGCCAGCGTTTATGATTTTGTTCGGATATAAGGTGGATTTCTTGTTTTATTAGGTGATGACACTGTTGAATTTTTTTTTCTCCTTCGTAATATGAACACAGTTGAATGAATTATTGATGTGGAAGAATCAGTAATCTCCTGAGAATTTCTAAATTGGATAATCTCGATTGATGAACATTTGGAAACAAATAAACCAGCTAGAGCTAGATACTTTGAAGAAAGTTAAAACTCATTTCATTCTATTAATACATGCTCTCTTGGGTTTTTGTGAATATCTTTCAGCTGAATTGCATACCCGTCTGGCACGATTTTCTGATTTGAAATACGGTGTTCGATTGACATGATGGCGTAATAAAAGAAAAATGACGGTGGCTCTTTACAATATCTCCGAAGGTTTCTGGGATAATAATGCCGTCGAAGATGTTCTCGAACCTGCGCTACCGGGATTTCTGATTGATTGTACTCAAAGGAAAGCCAGCGTTCATGATTTTGTTTGGATATAAGGTGGATTTCTTGTTTTATTAGGTGATGACACTGTTGAATTTTTTTTTGTCTCCTTCGTAATATGAACACAGTTGAATGAATTATTGATGTGGAAGAATCAGTAATCTCCTGAGAATTTCTAAATTGGATAATCTCGATTGATGAACATTTGGAAACAAATAAACAGCTAGAGCTAGATACTTTGAAGAAAGTTAAAACTCATTTCATTCTATTAATACATGCTCTCTTGGGTTTTTGTGAATATCTTTCAGCTGAATTGCATACCCGTCTGGCACGGTCTTCTGATTTGAAATACGGTGTTCGATTGACAAGATGGCGTAATAAAAGAAAAATGACGGTGGCTCTTTACATTATCTCCGAAGGTTTCTGGGATAATAATGCCGTCTGAAGACGTTCTCGAACCTGCGCTACCGGGATTTCTGATTGATTGTACTCAAAGGAAAGCCAGCGTTTATGATTTTGCTCGGATTTAAGGTAGATTTCTTGTTTTATTAGGTGATGACACTGTTGAATTTTTTTTTGTCTCCTTCGTAATATGAACACAGTTGAATGAATTATTGATGTGGAAGAATCAGTAATCTCCTGAGAATTTCTAAATTGGATAATCTCGATTGATGAACATTTGGAAACAAATAAACAGCTAGAGCTAGATACTTTGAAGAAAGTTAAAACTCATTTCATTCTATTAATACATGCTCTCTTGGGTTTTTGTGAATATCTTTCAGCTGAATTGCATACCCGTCTGGCACGATTTTCTGATTTGAAATACGGTGTTCGATTGACATGATGGCGTAATAAAAGAAAAATGACGGTGGCTCTTTACAATATCTCCGAAGGTTTCTGGGATAATAATGCCGTCTGAAGACGTTCTCGAACCTGCGCTACCGGGATTTCTGATTGATTGTACTCAAAGGAAAGCCAGTGTTTATGATTTTGTTCGGATTTAAGGTAGATTTCTTGTTTTATTAGGTGATGACACTGTTGAATTTTTTTTTGTCTCCTTCGTAATATGAACACAGTTGAATGAATTATTGATGTGGAAGAATCAGTAATCTCCTGAGAATTTCTAAATTGGATAATCTCGATCGATGAACATTTGGAAACAAATAAACAGCTAGAGCTAGATACTTTGAAGAAAGTTAAAACTCATTTCATTCTATTAATACATGCTCTCTTGGGTTTTTGTGAATATCTTTCAGCTGAATTGCATACCCGTCTGGCACGATTTTCTGATTTGAAATACGGTGTTCGATTGACATGATGGCGTAATAAAAGAAAAATGACGGTAGCTCTTTACAATATCTCCGAAGGTTTCTGAGATTATAATGCCGTCTGAAGACGTTCTCGAAGCTGCGCTACCGGGATTTCTGATTGATTGTACTCAAAGGGAAGCCAGCGTTTGCGATTTTGTTCGGATATAAGGTAGATTTCTTGTTTTATTAGGTGATGACACTGTTGAATTTTTTTTGTCTCCTTCGTAAGGTTAAACTCATTTCATTTTATTAATACATGGTTTCTTGGGTTTTTGTGAATATCTTTCAGCTGAATTGCATACCCGTCTGGCACGGTCTTCTGATTTGAAATACGGTGTTCGATTGACAAGATGGCGTAATAAAAGAAAAATGACGGTGGCTCTTTACAATATCTCCGATGGTTTCTGAGATAATAATGCCGTCTGAAGACGTTCTCGAACCTGCGCTACCGGGATTTCTGATTGATTGTACTCAAAGGAAAACCAGTGTTTATGATTTTGTTCGGATTTAAGGTAGATTTCTTGTTTTATTAGGTGATGACACTGTTGAATTTTTTTTGTCTCCTTCGTAATATGGACACAGTTGAATGAATTATTGATGTGGAAGAATCAGTAATGTCCTGAGAGTTTCCAAATTGGATATTTTTGATTGATGAACATTTGGTAACAAATAAACAGCTAGAGCTAGATACTTTGAAGAAAGTTAAAACTCATTTCATTTTATTAATACATGGTTTCTTGGGTTTTTGTGAATATCTTTCAGCTGAATTGCATACCCGTCTGGCACGATTTTGTGATTTGAAATACGGTGTTCGATTGACAAGATGGCGTAATAAAAGGAAAATGACGGTGGCTCTTTACAATATCTCCGAAGGTTTCTGAGATAATAATGCCGTCTGAAGATGTTCTCGAACCTGCGCTACCGGGATTTCTGATTGATTGTACTCAAAGGAAAGCCAGCGTTTATGATTTTGTTCGGATTTAAGGTAGATTTCTTGTTTTATTAGGTGATGACACTGTTGAATTTTTTTTGTCTCCTTCGTAATATAGACACAGTCAAATGAATTCTTGATGTAATAGAATCAGTAATGTGTTGAGAGTTTTTTGATTGGATGTGTTCAATTGATGAACATTTGGAAACAAATGAACACCTACAGCTAGTTACTTTGAAAACAATTTAAACTCATTCAATTTTATTCAAACATGCTTTTTTGGGTTTCTGTGAATATCTACCAGCTGAATTGCATACCCGTCTGGCACGGTTTTGTAATTTCAAATCCTACGATGTTCGATTGACAAGATGGCGTAATGAAAGAAATGTGACGGTAGCTTTTGACAATATCTCCGAAGGTTTTTGATATTATAATGAGTTGAATAACTTCTTGATGTAGTCGAATCAGTCTTTTTCTGGTTGTTTCCAAATTGTATACCTTGTATATCTCACTAACGAAAATTTGAAAATAAATAGTCAGTCCGAGTAAGATACTCGGAGAGAAATTGGACACTCCTCGATGGTATTATTTCTTGCTTTCTACTGTAAAGTACCCGAAAAGCTTGGAGAAGAAACAAAATATACCAAGTTGCATATGGTGGGGTTTCACTGATAGTCGCCCAATAATTAATTTTTGTTTTTTTTTCAGGAATGTGTTAATTGCTATGGTTCCGCAATTACGCACAAAATTGGTAATTTATTGCGTCCATTCATCTAAAGTCATTTGAATAAGAACTTCATGATTAATATTCAATTGTAAAATGTTTTAATTAGAGAAAACTCAGTTTGGATCATTTCATCTCACGTTGTTGTATCGTTAACATGTGATTATGGCAGATGATGAAAAAAAATGGATTTTATTCAAAAGCGAAATGAATAAGATTTTTTGTTGAGACTTACATAATAAATGATTCTTCGTCGATGAGACCAAGAGAAAAATAAGAAGTATGACAGATTGTGTTCACACTATCGCGATATGTATCTTCTCAAAACAGAAAAATTTCATGAATACAATTAAATGAATGGCTCACATGATATAAATATTTCACTTACCACGAACCGCAAACACAACAATTCATCGTTAAGATTTGCATGAAAATGACATGAATGAACAGAATAGAACCAATAGCAGTCAGAATATTCAAAGTTTAATTACAGTTTTCCTCACATGGAAACAAAAGCATCTGACTTTTCATAATGGTTTTTTCTATGTCTTTTCAATCTTAACAAAAGAATGAGGTTTTTAGGCAATTGGAGGTTGCTCGGATGTTTTCAAGCTTTTCAAGTAATATTATCCATTCTTTAGGCATTCATAAAACTCGGGATATCGAGTAACTCAGCTCCCACTCTGAAAGATATAAGAAAACAACGGAGTGAATGCAAATCAGAAAAGCTCTCTCGAATATCTGTTTTTAGGTTCGCACTTAAGTGAATGCAGATATGACGTATATCGAATTCGAATCCAATGGTATTTCCTTAATTCCACTTCACGCACAAGATGTATTCAGGAATAAGGTGATTCAATTCGGGAAACGTACGAATATTGAATCTCTATCAATCCATTTGTGGAATTGAAAAATACATGAGTTCTTGGATAATTTGAGTGAAATTTTTGGACGAAAGCTACTTAAGAGATTCTCTTGAACTACCTGGGGCTAATCTTTCTCTCAACTCGTGAATGATTCATATTAAAAACGTTTTAAAATATCAACATCTTTAACGGTTTCTGGCAAGTGTTTCATCTAATGTTGGCATTATCGTCTATCGCTTGTATTCATTCTGTACAACCTTCACAAACATTTTTTATGGATGAAACAATCACTGAAATGAAATTGAATCGCCTGAAAAATCTTTTCACGACATGGAAATTAAAACATCAGTTCGGCTTGATATAATAATTAGGTATCCATAATTAGAGCAATCAATATTAAAGCTGAATCTGAAGCGTGCCTTCTTCAAAATCGATAAAAAGTACGACAAAAATCTTTAACATTCGTTTAAAATGATTCTGAGAGATATGGAGTCGCACAAATATAGCTTTTAAGAAATTTGTTGGACGTTATCATATTCCTTATCATTATCAGATAAGAGTGGTATTGGGTTGAAATAACGCTTTAGGTACTTTTTTCCTATTGAAAATTTAATCTTTAGAAGCTGTTGTCATTTAATTTCAGATTTGTTCACACATAACCTCATGGCATTGAACCAGTGGAAAATCGATCATATTGAATGAATATTACTTTTTCAGTTCTTCAACAACTCGATGTTGAATAATCAAATTTATTTCAATCACCCACCTCCCTTTATTGAGTGTGCTTACGATGAACTGAATGAAGACTTAGAGGAGGTAGGGGTTATGTCTGCCTCCATACCTACACATATTTCAATCATCTTCACCTACTCAACGGAAAGGTACACATTAATTCTTCAGAATAAATTAATTCACAAAATAATATATAATTTCCTTATAGATTTCTATAATACTGCTGGAAAAAAGTTTCGAGTTTCTATTGTTGGGATAGATACATATTTAAGTTAAATTTCCTTTGAAATAGTTATAATGTACTGAATGAAACCTATTTTGCAATGATTGTCAGGTACAAACCATCTGATGATGTTATTGATAATTTAATTAAAGTACATCTAATACTGTTTAATAATATTCTAATATTTCTTCATGGATGAGCATGCTCACACAAATATTTTCTCCTAAATTTTAATGATTTCTTATAATTCGAATTTTTCTTGTACCTTCTGTACGTTTATTGCTCAAATAACTCTCAAAATGATACCCAATATTACATTTCAAATGAATGGTAAATTATGCAATTTCAGTTAAATGTTTAGGCATAACCTGAAATTATATTATTATCAATACCTACTATTTTCAACAACAGTTGCCTATGCTTAGGAAAATCAACATACATGAATGTATACGTGATATTCGAATACATGCGATTGGAATTAATAGAAGTTTTCCACCATTTAGAAACTTTTCTATATACCTTCATCAATGAAATATACTGATTCTTCATTTTTATGATGTGCAGTATGAATTAAACATTGAATCAAATCTATCGAATCTTTTCACGCACAATGTTTTATATTGAAATAATATAAATATGTAAGTATACCCATGAATTCAGAAAATTATATAGCTGTTTTTACCATCGAGGATTTTCATACAGTAAACCGAAACATCATTAGGTTATGAGCAAGGAGATGTCAGTGGGAACAATACCTACTTATATTCAACGCGGACAGACACATGTACACATATAATATACAGGGTGTTCCCTAAACATGCGGCAAAAATTCAGGGGATTGTTCCTTGGACTTTTCAAAATTTTTTTTTCCTTTGATGATTTTTGAAAAACCTCTTTGTTTCGAAGATACAGGGGAAACAAAATTTTAGATAATAACATTTTATTATGAAAAATTACATGAAAATTTAACTTAACCTACAAAAACTGTTGAAAATGACCATCTCTAGCCAAAAAAACGAATTCAAATGAAAACCGTGTTTAATCTGTATTCCTTTACCATTTGAACTTATCAATTTTAAGTCAAAAAACTGGCCGTTTTCAGTAATTGGAATGTTGTTAAACAAATTTAAAAATAAATTGTACCTACTAAGTAAACACAGTGCGGTACGCATTTTCATTCAAACTATTATTAATTTTAAAAATATGAAAAATGTTGTTCGCCCTGTATCTTCGAAACAAAGAGGTTTTTCAAAAATCATCAAAGGACTAAACATGCTTAAAATAGTCCAAGGAACAACCCCCTGAATTTTTGCCGCATGTTTAGGAAACACCCTGTATATTTGTTCCCTTAAATTCAGCATTGATACCTATACGAAATGAATAATAATAATAATTTTTTCCGTATTTCTTCTCCGTTTGACGTTAAAACGTAACACCGATATCCCTTCAAGCACGTAATGTATAAGATCAATTACCAACGTTAGAAAAAAATACTCTCAAAATTTTCCCCACGTAACACTTCCATAATCCGCACAGAAAGCGCTGCATTCAGCCGATCTCTCCCTTATCTAAGAACCACCCCACGATCTCGAACCTTCCCGACCTACCCTCGTAAATATAAATCCCGATGTCGGTTACAAGTGTGAACCGCGGGCCGTAAAAAAGAGTGTCTAAACGGGGTGGAATATCGGAGTGGAAATGAGTGGGAAGGGGGTGAAACACGGGTCGGCCGAAGAGGATCTTCTCGCAGACTGGAGAAACGATCCTCTCGAGGCCAGATAGGTGGCGTATAGCGTGTCTCCTTCGGGCCAATTCTGCTGGGAACGTGACGATTTGTGGAGTTAGCAGTGCCTAAGTAAGCTGGATGGTGCGAAGACTGCGGTTTGAAGTGTGAAACGTTGTCGATGGCGAAAATACGAGATACAACACAGTCAATGGAATTTATAAGGAGAACGAGAGAAATCTCTCGAGAAGAGACAGATATCGGAGGTGATATCAGCTCAGTTGATTGAACTTGGTTTTTGATGCATGGAATCCTCACTCAATTCGCTCTGATGTAGGAAAAGAACAGACTCGTTATTTTTAGATGAGATAATACTTCTTCATAGTAAAAATGAAGGACATACAACACAGTCAGTGAAATTTATTAGTAGAAAAATATCTTGGGAAGACAGAGATTTCGGGGTTAATATCAGCTCACTTGATTGAACTTGTTTTCTGATTCATGGAATTCTCTCTTCATTCGCTTTGATGTGCAAGGCCCACTTGCAGCAGTATGACTCAACTAAGTGTCTTAAGTTAAGTTAATGGTCGCTTTAACTTATCACAAGTTGCACAACTATCACTCAACAGAATCTTGAGTCCTTATGATCTTTTATCTAGTGATATTTCAGTTTTAATTTTGGTGCAAATTCGCCCTAGTTCACTAAGGCCTCTTCATTGGCTGGCCAGTTACCTAGTGATGATTATTTTCATCAGTTTCCAGTAAATCGTTGTAATTTCATAATAAGGATTTCCATATAGATTGTAATTTTATTTACAACACTTCTTTCTTTGAGTGTGTACCCATAAACCTATACGATATGTCTTATGCGAATTTGTAATTTTCAGATGGATGTCAATAACAATAGAAAACGTTGCATTGTACAAAAGGAATGTATGACGTATGACTGCTGTCAATTCCAGTAAATGCAAGACAGTCTGTCTTGTTAATCGAAACCTTTGGAAGAAAGACACCTCATCCAATTCTTTAAAATGTGAATATGTTCTATATTTCATTTCCTATGAGATGTACCTACTCAAAGTGTCCAAAAGAGTATTGAATATTTTCTTAAATCAAAATCAATCGATTTTTACTCCTGCAAATTTTTGACGAATAAAAATTCATTGGAATTAGGCTATACATTTTGTATTATGAAGAAACTAATTAAGAAGTAACTTCACACTCATGTTGATTGCACCACAGATTGATATCCAATTATATACACGTAAACAAGGTTATGGTATTGTTTAAGATCAAAATACATCCAGAAGATTGAGAATTAATTATTCATAGTTTACCTGCAACCAAGTGCATTTTTCACAGATATTAATTAAAATCTTCCTCTTAAAAACTCAGTTCAACGAATCCTTTTTCTACCAAAGACAGGAAACCTTGTCCTCCAACCGTCCTGAATAAGTTATCGCGATTTTCCCGACTTCACTTCTTTCGCGAGAATCTTTCCCAACTTGCGGTCCCCATTGAAACTTTAAAATCTGCGAAACCCGTAAATTCAAACGCTCTCCAGAAAACGGGGGAAAACATCAATTAATCAATCTCCGCGGACATCCTAGCGGAAGGGTTCAAAATGATTTACAACACCATTTCCTCAAACCGCGACCAAAATGTCCCCGAAGCAAGCGAGCATGAAAATAAAACAGCCACAACACCCGAAATAGCTCGATGTACAATAATACTATTATTCTTCGCGGCCTGTTTAACAAAGGTTATACAGCCGGCACTTCCAGAACGACATCATCACCATAAAGAATGTCTCTCTGAGGTGATGGAGCGCCGTAGCTTTTGTTTTTTTTCAACGGAATGATGAAAAGTGCCGTCGCTCCAAATTGCGTTAACTCACTAAGAAAACTTCCTTTTCATCCATCACCAGAAGACGTCGTCACATACGTTGGGCGAGCCACCATTCACTCGGTCGGTATGACAGAACGGTTTGTTTTATTTCTCCACGAGCTCAGGCTGCGACAAATACAGAGTCCCCTTTACAAATGGCTCCATAAATTTCCTAGATACAAGTTGCTGTTTTAATGTGACACTGCTGGGAGTCGAGACATTTGTATCGCTACCAGTTTCGTGTGTCGGAGACTGGAGGGCTTTCACCGACTAAAGCTTTGTTCTTCCGATGTTGACAGAATAAAGACACGCCTATTCGGGGATTATTCCTTGGAATCATTAGGTGGGATTGCTGTTCAAGAGAATAGGATGAAAGGGAAAGCATTTTATTAGAATATTCAGAATATATTTTGCGTAAATGATCCTTTGTTTTCGATAATAAAAATATACATGCCATGAATAAGGTGAGGATTGTAAATATTAAATGACATTGCATAACTCTAATTTCAGTTAGCAATCATTCTCCTATAAAAGGAACTCTGGAGCGGAACATCCTTCAAGATAAAAGTTATTTCGCCATTTTTTCATGAGATAAGATATCTTTTTACCTCTATCTCCATAACTGAATATGAAATATTAGGTCTAGGAACCATCAAAGGCGACAGTGTTTTAAAGAATATATCAACATATTGAATATTATCAGTACTCGATAGCCACCATTTGAGATACATTTAAGAATATTTCGAATAAAGTAGGGTTTTTTCAGAAAATATTTCTTTGAGATCGAGTAACATATTGAATCATTGACAACACACCCTGAAAATATACCAATAGGTCTTCGTCCTTCGTGGATAGTTGAGGTTTCGAATGGAGACTCAGATGCGATATGTGTTGTTTAAATGCAAAATAAATTCAGAAACACTGGAGTGGTCAAATGATAAACAGGGTGTCCTGTAATTAGACCGACAAACTTCTACACTGAGAGAAATATTCATTTATATCCAATAAATTTTATTTATACTTAACAAATAACTGTTTCAAATATGGACTAACTTACCTGTATTAATATTCAACATATCATTTCTTACAGTGCATTTCTTTAATGCTAACAAACGATTATTTTTCATTTAAAGAATATTATTTACTGGGTATACTTATATATTCTCCTAGTGAATAAATATTTCATAATATTCAAAAAACTTTTTGTAATTGTGATCATATATTTGTTATAACTAAAGCAGTAGTATCATTATTTTAAATAAGTCATTTTGTTATTTAACTCATTAATTTTTGATACCTAAAGTCCATTCTTTATATATAAAATTGACATTTTAAATGATGCCATATAATTGTTAACTGATTGCTATTTAATTATTGATTATTAAAATGCATATAATATGAAATAAATGACCAATAAATAAAAAAACAATTGCTCTCATATATTTATTCAAGAACTCAACATTATACACAATACATGTCTGGTATATAACAAAAAAATATTATTTATTCTGTTTTGTGAACATTTATTGCAAACAGGCCATTAGATAAAGTGTTAATAAAAAATGCATAAAACACCAGCTATCAGTATGGACAATAATATAATAAATAGTTACATATTATTTACCTTTCTGATTTATTTTCATTTTTGTCTTCTATTTGTTCATTCAAAATTTTGTAATTTTTTAAATGAAAAATAATTTCTTTCCAACTCGCGAAATTAATTCATTCAGTGCATCAGTCTTGCTCTCCAACAGTTCAGGCAATACTTTGAGAGTGACGCCATCATCTGAAAACACGTTTTTAACATCATCTTATTGATGAAGAATTATCTTTCAATCAAAAAACTTAGTTTTGAGTCAAGAAATTTCAGTGAATATCAAATAGTTTCTTTGTTATTAAGAAATATTTTAATAGTCAATATACTATTGAAGACGCTTTTCAGAACTTTCCAATATCGATAATAATATATTATTATTATCTAGTCCTATAGTAAACATGATTGTGAATCAAATCAAAATAGCTATATCCTAGAGGGACCGAGGTCTTCTGGAAATACTGAAGTCTAATGTACATAATCACAAACCTCTGAATCTCTCCACATATTCACCTATTTCCATTTCCATAAGTAAATTCTCCATCACTGTAAAAATACACTATTTGTTTCACCGAAACACGACGCTATAGATATTACATTAAAAGCGTTAATCTTTAATATCTTATATCTATAATGTAACACTTAGGTACTCAACATTGAAACAGTCAGTCGCAGATCGCCACGCCGAGAAATAAACCGCGAAATGAAACGCATGCGCCAAACCAAGCCACAGCACCACAACAGATTACAGAATAATCTGTGATCACCACTAGACACTTTTTTCTTGTATTAGTCAGGCGCCCTGGAGCCAGACTGTCAGATGACACAGTTGGCCGACGTCATGCGTCATGATGAACGAACTCATTCGAACCCACCCCACCACTGCCGAATTCGTTGATTATAAACTAATTTCGAATAACAATAAAGGAATATTGGAAAAAAAAATCAAATATTTTATGGTTTAAATAATAAATTTTCGAATATTTCCAAGGAAAATGTATTTTTCATTGTTAGAATGAATTTATTGACAATCAAATGAATATATTGACTACTAAGAAATTTGTTCTACTAGGTTAAACGTTGCTATAGAGAACCATTTTTTACATTTAGCCTGTGTGTTTTCGAAAGCTTTATTTACTGTGAAGAAACTTTCTTTTTAATAAACAAATCTGCCGCTAACAAATCAATATTATTCATTTTGGCTATTATTTCTCTCAGTGTAGTGGACATTAAAGATCATATTTTAGACAGATTCGACCCAAATCATATAATGCAAAATTGCTTCGTTAAGGACCTAGTGCCCTTTGAAGATGACGTCCTGTCCACACTTTTTGCCACATATTCGCAAAACGGAGTCACATAAATGGCTGAAAGTTTACACATTGGCTAATATCAAAAATACGCATCGATTAGATTGAGTGCATATCTTTCATGCCAAGCACAATCTATCATTTGGGAGGGCGAAGGGTATTTTTAGTTGAAACTTTTTTAACTTTCATTATTTCGCGAGATGCTCTTGTATAATAACATCGAGATGCAGCATTTCTGAGAAAAAAAATATATTTATCATTTAACTAAGAGAAAAAATTTCAAATCTATTTCTTTCAGAAATGGTGCGTCTGGGCGTTATTATACAAGAGCATCTTTTTTCAAGAAAAAACATCAGAGTTTATGAATATGATGTAAATCTCGCGAAATAATGAAAGTTAAAAGAGTTTCGACTAAAAATACCCTTCCAGAACCCCATGATCGATCCGGCCTGTTAATGATACCCGATTAATTTATAGTTAGCTTAGGAAACACGGAATTATATTGTTGTGCATTTCTGCCAGCTGGGCTTCCACCGACAAACCCACACTAACTATTACGAGAGCTACATTTTGCTCAGGATTGTCAACTGCTTCGCAAAGTTGATTATTTTTTAAGAGACTTCTCTCGTCCTTTGACGTCAAGACCACTCCCACAGGAAGAGTGGCATAATATGTGCTGGGTAAATTATGTCGCCGATCTACATATAACCTAGAGATTTCGAAGTTTTCCTAACTGATATTGTGCAAGTGATATCCACGAAACAGTAGCCTCAATTCATTCTTGACCACGAGAGGGCTTGTTTAGCCTTCTCTTTCGAATATGCGATCAGTCTCTTTCCTTGTCTTTAGCCTGAGGTTTAATCTTGTAAGAGTGTTTCTTTTTCTTTCCCAATCATCAATCTCCTTCCTAGATAGTATGTGTGATAAACAAAATGGCGAAGGAAGTGTTTGTTCCTCTTTTTGCGTCAGTCTTCTCATTTTTCTCACAATAAAATACTCAAACCAGACTTTGTTTTCTTCACTTCACCAGTATTGTGAGGAGTCAGTTTTGAGTTTGAAGTTGTTGGTTTTCCCAGAAGCACTGATTAAGTTTGCAGCAGTATTCGAAATAAAAATGTAAGGTTTGACTAGAATTACAAAAACAAAGTGGCTGTCAAAGGTTTCCAACTCTGCAGAATCCAATTAAAATTCCTTCAGATTCCAGCTGGCTCATTATAATCAATCAAACAGTAACGCTATTGCTCCTGTTCTACACCTGCATATCGCCAATCACCGTGACAGTCAACGACCGGGATAAGTCAATAGTTCATACGCAGAACGTAATGATGCGCTACCAGAATCCCATGATCGATCCGGCCTGTTAATGATACCCGATTAATTATAGTTAGCTTAGGCATCACGGAATGATATTGTTGTGCATTTCTGCCAGCTGGGCTTCCACCGACAAACCCACACTAACTATTACGAGAGCTACATTTTGCTCAGGATTGTCAACTGCTTCGCAAAGTTGATCATTTTTTAAGAGACTTCTCCCGTCCGCTGACGTCAAGAACACTCCCACTGAAAGAGTTTCTCTGGTATGCGCCAAAACATTGCGTAGGCATGATATGTACTGGGTGGTTTCTGTCGTCGATCCACGTATAAACTAGAGATATCGAAGTTTTCCTTACTAATCTCGTGCACGTGATATCCACGAAACAGTAGCCTTAATTCGTTCTTGACCACGATAGGGCTTGTTGAGCCTTCTCTTTCCAATATGCGATCAGTCTCTTTGCTTGTCTTTAGCCTAAGGTTTAATCTTATAATAGTGTTTCTCTTTCTTTCCCAATCATCAACCTTCTCCCTAGATAGTATGTGTGATGAACAAAATGAGAGCACTGATCCGGCGAAGGAAGTGTTTGTTCCTCTTTTTGCGTCAGCCTTCTCATTTTTCTCACGATAAAAATACTCAACCAGAATTTGTTTTCTGTACTTCGCCAGTATTGTAAGGGATTGCTTACAGCTCTTAATGGTCTGGCTTCCTTGTACTATCTAGACAGAAAGACTTGGGCGCATCTCTCTATGGTCAGAAAGTCAGTTTTGAGTTTGAAGTTGTTGGTTTTCCCAAAAGAACTGATTAAGTTTGCAGCAGTATTCGAAAGAAAAATGTAAGGTTTGACTAGAATTACAAAAACAAAGTGGCTGTCAAAGATTTCCAACTCTGCAGAATCCAATTAAAAATTCCTTCAGGTTCCAGCTGGCTCATTATAATCAATCAAAGTAACGTTATTGCTCCCGTTCTACACCTGCACATCCCCAATCACCGTGACAGTCAACGACCAGGATAAGTCAATAGTTCATACGCAGAACGTAATGATGCGCTACCAGAATCCCATGATCGATCCTGCCTGTTAATGATACCCGATTAATTATAGTTAGCTTAGGCATCACGGAATTATATTGTTGTGCGTTTCTGCCAGCTAGAGGGTTTGTTTCGACCGACGAACCCACACTAATTAGTTCATACCGGACGGACGGACATACCCTCGTCAGTTAAGGCTTAACGTGCGTTCATATGACGATTCGGGGAGATTCCTTTGCAGCGGAATATTGTACTGGTATATCTGGAATATTTTGAGTTGGACTGGGTTGTCATTTGTGTCAATCTTGCTGAGGAATGGAAGGGGTAGCTTAGGTGGATGAAGCCGGATTGCAATGTGTTTTATTAGAGATATGAAAATGGAAAATGATTGTTTTGTTTGTTAATGGATCACATTAGCTCGGTTCGAATAAGCGTTTTATATGGAAAATAAGGAAGATAATTCCGGGGATGGGGTTACATGTGGATAAAATTGATATATTCTACAAATAAGTCAAAACAGTTTCTTCTTTTCTTCTTGTCTGCAACTCTATTCAACCTCTGTGTTTCAAATGTAAATTGACAGTACCTGTTATTTTTTGTTGTTGTATGTAAAGCGATACATACCTTATAATTTCTTTTCAAATTCAATCCGATATTGTGATTTAAAATCCCAGATTGAGTATAGAAGAGATGATTACACAATATTTACTCTGCGTAGATGTGAAGAACTGACAAATTATCGCTTGGGGGAGTGGACTTAAGTCTAAAACCTTCCACCGTTAGAGACTAACCTCAAGATATTCAGCTATACCGCATAAAGAGAAGGCGAAACATTTTTCTTATGAAGAAGGGCCATTAAATTTGAATGTTTCACATTATCGTTTTTGACAAGGTGTTTATGTCTGTGTTTTTGCATATCTACTCAGTTTTTCTAAGCGGGGAACAAAGGAGGGACGGGTCCTATCTTCAAGTTATTTACAATGACGAGGCTAACACGGTAGCCATAAAGGGAGCACGATAGCCATTCACTGACCCAGTACCTTTGTGTGGTATAGGTGAATGCACCTATAAGAAAGAGCTTTCACACAAGGAAAAAACTGCGTAGGAGTCTTCTGGGAAATGGATCAAAAAGCTCCTTCGGAATTTCAAAACTGCGAGGTTCAGTAAGCAAGAGTTAATTACGCCTCCTCAATGGTTTCCAACATTACAGGATACGTATTAGCAAGCATTTGATGAGAATTGTGTGTAGGCAGAAAGAACTCCAGTTCACCTAACTACATAATGGTTGGGTTCAGCGGACACAACAGTCGTACAACCGTTGAGTGAATTTGCGCTGAAAGCATTCGATCAGTGAACGCAAGCTCAACTTCTTCACTGAGCGCCGAGCGGAACCCTTTTTTCAGAGCGACTCCAAAATACGCTCGCTGATCGCTCGCCCACTGATCAAAGTTGTCTGTTTGCAGTTGTCAGCTGTTTATGTGGAGTAAATTTGACATTTAGGTTATGTGAGCATACTTGACAAGTTTATATCGTTCAGAAACCTTCTTTCTGATCAGTCAACGCTCTGTGAGCGCTTAGTGATAAGATTTGCAACGGATGTTTTCGCTGAACGCAACCAATGCCTCGACGTTGCTAGCCTGCGCAAAGAATGTCTTAGATAGCGAAATTGCCAGAGAAACGTGAAAGTAGCTTCCTCGAAACCCTTTCAGTTACTGGAATTTATTGGGGCTCTATGAATAAGTGAGCAGTTGTGCAGTTAGGAAAACAGTTCTGATGAGGGCCAAATGGAACTGAAGGTCGCGATCGAGGTCACAGTGGAATGTTAACCCCCTTAAACATTTATCTATACTCATGTTTCGTTCCACTATTGATGAAAAATATGTTCGAATTGAATATGGACTGCTTGCTATGCTAACTTTCGATAACTATTTTTTGATAAAGAATTTGATTCATCTTCTAAAATAAAATCTTCTAAAATAAAAGATGTTCTAATGAAACCAACTATACTATAAGGTATTCAGTTCCATTCAGTTTACACCTTCGAGAATGGTCTGAATAAATTTCTTCCGTATGGCTTCCGGAGTTTCAGCATTTTATTTTGCTTTTGTATTTTTCATTATTTTTGGTATCTGGTCTCGACTTATGGGTTTCAAATCCAACTCTCATTCTTATTTCAAATGAACACATACATAAAAACTAGGAAATGTTGACTGACTTTCTTTCCTCTGTTCATAATTCTTTCTCCTAGCATCTCAACTTTTGTTTTGCTCCTACAGACGCAATTTCGGAGTATGTGGCTAAATCAGATGAGAGGAGGACAGAAGTATATTCTTTCAATGAGAAAGAAGCCTTTGGAATTAAATATTCCAGGATTTTCTTCAAATTGATGAACATTTTTATATTCCAAGAAAATTTTTCGATTGATACTCATACCAGAAATTTTCATTTTTAATATAAAACTTAGTTTGCCGGTACTAACAGTACTAACACTACTCATTATGAAGTCATTCAACATCAAAATGAGGTGATATGAGAAGGTCTATGCAACGAAACAAAAAAAACTGACGGCTTTGATGGAGAAAAAATGTCGGCAGCATCTTCTGTAAAAGCAACGAATCTTAAAAATGATTTCTCGCCTTCTCACCATCTTCAATAAATATTCCGAAGCATTAACGTCAACACCAACATGCCTCCGAATTCAATATGACGCTATTCATCTCAAATTATTCCTATATTTATTCAAGCGCCCCAGGAAATTCTTTTCGGTCACACTGTATCACACCATTCATAATCCCTTTTAGAGCATTAAATCATTATCAGCGTCACCTATAAATCTGACTGCAGACTAGCGTCATAGCAGCCGCGCCGCGCGCGTTTGAAGCGCGTGCAGCCTTCATATAGATCACATCTGGTGGCGCTTGGATGTCGATGTCAGGATTCTTGAATTTGTTAGTCGAGCATGAATGATAAATGACAGGATTCAGATGAATTCGTATTGGTTCCGGCAACGCGAAACTGTTGGAGCGGTAAACAGATATTTCTGCTTCTAAGTTATACAGGGTTATCCATTTTGCGGTTTCAAAAGTAAACGTAAATAAAACACATAAAAAATATTTTTTATCATGATATTTCTTTTTTATTATAAAGTTTGAACGTTGACATTTGTGTGGAACACTACATCATTTAAATGACAACCACCCGAAATGTTGCAAGCATCGATTCTTTTGAGGTAATTTTCGACCATCTTTTGACACATATTGGGCGGTATCTCACCCATAACTTGACGAATATTGGCTTTTAACTACTCAAGATTTAAAGTTTTATCTGCATAAACACGGTATTTCGCGTAGCCTCAAAAAAAAAGTCAAGCAGTGTCAAATCGCATGATCTTGGTGGCCAGTTGATATCGCCGTCCACCGCCGGTTGTTCAAGCACCCATTCGACGTATCCACGATGTTGATGTGAATGGTCGGCTGGCTTCAGTTGTTGTGTGAGCTGGATTTTATATGGGTGTAGGTGTAGATCTTAATGCAAAATACGCCATAATGTGCCGTAAGACAGTCCTAATTCCTGAGAATGACGAGGAATCGACAGATTCGGGTCTTCGGCAACACTTTCACTTACAGTAGCGATATTTTCAGTGGTACGAGCACAACGATGATGCACAGGGCTTACAATATCTGTAACCAATCCAGTCTCTTCAAATTTCTCCACAATTTTACCAATTGCTTGCGTAGTTGGACGATTATGTAAACCAAAATCTGCTCTTAAAGCACGATATGTGGCTGTGGCAGAATCGCCATTTTTGTATTAGGTTTTTACAATTTTCATGCGTTGTGCGATAGTCAAGCGATCCATTTTCATAAATGTCAGACTTTCAACTGAACAAAAAAAATTTTTTTTTAAAACTTCGTTTGACAGATATCGAATTCCAGCCCTATACTTCTGAAACCGCGAAATGGATAACCCGTTATATCACCTGATATCATCAGGTATATGGATTAATTTCGTTGCTGAATGCAAGTATAACAAGTTGTGTACAAGTATATGTACCTACCTCGTAAAGAATATTCAGGTGATGTTTTGGCGAAAAAAACCACTGCAAAAAAAATTTAAGAAAGCTCTGAGCAGGTGCTTCTGAGCGCTCGTCCATTGGTACAGCAATGAGCCTATAACCTCAAATTTTTGTGAAGGACTATAATAAGAATATATAAATGCAAATTCTCAGTACGATCAGAATAACATTCTGAAAATTATTCAAAAACTGAAATATGTACAAACTTTACAATTAAAAAAATTATTTTCTATGGTTCTGGTGATGCGATCCTCTTGAAATTTTGCATGAACATTCAGTATATCAATCTTCATACATAAAATGCATTTCACTCGAATCGGATATCTTATTATGGAAATAAGAAGTTTCTTTTTTCAATATTCCAATTGAATTTTCTTTGGTTCCGTTTACACTACAGCAACAAAATTTTGCAGGATGCATTTTATGAGCATCTTGCATGTGGCCGCTAAATTTCATTCGGCTGAAAAATCAAAAATTACAGACATTTGGGCAAACCGATAAAGACTCACACACTCCTTTCCGAACCGTGCCTTCATGTTGAGTGTCACTCAAACTGATTAGGCCGAAGGTTAATGATTGAGAAAACAGAGAGAAATTCCATTACGGGATTACACCCTGTCAAAGACAATCACAGAGAGTGAATACACCTTCAAAGGAAAAGAACCAACAAGCTCTGTCGTTATCAAAAAACGAGTTAAGAGCTTATTGGGCTTCTCACAGGTCACTGTTTCGTGGGATCCCAACTGCTTACGTGTTACTGTCCTCTTAGGAAACAACTGATGAGACTGAGTAGCCGTAAAAGATGAATGCAGAGTTTGTGGAGAAGAGGAGAACCATCTGGAACAGCCTGTGACAGAATATCTGGAGTTCGGTTCCCAACAGAGGGAGCTTCTAGGTAGGGGGGTTAAATTATAGACACTCCTTCAACTGAATCTTGAATTTTGACCAACACCGATTTCATTGTAAAAATTTTAAACCGCACAGCTTGCCAAAAAAGTAAAACATCAATAATTCTTATACGAAGAATTATTAAAAAAACAATTCAGTGTAAACTTTTTTTGAATTTAATATTTCTCACCGACGTTACTGTGAATTGAGTATCAATGCTTGATTGAAATCCTTTTTATTTTGCACAAGAGATTCATTTGACATAATGAAAATATCTGTTTCATGTTCCAGTAGAGTTGCGATATTATGCGCATTGCTTCTGAATACTTTGTGTTCGGTTGCCCATAAAAATTGCTCATTGTAGGCGCAAAGGTGCTCATAATATCTTCCACTCTGTCCAAAAATACAGCAGCTCTCAATGCTGAGTTTAAACGCCGTAAAGGATGCCCCAAGAATGAGAACTTATCCAAATTCAATAGTTACTACGTCTGAACACCTTCTTGCTCTGATAAGTGGTAAGATATGTCTGGGTAAAAAATGCATTGCTTCAGTATATTCTGACCGCGTTGCAACACCATGTACCATAGTAAACAATGTCAATACGCTGACGGGTGCGAAGCATAGGGAGTAAGAAATATCATATTCCAAAAAGCATAGGATGATTTGCTTTGAAACTATAAATCGAAGTGTGCAAAGATTTTTCTCAATAATTTCTCGAACAAGAATTGAAACATTATTGCGGTTATTTTCATAATTCTTCTAACAAGAATTATTGAAGAGTTCAGTTACTTTTTTGGCACGTTATTTATTTACTTCATCGACGACTTCACTCTAATCATATAAAATTTCAACCCATGTTGGAAAATACTAACAAATCCAAAAAGGAACATTAATGAAGTTTCAACCGACCAGGGCAAGTTAATAAGCTGCATGTTAGAACTTTGTTTCCTGACTGAATAATGTACTAAGCTCCGGTTCACCAATTACGTGTACTCGTACATAACTCACCCTGGAAATGCATATCTGCAGCATATCAGCTCCTTGTTTCAGCAACTAAGCAATTGCTAAATGGTCTGGGAACTGACGATGCTGTCGAAACATTCTCGGTTGAATGTTGATTACATAATATATGGGAAGGTCGTGATGGTATCAAGAGCTGTCGTTCATAATACTGTTTTCATGAATAACATCTCCTGTACACAATTCAAATTCTGAGTATTCTCGGTGCTTCGACAGAGACTAGACTATACATAACATTATTTTGACTTCATGATAAAAACAATAAATGAAAAAAATACTTTATAGAAAGATTATTGCTGCTATTTTCATAATTCTTCTAACAAGAATTATTGATGAGTCAAGTTACTTTTTTGGCAGGCTGTATATTTCCTTCATCGACGACTTCACTCTAATCATATAAAATTTCAACCCATGTTGGAAACTACTAACAAATCCAAAAAGGAACATTAATGAAGTTCCAACCGACCAGGGCAAGTTAATAAGCTGCATGTTCGAACTTTGTTTCCTGACTGAATAATGTACTAAGCTCCAGTTCACCAACTACGTGTACTCGTACATAACTCACCCTGGAAATGCATATCTGCATCAACTCAGCTCGTTGTTTCAGCAACTAAGCAATTGTTAAATGGTCTGGGAACTGACGATGCTGTCGAAACATTCTCGGTTGACTGTTGATTACATAATATATGGAAAGGTCGTGATGGTATCAGGAGCTGTCGTTTATAATACTGTTTTCATGAATAACATCTCCTGTACACAATTCGGCTTTTGAGCATTATCGGTGCTTCGACAGAGACTATACATTAAAAAATCTTCAATTTGATTATGAATTTTATAAATGAAAAAAATACTATTATATGGTCTTCATTCAAAGCAAGTTGAAACAAGCTTTGAAATATCAGTATCTTCTTGTTGAGCTAATTTTTATGTTCTTGAATGCGAACATTCGATAGACGTTTTGTTTCTCCAGCATAGACTCAATTCATCAAGATATTATGGTAAACCAAGAAATTATGTATAATTCACGATCAGAAGGCTCATTCTCTCACGTGTTCATCCGAAACTTGTTTTTCGCTTCTGGTGTTCAAAATGTCATTCATATGAATAAACTGGTTTTGAATATCAATTGAATGGACTGCGAATATTTTGATATATGCAAACTCAAGAGCTATTTGTCGAGCAAAATAGTATATTGTGCAACGAACGTATAATGATAGCTATTATCATGAGGTGCAGTTTAATCAGCCCAAATCACCTAGTGAATAACAGCCATTATGCGCGAGTAACAAAATATACTTTATCCACTAATTCTGAAAATATTTCTGAAGATTTTAATATTTTCCGACCGCGTCATGACCCTTCTATGACAAGCGTGGAAAAAGTCGAGTTGACACATTAGAAATTTTTGTAGAACTGGTCATTGAACGTTTCGTAATAATAAAAAATGCTTTAATTGATATAATAAAAGTAGATTTGGCCCTCGATTGACAAGGTATACCCATATTTGTTAGTTGATGTACTTTAGAATACTGAAGGAATACTAATTTAGGAAATATTATGTCAAAGGTGAATCTATGAAGCATCTGACAGCATTGATTTATAATATCAATATTCCCTTGTTATTAATGGGTATTATTAAGGCTGAGCACAGAGACGTACAATGGACGGATTTTGCAATAGTCGGGGATAAAAATTTGAATTATCAGTGAAGCATTAACTGAAAGAGAAATCAAAGATATTCTGAATTCCATATAGTAAAATGAAAAACTTCATGAAGGTATCTCATTTTTTCTTATCCATAGTCACATTGACTAGCCTTCATTGAGGAAAAATCAGTGAACTAGTATATCCATCATGAAGACCCAAATGAACACAAGTTGATCCATGACAGCAGTGATAAACATCTCAATATTCCCTCGTGATTAATAGGTATTATTATGGCCAAGCACAGAGACGTAAAGTGGACGGATTTTACAATAGTCGTGGATAAAATCGTTTATTCACCTCAATACAGAAAATTCAGAAATAATATTCAATCAATTCGATACAACCTTTGTATTGCAGGAAAAAAATCCAGCAGTGGTTAATTTTTTCAATAATAACATTTTGATTGATTTTGATACTATTCATTTTCCTCTCGAATATATTTTATAAAAGTATGAAATATTTTGATTCAAGTTACCCCTTCGTGTCAAATTTGAAAGCAATAAGTGTTGCACAATGAGAAAGAGCATCATTTTAAATGTCAATCGAATATTGAATATCGAAAATGTTCTGTGTGCCCCTAATTATTGTTTTTACATATATAGGCAAGCTTAAGAGCTATTTTTCGAGTAAAAGTTCGTTAATTCACTTCAATACCAAACATTCAGAAACAATATTCAATCAATTCGGTACAAGCACGAAAATGGTTTGTTCGCCCCTACCTAATTGATGTTTGAGAGCTGTTTTTTGAGCAAATATCGTTATGCACTTCAATAACAAAAAATTCAGAAATTATATCCAATCAATTCAGTACAAGCTCTGGATTGAGAGGAAAAAATGAAAAAATCAGTTCAAATATTACATTTTGATTGATTTTGAAACTATTCATATTCCTCTCGTTCCCATCATTTGATTGAATTTTAATTTCGATACAATAGTTCGATTCAATTTGCTCTTTCGAATCAATATTGATTGCAATTACTGTTATACAATGAAAAATATTTCATCATTCAGAATATCAATCGAATATTGAATATCGTAGTATTGAAAAATGTTGGAACTAATGAATAGACCCCGCAAAAATCGAAAATGTTTGCCCCCTAACTGATGTTTCGACATATGCAAACTCAATCAAATTTCACGTGTGATTGAACGAGAGCGTAAACATCAATTTTCCGATGAAAACGCTGGTGATATGAAGGCCGGGTTTGTGCCACATGAAGCCGGAAAAAAGGAAACCCAGCCAGAGAAATCCAGATGAAAGGGGGGTCATATGTGACATCCGTTAATATGAGGTGGACTTGAAAGAGATTGCAACACAAAGAACCCCGATAGCTGTAACCTCGTGGCCTAAAATTGCAGGGTCGGTGGTGCCGTGAGCATGGGCGTAGTGAAAATTTGTTTTGGCGAGGAATTTATGACTTGTATTCATTGTTTCGCAAATTTTGGTTTGAAAATTACAGTTATAAGTTAATGACAATATTATTCTTGGGATAAAATGCTTACTTCTTATGACTTACACAAAACTGCAATAAATTTGATACGAAAAGTTTGTTTTTCATTCCTTGCTTATTGCAAGAGGAGACAAAAGAGAAAACATTCAAATTTATCTAGTACTGAACTGAAGTCTAATTCAAAAGTCTGTATCACCGCCTCTTCTTTCATTCAACAATCTCCCCAGTACGCCTCGGCATCCCACGAATCTAGTCATCAATAATATTTTCAGGAATACGGTATCCTTGAAATTCTTCATATTAAAGGGCTTAACCCAATTCCGGAAAAGTTGATGGTGAGTTTCGGCAATTGGATACTCTCTGTAAGTAAAACCATTTGTACGTGCTCAATTGTACTTATGTCTGGCGAGTTTGATGGCCAGCTCAATCTACAATAATTGATATCGTTTTCTTGAAGAATGTTTTATTGCGCTTGTGTGCGTTGTGGTGGGACCTCATCATCCTGGTACATGATATTCATCGAGATATCATTGAGAAGAGACGCTATGACATACAATTGAGTAAGGAAAAATAGTACCACTGATGGGCGGGGCTAAGTCGGGGACCAAAATTGCTGAAAGTTCAGGGTTGAATTGAGTTGTCAGTTTTATCTGTTTACAAATTTCACGCAAAAAATACGACGTTGTTGGGTATTTAGGAATCTTCTTCAAATAAGGTCAATTGAAATCAAATAGACAATTTTTCTTCAGGCGATAATATACACATATAAAAAGATATCAGAATACCATGACAGACTAGCTTACATTTCGAATGCGGATCTGTTCTGTACTCATCCCTACCTGTGATATGTTTTCCCTCTAATTTTCTTCTTATCTGTCTCTTCTCTGCTTCAAGAAAGCCTTACAGTGCACGATGCCATTTTATTGTATATTATTAAGCAGAAAACATCATAATTCAACCACAAACAGGCGCAAGAATCACAATTTCTCCAGAAAATTCAGCGATTGTCAAATTTGACGTTAGGTGGTAGTAATATGGCGCATCTGATACAACGTTTATTTCAATGTGGCAACTCTATACTATCCTACCTCTATGATGATATTAGTCCCAGATTCGTTCAGCAAAGGAACAAATAATGATTCGAGCATGGTCTCTACTTCGAAGACTTCTTTCCAGCATTTTCCACGAAATATTCTCAATATTACAACACTAGTTAGTCGCTGTTGAACTTCCAAAATTTCTTTAATCTGCCGAACAAGAAACTTTTTTGCCAGTATGTTGTTTTGATTGAAGTGATAAGACAGTGAAGATTCCACATACAAAATTTCCAGTAGAATATGTAGATAAATTTAAAAAGAATCCTCGATTGTACGGTTCAAATCCATTCGGAATGAAATTCAATACAATAAACTTTCTATCATCAAACAGGATGCTGTGACTATTATCATTTCTCTAGAAGAAAGCAAAGCAAAGTACAGATAATATCCCAAAAACTGAAAACAATTCCTTATGCAGAAAAACGCCTCTGGCTACTGAAGTGTCGGATTTAATGCAGCACATGTTGTAGCTGGGTATAGTCATTCTACGACATGTCGCATATCACTTGAAAAAGGGTTTTTGCGGTTCCATTCAGAGAATTTCTCTCAGTTTAATCCTGACCTCTGCCATAGGACCTTGTACAAACATATCACGTAATGTAATTACATCTTCAGATGTAACACCCCTTCATGCCTTCTATGCAGAAAGTGTCACCAACAACAAAGGGATTTTGGAGTATGGGGAAAGAAATCTCTGCAGTATTGTATTAACTGATGCAAATATGTGAAAAACCAAAAGGTCTTCTCGATATTTACTTTGGATATGATACTCATATACTGAAAGAGATTCATAGCTATTATATTACTTTATAGAATACATAATTAGATTTTGTGTGGAACTACAGCAAAAATGCCATAGAGTATATTATTATCGAGAATCGCTCGTGGTTATAGCATTGGTATTATCTGAGTAGTTGAAATAACAAACTTTTTTGTGATAGACGAGAAGCAATAATATTTTCAATTTCCTCTCCCAGTTCAACACAGTCCCTGATATTTGATTACACAAATATTTTACTTACTTTTTTTTACTTTTGTCGAATGCTATATAAGCCTCAGTATTTCTAGGCTAAATCTCAATGTCGATTTGGGTACTTGCTGCTGCCTACCATACTGTCTGAGTTAAGCCCCTCGCAACGTAAGAGAGAGAGACAAGACTATATTATCGAAATCAGACAACGGGATTCAGTCAGGTACAGCACATAAATCTTTCCAATATGCATCTGCTCAACTTACCTCAAACTTCTCTGTCTGATGCATTAAATTTCGTATGTTTCCGATTTGAATTCCCAAACATATATGTACGTATAAATTGCATTCGGCACTTGACCAAGAACAAATAATCGAGGAGTAACATACAAAGTCATGTAAGTCATGTAAAAGAAGCATACTGTACTATGATTCGAAAACTCCGCGGGATTCTAAGAACGTTTTCCACCCATAAATCAAGGGGCGAGTTAATGCTAAATGGTCTGTTTCCTTTCAACGGTACAGATCTCCGTGTTTGCTAGAACGACATCGCCAGAAGCATGTAGCGTTGTGTCTGGCAGTGCACCACCCTCAGAAACAAATTGCTGACAAGGAAGCATTGACGTATATAATACGTTGCTTTGTAATTTGTGTTAGACTGTCTGTTAATGCCGAATAGCACGCAACATTGTTCAGTGATTTCACTGATTTCGGAATCAGAGATTTTATCTAACGTAGTGGGATGTAATCAGGAAAATTGTTCTGCTTTCCATGACTATAAACTATACAGCATGTATATGAATCGTGGCGAATCAATTCAATGGATGATTTCCAGTCAAAAAATAACGTAGGTCTTTTATTTAATCTTTTTTTTAGGTAACGCTGCTTAGTTACAGTCCTTTAAAGATGGCGACTGAAAAGAAGTTCTTATTTTTTCATATGAAAATCCAAAAATCTACAGGTATGAAATCAAGTTGATAGTTCATGCGAAAAGGCATTCATAATAAATTTTAGTAGTGTTCCTCTATTATTGCAAGGGGTAGAAAAAGACACCTCCAAGCCTTGCTCCGCAGGAAACTTTTTTCCATACCTTCGTAATAAATGAAGTCTCTTGTGGTTTCTTGCCTTAATTTGAGATATATTTAGAAGAAAAAAAGTTTATCATCTCGATAGCGTGAGTTGAGAAGGTTTAATTTGCTGTAGTTGTTAATGGTCTAGTTCCCGACAAAATGATACTTGCATCTAATACTATACAGTGGATGCACAAAACTGCAATATGGAAAGCAGAAAATATAATATGACAGATCCTATATTTCTGCACACTCGAGAGACTGCCCTTAGTGCCCTTAATGCAACCTTTTGGTAGCGTCAAAAATAAATTGAATGAAAGATTTCTTTTGCAATAGTTCTGTCATAATTGCGAGTGAAAAAATGTTTATTTATACATATTTTGCCTGTTCAGTATCAATTCCGTTGTAATAATTCTGAATTTCTTTTCATATGAAAATTTTATAAATCAATTTTCATCTCGATTTTCATTATTAGTTTTCAGAATATAATTTTATTTCTTTCATTCATCATTCCCTTTCGAATGATACTCATTGATAGGTATCAACAAATATCAAACTAATCATTAAATCTCACAAAGGCCCAACACTGGAGTCCCAAAAAAATTTTCTATTCTCCTAATTATCAGTTACCACAATTTTTATTGTACATCGAGAATTTAAAACAAAGATGAAACAGTATGAATGATGATGAATTTGTTGTGTCAAGGAAGAAAATGTTTCAGTAATTCACAAATTCTATTATTTTACATTTTAAGAAGTTTTTCCTGGAATGACTTTCTGTAGAGTTTTCATTTGATGTATTCCTGATAGATATACAGGTTTGGAAATTCACATCTGAAATATACGATATACAATGCATCAGACAGAGAATTCTTCCCTCCAGTTGCACAGATGAATAGTCGAGACAATCACTTGCTGTAACACATTGAATTCAGTTGTCTTACTTCATTATTCTACTCTTGTCTCTCTCTCTTATCGTTTAGAGGAGCTTAGTTCTTCAGTATGGTAGGCAACAATAAATACTTGAATCGAGTATTACGGGCAGCCTGACAAATTAAAAATTCTAAACGTTGTGTGCGGGTTCCCTACAATACTGCGATAAGAGAGACAAGACTAGATTTTTGCAGTAGGAAAGTTGAATTCATACAGTTATCGCACTTGATAATCTCGCCTATTCATCTGTGCAACTGGACGGAAGAACTCTCTGTCTGATGCCTTGTATATCGTATGTTTTCGATGTGAATTTCCAAATCGGTATATTCCTTAATATCCCCTTCAACGATTCTTCAGTATTGTTATCAGGAACGATATTCCAAAACAACTTTGAATTCTGTAAATCATTGATAAACATAAAACTTCCTGTATCAAACCCCTGCACAGATTGATGCGACCATATACTTTCCCCACAAAACTTCTTTATCTTTATTAAAAACAATAATCTTGACACTAGAGCCCTACGATAACCTAAAAATACGGGTCCTAGCGAAAGAAATAAACCCGAAGGGTTCTCGAAGTTCTTATATTTATTCGAATAAAAAACGGTTCGAATTCAGATGTGAGGAATTTTATGACCCGGATATAAAACTTTCCCATATCGCTGATTTAGATTTCGCAAGATGATGGGCCTGATCGTTGCAGCTTTTCCGCTTTTCCACCGATGGATTTTCCCCCGCTTTCCTTTACTGTTATACGGGATGAGGGTTACGAATGGGAAAGGATTTCGTCGAGTCTACGAGAGTGACAGTTCTATTATCAGTATGCCTTCCAGGAATTTGTTAGACGAGGCACAGAGGAAGACGGATTGGGGTAAATTGATAGTGAAAAAATTGATTGTTATGAGTCTTCGCGGCTCATTTCAGCCTCGTTTCCTGATAACTCTGATGAATAGGGGCCTTTTCTTCGTTTTTCAACTGGGATAGTATGGACTCGTCAAATCTCAGGCGTGCTGACATTTTTTCCTGATGACTCATCATTTTTAAGGTGTCCGTGAAGTTGGCACCCACTTTCTCGAAAAAGAAAAAATTTTTTTTTGCATTCGTTAGTAAGTCGTTAGTAAGTATTTGTAAGTCCAAAATTTTCGTTTGTAAGTGAAGAGTATTGGTAGAAAAACACCGCATTCCGCTGGGTGCTAACTTCACGGGCATCCACTTTTTTTATTTTCTCGGAAAAAAACATACAGCCGGAAAGTCCATCGTTTGTGAGTGTTTGTAAGTCGAAAATTATCGTTTGTAAGTGACCTTGTAATTAAAAAATGGCACCCTTAAAATGCGAAGTTAGCACCCACATGTTAAAAAATTTAATTTTTGTTTTTTGCCTTCGATAGTACTTCGTTAGTAAGTATTTGTAACCCCAAAAAATTCGTTTGTAACCTTCCCTATCATGGGGTAAACAACCCTCAAATATGCGGAATTAGTACCCTCTTTTTTCAACATTACATTTTTCTTCTTTTTTATGAAAGTAAATCGTTATTGAGTATTTGTAACACAAAAAAATTTGTTTTTTTCCAAACAAATCATGAGAAAATGGCACCCCTAAAATGCGAAGTTAGCACTCACATGTTGAAAAATTGAATTTTTGTTTTTTGCCTTCGATAGTAATTCGTTAGTAAGTATTTGTAACCCCAAAAAATTCGTTTGTAACCTTCCCTATCATGGGGTAAACAACCCTCAAATATGCGGAATTAGTACCCACTTTTTCGAACATTATTTATTTATTCTTTAATCGATGAAATAGTTCAGATACTGTATAATAGAAGGTGAATATCCAACCTCATTGTTTTCGGTACTATCTTAATTTTTTTAGTCATATCGTTATATAGTTCTAGTGTTCCATCATTTCTGCGACAGATAGCAATGTAATGTCCTAGGCTGATCCTGGTGAGTGATTTCTGATAAGCTACCAAACCGCGTAGTGTGAACTGTTGGTTACCAGACTTCAATATCAGAGGCAGTTCTTCCAACAGTATATTTTCAGCTTCATTTGTATCGATGAAAGGGTGACTGGAGAAAATATTTTCCACAATAACTTCATTGGCACAGACATGGCAATTATATTTACTTTGCAGCGATTCCAAAAAAGCTAGCTCAAAGTTTTTATGTTCAGACTCAGCCAATTGAACTGATTTGAATATCCGTGTAAATGATTTTTCGTGTGTGCATTTCATGCATTTGTATTTTTCCATGAGACTAGTCAATCCCTGATGTCCAATTTTTTGCAGAGCAGATACTATATTATCCTGGCAGTCTACTCTGGAGATATCATTATTTATCGCAAACTTTTTGGCTTGTAGATTTTACTGAGTAAATTGACTCTTTCTATATAAAACTGGCAGCCAGCCCCTTTTGTAGCTAATATGTTAAGTAGGCTAAATATTGTCACGTCCTCCTTTTTTCCATTCATTTCTTGTTGGAAATCTATACTATCACAATATGCAGAAACAATACATTGTAAAATTGTATCGAATGGACAAGTATTTGCAAGAAGAATTGATACACCTCCTGATATTTTAGTTGCTGTGATCCTATTGACTATATTACCATTTTTTTGAAAGGAAGTTCTATCCTTCTATGATCTTCTATAACCAGAATTTCTGGACAGGGTGCTGCGTAGAATGATGATCTAGTTTTTTTCGTTTTCGTGTTTCCTAAACCTTTCCAATTTTCAACAATACAGGCTACTTCAACGTCCTCATCATACTCCATATTTTGGTGCGACTGTGCACTCAATGCTTTGATATCATTATCAATCACAGTATTCTCATCCGTTTTATGTGGGATATTAGTCTTATATACTGTGTCCTCACCCTCACAAATTTTTTCGTTTTTCAATTCATTTTTCAGAGTAGTGAAGTTTTCAGCGGATGACCTTTCAAATCTTTCATTTGCCAATACTATCATTGCCTCAATTTCTTTTATATGTCTGACCACAAACTTATCACAATTCAACGGTAAACACCCGTGAAATGTTCGATTTTTCAAGTCATTAAAGTAACTTTCTACTGGCGCTGAACTGGCAGTAGCTTCACACACTTCAAAATGATGAGTTAATATAGCTGACCACAATGTGTATGTCTTCAGAAGTTTTCTGAAAGAAATTGTGAATTCTGGAGAGTAATGAAAATTCTCACGAACGCTTGAAGTCTGAGGCTCAGTAACGTCATCGACAAACGAATTTTTTGCATCATTGAAAATATTCAGAATCCATGAGTCAATCATTATCAGTCTGCTTAAAAGCTATTTCTTTGTGTTGCAAAATTATTAGATATGGGGGTACTGTCTTAAACAAAATAGAAACTTTGCATTTTAAGGGTTACATTCTCTCATTAGCGGATTGGTTGAAAACAACAGTTTTTGTGTTACAAATACTTACTAACGATTCACTTTTGAAAAAAAGAAGAAAAATGTAATGTTTAAAAAAGTGGATACTAATTCCGCATATTTGAGGGTTGTTTACCCCATGATAGGGAAGGTTACAAACACATTTTTTGGGGTTACAAATACTTACTAATGAAGTACTATCGAAAAAAAACAAAAATTCAATTTTTCAACATGTGGGTGCCAACTTCGCATTTTAGGGTTGCCATTTTCTCATGATTTGTTTGGTAAAAAACAATTTTTTTTTGTGTTACAAATAATAACTGAGGATTTACTTTAAAAAAAAAGAAGGAAAATGTAATGTTGAAAAAAGTGGGTACTAATTCCGCATATTTGAGGGTTGTTTACCCCATGATAGGGAAGGTTACAAACGAATTTTTTGGGGTTACAAATACTTACTAACGAATTACTATCGAAGGCAAAAAAACAAAAATTCAATTTTTCAACATGTGTGTGCCAACTTCGCATTTTAGGGGTGTCATTTTCTTATGATTTCTTTAGTAAAAAAACAAATTTTTTTGTGTTAAAAATACTTACTAACGATTTACTTTCGAAAAAAAGAAGAAAAATGTAATGTTCAAAAAACTGGGTAAGTACTAATTTCGCATATTTGAGGGTTGTTTACCCCTTGATAGGGAAGGTTACAAACGAATTTTTTGGGGTTACAAATACTTACTAACGAGGTACTATCGAAGGCAAAAAATAAAAATTAAATTTTTCAACATGTGGGTGCTAACTTCGCATTTTAAGGGTGCCATTTTTTAAGTACAAGGTCACTTACAAACGATAATTTTCGACTTACAAACACTTACAAACGATGGACTTTCCGGCTGTATGTTTTTTTCCGAGAAAATAAAAAAAGTGGATGCCCGTGAAGTTAGCACCCAGCGGAATGCGGTGTTTTCCTACCAATACTCTTCACTTACAAACGAAAATTTTGGACTTACAAATACTTACTAACGACTTACTAACGAATGAAAAAAAAAATTTTTTCATTTTCGAGAAAGTGGGTGCCAACTTCACGGACACATTTTTAAGGCTCATTTCAGGCACCTATTCTGAAATATTTACACATAAATCACTTTTAGACTACTCCGCCAATAATTACGCAATTAGATTCGTTAAAACAATCTGAACTGGGACTGTTGCTAATGATAATGAATTCATAACGAAAATACTCACAAACAGCTATCCGTTGAGTATCAAGAAGAAGTTTTTTTTCAACATCAATCGACTGGATAGCAGCTTCAATTGAAAGATGTCTGTCGTTAAAAACGATTTAATCAGATGGTACATTATTCGTAGAAGAAAGCAAATTGCTGGGGAAGAGATGTGTAAGGTACGATTGGCTCTGAGAGATTTTAAAAGAAAAATAATCTGGAGGATACTTACGTACCAGTATTAAGATTGCACACACCGGAGTCGACATATACAGTATTTGTGGAGAAGAGAGAAAAGGGAAGAGAGTCAGATTGTCGGGTGTTGACGAGATAGCCTTGAAATGCGTTGCGATAGAAGAAACCATCGCACACCGAGTCGAGTCGAAAAGTACTGTTTGACACGGCCATGTTGTGCGATGGTTTCCTTCACCACAATGTTTTTTATGGCTATCTCGTCGAGCCCCGAAAACCTCTTTCTCTTCTCGTCGAAGAGTGCCGACTATGGTTTGCACCCGGCCTTAAAGTTCTACTGGATGTTTGTATACAGAATATTAAAATTATTAGTCGAATTGATATCATTTCCATATGGCAGATTTATCCAAAATCACATAAACGGAAATAGAATAATGTACAAGACAAGCCCTAGTTGAAGAATGGTTAGTCTGTGTAAGGTTGATTCGTTTTTTAGAGCAAAAACTTCGAAAGCTCACAAAAATCGTGGTAGATTTTAATGCAATTAAAGCTGAATAGGTAGCATTCAAAAAGCTGAAGGTACAGGTCGTGTCAGAAGAGAAAGCTACAAGCTTCTGAATTTCGGAGTTTTGCTTAATGCATCTTACTGTTGGATTTGAAACATATATTTTATAAATGATGAATTAACCAAATGAAACAAGAAACAGAAAGAGTAAAACCCTTAATATCATCGAATGCCTGCACTATTGACTAAGACTAAGTGAGACATTGGCTAGAATTGGCTCATATAGGTCATTTATTGCCCCGGAGCCTTCTATGAGCATGCCTAGGCCAATTTTCTGACCAGATAATTTACGAGAAAGTTGTCCTTTTCGAAGACTACGGGATTTGTGGTCCTGTCATCCGAGATCTCACGATTTGACATGCTACCTACGTCTGAGATATCAAGAAAATAAGATTACTCTAATCATCTAATGCTACCAAGAATATACCTATTTTTTCTTGGAATGGTTTAGATAACTATTCTGACCTTGGAAACCTGACAATGACATCAATCGTAGATTTTAACATGGCTCTAATTCATAGTCACTTGCTGCTTTTTACATGTCTCAATACACCTTTACATCGCTTTACGCACATACATTTCAGTTACTCTTCAGTATAAGACAGAATATGTTGTATGCTCATATAATACTCGTAGTCGAGTAATAAATTTCTACATAAGAAGTAAATATTAATTTCTCTCTAATCTCAAGGTACGCAATATCCCGTTTAGCGTCTTCTACTGCAATTTCCTTCCTGTAAACTAAAGCTGAAATAGCTGCAGGTCCTACGAAATATTAACGGAAGTTGAAGTTCCCAAACATTTCGCATAATTCATCCTTATAGCCTCCTTGTCTTGATAGTAAACCAGAGCATTCTAAACTTTCGCACTTACCATGATATGTAACGAAATATAAACTCGCAAAATCTACATTTCTACCGGAAAGAATTCACGTGAGGGGTATTTCAGGTGCAGGATGAACAGGAAGATGAGTGACTTAGGTTAGGGGTAGTCTGAACAATCTCAGGTTTTGAGGGGCTCATTCAAATTTACGTAAACTTGGGGACGTTTCTACTTCAAATTTTATTGTCCTCATGCGAACTACAACGACATTGAGTTATTTTCTAGTGTATATATTATGATGTCAAAGTATACCGGGTGTCCAGAATAGTTTGTTCCAATGGATTATCTTAGCCAATTCGAAAGATTGGAAATTGAAAACTGCATGTTCTGCATTTAGTTCGAGGAAACTTCATTTGAGAAAAACGGAAGTGACACTGATTTTCTATTTTATATAGCACCTTGTTACTATCAAGAATGGCTCTTTTCATTAGGACATTCTGAATACATATCCAATTTCAATTCCGGAATTTTTATCGATATTTTTGTTCAAGAAGAGTTATTTGCACCAATCACCAATTCAAAAAACATTATGCAAATATTCTTGGAATTATTCATCAATCTCAAAGGATATGCTTCTAAAGTTTGAAAAATTTTTTAGTCAATCTCACAATAGAAAGTGATTTTGATGTGTAATGTGCGTAGCTTATATTAATAACCCATTTCAATATTCAATTTATGCTTTTTGAGCGCACGTTCTACTTGAACGAATGCTTAACGTTTTGCCCAAATGTCTGTAAATTTCTAATTTTATTCTAAAAATTGTCTCGAACAATAGGGTTCTCCTTGCTGATGACGAATCTTTGGTCAAATTTAATTCTTTCCGTGAGGCCGTCCGTTCGACCGGCCGTGAAGAAGATAACTTTCGAAAAGATTGCCCTAGGGACTTGGGATTTTCAGGGTGAAATCGGTTCCCTAATGCCGCGGTTCCATAAAAAATGGCTCTTCGAAATTTTTGTTCCTCAATATCTCAGATAAAACGAAACCAATCGAAATGAAATTTTGCGGTCACATGCAAGATGCTCATGATATGCCTCAAACCTCAAAATTTTGTGGCTATGTATCAAAAGAACCATAGAAAATTCAATTGAAATATTGAAAAGAAGGATCTTTATATTTCAATAACAAGATATCCGATTAGATTGAAATTCAGTTAATGGATGAAAATTGATATACTGAATGTTCATTTGAAATTTTAACAGGATCGCTTCATCTGAATCATAAAATTGACTTTTTTCAACTCATTGATTTTTTACATATTAAACTTTTTCAGTAATTTCCAGAATATTATTCCAATCGTGCTGAGATTTTGCATTTATATACTCAACATGAATTCAAGTCCTATCCAAATTTTGTGGTAATGACATTACACCAATGAACTAGCACCTTTTTTAAAAAATTTTAATGTGCAATTATCATGCAAACCGAACAGAAAGTATTCAGAAACTAATATCATGTTAAATATAAATCTTGTGCAAAATAAGAATGTATTCTATAATGAATTCATTTTCAATTCATAATGAGGCGGACGGAAAAAATTTGTGATCAACTAGGGACTACTGGTCTCGAACTATTACTGTGCTTGCTCCGCTCACGCCTTGAAATATCTTGACCATTATTCGCCTAAATAATGAACTAGTTGATTGAATAACTATCAATATTTCACGCTGGAACACGTTTTCCCAAGCAAATATTTTCATGCTGGATAATATATGCGTGTATGAAACGTGGATGAAAATACTCCAAAATCCCAACATTAAAAATCAGACAGATACTCAACGAGAATCCTCAAAGAGTGTTCGTCATCGGAGTGGCCCATTCATGATATCAGCATCGCAGCTGGTGGTGGATTTACAGCCGAGTAGAGCTTAACCGAAGGCGGCCAAGGCCGTAAAGTGTGTCGATTTTCCCCCAAGTTTATGATCCCCCCCATGCACAGAAACTCAGAACTCTATGTACACTCTTAGTGCAACGACATTCGGAGTGGAGAAAATGTACCCACTATATCATTTTGGATTTGTAAAGATTACCAAGGCAACCCCATAAACATGATAAATCTTTCAATAAATAGTTTTACCACTCAGCTGGCACTTAAGGAGAGTTTTAAACAGATTGCGGAAAAACCAGATTTATTTTCCACGGGAAATCGGAGAGATAGTGTACAGGGCGATCAAAAAGCGTTTTGTTGTGAAAGGATCTCGTGAAATAAATTCAACATCGCGCTGAATTGCGAAAACAGCATTTTTGAGCGCTTGTACTTTGGCGCAATGGTTTTGCCCAAATACTTGTAATTTTCAAACTTGATTATTCACCTATAAGACTCCGCTTTTTGGTCGGCTGACGTTAGCGTCATGACACAGAAGATGTCTGATTACCTTTTAAGATAAAGAAAAAATGACAAACAAAAAATTATTTGCCTTTAAGGAGGCTAACCTAACAAATTTTTGAAACATAGATAAATTGAAAATAGTAATATCGAAATGAATACAATCTTCAATTTATAGGCCCTGATGTAGGACCACTGCTAACATCTCGAAGAGTGAAGAGGAAGTAATCAGTGCTCAGCATGCGATCTTAGATGGTTGAACTTCTCATTTGACACTACTAGATGTCACCATCTGTTAGTTGCTACTCGATAGCTTCTTACAAGTAGTCTTAAATGAAGAAGTTTTTCAATAGGATGTTGTCTCTGAGGGATATGGGACACTGACCAGGCCTAATGAGCTCATTTTTTGACAAAGTAGAAGCATGGGGAACCTTCTATTTCGAGGATGCACCTAACTTTTCATCTTTCCTTTGGATTTGTGTGTTGGTGCAGCGAGAACGCATTTTTCTGTTTTCCTGTTCATGCACCTATGCCCCATTAGGTGTAGGTTAGATCATGAAGTCTCCGTTCCAGTAAAGGAAGTCCTCATTGTTTTTTTCCAAGTTGTCGGGTTTATCATCATCAAATGATCCTCCAATCGCAATCAGTTGTTGTTTCAATGAATCGCTCATATACACTTCGAGTCAATTCAGTTCTATCTAGTTAAAGTTAGAAATTATTATTATTATTACACAGTGAGAGAAGAGGCAAGGCCATTTGAATTCTCAAATAACAATTAATATATCTATAAAGAACGAAAAACACACAAAATGATCAGATAGCAAGGGTAAAGGAAGGCCTTCCTACGAACCAGTTTCAAGTTTCGATTGAAATAATATATTCTGGCCCCGTATTCTGGACAAGTGATCTTTCAATGTTTTGAATGATCACTTGTCGAGAATACGGGGCCTGGGAGGATTCTGCATTTCTAAAAAACTCACTCCCAGTCTCTGAAACAGAAATAATTAAAAAATTTTAATTAAGATGAAGTTCTCCTACGAAAATCTTTGCACTTATTTGTCAGGAGCAAATCGGTCTTGAAAAAAATTGTTGCCTAACAGTAAAACTGAAAAAGGAAATAAAACAAAAGGACGATGTAACGTTTCGGTATCTATATCAGACACCGTCTTCAGACCAACTTGTGAAATTGTATGCTTTTTCATTTGCAGTCTGATTGACATTGAAAATTGTCAACCAATTTACTCCTGACAATTAAGTGCAAAGATTTTCGCAGGAGCACTCCATCCCAATTGAAATTTTTTAATTATTTCTGTTTCAGAGACTGAGAGTGAAAACCTATAAAATTATTTAGAAATTCAGTTCTACCTAGTTTAATATACAGGGTCTCTATAAATGATTGTAACAACGCAGTTGGCTTTGGATTATGCAAACCACTGAATTTTGTGATCATCCTATGCTCTGATTGGTTAGAGATTGGTATTCTTCAATCCAAAGCCAACTGCGCTGTTACAATCATTTATAAAGACCCTTTATAAAGTTTTCGTGCCACAATGTTAGTGTCCGTACTCCTCCGCAATGGCTTTTCCGAATTGTACCAAATTTGATATGCTTCTGAGAATTAGCTACTATCTATTTTCCATACCATGAGGGTTGTTCACCATTGAATTTTTTTTATTTTTGGACGAAATTTTTTTGTCATTTTAGTGATTTAATCATTTTTCATCCTGCTCGATAACTGATCAATTATAGTGTTTTCAACTGTACGTATTTAGTAGTTCTGAGAATCAGCTACTATCTATCTTCCAACCCCTATTGTTTTATAGCCATATAAGTAATTTAATAACTTTTCATCCCGCTTGATAACTGATCAATTATAGAGTTGTTAACTGCACTTTGATTAAAAATCTAAAATTTTTACACACTTTTGATAAGTTAGTTACTTTTTGTCTACACTAGAATTCATCTAGAAACTAGAAATAATCTATAAGGCAAAATAACGTTTGCGGTGTCAGCTAGTTAAAGTCATAAATTATTATTATTACACATTGAGAGAAGAGACAAAGCCCAGTTAACAATTCATATACCTATAAAATACAAAAACACACAAAATGATCAAACAGCAAGAGTAGAGTTTCAAGTTCACAAATATATAAATGAGTGAAGAACTAACTGAAACAAGAATAGTACATTTTCTTTCATGAGGATGAACCATCTGCTTCTTGACGTAAACTTCCTGATTGTGGTAATTCCTCTAGAATATTATGTCGAAATTATTACAGTCCACAGTCTATGTTCGACGGAGAACAAACATTGACTTACATAAAAATAATACAATAAAATTCGATTTTATCGAACACTGATTTTCATTTTATTGTGAAAGTACCACTAAGTTCGATTTACATGCAAAAACAAAAAAAAAGAATTTCTTGAAATGAACAAGTATTCATTTAGTACATCAGATTATTGATGTATATGAACGACTTTTCTCAACGAAAAACAGAAGAGAACGAGTGAATGTAATGAATTTCTGTTACCAAAATAATCAATCCATCTCTGAAGTGATTAAATGGTCCGATTCATGAAACAGTTGTAGCCTTTCCGGCTTCAAATGTTTGAACTGCCCGAGCTCAGTCGTCAGAGTGGGCGTAGATCTAATCTAATAATTGAAAGAATGGAGAAGACTCAATTACTCAGGCAAATCACGATCCTCAAATACTCACAAGTATTTATTCACAAATATATTCACAATTATCTGGTACCAGTAATGTAGTAGGGTAACAATAAAAACAGTAATTAAAAATAATGATTAGCAGAGATATTAATTTGCTTTAATAATTGGCGATTTTGAACTTCCCTGTATTATTTTCCGATGTTGATGGTGGGTGAACTCCTGGTGGTTGTTGAGATCACTCTGTATAGTCGTCAAGGCAGAAATTGGCTAGTGAAAACTTCTTGTCGCTCCGACCACCCTGTAGGTAACGTCTTCAATCCTCAAGGTCAATGGCTTCCAGATGTACGGAAACTTTATTCTGCTCAATAATCTTCCAAGAAATCCAACGATATTCCAATTCTCAAAAGGAGTTCAATTATAAGAAATCTCCCAGAAAAACTGTGAAACACGAATACGAATCAGACGCTAAACATATCATAAATATCTTTCTGTCCCCGAATTAATCGAATTGACTTATCTGTCTAGTTCACAAAAAAATGTCTACAAAAAGTTATATAAACACTTGGAAGTAGTATTCAACGAAACTTTAGCGAAAAGGAAAAATTATTTGCAGGTATTGAACATTAATGAATTCTACAAGCAATTATACACGAATTAATTCAGAAACAGAAAGATTAATTTAGAAATTTCCTGAAAAGAAATAGTGTAGATCAAGTAATATAGCAACATGCAAAGCACAAAAAGAAATTATTACAGAATGGAAATCGGTACAGGCATTGAATTCTCGCATTGGCAACAGAAATACAAAAGGATTGGGGAAATCGTAGAACGACAATAATTTAGCAATGCAATTAATATAATATGCAAACAATATAGGAAGGAAGTCAGCGACAAAGCGGAATTGAAAAGATACTTACCCCTTTTGAGGGTTTTCTATTCACGATAATTAATGTAAAGATATAAAAAAGTGGAGGTACGATATTATCACAACGCAAGTAAATAAATCTATATTCACTGCTAGGCGGTTAATATCGAAAAGAAATTCGTTCAAGATTCACACGCATAAACCGAACATATGTAGCGCCGGCAATTATCGGGGAAATATATACAGGCAGACACAAACAACATGTAGAACGCTACACAGTCTGATCGTTTATGGAAAGTTTGTCCGTTATACCTCCGCCATTAGTTAGTTCGGCAGACTCTGTTGTACGCTGGCTGTGGCTTCATTTCTCCAGATAAGTAATGGGACGCACAATTCCCTCGTTGCTTGCTTCAACTGAGTTGCGGACGTTGCTATATTTCACTTTGACCGAAGTATATTAATAGCCATGATGTAGTGGATCCATTTCCAGAATATCAGAGGTTATTAAGTATCGATTAGATATTGGCCGAGTAATATAGATATACCAAGATTTCTGGAGCTCCTCTCATCAATTTGAATGTTGGCTATATCAGAACCATTTAGATATTGGATACGTGAGCTTTCATCAATCAAAACTTTAATTATTCCGATATTGAAAGCCAAACTCTACCTATATGGTCAAAGCTTTCATAGGAACATTATTAGATAACATTGGAAGAAGTGTTTGAGTATCTGAATACTTTTTTTCCCTTTGACCGCCATGATGCAGTAGATCCATTTCCAGAATATTAGAGATTATTAAGTGTCGATTAGATATTGGCCGAGTAATATAGATATACCAAGATTTCTGGAGCTCCTCTCATCAATTTGAATGTTGGCTATATCAGAACCATTTAGATATTGGATACGTGAGCTTTCATCAATCAAAACTTTAATTATTCCGATATTGAAAGCCAAACTCTACTTATATGGTCAAAGCTTTCATAGGAACATTATGAGATAACATTGGAAGAAGTATTTTAGTATCTGAATCGAGATCTGAATACTTTTTCTTCCTTTGACCGCCATGATGCAGTATATTCATTTCCAGAATATTAGAGAATATTAAGGTATCGACTAGATATTATTTTCTGGGTAAGTGGGTAATATGCAGGGTGACTCTTTGACTTTGACTTTTTTTTACCAATTTTTCCGAATCGGCTCCGTTGAAAAGATACAGGCCGTTGAAAATCAATAAAAAAATTCGATTTTCAGTTATATCTCGCAAACGATCCCATCGAATGAAATGATTTTCGGGATATAGTTTTTCATTGATGAGAGGAATATAATTCAAGAACAAAATTCCAGGCACATCATCCAGTTCTTCGAAAATTACCATTACCAGAAATTCAAAGAACTTCACTCTTGAAAGTAAGTTGAATAATTATTTTGTGAATATTTGGCCATTTTAGAAAATAGAATATTCCTTATGTTTTTTCGTATGAGGCGTCGCTTTTGAGTTATTTGAATTTCAAAAATAAAAAATGTCTGTGAAATTCCTAGAATTAGGTACATTGGCTGAATGCAACTCAAACAAAGTTAAGATTGGACCACTAGAATTTGTCTTTTGTAATGATTGTTGAGCGGAATTTTAAAATGATCAAAGCACATTACAATTCACAAAAGGGGTCATCGTAAGAATCCCGTAACGAGAACGTAAAAATTGAATTTGAAACTACAAAAATTCATACCATTAAGTAATGTATCTACTATTCACCAGGTTCACCATACAGTATGTTCAGTTCAGAGCATAGATAGATGGGTGAGAGTTCAGAATCATAGAATTTACATGTATGTGTTTTGAGTTTGAATTTTGAAGAGTTCTTCTTCTCTAACCACTACTAAAGCATTCATGGAGTCTGCCCAAAGAGTTTGTGCGTTCACAGATAAAAAAAATAATATCTGTTCTATTTATTGAAATAAAAGGTTATGTTATAATCGGAAAACTTTTGAAGAAGATGTAGTAAACAACAGTGACAACAATACATTTGGTATCAATCTCAAATCCCATATAAAATTTTGATGTAATAGTCTTATTGCTCCACTATAAACTTCTATACCGCTAACATCCACTTCTCTATTACGAATTGAAGCAGCGATCACGTGGTACAATAAACCAATCAATGAATATACTCCGCAGGAGCCAAAACATAACCTCGAAAAGTTCAAATTATGACTTGTCAAATGAAAATAACTAAAAATCATAACCTCAATTTTTCACGTCTTTTCAAATTTCGAGTTTGCACATGCGCAGATGATTGAAGGGGCCATCGGAAAAGGCAAATAGTTAGCTTCAACTTTTATTTCACGTTAGCAGTATAGAGTTTTATAGGTATATGTGCTCCACCACAGCCGTCTAAAGTACTCTATAGACGGCTGTGGCTCCACCGGAGAACGAGCGCTCAAAAGCTCCTACTCAGGGCTTTTATTAAATTTTTGTTGTACATTTTTCGATGGATTGTAGTTGACTGATTCATTTTCGATGCTCAATTGTCAAGAATTTCAGCTTTTAATGTATCCCCATACCAGATGAAAGAGCATTGCAAAATATAGAATCCAATTGGAAACAGCTTTATTCACTGAACCAAGTAAAGAAGCTTCGAAAGCTACCGAATGAAATTGAATTAAAGCACGAATCATTCAGCTTTGATATAGTATTCTACTATCAAAGTCTGTTCAAAATACTTCCATTATGTAGTAAACAAACCTACGATTCGTTCAATACACTAATGGAATTGCAGTTACAAATAAATTCCTTTGAGCACCAGTTCGAAACTTCGGAAACTAAAAAACCGGCACAACCAGCCAAACTGACTACAGAAATTATTCACCATTGGATTATTTCGAAATCAAATGTGTTTCCAACTAGGATAAGCGATCTAGCGGCGCTTTAAATATCAGCGAAGCGAAAGTAGTTCACGTATTTTTCGTCCTAAACCCAATTTATTCTCCACGAATGAACAGTTCCAAACTTTACGGCTAGCTTCGATTGGAATTAAGCTTGACTCCTTTTTATTTCCTCACCTTATTGCGAAAACCCTACTTTACCAAAAATTACGTAAGTAGCGTAAGGAAGTGCATCTGTGGCTTCAAATATTGGGTTTTTTGGTAGGAATTCAGCCAATTATTTCAGGGATTCTACTTGTTTACCTTGTTATTCTCACAAGCATTGTATTCAGGGGAATTGCTGCTGGCGTATCTATCGAATACTCTCTTTTAGATAAGAAAAAAACTGTCATACGTACATAGGGCATTTGTTGGGGGTAATAACTGTTTCGTTAAAATAAGGGACGAAACATGAGAAAGAGTTTATTTCATGAGTTATCAGAGATTTTGGGAGAATTTCAGACCTGGAATCATATTGCAAGGTCAACGAGCGCTCAGTTAAATTAATTTCCCAAAGATTACAGAGTCCTTGTGATCTGAGTTATATGTGCGAAGAATTAAAACTGGAATAATTTTCATCTTAAAACGAAGCGGAAATTGTAGAAAGTTTTGATGTTATGTCACAAGTTTTTTGTACTTGTTCATATTAGGAGAAAGATAAATCAATTTCGAATATAAACAATAAATAAATACTAATATTGATTGAATGAAGTCAACCAATATTGAACTTATACGAATCACGTCTACGCCCAAAGAACATGCAGGGTGGTTACATCAATCAGAGCTTCCATCGATAGCTATTTCGCCCTAATGGGGCTTTTCAATATGGAGAATAGCTCTGAGTGATAGAGGCATCTTTTAAGTATAAACATAAACAAGACGTCATCTCTGGGGCTCTTGACGAACACCTTATTAATCAATTAATAATATTCTCTGCTTTTATTCTTTAATTCGCAGAACTGCGTTTTATAGACGCATTAATCTTATTCCGCATCAAATTTTAATGTTCTGACAGTTGTTGTTTTCTTCTTTTGATGTCGTTTGAACTTCTGGCCTGCGACGCACCGAAAACGATAACTGAGTGATTATCTTGGATAATGTCCAAGATGGGGTAACCGTTCTCGTGTAGGTGTTCGCTCTTCCTTTCGCTAGAGTATCAGCTTCATCAGTTCATCCAATGCTCTGGTGAGCAGGCACTCAAAATGAAACTAGCTTGTTGCCTTCCTCCTCTGTTGAAAGAGATTTTGTACAGCGCCAAATGGTTCTTGATTCATAATTAACAGCCAGTAGTTGCTTCTTGGCCATTTCACCCTCAGAGGCAATGTAAACTCTGGCTCCTTTGTACTGTCTTAATGGACACACCAGGCCACATTTCTGTATGACCTTAATATCAATTTCAACTGTTGATTTTGAGGAGGATCCGATTTCTTGTCCTTGAGACCATATAGCCCATGTTTACTCCTTTCTTCTTTGGGAACCCAGCAGTACACCAGATGAGATTGGTTTCGACAAGCTCACCTTTCAACACTTTCTTGGTGATCTCCTCTCTGGTAGTTGTTTCAGGGTGTCACTCGAATGGCATAGAATGTCTCGGTAATGTGAGAAGATCACCACCAAGTGATTTTGAGATTATACCATATCCCTCACCCTCACTCATGTGATGTTCTGGAAAACGTCAACTGCAGCTCTAGGAGAATATATACAGCTCCTGTAATACCTGAGCAAGCCATCCTTTGATGTTAATAGAGTCTCTTCAAACCTGTCCTTTTCTTCAGTTTCTGCCTACTGAATTGAAAAGGCATATATAATAGTAAGTTTTACCACTTCAGTGTATATCTAGTGTATCATTCGAGATTTCAGATCCCTGGTTTACCCAACAATTTTGAATTTTTCAAATTGCACAATAGGATCTGGATCTATCCCGTTTTCCACTATGCACCGAGTGAAAATTTCTCACCCAATCGCGTTTTTTACGCTTGAAATCAACTCCCTTTTGTGGTGGTGAACAATGTCAGTGTCAATTCTTCCAAAAACAATTTGGACCGCTTCAACCAACCTAATGAGTAAGATTATACGGTGTAAATGTCTCATGTTTTTTTATGTATTCTTGGCACCATAGTTTTGTTAATCTTGGCTGTTATCAATAATTAATAATAATAACCTAACCTAACCTAATTCGTAAGATTATACGGTGTAACTGTCTCATGTTTTTGTATGTATTCTTAGCACCATAGTTTTGTTTATCTTGGCTCTTTGCAATAATTAATAATAGTAGTGATTCTAACTTGAAATTTACAGTTCGGATGCTATTACTGTTAAAACTAAATGAAAATATATTTCCCCCAACAATACCAATATGGATTCACATGCAATAAACTGTCATCAGACAACAATATGCTGCATATTCAAGGTAATGTTTCTTCAGGGTAAAAGAATGAATTACATAGCTGAAGGGTCTGCTTTCAGTCGAAATTGGAAATTTATTTGATGAAACCCTTGATACAAATATTGGTTTGTTTTTATGTTTACTGAGGCTGCGATAGGGGAAGAATAAAAGGTAATTCCGTTCATGTACCACGAGTATCACGATAGGGATCAATAACACTTGTTTGATTTCTTGTCTCTATGGCTATCCTCTCCAGATCAGGACCGTAATGGGAATATAAAAAGTTGATATGATGCTGGGTGGAAAAATACGAACATTATGAAATCAGAATATTGCCATATAAAAAATTTTAATGGCAGTTTTCCCTGCTTTCACCTTTTTTCTAGTGATGGGATAAGACGAAACCTCAATTTTCTAGAGACCAACTCACTCAAAAATGATCGAAAATATTTTGGATTGAAATTTCCGCCGTTTCTCTTCGAACCGATTATACAATTAGTTTGAATATTCGACAATTTCGGAGGACATTTGATGGGAAGAGCGTAATATTTTATTTAAATCTTAAGCATTCTAGACAGTTTTTGTGAAGTTGACGTCGATATTCACAGGGAAATTATGGAGTATGAAAATTTTCACTAGGGTACGATTTTGCAGTTTTCACTGAAGCCTCGTTTTGGCGATCTTTGTCAATCAGCCGCTGAATCAACATTCTGTGCAGTTCACAGCGGTTTTGTTCTTTGCAGTATACTGAAGATCCGAGTTGTATAATATCGAACACAACTAATCCTGACTTATCTTGGCCTGAAAGTTCTCTCTGTGGACCACCTACGATTCATCACTAGCCATTGTAGTGATAGCTTTCAGAATTTAATAACAGGGTCCGGCATTCAAGAGGCCAAAAATTCATTTAGGAAAATGAGTTTCATATTTTTTGTACAGAACACGTGAAAATAATCAAAACTTCAGAATCAATTCAGTTTTGGTCGGAATAATCATAAGCTGCCCGAACGTAACAACCCGGTATTTCAGCCTACTCGCGGACAATAGGCGTTTTTGGAAAGTTACTCAGTGTTACTAATTCGATCCATTGGGTCACGTGACGGATCTACTCGGATCACGGACCCAGGTTTTAAGTTTACGAACATATCAGGTTTTGGATTTGAAGTGACAGTCGTATCAATTACATAACTAAATATTGCCGACCCCGGTGGTCCAGTGGTTATGAGTTCTGGACGTGGTGCCGGTGGTCCCGAGTTCGAATCCCGGTGAGGGCATGGATGGTTGTGTATGTCTCGTTCGTAACGAATAAGAAGTCTGATGTACTTGTAGTAGGAATGACTCATATGTTAACAATGAAGATATATAACTGAGATTGTATACATAGGCTTCATGAGCTGAGCACATAAAAGAGAAAGTGAGTGGGTGAGTGATAGCAAATGTCGAAGAAGTAGGTAATTTATTTCTTCAGTTCTACTTCCCGATAACGAATCCGTGGTGAAATTCAATTCTGTCCGTTGGGCCATCAAACAGAATAACTTACTAAGGGATTGTCCTAGAGACAATCCTAAAAGCCGCGGTTAAATTAGTCACCCAGACAAATGTAACAGCGTGTTTCATCTCGGACAGAACGAAATCTCTCAAAATGAAATGCGGCCACAGGAAAGATGCTCATAATAACCCTTATGCAAAATTTTCTGGCTATAGTGCTAACATAACCATAGAAAATTCAATTGTAAATTTGAAAAAACAAATCTTTATATTTCCATTACGAGATATCCGATTCGAGTGAAATTTATTTTGTGAATGAAGACTGACATACTGAATATACAAGATCGCATCATCAAAATCAAAAAATCAATTTTTTTCCAAATTGTGAACTTTTTCGAATTATTCCGAGTTACAGTAAAATGTTCAATGCCAATTCAAAGCAGTACGCAAATACAGCCATAGCTATCGTTATATAAAAAAAAATTTACTATTGCCATATACAGGGTATCCCGGAAAATGTGGGAAATCTCTCGTATTCAGATAGGACATAAAAAAATAAGATGACAAGTTTCCATCATTTTTTTTTCTAGCAGCCCTTCCTTCGAAGATACGACCTCCCAAAAGACGCCACTGGAAATTCCTTTTAGTAGAATAAATTTCAATCACTTCCTTAATTCATTATTTTTTTCGAAAGCGGTTTATTTTATCGATACAGAACAAAAGTACCTTTTCTTTCGCTTAATATTCAAGGTATCCAAATTTGTTTTTTTAGCACCTTATCATTCGTGTTGAAAATGTTAACATTGAAATGTACAACCCAGTCCGCCCCTGGTAAACTCAACACGCTAATTGAAATTTGAGTGCTGCGATTTAAGAGGTCCTTAATAATATAGTCCGGTCAATTTAGACATAAAAATAGTGATCAAATAAAGAAAATTCCGACAAAGCCAAATTTTTGTAGAAACCTTAGGTTTACCACAAGGAATAAAGTCTCAAAAGTCCCCATCAGTCCCATGCGAGCTTCGGGACTTATTCGGGGTCAAAGGTCAAAATTTTAGGTTTTTTGGATTTTTCTCGAAAACGGTAAGTTTTATCGAAAAAGTACCTCAGAGCGAAGTTGTAGATCTTAAAATTCTCTATAAAAATGGTTCCCATGATTTTTCCTCTAAGACCCACTATTTCCCAGATATTGCGCTTGTAAGAGTCAAGTTCTACATAATATGCACACATTTCCACACCACCTGTGAGGTAGTGTACTCGGCGCATTTTTTTTAACGTGGTATCCCCGGTAGGCCTATTCCACGAACCTTTATGACGTTATTTTCAGGAACAATAATTATTTAATAGTATGAAGATTATTGATATGGGTTACTGAGTTTAACTGTCGTTCTAACTTTTTTTATTACTTTAATCTGACTCATACTCTTCATATTCAACTTCAACAACCATGTTTTCTTCAATTTCTTCTTGTTCTTCTTCTTCTTCTCCTTCCTGTTGATGAACGCTTAGAAATTGTTCAAATGAAGATGAATCAGTTGTCTCTTCATCAAAATCACATGAATCTTCCTCTCTTGTATTTAATTGAACATTTGAGCAAGAGACACCTTGGCAATTGGTACACGCTGGAGAACACTGCAATCCTACTTTTTTACAGCCACATTTGGCACTACAACCTTTCTTGCAAAAAATAGTGTTAAGAAGTTTTTCTGGAGCAGGGGGCAGTAAAGTTCGAATCGGTTCCAAAGTATTATTTATCAATTTCCAACCCCAGTCTTCAGGGTTCAGTTCATTGCCTTGCCATGTCTGAACTTGATAGTATACTCGAAACAAATGTTGAGTAGCAGATGCCGATGTTGGAGGAAGACAAGATAGCTGTACTTGCTTTTTGTTTCGTGTATTTTTTACGAATGTTAAATATCTGTACGTATCTATGCAATCAATTTTTTTGGAGCTCCATAAACCGCAAGAAGAAACCGAATTCCTTTAGTAATTAGTATTTGAGGTGAAGAATTAATTTCTGTAAATACTTTTGCGCAGTCAATCAAATCATTTTTTTCAAATAATTTTAATACTGAATTTTTGCCCCTTCTAAACATTGCTGACGTAGTATCGCATCCGGTTATCGCATGTAAAAATAAATAAAGTTTTGGCATTTCGGATAAGCTGATAAACTTTTTGAAGAATATATTTCTGTCCGTTGCTGCGCCTTCCCAGGTTTTAAAAAGTAAATAATTTTATCAGATGGAGTCCTTGCAGTGAGTAGTACTAATAAATCAACATCTTCACCCACTACAATAGCTGTATTTCTTGCATTAAATTGTTCTATTGCTGTTTCAATTATGAGGACATCGGCGTCATTAGGAGCTTGTTTCACGGCAATATTTTCAGCTGTTAATTTGTTACTCAACATAGAAATAAAACGAGATTTATTATTAATGTTTGCAAAAAAATGTTGTTGATTAACTGGAACTGTCATAAATTCGTCAAACATTATGTCGGTACCTGAGGATGTTTTTGTAGCACGACGACGTTGTTCTGCAGCTTTTATGTTCTTTGTTGTGTCACTGTAGCCATCAAATACTACCGTAACTGTATGACCATAATGTCTACGTAAATACTGAACATATTTTTCAAAAATTACGTTAAAGGTTTCTTCTCGATCCCACACAACGTGATGTAGTAGATATCCCCCATCAATAACGTAAGCAGCGTTTGTACATTTTTGCTTGCTTGAGTACCTAAATATGTATATACGTGGCATATGTGTGCATACTATGTAGAACATGATTCTTACAAGCGCAATATCTGGGAAATAGTGGGTCTTAGAGAAAAAATCATGGGAACCATTTTTATAGAGAATTTTAAGATCTACAACTTTGCTCTGAGGCACTTTTTCGACAAAACTTACCGTTTTCGAGAAAAATCCAAAAAACCTAAAATTTTGACCTTTGACCCCGAATAAGTCCCGAAGCTCGCATGGGACTGATGGGGACTTTTGAGACTTTATTCCTTGTGGTAAACCTAAGGTCTCTACAAAAATTTGGCTTTGTCGGAATTTTCTTTATTTCAATTGTCTAAATTGACCGGACTATATTAATCATATCAAATTTTCATCAAATTATATCGAGTAGTACGAAACTTATTCCACTGAAATGGATTTTCACTGGCGTCATTTTAGGAGGTCGTATCTTCGTAGGGAGGGCCACTAGGAAAAAAAATTATGGAAACTTGTCATCTTCATTTTTTATGTTCTATCTGAATCAGAGATATTTCTCACATTTTCCGGGACACAGTGTATACGGCAAAACTAGATTTTTTTTATATAACGATAGCTATGGCTGTATTAACGCAACTACCCCTTTATACCTTCTGATGAAATGAAATCCAGTTTGAAGATGCAAATTGGCGAAGCAAATGATCATGCAAAATTTTGAAGTATTGGCCTTATTGTTCCACAATGAACGAGCGCTCAAAAGCCCTGCTCAGGCCTTTTCTCAAATTTTAATTTGTTTAATTGAATTTCTAAATCCGCAATTTTCTGTGCCCCGCCCTGTGAAAGGACTGTTTTATCCAGATAAACTGTAGTTTACATTTCTCGACAAAAAACTGACATTATTCCTGATAGGGAATAGGAACTCCCACGTATATTCCAGAGCCTCCGGTTACTACAGGAAACAACACGGTGCGCCACGTTGTTTCCGTAACGACGAACCGAACGAGACGGCGGTTCTGATGCCGGATTCAATAAATTGAGATAAGATAATTCAATCAAAACTCGCTTTGCTGCTTCCCCTCCTCGTTCCATTCTGATGTCTGCTATTTCCCGGAAAAACAAGAAAGGCTCCCTCGCGCGAATGGGTCACTATGACAGGGAAGAGATTCTTGTATGATTCCGTGCATCACAAACCTGAAGGTGTGAATGCAGGGAAGCGATTTATAAAGCGTTGAAAAATGTGAAATCAAAATTTGGAGATTAATATTTAGGGAGCTTATTCTACACCAAAAGTAAAAAAAAATTGGGACATCCGGAGAAGGTGCTTCGAGCTATTGTTCATTGGTGGAGCCATAATGCTATTACCACGGAATTTTGTATGCCACTTGAGATACATGCTGAATATACAGGGTGGCCCGTAATTAGACCGACAAACTTCTAGTGGACATTATAGATCGTATTTTAGACAGATTCGACCCAAATCATATAATGCAAAATTGCTTCGTTAAGGAGCTAGTGGCCTTTGAAGATGACGTCCTGTCCACACTTTTTGTCACATATTCGCAAAACGGAGTCACATAAAGTGCTGAAAGTTTACACATTGGCTAATATCAAAAATACGCATCGATTAGATTTAATGCAATTCTTTCATGTCAAGCACAAACGTATCATTTGGAGGGGGGGCGAAGGGTATTTTTAGTTAACAATTTTTACACTTTCATCATTTCGCGAGATTTACATCATATTCATAAACTCTGATGTTTTTTCTTGAAAAAAGATGCTCTTGTATAATAACGCCCAGATTAAATTCAAAACAAAAGTGAACATTGAGTACGTAGTGAAAAGAGAGAAAATTTCAAATCTGTTTTTTTCAGAAATGGTGCATCTGGGCGTTATAATACAAGAGCATCTTTTTTCAAGAAAAAACATCAGAGTTTATGAATATGATGTAAATCTTTCGAAATAATGAAAGTTAAAAAAGTTTCAACTAAAAATACCCTTCGCCCCCCCCCCCCCCAAAGGATACGATTGTGCTTGACATGAAAGAAATGCACTCAATCTAATCGAAGAGTATTTTTGATATTAGCCAATGTGTAAACTTTCAGCACTTTATGTGAATCCGTTTTGCGAATATGTGGCAAAAAGTGTGAACAGGACGTCATCTTCAAAGGCCACTAGCTCCTTAACGAAGCAATTTTGCATTATATGATTTGGGTCGAATCTGTCTGAAATATTATCTATAATGTCCACTAGAAGTTTGTCGGTCTAATTACGGGACACACTGTATGAATGTAGCTTATGGCTACATCACAGGAAAGTAAGTAAAACTTTATATGAACTCGAATATTTCATTCTACTTAAATGTAAACTGATATTCAGTCTAAATCCATATTTAGAAAATATCCCCGAATAGTCCCCGAGCTAGAATAATTTTTATGGTCTTTCGAGCCGGATAGTCGCTATTTTACAAGAATTATAAAGAAAAATGGCATAAACAAATACTAAAGTTACGAATATATTCTATTGATTCTGTTGTCACAATCAGAAAATCGGAATAATATTCCAAAATTATTTAAAAAATGAAATTCTAAAAAACCAATAATTATAAATTGAATTTATTGGTTCCGATGACGCGATCTTCTCGAAATTACAATGAACAGACCCCGGTGATCTTGGCTCCCGGCCGTCCAGCAACACGGGCGCGGGACTAGGTGGTGGACACTAAACCTCCACGGTCGACAGCGTATCCCTACCCGGTCGCGCTACAGCAAGCGTTGGTGAATTATTTGAAATAAGGAATGGGTGTTCGAAAAATATAGGAAAAAGAATGAAAAAATCGTGAGAATATAAGTCGTATTCTTATTTCTCGAGTTTATTCGTATCAGTATGAAATGAAAAGCTGTTACTTTCTGAAACACCGAATGTTTATAATTTTTTCTGTAGTTGGCGGCCAAGACATTTATAAGTGAAGTGGATTCATTTTTTGTAAACATATTCAGATAATAATTTTCGTTTCGTACCAACAGCTCTTAAGGTCCAGCACCATAGTCCGAATTGTGTTGTTGATCTCCAAACGTGTTCTTATTATTTTGAATGAATGGGTTGACTGAAGGCCAGAACTACGTTCCAATTTGAGGAGTTGTGTGGAATACATAGCCTGATGGAAGAACTATTTATACTTAATTTTTGTTCGATTCCTAGAACCCTAAATGGCAGCACCACGTCTCCAATAGAAGGGCTGGTAACTCAACGTTATTTTAATTTTTTTCTTGATGTTGAAAAACGCCGGCTAAAGACTTTTAAGCGTAAAATAGATAGGCTAATGAATGGCCTATTCATATGTATTTTTTTGGTTTAATTTCAATTAACCTAAAGGGCCAGCACCACGCTTCGAATAGAAGAGCTGGACTCTCAAGATGTTTTTTATTTTTCTTCTTGATGTAACCAAAGCCGGCCAAGAACTTTGATCAATGAAATAGATAGGCTGACGAATGGACTATTTATACGTATTTTTTGGTTTAATTTCAATAACCCTAAAGGGCCAGCACCACGCTTCGAATGGAAGAGCTGGACTCTCAAGATGTTTTTTATTTTTGTTCTTGATGTTCCAAAAGCTGGCCAAAAATGTTGATAACTGAAATACATAGGCTGATGGATGGATTCATAAGTATTTTTTGGGTTTAATATCAATAACCCTAAAGGGCCAGCCCAGCACCACGCTTCGAATAGAAGAACTGGACTCTAAAGATGTTTTTAATTTTTTTTCTTGGTATAGCAAAAGCCGGCCATGAACTGTGATGAGTTTAATAGATAGGCTGACAGATGGACTATTTTTACGTATTTTTTCGGTTTAATTTCAGTAACCGTAATGGGCCAGCACCACTCTTCGAATGGAAGAGCTGGACTCTCAAGATATTTTTTATTTTTCTTCTTGATGTTCAAAAAGCCGGCCAAAAACTTTAATGACTGAAATAGATAGGCTGATGGATGGTCTATTCATATGCATTTTTGTAATAAAGTTCAATAACCCTAAAGGGTCAGCACCACGCTTCGAATAGAGGAGCTGCACTCTCAAGATGTTTATTATTTTTTTTCTTTATGTTCTAATAGCCAGTCAAAAACTTTGATAACTGAAATAGATAGACTGAAGGATGGACTATTTATACGTATTTTTTTGGTTTAATTTCAATAACCTAAAGGGCCAGCACCACGCTTCGAATGGAAGAGCTGGACTCTCAAGATGTTTTTTATTTTTGTTTTTGATGTTCCAAAAGCCGGCCAAAAACTTTGATAACTGAAATACATAGGCTGATGGATGGACTATTCATATGAATTTTTGTGTTAAATTTCAATAACCCTAAAGGGCCAGCACCACGTTTCGAATAGAAGAGCTGCACTCTCAAGATGTTTATTATTTTTTTTCTTTATGTTCTAAGAGCCAGTCAAGAACTTTGATAACTGAAATAGATAGGCTGACGAATGGACTATTTATACGTATTTTTTGGTTTAATTTCAATAACCCTAAAGGGCCAGCACCACGCTTCGAATGGAAGAGCTGGACTCTCAAGATGTTTTTTATTTTTGTTCTTGATGTTCCAAAAGCCGGCCAAAAACTTTGATAACTGAAATACATAAGCTGATGGATGGACTATTCATATGTATTTTTTGGGTTTAATTAACCCTTAAGGGCCAGCACCACGCTTCGAATAGAAGAACTGGACTCTAAAGATGTTTTTAATTTTTATTCATTGTATTGCAAAAGCCAGCCAAGAACTGTTATGAGTATAATAGATAGACTTTGATAAGTGAAATTGATAGACTAGTGCATGGACTATATTCATAAGTTATTTTTTGTTCAATTCCTGGAACTGAGCACCACGTTCGAATAGAAGAGCTGGTCTCTTGAGGTGGTTTTTATTTTATTCTTGATGTTAAGAAAAAGCCAGCTAAGAACTTTGATACGTGGCATAGATAGTTTGAAGAAAGGACTATTTTCATGTATTTTTCGTTCAATTTCTTGAACCCCACAGAGCCTGCAGCACCGGGGTAATGAACAGTCAGTATATCAATCTTCCTTCACAGAATCAATTAATTATTGTAGAAAAACAACCTGATTGGAATTTGCCTAAATACTTGTCAAACTTCAACCAAAGTCAAATTATTAACCGATTGGATCCATAATTACAAAAAAATTTAATAATTTTAATTTTTCCAATACAACTTCAATCAAGAATGGTCAAACCGATGCAGAACTAACAAGAAACAGTTAATAAACTATGAGAGTTGCTAGTACTGATCTCATTCAACTCAAAAGTTATTGTACTTATGGTGATACTTAAACGGGAGAAATGACTCTAAACCTCGGATTTATCTTCTGTTGCTCAGATCTTGTCGTTTGATATCATATTCAGTTCAAAATCCCAATATTTTACAGTGTATGAATAAAACAGATGCACCATTGTAATATCTATGTATCTTCATGCTTCCAAATTACATCATATACCTGCCCCTTTGCAGAATTATTAATTATAATCAATTAATCGACCCCCCAAGTTTTCAAGAATTTCATATATCCTGATCCCGGGAATTCCAACTCAAAACAAAGGGTCATTCTCGTGTAAACGCTCCTGGGGTCCCATTCTATTGTCCCTCCTATTTTATACAGGACGAAATTGAAAAGGAATCCACCCTATACCCAGACGGGAAAATGGGGTTATTATTAGATGCTCGAATATTGCCTTCGTTGCCCAAATGAGTTATTATAGGTAGCTGGGAAATATTAAAAGGGAACCAGATTTATAGGGGCCTATATTCAACCACGGATGCTTCTTATTGTTCGAAGATTGAGGCTGAAAAATTTACGAGGTTGAAATATTTTTTTAATTATTTTTATCCACAGGCGTCAGATATGTCATTTGCGTTTTATTCGTAGCTATCAGGAGTATCACTACATAGTATAAAACAAAGTCGCTTTCTCTGTCCCTTTGTATGCTTAAATCTTTGAAACTACGCAACGGATTTTGATCCGTTTTTTTTAATAGATAGAGTGATTCAAGAGGAAGGTTTATATGTATAATAACATCCATTAAATAGTGGAGAAGTATGTACTGTTATTTTTTTGAGGTTTCTAATGTGATGTCGTACCGTGCGAAGCCGGGGCGGGTCGCTAGTTATGAATAAACTCGAATCTGTAGGATCTTGCTACCCTTGTTTTGATATAAGGGCATTGAGTCATCACCTGAGGGGAGAGAGCAGTTATGTTAAAGACTGGTGCTTGAGAAAAGCCCATAAGGTTATAAATGTTCTAATAGGAATGTGAATGGATGAATTATGGCAACTAATATGAATAATTTATTATATTTTGGCCATTGTTGAAATGAGAGTGGTCTATTCATTTTCTCTTTCTCAATTTTATGAATAGTAATTCTTTCGAATACAAGGAGTCAGATATATACAGCGCACCATGGGTTTTTCTACTTATGTCACCGGAGCGAAAATATGAAAACTTTTCTAAAAACTCAGCCTTCTACAGCTGTAATGGTATTGAAGTCGTTTTAAAAAATATATTCTATATCAATCTAAGAGGCTACTTGTTCCATAAAGAAAAAAAAATTTTCCTTTATGAATTCTGACAAAACTATATTTTAAATCAAGTCGGAATTCTTGATGGGATTACAAAAGTTTCAAATAAAAAATGCTGAACACGCCGACTCATACATGTTGCAATAAAACATTCCCCGTATTTCTCAGTCGCAGGATAACTAGATTAATTTAAAGTAGTTTCAATCGGTGAATATGTATATTCCGTTCAATAAAGTTTGAGCGCATAGTAGACATTTCTTTATTTATATATGAAGTTGGCAGTAGTTACTGTCATAACGTAAAATGAAGTCAACTTTGGCGAATGTACCCGGCCTTGTCCGACGTGCTTGCGAGTTATCAGAGAACTCTATTCAATAATGCCAACATTGCTTATGAATGTGACAAAAAAATAAACAACATAACCTAAAATTCTTATATACACAGTGGAATATGCCAAATTGCCATGGACAACCGACTGCCATCGATTCGGTGGACGCTTCTGCCGAAGTAAGGTCTCACATCATTTTGAGAAATTCGGTTTCCAGAATAATAACAAAAATATATTTCTAGTGAAACTAACTGATCAAGCATTTTACTGTTCATTCCCAATCCCCAATCGAAATAGTAACTTTATTGTACAACGAGCACAGAATGACATGACGCGTTAGTTTGTCTCTCAATACCATCTTGTTTCAACCAACAACATCCCCAAACTAACGAACTTTTTAAATTTTCAATTATATTGCTTTCCATATTCCATTATTTTATCATAAACTTCAAACACAACGTAAATATCACTTCTTATTCAATAACGGTCATATGCATGTACGAGCATAGTTCCAAAAACGATCTACACTGCGCACAAAAATTAACGCACATTCTGAAAATCTCAATTTTATTCAGAGTTAACTCTACATCGACATAATAACTCATTTTTTATGTTCTCTCGGAAAAGTTTTGAACGAAACAAGACACATTAAATGGAAAAAAAATTCAGGGTTTCACCGAATCTTATGTGAAAGAGCAGAAATAAACAATTTTCAAAATACGGGAATGCTGATAAGTGATTTAATACTTGGTATTTCCAGCCCTTGCGTTAATTACAGCTCGGCAACGACGGTTCATACTCAAAATGAGTGATCTTAAAATGTTCTGCTCTAATCCTTCCCAGATTTCTCTGAGTTGGATTCCTTAGTCATTAAGAGTAGCTGGATGATTTTCTGAACTTCTCAGCCTTCTATTGAGGTTGTCCCAAACTTGCTCAAACGGATTAAGATATGGACTTCTTGCTGGCCATTCCATTCGAGAGACTTAAACCTCTTCATGGTACTCCTGAACGATGCGCGCACGATGGGGTCTGGCACTACATGCTCTTCAAGAATGTTCCTTATATACCTATCAGCATTCCTAGCTCCATTATCAACGACCACTACGTCTGTGCGAGCAGTCAAAGATATTCCACCACATACCATAATCGATCCTCCCCCGAAAACAGTAGTATTCAGGAAATTGCACTGAGCATATCTTTCATGTAGACGTCTGTTTACAATGAAACGTTGATCACAATGGTAGAGGCAGAATCTAGACTCATCTGTGAAGAGAAATCTTTCCCAATCAGCCTCTTCCCAATGGATATGCTCTCTCGCAAAATCCAAACGCGCCCTTCGATGTGCTGGGGTAAGAGCTGGGCCTATTGCCGCGACACGAGGCCTTAAATCATATTCTCTGAGGCGATTTCTTATTATCTGAGTGCTAATTTGCACCCCATGAGTTTGATCAAGCTGATTTTGAAGGAGGCGAGCGGTTGCAAACCGTTGTCTCAACGAAGAAATTTTCAAGTAACGTTCTTGAATGGCAGTTGTTACCCGTGGTCTACCCTGTCCTGGTCTTCGGACATTCATACCGGTCTCCCTGAATCGCTGCAACATTCTGGACACACTTGTATGGGAAACTCCAAACCTTTCTGCAATTCTTCTCGCAAAACTACCGCTTGGGCACATTCCTCTTGGGTCAAATTGAGTGTTTTGCGTGGCATAGCGATCGAGTGTAGAAAATCAAACGAAAGAAAAACTACTGATCACTAGTATTGATAGGGAACAACTGCTTTCAGAATGAAGCCAATACATTTAAAATCTGATTATCTCATTTTTTTTAATTCCTGCTAGGAAAAAACATCTGTATTGAAGAAAAACGTTTAAAGTGGATAACATATGCACATACTTCTGATAAAAATAATTATCATTGAGAACACCTTCAGTTATAGAATAAATTTGAGATTTCCATAATGTGCATTAATTTTTTTGCGCAGTGTTTTTCGTAACAGATAATTTGTTTTCGCTATCTAATCGTGAAATATAAAACACCCTCGTATCAATACCATTGATTAGATAGACGCTTTGGCTGAAGTTTTGGCATATTTTTTGATAAGTTTGGTAACCGGCCAAATTACAAAAGGGTTGCTGCTAAACGTTTCACCAATAGTCTGAAAATGGAAACATTCCATCCGTATTTTATTCTCTATCATTACGTTCTCTTTTCAAGCAACCAAACGATCTTCCCAAATGAACTCTTTTCATTTTTAATTGCATTGCGCTCCATACTCCATTATTTCGTCATAAACTTCAACACCACGTTAATATCCTATCTAATTCAATAACGGCTATACGTATGTATGGAGCGTGGTCCCAGGCACGGTCTATTTCCTACCAGATATGAGAATTTAATTCAAATGTCAGGACAGGCCGGATATTAAATCGAACCGCTTCTGTGTACGCGAACCGACCGCCCGATTGAGAGATAGCTAGCTCCACGCCAGAAACCTCCGTTGTGAGGAGGAACACGTTTATTTGTTGCCTCGCCATACAAACAGAGATACATCTCGAGGGCTGTCTAGTCTAATTCAATATCGAGGCTCAGGAGTTCAGATTGAATTGCAACGTCATATATTTAGCCGTTTCTGCTTTCTGTTCCTATATTCATGAATGTTTCATGCCATAGTGATGAGGTGGTTTTGTTGGACAGGATCCGCCAGAGATTGATGTTTGATTCGATTAGAAATGTAATAACCGTGCTTGTGGGTGCTGTGATATTGTTTTCTTGTGTTGAGGAAGTTGAGCTTGAGGCGCTTTCTGAGTTGTATAGAAGCAATGGAATATGTTCTGAAGATAGACGTGAAACAGTTCAAGACTTCCGAAATTAAATGTCATATACAATATTAATTGGAATTCTTTACTCTTGAATGGTGACATTCTGTATCTTGATTTTATGGCACATAATATGAAAGATCTGAAAGAGCTCATGGCGAGATAATCAAGTGCGATAACTGAATGAATTCAACTGTCTTACGGCAATAATCTAGTCTTGTCTCTCTCTTATCGCAGTATGTTAGGAAACCCGCACTGCACCTATAGAATTTTTAATTTGTCAGGCTGCCCGTAATACTCGATTCAAGTATTCACTGTTGCCTACCATACTAAAGAACTACGCTCCTCTAAACGATAAGAGAGAGACAAGACTAGAATAATGAAGTAAGACAACTGAATTCAGTGTGTTACAGCAAGTGATTGTCTCGACTATTCATCTGTGCAACTGGAGGGAAGAATTCTCTGTCTGATGCATTTAGACTACAGCCCCGTGTTGAAAAAATTATGGGTCATTTGAACCACCAGGTGACCTATCTAGAACGATATAAGAGCATAAAATAATAAGATTCAGCACTATGCCGTCACTTGTAAGCTGTCCAACTGAGTGCAGGTGAGCGTTCGAAAGTACAAGTAGAGTGGGTACATTTTGGTCATATATTTTTGTACGGCATTCTCAAACACCGATAGATCCTTGAAAAATAATATGAAAACGCGCAGTGCCGTAAAAAATTTGGAGCCACAGAGTCGAAATTTTTTTTTACTTTTTGACAATTGCCACGGTAAATTTGGTCATTTGATTTTGTACGGCATCTATGTCATACTATTTCAATACTGCTTCTAATCCATTATTCCGCAACGCCGTACAAAAATCATGAGACAAGGGGAAAAAATCGAGGGTTGCAATCCCCTCTTTTTCCGTGGTCCAGAGGGTGATTTGAAAAAGTACGGCTTCGGTTCCAAAATATTATCTAGCACTCAAAAGTACTATTGAAAATAATGCCGTCAAAAACTGATTGTTCATTCGAATGTACATCAATATTTATCTTAATTTTTTTCGTATCCTTGATTTAAAAAGCTTTAAAGTCATTTGATTCTGTACGAGAATTTTTTTTTAACATTATATTGTAGAATACAATTGTTATATAGTATTCCCGTTCAAAAAAAACCGTTCTAAAAAAATTTAAAGAGAAATACAAAAACTGAAATTTTGCAAATTATTGTAAAAGTTTAAATGTCATAGATTAATGAAATATAGCAGTTTTCTACATTTTATTCCTTGTTTTTAATTGTAATAACATTGATAAATCAGGAAAAAAATATGCCGTACATTTTTATGCAGGCCATATCTTTCAGGCTGATACAGTACGGCTTTAATATATTCTTGAAGAGAACAATTGATAATATGATAAAATCACTATGACGTCTAACTGAACTAAAACAGTGTGTATATTATGTCCAGGAATTGAAACTGTCAATCCCAGAATCAACAGTTTTGTATACTTTTTGGTTTAATACAGGGTTGGGATAAAGTTTGGCACCAAACTAATATCTTTAAAACGAAACGGGCGATATTTTTGAAATTTGGCAGCTGAGTGTAATGGACCACAATGCATCTGATGAGCATATTTTCATAAACGAGATACCTCCGGTTTAACCGGAAATGCCATCAACTTCTTTAATTTAAATGGGACACCCTATATATTTGTACAGATTTTGAAAGAGCTTGGAATTTCGAATGCGCACATACTGGGTTTAGTGTAAAAATCTTATCACAACACTTTATTTTGCCTAAAATAATTAATCACTTTCACTATTTTCAATCAAAACATTCATTTCAATCATTTCTCAAAATAATGAAAATGGCTGCACATAAATCTCAGCTACGTATGTCTGAGTGTTCGTGTTTCCAACCTAGCACTAGCAATTTCACCCTTCTGGTCGTAACAGAACGTTGCTCCGAAAATGTGCGAGTACTTATGATACTGAAATTAGCAGACATGTACCAATTTTCATGTTTTTTAATTAAAAAAATTATTTTTTAGAAATTTAGAAAAAATGCACATCGACATAATTAAAAAAACTGTAAGTACAATTCTTTAAACTTTCTTAAATTTCACAGGTGTCTGCTAACTTCAGTGTCATGAGTACTTCTCAAAATATGTTGTACTTTGGAATTATTAGTGACAACATGTCTATATTTTGGTATAAATCGGTGGTATACAAACCCATATTTAACAAAGTTTCTAATTAGGAACCTATAAGCACGAAAACACCATGAAAGTTAGTATAAATAAACTAAATGCCGTATAAAAAAATTTCACCTCACATTTCGTTATATATGGATTTTTTATTTTTTATTTTTTCCCCTTTGGACCAACTAAAATGTACGGCATATGAAAAAATATTATCTATGCATAAAATACTTTCAAAATAAGTTTATTTCATGTTGTGTCAAATCACCCTCTGGACCACGGAAAAAGAGGGGATTTGTACCCTCGATTTTTTCCCCTTGTCTCATGATTTTTGTACGGCGTTGCGGAATAATGGATTAGAAGCAGTATTGAAATAGTATGACATAGATGCCGTACAAAATCAAATGACCAAATTTACCGTGGCAATTGTCAAAAAATAAAAAAAATTTCGACTCTGTGGCTCCAAATTTTTTTACGGCACTGCGCGTTTTCATATTATTTTTCAAGGATCTATCGGTGTTTGAGAATGCCGTACAAAAATATATGACCAAAATGTACCCACTCTACTTGTACTTTCGAACGCTCACCTGCACTCAGTTGGACAGCTTACAAGTGACGGCATAGTGCTGAATCTTATTATTTTATGCTCTTATATCGTTCTAGATAGGTCACCTGGTGGTTCAAATGACCCATAATTTTTTCAACACGGGCCTGTAGTCTAATTGTATATATCGTATATTTCAGATGTGAATTTCCAAACCTGTATACGATATACAATGCATCAGACATAGAATTCTTCCCTCCAGTTGCACAGATGAATAGTCGAGACAATCACTTGCTGTAACACACTGAATTCAGTTGTCTTACTTCATTATTCTAGTCTTGTCTCTCTCTTATCGTTTAGAGGAGCGTAGTTCTTTAGTATGGTAGGCAACAGTAAATACTTGAATCGAGTATTACGGGCAGCCTGACAAATTAAAAATTCTATACGTGAAGTGCGGGTTCCCTACCATACTGCGATAAGAGAGACAAGACTAGATTATTGCAGTAAGACAGTTGAATTCATTCAGTTATCGCACTTGATTATCTCGCCTATTCATCTGATCAACTGGAGGGAAGAATTCTCTGTCTGATGCCTTGTATATCGTATGTTTTCGATGTGAATTTCCAAATCGGTAGAATATTAACCACCAACCAGCCTACAGACGTTCAAATTGGTCGTGAACACCTCGTTTTGACAACTTGGTCGTCAACGCGGCAGTGGTCAACTGGGTTTATCGTCTGTAGGCCGCTCTATACGGACAACCTACCTTCAATGCATGAACCTTGAACGAAGTAGCGAGATGTCTGTCCGTGAATCATTCAAACTGACGATAGTCCAACTATTCGGATATGCATCCTTCAGTCGATGAAATTGAAACGCTCGGGTTATCGTCAACATCCTGACGTGGTAATATTATTACCACGTTAGTTAATATTTTCAGACTGAGCAAAAGGTAAACGCTTCGAGTTTTTCTGAAAAGAAATATAGGTACTTTTTAGTCTCGAATAATTTTAACTGATATGACATTTCATGATTGGTTTCAAATAATTCTTGGTCGAACTGGAATCATACGAAAGTATGCCATAAATCCAGAGTATTCTTTGCAATAGAATTTTCCAACCAATGGAAATAATTGTTCAAATATGACAACAAAAGCAATTATTATTGAATAACTACTTATGTAGACCAATCCAATTATTGTGATATAGTTTCCTCACGTTCTTCCAACATGAACACTTTCTACTTGAATGTTTTTTCAACTTGAGAGTGTATCGACCTTGACATCCTCTAATCTTGAATTATAATAGCCATGGGTTCAAAATTGAGGAAATTATCAGAAGCTCTACCCTCTCAAATTATCCCCAACATGTCAGAAATTCTTCATGAAAACTAGCATGCATTTCACGAGAATATCTTGATACATAAATCAGCGACACATCTAGTACAGACTCGAGTGGGAAAGTAACATTAACTCCCTTAACTTCATTACGTGATATCTAATATATTAGAGCAGTATCAACTCGACTTTATATCAACGTAGATGTGATTAGCAGCCAGCTGTGACCCATGCTGCACGTCGCATTTCTACGAAATTGCAATCTAATTCGAACTTTGACCGGCATGTCACGGTAATGAAATCCATTTAGGTTCAAGCGAAATGAACGAGGTGATATTTGTTGCACAGATTCATTAATTCATCAGCGACGACTTTGAAGTTGATACTGCGCTTCGAAAACTACCGTGATTCCTCACATCTACTTATAAGGTTGAATATTCAAACCTTTGATAGTTTGGTCCGGTTTGTAACTTGCTTTATCTTCACATTTTCTATACAGCGTGTCCAAACGATGAAAATGAAACAAGAAAATTCGAGTAGCTTCAGGCAATTGTCACTTTTTAGAACGTTTTCGATAATGTATTCAAATTGGAGGCACGGATGTTGAAAAATTATTGAAGTGAATAGTAATTTTTAGCATTATGTGCCTTTTGTTTTCTATCCCGAATGTCAACATTTTCCATCAGTGGTGAGACCAAAATTAGCTACATTGGTTTCACAGCTGAAAGCTAAAAAACACCTCCTTTTATTTCTGAATCTAAAATGAATGTTTGAGTACATCCTACTGAAAACTGAAGTTCTGGCTTCCAAGCCTTTTTCGGGGTTTCAGGAAGCTGAATATTTTTTTACTGAAGCAACATTCAGGACGACAATGTTAAAAAAATAAAAACTGCAAAGTACTTACTGCATAGGAAGATATGTACTTTTCAAACCTTGCTGGCAAAGTACATTGAAAAAACACTCAAAAGGAGCATAATTCGAGAACTACAAAAGATCGCATTACGTACATGGGGTATTTTTGGATAGCCGCAGGTCTGGGGAATCTATAAATAATATACTGACGTCTATCGCCTGGACACCCTGTATACTGCTTAAACCTTGTGAACGGTCAAAAATAAACTTTGATCACACTACATCATTCAATGTTCACAAGGAATTAAGTGAAATTGATTTTGAAAGAATTATTCTTTGAGAAGAAACGATCAGAACATAATTATATAGGGTGTCTACTTTCGAAGTGGCCAAATGTCAAATTTTACCTCTAAAATGACCATTAATCAGTTTTCCTTGTAGTCTCATCAAATTTGACCACAATCGGAAAGGGTGAAAAATTTGCTAAAGATAAGAGAGTCTGTGTGCAGAAAAAATACTTTTGCGGGCGTGGTAAGGAAATGAATATCACGATTCTGAAGTTATCCAAATAAGTCTTTTTTCCAATGGTTTCTTTGATGAAATATCGATAATTATGCACACGTAAAAAAATATCTTTCATGTTTTTTCGAACGACATATCAACTTTAATGCTAGCTGCTCTTCTATAATAGCATAATAACATAATAATAACAACGAACCTAAATTGGCTCTATTTTGAAGCTCTTCGTGATTCAATTTTTATGTAATTTAATGAAAATCATAAATTCATCTCGAATAGAAATAAAAACGAAAAAAAACATCCTTCTTCAATACATTTGACACATCGGTTGCGTTCAGCGGACATAAGAGTTGTACAACCGTTTAGTGAATTTGCGCTAAACGCACTCGATCAGTGAACGCAAGCTAACCATGTTCACTGAGGAGACGCATTTTTCTGAGCGACTGAGCGACTCGCTCACTGATTACGGTTGTCAGCTGTTTATGTGGTGTGAATTTGACTTTTGGGTTATGTGAGCATACTGGACGAGTTTATACCGTTCAAAAACCTTCCTACTGATCAGTCAACGCTCTGTGAGCGCTGAGTGATCAGATGAGTAACGCTTGTTTTCGCTGAACGCAACCATTGTTTTCGTACTGAATCTACAACACAATTTTTTTGGCCAAATTTGATGAGATTACAAAAAAAACTGAATTTTGATTTTGAAGAAAAAACTCGAAATGTTTCGTGAAATCAAGAAATGTTAAATTGGAGAATAGCCGTCCATATTTCGAACATGTGTTTTATGTTTTTTGTTGAAAATCACTCATATAATCCCACCTTGAAGTTTGGCCACTCTAAAAGTAAATACCCTGTATAATTGTATGTTCTTTATCATCAGCATATTGGAATGAATATTCCCTTGATGAGTGAATAACCGAAACCCTAGGGTCCTGAATTGTTAAGCTGATTAGCTCTAGATGTACCTTTCAACGGTACTGAAGATGGTTGTTCGACCGAAAAAGTTATACCGATTTTTTAATAGAATATACTTGAAGTACTGAACAGTCTTACTTGTTTTTGATTATCTACTCAATTACACAGCCAAAGTATCTACAAATCTGAATCAGTATTGAACAATATTGTTTAGTTGTATAATATGTTACATTTGTTTATGTAATTTCGTCCACAATATTTAATGACGAAAGTACTCGACGCTCCCAACCAATAAAACGGAATAAGAAAAAACTTCACAGGAAACGATTTCACCCTATAACTTCATCCAAATCCCACCCTGCATCAAATTACTTTAAGCAACACCACAAACGGCAACAATCCCGGCACACTGCGATTCATCCAGACTGTTGACTGTTGACCTGACAGCAGTTGATGGATAGACGGTCGAATCGTGGCGGATCATCCCTTATATCGCAGGCATTTATTCATGGTCGCGGAATGCCGTTTATGTGTCCAAGTGATTGAATCAATCCAATCTTGCCTAACCACACATTCGGGACATTGCCGCTCATGCCTGCTATGAGATAACTGCCATTCTTGTACGTCCTTATTAAATCATATCGTCATAGGCAGTAAGGGTGGAATATGTTGCATTAATTTCTGCGAGGATTCGGAATTATTGGGATGGTTCGATATTCGAATTTTATTCAATAACGGCAAAACTACTGATTTTAGAGGCATGAAATGTTCGGGACACCCTAACTAGTTTTTGACGAGCCATCGATTGGAATTACAAAATTATAGGGTTGCCATTTGAAAAAAGTGAGATTTTATAGTTTTATTGAGGCTCACTTGGGGGCCCTTTTTCAGACATCCTGAATAATATTTCCTCATAAGTTATACAAGAAACAGTAGCAGCGTACTTTCTTTTGTTCCACTTTCGCAAAAAGAAATTCTTGTAATGAGAGATTTTGAAGATATGGACCATAATTTGTGACAAGCTTTTTCTCAAAAAATTTGATAATCAGGCTATAATTCAAGAATCGCTTGAGTGGTTGCACATATCATACATCAAATCAGTGTAGAATTGAACGAAGAATTCGAATATGTATAGATATACAGGGTGTTGCAATTGAAATAACGAAGTTATATTCGTTTCCGGTGAAACCGGAAGTAGATTCCTCTTGAAAATATTTTACAATTAAATTTTATGTACTCTAAAACGAAACTCCAAAATCTTGAATTTGTATTACAATTCCTTTCTCGAAAACGTCTAATGAAACATTTAAAAAAAATCACCCTGTATACAAAATATTATAATATAAGGAGCATCCGTAGATGCTTTTATTCTCTGCTTCCATTGTTTGTATTATCACTTGCGTTACTGAAAATAGTGGTCACAAATATATTTCGAATATATTATTTTTTTTTAAATATATTTTGAATATTTGAAAAGATGAACTTACAAACATGCATAGCTTTGGCACTATGGAAGATGAAACCAATTTTACTCATTAAAAAACTGTCTGCCTGAAACTCTACTCGGCTCTAAATTCGCGATTTTACGAAATCTCGTCTTAAGCACCTTTGTGCTAGTGAAAGTAAACTCCATTGTTTTTCAATTCGAAACAACCTTTTTTAATGGGGGTTACTGGTTACCACTGATTAACATAATTTGGGCACATTTTCTTGTATAAAATCAACAGTCTTTTCTCCATTCAGTTAAAAATTTCACCTTGAAAGCATAAATCCCGTTGAAAACACTCCAAAAACGGCCTTAAATGCTCGCAGACGTAGATTATCTACTCTAGTCAACCACTTCCTTACTTACTACCGCCAATCCCTGAACACGTTTGTTTACTTTCGTTCAAAGCAGGAGAATAAAAAAACTCCTCAAGATGTTAATGTAATATGAAAATGGGAATACATTATCTATCCAATATGCACTAAGTAATCATACGGAAACAGAGCTGTTCAAATATGGATCAATCTCTATCGCTTATATCAGATCGCAGTTCTAATTTAATAGCACAGATACAGGTTTGAATTTAAATGAGCCACTCAACCCTGCTCAGAAAGATTTTGTAATATGATTTAGGAAAGTAACGTGGGTAGCTGTATCGTCTATATACAGGGGCGGAATAATAGGGGATTTAAGAAGTGATTAAAACTTATTCAATGATAAACTTCCGAAACTTCGTCATTCTGATGTTTTTGTACCTATGCAATTAGAAAGATGACCTTAATTGAGGATCAATGAGAATTTGCATGTTTTGGAGAAAAAATAATTTTTAAGAAATATTATTAACATTTTCCTCTTTATTATCTGCTATACTTCATTGGCACAAAATTTCTAATTTGCATACTTGGAAGTCATAAATAATCCAAACAGAAAATTCAATTTGTCTCTATTCTTACCCATACCTGGTATTGTCCACCTTTATCAAATATCATTTAACTCATTGTTGACGTGAAATTTTTGATATTCACTCTCTCTGTTCATCTTTTCGGCCAGCATTCTCCTGCCGTCGTCAATAAGACTTCAGACTCTGAACTCTCAAAAAAACAGCTTTTTGGAGAAAACAGCCATGAATTTGTTATATTTTGGATTTATTCAATAGTCAAAAAAATTATTTCATTTTTCATATCCTCGATCTTTTTATTCGAGCCCAGATGTTTGTGATATCAAGAGACATTTGATTGATTAGGTTTTCAGTAATTGACATGAAAGCTGTTCTTTTCAATGTTTCACGTGTAGTTTTTCTTCTTTTGATATTGTGGAAGCTTCAACCCATAAAATCTTGTGGTCTGCATTCGAAGCATATTGGACAAGCTTTGACTAATCGATATTTTACAGGAACTAACAAAAATTATCAGCATTCCAAAAGAATAACGCAAGTTGCTTTTTTATAAGTTCAGAGTCTTAAGTATTTTCCTAACAATCTTGACAACGGCTAGCAAATACTGTTCGAAACCTCGATTAGAAGAAGTAAATATAGAGCAAATAATATACATATTGATCATTTAGCTATGTCAACCCAATTGGAAATCATCAGCGAGTAATTTTTCGCCGAAATAGTTGAACATCCGAAAAAGTCTAACAAAGATCTTCTTCAAAAGTGAAGTAGGACTAGGACTAGTTTCGGAAGATTCTGTACCTATATTCCTAATCATCGAGTTATCTTGTAAGTTTGTTGAGTGAACCCGAAACGAAATAATCTCAAGGTAATTAACAGGTAATCAATGAATGTCGTGCCGTTCTCGATATGGTTTTTATATATATTTTGACTGTTTCCCATATTAATATTTGTGATGTCACAAATACCTGCTTAAACATTCAAGGTATGCTCTTGATTCTTCAGGTCTTCTGAAAATAATTATTTCATTTCGATTTTTTAAATAGGTATTTTTTTCGGATTTTGTTCATTTCGGATTAGTTACTATGGTAGGCAATATTTCGGGTTACTTATTATGGTATAAGCAATGAAAAATTAAAATTTGGAGACAATCAGTCTTCAGAATTTGTATAGATTGATTCAAGAAGAGTTGAAGTGTTATATAGCGTTGTATCAATCTTAGCCTCTCGCTATTCGAATACTGAGATGAAAAAATAGGTAGATATCAATGTTTTTCTTATATCTGATAAATAAATTCTCATGACTTTCTGTTCTCTGAATAAATTTGTTGATCTATCTTCTTACAAACTGTTCAAGACAACTCTGCAGTTAATTTTCTAGAGTAAATGAACGTGAATATCTAATTAGGATGGAAAACGTTTGCGACATACGAAACAACTTCCTTTAATTGAAAAAGGCAATGATATAAATTTTCCGTAATTTTGTGATCGTCAAAGGATGTTGGTAAGATCAAAGTGGCAGCGTTTCAAACTATTTTTGTTTGATGAACGAGCGCTTCATAATAAATGTGAAGAATGCGTCTAATCCGCTTCGAAAATAACATTTAAAATCGTTTGGAGTTGAATGAACATTTCAAACAAATCTTGTGTGAATTGGATTTGTATGGATATTTTCAAAGAACTGCAATGTCAAGTGCAGATTGAGCAGAATCAATATTGAAAACACATTTTTCAAGTCAAGCTTTTTTATATCGAAACAGATTTCCTTATTTCCTTTCATCTGATTTGGCTACTGATGGGTATCAATTTCGAACGAACAGAACAGCAGTAATAGAAAAAACGAGAAAAAATATCAAATAATATGAATATCCTCTCATATTTCAGTCACATAAAAACTTTTTCATCAAAATTCCTTTGTTGTTCGAATGGAGTCGCAAAACTGCTTGAGGATTGTATAATTACATGGTTCTTAAGTTATGATTTATAAATGAAATTACTTTCATATACTCATCGTTTTAGCGAATTGAAATTCGGCACATAGAAGTAAATTAAAATTGCGTAAATTCCTGCAAATTTTCGTGAGAATAGGGATGTTGACTCATGTTACGAATTCATATAAATTGAGGTTTTCCTCATAGAAGGAAATTTTTGCCATCCTAAAAAACCATTTTAGTGATCTTATTATTCTCGTTGAATTAAATAAAGCTGATTTAAATTATGTTATTTATTATCAACTATCACGTTACTGCGAACGCCAATCAGAGGTAATTGACGTCACTGTCCGTTTTGTCATTGCAAATTCGAATGTTCTGTGCTCAGATCAACAAAATACATTCATAGGCCGGGTTCCACAAAACTCCAATCACCTTGATTATTGAAATGTCATCATTTCTCTGCAATTTTCAGTTCATTTTTACATTAACCATCGACTTACTTCAAAATAAACGATTTGATTGCCCAATCAAGCTTTCCGAAACTCACGGTTTTGTGACTTGCATCATAGTAAATATATAGAATATTATATCTATGATTCGAACTCAAGAAGTTGAAAGCTGAAAGAGCACAGAATAGTTCGATTATTCGTTACAAGAACGATAATCTACAATTTTCTTTATAATGGAGATAGGATTTATCAAGGGTATAGTAGAAACTTAACGAAGATTGATTCCCTGATGGTCGCAAGTTTCTTTGCTGAAAACAAAGATTTTTGTGCAGTGGAGCTAAAAAACGTGAAATTGTCTCTGTAAGTAGCCAACTTTTAACTCATATTCATTATTACAAATAAGATTGAACTTTTCCATGAAGAATAAGGCAAAATCAGTTCACTTTGACAGAAGTTGAAGTTTGTTTATTACGGATATTGACGTAATCATCATAACGTGACAAAATTGAGCATTTCGGCGGGAATTTTGAATTGTCTTTTCATTTACGTATTTTCATTGGCAATTACTATATTTTCAAGAAAAAAGTAATTTTTTCGTGTTTGTATAGGGTTTATCTTTAAAATAAAATAAATTCCAAAAAGCTGTCAACATCCCTCTTGTATCATATGGAAGTGAAAAAAATAAGAATTCAAATTATGATTTTTTCAATATGAAAAACACTGCAAAATATTTTAAATTAACACCAAGGCTTTCTGCAATTTCATAATGAGTAATTGTCCTGTAATAATAACATTTGAATTTGTTCTATAATCTCTGGTTCTAAGCACTTCATGCAACTGCAACTTTGCGAGAAAAAAATTGGTTTTTGTAAATTTTTACGGACTGCTATGAGCTTTCGAAATACGGATTTTAAATTAACTCATCAGAAATCAAACAATGTTGAAATTCTCATTGGCATAGCGACGCGACGTTGAAATAAAATCCGTTCTATTCTCAACGTGGCGCACGACCGGAGTTGAAATTCAACCCTCATCAAAACTATCAATTCCGGAGTGAAATGAGCTGAAACGGAAGTAATTACGGTTAAAGCTAGTCCGGACTATTAAAAAAGTAACGAGTAAGATCCAAATGATCCGGACTGGCGCTCAAGTCCATATTTGTCTGTTTGAGGGTTTAATTCGAAAATGTGATAGGAAGGAACTGATTCGCTGATCGTCCCTAACAACGGTAACAGGAAATTACATCTGCTTAGAAGCTTTTTTCCCCTAGTAGCGAAGCTCCAATCTTTCCGACGTGTATGCAATTAATCACCCTGAGCTGCGAGTAGAAAAAAAGTTGGAACCGGGGAGATTCTTGCCAATGTCATGCTCGCGTGCGGTATCTCAGCAGCTTTTCAACTTATTGTTGAGCAATAAATAGAACGTGATTTACGTAGCATGATGAGTCGAAATTTTCGGTTTTCAGAGTGATAACTCCTCGAGGAAGAAGTCTCACAATTATGGTGTAAGTGACTTGTTTCGAAGGCTGCACTTCATATGAAAAAAACATTCAGTTTTCAATCCACAGATTATTGAGATTTCTGCAGTAGACTGCATGTTGTCTGCCATTTAACAGTCGATATCTACTGTAGAAAGCGACAATAGTCAGTAGTGCAGCTCCAATCTTTCTGACTTTTATGCAAGTAATCAACCTGAGCTGCAGGAGAAAGAAAAAGTTGGAACCGGGGAGATTCTTGCCAATGTCATGCTCGCGTGCGGTATCTCAGCAGCTTTTCAACTTATTGTTGAGCAATAAATAGAACGTGATTTACGTAGCATGATGAGTCGAAATTTTCGGTTTTCAGAGTGATAACTCCTCGAGGAAGAAGTCTCACAATTATGGTGTAAGTGACTTGTTTCGAAGGCTGCACTTCATATGAAAAAAACATTCAGTTTTCAATCCACAGATTATTGAGATTTCTGCAGTAGACTGCATGTTGTCTGCCATTTAACAGTCGATATCTACTGTAGAAAGCGACAATAGTCAGTAGTGCAGCTCCAATCTTTCTGACTTTTATGCAAGTAATCAACCTGAGCTGCAGGAGAAAAAAAAAGTTGGAACCGGGGAGATTCTTACCAATGTCATGCTTGCGTGCGATATCTCAGCAACTTTTCAACAAATTGTTGAGCAATAAATAGAACGTGTTTTACGTAGCATGATGAGTCGGAATTTTCGGTAATTTTTTCCACAGTGGGGGTATCAGAGTGATAACTTCTCGAGGAAGAAGTCTCAGAATTCTGGTATAAGTAACTTGTTTCGAAAGTTGCACCTAATGACTGTTTTTCATGTAAAAAAAACATCCCGTTTTTATTTCGCAGATTATTGAAATTCCTGCAGTGGGACTGCTTGTTATGTAGAATTTGACAGTCGATGTCAACTGTAGAAAGCGACAGTAGCCATTAACGAAGCTCCAGTTTTTCTAACGTGTATGCAATCAATCACCCTGAGCTGCGGGTAGAAAAAAAGTTGGAACCAGGGAGATTCTTGCCAATGTCATGCTCGCGTGCGGTATCTCAGCAGCTTTTCAACTTATTGTTGAGCAATAAATAGAACGTGATTTACGTAGCATGATGAGTCGAAATTTTCGGTTTTCAGAGTGATAACTCCTCGAGGAAGAAGTCTCACAATTATGGTGTAAGTGACTTGTTTCGAAGGCTGCACTTCATATGAAAAAAACATTCAGTTTTCAATCCACAGATTATTGAGATTTCTGCAGTAGACTGCATGTTGTCTGCCATTTAACAGTCGATATCTACTGTAGAAAGCGACAATAGTCAGTAGTGCAGCTCCAATCTTTCTGACTTTTATGCAAGTAATCAACCTGAGCTGCAGGAGAAAGAAAAAGTTGGAACCGGGGAGATTCTTACCAATGTCATGCTTGCGTGCGATATCTCAGCAACTTTTCAACAAATTGTTGAGCAATAAATAGAACGTGTTTTACGTAGCATGATGAGTCGGAATTTTCGGTAATTTTTTCCACAGTGGGGGTATCAGAGTGATAACTTCTCGAGGAAGAAGTCTCAGAATTCTGGTATAAGTAACTTGTTTCGAAAGTTGCACCTAATGACTGTTTTTCATGTAAAAAAAACATCCCGTTTTTATTTCGCAGATTATTGAAATTCCTGCAGTGGGACTGCTTGTTATGTAGAATTTGACAGTCGATGTCAACTGTAGAAAGCGACAGTAGCCATTAACGAAGCTCCAGTTTTTCTAACGTGTATGCAATCAATCACCCTGAGCTGCGGGTAGAAAAAAAGTTGGAACCAGGGAGATTCTTGCCAATGTCATGCTCGCGTGCGGTATCTCAGCAGCTTTTCAACTTATTGTTGAGCAATAAATAGAACGTGATTTACGTAGCATGATGAGTCGAAATTTTCGGTTTTCAGAGTGATAACTCCTCGAGGAAGAAGTCTCACAATTATGGTGTAAGTGACTTGTTTCGAAGGCTGCACTTCATATGAAAAAAACATTCAGTTTTCAATCCACAGATTATTGAGATTTCTGCAGTAGACTGCATGTTGTCTGCCATTTAACAGTCGATATCTACTGTAGAAAGCGACAATAGTCAGTAGTGCAGCTCCAATCTTTCTGACTTTTATGCAAGTAATCAACCTGAGCTGCAGGAGAAAGAAAAAGTTGGAACCGGGGAGATTCTTACCAATGTCATGCTTGCGTGCGATATCTCAGCAACTTTTCAACAAATTGTTGAGCAATAAATAGAACGTGTTTTACGTAGCATGATGAGTCGGAATTTTCGGTAATTTTTTCCACAGTGGGGGTATCAGAGTGATAACTTCTCGAGGAAGAAGTCTCAGAATTCTGGTATAAGTAACTTGTTTCGAAAGTTGCACCTAATGACTGTTTTTCATGTAAAAAAAACATCCCGTTTTTATTTCGCAGATTATTGAAATTCCTGCAGTGGGACTGCTTGTTATGTAGAATTTGACAGTCGATGTCAACTGTAGAAAGCGACAGTAGCCATTAACGAAGCTCCAGTTTTTCTAACGTGTATGCAATCAATCACCCTGAGCTGCGGGTAGAAAAAAGTTGGAACCAGGGAGATTCTTGCCAATGTCATGCTCGCGTGCGGTATCTCAGCAACTTTTCAACAAATTGTTGAGCAATAAATAGAACGTGTTTTACGTAGCATGATGAGTCGGAATTTTCGGTAATTTTTTCCACAGTGGGGGTATCAGAGTGATAACTTCTCGAGGAAGAAGTCTCAGAATTCTGGTATAAGTAACTTGTTTCGAAAGTTGCACCTAATGACTGTTTTTCATGTAAAAAAACATCCCGTTTTTATTTCGCAGATTATTGAAATTCCTGCAGTGGGAGTGCTTGTTCTGTAGAATTTGACAGTCGATGTCAACTGTAGAAAGCGACAGTAGCCATTAACGAAGCTCCAGTTTTTCTAACGTGTATGCAATCATTCACCCTGAGCTGCGGGTAGAAAAAAAGTTGGAACCAGGGAGATTCTTGCCAATGTCATGCTCGCGTGCGGTATCTCAGCAGCTTTTCAACTTATTGTTGAGCAATAAATAGAACGTGATTTACGTAGCATGATGAGTCGAAATTTTCGGTTTTCAGAGTGATAACTCCTCGGGGAAGAAGTCTCACAATTATGGTGTAAGTGACTTGTTTCGAAGGCTGCACTTCATATGAAAAAAACATTCAGTTTTCAATCCACAGATTATTGAGATTTCTGCAGTAGACTGCATGTTGTCTGCCATTTAACAGTCGATATCTACTGTAGAAAGCGACAATAGTCAGTAGTGCAGCTCCAATCTTTCTGACTTTTATGCAAGTAATCAACCTGAGATGCAGGAGAAAGAAAAAGTTGGAACCGGGGAGATTCTTACCAATGTCATGCTTGCGTGCGATATCTCAGCAACTTTTCAACAAATTGTTGAGCAATAAATAGAACGTGTTTTACGTAGCATGATGAGTCGGAATTTTCGGTAATTTTTTCCACAGTGGGGGTATCAGAGTGATAACTTCTCGAGGAAGAAGTCTCAGAATTCTGGTATAAGTAACTTGTTTCGAAAGTTGCACCTAATGACTGTTTTTCATGTAAAAAAAACATCCCGTTTTTATTTCGCAGATTATTGAAATTCCTGCAGTGGGACTGCTTGTTATGTAGAATTCGACAGTCGACGTCAACTGTAGAAAGCGACAGTAGCCATTAACGAAGCTCCAGTTTTTCTAACGTGTATGCAATCAATCACCCTGAGCTGCGGGTAGAAAAAAAGTTGGAACCAGGGAGATTCTTGCCAATGTCATGCTCGCGTGCGGTATCTCAGCAGCTTTTCAACTTATTGTTGAGCAATAAATAGAACGTGATTTACGTAGCATGATGAGTCGAAATTTTCGGTTTTCAGAGTGATAACTCCTCGAGGAAGAAGTCTCACAATTATGGTGTAAGTGACTTGTTTCGAAGGCTGCACTTCATATGAAAAAAACATTCAGTTTTCAATCCACAGATTATTGAGATTTCTGCAGTAGACTGCATGTTGTCTGCCATTTAACAGTCGATATCTACTGTAGAAAGCGACAATAGTCAGTAGTGCAGCTCCAATCTTTCTGACTTTTATGCAAGTAATCAACCTGAGCTGCAGGAGAAAGAAAAAGTTGGAACCGGGGAGATTCTTACCAATGTCATGCTTGCGTGCGATATCTCAGCAACTTTTCAACAAATTGTTGAGCAATAAATAGAACGTGTTTTACGTAGCATGATGAGTCGGAATTTTTGGTAATTTTTTCCACAGTGGGGGTATCAGAGTGATAACTTCTCGAGGAAGAAGTCTCAGAATTCTGGTATAAGTAACTTGTTTCGAAAGTTGCACCTAATGACTGTTTTTCATGTAAAAAAAACATCCCGTTTTTATTTCGCAGATTATTGAAATTCCTGCAGTGGGACTGCTTGTTATGTAGAATTTGACAGTCGATGTCAACTGTAGAAAGCGACAGTAGCCATTAACGAAGCTCCAGTTTTTGTAACGTGTATGCAATCAATCACCCTGAGCTGCGGGTAGAAAAAAAGTTGGAACCAGGGAGATTCTTGCCAATGTCATGCTCGCGTGCGGTATCTCAGCAGCTTTTCAACTTATTGTTGAGCAATAAATAGAACGTGATTTACGTAGCATGATGAGTCGAAATTTTCGGTTTTCAGAGTGATAACTCCTCGAGGAAGAAGTCTCACAATTATGGTGTAAGTGACTTGTTTCGAAGGCTGCACTTCATATGAAAAAAACATTCAGTTTTCAATCCACAGATTATTGAGATTTCTGCAGTAGACTGCATGTTGTCTGCCATTTAACAGTCGATATCTACTGTAGAAAGCGACAATAGTCAGTAGTGCAGCTCCAATCTTTCTGACTTTTATGCAAGTAATCAACCTGAGCTGCAGGAGAAAGAAAAAGTTGGAACCGGGGAGATTCTTACCAATGTCATGCTTGCGTGCGATATCTCAGCAACTTTTCAACAAATTGTTGAGCAATAAATAGAACGTGTTTTACGTAGCATGATGAGTCGGAATTTTTGGTAATTTTTTCCACAGTGGGGGTATCAGAGTGATAACTTCTCGAGGAAGAAGTCTCAGAATTCTGGTATAAGTAACTTGTTTCGAAAGTTGCACCTAATGACTGTTTTTCATGTAAAAAAAACATCCCGTTTTTATTTCGCAGATTATTGAAATTCCTGCAGTGGGAGTGCTTGTTCTGTAGAATTTGACAGTCGATGTCAACTGTAGAAAGCGACAGTAGCCATTAACGAAGCTCCAGTTTTTCTAACGTGTATGCAATCAATCACCCTGAGCTGCGGGTAGAAAAAAGTTGGAACCAGGGAGATTCTTGCCAATGTCATGCTCGCGTGCGGTATCTCAGCAGCTTTTCAACTTATTGTTGAGCAATAAATAGAACGTGATTTACGTAGCATGAAGAGTCGAAATTTTCGGTTTTCAGAGTGATAACTCCTCGAGGAAGAAGTCTCACAATTATGGTGTAAGTGACTTGTTTCGAAGGCTGCACTGAATGACTGTTTTTCATATGAAAAAAAACGTTCAGTTTTCAATCCACAGATTATTGAGATTTCTGCAGTAGACTGCATGTTGTCTGCCATTTAGCAGTCGATATCTACTGTAGAAAGCGACAATAGTCAGTAGTGCAGCTTCAATCTTTCTGACTTTTATGCAAGTAATCAACCTGAGCTGCAGGAGAAAGAAAAAGTTGGAACCGGGGAGATTCTTGCCAATGTCATGCTCGCGTGCGGTATCTCAGCAACTTTTCAACTTATTGTTGAGCAATAAATAGAACGTGCTTTACGTAGCATGATGAGTCGAAATTTTCGGTAATTTTTCCCACAGTGGGGATTTCAGAGTGATAACTTATCGAGGAAGAAGTCTCAGAATTCTGGTATAAGTATTTTGTTTCAAAGTTTGCACTGAATGACTGTTTTTTGTGGGAAAAAACATCCAGTTTTTATTTCGCAGATTATTCAGATTCCTGCTGTGGGACTGCGTTTTATCTAGAATTTGACAGTTGATATCAACTGTAGAAAGCGACAGTAGCCAGTAACGAAGCTCTAGTTTTTTCTAACGTGTATGCAATTAATCACCCTGATCTGCGGGTTGAAAACAAGTTGGAACCGGGGAGATTCTTGCCAATGTCATGCTCGCGTGCGGTATCTCAGCAACTTTTCAACTTATTGTTGTGCAATAAATAGAACGTGATTTACGTAGCATGATGAGTCGAAATTTTCGGTAATTTTTCCCATTCCATTTTTCATGTTTTAGGTTCTGTGGTTAAATTAGAATAGATCCTTGGCATAAATGTTTGAATCAAATAGTTGTGCTCATTGTAGAGGAATTTAACTTATGCCTTACCAAATTTCAATATTTCACATCCTCTTCGTACCTATTTTTCATAGTTAACAGTTGGAGCAATAAAAACACTAGGTACCACATGCAAAGGTTAAATTTTCAAATTGCCATCTAGTGATGACAGATTAGACTACATAGTTTACAGGGGGATCATTTAGATCAAAAACAAATAGTTTTCTGCATTCAATGCCAGAAAACTCCTGGTAGAATTCGAGGTGATGCAGTATCCAAAATTGGGCAACCGTCCAAAATTAGGCGACTTTCCTCTACTAATTTTAAAGTATTAATTTTATCAAGGACGGTTGTCCAACCTTGTATAGGTTACACTCCTAGGACAAACCGTACAAAAACTTTACCCAGAGTGTAAACTACAAACTTCATTACAGAGTAATGAAACCGTTAATAATGTGACGATCGATAGGTCGGTGGGTGTTACATGTTATATAGATTCTCTGTTGCATGGTCCAAAAACATCAAAGTGTTATCGAGCTACCCGCATGGCAATAACCTGCCAGGTACACCTACCGTGGGCTACGACGGAGCCTCTCACTCGATGAGATATAACGTCCGATTAACCTCATCGATTCCTGGTATCAGCCAATCCCTTGATGCGATTACACAGAGTGGTGGTGTGAGCGAGATCAAAAACAAAAAAGTCAGCGTATGAGTGGATTTCAAGTATTGAAATATGAAGAAATTTTCTTTTTTTTTCGACTTCAAAATAAAATCTGAGGTTAACGTATACAAAAGTACGCAAAATGACCCATTTTTCTATTTAACCTGTCGGAGCTGGCGCTCATATCTTGAACATGAGGGCTGGCGCGCGGATTGACAGTCAGTCCGCATGTTAATATTTGAAAAATATTCTATACAAAATACGAAAACATAATTACTTTTCCATCAACAAGAATTTAATTCCAAAAAAAAATCAATACTCATTTCCTGATACAATTTAGTCAAATGTATATACATTAATTTTTGTCTAATCATTCTATGAATCGTATTCCATAAAATAAGGCCATTCAAAATTTTTGTTCCTCGATATCTTGAAAAAAACGAAACGAATCTAATTGATGTGTCACGGCAAAATACAAGACGCTGATAACAAGCCTTATGCAAAGTTTGCTGGCCATAGTGCGAACAGAACCGTAAAAAATTCAATGGAAATATTCAAAAAAAGAAACTTCATCATTCTTAAAGAAGATATTCGATTCGATTGAAATTTATTTTGTGAACGGAGATCGATAAACATAGAAAATTCAATTGAAGTATTGAAAAGAAGAATCTTTATATTTCCATAACGGGATATCCGATTTGAGTGAAATTTTTTTTGTGAATGTAAACTGATATACTGAATATTCATGCAAAATTTTGTTTCCATAATGTCAACAGAATCTTAGAAAATTCAATTGGAATATTGAAAGAAACATCTTCATATTTCTACATATATAACAGGATATTCGATTCGAGTGAAATTCATTTTGTGAATGGAGGTCGATATACTGAATGTTTATCCAAACGAGAACCATAGAGGATTCAATTGAAATATTGAAGAAGAGAATCTAAATATTTCCATAACAGGATATCCGATTTGAGTGAAATTCTTCCTGTAAATGTAAACTGATATACTGAATTTTCATGCAAAATTTTGTGGCCATATTGTTACAAAACTATGGAAAATTCAATTGGAATACTGAAAAAAGAATCTTTATTTCCATAAAAGAACATCCGATTCAGGTGAAACTCATTCTGTGAATGAAAACTGATACACTGAATATTCATGCAAAATTTCAAGAGGATCGCATCATCAGAACCATAGAAATTTTTTTTAAAATTATATTTTGAGATGTTTCATTTCTGAATGCTTTTCAGAATAGAATTCCGATTGTGCTGAGATTCGGTATTTATATACAGGGTGTCCCGAAAAATGTGGAAAATCTCTCGGATTCAGATGATGACAAGTTCCCAGTTCCTAGCGGCCTTCTCTACGAAGATACGACCTCTTAAATGACGCCACTGGAAATCCATTTTAGTGGAATAAGCTTCAGACTACTCGATATAATTTGATGAAAATTTGATATGATTAATAGTATTAAGGACCTCTCAAATCATCGCACTCAAATTGCAATTAGCTTGTCCAGTTTACCAGGGGCGGACTGGGTTGTACATTTTAATGCTTTCATTTTTAACACCCTGTATGATAAGGTGCTAAAAAACAAATTTGGATACCTTGAACATTAAGCTGAAGAAAAGGTACTCCTGTTCAGTGTCTATAAAATGAACCGTTTTCAAAAAAAAATAATGAAAGAAGTAAGTAATTGAAATTTATTCCACTAAAATGAATTTTCAGTGGCGTCATTTAGGAAGTATTTTTTTATGTTCTATCTGAATCCGAGAGATTTCCCACATTTTCCGGGACATCCTGTATAAGGTACACTGAGAAGCTCCTGCTGGGGGCCTTTTTCAACTTTTTTCATTATTCTGAAATTGAATTCGATATTTAGAATGAAATACTACTGTTTAAATCTATGAAAGATAATTACCCTTCAGAAGGGTCATGTAGCGGTCTTAGTAAAACAGAAGATTCGAAAAATCATCACTTGGAAGGCCACACCTAGTTTAAAACACCCTCCTGGCCCGAGAGCAAGGATTAAGTATTTTGTACCTATCAGAATATTGAAGGTATTTATTCGAACAGTGTTTATCAGTTTTAGGCCAAGCAATAGAGATATTTCCTTGACAAAAATACTACCTGGAAGCCACCTGTGCCATTCCGAGCAGGACAGTCCGTAGTTTATTCCCACCATGTTTTCAACACGAAAATTCCATTTTTTTATTTGTTATTAACAAAAAACAACAAAAATACGCGTTCTTTTTAGTTTTTTCGTTGCAATATGAAAACTATTGATGCAGTGATAACGTTTCAATGGGATGAATTGTAGAGAATTACATTGTGAAGAGAATGGTGGGTCAAACGATCCGATCGAATAATTGAAACTGGAGAAAAGCGGAAAAAACCGGAAAATTGCGTGTTTTTTCTTTTGACTCATAACTCTGCCATTTTGCAATATTAAGAACTGAAACTTCACACGATAGTAGCTATTCACGTGCAATTCATGTGTGCCAAAATTCGGTCGGATAAATAGTTTTCACATAATTCAAATTTGAATTTTTTTTGGACATATTTTCGCGGAGAGCTGGATGCGTTTGAGGTCGTCCGATTGAAATTAAAAAAATTGATTTGGAAAGAAGACGTGATCAGTAAAAAAACGTTATTTTTCAATAAAACACGTTTACGTGTGTTAAAAACTAGTGAGAACATGAGGGAAACCGACCGACCAAGCGAGACTAGTCGAGTGGTGAGGGAATGAGCGAATCGAGGGGAAACGCCGCGGAAGCCAACGGTCGCCGAGTATAAAAATTGTTGCACAGAGAGCGCACTAAATTTTGTACACATATACGTTTCCCCTCGATTCGCTTATTTCCTCTCCACTCGACCGCTCTCGCTCGGTCGGCCGTTTTCCCTCATGTTCTCACTAGTTTTTAACACACTTAAACGCGTTTTATTGAAAAATTAGAATAGACGTGTTGTTACTGATCACGTCTTCTTTCAAAATCAATTTTTTTAATTTCAATCGGACGACCTCAAACGCATCCAGCTCTCCGCGAAAATATGTCAAAAAAAATTCAAATGGGAATTAGGTGAAAACTATTTATCCGACCGAATCCATTTTGGCACACATGAATTGCACGTCAATAGCTACTATCGTGTGAAGTTTCAGTTCTTGATATTGCAAAATGGCAGAGTTATGAGTTAAAAGAAAAAACACGCAATTTTTCGGTTTTTTCCGCTTTTCTTCAGTTTCAATTATTCGATCGGATCGTTTGACCCACCATTCTCTTCACAATGTAATTCTCTACAATTCATCCCATTGCAACGTTATCACTGCATCAATAGTTTCCATTTTGCAACGAAAAAACTGAAAAGAACGCGTATTTTTGTTTTTTTTTTGTTAATAACAAATAAAAAAATGGCGTTTTCGTGTAGAAAACATGGTGGAAATAAACTACGGACTGCCCTGCACGGAATGGCACAGGTGGCGTCCAGGTAGTATTTTTGTCAAAAAACTAATCATTTGTAGCTCTGTTGCTTGGCGTATTTTAAAACTTGAAGCGAAAAACATCAGCTGTGCAAAGATGTCTGAAATCCCATCCACCTTCCTAAAATCCTCAAACCGAGTCCGATGGTTTCGCCTGACCACATTTCCTTCTCCTACGTGCTGGTTCACAGAGTCCCGCGTCGTCCAGACGGTCCTTCAAACCGCTGCCTCCTGCACGTACCACGCGCTGAGCTTTCACAATTACTTTTCGCCCGTCGAAAAAAATGTTTACATTCTACTTGAAAAGACGTCCTTCCTCGCATGGCTGCTTATATATTTTTCAAATGATGAGTTTCGCCAACACTTCTCTACACACACGCGCGCGGATAGTGAGCATAGTGGCATTTTTTCATTGTGTGCTGGTAAATGGGAGAGACGACAGACGAATGAATAGCAGAAGACACGTCTTGCGTTCATTTGAAAAATGTGTCTGGAGAAAGTTCGCGACGGCATGCGAAAATATATTATGTTTTTGTTCGGTGGTTTCTTATGACTAATACGTATATTATGTTAAATAGGTATCTAAGTATGAACTCAGTTTCTTTGACTGGGTTTATAACAAGAGCTGGTGTAGAAAAAAATTTGGGGTGGCTGAACTGAGTCATATCAAAGCTACATATATTGTCGTTATATTTATATCGGCTAAGTTCGTTGATTAGTCGAAGAAGTTGATATTTCACCTTAACCTTGTGTTTTGTTGCAATATTTTCGAAAGTTTCTGTATTGATATGAAAAAATAATGATGCAAACAATAGAAGATGAAATTGAATAAAAAAATCACACATATCTATTATTGCAACTGTAACTGTTATTCTGAAAAATCACAAAAAAGGGTTTTACAGAAGATAGAAGGTAAAGCCTTGGATGAACGGAAAATTAGGCGATAAAAGCCACGAGTTTTAATTATTCATATAAAGGTTGAAAAAATGTATGTCGCTTAATTTATTTTTTCATTATAATATGCCCATTCATTGAATTTTTGAATGAAGATAAGGAGTAGTAAACATATTTATCATTGAGCAATTCAAAAGAAAAAATTAATAATAATATATATATTGAGGTCATGAACATAGGGCCAGGATTACAGAAAGTCTAAACAAATTTTGGAATTTCTTTCCGATCATTCGTGCTAAATGTGAATAACGATAGTTAAAGGTCCTACAGGTCTTTTCAATAATTTTTTGGCCTTCCCCGTGAATTGTGGAACAACCCGAATCGTGTTTGAATAATATGGGTAAACTTTTTTCTATGACATCCATGATCATCGAATACTTTTTATGATTTGAACCATAGAATCTACTTCAACAATTCACGCCATAATCATAGAACCATTTCATCGTAAACAGAACCATAGATCATGAACTATAAATACTGAAAAATTTCAGTATTTTTCATCGCATTCGAAAACTATCCAAAATAAATAATTAGTGTAAAAAGAGACTGTCATTCATTTTTCAGTTCGAATCGAATGCTGTAAAATAAATATGGGGTTGCCATTTGAAAATCTCGAAATATTTCAATTTTGAGTTTCACATTTTCGCAGCAATATCTTCGAAAAACCTTACGATGTATCAAAATACTAAATATACCACATGAATGCATGGAGTCTTTACTATGAGACTGCTGATTTCGGTTCCGTTCGCATAAAAAATAATCGAGATATTGCATTTCCGAACTGGCAATGCAAATGCCAAAAGTTTCAGGAATTTGTGAATAACTTGGCAACAGTGCATAGCAGAGAAATTTTTTCAGTGGGTTATACTGCAAATTTGGCATTGAATCGATATATAAATGAAATATAGGTAGTTCCATTTGAAATAAAAAAGTAGATATGGGTTTGAGATAGACGTGGCAACACTGTTGACTTGAAATATTTTAATCGAAGAGTTCCTTCACCCTCAGGGCTGCACCAAAAATTTCAGAACGAAATATTCACTAGTTCTCTTAAAACGTCTAATAGGCCAACTTAAAAGGAAAACCCTGTATAATATGTGAAAGTGAAACCCACATTTCCTTAGAAATAATCTAAGTGAACATGTTTCACTTACATGATAGTCTATTTTTCTCAAAACAACATCGATCTTCAAATGAAGAGAAAAACAATATCATTATACATAGCCTTATTTTCTACTGGCTTCCCTCGGCACTGGCGCATTCGCCATTTTGTTGACGCATAAAATTTTAATATCGAATATGCATCGAACTAAGGTTTATATCATAAATTACTTTTACTTCGTGTTCAAGTCAAAAATATCTGAAGAATGTTCTGCGAAGGAGAATAATTTTTTCGAAATCTACTTAAAAAAAGATCTTTCAAATATAGAAAGCTATCATGACGCAATACATTTTTTTCACGAGAAAAATATATTTACGGAATAAACGAGATTTTTTCAATTTTATCTTTCATTCCAGGTGGTGTATATGGCTCATGCTCTGAGGAGGATTTCCTACGCAACCTGTAATCCCCAGCGACGTTTGTTCTGCTTCTTAGCTCGAGAACCTAAGGGACATTTTTCTCTCCAATACTGCCACTCATTTCTGACAACGTCTTCCGAACAGGTAAGCAATATCCTTCAAATCGTCGTTATGAATTTTCCACGGAGTATCAGTAATCCCTGAAATGCTTTCCAGATTCGTGTCCCGGTTGCACGGAGGATCAATCATTGTCAGTTACGAAAATAATTCTTTTTTCGCATTCGAATGTCTACGTTGGATTTTATCGAAAAAGGGTTATTCGATGAAGTAGGATTTTGATGATCTATATCATTTTGAAAGCGGGTTTTTGAGCATACCGGGTCTATTAGGTATCACTATTTCATTACAAGGCAAGTTATATGTTGGATTCCCCCTGTATTATTATAATATATATATTTTGCTGACTCCTGTGTTACGATACCAGGAACTATCCCATAGTAGGGGAACACTAGTTTACTTGTTATGTTAATTAGATTAGATAAGACATTATTGTACTGAATGTCGTGACTTTAACATTGTCCACTTTGGTTAATAATCAATAAAACTTTTTAAAAATCAAAGTTTACTATTTACAAACATAAGTGGCGCAGTCGGTAGGATACCCAAAACATTTTTTTTTGACCAAAATCGCAGAGAAAATTGTTTTCGTATCAACGATTAGTTGGGTATTCCGAAATTTTCAACGAACCTTGGCCCCAAAATTGACCAAGTTCAACCCAGTGGTACAACAAAACCAGCGAGCGGAAGTCAACATCGCGGAAGCTCATAGTTAGGACAACCACACAAAGACATCAGCTTTCAGGTGGAGAAATTATAGTTGGGTACGGAGTTTCTGGAACGAAACTGCCTGCTATAATCGCTGTATCTCCTGAAACGGAAGAAAAGAAGAAAGAAGAAATCTTTATGAAGCCAGTAGCGTAAGTTTCACATCCTTTTTTCCCAAAAATCCCATCACCTTATTTTCATTCATAGATATATATAATTTTTTTTGTGAAAACTTGATTATTTTTGTGAATCGTTTATACTTCGGTATAAATATATAATAAAATATTCATATGAACGATAATATTAGAGATCGTAGTCCTTTAAGAAGAGAAAACAGACAAGCAATAAGAATGGCAGTTCCACAAGTTCAAAAACATCATATTGATTGCGTACCAGAATACGACGGCAACCCTTCAACTCTAGCTATTTTTATTCAGTCGAGTGAATATTTGATCAATAATTTTTCTGATCCGAATAATGCAGCGAATCCACAAAATGAATTTCTTTGCGAGCTGTAATAGGAAAGCTAACAGGCAGAGCCCTAAATTTAGTTGGTAGTAGAGGTAATCTCAGAAACTGGTTATCGATTAAAAATTTACTACTTCAGTTCTTCTCAGATCAGCGAGACGAAAACTGTTTAGTGGGAGACTTGATGCATCTAAAACAAGGAAAATTCGAAAACCCTGTAAATTTCGGCTATAGATGTCAGGATCTCCTGAGTTTATTACTGAATAAAATTCAATTAACGGAAGTCGATCCGAATATCAGAGATTTAAAAAAGAATTTATATGAAAATCAAGCACGTAATGCGTTCCTTAGAGGTCTTCACTCAAATTTACCTATTAGATTAAGAAATCCACAAAATTTAGAACAAGCTATCTCGTTCACGATAGAGGAACAAAATTTCATGTATGCCAGACGAAATTTAACACTCCAACATTCTATCAAGCCTCCGAGTCCTCATTATAAAACTTCTCCCCCTTGGAGACAAAATGTACAGCGTCCATTATATCAAAACTTGAGCCCTGTTAATCAAATACCGTTCACACAAACTCGTCAAAATTTAATTCAGCCAAATCACAATAGTCCAAGAAGTGCGCAAATTAGAAATCCCTCACAAATACGGCCACAACCGGTACCTATGGACACGTCCTCAGCTAATACAAGACGAACAGAACGACCCCAAAGTAGAATGAATCAATCTAATAGAATACCAAATCAAAGAAATTTCATCTCCGAAGAACTCTTCCAGCAAGAAATTCAGGAAGAAACAGAAGAATATAATAGCGATGATTATAATTACGATAACTATTATACAGCAGATCATAGTCAAACTGATCAATATGAATTCACTGAATACGAAAATGATCAATATTCCGATTTAGCGAATGAAAATTTTCAGTTCCCACAAATTCACCAGCAACAAACTTAATAAATATTTCAAATATAAATACTCCTTCCTTACCATTCATAAAAATTCCAGGAGTTGGTTTTAAATTTATGATTGATACTGGAAGTTCAAGAACTCTAATCAGTCCTCGGATAGTGGATAAATACTATCAGAAATATATTAAATATGCTCCACTCAAAATAAAAACAGCTCATAATACCACAGTTCATGAATATGTTGCAAATATACCACTTCCAAAAATTTTCAAAACTAGAGAATATTTTAACTTTCACATTTTCGAGTTCAACGATGAATATGACGGATTAATAGGGATGGATTTATTGACTCATTTAGGCGCAAATATCGATTTAAAGAAAAACGTACTTTATACAAAGAACGGACCTATTCCTTTATATTTCAAGAAAAAATCTTACTCATACGTCTTACCACCTAGGTCTCAAAAGTAATAAAAGTACCCATAAATTCGAATGAACTTAATCAAGGTATTGTGGAATACATCAAACTAAGAGAAGGTATCGAAATTCCACAATGTCTAGTCAAAATAGAAAATGATGAAGCATACCTAACAGTAACAAACAGCAATGAAGGAGAAGAACATATTATAATAAATCCTATACAAATTGTCGAAATTAATGAGTCCAATATAACCCCGATATCGATTCCATCAGATGACATCGAAACCGATAACCTTTTGAAAGAAAATATGAAAAATCTCAGGTTAGAACATCTAAATAAAGAAGAAAAAGACGCTATCCGAAAAATCTGTTTCGAATACAGAGACATTTTTCACTGTAAAAAGTTACCTTTGAGTTTCACTAATGTAGTTAAACATGAAATCAGAACTGTAGATGAAACTCCAATTTTCCAAAAGGCTTATAGAATGCCAGAAACGCAAAAGAGAGAGGTCGAAAATCAGGTCAGAGAACTTTTGAAGAACGGCATAATTCAACCCTCTACTAGTCCGTGGAGCAGTCCAGTCGTCGTTGTCCCAAAGAAAGTCGATGCATCTGGACAACAAAAATATCGTTTATGTGTTGATTATAGATTACTTAACAAAAAAAGCACTGATGATCAATACCCTCTCCCGAACATCAGTGATGTATTAGACAAACTCGGAAAATGTAAATATTTTTCTACACTAGACTTAGCATCAGGATACCATAAAATCGAAATGCACCCCAGAGATATTCCCAAAACAGCTTTTTCTACGGAACGAGGTCATTATGAATATAAAAGACTTCCTTTTGGACTAAAAAATGCACCACGAACATTTCAAAGAGTAATGGATAATATTCTTAGAGGTATAATGAATGAATGTTGCTTAGTTTATTTAGATGATATAATAATATTTTCAACATCACTCCAAGAACACATAGAAAAACTGCGTAAAGTTTTTGATCGTATTAGAGAAGCAAATTTGAAGATTCAAATGGATAAATCTGAATTCTTAAAAAAAGAACTACTTAAGATTCAAACGAAAATAAATGAAAACAAATTACCTTTTTCAGTCGAAGACGAAAATATAATTTTATATTATGTTTGTACATAGGTTAAGGGATTCATAAGTAATAATCAAGTCAAGTTCATTCTAGAAATTCCACTCACAGAAATAGATGATTACAACTATTATGAATTATTTCCATTACCAATCCTGAAAAATAATGTCTATCAAATTATCATTCCCCACACAAAATACCTTTCCTTAAGTGAAACAAAATACGCACTATTCAATAGACCTTGCAAAGAAATTTTTCCTGCTAATTACCTATGTGAAGAAAGTACAAAACCTATATCAGCGAGCAACCCATGCGAAGTCGAACTATTGAGTGTCACCAAGAACTACACACAATGCAACCCAAAAATAACAAGCCTGAAGGATTCCAGTATTCATCAACTTTCAACCGATTATTGGATGGTCATTACCACGGAAGAGAAGATCGCCCGAATGAAGTGCGGAAATAATGACGAAAAAACAGTGTTGTGCGGAACATACGTAATTTTCGTTCCTGAAAAGTGTGAAATGAATGTGAACAGACAAATTCTCAAAAACTGGAAACAAAGTTCTTCTAGAGTTAAGATTATTCAACTACCGAACATTAAAATGAATGAAATGAATCATCCAATTGAAAAAATTGATCAAGTTCCTCTAGAATTAGACAATATTGAACTTGATGATATAAGGCATATTGGGCTACAATAGAACATTCAAAGAAACAAATACTTTCAATAAAAAGCCCAATTTTCCACTATGATAATTTGAGTCTTTATACTTTAATAACATATATAGTACTAGCTATCATTATTTATTATTTTAGTCAATAAATGTAACATAAGAAAAACAGAAATAATTCGCACAAAAAGATGTAAAAATAATCCTTTAGAAGATATTGAGCTTTCAAAAACTAAAACCCCAATTTTTTCTCTAAGCGCGGAGGAGTTATATGTTGGATTCCCCCTGTATTATTATAATATATATATTTTGCTGACTCCTGTGTTACGATACCAGGAACTATCCCATAGTAGGGGAACTAGTTTACTTGTTATGTTAATTAGATTAGATAAGACATTATTGTACTGAATGTCGTGACTTTAACATTGGGTCCACTTTGGTTAATAATCAATAAAACTTTTAAAAATCAAAGTTTACTATTTACAAACATAAGTGGCACTTCAGCGTCCCTTCATTAAAGTTTCCTGTTGTTATTATGGAATGAATTTATATTTAGGGCGAAAACCACTTTGAATCTATGGGAGATGATAATCTAGCATTATGGGTCTGTGGACAGCTCCTGGAACATCTCTGGTTCCTGATTCAATAAACTCTTCTGGTTGTGAACCAGCATTTTTTGAATATCGGAGAATCTCAAGGAAAAGTATTAGCCTGACTGTGGTTTGACATACATCGGTGATATTAATATTACCTTTTCGTAGTTTTCATTTTTCTGCTGTTCAGTTTTTTCTGATGCAATCGTGTCAATGGAAGGAGAATACATATTTGATTATATAATTATGATTTCCGTCTCTTAAAGTCTGTTTTTAAAAAGATTTATTTCTTTCCAAAATATCAATTACAACTTAACAGATAAAGAATTGATAAATTTAACAGATTAAGATTTGGAGTGAGTCTAATGGAAGTTACTTCCTAACTGAACTAAATCTAATGTCCACTCTCAAAAGAAAGCTAAAAGTGCATAATTGCATGTCGACACTTTCGAGTACAATTCCTGGGATGGACCGAGGTGTTGGCTGTTGACGTCTACAATTCCTAGAGAAGATGATCTCATAACTCTTCCCCGCTTAGTTTAGATAACGTCCTCGTTATCGCTTTCTTTCCTGGTGTTGTCTTCAAGGTCTATGTGGATGATCTTCCTGGGACTGAAGAGAACTTCGGAAATTCTTGCTCTGTTCTTTATAATTAGAATTATTCCGGTGATAATGCAACAAAGCAAAATACCACTTGTCGTTATGTGGATTATTTGAGATGTCGGTTGCAAATACAGGGGCTGGTCTTGAAGTTTTTCAGCTTCTTGGAGAATTGAAGTTGGTTCTGATAAATGTTTCAATTGAAGATCTACCTTGTAGTTGTAGTTCAATGGGAGATTTGAAATTTTTCCAGTGTAAATTTCAAAAATTGGTACTGTATTGTCAAATATTGAATTTTCGATGATAATTTTGCAATCGGAATTCAACAGGTTTGTTCCTTGGATAGATTTATTCGTAATAATTCCATGACAATCTTCAAGTGTTGTCTGTGGATTCTTGAACAGTGTAAGAAGCTGTTTATTCTTCAGAATGTGAATTATCTTGTAGTTATTTTCTATTAAAACAGTTTGGCACCGGTCTGGTGATGCTAGGGTACAAGTTTCTTTGACTGGTTGTTGGTGACATAGAACCATGGAACTGCCTAATCTGGAGTCGCATACTTCATCGGTCCAATACTCTTCATTCTTGATTTTGATTAAATACTTCTTTGGAGGTATTACAGCTATATCTTGGTTATTAGGTAAAGGGTACACTCTGGAGTAGTTTGCAATCAAGGTTTTGAGGATAGGAATTTTAAGGAGGAATGTAATGGTTTCATCAGTTCCTATGACAGAAATTTTCGCAAATTCTATTATTTTATACAGGTGAACTTGATCAATTGGTGATAATTGCTGTGGTTTATAAATTCTTTCCAAATAAGTAACGATTAATTGAAGTTCTTGAAGTTTTATAATTTCTAAATTTGGTATTTCTTTCATTGCGAAACTAAGTGTTCTTTCAATCATTAGTAAAGTATTTAATAGTTCTTCTGATTGTAGTATCTGGTATTCGATAATGATTCTAAATTCCTCAGTTGATTTGATATTTTCAAAAAGTATTTTTGTATGAAAAATGTTATTGTTCAACAGAGCTAAGTCTTCAGAATATCTCTGCGTTAAATGGTTAGCGAATGAAGTTAATTTATTTATTCTTTCAATTTCAGAATTTTTGTTTCGATGAAGGCTCTCTAAGTTTTCGTTAATGGTCTTGAGGTCATCATCATCTAGATTTCCGGTTACGAATTTAATTCCTTTTCCAATGAAATTTGCCAAGCCTCTTTTAATTTTTCTGTTGAAAAATTTATGTAATATTTGTTCGATTTGAACTAGATTTGATTTCAATTGAACATAAATTCTGTGAGATAATTCATCGATGGTACGATTTTTCTGTAGAGCAATAAAGTTGTAATTGAGTTGATCATAATTAATTTGTAAATTGGTTATGTTTATGAAAAAAAGGAAATTGTGGTAGTGGTCAAGAATTTTGGCATTACAAAGAGATTCTTCAAAGTATCCATTACTGATTATTTTGTTGACCTGAAGGGCCTGGTTGGTTGGGGTCCGTATCAGGAGAATTAGCGGTATCCTGAAAAGAACAAGTATTATTCCTTAATCTTTTGACTTTCTTGATATGAGCTGTGGTTTCTCTAGATTTTTGGGTAAGACCACTGATTTTATTTTGTTGTTGTTGATCGACTCTAACTTTTTCAAAAGGAGGGTCAGTTTTTCTGGGCCTGTTTCTTTCAACATAGACTTCTCTTTGTTCTAAATCGGGAGGGTCATTTCTATTCTCGTTTAATTTATTCAATGTTTTCTGTCCTCGTTCCTTATTCCGTTGGTAAATATGGTCAAAAAATGGTAATATTTCTTGTTTCCTTTTTTCATTATACTGTTCATAAACGGTCATGTTCAGATCAAATTCTGGTAGTTTTTCGTAGGGACCATAAAGTAAATTAAATGGAGAATAGCCGGTAGTTGAGTGTATTGATTGATTATAGATCAGTGTTGCAGTAATCATAAGATTTGAAGGATTTTCATTAGGGTTTTTCAATTTTAAAATTCGAAGTTTTTCCAAGATTGTAGAATGAAATCTCTCAATAGGAGAATTTGAACTTGGATTATTCACCGTTGTGAAGTGAAGATCAATTTTGTTCAATTTACAATATTCCGTGAAAGTTTTGTTGTGAAATTCTCTTCCTTCGTCGCAGACAATTTTTTGGGGGATATTATGGTGCGAAAAATAATGACGTAATTTATTGAGGATTGTAAGTGCTGTACCATCTTTGACTAGATATGACTGAGCATATTTAGAGAAGAGATCTATTATAGTCAAAAACTTTGAATTTAGAAAGGAAAAAGTGTCTAAGTGGATTATTTCAAATGGTCTTTTCGCAAGAAGTGGACCAGAGAATTTCAATTTATAGGGATGTCTCTCGTATTTCGACTGAAGACATAATTCACATTTGTTGATTATTTCTGTTATTTTGTTTTTCATTTTTGGCCAATAGTACTTTTTTGATAAAAATTTATGACTTTCTGAAATGCCATTGTGATTTTTGTCGTGATATTCTGAAATGATTTCTTTTTGATTTTCTTCACAGGTAACATCCAATGAATAATTATTACTGATTACAAGTTTTGCAGAGTAATTCAATGTTTCTTTACAAAATCTGACGAGGGGTAAACGCAATTTATTGTCTCTGAAATAAATTCCATAAGATTCGTTTGGTCTCAGAATTTCTTTGAATAGGTTCGAAAAATCGTTTGTCATACAATTTTGTCTTATTGATACACAATACGTATTTTTTCCAAAAGGTTTAGTGTATTTCAAATTGAATTGTTCACCAATATTCATAATAATTCTATTGGGATAAATATTAACAGGTGTTTCCGTAATTGGGATAACTTTTCCGTTGTCTTCTTGAGTAGAGTGAATAGTAGCATCAGAGTTATTATCATTGTTCGGATTTTCATGTTCCTCGTTTACAGGAGGGTTTTCGTTATTTTGAGAGTTCAGAATGGTTTCTAATTCTTCGTCACCTAGTTCGGGAAGTTCATTTACATTTGGTAAGATGGACGATATTTCTACATTCAGATCATCCTCAGATAAAAGTGATTCGTTTTCTCGATTATGTATTTCAATTCGTGAAAGTGCATCGGCAACTTTATTTTCCTTGCCTTTAGTATGAATTATTTTAAAATCAAATTCTTCTAATTTTAATTTCCAACGTATGAGGCGGGAATTTGGTTCTTTAATTTTGTAAAGCCATACAAGAGGATTATGGTCAGTTTCGATTGTAAAACTTTGTCCAAAAAGATAGGGCCTGAAATGTTTTGTTGAATCGAGAATTGCTAATAATTCCTTTTCAATTGTTGAATAATTTCTTTCAGCCGAGTTCAAAGTTCTCGAATAGTAGGCTATAGGGCGGTTTGACTGTGATAAAACACTTCCAATGGCTACATTTGAAGCATCTGTTGTTAATTTAAAAGGTTTTTCAAAATCTGGGTAGACTAGAATTGGGGCGTTTGTCAATAGTTCTTTACATTGTTGGAAAGCATAAACATAGTCCGGGTCTTGATAATTTATTTTTGCTCCTTTCTTCAAGCATTTTGTAAATGGTGAAACGATATGTGCGAAATTTTGTATAAAACGTCGGTAATAACCTATTAAACCTAAAAACGACTTTATTTCTTTAACTGAACGCGGTAGGGGATATTTCTCGATAGTTTCTAATTTTGATGGATTTGGCGATATTCCTTCAGGTGTTATGACATGTCCTAGGAATGCTACGTTTTTACTCAAAAATTCACATTTGTCGAGTTCAATTTTAAGGTTATATTCTTGAATTTTCTGAAAAATTAGTTTCAGGTGATAAATATGTTCTTGCAATGATTTTGAAAATACGACTACGTCGTCCATGTAAACAAAACAAAAAATATGCAGGTATTCCTTGAGAACATTATCCATTACACGTTGAAAAGTACTCGGGCCGTTTTTTAATCCATAAGGCATTCGAAGGTATTCATAATGGCCATTGTTTACAGTAAATGCAGTTTTTTCTATGGATTCAGGATCCATTTCAATTTGATGAAAGGCCTTTGCCATGTCGATTGTAGAAAAATAGCAACTTTTGCCTAAGTTATCCAAAATCTCTTCTATTCTCGGTAAAGGGTATTTATCTTCGACGGTTTTATCATTAAGACGTCTATAATCTATAACCATTCTATACTTCTTTTGACCTGATGCGTCTTTTTTCTTGTCAACGATCCATACCGGAGCACTATAAGGTGAAATTGACGGACGTATAATTTTGTCATCAAGTAATTTTTGAATTTGTTCCTGAATAATTTTCTCATGTGATGAGGGTGTCTGAAAGATTTTACGTAAACAGGTTCCTCATCTTTCGTTCGAATTTTGTGTTTGACTGTATTACTAAATGAAAGATCTGAATCTTCGTTATAAAAAATATTCTTGAATTTATTACAATTTTGAAGATTTCTCTTTTTTCTTCAGAGTTCATGTGAGCAGTTCTTATATTTTTCGCAAGTTTAAAATTTTGATGTGTTAATGGAGGGGTTGATATTTCTGTTTCGTGAATCGATTTCACAGGTATTCTTTCTACAAAATTAATTTGTACTTCATTTTCTATTGGTTGAGAAATTGGTATAGTGCAAAATCCGTTCCTAGCATGAGCAATACATTCTGGAGTTGAAAATTGTTGAAAGTTTATTTCAGGTAGAAGGACATTTCCGTTTTCTATGGAAACAGGTATTTTAATAAAATTTTTTGCTTTTTCATTACGCGGTTTCAGTTTGGACGATGAATATTCGAGGTTGAAAGGTATTTTTAGATCATTAATTTCTAATGTATGAGTTTTATAATCAATTTTCGCACCTAATCTTTGGAGTCAGAAGTTCCTAATAGAGCGTCAAATTTTTGATGCCAATCAACTACATGTAAATGAATATTTTCAAAAATTCCTAATTCGTATAAAATTGGTATATTTAAATTATTATCTGAAGTGATTGTGTTTCCTAAGCCAGAGACGCTAAATTTTTCTTTGTATAAAAATTGGAAGAATTTTTCAAACGCGGGTTTTGAATTAATGACTGAATTTGTTGCTCCTGAGTCAATCAAAATTTTGAGGTCAATTTTGGTAAATAAATGTAGGGCAATTTGGACTTAATTTTGACACAATTTAGATCTATGTTTCTGGGAATTCCAAGGCAGCTATCTGAAAATTTTCTTCTTCTGTAAGATTATTTTCATAGTCATCTTGAGAATTAACGTTTGGATCATAAAATTCTGATTCAAAATCTTCAGGATTTCCACCTTCGGATTGAACGTTAAATAATTCTTCGGAAATAAAATTTCTTGTCGGTTTGTTTTGTGAAAAATTTCTCGTCGAGATCGACTGAGCGGCAGGTTGCCTAAAAGTGTTTCTAGTCGAAATAGACATAGGAGTTGGCTTTTGTTGATTTTTGGACATACTAGAGCCTGGTTTTGATCCGAACACTTCGCGAGCTGTCGGGTATCCTCTGTTATTAGGAATTGGTGTGTTAATGCAATAAGGAAAGCCGTTTAGATTTCCAGAATTTTCAGGAGGAGATTGATGCTTATAATTTGTCACGAAATTTTGGTTATTCGTTGGTACTAGGTAAGAAAATTTTTGAGCATTGCTTGGAAAGTTTGGATTGAAATTTTGATTCCGATTTTGAGCTTTCGGGAATTCGTGGTAATTACGAGTCTGATATGAATTTTGAGGTGAAGTACGATTATAATTTAGCTTTTTTGGTTGTTCTTGAGATTTCCGCAGAAATTCGCAGTATTCCCATTCCTGCTTTCTATTGTCGAAAAATTGACATCTATTAATACAGTCTTCTAAACTAATGCAGTTGAAGTTACTAAGGTAAGATCTGTATGGTTCTAGAATACCTATTTGGAATGTTTTGAGTGCTAGTTTCTGAGTATCTTGTTGTTTGTATAACAAATAGTTTTGGTCTCTTATGTTCAGGGTTAAATGTTGTAACAAATCGCTCAAATTTTTTGATAACCTACTATAATAGTCTAAATATGTTTCATGTTTTTGTTGTACGCATTGTGATAAAGAGGACACTAATAAGTCTTCATTGCGTTGATCTCCATACCTTTGCAATAATACCCTTCTGATATTGGGCCAATCAGAGGCATTTTGGAAAGCTATGAAGTCCCTAGCTTCATCTTTCAATTTTGATCTAATCGAAAAATTCAGTGCGTAAGTTAGATCTTGATTCAATCTGCCTTGCAGATGCGTCAATAAATTATCTACTTCGTTTATGAAAATTGATAGATTTTGGCCGGGATAATATTCCGGAATTGAGTTTAATAACAATTGTAAGTCCTGTCTAGACATTACTTCGATTGGGTTAACTGTATTAGAAGAAGCTTGGTTAGAATTCATTTTTCTTCTAGGGTAAGGTTGAAATCTACTATTTCTAAGAATATGTGAACCTAATTCTAAAGTTTCTGAATCCTCAGCAATTATCTCTAATTCTTGAGAAGAATTTGTATCTGTCATTAGACTGATAAAGGAAAAAGAAAAAATTGGATGGGTTTGAAGGACTTACACCAAGATTTGCATCCTATAGTGGGTTGTTCCTTCCTTCTTGGTCGAAGTGGGTAGGTTGATTCCTTCCGGGTTGAAGTTGGATTTCCTTCCGGATTGAAGGTGATGTTGATGGTGGTTTTGACGATATCGCACAAAGAGTTAAAACTCAACGGGAGTTCCTCGGAGACGTCGAACGTTTTCGAAGCGGAAACTAATTTTAGTCACTTTTCACTAAAACCCCGTTGCGATATCCTGTTCGCAGCGCCAATTATGATTTCCGTCTCTTAAAGTCTGTTTTTAAAAAGATTTATTTCTTTCCAAAATATCAATTACAACTTAACAGATAAAGAATTGATAAATTTAACAGATTAAGATTTGGAGTGAGTCTAATGGAAGTTACTTCCTAACTGAACTAAATCTAATGTCCACTCTCAAAAGAAAGCTAAAAGTGCATAATTGCATGTCGACACTTTCGAGTACAATTCCTGGGATGGACCGAGGTGTTGACTGTTGACGTCTACAATTCCTAGAGAAGATGATCTCATAACTATATGTATGTATATATAAGCAGAAATATATATGAAGCTGTTCATACTTTTCTCTGTAAACTGCAGAGGCATATGATTTATTTTTTGATATATGAGGAATAGTCTAAGCTCGACATCTATGGGAATAACCCACAGGAATTCTTTGCAAAATTTTTGCACAATATTGGAGATATTTCGTGATGAGAAATTATTCCTCATACTTTTACGCCAAATATCATTATTGTATGTGCCACCAATCGAAATTGTAAAACTGAAAATTCTAAGAGAAGCCCTGAGCAGAAGCTTTTGAGCTCTCGTTATTTGGTAGAGCAATAAAACTATTAGGTCAGAATTTATATGGGATTTGAAATTGATACCAAATATATAAATGCAGAATCTCAGCAAAATCGGAATTGAATTCTGGAAATTTTTCGAAAAATTAAATATATAAAAAATAAATAATAACAAAAATCAATTTATATGGTTCTGATGATGCGATTCTCTTGAAACTCTGCAGGAACATTCAGTATATCAGTTCTGATTCACAAAATAAATTTCACTCGAATCGGTTAATCTGTTATGGAAATGTAGGGATTCTTTTTTTCAATATTCCAATTGATTTTTCTATGATTCTGTTATTACTATGGCCACGAAATTCTGCCTAAAAATGTAGTATATCAGATTACATTCACAAGAAAAATTTCAATCGAATCGAATATCCCTTTATGGAAATTCGTCTTTTCAATATTTAATTAAATTTTTTATGGTTCTGTCAATACTATGGCCATGAAATTCCGAATGAACATTCAGAATATCGATCTCAATTCACAAATTCACTTGAATCGAATATCTTCCTATGGAAATATGAAGTTTCTTTTTTTCAATATTCCAATTGAATTTTCTATGACTCCTTTCACACTATGGCTACAAGATTCTGCATAAGGCGTTTTATGAGCATCTTGCATTTGGCTGTAACGTTTCAGTTCGATTGGTTTCGTACTTTGTGAAATATTGGGAACAAAAATTTCGAATGGCTATATTTCATGGAACACCCTGTACGATTTGGCTGGTTAATGGACTGAACCGAGCCATTTGGTACTTGAAATCGTCCTGAAAATTTCAAGTCTCTAGGACAATCCCTTCAAAAGTTATTGTGCTAACGGACGGCCGGACTGCCTCACGAACAGAATTGAATTTGACCACGAATTCGTCATCAGGGAGTCTAACGCTATCGTTTGAGACCATTTTCGTCTCAAAATTCCAAAATTACAGACAGTTGGGAAAACGATATAGATATCAATACAAATATCAATTGAAATATAATCTGGGAGTATTCTGCATTTCTGAAAAACTTTATAGGTTTTCACACCCAATGTCAATTAGACTGTAGATGAAAAAACACACAATTCTGAAGTTTATAAGTTTGTCTGAAGAAGGTGTCTGATATAGAAATCGAAACGTTACATTATCCTTTTCATTCATTTCCATTTTTTAGTTTTACTGTTAGGCAACAATTTTTCCAAAACCAATTTTGCTCCTGACCAATAAATGCAGAAATTTTCGCAGGCGCACTTCATCTTAATTGAAAATTTTTCAATTATTTTTGTTTCAGAGACTGGGAGTGAAAACCTATGCTTTTTTAGATACACGATATAGCACTCGTTTGAGTAGAACGAGCGCTCAAAAGCACAACATAAACACATATATTTTTACTTGATCTTAGGGGTGAAAAGTCTGGAATCTTCCTCAAATTTCGTATGTTAGTCGACATATGCACATAAATAGAGAATAATCATTAATATAATGATTATCTAGTGCACAAAATATTCTCATCTTAAGTCAAATGAACATTCTAATAACTTTTTCACTGAAGCGATAACACAAGTAATAATATTTCGGATACGCATATCTGGTCGAATGAAAAAGATTTATTATAATTTGAAAAGCAAACTTGTTCCGCAGTTTGAAGATTATGTGGAAACGTTCAATTCAATTCGTGTTGTACGAAAATAACTGATGCGAAATTGAATGTGTTGCATGTCTGCATTCATTCATGAACCGGTTGAATTCAATTATGATGTCATAAAACTTTCAAGATATGTGGATTTATTATGCAGGAAACAAAGTATGTTATGTGCTTTACATGAGCTAGCAATGATATACCTGTTCATGTTAAATATTCAACGTTTTTGTGTTGATAAGAATCGCGCCTTGGTTAATTTCCTGAAACCTACACTTTTGAAGGAAAAACCTCACCGATAATAGATTCGATGTCGCCACAGTTCGTTTATGTTTGCTTTTTTAGTGGCTCTGCTTCGCGTAGGTTATTCTGTAGAAAGGTCTTTTCCATGTATTCACACATTTACTCGTTTTCCTTCGATCAGCATTGGCCAGTCGTTGACACTTGAGACTCTTAACTCTCAAAAAAGCAGGTTTCTCAAATGTTTGAAAAAAATAGCATTCAATCGTGAACATTCTTGAAGGAACTTTCGACTTGAATCATTAAATTTAAATATACAGGGTGTTTCATCATAAACTGGACAAACATATATTTTCGTGTAGAGGACATAGGCAGAATCATTTTTGCCTTCTACAATATATCCCGTTTTCGAAGCATAAGCGAGATACAGGGTGTCAAACGTCATTTTTGAGCAAGATTCTTATGAGTGTGGTCAGTTATGTATAACACTTAAAGTAAGGGTTTTTGGTCAAATCTCAGTATTTTTGGGTCCTCTATTCAGAAAAGTTGACGAACTCCGAAAAAAAAATTACAAAATGGCGAAAGACCTGCAATGTTCGAAATTTTTTTTTGCGGTTGTCAAATTGACTTTTATTTTTTGAATGAACACAATTTTCTAAGAATTTCCGTAAAAAAAAGTTTTCAAAAATCGAACACAAATTTTTTTTTACATGTCTACAGCGATAAAAATTTTTCACTAGAAATGGATGAAATTTTGTACAATTGTACTTTTTGAATTATCAATCACGAATATGAAAACAGAATTGTAAAATATCGAACGGTTTCGTTACTACAGTCATTCAAATGTTTCGTTCAGACCTCTGAAATAATGAGAAAAAATTTGGTTTGAGTTCTAGAGTCAACATAATTAAATTATTGGCAAGTACAAACATTCCAGATGAATTTATACAAAAAAAAATCAGTGAAACTTAGTTGGGACTCGAACCGACGTAGGTATTAAATAGGGACATGGCACTGTTCTAAGGAAAATAATATTCGTTGCCAGGCAACGCTAGTTCGCAAAACGATCTAGCACTCGTTTAAGAAGAACGAGCGCTCAAAAAGATTGAATGAATTGCTTGACAAAAAAGTTTCAGAGCTTTTCGAAAGTTGCACGGTTTGAGTGCTGTTCTGTCTCCGCGACAGCTGACGAATGATGGTCGAAATGTTGAATACCAGAAACAAAAATAATGAAACGGCCAAAATTATGTTTCAATAAATTTTTTATCAACAGTAAAAAAACAAGAGCTTTTTTTTATCGGATAAATTTCTCTTTGCAACGAAACAGTTTTGCTAATCACTAAATTAACGAGGAAAACTGACATGATAAAATCGCGACACCGAAGGTGGAGCGATTTTATCTGATCTCAGTTTTTCGAGCAAATTTAGTGATTGGCAAAACTTTGAGTTGAAGAGAAATTTATCTGAAAAAAAAAAGCTCGAGTGTTTTTTGGCGAGATAAATTAACGACAGAATATATGGATGAACAACAACAATAATTAAAAGGATTCATCTTTTGGGTTCTTATATCAACAAAGCTAAATAATTACCACACCGATTCAAAATGAAAGCACTATATGTTCAAAATTCAAAAATCTGACAGACTAATTGACATATTGAGGAAGAGAAGTTTTTATCCGATAAAAAAGGATGCACCTTTTTTATCTATGTCAAAGTGACAATAACATATCCAGGTCTATGATATTTAATATTAAAGTTAATTTATCATAAAAAATTCTCGATGATTAATATTGGTTCTTGTTTTTGATCCCGAAATACAAAAAGCAACCAACGTAAAACCAATATGTTCTAAAGCAATTATTTCTAACTTTGTTGCACCTAAACTCCTCAAAAAAGCTCGGTTATTTCGGCACCAATGTACACATCGACTAAACAGTAGCTTTCGTTCGTTATTGTCCATTCCAGCCTCTGATTTATACCAGTCAAATTATAGTGCTCAGGTGCCAGAATGAATATGGCTGTCCGTGAAGTCCATAATTTATTTATAGTAATTACACGAGTCCAACCTATGCAGCAATCTAGCACGCGATGTTATTTTTAATGGCACTCTTGAGATCGATTTTGTTACCGTTGGTTTGTGAATAACTCACTAACAACTATATAACAACTTGTTTTCATGCCGTCGGGTCACAAGTGCGTGCTGATCGCAGTTATACCAAAAATAATAATTCCACCCGCAAATTGAATTCCATTCGTAGTCACCGAAACTAACAATTTTCGAGCAGGTTAATACGTTTATTTTTGGGGATGTTTCATCGGGGTATTTTCCATGCAATAATTCAAATACGCTGATGATTTGTTGGTGTATTTATTAGAATCAGTACGAGGTCATTTCAGGAGAACAGGTGAATTGTGATATTTCTTGAGAAGTATTCATTTATCCATCAATATTAAAACGGTCGGGTCGTTTCATAGTATTTAAATCTGTTTTCGGAAAGTAAAAAAAATAGAACGCGTTGGCTGAAAATTATGGAAAAAGAGGGGGCTGTCAAAGGTGACAGAAGGTTAAGAAGAATCAAGAATTTGATTTTCTCTAGGAATAATTTCGCAGATTACCATATTGGTGACTCCCTTTCGAACAGGGCTTAATTCCAGAAAGATTCATCAGACTAACAAAAGAAGCTTGGTGATATACCCAAACTTGAGATTCACCTTTTTTTACTCAAACTGTCGTCATTGGAAAAAATGAATCCTGGCGTAAGAAAATGTCAACATTTGGCTGCTGACTTTGAGGAGAGCACCCAGGATTCAAGAGCCTCTTACCTACATCTTGACATCTTCGACCGACCACATCGAACAGCTGGTAGACCCTGTTGATCCAACTTACCTCTGCACACTTTGGGACAACGCAAGTACCTAAGAGGATTCCAGTTCTTCTTTAATTTCTTATTATTCTTTCTATTTATTTCCATTTGATTTACCTTTTTAATTTGAACCTCAGACTAAGTCTAGGATATAGTCTAAGATTTGAACTGTGTGAAAAATATTTGATGTCGATTGTTTATGCCTTATTGTGAGCCACTATGGATTTGGCCAGATTGAAAGTGCACAAAATTATTCGTCTCGATTATCAATTATCAATTTACAGTTTCGTCAAATAGATTATCGACTGGTTAATCTGAATTTATTTTCTTATTTCTTTCTTTTCCTATTATTTTTGTGCTTTCCTTTTCGCTTATTATAGTAAAGTATTGTTTTCATAAAACGACATTAAACATGATGGCGTCTTTTTCTATTTTGCAAATTGATTTACTTTTCTTAGTTTCTCCGCGGCCCTCCGAAATTTCAGATTAGCCGAGGTGAAATCCCAAATTTATAGAAAAGCGTCATAATATCCATTTTGTTTTCTTTAGAGTTATTCCCTAATATCCATTAGTTTCTTCAGTTTTCGGAATAAAAACCGCAGGCAGCCAAATCTGGTGAATACAATGATTGAAGCATCATTACGGTTTGTGAGTAACTCACTAACAACTTGTTTTCATGCCATAGGATCGCAAGTGCGTGCTGATCGCAGTTATACCAAAAATAATAATTTCACCCGCAAATTGAATTCCATTCGTAGTCACCGAAACTAACAATTTTCGAGCAGGTTAATACGTTTATTTTTGGGGATGTTTCATCGGGGTATTTTCCATGATTTGTTGGTGTATTTATTAGAATCAGTCAGTGGCGGCTTGTGAAAGAATAAAACGATGAGGCACATCAGAAAAAAATATTATTATTCCAAGGAAAACATTAATCTAATAAACTCTACTTTGTCAGCTCCTTACTTATCATCATGTTAAAATCATTAATGATAATTTGCATTTTTGAATCCAATACAAATCTTTATCTCATTATGGCTATACTGACATGCTATTTTTATCTTCACTCAAAAAATCCTTCGGTATTAATGCTGCAATTCAATGATTCTAGAGTTTTATTTTGTGGTGATTGCTCTGAGAAGAGTTTTTCAAGCCGCTATAACCAATTTTTCACCGAACCCCTATCGAAATATTTATTATTTACACAGCCAACAATAGTTATTCATTATACAGAGGAAAAAAGTATTAGATTTTAGCTCGAGGTTATATTGACAAAAAACCGAGAGCTAAAATCTAATATTTTTCCCGTGTAAAATACACTATTTTTTTCTTTGACAGGAATATCGACCATTTAATAGTGAAAAAAATATAACTTCTCACGAAATAACTTTTTTCCCGGATACATAGACTCATTTTTTTGACAGGGAAAAAAGTAATATCGTAAAAAGTTATATTTTGTTACCTGTCAAGAGATATAAAATGTCAATTTTTTTTCCGTCACAGAAAAAAATATTTTTTTTAAAGTTACACTTCCAGTAGTGCTGCTAATATAGGGCTGCCATAAATGTTGGAGCATCTACCGGGACAAGTGGCACAAAAATAGGAATAATAATACCGCGCAAAAAAAGCTCATCTTATAGGTCTATATAGGTGTTATACATACAGGGTGTTAATAATAGTATGTCACAACTGGAGGGGGTGAATCTACATATAATTTTAAGAAAGAAAGTTTATATAAACATGGGTCCGTGAAAGCTTCGTTACGGAGCTACAGGGTGTAGAAATTTCCAAAGAAAAATTTGTATTCTCATCATAACTCCTGCAGTTTTTGAGATATTCAGTCCAAATTTGGAATGGGAGTTATTTTCAACAGTCTCCATCATTGCACGTCCTGAATTTTAACTAGAATCTACAGCCGGAGCCATGTCTCCTTTTTTCCTCTCAAACATTTTTGCGGTACGCCACTGATCAGCGTATAATCAATTTTTGATGTTCGTTCAATTCAAAAATGTTTTAATTGTTATAATTTTTTTGTATCTCTAACCGTTTTCAAGTAAACAATTATTGAACGATTGTATGTTGATATTGAATAAGTCTTAAGTTGAGTCTCTATCGAGTATTTATATTATTTTTTTCATATAGTGAATAACATACAATCGTTCATTAATTTTTTTCTCGAAAACGGTTAGAGATACGAAAAAATTACAGCATAACAACCAAATTCAAATTACTGACCGGGACAAATGAATAACTGACGGGGACACCGGGACTCAATGCTTCAAACCGGGACGTGTCCCGGCGTACCGGGACGTATGGCAGCCCTATGCTAATACCATGTATTTTGAAACTTCCGATTCGATTTTCCTACCGCACTGATAGTCACAAGATTTAGAACAGGTGTTTTCACTTCTTCAGTTTTGAAAATGCAAAAAGTCGCAGGCATCCAAATATGATAAATGCAATGATTGAGGCATCATAACGGTTTGTGAATAACTCACTTACAACTATAATAGTATATTATTCGATGAGCGGTAATGCAGGTCAAAACACACGCAGATGTATTTCATCAAGTGTGTTTTGAGCATTACCGCGAATTGAATACTATACTTTTTCCACGACTTCTTCAGTAAAATTCGAATTAATCTGCATTTAAAAAATTTTGAACAGTTGTCAAAAGCGTTGACAACATTTTCTGTGTTCACTGAATATTCCTCTGTAGTAGGGCAGTCCAACGAACTGTCATTGCTTTGTTATTTATTTGTGACTATAACAACTTCAAAAATTTACGTTTTCCAAAAATAAATCTGGAATGAATCGCTAGAACGTTATCTTGATGGCTGAAATAGAGTTCCCGATCGATCCTTCTTTTTATTCATTTTTTGTGTAACCAATTTCATTTCTCCTAGGTATTTTTATTAGCGGGTGTTATTATAACACTCGCTTTTCGGTTCATAGACATGTCTACGGTTGTGTTATAGCTACTATTACACATAGAAATTAGTTTAATAATTGACATATTACTCTATAGGAGTGGATAAAACAACCTGTTTTCATGCCGTCGGGTCACAAGAGCGTGCTGATCGCAGTTATACCAAAAATAATAATTCCACCCGCAAATTGAATTCCATTTGGAGTCACCGAAACTAACAATTTTCGAGCAGGTTAATACGTTTATTTTTGGGGATGTTTTATCGGGTTATTTTCTATACAATAATTCAAATACGCTGATGATATGTTGGTGTATTTATTAGAATCATTTCGAGTCAGTTCAGGAGAACAGGTGAATCGTGAATTTTATCGAAAAGTATTTACTTATTCATCAATATCCATTTTGTTTCCTTCGGAGTAATCAACATATATTCATTCGTTTCTTCAGTTTTGGGAATGAAAAAAGGCCCAAGCAGCCAAATATGGTGAATATAATGATTGAGGCATCATTACGGTTTGAGAATAACTCACTTACATCTACAGTGGGACTTCCTTATAACGAACGTCTGTATAACGAATTTAGTACAAGACATTGCACCTTGTATCCGAATAATGTTAAAAACACCCTCTAAAACGACGTTAAATTCTCTCTATAACGAAATATTCAAAGAACATCACTCTTTGAATGAGTATTAGTAAGAAGGTATAAGAATGGGTTTTTTCCGAAATTCTGCAACTAAATAATTACGGCGGGCAGAGAGAACCTTCTGAAACAGGTTTAAATACACCCCTGGCTGTTTGGTTGCAATCTTACCATTAAGCTAGTGTGAAAGTTGTACGAAAAGGTCTAGAAGGAAGTGCATAAGTTTGAATGACAAACTTAAATTTATCAGTGATGTCGACCGCGACGCATGGACCTATAATACTAACTGGACGTCGAACTTCCTAACTGTCACGTAGAAAAAAGTGAGGCAAATCGCCGCCATTTGCAGTTTGGAGTGAACCACAAATATTTTGATGTTTTATGCCATATGTGCTCGAATTTTGATTGAAACATAGACGCTCCTTTGAAAGAAATGATAAAAAACGAACTCTGTATATTAGTGTTCTGTGAACACTGACATTTCGGTCTATATCAAATAATATTTTTTTCGATTCGTGTGATTAGTTATTAAAATAATGTACCATTATGATGATTATACACAATAGATTCCTCAAAAACGGTATAAGCTCGCTAATTCTAATATTTCATTTCGTTGAAAAATTGACAACTCTCAAATTAGTCAATTTCACTCCAAACTGCAAATGGCCGCCGTTTGCCTCAAAATTTTTGACATGTTCGCCATCTAGTTAGTATTATAAATCTATGCCGCGACGTTGCCGACCATAGAATAAAATTTTCTGTATTACGAAATTTCTTTATAACAAATTTTTTTTGCGGATTTAGCGCTTTCCTTACAGGAAAGTTCCACTGTATATAACAACTTGTTTTCATGCCGTAGGGTCACAAGTACGTGCTGGTCGCAGTTTTACCAAAAATAATAATTCCACCAGTAAATTGACTTTCATTAGTAGTCACCGAAACTAACAATTTTCGAGTAGGTTAATACGTTCATTTTCGGGGATGTTCATCGGGGTATTTTCCATGCAATAATTCAGATACGCTGAGGATTTGTAAATTTTATCGAAAAGTATTTATTTATTCATCAATATCCATTTTTTTCCTTCAGAGTAATCTCCTAATATTCATTGGTTTCTTCAGTTTTGGGAAAGCAAAAAGTCGAAGGCAGCCAAAATAGTAAATGCAATGATTGAAAATTGAGTAATGAAATAGGTCATTATTGATCGATTCCTTATACTTTGAACCGACCTTTTATTTAGAGTTCGACGGAAAATTGAATTATTACTTTGTTACTTAGGAAATCATTCAACTAATAAATGTTTTCGTCTAATAAATGAATATTGTGAACTCGGTCTTTCTACTTACACAATTTATATGTAAAATTGAGAACTATGAAACCATAAAAGCTACAATACCAGTTTAAATTGCATTACTGGGAAACGGTACGCCACTGAGTGCCGCTGTTCAATTAATAACCTCCTAGGTAGTTTCATAATTGAATCGGCGAACTAATTACCTGGCGAACCATATTACCTAATAAGTAATAACCGTCAATTAATTCGATATCACGTGACCATTGTTCTCTCACGTCCAAGGAGAATCTTCAGAGAAAATTATAACAAAGTCAATTAATAACTGTCAACCTGCTCCGCTCAAGAACAATTGAGAAGTTCGCCACCCACCCCAGTATCCAGAATTCATGAAATAATGAATTGATGAGGCCATTAGCGAGAAGAAGAAGAGCGAGGATTGTTGTCTCTGCGTACTCCGTACCTGTCATGGGAAAACGACAGATGTTTCTGTTGTGTAGTTATTGGGATGGAATAGGGATATTCGTCATCATCTTCCTGCAGAGGTGAGCTCCATTCACGTCCCGTTTTCCTGGTACATAATAAGTGGAAAATTATTTCAGAGTTAGGGTCGATTAATGACCCGTTTTGTTCCCTTGGTGCTCCTCCGTGGAAAACCGATATGAATAGAACGCGAGAAGCACTCTAAGGTTCGTCGACGTCAAGCCACCCGTTCGGCTGATATACGGATACAGTTGAAGCGGTTCTCAATGTGTTCTCTGTATTTTCATATGTTTTCCATGTGCCAAACATAAAATTTCTTTTCCAGTTTCTTCAGGTATTTGCAATTATTATTTTTCGTGAAAAGGGTATTGTAAAATACTGGTGAAAAGCTCACTGAACTTGAGCAGGCAACCCTAAGACACATCTCAAACATTTTAGCATTTTAGCTGTGATTTCAGAATTTAGTGAATTGTTCGTAACCATACTAGAGCTACATTTTGCCGAACAACGTAACTTCTACTACTGTACTAAGAGTTCTTCTTTTTCCAATCATAGGCCTCCGCCCTGATGAGTATGGGTGAACCGAACATGAGTGCATGGGTCCGACGAAGGAGTTTCTGCTTACAAGTTGTTACTCGTTTTCGATCGCTTGTTCCTCTTAAACCAGTGCTATATCGTGGTCCCAAATGTCTGTAATCTTTGTATTTTGAGCAATGTTCTCGAACGATAGGGTTCGACTCCACGATTGCGAATTCGTGGTCAAATTCAATTCTGTCCGGCCCGCCGTTAGCACGATAACTTTCGAAGGGATTTACCTAGAAAATAGAGATTTGCAGGGTGAGTTCGGTTCTCAAATGCCGTGGTTGAGTTCGTTAACCAGCCAAATCGTACATAAAATATGGCCATTAAAAAATTTTATTCCTCATTATCTCAGAAAAAAACGAAACCAATCGAAACGAATTTTGCGGCCACATGCAAGATGCTCATAATAAGCCTCATGCAAAATTTGGTGGCCATAGTGTGTACAGAACAATATAAAATTCAATTGGAATATTGATAAGAAGAAACTTCAAATTTCCATAACAAAACATCTGATTCAAGTGAAATTCACTTTGTGTATGAAGATTGATGAACTGAATGTTTATGCAGAATTTCAAGAGCATCGCATCATGAGAACAATAGAATTCAAATTATTTTAATTTTCAAGTTTCTACATATTTAAGTTTTCGAATAATTCCTAAAATATCATTCCGATCGTAGAGATTCTGCATCTATATACTTAGTATCAATTTCAAGTTCCATACAAAACTTCGAAGTAATGGCCTTCTTGCTCCACCAATGAACGAGCGCTGAAAAGCACCTGCACAAATTTTTTCAAAGGTGATAGCTTTCCAATTTCTCTCAATGTTCTGGTGAATAAGTACACAAACTTGAATTAGCTTATTGTACTTCGCCAGCCACCATCAGAGGCAATTCTGATTCTGGCTCCCTTGTTTTGTCTCGACTGACAGACTCGGGCACTCTCAAATACTTTATGTCACCTTAAATCATATAATGAATTTCTTGACGATACCAAAATACCTCTTCTTCCAATAAAGATTATAGGATTAATATTTCCCTACTTCTAGTTTGTTTGAAAAGGGGACACTGGCTGACCTGAGATGTTGCAAGAATCGAAATATCGAAAACTTGAGAAATTGACTCCTACCATCATAACCTTAGAATCATTCTTCTTCTGAATTGAAAGGCAACTGCTAGTGATTGCCATAATGAAAATAATAATTGCATTAATGAAAATGAATCGAAAAGCATTAGTATTTAAAACCATAAAATCTAACATTCTTGAAAAGGCTGTAAGCTTGTGATCTCCATTATCTGAGATGATTATTATACTTCATAATTCAGAATGAATAAAAATAGAAAATATCGGTTTCATAAATTTCGAGGATATATATGAAATTTGGCTTTAAATTGAATAAATCTGACCATGAAAAATGTACATGTTAAGATTGTAATCAAATTAGATAACCTTGAGCATTCAAAAAATCATAATAATGTTGTGCAGAATTCTCAGCAAAATTAAGCATTACGTTTTTCAGTCATTATGATGTTTTGTTCCCATCACAGAATTATCAGCAAAAAAGAGCCTGGAGTCCTTCAATCAGGGTAAAACAATCGAATTCTGAATGAAATGAAAGTATAATTTTCTGAACAGTACTGCATAGATAGAATAACTAAATCAAAACTCGTTGCCGAAGATTCACTAGTGTTAATGTACTAAAACATCGGAAACTCCCAACCCTTCCAATTTTTTGTCGAATATAATATTGAAGTAGGTACCTTATTTCATTCTAAACATAAAAAAATAAACTTTCAAAAACCTTTACGAGGGAAGCTCACTGAGCATCTCTTTGAAGCTTTTCACGAAATTCCCCTAATAAAAAGAGAAAAATACAAGGTATTATGTCGAACGTGAAACGTAAAGCCCTAGATACACCTCTGGTTTCAGTACGTATTATTTCGAGACCAAACAAACTTCGTTAACAAAGAATTCTCCGTTTGTTTTCAGCGTAATTGAATATATATTATGTTGCTTTCATCGATATCGAAATGGAAAAGAGTATGGAGTATCTCTCTTCTTCTTTGTTCTTCTTTTTCAATTTATGTTGGTTGACTTCTCCGTCCTCCACTCTGGATTCAATTATAGTACTCTCAAATACAAAATAAAATTGTTGGGAAAATATGAGGAGATTTCTCTCGTTCTCTTGTTCATGATGGATAACTTCGAGGCAAATTTGTTTACCGTGAATCGAGAAAATAGAAATATATATGCACGGTTGAATCAAACTATACGACAGAGGAGTTTTATAATGAGCTGAAATTTCGACAGATTATTATTATTAGATTATGTTCGACTTTGAATAAATCAGAGCAAGATATCTTTATTTTAAGGTTTTCAAACGTAGTTGACCTTGGTTAACATTATAAAATAATAATAATAGTATACCTTTTTCGTTTTTCTTCGTCGATAATACGAAATTGATCGAAAATGATATTCTGCTCAATTTCAATTATTTTAATGTGCAATTATAATGGGCATCTCTCTACTGAGACATAAGAATATAGAAATTTTTCACTATATCCAATGTATTTCTGATGTAAAATAAAAATGTATTTCAATCAATTCATAATGCGGTGTACAGAAAAGTCTTGTAATCAGCTCGATTAATTCAGCGATGAATGGTCTCGAACTATTGAAATATCTCGACCCTCAATAGCGGTCATCAATGAACTAGTTGATCAAGTATCTATTTTACGGTTCTTGTATATCTCCGTAACCGTAATGCCTCGAATTTTGAAAGACCCCATATATTTGAAAATGTATTTTATTGTACGTAAATGATACACAGGATATTAGTAATCTATACTGAAAATTCCGGTCTAGGATACTGAGTATACAAATTATGAAGGTTTACATCCTCAAACTCTATTTCTTTTCAATCAGAAGGCAATATTGAATTTTTTTCTGATATAACTATAGATTTTTCTATGATTGTATAAACTCAAATCCAACAAACTTTTGCGCACTGTTTTGAATTGGTGTTGAACATTTTACTGCAGAATTTCAGCTTGATCGAATCGACAAACTCGAAATTATTCGAAAAACTTCCAAATTTACAAAAAAATTCAATTCTACGGTTCTGATGATGCGAGCCTCTTGAAATTTCACATTCAGTTCATCAATCTTCCTTCAAAAAATAAATTCTTCTTTTCAATATTCCTATTGAATTTCATCTGGTTTTGTTCACACTTATTATGTGCAACTTGCATGCGGCCGCAAAATTTAATTTCGATTGGCAATCCCTTCAAAAGTTATCGTGTCGGACGGCCTCACGGAGAGAATTGAATTTGACCTCGGATTCATCAACAGGTAGTCGAACCTTATCCTCTGAGACCATTATTGGCTCGAAATTCGAAAATTACAGATTTTTGGGCAAAACGATATAGCACTCGTTTAAGTAGAACGATAGCTGTTATTATACAGGGTGTTTCATCATAAACTGGACAAACATATATTTTCGTGTAGAGGAAATCGGGGGAATCATTTTTGCCTTATACAATATATCCCGTTTTCGAAGTATAAGCGAGATACAGGGTGTCAAACGTCATTTTTGAGCAAGATTCTTATGAGTGTGGTCAGTTATGTATAACACCTAAAGTAACGGTTTTTGGTCAAATCTCAGTATTTTTGGGTCCTCTATTCAGAAAAGTTGACGAACTCCGAAAAAAAAATTACAAAATGGCGGAAGACCTGCAATGTTCCAAATTTTTTTAGCGTTTGTCAAATTGACTTTTATTTTCTGAATGAACACAATTTTCTGAGAATTTCTGTGAAAAAATTTTTTCAAAAATCGAACACAAATTTTTTTTACATGTCTACAGCGATGAAAAAAATTCACTCGAAATGGATGAAATTTTGTACAATGGTACTTCTTGAATTATCAATCACGAATATGAAAACAGAATTGTAAAATATCGAACGGTTTCGTTACTACAGTCATTCAAATGTTTCGTTCAGACCTCTAAAATAATGAAAAAAAAATTGTTTTGAGTTCTAGAGTCAAAATAATTGAATTATTGACATGTCCAAACATTCTAGACGAAGGTATACAAAAAAAATCAGTGAAACTTAGTAGGGACTCGAACCGACGTAGGTATTAAATAGGGAAATGGCACTGTTCTAAGGATAATAATATTCGTTGCCAGGAAACAATAGTTCGTAGTTCATAGAGTTTGACTACTGGATAAATTATATTCACTGAAATTCAAATAAATGTCCAACTCTATGAACTACGAACTACGCTTGCCTGGCAACGAATATTAATATCCTTAGAACAGTGCCATTTCCCTATTTAATACCTACGTCGGTTCGAGTCCCAACTAAGTTTCACTGATTTTTTTTGTATACATTCGTCTAGAATGTTTGGACATAATAATTTAATTATTTTGACTCTAGAACTCAATACAAATTTTTTTTCATTATTTCAGAGGTCTGAACGAAACATTTGAATGACGGTAGTAACGAAACCGTTCAATATTTTACAATTCTGTTTTCATATTCGTGATTGATGATTCAAGAAGTACAATTGTACAAAATTTCATCCATTTCGAGTGAATTTTTTTCATCGCTGTAGACATGTAAAAAAAATTTGTGTTCGATTTTTGAAAAAATTTTTTCACAGAAATTCTTATAAAATTGTGTTCATTCAGAAAATAAAAGTCAATTCGACAACCGCTAAAAAAAATTTGGATCATTGCAGGTCTTCCGCCATTTTGTAATTTTTTTTTCGGAGTTCGTCAACTTTGCTGAATAGAGGACCCAAAAATACTGAGATTTGACCAAAAACCGTTACTTTAAGTGTTATACATAACTGACTACATTCATAAGAATCTGGCTCAAAAATGACGTTTGACACCCTGTATCTCGCTTATGCTTCGAAAACGGGATATATTGTATAAGGCAAAAATTATTCTCCCGATGTCTTCTACACGAAAATATATGTTTGTCCAGTTTATGATGAAACACCCTGTATACAAGCTATCTCATAATGAAAATCAAAGTGGTTTGTGGTTTTTGATATAACTGAGAACACTACAAATCTGAAAATATTTCAGATAAATAGTGCAGTAATTCCCACTCAAGAAATAAAATTCCCAATAACTTCTACTTATAACGTTTTCCGTAAACATCTAGGGTATTTTCGATCCTGGGTCACTTTTTATAATTCGTATTTGTTTGAATTTAAAAAAAATATTATACTCATGTAGATAATGCTTCACAGAATTATTTACTTCCAGAAAAAATGTTTCCATCAATTTATCGAATCACAGAATATAAACTCTGAATATTTTTCGTACATAACTGTATATTCAGTTCAAATTATTCAACAATTAAGCCACAGTACCCTCGGAAACCTTTTCTCACGCAAATAAAACTGAAATAAAGCCAGACCGCCCGATAAAACTTTGTACCCCAATGAAATTCAAATTAAATCAAACAATTCTCCCTCCAAATTGCCGCAATTCATTGTTCCCAATTCAGACTGCTATCACGAAATGGTATCTTAACTGCATCCCATATACAGCCTTCTTCGATAAGAATCAGATGGCCCACAAATATTTCCTATCTTAGTCGTATCTCCCAACGGACATTGGCTACTTCCAGATAAGTTCGGCCGCTTAATTCAAACATAAAATGTCTGACATGGGGGAGAATGTGAGGCATTTATGGGCGCATTTGTCTGGAAAGTCAGGAAACTTTACGTCGAGTTTGCAACATCCTGGGTATCGTAGATATTCCATTTTCTATGGGAGAATCGGGATTTAAATAGTTCACCGATGTAAGATCAAATTAAGATCACACGGTAAAAATGATCTAAGTCACTTCAGACAAGTTTATGTTCCAATGAGTAACGTTCTTTTTTTACTTAAGAAAAAATAAAAAAGCTGTCTTAAGTAGGTGGTTCATTAAGGTTTCATTTAAAATTTACATAAGTACCTACTACAGAAAAAAAATTTCAAACATACAAAATAATCAAAATTTCCCAGAAACACAGAAAAAAAACTCAAACCAGTGTTGTATCGTTTCGCCCAAATGTCTGTAATTTCTTAATTGTGTGCCGAAAATGGTCTCAAACGAAAGGGTTAGACTCCTTGATGACGGATTTGTGGTCAAATTCAATTGTGTTCGTTGTGCCGTTAGGGAGTCTGTTGGCACAATAACTTTTGAAGGTATTGTCCTAGAGACTTGAAATTTTCGGTATGAGTTGGGGTCCCAAATGAATCGGTTAAGTTCGTCAACTAGCCAAATCGTAAAATGAGTTCCATAAAATATGGCCATTCGAAATATTTGTTTCTCAATATCTCAGAAAAACTAAACCAATCTAAATGAGATGTTACGGCCAAATGCAAGATCCTCATAACAAGCCTCATGCAAAATTTTGTGGCCATTGTGTGAACAGAACCATTGAAATTTATTCGGAATATTGAAAAGAAGAAACTTCAAATTTCCATAATGAGATATTCGATTTGAGTGAAATTTATTTTGTGAATGGGGATCGATACACTGAATGTTCATTAAATTTCGTGGCCATAGTGTCAACAGAACCATAAAAAATTCAATTGGAATATTAAAAGGAATAATATTTATATGTATTTCCATAAGAGGATATCCGATTCGAGTGAATTTTTTTTTGTAGATGTAAAATGACATACTGAATTTTCATACAAAATTTTGTGACCATAGTAATAACAAAGCCATTGAAAATTCAGTTGGAAATTATCACGAAAGCTCATTAGTTTGGTTCCCCATAACACCAATTACAGGTATTAATGAAGTGTCACTATTTATAACCAAACTCCAGATAACATCCAAATCAACGATTTCATTGCCCCATCAAGCTTTGTGAAACCGATTAATTGCCATTCAAAAACAATTCAGATATCTATTGAACATCGTGTTCAAACCATCAAAAACAAAAGCGATTCCAAATATTTGACTAGCCTGCAAAAGACCTTGTGTGTCTTCCGAATCTCCCTCAACACACTCAATGAAAAACTGAAGCATATTCCAACATAGAAACGTGTCTAAAAACATTTGAAGAGGATATACCCCCGGATCAGGGATAAAAGCGTTCCGACTCTGTCATAGCATCGTGCCATCTCTGAAGAATCACAGATCTCATGCGGTTCCTGGAAGTATCAATTCTATGAAATATTCACTGTTGATCGATTGAGTGAAACATAACTTATTTTTTCTGGTCGCAAATGCTAATAAAGAGAACTTCATTTTCGGGAACGAAGTTTTATAACGCTATCGCGATATTGTGTGAGTTATATTGCTTTATTTCGTTCCTGGTGCCAGGCCATTGTGGTGTTGAAGAAAATGAAGAAGCCTATGAGCTTGCAGAATGTGCATCCAGAATTTGAGTCTTTTCATGGGCTTGAAAAAGACCAATATGAGAGTTAAATTCCACCACTATTCTAGAGAAACACTTCTGGACCTAAAAATTCGGAATTATTTCGTATAAAAACTAGAAAAATCTTGAAGTTGTCACAAGCTGTGCTGTGATGATCAGCAGATGAGATTTGCAGTCTGTGTGGTTCAGAAGCAGAAACAGCTGACTACTAAGTATACAAGTATCAATGCTTGCTGTCTTGAGAACAATTCATATGGGGAAACTGTCTTCGATAACCTAAATGTAAAACCAAAGGAGAAGAAATGAAATGAAAAACCAATGAACTCAAAAAATGTGCATCAAGGTAACACCTGTTTCACGTAAACCTTTTTGTGGGCTTGGAACACACCAATATAAGGCAAGGGATTGAAGCGACACTGTCACTGCATCTCTGAAGAAACACAGATCTCACGCGATCGCTGAAAGTATCGATGCTATGAAATATTCACGATTGTTCCATTAAATGGGACATAACTTATTTCTGTATCACCCAAGGGGTCGAAACGATACTCTGTGCTTTGCGGAAAACATTAAAATTCACTTAAAATCGTAAGCGTCGCAATTTTTGAGGTAATCATCGTGTCCGTGAAGTTAGCACCCACTTTTTCGAAAATAAAAATTTTTTTTCTTGCATTCGTTAGTAACTCGTTAGTAACTATTTGTAACATCAAAATTTTCGTTTGTACCTCAAGGGAACTGGTGGAAAAACACCGCATTCCGCTGGGTGCTAACTTCACGGGCACCCACATTTTCGAAAATTAAAAAAAAATTTGTTGCATTCGTTAGAAACTCGTTAGTAACTATTTGTAACGCAAAAATTTTTGTTTGTAACCTTACCTGTCATGAAAAAATGACACCCCCAAAATGCGAAGTTAGCACCCACTTTTTCGAAAATGAAGAAGATTTTTTTTGCATTCGTTAGTAATACGTTAGTAACTATTTGTAACTCAAAAATTCTCGTTTGTAACCTAACCTGTAATGGAAAAATTACACCCCTAAAATGCGAAGTTAGCACCCACTTTTTCGAAAATGAGAAAGATTTTTTTAGCATTCGTTAGTAAGTCGTTAGTAACTATTTGTAACATCAAAATTTTTGTTTGTACCTCAAAGGAACTGGTGAAAAAATACCGCATTCCACTGGGTTTTAACATCACGGGCGTCCACATTTTCGAAAATTAAACAAAAATTTGTTTCATTCATTAGTAACTATTTGTAACGCAAAAAACTTTGTAACCTTACCTGTCATGAGAAAATGACAACCCCAAAATGCTAAATTAGCACCCACTTTTTCGAAAATGAGAAAGGTTTTTTTCGCATTCGTTAGTTACACGTTAGAACTATTTGTAACTCAAAAATTTTCGTTTGTAACCTAACCTGTAATGAAAAAATTACACCCCTAAAATGCGAAGCACCCACTTTTTGGAAAATGGAGAGATTTTTTTTAATCGTAAGTAACTCGTCAGTAACTATTTGTAACACAAAAATTTTCGTTTGTAACCTTATCTGTAACGATAAAATTACACCCCTGAAGTGAGAAGTTAGCACTTACTTTTTCGAAAATGAAGAAGATTTTTTTTGCATTCGTTATTAACTCGTTAGTAACTATTTGTAACACAAAAATTTTCGTTTGTTACCTAACCTGTAATGGAAAAATGACACCCTCAAAATGCGATATTAGCACCCACTTTATCTAAAATGAGGAAGATTTTTTAGCATTCGTTAGTAACTCGTTAGTAACCATTTATAACACAACAATTTTTATCTGTAAGACAACCTACAATAGAATAGATCTCTTAAATGCGCGGTTAGAACATACTATTCCCAAAAAGAAAAAACAAGTTCTTTTCGATTCGGTAGTAACTTGATTGTGTCTGTTTGTTTTAGAAAATTATGAGTTTGGTAACTGACAATAAAAGAAAAAACAGCAACCCTTAAATGCTGAATTAGCACCCACTATTTCGGAAACGCACACATTTTTTTACTTTAAAAACTTTCTTGCAAATGTGATTTCAGTTTCAATATTGAATAATGGTAAGAAACATTAGATTCATGTTTTTAATTCATATGAATCGGAATTTATTACTTTCATTCAAACATCAAAAATAAATTGAAGAATGCTCTGCGACAAAATTGGAAATTAGAGACAAAGATTGTAGCAAAATTCCTATCATTTTGAGGAGTATTGCTTTATTTGAGCAGTTCTGGAGTTAAGATAATCATGACACTCATGTCTTTTTTTCAATCAAATTTGACCCTCCAGTCTGATTCCATTGAGTTGATAAATTTATATTGCCAATCAAACTAGCGCTTTTTAAATTAAATCAATTCAGATATTAGATAAATGAGAAATAGGACTTGGAAAATAAACGAAATGGCATGTCCTATTTACCGTCTATCTATATTTCTAATTGATTGGTTATTATATATTATATATAAATGAATAAATAAAAAATTATCTAATGCGCCAAGTGACTAAAGCAATATTTCGTTTTCAGAAGTGGAATATTATATATCTTCGTAAGAAAATTCTCGAAAAAATTTACTGTCGCATTAAAAAAGAAAGGACCTTTTCAAAAACATATCGCATTACCCATATTGTCTGATAAAATTAAAGGAATCACGCCTGCCGTTCGCAAGAATTAAATCATAAAATGATGGATTTCATGTCGGACTAAACCCTTAAACGAAATTGACGATTTTCCAAAATCTTGATATCTGCTAGAAGACGGCACTTCTTGTAAATGTGAAACCGTTTATGAATTAATCAATAGGTATGTGATTTATTAATTTTAGACAAGTTATATATTGGTATGCTCTAGATTTTACCAATCCATGAGTAACTTTCGATATCTCATAAAATGCTGTCTGTTCATACATTCATGAAAATTTTTGCATTATATTGTAACAAAAAATATATTTCCAAAACAAAATTTAATTTTTTACTTCATATTATGATTAAATACTGTAAAATAGTAGGTGAACATCAAGCCCCATTGTTTTCGGTACAAGCTTAATTTTTTTAGTCCTGTGATCATAAAACTCCAAAGCCCCATCATTTCTACGATATCAAGCAACGTAGTGTCCGAACGAAAATTTTTGAGTTACAAATAGTTACTAACGTGTTACTAACAATGCAAAAAAAATCTTCTTCATTTTCGAAAAAGTGGGTGTTTACTTCGCATTTTGGGGGTGTCATTTTCTCATGACAGGTAAGGTTACAAACAAATTTTTTTGCGTTACAAATAGTTACTAACGAGTTACTAACGAATGCAACCAATTTTTTTTAATTTTCGAAAATGTGGGTGCCCGTGAAGTTAGCACCCAGCGGAATGCGGTGTTTTTCCACCAGTTTCCTTGAGGTACAAACGAAAATTTTGATGTTACAAATAGTTACCAACGAGTTACTAACGAATTCAAGAAAATTTTTTTTCATTTTCGTAAAAGTGGGTGCTAACTTCGCATTTTAGGGGTAAAATTTTTCCATTACAGGTTAGGTTACAAACGAAAATTTTTAAGTTACATATAGTTACTAAAGTGTTACTATCGATTGCAATTTAAATCTTCTTTATTTTCGAAAAAGTGGGTGCTAACTTCGCATTTTGGAGGTGTCATTTTCTAATGACAGGTAAGGTTACAAACAAAATTTTTTGCGTTACAAATAGTTACTAACGTGTTACTAACGAATGCAACAAATTTTTTTTTAATTTTCGAAAATGTGGGTGCCCGTGAAGTTAGCACCCAGCGGAATGCGGTGTTTTTCCACCAGTTCCTTTGAGGTACAAACGAAAATTTTGATGTTACAAATAGTTACTAACGAGTTACTAACGAATGCAAGAAAAACATTTTTCATTTTCGAAAAAGTGGGTGCTAACTTCACGGACACGTAATCATCGCCAGCTGGGGGGAATTAATTCGACCTTTCCGTCGCAAATGATAATAAGGTGACGTTCATTTTTAGTGCTTGAGTTTCATAAGGCTATCGCGATATTGTGTGAATTGATCGTTTATTTTTTCCGCTGTATACATAATGGCGTCTTATGAGTTTCTCGGTCACAGAAACGTCCGAAAAAAAGAAAAAAATTATTCGATTCCAATTGGAAATTTTTTGAGTTAAATCATTATTGTTGTCAATTGTAGAATGTTGAGACTGTTGAGAGGGTTACAATCTCAGAGAAAGAAGTAATTACAGCTATGGCAAAATTACTGAAATATTGTAACGTGCGTTCAAAAAAATTCGTGCTCAAGTAGGCTGTGGATTCTATTTTTTCCCTCATAGACTCTTAGGAAAAATAGAATCCACAGCTTATTTGATCACGAATTTTTTTGAACGCACGTTATTATATTAAGAAATTGTAGAAATGAAAATCTTACCTATTGTTAACTTCACCCCAGTGCGACAGTGAAAATATGTTGCACGGGAGACCCGTTTTTGAGCGCTCGTTCAACTTAAAGAAGTGCTATATGGTTTTGCCCAAATGTCTGTAATTTTCTAACTTTGAGCCGAAAATGGTCTCAAGGGATAAGGTTCGACTCCCTAATGACGAATCCGTGGTCAAATTCAATTCTGTTCGTGGAGCCGTCCGTTAGCACGATAACTTTCCAAGGCATTGTCCTAGAGAAATTTTTAAGGTGAGTTCCCAAGTGCCTCGGTTGTGTTCGTTAACCAGCAAAATCGGGCAAAAAAAGCCATTCAAAAATTTTGTGCCCCAATATCAAAGGCAAAACGAAACCAATGGAAATGTTATATTGCTGCCACTTGCAAGATGCTCATAAGAAGCCTCATGTAAAATTTGGAGGGCCATAGTGTACACAAAATAGAGAATACAATGATAATATTGAAAAGAAGAAACTTCATATTTCCATAAAAAGATATCTGATCTGAGTGAAATTTGTTAGTGAATAGAGATTGATTACTAAATGTTCATGCAAAATTTTGTATCCATAATATTAACAAAACCATAGAAAAATTTAATTGGAATATTGAAGAATATTGAAAAATCTTCATATTTCCATAACAGGATATCCAATTCGAATGAAATTTCTTTTGTGAATGGAGACTGATATACTATTTTTATACTATTTTCATGCGAAATTTTGTGGCCATAGTGTTTACAGAACCATAGAAAATTCAATGGAAATATTGAAAAGAAGAATATTCTGTTTCCATAACACAATATTTCGAGAGGATCGCATCATCAGAAGCATGGAATTTAATGTTTTTAATCATTTATCTTTTACTTATTTAATTTTCTGAATTATTTCCAGAATATAATACTGATTGTGGTAAGATTTTGCATTTATATATTAATATTAAAAATTCGAGGTGATAGTGTTACTGCCCCTCCAATGAACAAGTGCTCAAAAGCTCTTGCTCAGGGCTCTTCTTAAATTTTTTCACTATTGACTTCAACATAAGACCATAAAAATCAGATTATTGATTTAGCAATCGATCATTTTCGAGGCTCTTCCAGCAGTGTAAACCAAATTACTTTTCACCACTGATCTCCAAATTAACCTCGTTCCTTCTTTTCACCAGTTCCAGCTCTCCCAAATGAATCTTCCGAATACTAAATTAAGTTTCAGGCTAAAAATCTACCAAGCAAATTAAATTCGGGCACAACAACAGGTCCCCCAATTTCTTTCTTTGGGTTCAGACTTCTGTTTTCTATTTCGATTTTATCGCTGCTAAAGGGGACTTGGCAACAACCCTCTGAAGGAATTTCGTCTTCGTTTGACGGTTCAACGACTGGAAATTATACAGGGTTGCTGTGGAGTCTCAATTTCATGCCTGGTGAAGAATGGGCAAAAAAAATTGCTTGGCACTATTGTAGTATGTGTCAGTACACACAGCCTGTATAATTACCATACGTGAGACGGCAAGGCTGGTTCAGCCTCGCATCATCTTAAAATGTTATTGAAATATCACGTAGCGTAATCTTTGAATGTATAACCATTGACGACTATGTTTATTGTTAAGTATAAACACTAACAATTGGATTGTATAAATAAACAAGTATCAATTGTTTAGAGAAGAGTCTGATTACATGTTACTATGGTCATTCAGTGAAATGTCCAATTAATTAAACACCTTTGATGAGTCTAAGTGTATCATTCCACCATCCCTCTACGGTATAGGCGATTGGCCGAACCTACCCTAGTTGGGTACATTACACTATGATGTTTTCGCTGAAATTATTTAGGATGGGACTGAATATCTTGTTGCATTCAATGAATTGTCTTAACCATCTGGGTTGAGTCTATTCAAACTCACACAAATCACGTGTAAAAAACATAGGTGTTCTTTAAATAAAATTATGCTTTTCTCCCTTATGCAGAAATGCAACGCAATAATTAATGAATTTGGTAAACAGCGATTTTTGTCGAATGAAGTGAAACCAATCTCGACCTTTCATGGAATTACAAAAAGTTCGCTACTAAAAGTACTTGGTAATCCGATAAACAACGTTTCAAAATACTAGGATTAGGCGATTGAGAATGATTGATACCAAATGAATTCGCAAACACCTGATCAATTTCTTGAAACTTAAACACTTATATGAATTGAGTATAAACTTGATTGAAATTAATTCGTATTTTGCACAAGACATTCATTTGATATAACATAAATATCTATGTTTCTGTAGAGTTGTCACATGACTCGTATCACTTCTGAATACTTTATGTTCGGTTTCCTATGACAATTTTAGATTAAAACACATTGAAAATTCGGCATAAAATGGGTCATTATTTATTTATTTCCTATATGTTAACCCACCTTTTATTTTGAGGTCAACGAAAAAGATTTTAATGGGCTTCAGCCTCTGCGAATCACCTTGGTAATCTCGTTGTAGATTGAAAGATAATAGAAAGAAAAGAATAAGACAATAGAATTCAAGTGAAATTAGTGAATCAGTTCTTTCAGAGCAGAATAATCTATTCTCAACATTCACCCATCTCAGCACACCATAATCGGCATTTGAGGAACAACAACTTCTGAATAATCACAGATTTTCTAGAAAAATCAAATTCTTCACCCAATTCAAAGAGAATTTCCTGACTGCCTCTTCTATAGGGTAGCTAGAATTGGTGATACCTGAACTACAACTTTTAAACTTATGAGATTATGAGGGGAAAATTAATGGCGGTCGTCCTTTTTCGCGAAACTCATTGTCTCTTTATTTTCTTTTGTTTTAGAGTTATAAGCCAAAATTGAAATTCGGGCTATTTCAATTTAGGTCATTATCTTCGTTTCTGTTTGTGTTACAAACTTGAAAATAAAACATTATACCGATACTTTTTTGATAGGAATCCAGTGGCATAATCTAATTCTGCTGAGGGGTTTCCTTTTTGATTCATTACATAAAATTTAATTTTTTCTTATAGTCACAATAATTCATTTCTACATAAAAATATCCACAGTTTTGAAAATATATAACATCTCGTATATCGCTCTTAGGTCAGTGGCGACAATAGTGTGAGAAAAGGGTGATGAATTGGTACAATATTTTTTCAACATAGGCCACAAAAATTTATTGGCGCCCCCCAAGCGCCACCATTGACCTACAAGCGATATATGACATGTTGTATTATATATTTTTGAAATGAGAAATAAACGGTGATTATTTTTAAGTAGAAATGAATCATTGTTTTCATAAGAAAAACAGAATTTCATGTAATGAGTGAGGAGGAAAACCCCTAAGCAAAATCCTATCAAGTTTATAGCACGAACAGGAACGGGGATAATGACCAAAATGAAAAATGCCCAAATGTCAATTTTGACTTAAAATTCGAAAACAAAAGAAGATAGAACAATACGGTTGACGGCATTATGAGTTTTTCAGAAAAAACGTGACCGCAATGTGCCATTCATTCTTCATTCCTCATAAGGTTGAAAAGTTGTAGTTCAGAGATCACTAATTCTGACAACCCTGTACATTTCACATCATTAAAGCCATTTTTCTGGAGTACAATCAATAACAGCAGTGGCGGCTTGTCCTATGAGGCAGGTGAGGCAGTGCCTCACCAAATAAATCACGGAAATCACAAATATCAAGCGAATTAATTGAATATTTCAGTAATCAATTCCATCATCCCATTATTTCTTCAGTCTCAATTTTTTATACGATACTGCACTGGGTCTCGTCTTCCATAATATCCGAGCTCAATCTCAACGTTAACGTAACGTTACACGTTACAGACAGATTTTTGTACATTCATCTCACTTCCTCTTCAAGACGTAAACGGCTTTAGAGGCAAGCCTCACGCGCTTCCTTGTCTACTCAACGTTGTTAATCTATTGGCGCTCCTAAGATGAATATGAGGCAAGCCTCTTAGTAACAACTTTTATAACATTTGAATCGTTTTATCTCAGAAATGGTTCCTAGTAGGAAGAGAAGTAATGAACCTCATTTTTTGGTCTAGATTGAACGGACTATCTATTGGGTTTGTGCTATTTGCTGTTAGGTTTGTTTCCGTGGTAGTGTTGTGTGAATTTTTTCCACAAGAATTTTTTTTTCTTCATTGGCTTTGGTTATGACTACCACAAGGCGAAACGGATTTAGCAGAACAAGTGAGTCATCTCAAATTCCCGAAACAAATGATAATATCGCAGTACACGTGTAATTGCAGATTTTTCGAGTCATTCTCATGAGTATAAATTAAGTATGTATAATTTAAGAAGTGAAACGACCTGTTTCAAATCTTGTGACTATCGGTGCGGTAGGAAAATCGAATCGGAGGTTTCAAAATACATGGTACTAGCTGACCCGTGCCCACTCCGTTGGGCATATTGTTAATAATCCTTTTTTAGTACAGAGTGTTATGTTTTGATTTCTACCTGCCAAAAAAGGGGGTTATACGCAGGTTCAGTTTATATTTGAATGCTGATACAAAATTCGAAAGTAAATCTGTCCGAAAAAAAAACATTTGAGGGATTTGCGATAAACGAATTCCATGGGGACCAAATCGCGGGAAAAGTTGGTTTGGTAATGGTGATTTTAATCGTTCAAAACTTCTCTGTAAACTAAATTGGATGTAATGTTATCATTTGGTAGCAAAATATATTGTTTATCAGGAGTTCTTACCCGAGAGAAGCCAACATATAACTGCCCATAGGAAAAACACGGCTTTCTCAGGTCAATGCCCACCAGAGAGAATGTATGACCTTGGGACTTGTTAATAGTGAGGGCAAAAGAGATCTTCACTGGAAACTGTAGCCTTTTAAACGGCATGGGTAAATCAGTGGGAATTATGGGTATCCGCGGAATATAAGCCAGTTGTCCCACTGCTGGCCCTGTGAGAATGGTCGCGACGATTATATTGTCGTAACTTTTTTGTAAGCGGCCTTGTCCCATTACACATGTTGGGGGTGCTCAAGTTTCTTAATAGCATGATAGGAATGCCAACTTTCGTGAGGAAGTAAGCTAGAAGGGTTCAAAGAATTTAAAAATTCTTGGGGATAGTTCACTGTATCCTCTATACTACACACCGTATTAATAGACTCATAGTGTTTGACCTAACCGGGAATTTTATCTAAAATGAGTTTATTTATTTCATTCACTGTATCGTCTCTGGGTGACAATATAGCCCTAGAACAAAGCCAATGATAATCTCTCTCCAATAAATTTTCGAGACCGGGATACATTGCATCAATAAGATGTTCCAACCTGTGCAATATGTGTCCTAATGTTTCGTCAAGTTTAACGTCATTGCTGTTGGTATTAGAAAAGACAATTTTTCCCTCGCCAAGATTGAGTAATTGACGCGGGAAGTCGTCATCGTCGTTGTCGCTCAAATGGGCTCTAATGTTTGTTCGTAAATTGAGAGATGCAGCCGAACTCCGTAGGTGAGATGATTTTAAGCATGCTCTGATGATATCGGCGCTTGTTCCTTTTGTTACTATGGGCAGTAACGCCACCCATTACAGCATCAAAGTTTCTGAGGTCTTTGAGCGTTCGGTTTACTGCATCAACATGAGCTCTATGACTCATGGCACATTGGTCCCATATAATTCAAGATGTTTCTCGTAAAAGTTTCCCGAGTGGGTCATTTTTACGTATGGAACAAACTGACGGTTGATCTAGTTAGACTGTCAGAGGTAGCTTAGAGGTGGAGTGTGCTGTTTTCCCATCATTTAACAGAGTAGCGGCTATCCCCGAAGAGGCAACGGCCAGCCGCTAGCCCATTTCTCCCGGATTGTCTTACTTTTGCCAATGCCCCCCGGGGCGTTAAGAAAGAAAGTTAAGCCTCTGTTATTTAGCACAATGTCAATTATTGAATCAAAAGCTTGTCTCTGGGTCTCTGACTAATTTCGGTACATTTTCATCAATAAGAACTGACAACTCATTGGTATCGTACGAACGTATCAGTAGTATCCGTTCCATTGTTATGTGGCCGAATGTCGAAAGTGTACTAATTACGTTTCAAAAAATTCAATTTCGGAAACGTCCGCTGCGTAAGGAACCGACCACGCGACCATAGTATAGACAGGTGTATAGGTGTCTATACTGTGACGCGACTGACTGACTGAGAGTCAGCCCAGTGCCCAGTCCAGAGCCGCGCTTAGATGTAAAAGGCAACGCCCCCTTCTCCCGAAGCGAGCACGAAAACGAACCGAACTAAACCGAAAACATCGCGCGCGCGCCTTCGGCTGTTTCGGCTTTCATACGTTTTTTACCCGATTCACTTTGCAAAACGAACTACCACGTGAAAGCCTTCTTATTTTTTCGTTTTTTTATATAGCCTATGGCACTCTAGAATAATGTGGCTTTCTATTGGTGAAAGAATTTTTAAAATCGGTTCAGTAGATCCCGAGATAAGCCCTTTCAATTGGATAAATATACAAACATACAAACACACAAACTTTACCTCTTTATAATATTAGTATAGATGAGAAGAAGCACTACTTGCAGTGTAACTTTAAATAAATTATTTTGTTGGCAGTGGAAATAATACATATTCCGAAAGGGGTTCGGTGAAAAATTTGTTATAGCGACTTGAAAAACTTATCTCAGAGCAATTACCTACCACACAATAAAACGCTAGAATCATCGAATTGAAGCATTAATACCGAAGGATTTTTTGAGTGAAGATAAATATAACTTTGTCAGTATAGCCATAATAAGATTGGAAAATTCAAATTATCAGTAATGATTTTTTCACAATGATAAGTGTGGAGCTGACAAAGTAGAGTTTATTAGATTAATGTTTTCCTTGCTATAATAATATTTTTTTCTGATGTGTCTCATCATCTTATTCTGTCACAAGTCGCCACTGATTCACAGATGCCTCATTCCCTTCGTTCAATGGACAGGTCGTTACTGTTAACTATAGAATAAGTTGTGAGGTTTCCCTAAAACTGAACATTCTCTCCCTTTGTTCAGTACATGATCCCTAAGGCGAGAGATCTTCTTGAATGCCCAGATTACGTCGAGTATCATGAAGCTAACGTCCTTCGTTCTCGAGCATGACATGGGTCGAGGAATTGCTATTTCTAAGGGGGAATAGGCGAGGAAAAGACAAGAAAGCTGATCGTTATACATGTGTGGAATTTTTTGGTGGCAATATTGGGAACATATAAAACTGCTTAAATTCCTTTTGTAGTCGCCATGTTTGATTTGTTTTATCCCTTTCAGTGTACCACTGCGAAAAAATGGAAGGAAAATCATCTCCCAGCTTCTCTGAAGCAGAAATGGTACAAATAAGAATATTCCATTAAAAAAATCTGATTTCACCCTCCCGTTTTTTTTATAAAATGTCCCTCCAGAGGGACAATTGCAGGTCAAAAAATGCAGAACGCCTCACGCATGGAATTTGTTTTATTTTTATGATATTAAGAACAAATTCGAATTATTTCAAATGAAAATGATAAAATCAATAACACGTCGCATTTTCTTCAAAAGTTAAGAACATCAAATTTGAATCAAACTGACATTCGAGTAAGCTTCGAGGTTGTTAACTGTTTCCAAACATTCCAGAGAGTAAAACACTTGAAATAATGAAGATAAAATTGTTGGATTATAGAACTATCTATGATAATACTAAATTAACTGCTCATAACATAATAGAAATGTTAGATGTTTGCCTTAATTCCACATATTTTCAATTAGACGATGTTTTCTATTAACAAAAATTCGGAATGGCCATGGGTTCTCCTTTATCACTTATTATAAGCAATATATTTATGGAATATTTCGAAGAAAAATAAATAGGAACATATTCACTGAAACTAAAGACTTGGTGGCGATATATACATAGATGCCAAATTTTCTTGAAATCATGAGAAGTTTTAATTTCAAAATTCTCGAGAAAAATGTTTCATCTAATATTCAGATCCTCTGTTGAAGTTCATTCACTAGTTCTAATTGTTTCCAATCGAATATCAAACTGAAGAAGAATATTACCGATACCTGTTATTCCAGCTATCGAGTAACTTCTCTATGCAATATATCAAAGCTTCGATACTAAACGTAAATAACGTAATACAATGAATACTTTGTTCGAATTCGTACGCGGAATGGAACATTCAATAAATGTATTCATAAAAGTCAAACTCGAATTCTGAGAGAGAACATCTCATTTTATGCAAGTCGTTCGCATTCACCATATTTGTATGTATGTGCACGAACCGATCGTAAAGCACATCTTTATTTCATAACAAGAATTTTCACATTCGATTTTTGTAGCAGAATGCTTCTTGTCGCAGCCAATTTACGTTCTATCGGAGGATATACTACATACTTGGTGTCACATCCATAAATCTGAGATTTGGATTTCATCTGCAAAATTAGGTTGAACTAGGGGGGGGCAAGGTTGCACGGCCCGCCCCCGCGATTTTAGCTGGTTCCCCTGAAGTTCGGCCAGTGGCGGCTGCTCAGAGGAGGCCAGGCATCCCCTAATTTCACTGCATTTTATTCAATTTTAAATTCAAGTTCAAATAAAAAATAAACACATTTCTATATCTGTATTATTTACATCATTCTATCTACTATCCGAATCTCAAAGCAATAAACACATGTTCGTTACTCAGCGATCTAAAACAATCATACATTATCTGCAACACACAATACAACGTAATGGATAGCAGGCAAATCGCTTAGCGAAGGAAGCTCGACTCCATGAGTCGAGATTCGTTAGAATGTAACATTTCAAGGTTTTTCAAATGAACGATTCGGAAACCACTCAAATTTCAAGCTGTAGATCACGTGTCGGAGGCCCGGCCCCGCGGCATTATTTTCGCTTCAAGGCTAACGAGCTTAGCCGAAACTGAACGTCCGAATCGACCCTAGCGATCGTGGATTCCCTCCTTTTTTAACAACGAAGTTTTAATCCTCTCAGCGTGCGATTTGCGGTTTCGTGGCATTTTCGGAAAAGTTTGTAGGTGAGATTTTTAATATTTCAGCAAGGAAGATGGAAAGAGAAACAAAAATTGAGATTCATAAAGCAAGTAGGGAACTTAAAGAAACGAAACATCCTGTAGATTTTATTTCGAATAATAAATTCAGTAGTAAAATGCCTTACGATGATTAAATTTCCATAACTCAAGTAATTAAGACACCTCGACCAGCAATGCCAAATTCAATTATTAATTTGCTCATAATCGTTCGTTCTGCGTAGAATGCCAGTGGCTGACAGGAAGCCCAGTTCGAAATACAGGGTCTCTATAAGTGATTATAATAACGCAGTTGGCGTTGGACTATTATAAATATTTATATTCTTGTGTAAAGTTCAATTTAAACAAACGATACTGTGAGTTTAGGTTGGTCATTCCGTTAGAAATTGAATAATGTGACTGTAATTATAAATTTGTAGACTTTGCATGAGACGACAAGATAAAAAAAATTCAAAGCACACTACGATGTTACAATCATTTATAAAGACCCCGTATAAATTATTTTTTGAGTTGCGTGGTTTCGGGCGTTAACAGTTTATTCTACACATATTGTGTATCGTTTTGCTTCTTCTACTCACAGCGGTAATTTTGTGGGTTTACAAAAAGTTTTTTGTGCATGACAACTGAAGACATCAGTAATAAAATCGGAATAGGGAGTTGATCCACGTTTGTGTGTTTGGTAGAAGTGGACGACAGGACATTATGATCATTCCAGCTTCGTAACCGATAATTCGATGGAGGAGCTTCTACGAGAATGGGAACTTCCTCAACTTATTCAAACTTTCGAGGTACCTCTGCACTAATCTCTTCAAAAAAAATAGTTTTGAGTTTTGTACTTCTTTGATAATTCAAATTATTTAATTTTTGTCTATTATGGTTTTATTTTTTCATTTTTGTGTCAAGTATACTGTCTAAGTACTCGATAGTTTTTATACTTTCTCAATAATGCTTGACAACCTTGATGACATTTGAAAAATGAAGAATCGTTGAATGGTGAATATTATGCAATGTACTATTCCATATGTCTCTCAGAAAATATACTATTTATAACAGTTCCAACTATTTCATTTCTATTAAAGTCTGTTAACCATGGTCCTGTAACGTTTTTCAATTATTTCATTAGACCAAGGATTCACGAGGAGTCAGGTTGAAACTGCAAGAAACTCAATAGTTTCCATGTGAACAAGCGGGCCTTAAGACGAAACTTTTAGTTTATTTTCAGTAGAAATATTTAAATTATTAGACCAAAAGACCTGATGAATTCAAATTGAGTTTGTCGAAATTCTTCTGGAGATCACTGTACATGCCTATTCCTAAGGACTACAAATCATTCGTTAAATGTGAGTATCTCACGAGCAATTCCAAAAAAACAAATAGAGTAAAAACGTACGGATCGCAGTGTCCTGCAATCAGGACTGCTAAAGACCGAACCGAAAACATTCATTTAATTCAGGCTACCTCTTAATTGGTAGAAAGCTTATGTATGTTGCGCTAGCTTTTAGCTTTCAGGCGCATTACTTGATTACCCACTTTGGATTCGAAAGGACGAAAAAGAAAATATAAACATTTCATTCGTATCTGAAGTTCCACTCCACTTGACATTTCATTTACGAGTGATGCGAGAAAATATTTCACGATTTTAAAATTTGATTTCCGTTCGTTCATCTGAGTAAACGCCGCTACCATCAGGAAATGTGGAACACGTTATTTAAGCTTCGATCAGAACGATGACCTAGTTCCTATTCAGGTATATTTTTCGAATGTACAGTGTATCCCATTTTTGGTGAGATAACCAGGTTTCTCGCTTTTTATTTTAAGATAGAGCCCCTAGCGGTTTTCACGTTCCTGTCCTACTTTTTCGTGAAACTCAAATTGGTCTAATCAGATTTTGCATAACTGTTTCCGGTCAAGAGATACAGGGCGATTTTGGAAATAGATACTTTTCGGATCCCTCCTGCAAGTTAATAATGCTGAGCTGAAAACTACGTCTGAATCAGAATTCTGCGTTGAATCTAGTGGCTTGCTCATTTTCTTTTCGTGGTATGGTTTTGAAGATTCAACACAAACCTATATTTATTTAATGGGACACCCTTTATATTATTACTTCGTTGAAATCTTTATTTTTTCCCGTACAAAATGATGTATGATACTATGTAGTTAGGATGTTCAGAAATGTTAAAAAAACACAAAAACATCAAATAATGATGATTTTTTGTTAATGGGCAATGGAACTCCCATATAAAAAAATAATCAATTGGATAAATTTCATTTGTCATTTTTATTTATAGTTGAGTAAGCAAACAAAGATAATACACTCATCACTAACATGAAAAACAAAACGTACCTAATGGCAAAAAATAAATAATACTAAAATTCATAAATATTGCATAATATATTACAGATAAAACTGTTCAAATTGCTGTCCACCTTTTAACTAATACATAATTGACAAACCATTACAATACGCCTGAGTGCATTTAATATTATAAAACAGCGGTTTTGTTAATCCTGGAAAACTGCCTCTGTTGATGCATGAAGTTCTTCGGGACCTACTACTATTAAAAATCAAAAGTAATAATAATCCTCTTACTGGTAAATCCTTTGCGCTTTAACAAAAATCATCATTATTTGATGTTTTACTGTTTTTTAAACATTTCTGAACATCCTACCTACATAGTATCATACATCATTTTGACGGGAAAAAGAACTAATTCAACGAAGTAATAATATACAGGGTGTTCAATTTAAAAAAATGTATGTTTGTTATGAATCTTCAAAACCATACCACGAAAAAAATTGAGTACGCCACTAGAATCTAAGCAGAATTCTGATTCAGGGGAGAATTGATGAAAAATTACTTTTCAAAAGTCTGCAGAGATTTTGACCAGATGATATTGGATAAGGCCACATCTGTTACCAATGTCAGTCAAGTCGATTGGAAGACGTCCATACTGTTCTCAGAAATTGATGACTCAACTTTTGAAGAGATATACTACAGAGTTGAATTCTACCGGGAAAAATCAATCAAATATAGGTTTGAGTGCGAATTCTTCCTCAAGAAACAAAAAAAGTACAGATTTTAAAGCATCGTTAACTGGCAAAAAGGAAAAATTGAACAATAGATACTTAGATAGTGAAAACAAAGGCTACTTTCTAATATATGATGAAATTGTTCAATATCTCCCAGAGGATGAAAAACAAGAAGAATTTGAACATGAATACAATTTCAGATTTGAAGAACCTGACCAAGAATTCATTGAAAGATACCCTAGAACTATTGAAGGATCTTCAAGAGGAAAAGATAATAGAAGAAAATTGAAAAGACAAGAGGTGAAAGAGAGGAAGGCTAGAGAAAAGGCGGATAAAATGGAGGATTTGAGAAAATTACGTGACATGAAAAGGAGAGAAATTGAGAAACTTAAAGAAATAACAGGAAATAATTCCATAAGTTATTCCCGTTCAAATTTACCCATTTTTGAGCTTACGGTTAACAGAAACAGTTATGCAAAATCTGATCTGACCAACTTGAGTTTCACGAAAAAGTAGGACAGGAACGTGAAAACCGCAAGGCTCTATCTTAAATAACAATCGAAAATCCTGGTTGTCTCACCAAAAATGGGATGCACTTGTACACTCTGTTTCCGATTTCCGCTTTTCGAGAGTCGCGGTAATTGCATAGTGCATCAAATATTCGCAAGAGTTCCTAGTTCACACCTGAGGAGAATTTGACTTTTTCAAGGTGAATAACTGGTTTCCTACGAGTGTCTGCTTGAATACGTGTGCAATGTTCATAAATTCGTTCACGTTCTGAATACGAGGTTTCCAGAAACGCAAATTATTTGCAAGAAACTGAACTCACGAAGGAATGTTCACATTATTTCAATATAATAGTCGGATTAAAGAGAAATTCGGTTATTGATTCACATACAGCCAGGGCCATTGAAATTAAACAGCGGCTCTGTAGGTCAAGAGATTTGAACAGAGTAATACCAGATATAGCCCAGTCAAATTAGGATTTCACCTCGGAATGAAAGATAATAAGCTGAAAATTGGTATGAGCCTTTGTTTTGTCATTCTAAATGTAGTCTCAAAAGTCACAAATGCTATCGTGCCGGCGTCTTAAGATATTGAAGGTCAAAGGTCATAAAAATCGGTTTTTTGCGAATATCTGCCTTCCTATTGCTTAAATGAGATTTGCAGTTATTATGAAAGTTGTAGACTATAAAATTGTCTACAACTTTTGTTTGAACTTTTTCTTCATACGGCCAACCGTTTTTGGGGTAGAGCGCGAAGAGTGCGCATCGTACAGTCATATATGACCTAATGCAGGGTCAAGCGTGAGTTACGGTTAGCAGTTCGTTGTAAAAAGTCAATTATTCACTTAACAATTATAATTATTAAACAATGCCCATCATTTATGTTCTATTCGTTAATTTTTTTTCAATTTAATTTTTTAAATAGCGCAGAATTCGTGTCACAGCCACTAAATGCGTGTAAAAATAAAATGTGTTTTTTAGTACGAGGATATTGGTTAAAACTTTTAGAAGAGTATATTTGTGTGTTGACATTGCCTTTGCCAACTTTTTTGAGGAAAATTTCCTGTTGATGGGATTGAGTACGTCCAATTAAAATAACGAACAAATCAATCTTCTCCTATGATGACAGCAGTCTTTTGATGTTCTGTTAAGGCAATAGCTGTGTCAATGATGAGAACATCAGCATAATCTCTGACTTGTTTTGTTGTGATATTACCAGTTTCAAATTTTTCAACAATTTTTTTTTATTAGACCGATTTGATGAAAATTTTTCTTGACTGATTGGCACAATCATTGTTTCGTCAAAACAAACTTCATATGATTTTGAAAGTGCAGCAGTTCTTCTTTGTTGTTCCTTTGCTTTAATATTTTTACTATAGTCGGAATATCCGTCAAATACAATAATTTAATTACTTATCTTAATTAAATATAAATAATTAATAATTAGTACATAAATAATGGGCATTGCTCAATAATTATACCTGTTAAGTAAATAATTGACTTCATATAACGAACTGCTAACCGTAACTCACGCTTGACCCTGCATTAGGTCATAATATGACTGTACGCTGCGCACTCTTCGCGCTCTACCCCAAAAACGGTTGGTCATATGAAAAAAAAGTTCAAACAAAAGTTGTAGACAATTTTATAGTCTACAACTTTTATAATAACTGCAAATCTCATTTAAGCAATAGGAAGGCAGATATTCGCAAAAAACCGATTTTTATGACCTTTGACCTTCAATATCTTAAGACGCCGGCACGATAGCATTTGTGACTTTTGAGACAACATTGAGAATGACAAAACAAAGGTTCATACCAATTTTCAGCTTATTATCTTTCATTCCGAGGTTGGCCCCCTTTTTCGTCTAATTTGACTGGGCTAATAGGCCAACTAGGTTGACGCTCACATGGGCAAAGAGGCGAGAAGCGGGACGAAGCGTAAGTTCGCTGAGGACGAAGCGATTTGTCGAGCAGGCATCGGAAGACATTCTCCCCATCTCTAGGTCGCAATAAATTTTCATTGTCCTTGTGACATGCCGCCTACTTACATGAACAAGGTTAGAGCTATTGTTCGAATCGCGTTTTTGGTCATAATCTTGTTTTAATTGCGAATTTTTCTATGAAATCCTCGTCGTCCTAACTTCATCTAGGAAAAAAAAATTATATGAAACCATTGATACGAAATGTTTATTTTATCTTCAACTTATTGAAAAAATCAAAGCAAGTATGTTAGTAATCGAATTCCGTCATTCTGCTGATTTCAGGAAAAACCTTTTTCTTCGACAACATCGAAAAATGTCTTCTTTTTCACTGTTAGAAAATAATTCACTCAATAAACATGAAATACTTCATGAAAAAATTATTTCTGCTTGAATACCAGATGTATGCAATGTTCATAAATTCATTCACGTTCTGAATACGAGGTTTCCAGAAACGCAGATTATTTGCAAGAAACTGGCATGGAGTCACTTATGAAGGAATGTTCACATTATTTCAATATGTGGCATTAAAGAGATATTCGGTTATTGATTCACATACAGCCAGGGCCGTTGAAATGAAACAGCGGCTCTGTAGGTTAAGAGATTTGAACAGAGTAGTACCAGATAGGCCAACTAGGTTGACGCTCACATGGGCGAAGAGGCGAGAAGGGAGATGAAGCGTAAGTTCGCCGAAAACGAAGCGATTTTTCGAGCTGGCATCGGAAGAAATTCTCCCTATCTCTAGGTCGCAATAAATTTTGATTACCCTTGTGGCATGCCGCCTACTTGCATGAACAAGGGTAGAGCTATTGTTCGAATAGTGTTTTTCGTCATAATCTTGTTTTAATTGCGAATTTTTCTATGAAAACCTCGTCGTCCTAACTTCATCTAGGAACAAAAAAAATTATATAAAATCATTGATACGAAACGTTTATTTTATCTTTAACCGATTGAAAAAATCAAAGCAAATAGTAACGAATTCCTTCATTCTGGTGATTTCAGGAAAAATACTTTTTTCTACAACAACATCGAAAAATGTCTTCTTCTTTTTCACTGTTAGAAAATAATTCACTAAATAAACATGAAATACTTCATGAAGAAATTATTTTCAACACAATCAATTTATCAATTAATTTATTATTCATAATAAGAAATCACATTTATTCGAATTATAATTGATGTTATAGTTTAAACAACGACTTACAACATTAAATCCCGAACATGTTTAATGTTTACTGATCATATATCCCTCGAAGGAATTATTCCACAATCTTCCAATTTTATCAAATACTTTAATTTCTTTGGAAGAAGGATTTTCAATATTTTGTTGTATTCAGATAATATTTTAACTTTATTTCAGACGATTTGGATTCACAGTTGTACAAAATACAAAAATGTTGTTTGTATTTTATATAAAATTCGTTTTTCCAGACCTCAATCGAGAAAATTCTAATCAACACTCTCAGTAGCCATTGACAACAAACTCATTTCACACAAATACAAAAATAACTGTGTATCTCCCCATTGGCAAATTCCGAGTATGAAATTTTCATAAAAATCGCGAATTTTTTCTCGAGTTGGGAATACAGCCTTTGGGCCACGAACCCGATTCCTGCCGCCGACTACCTACCTGAGGACCGCCTCGAAAAATTTGTCGCGCACATGCCCCAAGGATCATTCACGCGTCAAATGACCCGCCTCCTCGCTGCTCTTCGCTTAGCGCCTCTTAGGTGAGCGTCTACCCATTTGTTTCAATGCAAACCTCTCCGGCGGAAAACTATGCGTTCCTTCCGAGCGCTTTGCTTCGTCCATGTGCGCGTCTAATATGCCATAGACTGATAACACTAATACAGTGGAACTTCAATATAGCGAATGGGCTGAATCCACAAAAAAATTCGTTATAAAGAAATTGTGTTATACAAAAAATTTGTTGTAGTCGACTTCCTTTTCGACATTTTTGCACAACTTTCACACTTGCGTAATGGTTAGATTGAAAACAAACAGCCAGGGGTGTATTTGAAACTGTTTCAGAAGGATCTCTCTGCCCGCCGTAATGATTTAGTTTTAGGTCGGGATTTATTACATACGTTCCGAAAAATTTCGGAATAAAGCCACCCATATACCTTCTTACCAATACCCATTCAAAGAGTGATGTTCTATGAATATTTCGTTATAGAGAGAATTTGCTTCGTTTTAGAGGGTATTTCAACATGGACTTTGGATTCAAGGTGCAATGTCTTGTATAAAATTTGTTATACAGACGTTCGTTGTAGGGAAGTTCCACTGTATATTTATAAGTCTATGCCCACGTCTAACGATTCGGCTCTTCGCCTCTCTTCTCGCCTCTTCACCCAAGTAAGCGTCAACTTGTCCACGAGGGGTCATAAAGAGCATCGAACAACTAAACACAACTTAGCAGACCAAAGGGCCACTCCAAACCACGAGGAATCACTAAACGATATCCCGTTAATTAAATTCGATAATGGCATCGGGTCCGATAAACTACGTTGGGAGGGAAAGTTTGGGACATTCTGGGGTATGGGGTAGTGAATCACGCTCCGTAAACTCGAAATGATCATTTTATAGGGTGCTGGGTATTCACCTTCGCACGATTAATTCTGCACGAATTAAACCCACGATCCCACTCTGCAGGTTTCGGTGTCGTTACTAGGTACATATTATATATTGGGATTGTTGGAGGGTTCCGAACTTTGACGTTTGAAAATTATTTAATGGAAATTCTATTGACTTGTTTCTGTAAGAATATTTTCATGAAGTTCTGATTAAATACAGTTTGGTACCTTTGATGTGTTGATGGAAATTTCAGAATGTCGAATTTAATGTGTATGAAATTGAGCATTAATATATATGATATTTTAATGTGCAGTCCTCATGGCAACCGTACACATAGTTTCTGAAGCACTACGAGACACGTGAAAGTTCTACTGGAACATAGAAACATAGAAATTCCATTATGTCAAATATATGTCTTGTGCAAAATGAGAATGTATTTCAATCAAGAATTTATACACAATTCATTTTGGTATATTAATCAAGCGACTTATGGTCTCGAACTATTGATAACGTAGTTGATTAAATAACTATTTCCGTCGACCTCGAAATAAAAGGCGCTTTTAATGAGTACGAAATTGAACATTAATGACCCATTTCAATGCTCAATATTTGATATTTTAATGTGCAATCCTCATGGCAACCGTACACAAAGTTTCAGAAGCACTACGAGAAATGTCAAAACTCTACTGGAGCATAGAAATATAGAAATTCCATTATGTCAAATGTATGTCTTGTGCAAAATGAGAATGTATTTCAATCAAGAATTTATACACTATTCATGTTGAGATCGTCGGAAAAATCTTGTAATCAACTCGGTTATTAATCAAGCGACTAATGGTCTCGAACTATTGATAACCTAGTTGATTAAATAACTATTAAATAGAATATTGCTGAGGTCTCCTTAGCTTGTTACAAAACAAGATAATGATAAAACCAGGATTTGTGAATTTATTCTTATTTTCAGATATTTAATCATTTCGGATCACTAAAATCATACTAATTATAGGTATCTACTCTATGCGCTATGAATAAGTATTTAGTTGAGTAACGAATCCGAAAAATAATAGAGTTTTCTAAATTTTTGAGGAGATTTCATAATAGAAATTTCAGAATACACTAAACAGGTGCTTTTTCAAGCAGTCTGTTTGGTATTTAACTTTCATGAATAAAATTAACTAATCAAATATTTGGCCGTGAAGAGGGCACCTTAAACTTGTTATCTTGTAGTAAATTAATGAATTTTTTGTTATTTTCCAGTGTAAGTACCCGAAGAGAAGGCTTATCTAGCACTAGTTTTTGAGCGTTTGTTCTACTTAAAAGAGTGCTTTACCATTCGCCCAAATGTTTGTAATTTTCTAATTCCGAGCCGAAAGTATAGTTTCAAACGATAGGATTCGAAACCCTGGTCAAATTGCAGACAAAACCATACAGGATGTTTCATAAAATATGACCATTCAAAATTTTTGTTTCTCAGATCTCAGACAAAACAAAAGTAATCAAAATCAAATATTGCCTCGACATGCATATACTCATGAATCTCAAATCCTATTAAAAATTTTGAGTTATCAGCATTATTGCTCTACAAATGAACGAGCGTTCAGCTTATGACTTTTCCTATTTTTTTCATTAAATCCTGAATTCGAGGAATAATATCAATGCGTTATTGCGTATTATAAAAAAGTTTCTCATACTTTCGTATTTTGACCACCATACGTAAGTTTTTTTCAAATTATATCAGACACTAAATCCATGGAGGTGTCCACAACACAGTCCTGAAGAGCCTGACCCCGAATTCATCGCAGATCTCGTCTCACTCTACAGAAATCCAATTAACTAATGTTCGCTTTGTTACATCGTATCATCTTTAACTGCCACGAAATATAAATGGGCCATCAAATAGAGCTGTAATTGATATACCCCCAGATGAACAGACGTCATCTGTCTTCTGACAAGGGTGTTTCTAAACACGCAAATAATGAATTATTCTGTTACTATGTCCGACTGTGCATATCTCCATTTCTTTTAGTCATATAAATGTTGCTGTTAAGATGAATAATACCCTAGTTTTGGAACTCAATAGTTATGCGCACAATGTTCTTGATTTCATTCTAAAATTTGATTCAATATCGCTTTTTTGACGCCTGGAATCAACTTCCTCCTCTGGTTGTGAAGAGTAGCAGTATCACTTCTTTCAAGGAAAATTTCGACCGCTTCAACCAACCTAGTTTCTTTAAATTATACTGTAAGTGCTGTAAGTTTTTTTTTATGTATTCTGAGCCCCTGAGTTTTATCAAACTTGGCTCTTATCTTCAATGAATATTAATAATTATAATATAAATCTTCTTCTTTTTCCACTTTGAATAGGACTATGTCCTGTGTTTTCTGCTTTCTGCCTGTTATTGTGTTTCCTGGGACAACGAGTTCCAGCTCTCTTTCCAACGCTTTGGAGGGCGCCCTAATGGTCTGCGTGTACTGGGTTTTTGTGTTTCCGCCCATTTGGCTAGTCTCTCATCCGGCATCCTCTCCACGTGGTCTCTCCAGAACCTCCTGCGTGCTCTCACCCATCTAACGACATCCTGCACCTCCAGTTCTTCCCTTATGTCTGAACTCCTCACATGGTCTCTGAGTGTTATCCCTTTGATTGATCTTAGTATCCTCATTTCGGTTGTTCTCGCCATTCTCTTCGTTGTCGACGTTTCTGCCCTCGTTTCGGCGGCGTATGTGAGCACTGGTCTCACACACGCTTTGTATATGCGAGTTTTCGCTTTGTGACTCATGGTTTTGTTGTTCCAGACTATATCTCTGAGGCAGCCTCCGATCTTAGCTGCTTTGTGCGCCTGTGTTCGGACTTCTTCTACGATGCGTCGTTCACTGGATACTGTCACTCCTAGGTAGATAAATCTTGACACTTGCTCCAGGATTTTTCCGTTAATTACTATCTTGCATCGGATAGGCTCTTTGGCGAAAACCATGGTCTTGGATTTCTCGCATGAGATAATCATATTCAGCTCTTCTGCAGCTTTTGTGAATTCGTATGCAAGGCGCTGGAGGTCATTTTCATCTTCAGCTGCTAGAAAGACGTCGTCAGCATAGCACATGATGTTCAATGAGCGGCGTCCCATCTTATAGCCTGCCCGTATCTTCTTCACTCTTTCAACAATTCGGTCCATTACAAGATTGAAAAGTAGTGGACTCAGGCTGTCCCCCTGTCGTATGCCAGTGGACACGCTGATCTCCTCAGATAATCCACATTGTGTTTTTATCCTGGTGGTGTTGTGGGTATTAAGATGTTTAATAATTCTGATGTATTTTTCAGAGATATTCTTAGCTTGAAGGGTTTCAAGAACGTCGTGGAGTCTAATTCTGTCGAAAGCCTTTGTTAAGTCGAGAAAGCATGTGAACATTGGTTTGTTGAACTCGATTGATTTCTCTATCATTTGACGCAAAATAAAAATCGCGTCCACCGTTGACCTGTTGCGTCTGAATCTTTGTTGTTCTTCGGTTATATTAACTTGGCTGGAGATTTTATTAGTCAATATCTTAGTGAACAGTTTGTGTGTGGAGTTCAACAGAGTTATGTTTCTATAATTATCAGGGTCCTTTCTTTTGCCCTTCTTGTATATTGGTACGGATAAGCTGGTTTTTCATTCACGAGGCACTTCACCGGTTCTGATGATATTTTGGAAGAGTTTTGTTATTTCTTGATGTATTTCTCTTCCTCCGTATTTGATCATTTCATTTGTGATGTTATCCGTTCCGGGTGATTTCCGATTTTTGAGTTGTTGTACGGCTGTCTGAACTTCTTCCATAGTTATAGTGTCTCCCTCGTCATATGTTTCCTGATACTCTTGTCGTTGTTCCTCTCTATTGTCCGCGCAATTGCTATATAGATTCTGATATGTATGTTGTCCAAGTTTCTGTTGTTATATTGTTCATCTGTACTTCCTCTGTTACATTCTTCTTAAATGATAATTCTAATACGTTTCCGAGATATCACCTTTTAGAGGGGACAATGGAGTTTTCATTTTTCTCTTGAATTTCAGTAAAGCTAGAAACTCAAAATTCTGCATTTTTTGTTCACTCGCAAAAGATTTGCCTCCGATATTTTTGCTATGTTCCTGTAACATCAAACCAAGGTGAAATTGGCCACCCTTACCTCAACTTAAATTTTTTTCTATTGAGAAAAATTTTAATGCTTAATTTTTCTCAAACTGCTAAAACTACCTCAAGATTTTCAACTACGAATAAAGAACTGTTCGAATGAAAAAGCATTTTCAGTTATAATTTTATACATATAATGAAAGAGGTGCGCTAATTTCACCCTCGTATAATGTAACAGAAATATTGAAAAAATACCTGTGATTAATCGTTTGTGAATGCACGGAAATAATAGAAATGGTTTCTAGCTTCACTGAAATTCTAGAAATACAAATTAAAACTAAACTGTAGTCACCACTTCCAAAGCGTGATATCTCAGGCCATCTTGATTTCATACGAGATATCACCTCCTGAATTTGGTCGCTGGAATTTAAAAACATCCTTTATGCAAGATGATTTTCAATACTGGATTCCAGTACAGTTAGTAACATATCTCAGTCTCGGTTTCGTTTCAAATATTGTAATTATGTCTGAGGTCAAGAATGATTTTTATTGAAAGCTTACCGTAGTTTCTTATGTAGAATCATGTATAATGAACTATAATCTTTCAACTAATGAGTCATTATCAAGAATTTCTCGTTCACAATAAGTTTCTTCTTTTTCGATGGCTTCAAGAAACCATTCCTAATCGATGATAACTTCGATATTTCAGAAGAATTCACATTAAATCGGCAAACTCATTAATCGAGTTCCCAGAAAAATTTAATGAACATGGAGTTCTTTTCGAATTTATCTGCATATTAATATCTACAATTTTCATCAGAAAAATAATAGCTATTGAACAATGTATGGATGAAATTACCTACAGTTTTATTCATCTAAATCTGCATTCGTTTCATGAAAAATTCAACAATATATTTCTCTCAAAGCTGCATTTCTGTAACATTTCCTGGAAGACTATTTTTAGAAAATATTTCATTCGAATTTCTATTCTTAGATTCACTTTATGAAGAACGTTTGTGGTCTCCAATTAGAGCAACGATAAAAGTATTATGAGACAGTTTTAAGATGTCATTTTCATTAATCATTCCATTTCCTGGAGAAACCAACTGGTGGAATCTGAATAAAGCCGAAAAGTTTCATTTCTCCACTGTGTTCTTTCATTTATGTCGTAAGTTCCTGCAATTTTCAGAGAATCCATAAATGTTCTATATACAGTCAGTTTGTATTTAGCTTCAATAATAGGAATATTTCAGATTGTGTTATTGGAAAGACGTTTCGAATAATTTTTTTCTGACTGAACCTCAAAATATACCTCCTTTTATTTTATTTTAAGTTGTTGCAGCATATGTTAAAACATAACCGTTGTTGCTTCGGTATTGGATCAAATGCGTTTGTGGCGTCGTCTGGGATTCCACAGGGGGGTCTATAGTGATACTCTGTTGTTCATAATTTTCATAGATGATATTTGTTTGTATTCGCGATTTAACCAAACCAAGATAGTTAAGTTGAATTGTGGAAGAATTGGTTTCTCAGAAAAATGTCCAAATCCAATTGATCAAATGATATTATTGTCAATTTCTTATTTATCTGGAAAATATTTTCAATTAAGTTGTCTAAATATTGAAGGTTGTGCTCTTTCGAAAAATGTATGTTTCTCTACTCCAAATGTTAATGATATTTCGGTAATGCATAATCTTTTTGAGCGCTCGTTCTAATTGAATACGTGCTATATAGTTTTTCTCAAATTTCTGTAATTTTAGAATCTCGAATCGACAATGCTATCAAACGTTAGAGTTAGTTTCCTGATGACGAAACTGTGGTCAATTTAATTCTATCTCACGATAACTTTTGAAGGGACTGTCCTAGAGACTTGAGATTTTCAGGGTTAGTAAGTTAAGTTCGTCAACCAGCCAAATAGAACAAGGTATTCCATAAAATATGGTTATTCAAAAAATTTTTTCCTCAATCTCTCAGACAAAACACAACCAATTTTGCGGCCTCAGGCAAGATGCTCATCAAGTATAATTTTGAGGCCAGTGTGTTAACAGACCCATAGTCTGTATCTATATCCGATTCGAATGAAATTTATCTTGTTAATGAATGGATATACTGAATGTTCATGCGAAATTTCAGGAGGATCGCATAGTCAGAACCATAGAATCAAATTTTTTCTTTATTTTTGATTTTTCCATATTTTTTTTCGAAAAATCTCCAGAATATGACTCATGAAGCCTTAATCTCAATTCTTACAAAATTTTGAGTTAATAGAATCATTACTCCACCAATGAACGAGCTCTCAAAAGCACCTGCTCAGGGCTTTCTTAAATTTTTCAATACAACCCTGAGATTGCGTGAAACTATATTAAAGCCTTTCACAATATAGTGATGGCAAAATAATGAAGGCCATTAATCATGACAAGTTTAATAGAAAATGTTATAATTCAATTGGGGTGGTCATAACATGGTATGCAAAAATTCATTATCGATAAAAATGTCGCCTCTGGTGTTATCAATCATCTGCGGAGATTTGGAATTTCGACTGAATTAATATGTGAACGTTGATAGATGCTTATCACTCACGACATCGTGCCAGCGTTACATTAGAATTTTTGATTTAGGGGTCTCGTAATAATTCAGAAAAACGGTTATTTCATCAAGCTGCTCGATATTTTCCGTTTCAGTGGAACGATTCGATATTTTTGTTGGTTAGCTTAAGTCTTATCAATTTATCCTAAAGTGTATTCTTTATACATATTATATACAGGGTGTCCCGTAATTAGACCGACAAACTACTAGTGGACATTAAAGATCATAATGGTATTTTTAGTTGAAACTTTAACTTTCATTATTTCGCAAGATTTACATCATATTCATTAACTCTGATGTTTTTTCTTGAAAAAAGATGCTCTTGTATAATAACGCCCAGATGCAGCATTTCTGAGAAAAAATTTATTTTTACATTGAGTACTTAGTGAAGAGAGAGAAAATTTCAAATCTATTTTTTTCAGAAATGGTGCATCTGGCACTGGTTACTATACAAGAGTTTCTTTTTTCGATAAAAAAACATCAGAGTTTATGAATATGATGTAAATCTCGCGAAATAATGAAAGTTAAAAAAGTTTCAACTAAAAATACCCTTCGCCCCCCCCCCAAATGCTACGATTGTGCTTGACATGAAAGAAATGCACTCAATCTAATCTATGCGTATTTTTCAAATTAGCCAATGTGTAAACTTTCAGCACTTTATGTGACTCCGTTTTGCGAATATGTGGCAAAAAGTGTGGACAGGACGTCATCTTCAAAGGGCACTAGCTCCTTAACGAAGCAATTTTGCATTATATGATTTGGGTCGAATCTGTCTAAAATACGATCTATAATGTCCACTAGAAGTTTGTCGGTCTAATTACGGGACACCCTGTATTTATGTGAAATTTTAATTTTGTCAATAATTAAAATAACCTAAAATGAAGAAGGTCTTTTTTAAACGCTGGTTTTTTACTTAAACGAGTGCAATATCGTTTTCCCCAAATGTCTGTTTTTTTCGAATTTTGAGCCGAAAATAGTCTCAGACGATAGGGTTCGGCTCTCTGATGATGGATCCACGGTCAAATTCAAATCTTCAACTTTCGAGTTCGAATCTCAAATGCCGCTGTTAAGTTCGTAAAGCAGCCATATCGTACAGGATGGTCCATAAAATATGGCCATTGAGGATTTTTATTCCTCAATATCTCAGACGAAACGAAACAGCTGCTCAGCAAGTTTTTTGGATAATCACCAAATGTTCTTGGAACGAATATTCATCCTTAAGAAATTGCTAGAGTTTATTCAACATAAATGACAGTTAATGACACGTCTAACTATATTAATATAGTCCGTTCACGAAAGGATGAGCGCATAGTAGGCGTTTCTTTATTTATCTGAAGTTGGCAGTATTTTCTGTCGTAACGTAAAATAATGTCAACGTTGTCGAATGTACACTGCTTCGTCCGACGAGCTTGCGAGTTATTAGAAAACTCAATGCATTATTGACAACATTGCGTATCAATCTGACAAGAAAATGAACACCATAACCTAAAATTTTAATATACACATTGGAATATGCCAAATTGTCATGGCCAACCGACGGCTCAACTTTTCGGGAACGGAGTATATGTTCAATCCTACATTGTAACACAATCATATCATTCCGAGTAAAAACCCTCAAATAATCAATATAGTCATAATAACACTAAAATACCCTTAAGTTATCAAGCTCATATTATTTCAATATAGTTCAGTAATCTGCGTGTATCTAAGGAAAATTACATCATTCGTCAAACGATTCATGAAATGCCCTGGAATCTTCTCAAAATGTGAATGATTTTCAGGATACAGAAGTATTAATTGCAGTTCTTTGGAAATGGCTCGTTTCTTATTATTTAAATTGAATGAAAAATGATAGTAATTCTTTTGGAAAGACGATAAATGAGAGGGTATCAGGTCTAGAATAACTGAATGTTTAAAAGTAAATTTGATCTCGAGAAGTTTGTTTATTGCAAGGCGTTGATGCTATGTCGGTTATTTCAGTCTAAATGAAACGAAAAGCCTCAGGAGGACATAATGCTCTCGATACTGTCAAAATCATTTCACTTGTTACCTGAGCCGTATCTGATAATTACAACATCGAAAACAAGCTTCAATTTTTCAATTTCAAAAAGTGATTTTCATACTTTTGCTATAATGATTATACACACGGTTGCATAAATTGCTTCATTAGAAAGAAGTGAACAGGTAAAGCGGCCTACAGACGATCAACCTAGTTGAAGACTAAGTTGTAAACACGGCATGTTGACGACCAAGTTGAACGTCTGTAGGCTGGTTGGTGGTTGATATTCCAGGTTGAAGACTAAGTTGATGCGAGATCAAATCGGTTTGATATTTGGTAGGCGGAGCCCGATGTTGACGACTAAGTTGGAGCATTGTTTAAACAATGGTTGGAGCGTCTGTATGGTAGTCATCAACTAGGTTGACAACACCAGTTGCAATTCTACCTTGTAGAGTGAACATCTCATAGCGTATTCAAAATTCGTCGTAAATATTCGAGGAAAAGTAGTAATATTTAATTTTATTTAATATTTAATTTATCTAGAAAATATGAGCAATATTCCAAACATTCAAGTTTGGGTAGATTTCTTTGATTGGGTAAAAGATCTTCCTGAATTATGGAGAGTAAAATCCGAGATATAAAAAAACCTTGAGCAGATGCTTTGAGCGAACATTCATTGGTGGAGCAATAATGCTATTACCTCAAAATTTTGTATAGTACTTGAGATTCATGCTTAGTAAATGAATGCAAAATCTCAGGATTATCAGACTTATATTATGGAAATTATTAAAAATGAAATATTTAAAAATCAATAATTAAAAGAAAATTGAATTATATGCTTCAGATGATGCGATTCTTGGATATCTTGTTATGACATATAAAGATTCTTCCTTTCAATATTTCGCATGAGACTTACTATGAGCATTTTGCATGTGGTCGAGAAAATCTATTCCAATTGGTTTCGTTTTGTCTGAGATATTAAGGAACAAAATATTGGAATGGTCATATTTTATGGGACACCTTGTACGATTTGGCTGATTAACGAACTTAATTGTGGCATTTGGAAACCAAACTCACCCTGAAAATCTCAAGGACAATTCCTTAGAAAGTTATCGTGTTTATGGCCGGACGGCCCCACGGACCGGACTGAATTTGACCACGGATTCGTCATCAGGGAGAAGAACCCTATCGTTTGAGACCAATTTCGGCTCAAAATTTGAAAAGTTCTTTCATTAAACCGGAATGGGAACAATGAGACCGATTGTGGTACCAATCCTTGGTCCAAATTCTTTCATTCAAGGACTGTGCTGCATCACATTGTCGCATATATCGTTTATAATAACATATAACGAAAGATCTCTCTCCATGTTTCGATAATTTCTCCTAATCAGCCGACTAGTTCACTCGACGGAAACCACCGCTGAAATGATGTTTTCAACTTGGTTGACAACCGCTATTTTCACTTTCATTTGGTTTACAACCTAGTTGACAACATAGTCTTCAACTAAGTTGATCGTCTGTAGGCCGCTTAATCAGACGCAAGATGTGAAATGCTTGCATGTAGACGTTATGAGCAAGAGCCCGTGAACCCCAGACCTTCGTTATTTTATAAAAGCTGAAAACTTGTCTACGCATGCTCCCAACACAGGTAAGAACGATAGACCATTATGAAGTTTGGGTTACCCTGACTTTGGCAGGTAAACGGTATTAAAGGGGTGTAAAATACCGATCTAATTTCGTCAAATAATAAAGTGTGATTTTTTGGTTTTACCTTCGGAATATCATTTAAAATCACGTCATTAATTGCCAGACACTTAATATAGTGGCAACACCTTGCCAGACACCCTTAATGTTCATTTAAATTATATGTAATTCTACTTACGTTATAGTATAAAAGCTGATTTTTATATATAATACTTGGGTAATAATTAGATAATGTTTCCTCATTAGCCAGATATTTTTTATAGTTCCAACCCTTTGCCAGACAAGCATGTAGTTTAGCTGCAGGTGCGAGCTCGAGACAGTATGAGTGGGTGCGAGTGAGACGGCGTGATTATAATGACTTATGCAAATGAATTTTTTGGTACAGATTTATATAACTAATCATTTAAGTGAATCTCAAAAACATCTGAAGAAAAGACATTCGATGCTACAACTAAATAAAATTATTAAAAATTTTAATTTATTCTATTAAGAATTTAATTTAGTTGTAGCATCGAATGTCTTTTCTTCAGATGTTTTTGAGATTCACTCAAATGATTAGTTATATAAATCTGTACCAAAAAATGTATTTGCATCATCATCATGCCGTCTCACTCGCACCCACTCATATATACTGTCTCGGGTTTGCACCTGCAGCTAAACTACATGCTTGTCTGGCCAAGGGTTGGCACTATCAAAAATGTCTGGCTCATAAGGAAACATTATCTAATTATTACCCAAGTATTATATATAAAATATATAGCTTTTATCTTATAACGTGAGTAGAATTACATATAATTTAATGAACATTAAGGGTGTCTGGCAAGGGGTTGCCACTATATTAAGTGTCTGGCAATTAATGACGTGATTTTTAATGATATTCTGAAGATAATACCAAAAAATCACACTTTATTATTTGACGAAATTAGATCGGTATTTTACACCCATTTAATACCGTTTACCTGCCAAAGCCAGGGTAACCCAAACTTCATAATGGTCCACCGTTCTTACCTGTGTTGGGAGCGTGCGTAGACAAGTTTTCAGCTTTTATAAAATAACGAAGGTCTGGGGCTCACGGGCTCTTAGACTATTACTTTCGGATAAAAATTAAATAAATTATTTTTGATCAAATTCACAGTCTGCACATCAAATTACAACTCCAGCCTTGGATCAAGTGAAGATAAGAACATTGTATAGGATATCCTTATTTTATTGCTTGTGACATGTTACGTGTTCATAAAGCGCTCAAGGCGATTACTAATTGTTCGTGTTGGTCTGAAATTAGTACATATGTATTGCTATTAATCAACAGTGTGTGTAGATGAAATGAACGATATATTTTGTTAAGGCACATTGAGGTAGAAAGACGAAGAAAGAGAAATTGCGTGTCGAGTAAACCACTCTTTGTACAACCTAATGAAAACAAGCCTAGAAAATTGACTTGTAGTGTGTGACATCAACATTGTCTAAATTCGCTTGATAACATAATACTTTCTCAAAATATCTATCAAAATAATTATAGAAAAAGAATTATATAAGAGTGAAATTGATATTTTTGACAGAATTCACTGCTGTTCAACGTTTTCAGTTCCTACCGTAAATAAAAAATTGGGTTGAGAGGGGTTCAGACCTGTGAGAGGATTTTTTGTTTGTTAATGCCTTCAAGAAGAGATATGACTCCTGGAAATCAAGTGCTTCAATATGTCTATTGTTCTGAGCTAGCTTTCAAATTTGCCAGTGAATTTATCTTTTTCAAGGAATTATTTATTCCATTTATTCTCACTCTACTTCGAGATGTTACTTGTTACTTTTTTGAGTTATATAGAATATTCTTCACTCGTTTATTGTAAAATAATAATAATAATAACATTTCACTGCAAAATTTCAGCTCAATCGAATCGACAAACTCGGAATCGTTCGAAAATTTCATAATTTAGAAAGAATTTAAATTATATGGTTCTGACGATGCAATTCTCTTGAAATTTTGCATGAAAATTCAATCTTCATTTACGAAATACATTTCACTCTAATTGGATATCTTATCATGGAAATATAAAGATTTTTTGTTTCAATATTTCAATTGAATTTTCTATGGTTCTATTAACGCTATGGCATGAGGCTCATTATGAGCATTTTGAATGTGGCCGCCAAATTTCATTGTTTTTTTTTAATGCGATATTGAGGAACAAAAATTTCGAATGGCCATATTTTATGGAACACTCTGAACGATTTGGTTGGTTAACGAATTTATCCGTGCCATTAAGATATTTCACACTGACAATCGTTTTTAAATTCTTCCTTCGATTTGTAACAAAAGTAAGTAGGGTTGTTTTGGACGAGTAGACAAAAGTCTGGAAGTCTGCGAGTCAAAAAAAAACTATTTTCAGACGTATTGCGTACACTATTTTTTCGGCAACCGTGAAGAAAGGCCATGGAATTGATCAATCATTGCGATTGCCAAAAAAATTTTTTTCTATTTTTTCGTATGGGACGCCGTGTAGTACTACACAATGTGTTGAAGTAACGACGAAAATGCTTTCAGATGTTATATTCCTTTTGCATATAAACGGCTCCCCATACGAAAAAAGACATTGAAGAGTTGAGTGAAGAATTGAAAAATGATCGTTCATTTCGAATATCTCATTTGCGTACCATTTTTTCAGTCAGTTTTTAAGTGAAACTTCTCTCGGAATGCAAAGCATTTACAGACAAAGGTCTTATAGCTTAATATTATATTATTTTCATGCAAAATCATTCCCTGGAATTGGTCGCATTTATTTACTAACACCCTGTGTATTCGAGAACTTAATTACAGGTGTCAGCCAAAATATATCACGTTGTTTCCCTTAATAGAAACAGCTCGCAAAATTATGAAATTTTCATGATATATGTACCCAAAAGTTGAATCTCAAGAATAACATATAAAAAAACCATGCGTCTAACAGGAACTATATTTATTTATACAGACCGAATGCATCTTCGCTATGTTTATATTGCATACAACTCGTCCGCTGCATCAGAATAACCTATATTATTATGTAAACATGACAGCAATATTTTCTGAAATCTTCTACAAACATGATATTTACACGTCTGTGACATCCATAATGGAAGCCTGTATTCCATAGTAAATGTGCATTAGTTCGGTTTATTTATCCTTAAATATCGTGGGAATAACTGAGCGAATGATATGTATGTTCTACTCGTAAATGGAATATGGGTGGGAGATAATTTTATGACCTCGTCACACTGATGAAACTATAATAGACACGAAATGTTTGAAAATAATTTCATTTTCAACATACATATATGATATCAGTCAATTGCATTGGTTAAATACATTGAACAAAACAACTGTAAAGCAAGTTGAAAAGATTTTTTTATTCATTGATATGGAGTTCGGAATGAATCGAATTAATTCACATTGAAAATATCGATCACCTGCAACAATTGTTCGTTCGAAATATATAATTCAATTTTTCTATACGCTGAATTGAATTCTGCAGAATGATATTATTATCTACATCAATCATCAGATGATAGACTATAAAAAACATTAGGTTAGTTAACAATGAGGTTTTTTCATTCGATATTATGACAGCTCCATCCAATTTCTCTCAGTTGAGCTGGTTTCTGTTCTTTAATATGATTTTTTGAAAGGGTTTTGGTTTTCTCAATATAGGCTCCTCCAGATTCATGACGTACTTCACATATGCAATTTCTGTTTTTTGATTTACATTATCATGGTTGAGTACCGATTGTATCCTCAGTCTTGAACAATGTTCTCACATTTTATCTGTTTTCAATAAATTTTCTCATCTTCCTCACACTAGTTATAATTTCTGAGGATTCAGTTTTACTTGTTGTAGCTTTTAGTTTCATACTATTATGCCAAGTTATTTCGATCATCTCATTGGATTACAAGAAGTAGCCTTTTTTCAGAGACAGCCGAAAGATTGCCCATAATACTATAAAATGACAACCTACTTAACAAAGTAACAACAGAGTAACGATGGTAACTTTTTTCAATTTGCAAATGGCCGAAAAATTAAAAAAAGATGATAGAATTGGATCAAATAAAGTTGACAATTCACAATATCCATTTACAACAAAAGTTTTCACTCTACCTTTAAAATATCACTTTTATCATATTTCAAGCTACAAACCTGTCACATTAATAGCAATATTGTATCAACAAAGAACCACAAACAAAACTAAACCTAGCAGAACAAAATACATCAACCAAATTGTTCACGACCATGAGGCATTCAATTTAATTCAGAGAACAGCTCTTTTCTCTTCACCATTGAACAGCCGTATCCCAAAATGATATGACGTTGAACAGAACAAAAAACAACCACCGACGTTTACATGGACCGTGAAGCAGATGCTCTTTGCGTCGTTCTTTCGAAATATACACAAAACTGCACAATGATAATAGCCGAGATACATAATTATAAAAAGCGAAATAAGCCATGGAAGAGCATTATTAATTCGGCGTTATTGTGCTAGAAACAATGGAAGCGTACGTCGTGTTTCCTGGTTGTGAATGGGCTGAGCAGAAGACTTTCCAGCGGTTGCCTAGCGTTTTCGCTGTAACGAAATACGACAACACTAAATCGCCGAATATAAGAGGGAAAATTTTTGACTGCTGATTTTTGAGTTTCAGTTGCTATAACTTGAATTGAGAAACTAAATAACTTTTTCCTTCGATCTCAAAATAAAACGTGTTTTTAATGTGTACGAAACTGATCATTAATGACCCATTTCAATGCTCAATTTCTGTTATTTTAATGTGCAATACTCAGGGCAACCGTTCACAAAGTATTCAGAAGTACTACGAGAAATGTCAAAACTCTACTAGAACACAGATATAGTCCGTTCACGAAAGTTTGAGCGAATAGTAGGCGTTTGTTTATTTATCTGAAGTTGGCAGTATTTGCTGTCATAACGTAAAATAAAGTCAACGTTGCCAAATGTACCCGGTCTTGCGAGTTAACAGAGAACTCTATGCATTATTGATAACATTGCGTATCATTCTGACAAGAAAATAAACAACATAACCTAAAATTTCAATATACACAGTGAAAGATGACAAATTTCCTTGGCCAACCGACGGCTCAACCTTTCGTGAACGGACTGTACATAGAAATTTCATTATGTCAAATATAAGTCTCGTGCAAAATGAATTCATACACAATGCATATTGAGGTCGTCCGAAAAATCTAGTAATCAACTCGGTTATTAATCGAGCAACTAATGGTCTCAAACTATTAACGCGTTCACTCAGCTCATCCGTTTAAATATCTCGACCATTAGTCGCAGTCTTTGATAACCTAGTTGATTGAATAACTATTTTTGCTCAGATAATATCTGATAGCATTTTGAATGTTATAAAGAATTCTTCTTTATTTAGGGCGTTCGAAGATTTCCCAACATTGGTATGCATTTCGAGTAGTAAGATTTATCGATGTGCCCAAAATATACTTCAGGTTCCCACTTGACCTTTGCATTTGTTTCAAATTTCTTTCTCTTTAGCCATCTGTTCAAGTTTCAAATTTGGATAATAATCTCTTGGGACTAAATCTGGAGAATACGGGGGAAAAGCAAGCAGTTCCAGGTAGTTCATGATTTTTTGCCATAGTTTTCATTGATTTGTGAGCTGGTACATTGTCTTGCAAATGAATCTTTTTTTCTCCGATGAGTGTAGCCTTTTTTTGTGATTTTGGATTTCAATCGGTCTAATAATGAACAGTATTAGTCGCTATTAATTGTTTTTTTTCAAGAAGTCGATGAACAATATACCACTCGAATCTAAAAAACAGACGGCATAACCTTTCTGGCCGTTGGTTGAGTCTTTGCAGTCTTTGGGGCGATTCGTCAGTCGTACTAATTATTTTGCTGATTCTTCGATTCTGGTGTGTATCGGAGGATCCATGTTTCATCATCAGTTACTATTCGATGAAAAAAATCAGTCCGATCATGGTGTAACCGGTCCAAACAATGTTGAGAAGTGCGAAGACGTTCACGTTCAAATGAAAGAACTCAATCACTGTCTGTTCTTCAAATTTCTCTATTTTTTTAAAATCGGTGGATACCAGAACAAAAATCATACCTGGATTTGGCTCAACTTTGACAGTTAGTGTTTGAAGGAGGAGAATGTTGAAAATAAATTCGGTTTTCTGTTCGTTTCTTATGTTATAATGAGTAGCAAAAAAATATCGCTCCAGAAATATTTGTTTTTTGAGGGCGTTTGGTTGTCTGTAGATCAATAAACAGATTACAATCAGAATGAAGCTAATAAAGTTATATTCCAGGTAACTGCAGCTCTCGACAGATTGAACAATTAGTCAAGAAGAAATACACAATGTGCCTGGATTTCTAAGGACCAAACTTTAAGGGAGATCATACAAGTTATTTGTAACAAAAATACTTTATGAAGAATAATCGAAAATTTGCTGGTTATTTTCAATTTGAGATTTCTTGATTTCACTGAATATTTCAATAATTTTCAATAAATGTCAATTACTAGGAAGAAAACAACAGATAATTCCTGAATTTCTGATACTGATACCGGATATCACATGAAATACACACCTCAATGATATCTTTCAGAAAAAGTATTGTATACATTCATACACATTATCCAGATGTCTGGAACTGGAAGGCGAGCTATGAAGGTTTTGGCCAAAACAGCTCTGTAAGGGGGCACAATAGACCTTGAGGTCGCAGTGAACTGTAACCCCTCTTCAAACTATAAACTACAACACATTATACGTAATACGCTATGGTTCAAATGCACTTCAGTTTTCTCATAATGGAACTAACTATTATGGTTATTGATAATGGTGAAATTAATCAAATTGAAAATCATATCGGTGAAAAGCATGGAATAATTAATATTCATTTGATGATCCAACTAAATTCGAAATCGAAGTAGATACAATTTCTGATTTACATTTTAATTGGAATTTAGTGAACCGACTCATTATGAAGCCGTAACATGAGAAGGGTTAATACACATTATAAACAGAAATTATATTGTATATTATTTTGAAATCAAGAGCTGACATAATACCTACAATATCTAAAAAAACAAAAATTCCTAGCTGAGCTTAGTGCAAAACGAGATATCATACGTTTTCACGTTTGACACCAGAGCTCAAGAAAAAACCTCAATAGAAAAAATCCTGTTTTGCGGTTCTAACAAAAAATAAAATTCTTAGTCCAAAACAAAAAATCGAAGCAGAAAAAAGGACCAGTAAAATAAAATGGTTAAGACTCTGGTAAATGGATTTATAATTAATAACACAATTCAAAAAACGAATCAGTAACTTCATGTTTAACTCTTAAGCCACCGTGAAATTTAAATAGTATATATATTATCTCGGAAAGCATTGTTCATGTGATTTCTGTATATTATTCTGAGAAAATCTATAGGTAAAACTTGAAATAATTTGAATTGAAAAATTCCTATTCATTCACTTTTGATGAAAGAGTAACAGTAGTTAACTATAATAACAAGTAACACGTTTGCCACATTCCTTGTTATGATTGAATTATTTTGAACTTCTGACCAATTTGTTCTTAAATTCATCAAAATTCATTAAATATATGGCAGAAAGACGCAAGTCGCTAGCCGTTTGCTAAATAAATAAATATATTCTCTCTCATTTTATTGGATACTAGCAGACCCAACAGAAGTTGTTCTGTATACACAAAAATTCATTCAATTCGATCCAGCCGTTTAGTTGCAGAGTAGATTAATAACCTAAATAACGACTACAGCGCCATCTGTTGATCTGATTTGTGATCATAAACATACATGCATCAGGCAATCCAAAATACATTCATACATCCCTCACACTTCGGTACCTTCTCCTACCCGCCTAGTGCCTACCTCGTAGACGCATTTTGGTGCGATTTCATCTTCAACTTGGCATAACTTTTGATGTGTCCATCATAATTGAATGATGTACAAGTCAATTTCGTTCTAAATTAAATACTGGGTATGAACGACGTATTTAATTGGATAAGGATCAATAGCTTATTCATAAAAAAATACTCCCAAATAATGCATAATTTTGAGAAACATTCGGATACCTTTAAAAGGTAATACCGAGTAAACCTTGAAAGATAGATATATGCTATCGCGGACTTTTTTGTAGAACTATTAAAGAGGTACATTTTCGTCATACATTGTTTCCATGTACGTCTTACGGTTTTTGCAACGCACCTGAAAATAGCTGATTTTGGTACTCATATTTATTATCATTGAAGTTATAGTAGGTTTCCTTAATTTTCTCGGGTGAAAAGTATAGCCTATGTTACTCAGGGATAGTGTAGCATTCTAAGGGTGAAAGAATTATTGAAATCGGTCAAGTAGCTTATGAGTTAACTCGTATCAAACCCACAAACAGACAAACCCGCAAACATACAAATCTTTCCTTTTTATAATATTAGTTATTGGATATAGATCTAAGATCATAATGCGAGTTGAATTGAAGATAGAAACCAGCCGGCGGCTAGTTACGTTAGAAATAGTATGCTACAAGATAGTCTTAACGGATTGGCATTTCTTGCCATAGAATCTGCACTGGCGGAGTGATTGGATATTAAAGAACTCGTGAACAAATTTGCTGAAATGAAAGCACAAAAGGACACTTTCTAAAGAATTCGTCTAATTTTCCCTATAAAATTCCTACATCAATTTGATATTCATATTCCCTTATTTGATGACCCAAGAGGCATTATTTCTCTGTTCTAGTCAATAAGAATACCTAAAATTTTCAAATATCTGCCTTAAATTTTCGCAGCATTCATTTGAAAACCAGGATCAACTATCAAAGAATATTCAACTTTTGCATTCCCCAAACGTAACTTAAGTTAGGGCGGTGAAATGAGTCTCTCGTGCACTTACATTTTGAGGACCGCTGTTCAAGAACAAAAAGAGACAAATGACGGACAGCAGGAATTGGGACAGGGCGAGTTTATTGTAGGGGTAGAACAACTGGCTAAATTTCGCGGTTTGCCTCTAATTATGCGACAGGGGCTTCCTCTTGAAAGTTATGCCGTTCCAGATAGAACTTTCTCTCCGCGTGTCTCATTCATATAGGGGTCGACGTAATGGTGGCCGTGCAGTGGTCGGAACTGGATGATGGGAAGTTTGAACTCTACCCTCGTAGTCGGTTTCCGAGTGTGAGGAATTTTTAATTTTGTGAGAATGTTGTCATTTGCTAGATGCTAGTTGATTTGCAAGTTTATCTAGATAATGCTGGAGAGGTAGTATTGTCTCTTTTCGTAATTTTGAGCTGTCGGTTGGCCATGGAACTTGGGCATATTCCACTAGGTATATTAAAATTTCAGGTTATGTTGTCTATTTTTTTGTCACATTGATACGCAATGTGATCAATATTACAAGAGAGGTGTATGAATTGCGGATTTCTCACAATGTCAATTTACATCTGCAAATTGGTTGATGCTTGGTTTGAAGTGATTTACATTCACATCTTCTTCTTGAGAATATCTTATCGACAAAAAAACCGGTTCTGGATCCGGAATCCAGTTCAAAAATCGGTGGTGTATAGCGCATCAATTCTTTGCAATCCTGAACTGTCCTGGGATAGTTCGGAACTCGGAACCAAAACAAAGATATTGCCACGGCCTTCTAAATCCTTTGTCTTTAGAAGGCCGTGATATAATAATAATAATAATAAATCCTTTATTTTCAAAAGGTAAACACCCATTTTCAGTAAAAAATCATCAACAATTTATAATAACGTATGACAGCATAGGCATAAAACAAAAATTTGTAATCTAAACCATGAAAAATGAACAAACCCATTAATATACAAAATCCAGTCGAATATTAACTGACCCCCATAAAAAAAATCATACAGAATATTGAAAAAATATCTATTCAATAGAAATAACATATATACCACTATTTTATCTATGGAACAGTTACATCACACTTATCAGCCACAGTATTATAAATATTACACAAAAAATTAATTGGTGATCGTAGGTTCAGATTATTCCTACCAAAGTTCTAATAAAAAAAATGTTTATTTTTAGTTTCTAACCGCTGAATAAAAATTGGTAACTTCTCTAACAATGCCGGGCAATCATTCCTGTTATTCAGCTTATTGTAAACAGTTTTAAGGGCCCATAAGGCCCTCCTGTTCTCCAATGTTTTTCCATCGAACCTTTCCAGTAGACGTCCGTGATTACATCTTATTGGAGGATATACAGAGTGTTCCCTTCAAACCAGAAATTTATAGAATTTACGCTGAACTTTCTCCAACTGATACTACCAACCTCAGATAAATAAACAAAGATCTACTTTGCGCTCAATAATACGCGAACGGAGTATAGTACTGTTTTGCACTATCTGGTTTTGTTTTGCTATTTCGTATTAGATATAGGTCCTAGAATGTCTGGTTTTATGCAGAGCTATTCTCCATGCTGATAAGTCCCAATATAAATAAATAGCTGACATGAATGCTTTGATTCCATTTTCTCGTATTTACTTTGAACGAGGAAGAGATTAGCTGCGAAGTGTGAGTTTACTTTGGGTTGATTTTAATCGATAATATTCTCTGCTTATATGATGTATTATTTCATGGCGATATTACTCGTTAAACCACTGTATACTGATAATGTGTGTACGTTCAAAAATGGTCGAAACTCGTTTTGATTGAAAAATATTTCATTCTTTTCTTCAACACATTTCTCAAAATGTATGACTATAATCCACAATCAAAAATGGTCCAAACTCGTTTTGATTGGCCAATAATTTATATTTCAATCTGTTACCTTGTCAGTGGCAATACGTATTGTGATTGTCTGCTAAAATGATTCTACGTTTTATATACGTATTAGTTATGCAGAGTATTTATGGATGTACACAAAAGGATTCAGGAGCTAATTAGGATTCATCATCATCCCACAACCATTTCATTATAAGATAAGCTACACTTTCAATAAATACGGAATTTCGAGTAAAATCTTCCTCTCATGGCGATACCTTTCATCACAACAGCTAGTAATAACAGGACACGATGTCCTCAATACACCGAAAGGAGCGATAGCTTGAATATTTTACGGGGACCGGTTAACACTTTAATAGTAAGGGGGTCTATCTGGTCTATTGTGCTTTCCTCCCTTCCAGCTGTTTGGGTTATCTTACTACAGCTATCTAATTTCAGAGTAGGTACATACATACAGGGTCCGGCACTCGAGGTGTAACCTATCCAAAAGGCCTTAAATTCGGGAAGGAAAATGATTTTTCTTATTTTTATTTACAGAACATGTTTCAGAATAAATTCATTTGGCTCGATATGACCATATTTTCTGTGACTATTGCCTTGAAACCGAACGCTAGTTGACCGAACGTAATTTGCCGGTATTTTAACCCACTCACAGACAATGGCTTTCTTCAGCATCTCGAGGCTTGTATATTTTGTAGTTTGGACATTGCTTACCAAAATGGCTCAAAGAAGTTAATCTATTCACGTCTGGTCAATTCAAGAGCTCTGTGGTCGAAATGAAGATCGGAACGTTGTTTTTCAACCATTCTTGGTTCACTCGCGCTTTGTAAGCCAGTGCAATCTCCTTGTGGAACATCTATGGTCTGCCCACAGCTTCAAAGCAGCTTCAAAATACTTTCCAGATAATATGTCGTATAAACTCCGACGACAAGCTCAATCAAAACGATTGGGGAGCGTCCATCCAGGGTTACAGCGGTACAAACCATTATTTGTGGCATGTGCTGGTTCCTGATAGCCAAGCGATGATTCAGATTCTCATCTGAACAGTTTGTTAGGTGAGCTCTATAGTTTAAGAAATCCACAAATTGCTCACTAAAAACATTTTCTCGTCAGAAAACACGACGTTTGGAAATTCACCGCTTTCGGCCAAACAGAGAAAATCTTTCGCTTTCTCAAGTCTTAAAACTTTCAGCAAAATACTTATGTAAGCTTGTAAGCAACACTTAAATCACTTAGCAAATTTCAAAATTGCTAATGTTACTGTGGCAGGTAGGTCGATGGCTTCAAACTGGTTACACTTTGGATGCCTGACCCTGTATGAATCTCACCAGGTTCCAGAAATCTCTCCACCCCTTACGATTCAAAGACCGAATATTCTTTGCTTGCTTATTATTTGTTCATCATTTCTTGTTCATTTTCTCTACATTTGTAGCAGAGAGATATTGTGTCAGTTGCAGGAACGTCCATTAAAATTTAAAGGTCCGTTAAACTCTTAATCCTCCATTATTACAAGGAACTAATGGAGGATTAAGGGTTTAATGGACCTTTAAATTTTAATGGACGTTCCTGCAACTGAGCAATTGAGTTTTAGTTAAAAACGGTTTCTTATTCAGTGAATGGGTGCTTTAATGAAACCAAAAAAACAGAGTTTCCGATACAAATATGGCCGTTTTATGTGATACTTTTGCATCAAGGGAAATATAGGATATTCTCCCTCCCCTTCCTTTACCTCCATGGTAGTTACAATATGAAAGTCGTAACTCGGAACCCCAACCTATTTATTAACTGGCCTGTGAAGTTGTACCCTTTCAATCGCCTTGTCACAAACTGTAGATGAACTTTCTATGTCTTTATGGCCGTAGCCGATACCATTCCACCAGATCAGAGAAACGCACCAGTGAAGTCGTTGAAGGTAACAATCGAGTGCTCTAATAGTTTCGCGCTTTTCATAACCGGCTATGTAGGCGAAAAGTCGAGAATTTAATGCCTACTTGTAAATCAGGCAAAACATTCACATGTTTTCTCCACTAGAATGAGCTGCATGGAAATATCGGCTAAAAGCGCATTCAGGTTTGAACCAGAGTACTGTTTGATTCGTGAAACCATCTTTTCAACGCATTGTTCGAACCAGGAGAGGACGTGAGGGTGAACGAGGATAAGTTTGGTATTCCGACCGTGACTGAATATCGAATGGCAGAATTTCCCCAAATAATTGCGTGGAGCTGGTCTGGTTCATCGAGAGGGTTTTGTCGAGTCAATGTGACGAACTTTCCAATTTGAGGGCCTGCTGACACGGATTTGATGGGAGAAGAAAAGTTGATGATCTGATAGGGTATAATATACAGCATGTTTACAATAAATAGAATCTATTCATGACAATTGTATAATCGACGCATTAAACGTCTGTTTGCTCTGCTATAATAATAGCCATTATTCGCTGCTGTCAGATTCTGCATAGATTCAGCTTCAATATTATATTCTTCAAATTGATATTTCTTCAGTACTCTAAAGTCCTCCGGCTAACAAATAAGGGTATACCTTGTCAATCGAGGGCCAAATCAAGTTTTATTACATCAATTAATGCAATTTTTATTACAAAATATACAATCACAACTCGTCCAAAAATTTATCATGTAATAGAAGTGTTGTCACGGTCGCCAAATGTTGAAATCTTCAAGAAATATATTCAGTAGTCATGAATAAATTATAGTTTGCTACTCGCGTATAATGGCTATTATTCACTCGGTGATTTGGGTCACTCTCCTCCCGTAGCCCAAACTATATCTCTTGAATAATAGCTACCAATATACTCTCGTTGCATAATATACTATATCTCACACTTGTTCGGAGATTGCACTCTATTGGCGAATGATTCTAAGAGATACACCTTCTGGAGGTGATTTCTGTAACGAGAAAAACAAGTAAAGGTTGTATGACGTTTGATTTTCTATCGTGTACTCTTTTCATTTGTATTTATTTTCTTCGTAATTTTGTTTGAAGGAATTTTGAAACCACTACCGCGTCATTATTAGGTTCATCGGGGTTTTTTTGGCCGAAGAGATATCCATTTTCAAAATTTGTCTGCTGCTAGTATTACATATCGTGTTCGAGAAGGAGCAAGGATTATAGAGATCATTAGGTAGAAGACATGCCAACAAGTGATGTTTTAACCAATCGACGAAGAGCATTGCAACTCAGACTGAGAACTAGAAAATCTATTTCAAAGAACATAGCACAGACAAATTCTGTGATGTTCTCTCCATTTAGAAGTTTATAGAGGTGTAATCTGATTAGTTATTATAACTCGTGAAAACGTCAAAGATAACATTATAAGGGCCATAAACAATTTTTTCAGTCCTCTGCTTATGATCTGCTTATGCTGACAACTAAGTTGTCAGCAATCCCCGAATACATCTTTATTTATATCCAGGACCCTTTAATAATTCTTTCTATTCCCTCATTCAGTGTTTGAATACTCAGGGATCGAGAATGTGGTCCAAAAAGTTCAAATGAATTGTTTCACAACTGATTCAATAAAAAATAGATGAAAGTCACCGATGAATAATTCTTTGGAATATTGTCGTACTCGTATGTATCAGCCACAGGGTCTTCGTCCACAACTTTACTATTTATTCGTTTTAAAAGTTCCAAATCAGTTTCCAGATTATTGTACTGTTAACGACAAATACTCTATTCATAAATTATCTAAACAATAGTGAAGGGACAATCATGAGTATCCTCGAAAAAAGTGCCCATATTAGTATATATTATTACATTCGGTCCCTCTGAATTGAACCATAACAAAGGATATTCATTCACCGAAGACCTTCCACTTGTGTATAATCAGCTCCATGAAATTTCGAGCTCTGGAATCCCCAAATATATCGTTATTTATATCCAGGACCCTTTAATGGTTTCTTTTCTATTCCCTCATTCGGTGTTTGAATGCTCAGGCATCGAGAATGTGCGCCAAAAAGTTCAAATGAATTGTTTCACAACTGATTCAATCAAAATTAGATCGAAGTCACCGATGGTTGATTTTTTGAAATATTGTAGTATGTATTAGCCAGAAGGTCTTCGTCCACAATTTTACTATTTATTTGTTCTAAAAGTTCCAAATCAGCTTCCAGATTTTTGTTCTGTTTACGACAAATATTCCATTCATAAATTATCTGAACAATAGTGAAGGGACAATCATGAGTATCCTCGAACAAAGTGCCCATATTAGTATGTATTATTACATTCGGTCCCTCTAAATTGAACCATAACAAAGGATATTCATTCACCGAAGACCTTCCACTTGTGGATAATCAGCTCCATGAAATTTCGAGCTCTGGAATCCCCGAATACATCGTTATTTATATCCAGGACCCTTTAATAGTTTCTTTTCTATTCCCTTATTCAGTGTTTGAATGCTCAGGGATTGAGAATGTGCCAAAAGGGTCTGAGATGGAGAGTAATCTGGATTCAGGCCATCCGCCCTTGGTCTGAGTAAGTGATATATGCTCCCTCATTGTGAGCGCAGAATGGACAATGAGGATACGAGAGAAGAGAGGATGTCCACATCGGTTTGTGCCGAGGAGGAACGTTGGTTATCATTGTTGTATGCTGAGAGGATCTTGTTCGATAAGCTAGAATGCACAAGCTTCTTGAAACTAGATAGGATTTTTTCGATTGAAACTCGTTCAGAATTTTTTGCAGAGAAATGGTAACCTATGTTATACAAGTATGTATAAATAAATCTTAGTCGGTTGAGTTTTGATTGGCAAAATACAGGGTGTTTCAGAACAAAGTTCCCAAAATTCGGGATCTTCATCTTTGGAGGATATTTATTATATATATTTCCGAAAAAATTGAAATATTTTCGACACCCTACAAAATTTTTGTTTTTCTTTCTCTACATTAACAGTAGATATCAAAACACGTTTTTTCAAGCAAAAATTATTTTGAATTTTCACCAGTGGCGTCCGTAAAGAATTGTCACAATAAATGAAGGCAGAAAAATGGTACGCCAAGCCTGTTTTTCAAATTTAAAATTATTTTCGTAATCACCACATTATTCACAATGAGAATAGTATAGTTTTTTTACCTGTGATGAATATTTTCTGAGATAAAAAATAAAACGCTATTTTATCTTAGAGAGTCAAAAATTCTTTGATTACTTCCAAAATTTTTTAGAGACAATTTTTCACCACATTTATTCGGACAGAAGTCTGTACAGACGACGTGAAAATAAAAAAAACTTTTAATTAAAAAAAATTGTTTTTTGATGCGTTCTCATAACGTACCAACAAGCGAAGAAAAATCTTGTAGGATGTCGAAAATATTTTCGAGAAAAATGTTTTTCAATGCAAACACCCTGTTTCTCAGAAACAATGCGTCAAAGATCCATAGTTCATAGCAACTTTTTGTCATAGAATCATCTAAGAATAAAGTTTCCAAATTTTGGGCACCTTGTTTTGAAACACCCTGTACATGGAATATTTCCCGAGTTAAGATTATTTGCAATGTTTTTTGTCGAATATTTTGAAAAAATGCAATTCAATCGGATCTAAGTTTCATAAATGAAATTTCAATTATAATATGAAAACTTGTGGTAAGAAGAAAGCCAAAATTTTCAACTCAATGACGGATAGGCTTCAAATTTTCAGAATTGATTCTGAAATTTTTCTTTTGAAGTATTCGAGAATATTCTGTAAGCAGATAAAATTATTCAGAGAAATTTATCCACACAAATCTAATGAATCCGTTCGATTAGGTATTTACCATCGTATTCGATGGTTGCCTAATTCGCTACGCGACCACATTTCCTATTGAACTACTTCAATAGAAAAACGAACCTGGTTATAGTTGAATCCAAAAACGTTGTCTCTACATTGAGACAACGTTGCAAGAAACTAAAGTTGTCCAGTAAACGTCTTGAAAACGTCGTTTTAATGCCAAAATAAGGATCATTGGTTATACAGTTGTTCTAACGTTGTCGCGACGACTAGATAAACTATAGTCATGCTCAACGTTACGTTTTCGTTGTCAACTGATCTTCAAAGCGAAGTTTCAAAACCTTCAAGTTTCTGAAGTAACGACAACGTTGATTTTTATGAATTATGTGGTTGTCGTCGCTAAAATGCTACTTAGGACTTAGGTGGATTCTGGACTGGACTGGACTGGTCTGGACCTCAATACCATAACCTTCGAAAGTGGAGAGCTAAATTCTTGAAAATTTTCGGTGAGGATTGGGATTTGAATATCTCATTCATTAGCTGCGGGTGGTTTGCTTCGCATTTATTGTCCTGGAATATTTTTAAAAACAGTCATTGGGTCGATTTGAAATTCATCAGTTAGGTGTGAATTGATGATTCGCTGATGACTGCAGTTTACATATTGAACATCCAAAACACTTTTGGTAAAATTAATATTTCGAGTGATGTCTTCAAACGATGATTTTACTATCTGAATTACTCATGAATCCAGGTTATCACCAACATTGCAGTCTATTTATCATATCGGAAAAATTACTCCAGCTTTCTCGACAAAGCAAATGCTCAAAATATATACTAATACAGAGTTTTTCCCTTTTTCAAATTCAGTGTAGAAATGAATGAATATTAGTGGCCCCTTTCTCATCAGTCACCCCTAAAAATACCACGCTACAGGGTGGACAATCAAGAAAAGAGCATTCCTTTCATCACAAAACCAATAATTTTGTTTATTACCTCCGGAAATATGAATCACCGTTTAATATGAAAAATCACGCTCATTAATCAGATCTTCCCCCTCTATTCCTACCACCCCTGGGGAGCCATACCTTTAAATGTCATAATGCCCGGTGGAGCACGAGCTCTAAGGATTCAGAACTACGCGGATTCTTCACGCTCAACTTAGCCCGCTGAGGGTGCAACCCCATCTTTTCGAATATTTCACTTTCGAGTGCAGCCGCGGTAGGGGTGGTTTTAATTATTGCACAAGTATTTGTTTCTGATTTAAGCCGTTTGGGGTTTCCTGACATTATAATTTAGGCATGGCTCTAGGGCCATTTAAGAAGACTCTAAAGTGAAATTGAATTCTTGTTCTGTATTTCTATTTTTGGTTTGCTGTCAAGGATGTACTTCAATGCAGGCGACACAAGTCAAAATAGTGAGTTGGGGATGCTAGGGGTTAATTGAAAAGACAAGAGGGAGTTGAGACGTAGAGAGAAATGGGAAAATTGAATCCATATGTTTTATCCGTTCGGGGGTTTTTATTTAGACCTCGAGTGTCACAAGGCAATTAGAATAATATTTATCTAGTCAATCTAAGACGAGAAGTACTCGGAAACATAGAAAAATGTTTTCCACCCTAGTTTATATTTGAAAAATTCACAACAAATATAAAAAAGGCAGTTTTTGAAATTGTACATTAGTTTTAACCATACAATCCTCGCATCAAATATAATAAAAAATAATTTTCACTAACCATCTCTTCAGATTTTGTTGAGCTGAAAAGCTATAAGCTTTCAAATGTTGCCAAATGGGTAAATTCACTTCTAGTTTCTAGTATCATATTCAACACAATGTGTGGTGTCAGTTATTTTCGCGGTTTGATTATTGGCAGGTTTATTTGGAAACTATCTATAGCAAATACAGGAATGTAAATAATAAAACGATGGATCGAAAAAACTCTATTCAACAACCACCTATTTTCGGTTTTTTTCAATATACATGTGTTCTCTGGAATATCAAACCGTTACCAATAACTCCAAAACTTAATTTGAATGTTGAAAATTCCCAACAGATTGGATGGTCTAAAACTATGAATTAATATTATTTCATTTCTTAGAAATTATTCACTGAAAATCTGGGGATGAAAATATTTTCAATAAATCATACATTTTTTCGTTCTACAAAAAATGCCATGTATTATTCGATTATTATTCTGGGTGCCCCACTAAGTCTGTTCCAATGGATTACCTCGACCATTTCGAAAGATAGAATTTTGAAAATGACATGTTCTGCATTTCGTTCGAGGAACCTTCATTTGAGTTAAACGAAAATTTAAAGTCACTTCCGGTTCGACCGAAAGTGATTTTTTCATTTCATATAGCACCTAGAATATTTTCTTCAATTGTTGATTCCTTCCTACTTAAAATGACTTTTCAACGATGTATAACACTTGTGTTTTAGTTCTGACTTGGGAAAAACGTCAATTGAAATATCAAACTGGAAAAATTGCAGTAGGCTACGATGTTTTGTGTAATCTGGATTTTGACTTCAATAATAATTGATAATACATGGAAACATGTGAATACATTATTTTTCGCAACTTTCACTCAATAGTTTTATAGGTTTTCACTCCCAGTCTCTGAAACATAAATAATTAAAAATGTTTGATAAAGGTGAAGCGCACCTGCGAGAATCTTTGCACTTATTTGTACAAAAAAAGAAGATTTTATCAATGCCCTATAGCAGCATTGGTCTGCTGTGAAATATAAGCAGTGGTTGAAAACATACCATTCCCTTCATTCAATATTATGTTCGAATTTCATCGTCACCGTCGGCACAAAACAAATAAAGGAAAATGTAATCCTTCAGTACTCACCCTTGTTGAATATTGTTCGAGATTTGTTCATCGAGAAGTTGATTCAAAAAAGTACTCAAATACGGCCGAGCAACTGAAATGTTAAGCTGCCTCAATTTCCCTCTTGAATGCCCAGATTAAAATCGTCGTTCATATTCCTATTTTGGTCATTAATTCGTATTTAGATATTCCTAGAAATGTAGAACAGGCCGAAGGCTAAAGCGGAATATCATTTCAACAAATAACCCACCATACTAACAATGGCAGGTAAATCTATCTACTTAGCGAAAGAGGATTAACAAGTTGTAAATGGACCACATCCGTACTAATATTGATTCAACAAGTTGGTTGTCTAGGACACAAACTATGGTACATAGGTTTGGGAAAATGAATTGGGATAACCTACGTTCCTTGTATAGATAAACTGAGCATCAGCTTATTGTTCTTGTTTTAAATTAATAACAATTAATATTATTCTCTGCTTTCAATGTTAATTATTATAATTCACTAGAATAATTATTCTTGTAGTAGCAAGCTCAATAGTTGGTTGTAAAAAATTGAGTTCCTCCTGAGATAATGTAGCTATTACTAGTAGTATGTCCGTTATGTGAAAGGTGTATTAGTGCCACTTAGATAAAATGGAAATCTGTCGATTGAAAGATTAAATCTACCTTCGATTGTGCTTTGGCAGATCGTTGCAGTTCAATTAAGAATTGGAATTTTACAAATTAAAACTATTTTCACGAAATTAGAATATTTTTGTGCGGACAGTGATGTCAGCACCAAATTATATGTACCTATAAATCTTTGATGTTAATATAAAACGGGGTTCATTTTTTCCAATGATTCTAAAAACACCAATCTATGTTAAATTTGAACGCCTATTGAATCTGACAGATAAAAAGTGTCAATTTACAGATTAAAATGTCGATTAACAGATAATATGTGTCCATTGACAGTTTTTTAGAGTTCGTGCTGCTTAAAAAATGCTATATCGTTTTGCCCATATGTCTGTAATTTTTGAATTTTGAGTCGAAAATGGTCTCACACGATTGGGTTCGACTCCCTGATGACGAATCCGTGGTCAAATTCAATTATGTCCGTGGGGCCGTCCGTTAGCACGATAACTTTCGAAGGAATTGTCCTAGAGACTAGAGATTTTCCGGGTGAGTTCGGTTCACAAATGCCGCGGTTATGTTCGTTAACCAGCCAAATCGTACAGGGTGTTCCATAAAATATGACCATTCAAAATATTTTTTCCTTAATATCTCAGAATAAAATTTCGCGGAAACATGCAAGATGCTAATAATCAGCCTTATGCAAAATTTTGTGGCCATAGTGTAAACAGAGCCATAGAAAATTCAATGTTAATATCCGATTCAAGTGTAATTTATGTTGCGAATGAGTATTGATATACTAAATGTTCCTGCAACATTTCAAGGGGATAGCATTATCTGAATCATAGAAAATTCAAATGGAATATTTGTGAGAAGAATGTCTATATCTTCATAACAAGATATCTAATTCGACTAAAAGTTATTTTGTGGATGGAGATTGATATACTTAATGTTCATGCAAAATTTCAAGAGGATCGCATCATCAGAACCATAGAATTCAATTTTTTCAGTTGTCAAGTGTTTACATATTTCTGTTTTTGAATATCCAGAATATCCGATCGTGCTGAGATTTTGCATTTATATATCAATCTCAAGTCCTGTACAAAATTTTCAGGTAATAACTTCATTGCTCCACCAATGAAGGGGCGCTCAAGAGCACCTACTTAGGGCTTTCTTAATTTTTAATTTTATCGTATCGGTGCTTATACGCCGTCGTTCAAATTCGCTGAATTTCTTTGGCATTTACTAACCAAAAAAATCCTAACATTTCAAGGAAACCAGCGTATCTATATTCTTACGAAAAAAGATGTTCATATAATATTTCTCTTGATAGAGATTCATAAAAAATCATACGCTTCAACAATTAACATGATTCTGCCCTCTGAACCAGTTCAATTATAAGACCAGCAATCAGTTGAAATTCCAATGCATAAAATTTCCTAAATAGTCATTATGAAATGCATGTCTCGATGATGGAGAGCTCGATTAAAAAAAGTTGATATTAAAGGAGCTTTATTCCCACTGCAGCCGCCTGGTATTAGAAGTTGATTATGGGGTAATATCCAGCTACCTGTAAAAGTTCGAAAGTTGCTACCTGAATCTTTCATTTAATTAAAACTATATAAATCAGGGGAACAAAGGAGCTTGTGATGGTGTAGAATGTGTAGATCATCAATAAAGTTGTAAAACATTCAGCATTGATGTTCTCTATAGAACGGTATCTAATTCAGAGATAATGTTAATTTATTGTACCTAAACGAAATATGATTTCATCCTGAAAAATTTGATTGATCATTTATATCTTTTTTTTTCCTGCCAAAGGACATATACCGAAAAATCTGTAAATCCCAAAAGTAGAGCTATAGAAATTATCGCTAGTACTTTTTTTCTGCAGTAATTACACACAAATTATTCTTGAATTGCCACCATCTTTAAGGAGCACTGAGCTTTTATGACACCATCGCATTGCAAGGCAAAATGAAAATGCAAAATTAACCGCATAATTTCTCAATCAATTAAAGTCTTTACTATTTGAATTTTTTTATGGGTTATTCGAATCTTAATGAAGCTTAAATTAGGTAATATTAACTTAATTAATATATAATATTTACTGTCTCACTGTTGAAGTCCAATTACTATTCAGTTTTCCAACGGAAACCAACATCTATATAAACTAAAACGAAATCTTATTATAGAGCAAGAACAATTGTGATTAATGAAGAGACCGGATTATATGCATTTGCATATTAGCATAATATGGGATCTATTGATTAATAAAACTGATCTTTTCGCCTTATTCTGATTTTCTAATCACTTATCGCATCTCGAACACAGTGTTACCGTAGATCTTGGCGTTCGCCGGCTCGCCAACTGTAGGGGAAAACCCGGATAGATGCCCCACTTTTTGAATTTGCCTCATATTTTTGAAAATATTGTTTTTTTTCTGTCTTCTGTAATATCTGTTTTGACCCCCATGTGCGCTCTGCTCGCTACACGAAGCCCCTGTTTATGAAGGTATCTTTTTGCATATACCTGCAGTTTTCTCTAGATTCTGTGTACACTTTCATTTTTTTTTTGATGTAAACTTTGTGTGGCCACATCGAGGAGCGTGGACCACAAAACAGGCATTGCCTACGTGAGTCTTTGTTCTCGATGGGTTAGACATTGTAAACTGAGCTAATATTGAAGTGTATGTTGAAAATGTATTGAATGTAAGTGTATTGGAAATGTATTAAATAAATAAAAAAAAAAATATGTGTAATTTATATATGAGTGAAGGAAGCACCATTATTTGATTTGTAATACTCATACTTTTCTCTGATATGGCAATCCCAAATTTCACAAAAATTTGATTTTTGTAGAAGCCTTTTTTTGGGGATAGTTGCCTACAAGTATGGATAGTTGCCCCACCATGAAAATACTGAGAGGGATAGATGCCCTTCATACTGCGTGAACCAAAAACCCAACTAAATAAAATGAATTTTTCTATGCTAAAAACAGCAATTTTATCTACGCAAAATGTATCGAATTAACAACAATTGTGCATTTTTAATTGAATTTCAAATGCATATATTAAACGAAAAGTTGAATTTTTCATATTAACATAAAGTATTATTCCACACATTCATGATAAATTAATGAAATAATAAGTCTCAACAAAAATGATCAGGAATCAAGATTAAAATCAAAATAACACAATGAATCGAAAATCTGCTAAGAAGATAAGGTTTTAGTTTAAATGTCTTAAGGGGCACCTATACCTCAAAAAATCAGGGCCACTATCCTTTTCGATAGGGATAGACGCCCATGATTTTTTTTAATAAATTAAGAAGAAAACAAAAAATATTTGTACTCAAATGTACACTCACTGAAACACTGTATTGACCTAATAAAAAAAATTACTGAATTTATTACCACTTCAAAAGTTTTAAAGCGGCAAATACCTACCTCTAAAACTTTGGCATGTTTGTGAAGTTCGCTGCTGAGATAATCGCGCACACTAGCGAAAACGGCTTTACTTTACAATAACCCTTACAAAACTAAGGTCCAGGGTGACTGTAGCAGCAACTCATAAAATTAATTTTTTGATACGTGTTTCGGAAGTTAGGTATTTTGAAAATGGGGCATCTATCCAACTGGGGCATCTATCCGGGTTTTACCCTATGGGCATTTGGAACAATATTCCTATAATTCATTATTCAATTTTGCATATTCTGCATATTTTGCCTATTATCTTGCATATTTCATGCACATTTGCATGCATATGACAACTTTTCTATTCACAATAGTTTAATCTGTAGGTGAATATATGTTAGTTCAGTTCACTTTGACTGGTATGATCATGATCGTCCTTATATTGTCGAGAATATTACCTATAACTTGAAGAATAGATGAACATGAAAATATTGTTGGCGCCATCATACAAGCTGAATAATCCGTTAACAAATGATGAAAATTCACTTGTTTGAGCTTATATGTCCAACTTTCATCCATTTATTCTTTAAGTTTTCAACCAAATCAGCACAATATTGAATGATACGAGTATGATTGTATTGCAATTGACGGTTGAGTGTGCATGACTAACGCGTTAGCATTCATTTCATTGATTGAATGTTGAACAGTTTACAACGATGCAAACCTTTACTTTTCACTATGATAGTCGTCCTCACTTATTATGCTTGCTCGTACGTCATCATAGCGCGACGTTTGAAACTTATTTGACTATAGAAATCACTATTTCAATCTTCAAATAAAAATTGAATGCTTTAAATTTTAAGACACTAATTGCACAGACATACAGGGTTTTCCTTTTAAGTTGGCCTATTTGACTTTTTAGGAGAACTAGTGAATATTTCGTTCTGAAATTTTAGGTGCAGCCCTGAGGGTGAAGGAACTCTTCGCCTAAAATATTTTCAAGTCGACAGTGTTGCCACGTCTATCTCAAACGCATATCTACTTTCTTATTTCAAATGGAACTACCTATATTTTCATTTATGTATCGATTCAATACTAAATTTGCTGTATAACCCACTAAAAAAATTCTCTGCTATGCACTGTTGCCAAGTTATTCACAAATTCCAGAAACTTTTGACATTTGCATTGCCAGTTTGGAAATGTAATATCTCGATAATTTTTTATGCGAACAGAACAAAAATCAGCAGTCTCATAGTAAAGACTCCATGCATTCATGTGGTATATTCAGTATTTTGATACATCGTAAGGTTTTTCCAAAATAGTGCTCCGAAAATGTGAAACTCAAAATGGAAATATTTCGAGATTTTCAAATGGCAACCTCATATTTATTTTACAGCATTCGATTCGAAATGAAAAATGAATGGCAGTCTCCTTTTACACTAACTATTAACTTTGGATAGTTTTCGAATAAGATAAAAAATACTGAAAAATTTTTCAGTATTTATAGTTCATGATCTATGGTTCTGTTTACGATGAAATGACTCAATGATGATGGGGTAAACTATTGAGGTATATTCTATGGTTGAAATCAAAAAAGTGTTCGATTATCATGGATGTCATAGAAAAAAGTTTACCCATATTGTTCTAACACGATTCGGGTTGTTTCACAATTCACGGGGAATGCCAAAAAATTATTGAAAGGACCTGTAGGACCTTTAACAATCGTTATTCACATTTAGCACGAATGATCGGAAAGAAATTCCAAAAATTATTTGGGCTTTCTGTAATCCTGGCCCTATGTTCATGACCTCAACAATAGGATTCATTCCGATAATTCTTTATAATCACTCAGCATTATGTCTATTGAATATGACTATAAAAACTGAAAAATTTCAGTATTTTTTATTTCATTTGAAAACTGTCCAAAATAAATAATTAGTGAACATAAGGCCAGGATTACAGAAAGCCTAAATAATTTTCGGAATTTCTTTCAAGTCATTCTTAAAAAGTGAATAACGATTGTTAAAGATCCTACAGGTCCTTTCAATAATTTTTTGGCATTTCCCGTGAATTGTGAAACAACCCAAATCGTGTTTGAATAATATGGGTAAACTTTTTTCTATGACATCCATGATCATCGAATAATTTTTATGATTTGAACCATAGAATCTATTTCAACAATTCACGCCATAATCATAGAACCATTTCATCATAAACAGGACCATAGATCATGAACTATAAATACTGAAAAATTTCAGTATTTTTCATCTCATTCGAAAACTATCCAAAATAAATAGTTAGTGTAAAAGGAGACTGCCATTCATTTTTTATTTCGAATCGATTGCTGTAAAATAAATATGGGGTTGCCATTTAAAAATCTCGGAATATTTCAATTTTGAGTTTCACATTTTCGGAGCAATATCTTCGAAAAACCTTACGATGTATCAAAATACTGAATACACCACATGAATGCATAGAGTCTTTACTATGAGAATGCTGAGTTTGGTTCCGTTCGCATAAAAAATAATCGAGATATTGCATTTCTAAACTGGCAATGCAAATGTCAAAAGTTTCAGGAATTTGTGAATAACTTGGCAACAGTGCATAGCAAAGAAATTTTTTTTAGTGGGTTATACTGCGAATTTGGTAATGAATCGATACATAAATGAAAATATAGGTAGTTCCATTTGAAATAAGAAAGTAGTTATGCATTTGAGATAGACGTGGCAACACTGTCGACTTGAAAATATTTTAGGCGAAGAGTTCCTTCACCCTCAGGGCTGCACCTAAAATTTCAGAACTAAATATTCACTAGTTCTCCTAAAACGTCTAATAGGCCAACTTAAAAGGAAAACCCTGTATATTCAAGACTACTTTTGATGCTGTCACTTAAAAACCCTATATTTTAAAATACCGTAAATGTCCATTAACCATGTTCAAAAATTTCAGCCATCTTCAGTATGGCAATCGCAGAGCACAGAGACTTGCAAATGTTCAAAACGTAATTTTTTGATGCCAGCCGCAAAATGCCCCAATATGCTTAAAAAAGGTAGAAAACTGGAATTGCTCCCAAGGGTCATCTACTTTTTCATTTCATTTAGATTATTTTGATATTATTCTCATTCTACGCACGAGCGTTGCTCGTGGCTTAATATACTGGATATCCTCTGTAATCTCTTGAAAGCTTTTACAATCCATTTATTATTTCCAGAGTAATACGTGCATTACCAACTAAACACACACTTGTATCATATACGTTACGAACTGACCCACGATTAAATACTCTTCTCGTTTGTTTGGTAGTATAATAAAAATCCAATTTTCCATTTTTCTCTCTCCATTGGAATGAAATCAAGAGGACTCGGGGACCATCAAATGATGTTTATTTTGCAGGAACGTGAAACAATTTTTTTATCTTTAGGTACACATGGACGAAAGGGTTTTTAAAAGAACGTTGTGTAATTAAATGGGCATTTTTCACGAGGGGTATGAACGATTAGGGTGATATATAAACTGATGTGTACTTTCCTCTGTATAACATATTTATTCAATAATTTATTGGACTTTTTCTATAATAATTTTTTCTGTACTGTACAGGATGGGCCAAATTGGACACTTTTGAATGGAAAGTCCATTTTCTAATTATAAGGAAAATAGACGAAAACTGATGTAGCTGTCCAAGGACCTATTTTTATAAAAACCTAATGGTCTCATAGTTACCTACTGTTTCTCGAAAATGTTCGTTTGCGAATAAATGCTATTATTTTTCTGCTGATGGAAATTTTCTCTTCCTAAGAAAACTTTATTTTAGAAAATTTTCACGTTGAATCCATCGAATTCAATGACATTGATTATTTTCTTCGCAAATGGTTATTTCATCAGCTTTTCTTATGAAATTTTTTAACATGAATAGAACACCCTATATATTTTGCCTCCTTGATATTTTTCTGTAGGAATGCTTACTTTTGTTTTGAATTTGAAAGCTGAATAACTCAAACACTGCTCCAGAAAAAATATCAAGTATGCTATATGCTATATATTTGGAATTAATATTTCGAGCTTTATTGAAATGTGGAAAAATAAAAAGAGTGTCCCAATTAAACTGAAGAATAAAATGAAAAATTTAATGAAATGCCAATTTGCGGAAAACACAATTAACGTCATTTGATTCTACGTGAAAAATCCCTGAAATAATGTTTTCACAGAAAAAGTAAATTTACATCAGAAGAGAAGTATGTATTTGGAGAATGCACATCATCCAGAGATACCCGGTAACTATGAAACGGTCATAGATATTCACGTTTAATTTTCACAATTACGTTTTCATAAAATATGGCCCTCTGAAACCGATATCAATTTCGTGATTGAAAAAATTGAATTTGACGATTCGATATGAAATAAACATTCTATGAAGTCAATTGAACATTTAATATTCATTATGAAATTTATTGAATATTGTGAAATGTTTATTAAGTAGAACATGAATATTTCAATGTATAAAGTTAATGAATAAATTTGTTATCGAATAGAATAATGAAGTTAATAATACTACTTTTATTTCAGGTAAGATTCAGAAAGAAACTTCATAGGAGTTATTTACGCTGATTGTTGTGGTAAGTTGACAAATATTCTGAGGCTGTTCATCATGAAATAATATTAGTGTTAGCACTTCAACCATTGTACAGAGAATTTACTTATTCAATCTTATTTCAGCTATAAACTCACTAGTTTAAACTCAAGGCTAACTCTCATATAACAAGAAAACTAGGTATACCTATACCTACATAGAACATGACATAGGTGACTTTCATACTAATTTATAGTCCGTTCACAAAAGGTTGAGCCGTCGGTTGGCCATGATAATTTGACATATTCCACTGTGTATATTAAAATTTTAGGTTATGATGTTTATTTTCTTGTCAGATTGATACGCAATGTTGTCAATATTGCATAGAGTTCTCTGATAACTCGCAAGCTCGTCGGACGAGGCTGGGTACATTCGGCAACATTGAATTTATTTTACGTTATGACAGCAAATACCTACTGCCAACTTCAGATAAATAAAGAAACGCCTACTATGTGCTCAACCTTTCGTGAACGGAGTATAGTAATTCACCATGGTTCAGAAATGTTAATTTTATTTACTACAAACATTTTCTTTTTCCTATCATACAAGGTGATATGATTGACATGAAATTCTTGATGATTTTTGACAGTTCTCAGAAAACAATCATAGATGACATCGATCTATTATTTCATTTAATTTGTTCCTTATTTAACATGAAAGCTGCTTCCTTTAATTTTTTACGTTTCAGTTTTTCTTCGTTTTATAACCTGGAAATCTAACCATACAAGATTAAATGAAGACTATAGGATTTTATGTGGCTTATTATTTTAATAAGAACACTAAAATAAAAGTCACAGACTCAAAACTTTTTCAATTAATTTTGAAATGCATGAGATATTTTTGGTAGCAAAGATTTACTGATAGTCTTTAATGAAACGTTAGTGGATATTTCAGATGATATTCAGAAAAAATTCAGTTTATAAGGTCTGAGAAAAATGGATCAATTGCACTAAAACATTCTGAAATGCAATTCCAGAGAATATTTTCGATAGTCCGGTCAATTTAGACATTGCAAGTTACATGAATTACCAACAAGCTGAAATTTTGTACACTTGTTCAAAACACAATTACAAACAACATATCAAAACTCCCCATCATTACGATTTGAGGAAAGAAAATTATTCAAGGTCAAAGGTAAAAAAATGGGTTTTTCACGATTTTCTTCAAAACGGTAAGTTTTATCGTAAAATTACCTCAGACAAAAATTGTAGATCATGAAAATATCTATAAAAAAGGTATCAATAATTTTTTTCCTAAAAGCTACCGCTTCTGAGATAAAACGATTCAAAAAGTTGTAAGCGTCATTTTATGCACACGTTTCCACGCCACCTCTGGGGTAGTCTACTTAGCGCGTTTTTTTAACGTGGTTTCTCCTGTAGGCCTATTCCACAATTTGAAATTGATAAATGTGATGAAAATGGAAGTTGGAATTGATAAAAAAACAGAAGAAAAATGTATTAGTTCTACTCGTAATCTTCAATTACATCTTGCTAATCTTCGTCGTCGTCGTTGTCATCTTCTTCTTCTTTTTCTTGTTCATATTGAGTCTTGAGTGCAAGTTAATTGCGTGAGAAGCGATGTATCCCATGTTTCTTCATCAGTATCAAACGAATCCTCTGCTGTTGTTGATTCAACGTTAGAACACGACCGGCCTTGACAATTCGTGCATGGAAGAGAACAAAACAGTCCAATTTTTTTGCAACATCATTTAGCATTTAGTTAAAAATAGGCACTTTTAGTCCGTATAATATATACTATTTTTTCTCCAATCAAGCCAAAATTAAAATAAATTTGGCGATAGCAAGTCGGCAGTCAGGAATATCTGATATTGTTGGTGAATATTGATTGTCAAGTAGACGTCAAATGCTTTTAATCCAAGGATTAAAAGTAGCGTTTTTAATCCTAGGATTAAAAGTGTTGCTGAGCAACGAGCAAGTTTTTGTCATAGACATAGAAAAGAATGGACAGGACGTGTGAGAGAGAACATTGACTTCAGAATAAGATAGAGTAATATTAGTGCGGTGCACAGAACATTATAATAAAAACATTGGATCGCATAGATATTTTTATGCTCTGTGACATTAAGAGAGAGAGATGCTGTGAAGGATGGAGTAATATTAGTTTATTTTAGTCTATGCACCACACTAATATTACTCCATCCTTCACAGTATCTCTCTCTCTTATGTTGGGATCACGAAACGTAGAGTAAAAGTCACGTGACGCCCTGTCCATTCTATTCTATGTCTATGGTTTTTGTACGGTAAGGGAATTTATGACTTTTGCACCCGAAAATAGTACGAAAATGTCAACATTTTTTGATGGTTGGAGAAAAAAATTATTGATACCTTTTTTATAGATATTTTCATGATCTACAATTTTTGTCTGAGGTAATTTTACGATAAAACTTACCGTTTCGAAGTAAATCGTGAAAAACCCCTTTTTTTGACCTTTGACCTTGAATAATTTTTTTTCTTCAAGTCGTAATGATGGAGAGTTTTGATATGTTGTTTGTAATTGTGTTTTGAACAAGTGTACAAAATTTCAGCTTGTTGGTAATTTTTGTAACTTTGCTCTTGCTTTTCGACCTAATTTGACCGGACTACGAACAATCGCTTGATTCAATGAAACTTCGTAATGTGGAATTTGCAGTCCTTCAATTATAGGTTTCATCGCATAATCTTCTATTGCCATTCACATCGAAATGTCGGTCACACACCACGGCAACGGGCAAACTCTAATGCCTTCTTCTCTAAGGACTTGAAGACGCAGAGACCGCCAATTCTGAATCTCTATTTGTAGAGAGCTCGGCGGTTACAGTCAGTGTTACCACCTTTGGTAGATTTCTACTTTTTTGGTAGATTTTCGGCGATTTGTGGTAGTCGATTTTCTTCAGTAGATTTTTGGTAGATTTTCAGTAGATTTGTCTTTTCCTTCAAATTTATAATTTATTGATCAATACCTAGAATGATAGACATATACTTCGGAACCAAGAGCCATGTAATCGACATCATATGTCATTTTCAATTGTTTTGGGGGCCGATTTTTGAATTATGTCGTGTTCGCTAATCGACAAATGTATAATTCAAGAATCGACCCCCTGATTTGCGCCTGCGCTATACCTGCAATTTAGTTTTTAGTAGATTTTGGTAGATTTCGAAGGAAACTTCGGTAGAATTCAAAAATAAAAGGTGGTAACACTGGTTACAGTCTACGAGTCGACCGGCAGTCAGTGTCAGTGACAACATTCCAACGGTGCCAGTCGCCCGCAGTCGAAGTGCAGAGAACCTGAACCGAACGAGAAAGAACCGACTGTCAGTACCGCGCTGGTACCCGATCGTACCGATATCTTTGAAATCCCACAAATTCCATCCTAGCGGAAACATTTGCTTACCGAAGGGTTGATCTGCATTTCGAGGCCGGTACCTGTCGAAATCTTACACGATTTCCGAGATTTGGTGGTACCTCATCGAGTGGTACCATTAGTGTTGGTGGCAAGTAGGTGTATGTTGTTTCGCCATTGGTTTTAGCATGTGCTGGTGTGTAACTGGGATTCTTCTCGCTTGATGCTCACCATGGGAAGATTGGGAATATCCACGACAGGCAGTACCAACATAAGAGTGCATTACAGGAAGTTAGTGGACGAGTATAGTAAAAGTTGCGAGAATTTGAGGAATATAATGCCTTCTATACCGGATTATCTGTCATATTGCTGTCGACGGTGCGGGCATACGCAGAAGCTACAGGTACAGTCGTTTTCTTTGACCTTTATTATACGAGTTTGTGTGGATGTGAAAGCTTGACCTGCATAACATTTCTATTTAAAATCAACCTTTATCGTTTTGCAATGATTCAACAACAAAATCAGATGTAAATAACAAACCTTCATACTTAGAGATACTCAATTTATTTCTCGTTGGATTCCACCTCATAAAAATGGCAATACCGAGAGCAATACCCACTCGATTTGGTATGTCTCAAGGTTTTTACACGAGTCTGATTTATAACTTATTTCGTCATATAGATATGTTAGGATGTAGATTCCTTCCTTTAATGTTCATGTAATCTTTCATCGATGAAAATGACAACCGGTCATTAGAGCCAATTTTTCTCAACTGATAGGAATTTCATGTATTTGTGTAGGTGTGACGCCTAGATATTTGTTTTGAAAGAAGATATATTCGAAGGGGAACAAACAGGAAATATTTTGTAATTAGAATTGTTAGAGTTTTCATTATGTTCTAACTTTCAATGAATGTAGGTTGGTGATTGTTTCCTACAGAGTTATCTTCATATTGAAAATTGTATCCTCATATATCCGAGCATATCTATATCTCTATCTCTTCTGTAAATGATTCCATACAGAAAGTAAACATTTTTCGTTAGTTGAATTTCCTGAGCAGTTATCTTTTTGGGTCACTTATTTGATAATCTAACTTTAGTAACTTTTGTCTAAAGCTTCGGTGAATGTTGAATTCAAAGTACAGAATTCTCATAAGTTGACATGTCTCTTAACAATTCGTTTGAGATAATGTTTCTCAAGTTGGTTCCTTCAGTACCCATGAGGATTTCGAGGGAAATTTCTATTAATTAGGTGGTATTTTCTCATTTGTTTTGAGAGTGTATGGTTTCTCACACAGTGTGAGAATTTATGCTATGCATACATGTTTATAATCCAATACACTGCCTCTGGGACAAGTCTCGTTTGTGTTCCCGTTTATATAAATGAGTAAACTATGGAATAAACCTGAATGAATCGTAAGCGTATGCCTAAGTTTTAACCCGAAAAAGACCTAATCTTCAGGCTGCGCCCGTTATACCGGGTGACCCACCACTGACGCGATGGTCATTTTGAGGGTGTAAATGCTGATATTTTGAAAATCTTTTTTTGTGGTGAATGTAGGGTAATCAAAAATTACAATTTTAAATTATTTCCATATATACAGGGTCTTCCAATACAAAAATACAGACCAACGTTATACCTTTCAAATGTGACACCCTATATATGACTTCAAAAAAGGAAAAGCAAGCTCAAATCATGATGAGTTTTTTCAGATCACGCTGTACATTTGATGCATCATTTACGGGAAAATCGAGAAAAATTTGAAATATGTACGGAGTCAATTCAAATAGTAATTTATGAAGGAACCAATTACTCAAGCAATACGGACAATGTTTTTGTGACTAGACATATTAGATATTTCCATAAAGAGAAAAAATATTGAACTGTACAGAGTGATCATAATTAATTCTAAAACATCTACTACGAATAATGGTCAAAAACTTTATTATTTCAAATGGCACGCCCGGTATTTCTTCATTTCGTTGAACGCAAAAATTTATTTCGAAAACTTTTTTCATAAGGTTTTCCTATATCTAAATCCTATAGTTTCTCAGCAATTCTCGATTTTCAATTCACTTCACATCGAACAGGTATTTGATCAATTAATTCTCTGGTAATCATTCTGCAACTGTCAAGTCACTCATCATAGAAAATTTTTCTGTAAGGATCACCGAGATTATCACTAACTAAAATTTACGGTTCACTAGTTTTGAACGAAAATCGAAAATTGCTGGAAAACTATCAAGTTCAGGCATAGGAAAACCTTATGAAAAAAGCTTCGAAATTATTTTTGTCCAACGAGATGAAAAAATACCGGGCGTGCCATTTAAAATAAGTAAGTTTTTGACCATAATTCGTAGTAGATGTCTGAGAATGAATTATGATCACTCTGTACATTCCGGCTAGCTAATATGTCTACTCAACAAAAAATTGTCTGTATCGCTTGCGTAATAGGTTCCTTCATAAATTACTATTTAAAATGACTCCGTTCTTTAAATTTTTCAGGATTTTTTCGTGAATGGTGCATCAAATGTACAGAGTGATTTGAAGAAACTCATCATAATTTGAGCCCTCCTTTTCTTTTTGGAGTCATATATATAGAGTGTCACAGTTACAAGAGTGTAACTTTAGTGAGAAATCATTTTAAATTGTGATTTTGATTACCCTACACCCACCACGAAAAAGATTTTCAAAACATCATCATTTACACCGATTTACACCCTCAAAATGACCATCGCGCTAGTGGTGGGCCACCTGGTATATAACTCTCAATATAATTACATACTTTCCTGAAAGCATTTTGGCAAAAACAAAGATATATCTTTCGGTAGGTATGGATTTATTATAAAGAGCCCGAACTGAAGTTTTTTCGTACGAAGTATGAACCACTCGATGAACCATTAAACTTCCCATTAAGTTATCAGATGGGATAGACATACGATTATCGTCAATTTACACTCTATTACTATCAGAACATCCTGATTCTATGTGAACCAAGATGTGAACTGATCATAATAGTTTCAATGCTGTAATAAAAAAATTTTCCTTTGAAAGCAATCCAGTACTATATAAAAACCGATAAAAACCTCGTACTTGTACTAGAAGAACGCCATAAGACCTATTAACTCAGCGATTATGTCGTTCACACAGTTATATTATACGTATTCAACTATTCCCATACAGTATATTACAGTTCCTTCATGTCAACTTAAAACGGTACTATTATACGGAAATAGGTTCCAAGCAACTGATCATGTCTACATATTTCATTGGAAATAACGATTATATTCTCATATATTAACTAGTCATCTCGCCCTATAAACATTACACGAAGAGGAAATGCACTAAGTCATGAAAAACAATAAGTCGTAAATCAAATTACGATCACGGTATTTTTATCGTGTCAATAATAAACAGTTGAAAGTGCACTAAATGTCAAGAACAAAACCGTAATCTGATAATAAGACTGATTGAGTGATTTCCTGCTACTGATTGGAAAAATGGTAGAAACGATTTCCAGATGAATATTAATTTGTTATGATGATTATTCATACATATTACGTTATAAACTTTCAGAATTTTATCCTTTTTTCTATTTATATTTGTCTTTATTTTAGTCTCTGAGATTATTAATCAGATGTAAATTGTGATATGAAAACATGACACGAAAATCCATGCAGAATTTCGTGAAAAGAAACTAGGTACCGAAACTAACCTGTTTCTAATAAAGATCGAGATGAAGATACATATACATATATTTAAAGGTTATTCATTTGAATTGCGTTATTTTCTATTCTTTGACATTTGCAAGTCGTGAATACTTTCCATTAGGAACCAAGCAGAGTTTGATATGTCAGTACCATAACCAGTGACTCGATAAGTTAATGTATCAGAAAGAAATAATTCGAAGATTAACGTTAAGGGAAAATTTGCACCACCCAGGAGTAATTTAAATATTTTTGTTACAAAGCGTTTCGAACAAATTTGATATGTTTATACCGAATTTAAAACAGGCCTGTTACTGTTTACCATCGCTGCTGCCACTTTTGAAACCCTTCTGGCCTAGCCTTAAGCTTGCCCTTCGGTTGCTTCTGTATTTGCATCGACTTTGAACCAATCAGTAAATATGTTACATCCCCTTCAGGTTTCTGAAAACAGAGTTCCGAAAATTATACAGTAACCAACTTATCATTATCGCGATGAAAATAACAGCTGTCCTCGAATGTTTTGTTACGAAGAAGAGAGACTGAAATAAGATGAGAAATAGCTTTTTTGGCTTAAACATACATATTACCATAATATTATCGAGCAAACCTCACAAAATTCCTCTGTAGTATACAGGGTATGTCCTTTCATCTAACATCTTAACTTCATATCGATGTGATATTTCATCATTGAAATGGAAAAAATGTTGAAAAATGATAAAATATTTCTTCACGAAATTATTCATTAGAAAATCTACTCATACTTTGTTTTCCAGGACTCTGTCTTATCATTACCGATTAAAATTCTTGGGTTGGCAATTCTGTTTCAGCTTTTTATTATATCATGGAAAAGATCAAGGTTGGCTCTATTTCAGTCGAACATACTTCATATAATTGTTTCTGATACCTCAGTCCGAGCCTCAGTCAAATAGTTCTGTATTTATGAGTATTGTTTCTGATACCTCAGAAACAATACTAATAAATACAGAACTATTTTTGTTTCTGAGGTATCAGAAACAATACTCATAAATACAGAACTATTTCTGGACTGATAATTTTCGCATTTTCCGATACCGTGAAGTGAATTCAAAACTGGAGGGTATGACGAAACTATTTGAAATCGAGAAATTCCCTGTAATACATATATTGTACATATATTCTGATCGTTGGCCTCTGATTATCATTCCTTCATTATCTTTCATTGGGCTCATCCTTTAGGACATGTACCCAGCCTCTTAGTGGTGACTATTTCAGTCTAAGATTTATCTTTCTCTTTCATTCATACTGGACTAGACAATTTTCATTTGGGGGACGTACACACAAACATTCATTTCCTCGCTGGGAACCCGGAACCACCGGTCCACAGGCGAGAGCTCCTCTTCCTCTTCCCTCTTGCCACCGGGGACTATCTCTGACTATCAATGCTATAAGAAGTATAAGAGCACATAGATCAATAAAAATACGCGAACACTACCAGTAACTTTAACTGTATTTGTATTTTGCATGTGAAATATAGAACTGCATTCTTCAAAACATTGTCGTTTACTCAGAAATAACATTGGGAAGTATTCTACCATATACACATAAAATTTCTTCAGAGTTAATTTACAGTTTGATGAAAATATTCCCGTCGTTTGAACTGTGCTTTTTCCTCGGCTTTTTCATTCACTTAATGAGACATACATACGATACGTTGTAGATTGTAGGTTGAACATTACATTCATTACTTTTCCATGATAATTAGTTATATTATGTTATAGTTACCTCGGATATAGTCGATGAAGCTGAAAAATAGATAATCCTTCTCCATATCCTGTATTCAATTAGGAAATTGAACTTCAGTTTTATCGACTAAGGCTCAGAAATGGTAGAAACAGGTCAATTTTCTTGAATATTATTCTTATCTTCAGTCAGTTCTTATGCAGGTATGACAAATTACTTCTACTTTGTCTTTGTTTGAAAACACTCTATGCTTCATGGAAACTCCTGAAAAGAACTAATCGAATTTGTAGGCTATACAAACCAGAAGCGGCTGAAAGAAGTTCAACATATTACTACCACAAGATGTGAATTTGGCTGCCAAATGATAGGGTGGTGGATAAGATCATCTTTACCTGTTGTTTAATAGAACTACAATCCAGACTAGCAGATGTTTCCTCCTAAGATACTTGTTAACTATCAGCAAAAGAAATATGGTCGACTCCCTGAATGTTTCTGTCTTGCCGCTTGATGAAATATGAGCTCAACATAGTGGTAGATATTTCGGTGGAGAGATCTGATGCTACAGAAATGAATATGAGCATGCATTTGAAGCTGAAGCCGAGGCTAAAGTATGGTTTCTCTCCTCATATTTTCTTATACAGGGTGTTTCTGAATTGATGCGAAAGATCAAGGGCCTGATTCCTCAGATCATTTTAAGAAAAAAACTTCATATAAACGTGTGCCCTAAATGTCTTACCTTTTGAGTTACAGGGTGGTAAAATTTTCAAAAATGAATCATTTATCATTAATATCTACAATATCACTTCAGATATTTCGATGAAATTTGTCATACATGTACTATGAATCAAGAGACAATTTTTAATGTTTCGCTTTTTTGTAATTTTCACCCTTGGCGCTCTTACGTAATTTCGTAATTTGACTTAAGTACCTATTTTGGCAGATGATGGTACGCCACAGATTTTTCCTGAAATAAAAATTATTTTTGAAACTCCCAATCGTTTCTCACGAAAGCTGATATCTTGACTTTTTTCATTACGATGCACGGTTTTCGCTTAAAAAAATAAAAACCGTTTCTTTGTATGATCATAACAATATCACCATGCAGAGACAGGTACGTATATTTTATTTTTTTAGATGACACCTGTTCGTCGGACAAAAAAAAATCAAGAGATCAAATTTGCTCATTTTTGAATACAGATTTCATATTTCATATCTGAAGTGGTATTGTAGATATTAATAAAAATTATTTATTTTTGAGAACTTCCCTGTAACTCAAAAGGTAAGATTTTTAGGACATATGTTCATATGGAGTTTTTTCTTAAAATGATCTTTCTCATCAATTCAGAAACACCCTGTATATCTATCGTGAAATAGTTGCTTCCTGTAATATAGATAAATTGAAATCTCAGACATACGATTTTTTGAGATTTTTTTTTTATTGTTTCTCGTGAAAGATGAAATCATATAATTAGATATTAAAATGAATATATGAAGACTGCATGTCAAAAATCTCCGAAAAACGGGCAAACTGAATTTATGATGAAATTTCATTTAAAAATTCGAAACTGGGACTATGCTGTACATATTTCTGTACGAACAGTTTTGAAGTTCGGTTTGAGGATCTATATTTTATATGTTCTTGGAAAGAACACAATGTTCTTAATGTTTTTCTCATCGCATGTTCTCTCCCTATATTCTATTTTGAAAATAATTCAGTTATAGTTTTTCCATCTGGCGGATCTGTCTAAAAAACATTGAATATTTCAAGACATAAATAGAACTACGTATTCATAAAAACTATATTACATATTCACATCCTTCAGAACTCGTTTCTTCGCTGCTACCATTCACATCCTCAAAAATACACCATGAAAACAGTTATGCTTGAACTAGAAATGGTTAATAAAATTATACATCATTTCACTAGACCAATCATCAGAGGATGTGAAGGTTTTATTACTCTTATTATAATTATTCAACGTCGACATCAGGACGTTAACACTTATTCATCCAGTTTTTAAGTAAACTGACTCTCAAACAAGAACAAAAGAGTAATCACCTCTTGGTTACTCAATATTCCAGGGAATATAACCTGTAAGTCGACACTGATTCTATAAAAACTTGTACTTAAGGTAAAGTAACCGAGATACTTGAAAGAGTGGTTTTGTATTTATTTTGTGCATGACTAAATTGAAATGGGCGGACTTGAGGCAATCTAGACGACACGGAGTATATACAATGTGTCTTCTTTTGATGTCTGTTATACATATTCGAATAATTGGAAGAAGGAGAGTTTCTTTTTATTTCACGAAATATTTCAGAGAGTAAGTATCTTCGTTCAAAACCAAAATTCAAATTAATTTCGGCGTAAATTGAAGGTTCAGTCGTTAATTGTTTTAGCTTTTATCCTAAATTTGATGAGAACCCACATGCCAAGTCAGCGTATAGTTTCCGAGATAACAAATTTGTGTTAAGAGTTCAAAAAAGAGCCCAAGGCTCGACCCAATGCCAAAGATGATTTATTATGTCGATCAATGGATTCACCTATATAGATACAGGAGACCATTTCTTGAAATTTCCATAACTTATATTATAATTTCCGTGAATTTAGATTTCCTAACCTGACCTGTCTTCCATTCAGCATTTTTGTCAAAAAATCTACTGAAAACTGGGCTGAAACAGTAGGTATTTCCACCTCTCACCAGAAGAGCTGAAGAGTTTACAACGACTCCAATTGTCCACTTTGTTTTGAATCGCCATCCCTACTTATTATGCTTACACGTACGTCGTCATGACATGACAATTGAACTTACGAGTATTGAAGGTTCATTTTAATATTTATTCAAAAATTAAACCCTTGAAGTTTCAGGTGAAAAATTCGAGGGAAAACTGAAATAATCAGGGTGTTTCCTTATTGAATGTCAATATTTATGGGGGTGATTTTTGGCCCCATTTCAAGAAAAAACTTCATATGAACAGCGTCTTACCTTTTAAGTTACAGGGTGGTTAAAGTTAACCAGTGCCGACCCAATTAACGTAGCCCCAAATATTATTTAGACAGTCAGTGGTACGCCACTGACTTTTCTTAAAATACAAATAATTAAATCGGAATTCTGTATGGTGATATTTTCATATGTAAGTATTAACGACATTGTTATGATCGTACACAGAAACAGTTTTTATTTTTTTAACGAAAAGCGTGCATCGGAGTGAAAAAAGTCAAGATATTAACTTTGGTGAAAAATTATTCGGACTTTCAAAAATAATTTTTATTTTATTCATTATACGATATTGATATGATCCAATTTTATAATTTTTAAGAGTTTGATTTGTAAGTAGGCAGAATAAAAAAATGAGATTAATGTTACCATGGAAAAGAACTGTGAGTCAGAAATAAATAAATTAGAGAAAAGTCACAAAATTTGCTTCACTAGAATCCACCCTGAAAAAAAGTATAATAAATCATTACAAATTAACATAGGAGATTGTTTGGGTCGTGTAATTTCGCAATTAATTAAAATTCAAATAAATCAAAATAGAAATACACGATTCCATATCAAATGGCGCCCAACGTAGTGGCTGGAGTTCTAGTAACGGAAAATAAAACATTGGACATGTTATTTGAAAAATTGGAAAGAATGGAAAAGAAAATGGAAGAAAATGGAGAAAGAATGGAAAGGAAAATGGAAGAAACTTTAGAAAGAAATGAAATGAAAATGGAGGAAAGTGAAGAAAGAATGGAAAAGAACATGGATGAAATATTCGAAAGAATGAAAAGAAAAATGGAAAATAATTCAAGAAAGATGTTCCAAAGAATGGAAAATAACTCAAGAGAGTTGTTTGAAAAATTCACAGAAAAGATAGAAAGCGAAATACAAAATAATGCTGAGGGGAACAAACTTGGAAATGAAAATCTTAATGAAATTAATTTAGGAAAATTAACCGAAATAAAAGTGATAGAAATGGACAATAATTTTGTTGATCCAGATTGCAGTGTGGTGTTAGTTGAAAGGCCTGTTCAGAGTATGGTATTTTTTTATGAAGAAGAAATGGAAATAATTGAAGTGTCAGAAATTGTTGAAGAAGTTTATGACAAACCTATAAAAAAAATCACAAAGAGATCATTCATCAGACAATTGAAAGAATTACAAAGGGAATTTGATGGGAATTTCAACCAAATGAAGGGAATGGCATATATTATGGATATAAGAGTATCAAATAGATTAAGGAAAAAAATATTCAAAATAATTTTATTGTATGAAGACTAAAGAATAATTAGCAGTGTAATATGAAATTTATTTCCATTTTGTCAATTTTTTTTAAAATTTAACAAAATGCAAATAAATTTGAGGGGAATTGATATGATCCAATTTTATAATTTTTAAGAGTTTGATTAATGTAAGTAGGCAGGGTAAAAAAATGAGATTAATGTTACCATGGAAAAGAACTGTGAGTCAGAAATAAGTAAATTAGAGAAAAGTCACAAAATTTGCCTCACTAGAATCCACCCTGAAAAAGAGTATAATAAATCATTACAAATTAACATAGGAGATTGTTTGGGTCGTGTAATTTCGCAATCAATTAAAATTCAAATAAATACACGATACCATATCAATATATATATATATATATATTTATATATATTGAAATTGAAATTCACTTATATTTATATATATATTATTTTTTCATTCACATGCCGAATAAACATCCTAAATCTGCGTTAATCAATTGTAATCCAAGAAGAAAATTGCAGGTTCCGTTTTATCCAAACGACTATTTGGAAAACGAATTTCTTTATGAGAAATTCGTCGGAATCCTGCCATTACGTCCTGAACGGAATAACGATAATAACCCCATAATAACGGTCATTTTCGAGATTGAAACAATTAATGTCCACCGAATCGCTAGAAGGATATTCGAGTTTTAAACAGTTTTTATGTCTTTGGTGGAATGCAAGCGAAACGCCATGTGCTTCACGAAGCTGCTAGAGACTACCAAGATCGCTTTTACAGTGGTATGCCGTTGAGTCAATGACCCACCAACACAATCTGATGCACTTCTTTACTCTGGAATTCGAAGGCTATGAATCACCCTGGGATAAAGGTAGTCCCATTTTACTCGCGCATTCGCATGTTACGTAAGGAGGCCTTGAACTTTCACCTTGTTTCGGATGTTTGTCGAAAAATCTTATTTCTAAAAGATCTTTGGAATGACCTTGTCCTGAATATTCCACTAAAGGATTTCTTCACATTTTTTCCCAGATCGAGTATTAGCGAAAACTCAAAAATTAACAGTAGCCTTCAAAGAATTGATAATAACATTTTTCAATAAGTTTGATGATCGACGTGAAAAGCTTCCTATGTATGAATTGCTTTTCAGAAAACTCCTTCATAATATGCTCAGAGTTGTTAGGTCCATAAACATGAACCAATAAACAAAAGCTTAAGCTAGGCTTACACAGGAATTGACAGACAGTCTTATAAGACAGTTAGTCGGGACTCGACGAGGTAACCTTAAAAAGCTTTATTGAAGTCATGTCATGTCATGATGTCAAAAAAACGATTGTTCACGAAAAGGAACATTCCAGAGTTTAGTACAGTAGCGTTGATTGATTATGGATAGTGGGTATCAAAATTATTATGTTTCTACTATTCTGTAAACCTATAATTAGCTACATGACATACCGCTGCTAATGAACATAAGGGGATGCTTCTTATTACTTAAAACAAAATCCTATTGATCTCATTTTATGCAGATGTTATATTCATCCATTTTCAGCACGACTCTGCCTTTGGACTGTCAAAATTCAAAACAAAAACAAACATTTGCTTTGTATATCTGGTCCTCAAATTCATTCTATTGATATCAAGCTTGAGGCCTATCTGGGTGTTTGATTCATCTGAGGAGGGAACCATCGCACACTGAGTCGAGTCGAAAAATTAATGTCTTAAATGGTCCTGCGATGGTTTCCTTTACCCTCGTCTTTACCACAATACTCGCAGAGCCCTAACAAAGTGCCTCGTCGGAGACTATCTTGACTCCAGCATTATATTACTTTATCGAGCATGCCTGATTCTGTTCACTGTTTGCAATACTGAAATCTACCTACTTATTGTATGAACTCGGTGACATTCTCATGAATTTGAAGTGCTCAGTTTGAGAATTGTTGTGAGCAAAACCTGTAGAGTGAATCTGTGATATCTTCTCATTTTTTGCTTACGAAGGAAAATTATTACGATATAAAGTATCCTTATACCGAAAATAATTTCATCACTATAAATGTTCAAAATTTTATTTCATCCTCAATTAAAAATGCAGTTCAACTATGTAACGGCAAGAATGAACAATCCTACAAACAGTTACTTGTTATTTACAACTTGTATCAAATGTATCGAAAAATAATTGTGGTTTAATCTCAAGAAGTCAGATGGCAGGCATCAAAGGAAAGCAAGCTATTTCTTCGATATCTTTATGTGAATGGACGTAATTCTTTAGTGTAGAAGATAAAAATAATGACTATAAAAGACGATATGATATTTGGCATGAAGATAATTCGGATGGCTATTAAAAGTTTCAAGTGAGAGGCTTAAAATTTTATAGCAGTTTTATCTTACTGCAGCATTAAGAAACGTTATACTCGAAAAATTCCTATTCAAGCTATCTCCAACCATAACTGCCTTTTTGAATTGTTCAAGATTTCGCAGGGAAAACGAAATTGGTTTATAGTTCCCTCATTATTGTGCTTGTAATGATCGCCTATTAATTCTTATAGGATGGGTGCTGAAAATATGTCATTATGCTATAACATGCACATACAAATTTCATCTGAATTCCATACTGCTTGAAAGAACGCTTCTTTTCATTCGCTTGCAATGGCTGTACAAAGTCATTTGAGCGTGATAGGTCATGAAAGCTTCGAGAAAGCTCCAGAAGTCGGTTGTTACTTCTATATTCAAAGACAAAATACTCTAGATTGCAATGATTCATAAAATATCATTGGCGGTATTTGAACCGCTGATAGCTTCAACTCAAGTTTGCTCATAAATGATTTGTTCTCAATCTATCAGACACCACAGACATATGAGAATGCGCTATAGGCTCAAAGAGGTTCGCGAAAAAAATTCAAATCAGTTTCAAACCAAGAGTCAGATGTTCGTACCGAGGTTCGTACAAAGATTTCGAACTGTCATCTGATAGTCAGAGCAGTGCGCCGATAGTTTCCCAGAAAAATGTTAGGGCCATGCGTTTTGCAAAACGATTTCATGACAAGTTAAATAACCTACAAATATATTGAAATTGGATTGTATAGGTACATTGGTGAATGTTGATTTTGATGTTGAAATGATATTGAAAATCAGTTCAGAAATGTAGACTTCGATGAGTCTGATGAGATGTTTTGAGTTGTAGAGTCAAAATAATTAAATTATTGGTATGTCCAAACATTGAAGATGAATTTATAAAAAAAAATTCAGTTAAACTTAGTTGGGACTCGAAACGACGTAGGTATTTAATAGGGAAACGAGACTGTTCTAAGGATATCAATATTCGTTTCCAGGCAACGGTAGTTCGTAGTTCATAGAGTTTGACTACTGGCTAAATTATATTCATTGAAATTCAAATATCAGTCAAACTTTATGAACTACGAACTACCGTTGCCTGGAAACGAATATTGATATCCTTAAAACAGTCTCATTTTCCTATTTAATACCTACGTCGGTTCGAGTCCCAACTAAGTTTCACTGAATTTTTTTTATAAATACATTTAGAATGTTTGGACATACCAATAATTCAATTATTTCGACTCTAGAACTCGAAACAATTTTTTTATTATTTCAGAAGTCTGAACGAAACCTTTGAATGACTGTAGTAACGAAACCGTTTGATATTTTACAATTCTGTTTTCATATTCGTGATTGATAATTAAAGAAGTACAATTGTACAAAATTTCATCCTTTTGGGGTGAAACTTTTTTTATCGCTATTGATATGTGGAAAAAATTGTGTTCGATTTTTGAAAAAAAAATTCACAGAAATTTTTAGAGAATTGTGTTCATTCAGAAAATAAAATTCAATTTGAAAATCGAAAAAAATTAGGAACATTGCAGGTTTCCCGCCATTTTGTGAATTATTTTTCGGAGTTCGTCAACTTTTCTGAATAGAGAACTGAGAAATACTGAGATTTGACCAAAAACCGTTACTTTAAATGTTATATATAACTGACCACACCTATAAGAATCTTGCTCAAAAATGACGTTTAACACCCTGTATCTCGCTTATGCTTCGAAAACGGGATATTTTGTATAGGGCAAAAATGATTCTCTCGATGTCCCTTACACGAATATATATGTTTGTCCAGTTTATGATGAAACACCCTGTAGATAATTCACAAAATAATTAAACCTCATTTAGAATTGTGTTCTTTCCGAAGCCAGGTGAGCCAAAAGCAATGCTCACAAATCGAAGGCGATGTCACATACCAAAATCAAAATATTCAGAATATAAGGACTTCATTTTAATTGATTCAACAAAGAACCCTATTCCCTTCAAAACATGCCGTCAGAATTTTTTCAGTCCTCTTTACTTCTATGGTTCGAATGGATGAACTGAAAAAAATCCTAGCAGCTTGCTTGCTTTCGACGTCAATCAATCAAGGATCCTAAAAGGACTCCAACTTACCTGTTTCATTCTGAATATCAGGTTACGGTGACCCTCCTCTCAAACCTCATTGTACTGTTTGTTCAAGAATACCACAACTCAATAACACATAAATCCTGAAATTCTCCCGAAAAAGTTTTATGAACTCTGTTCATTATTTTCTATTGTAGACAGTCAGCTGGTAGACGCAAAAACGAAAATAATGGCAATGATAATATAATATACCTACGGCTTGGCACGACTTCATATACTATACACCAAACAATTCTTTTCAATGTGAATTATATCGCTCCAAGCCACCTAAAGAATATTGCTGAACATAAGGACCCCCCAGAGGTCCTGTCAATGGGAATCGTATCCTCGACTCTCTGTGGGCAGGTATTCTTTAATCTTTTCGATTTCTGAAAATGGATGGGGAAACATCTCTAGCGGATCTGAATAAAAATATCATCTTAAGCAGGATAATTTGAATTCATTTTAGATTCTGGATGCGTTTTTTTCATTAACAATATTTGATTGTCAACTTGAAAAGGTGAAAAATTCGTGTGAAATGAGATTTCTTTTTCATGAAAGGACTGATAGGATAAAGCCAGATTATAATTATTCTGACAATGCTTAATATGAACCATACAAAAAAATTATCCCCGATATACAAACAAAAGTGTGGACATGAAAAAATTTCTTCAACAAAATTATTGAACTGCCAATTTGGAAGGAAGTTTCGAATTACCAGAAGAAATTTCAAAAGAATCCCAAAACTAACGTCCATTTTTTTTCTGTTAGACAAGACGTTTTCTGTATTAGTCATGAAAGCTTCTTCTGAATACTTATAGGTGTTTGGCTAATTTCCAATTTTTTCAGTTTATTAACTCTAAAAATCTATAAAGCATCCCATCCCGTGGCTCACTACTTGTTGACTTCATATTCAATTATTTTTCAAAGCTTCTCCTGACAACAAACTTTGATAAATAATTTTGATCCAATCGAATTCTTTCTATTTAACAGGATTCTTCTGAATAATCAAATAACTTTTCATTTTATGTTTCACAACCCATTTATCTCCATTTGAGAAAATGAAGAAGGGTGTAGGACTTAGGGGGTGAGAAAAAAAATTCAAGAAAAAATCTAAGCAGGAGCTTTTGAGCGCTCGTTCATATATGGGGTAATGAGACTATTACCTCAAATTTTTATATAGGACATTATGATACTAAATGTATAAATGCAGAATCTCAGCACCGAGCTCAGCACAATCGGAATTCTGGAAATCAATCATAAAATAAAATATGTAAAAAAATATAAATTAAAAAAAGATTAAATTCCATGGTTTTGATGATGCCATCCTCTCGAAATCAAGTAACATTAAGTATATAAGTTTCCATTCACAAAATAAATTTCAGTCGAATCGGATATTCTGTAATGGAAATATAAAGATTCTTCTTTCGATACCCCAGTTGAATTTTCTATGGTTCTGATAACACTATAGCCACAAAATTTTGCATGAAAATTAAGTATATCATTTATCATTCATAAGGAAATTTTACTCGAATCGGATATCCCGTTATGGAAATAACGTCTTCTTTTCAATATTCCAATTGAGTTGCCTATGGTTCTATTACCACTATAGCCACGAAGTTGCAGACGAACATACATTATATCGATCTCCATTTAGAAAAAAAAATTCACTCGAATCGGATATCTCTTTAGGGAAACATGAGGTTTCTTCTGTTCAATATTCCAATTGAATTTTCTATGGTTTTGTTCACACTATGGCCACAAAATTTTGCATGAGGCTTATTATGAGCATTTTGCATTTGCCCGCAACATTTCATTTCGTTCGGTTCTGTTTTGTCTGAGATAGGATTGAGAAACAAATACATATTTTGAATGGCCATATTTTATGGAACACCCTGTTCGATTCGGCTTGTTAACGAACTCAACCGAGCCATTTGGGACCTGAACTCATACTGAAAATTTCAAGTCTCCAGGACAATTGCTTCGAAAGTTATTGTGCTCACGGACGGCCCCACGGACAGAATTGAATTTGACCACGAATTCGTCATCAAGGAGTCTAACCCTATCATTTGAAACCATTTTCGGCTCAGAATTCGAAAATTACAGACATTTGGCAAAACGATATAGCACTCGTTAAAGTAGAACAAGCGCTCAAAAAGCATAGGATAAAATGCATTTGTTGGAACTTTCATGATGATGGGTTTTTTTACTTAACGTGTTAAAAGCGAGGTCCACATTGACTTTTATAAACTCATGAAGAAAGTGGTACTTCCATATCAAACTGATCTTATGAGTTAAATGAATTCCTAATGCAGAAGAGTATTAAATTATATTACTACAAATGTTATGATGTAACATACGGGTAGTTCTGGTTTTTAATCAATACTTTGTTGTTTCCGTATGAGCCTTTGCAAATCCATTTAGTCCGGTCTATTTAGACCAAAAAATGAGAGTGAAGTTACATAAAGTCCCAACAAGCTGAATTTCAGTGAAATTGTTCAAAATATAATTATAAACAATGTCTAGAAGTTTCCCATTATTCCCCTGTAAGGAAAAAATTTAATTCAAGGTCAAAGGTCAAAAAAATGAGTTTTTCGCGATTTTCAGCAAAACGGTAAGTTTTATCATGAAAGTACCTCATACAAAAATTGTAGATCATAAAATTATCTATAAAAAATGTATCAATACTTTTTTTCTTACGAGCCACCGTTTCTGAGATATAACGATTCAAAAAGTTATAACTACGCGCTAAGTACACTACCTCATAGGTGGCGTGGAAACGTGTGCATATTATGACGATAACGACTTTTATCTGATGGCATGTCATAATGACAACGTTATGTCATCAAAATTGAGTGACATAACGTTGTCATTATGACATGTCGAAAATGCAGTTTTTAATTTTTCGGAAATGTATTGATATAAATGCCATCAGATAAAATTTTGTATGTAATACGAATCATAAACAATCATTATGGCACACGCCGTGTTATCGGACTCGCCTACGCCTCGCCCGATAACATTCAAGACTTGTACCATAATGATCTTCTTTATGATCCTTATTACATAAATAACTATTATAACTTTTTGAATCGTTATATCTCAGAAACGGTGGCTCGTAAGAAAAAAAGTATTGATACATTTTTTATAGATAATTTCATGATCTACAATTTTTGTCTGAGGAAATTTTATGATAAAACTTACCGTTTTGCTGAAAATAGCGAAAAACTCATTTTTTGACCTTTGACCTTGAATTAAATTTTTTCCTTACAGGGGAATGATGGGGAACTTTTAGGCATTGTTTATAATTATGTTTTGAACAACTTCACAGAAATTCAGCTTGTTGGGACTTTATGTAACTTCGAATGTCTAAATAGACCGGACTAATAGTTTTCATAGAGAATTATCAGCAACGTACGACTCTCCAATTTTTAAGTAGGTACTCGGCAGTTGGAGACACGTAGGTAGAAATGCCTATATCCAATTGACCTTTTCTAAATAAAAAGAACCTTTGCGAGCGTATCTAAACAGAAGGTGGAGCTTCTACGCCACTACAAGTAAAAGAATGAATGTGTCTTTTGCAGGCTCTCGGACGGAACAACAATAGAATCATTGGAACCCTCTTGAATAAGTGGGCCGCAAAGAATAGACTTTGGTTGACTGCTTCGAGTGTGTTCATAATCGCATTTTGTGGATATCTTTGATGCTGAAGCCTGATGATCTTAAAGATGCATTATATCATTGACTGTAGAACATATACCGGCCCATAGCTTTGTGAGTTCGTCTTGACTGAAATCCAAGTACCTTAGTCTTTTGTTGATATGCACAAAGGTTATATTGTTGCATTTTCACATCTCAATTCGATGAAAAAACCTGGATTTTGTTGAGTTGTGCTATTTCAGGTGATAAATGTGGGATCCAACGGCAAAAAGAAAAATTTGGTTTCATAGGATGGTCTAATGATTGAAATCCATACCATGAAAAATCACCCATTGTGCTGAATTCATGACTTGACAGAATAGGGGTTATATCACGAAGCTATAAATATTATATGACATAACCTTAGATTTGATGTATAAGAATATTTCCATTTGAAAAAATAAAGTAGAAAGGTGAGAAATATAAAATTTAAGAAGCATAAGATAATTTAATTTTGAAATTATGAACAGGCATGTGCAATTTTTCTTAATTGTACAATAATGTTTGACGAGTTACGTTAGTTTTTTTCTTTCTGTGTTCACAACCGGTGTTGATATAGATTGATGGTATCCTTTAATCCATTAAAGCAGACAGAAAATTTTGGCAGTCAGAAAGGAATTTACGCAACGTTTTTGTGGGGGATCGATGTGTAATTTATCAGAGAAGTTCTTGGTGTCAATTGGTATGCTGATTTGATACAATGTATAATCAAGCCTCAAACAAATCCATTTATTTTTGTGTACAAATTTAACTTCCTTCTGCTCAATATTGTTGAATCCAAACACATACTGTATTGTTCGGTATTGAGATAAAAGATAGTAAATATACACGTCTGATAAATAATGGCATAGATTAAAATTAAGATGTACAACATATATTGAATAGAGTTTGGGGAGCACGTTTAACTAGCAGCGATGTGGAGTCTAGAGATTTTGCGTCATCATGAAATTTCTTCGGTAAGATATGGGCCTTTTGAATAAGTGTGTTCATAATCGCGTTTTGTGGATATCTTTGGTGCAGAAGTCCGATGATCTTAAAGATGCACTGTATCATTGGATGTAAAACATATACTGACCCATATGCTTTTTGAGTTCCAGAGAAATAAGACCCGTTTCAACAACAATGGGAAATTTTTTATAATTGTCTCAAATAATTGTTCATTTATATTTTGAGTATGTTTATTTTTGCATTATAATTTTTTTGGTAATCTCGTTTGATTCCATTCTTAACACTTAATTTGGCCAAGTGATATATAGATATCAGTTGATAGGACCTCGAATGAGTGTCACCTATAGAGGTGCCACTCATTCGAGGTCCTATCATTTAATTCAACAGGTATATATTAATTTTAAGCATTCAAAAATCCAAAAATCTTACACGAGTGTTAGGAATACCCAATTTCACAACTTTCATTTTCAATATATTATGTTCAAAATTCGTTATCACATATCTAAAAAACAAATGGGTACAGGGTGTTTTTGCGAAAGGAAAAAGCATTTTCAACTTCAGAGCCTGGATTTTCAAAATTCAAATATAAAGTTTATTCTTGACAATTTTCAGTTTACCGGCTTCGATGTTATGATGGATCGATGTTCTTATTCACAGCAAAAAAACCTGAATAAAACCCATAATAAAGGAAGAAGTATTCGATGTTTACCGAAAAAACATCTATATGTGGTAGGAATATGTACAGTTCCTGGTGACTCACCCTGTGTAATTTGTCATACCTGCTTCATTCCTCCAAATTCTAACCTTTCTTGAAAATTTCGAATTTGAAGATGTTTAAGATGTTTTTATGATAGTTTCATCCCTATAATAAATATGGAGTTTCAACAAATCTCCACAAATAACTAACTATATCCATTTTTGGTCATACAAGTGATGTTTTTATCGAAATCCCCACGTCTCTGTACCCTTCCTTCGTACGAAAGTTTATTTACCTTATGCCACATGACTATTTCCCGAGCTATTTTCTTACTAATTCATTAATACTTACCAATTATAATATTGCAGTGCCCGAGAGTTTCCCAACAAAATGCTAAATATCGAATATTTGGATTTTGTTAGCTATTATTCTGCGTGCATGGGCAGGTTCAGAAAATATCCCATTAAATATATAGCTCATGTTATTTCTTGTTAGGTAACTCAGTGATTTCAGAATGTCCAAACAGTTTTCGTTCAGTTAATATGGAAACATGTTGAATCGAATGTTTATCTTTGTGTTCCTGTTTTCCCAGGACAGTGTAGTTTCATTATCCGTACGAATGATCCGGAATGTAATTATTATCACCACGAGCTTTCGAAAACAGGACGCTGTTCTGATCATGTGGAGTGAATCATTTATGATTCGCATGTAAATCAATTCACTTTGTAAACAAGTAATTCTACCCTTTTCACGTCCATATTTATTCTATTCACTGGGTCGTTTGTACCTTTCAGTGAAAAACGCGAGAAGGAAAAATAAATGAAACATCTTCCATATCAAAGGTCCATCGTGATGAGTCAGAAAGAAGCGCTTGAATTTCCTGCGGACTAAAGAAGGAAACAATTAATAAATGTCGAAAATTCGTAGCAGTAGAAAATGCGGAATTTTATATTTATAGTGCGCCAATGTTGAAAGGACGACAAGATCTATTACTGCACATTTGAGAAATATATTGGTGAGGAATACTCGGTGTCGAGTGAAATTAATAGGTCGATATGTCGAAGAATTCCGTTTTTATTTCTTTGAACGCTGCCAAATTTTCCAGACACTCTATTTCACAGTCATTTGTTTTCTTTTGATTGCTGCATGCTCCCAAAAGTTTGAGTTCTTTGAATTGCAGTATAGGGCTTCACATTTGCAGAGTTCAATGAATCTTTTTCATATTAATCATGTTTTCTTGTCATTTCGGTACCTGCAGGCATTCAAAAGGTTTTCCGATAGAAATGATACAGTTTAAAATGGTTATAATGGCAACACTGCGTATTATTTCTCGACATTTTTTTTGTGTCCGAAAGGTTATTCCATTTAATCATAGGAAGATAGTGAAAGAAATTTTAGAATAATTCATGGACGAGATTATTCAGTTTTAGTTGTATTGTAGACTGAAAATGAATTTTTTCACACGACTTAAGACTATATACAAAATAATATTGATTTGGTTACAGCTATAATTATTGCTGTTTATCATCGTGAAAGAGAATCCAAAATGAGTTGCACGTCGTTCTCAACAATTCTATCTTTCTTAAACATCAACATAAAAAATTTTAGGCGAAGATTAGGATTCTCATCCTTACAAAATTCAGCTGCTTTGAAAACTGAAGCCATATTTTAACCTGCATAAACGCCGATTGTGGTCTTGAGTTCAGAATCGGGTGTTCAGATTCTGTTATTCACAATTGTGAAATTAATAAATGAGGGTGGTTCCAAATAATTGACATTTATTACCACAAAAGAGATATTGTAACAATATTGTCAATATTGTCTAATTCCTGGTCAATTTATGAATTAAATTCATTAGCAGTATTCCTTATCATACATATAACATATAACGAGGTCAAATTAATGAGGTCGATTCACACATTTCAGTGACGTGACGTACCGTAGTGTGACATTAATTGAAAAAATATATCGGAAAATGTCTATTTGAAGCAAAGGGACAAGACACGTTATTCAAACATGTCCTAGTCCGGTCTATTTAGACATTCGAAGTTACATAAAGTCCCAACAAGCTGAATTTCTGTGAAGTTGTTCAAAACATAATTATAAACAATGTCTAAAAGTTCCTCATCATTCCCCTGTGAGGAAAAAATTTTATTCGAGGTCAAAGGTCAAAAAAATGAGTTTTTCGCGATTTTCAGCAAAACGGTAAGTTTTATCATAAAAGTACCTCAGACAAAAATTGTAGACCATAAAATTATCTTTAAAAAATGTATCAATACTTTTTTTCTTACGAGCCACCGTTTCTGAGATATAACGATTCAAAAGTTATAACTACGCGCTAAGTACACTACCTCATAGGTGGCGTGGAAACGTGTGCATATTATGACGATAACGACTTTTATAACTTTTTGAATCGTTATATCTCAGAAACGGTGGCTCGTAAGAAAAAAAATATTGATACATTTTTTATAGATAATTTTATGAACTACAATTTTTGTTTGAGGTACTTTTGTGATAAAACTCACCGTTTTGCTGAAAATCGCGAAAAACTCATTTTTTTGACATTTGACCTCGAATAAAATTTTTTACTCACAGGGGAATGATGAGGAACTTTTAGACATTGTTTATAATTATGTTTTGAACAACTTCACAGAAATTCAGCTTGTTGGGACTTAATGTAACTTCACTCTCATTTCTTGGTCTAAATAGACCGGACTATCCAATGCATTGATATTACGGCGATCACGATGCACGGCTGTCATGAGAATATTTAAATTTTGACAAATGTAAAATGTGATGTTCCCAGTGTCTTCTTTTCTTTTCTTCATCGTCCAAAAGCGAGATCTTTAGAACAGGAATTCATTTCGCAAGACAATAACATTAACGTCAGATACCAGATCCAAACTGAATTAGCCCATAGAGTGGACCTAGCAATGGCGGAAAAACACTGACAATTAAGCAAATTGTTCTGTGACACAAACGACTGGGAACATGGACCTATAATACTAACAAATCTATGGCTGGGAACTGGAAACCACCGTTTGACATTTGGCGGACATCGGATTTAAAACAACGATCAACGTCATTTTTCCTATGTAAAATGTAAATAAAGCAAATCCACGAGGGATTTAGGTGATTTTCAAGTGTTGGAATTATTCCTTCTTTGAATTGAAGAAGCGTAAAAAAAGAATTTATCAAATTATTGTTCAGATCATACTCATCGTGGAAAAATATCAATTTTGGCCATTCACCCTTGTCAACAACAAGATATTCATCAATCTAATGTGGCTCATTTCAAAGATAAAATGTATCCTGCTCTATCAATTATTAAGTGGAAACGAAGAGTGATGCTGCAGTGAACCAAATTATTTTTATAATATTTTATCTTCAATATATGAAAAAAAATGCTCATATTGGTTTCTTGAAATGAAAGGCTTTGTGGATTTCATGATGAAATTGTTCAATCAATTCAGGAGTTTATGGAAATTACCAATTGAATTTCATTTATTCATAAATCAAGAACAGTCTTTATTAGGTTTCTAATTTGAAGAAAACTCAATTATCTAATACAAAAAAATAATTTATTTAACAATACAGAGTTAGAAATGTTTCTTTATACTTTTTTCTATTGAATGAGGCGAGGATGTAAATTTTAGGTTACCTTTTACCCGCTTCATATAAAAAACAAAAGATATACTGCCAATTGAAAGAGCCTCCAGATAAGTTTTAGAACCAGTGATATAATTTCAAGGCATTTATTTATAAAAAAACTTAAGTTATCACAACAATTTTGTCAATTAACGAGTAATCTTTATCTCTTTTCTTTTACGAGTGAGTTGGAAATGCATCCAATAATATCCTATATTTCTTTCCTATCAGTCAATTATCCTCTCTTCTGACACTGGCATCTTTGTCTTTTCAGATTCTTCTGCTCTCAATTGTTTCCTCAGGTGCAAAAATTGAATAACTAATGAAATATTATTTGATCTCCTTCCTATGAAATGTGTACCTGTAAAAGATTTTCAATGTTTTCTTCACTTGATTAAAAATGTCTGGAAAATACTTAACCATGCTTTGTTAATCCTTCTTTCCATACTTCTTGTCTAATTATCATTTTGTTCCTTTTTACATGTTAACGAATGAATACCTATTATAAATATCATTTAATTCACTGCAGCAGCAGCACTCTTCATTTCCACTAAATGATCGATAATATCAGAATACATTTAATCTTCGGAATAAGCCACATTAGATAGATATGTTTCTACATATCGTCCTCAGTGAATATAATTTCAACTCAACAAATAATTTGATGGATCCATTTTCACGATTCTTTCGTCAAAAGAAGAAAAAAATCAACTCCAACACTTGAAAATACCAACATCTATCGTGGAAACCAATTCAGATATGTTTGTTTGTTTATTTACAACACTTGACGTTAGGTTAGATCACCTGTCACTCTGTCCGCTGTTCCTTCTACGGATCAGGAACAGTAGGAATAGTAGAACAGTTCCGAACTGGAGTGTTCCGCGACGCGAACGTCAAGGGATTTTCTGTTCCATGCGAAGCGAACGGGCGGGAACAAAAAAGTACAGTTCCGAAAAGTTCCGAACTGCGACGCGAACAAACCTAAGTTCTGTCTAGGATATCGATTAAAAAAATTTGGTCGAAGCTCGTTCCCCTAGCAATATTCGCGCAAAAACTACGGACCAATTCAATTTTACGATTCAAACTACGCTCAGCATCAGCCGTGATAAAATTCCAAATAATTTCCAATCCCTCTCTTCCTTTATCCCACTTTCTTGACAACGACGAACCTCAGAGAAAAACGGCAGCTGTCCCATCTTTCCATCTATTAGGCCCCCGCGACAGGCTCGATTTCATCAATTTTCGTAATCAAATGCTTTACACTCCGCTTAATCCCTTGTTTGCGATATTCCACCTGAGTCGTTTTTGAATACCAAATTACATCTCGGGATGTTTTACATAGCTTTCACGTCGTTCCGACATCTGGGCTGTCAACGGGACCAGATAACTGATCTATTTAGGATGATAATCGAAGTGCTTTTTCCAGCCGAAGGGTTTTTTTCAACTTTGACGATGAACAATTAAGGAGCGCAGTCCGGGAAAAGGGTGGAGACGAGCTTCTGAAAGGGTTGGCAGGAAATTGAAAACATTCCTGGAATTTATTACTTCAGTATTGGGCGTTTAAAAAAGTCGATGACAGGAAATTAAGCGAAAGAGAATCATGCTGCTTGAAGAGAGTTCTCAGATTTTTGAGCGGAAGAACTGTGGAGCTGAATGTTGACGTCTATGTTATCTTAAATTAGACAAATACATAATTTTTTAAGGGTTGAAATTATGTACAATCGATGGGAGAGACACTCAACTTCTCTAGGGAGTGTATATATCTGGGTGTCATCCTGAACAATAATCTTAACTGGAGGGGACACATAGATAAAACTTTTTTCAAAGCTATGGCGACAAAGTGGGCCTGCAAAAAACTTTTTCGAAAGACATGAGGCATGAAACCGGAAATGGTAATATAGTTTTATCCACTCCTATAAACTAATTTCTATGTGTAATAGTAGCTAGAACACAACCATAGACATGTCTACGAACCGAAAAGCGTGTGTTATAATTAATTAATTCGAATTTTACTGAAGAAGTCGTGGATTAAGTAGAGTATTCAATTCGCGGTAATGCTCAAAACACACTTATAAATTACACCGCTCGCCTGACGGCTCGTGGTGCAAAATTCATCTGCGTGTGTTTTGACCTGCATTACCGCTCATCGAATAATATACTATTACACACCGGTAGTACGCCCTGTTGACACCTATGCGTCTCTGTCTCTCCCTCTCATAATAACTTATGTTTTTTGCGGATTTGTTATTCTCAAGTCTTAAAAGGTAGAAGCTGGGAAAGGTTTTAAAGGATTTGTGGGTGTTTTTCTCCCCAACTTCTACGTTTGTAGAATAAGTGCGGTTTTTGAGCCCTCACTTGAACCGCCAATATTTTCTACACAAAGAGGTACTTCTAGTCAAACATTCTGAAGTCGACCGTTTTCGACGAAAATCTTTTTTTATGTTGAGATTTGCGAAATTTTTTTCGCAAAAACATAGCTTACTATAATTTGGTTCCAGAGATATTCGTAAAAAACGATTTTTTTTAATTTCTACATTCCGTTTCCCGAAAAGTTTGATATTCAGATGGAAAATAAATATAGATTTTTTTTCATATTTTTAGACTAGCTATAACATCCTGCAGTTTGTCGCACTTATTCACTAACGTCTCAGATGAATTATTTGATCGAGAACACACGGTGATTCTTCTAATTCAAGTTGTTGAAGTAAAATGTAAATTTTCCATCGAAATTGACAAGTACTAACACACACCCAAAATCTACATATCGACACTCAACCCTCTTCAACCGGTAATCGCTCGGTCCCTTCTGTTCCGCAATACCCAATTGAATTATTATTATACAATATTAATTTCCTAACAGCAACTACCCCACACAACATAATTGGGAAATACGGTTATCCGCAACAACCCTCTCTTATGCTGACAAACCCACAGGCTTGTAATAGCTGGCGGGTCTGAAATTTAAGCCCAGGAATTCACTGGATTCGTTTGTTCCATTTTGGAGCGGGTCAATTCAGTTCCAACTAGAGTTTAATGATTTCGTAATTATATGACGCGTTTTATCTAGTAGATGAACCTGTCTGCTGATTTGAGTTTCAACGAGCGTTTGACTAGATGAGTACATATGAAGAGGTGTGTGTTATGACACACAGAGTTTTCCTCGGTGATATTTCCCCCCAAAGAATTGGGGTGTTTGAACAGCCATAGGATTTCATGGGATGAAGCTTCATAATTAAACTGAAACGTAGAAAGTTATATGTAAGCAGTCTTTATGTTATTTGCCGAAAACCTTATCAGTTGATCTCAAAACAATCTAGGCTCAAGATCCAGCCTCAAAAAAGATCAAATGAATTTTTAACAACTGATCCACCCAAAAAATAGAGCATGAAAAGAGTTACTTGTCTTAAGTCTTTTTTTGACGGTGGATGACGAATGCTGGCGAAAATGTTGAATAGGTACAAGAAGCAAGAATGATGGAAAAAATGCAATAAATGTCCCATCCTCAAGAGTTTCACGTCAACAATAAATTGTAAGCTTCTAATTGTGGCTTATGGCACGAAAGAAATGTTTCTCATTTAATTTTGAATCCTCATAAAGTGTTCTCCAATAAGGGGTGTTATTTTGATATTCAAAGAAAAATGTCATTTTCAATGTAAATGATCAGATGTTTATTTCATTATAAAAAAAGCTATGCCGTTAATAGTGGAAAATAACATCAGGCAAATGACCACCAAGACCACGCTCACAGGATCATGTCCCTTTAATGAAATTTTCCATGACCAAATCGCAATATGGTTGCCCTATGTCCTAGATAGTCTCACGAGTTCCATCCTCGAGGTCTTAAATCGACGCTGGGCTATTGGCGTAGACCTCCTCTATCACGTGGCCCCAAAGGAAGTAGTCGCAAGGTGTTAAATCACAAAATCTCGGTGGCCAATTGTGTTCACCTCTTCGAGAGATAACACGGTCCGGAAATTTTTCCTGCAAAAGATCAATGGTTTCGTTGTTTGTGTGGCACGTAGCGCCGTCTTGTTGAAAGTAAACGTTTTCCAGATCAATACCGTCCAGAATACGGTGGAATGACGTTTGTGGAATGCTTAATTCCAAAAAACGACCAGGAATGGACAAACCTGTGGTCTCTCCAAATCTTCATGCAAAATACGGTGTAATGACGTTTGTGGAATGCCTCATTCCAAAGAACGACGAGAAATGGACAAATCTGGATATTCTTCAACACTTTCGTTCACACTAGCAATATTCGCGGCTGTTCTTGAGCGACGTGCACGGGGTTTATTCTTCACATCACTACCTTGTCCCAACAACTCGAATTGCGGCTCGACAAGGTGCTTCACGACGACCCAAAAATGTTCGAGTTCTACGAACCGTCTCTGCCAAATTTTCACCATTTTTAAAGTTGATTTTAATAATTTGAATGCGTTCTTGAAGCGTGTATCGTTCCATCTTTATTAATGGCGTAGTTTCTATACTTATCAAATGTCAAAGAATGATAGCTTCAAACGTGACATCTACCGAAATATCGGGCTATTCAAAATAACACCTCTTATTGGAAAACCCTTTATTTACCTTTTTCGATACAACAGAGTACCTTCCGAAGAATCCACTGTAAACACTTTCCTGTATGAGAATAAAATTGGTAGTGGCATGATTTACTTAATGACAATTACTATCTTCTTTTCTAACCCTTGGAACTGAACCGAATAAAAATTTTAAGGCGCCTGATCGCATGTAAAACAAAGGAAATTATTATCATTTCATTTTGATCCCTCATAAATTATTCCGAACTCAATTAATATCAAGAGTTCCAAACTTCCCCCTATTATATCACCTAACACTTCGATGCAAAAGAATACTTTTCGAAGAATCCACTGTGAACACTTTCCCTTATGAGAACGAAATTGGTACATATTACTAAAACTTGCCTAATGAAGACTCACCTTGAAGTCGAGTTAGAAACAACTAATTGTTCCCTTCCTCTCTCAATAATCCTTTACAAACCATCAACCATTCAAAACGATTTGCTATTTACTGACAAAAAGCAGCAGTTCGTCAAACTCTCGCGAAACCTTAATGGAACTTGTCAATAGCGTTCAGAATCTTACCGTGAAAACCTTGACATCAAAGCCACATGGCGAACTTCCTTAACGCCAACTTCTGCCCAAATTGGAAAGATATAAAAGTGTTGACAAAATTAACATCGAATCCTCGCATATTCAAAAGGGCTCCCGGAAATTTTTCAGACTTTTCCTCGGTGATATTTTTCCCGGAAGAATCGCGGTGTTTGAACAGCCATAGGATTTCGCGGGATGAAGTTTCATAATTAAACTGAAACGCAGAAAATTATAGGAAGCAGTCTCCATGTTGTCTAAAACCCCATTAGTTGATCTCAAAACAAACTAGGCTCGTATAATACGATCCAGCCTCGAAAAGATCAATAAGTTTTTTACAACTGATCCACTCAAAAATTATTCCGAACTTAATTAATATTAAGAGTTCCAAACTCCCATCTGTTATATATCACCTAACACTTCGATGCAAAGGAATACTTTTGGAAGAATCCGCTGTAAACACTTCCCCTTATGAGAACCAAATTGGTACATATTGGTTAAACTTACTTAATGAAAAGTCACCTTGAAGTCGAGTTAGAAACAACTAATTGTTCCCTTCCTCTCTCAATAATCCTTTACAAACCATCAACCATTCAAAACGATTTGCTATTTACTGACAAAAAGCAGCAGTTCGTCAACTCTCGCTAAACCTTAATGGAACTTGTCAATAGCGTTCTAAATCTTACCGTGGAAACCTTGACATCAAAGCCACATGGCGAACTTCCTTAACGCCAACTTCTGCCCAAATTGGAAAGATATAAAAGTGTTGACAAAATTAACATCGAATCCTCTCATATTCAAAAGGGCTCCCGGAAATTTTCCAGAGTTTTCCTCGGTGATATTTCCCCTGGAAGAATCGGGGTGTTTGAACAGCCCCGATAACTTCTCGGCCAGAGTTTCGAATTTTCAAGGAAATACGCTCGTTATAAAGTTGATAATAATTAAAAAGTTGGGAGAAACTAAGCTGGTTGAAGAAGGCGTGTGAGTTTCGAGTTTCTTTCGGATAATATGAAAGGTAAATACCTGCTAGGCGCGATTGGAAATATGTGATTAACCAACTTTGAAAAAAGAATTTTTATTAACTTTCGCCATTCATTCGGAATGAAGTCTCGAAATTTCTTGCAAGGTGAACCTTATGCAGTGCGCGACAAAATTACGGAAAAAATTCATTTTCTTTGAAGAGAAATATGTGTTTCATCAACTTTGAAAAGATAATTTTTTATTAACTTTCGCCATTTATTCGGAATGAAGTAGCGAAATTTCTTGCAGGATGAAGGCCTTTTGCAGTGCGCAACAAAATTATAGAAAAAAATCATTTTCTTTGAAGAGAAATATTTGGCAACAAAATCCTGAAACCTGTTATTTCTTGTTCCACTTTTACCAGATTTTTATGCATTTTTGAAGGATTTTTGTTGCACTCTGTGCCATCCCTCTAAATTTTTGAATAGGGAAAGTGGATCATGGCAAGGCCTCTGTATCTTCTTTACAAGAAATTTTCAGGAAAAAAATTTTTTTTTTTAAATTTGATAGTTCGAATAGTTTTCAGTATGAGCATTTTGTCATGGCTTGTTTACTTTGAGACGTTGGTACCTGATGAAATTTTTTACCGAAGGAAAGTCGACCATTACAGTTTTGCTCATGCTCAACTTTCAACCCCTTCTCATGAAAAATTAGAATGTGTGAAACACTGCGCCTCAGTAATGATCTTAAGTAGGTATGGTATTAGTACGTGGGCATTTTTTCTATTCAAAAAATTTAAAAGGTTCATAAGAATGGCACAGAGTGCAACAAAAATCCTTCAATGCATAAAAATTTGGTGAAAGTGAAAATAAATTGTGTTTCAGGATTTTTTTGCCAAATATTCTTCTTCTGAGAAAATGAATCTGTTCCATAATTCTGACTAGCACTGTATATTTATTGTGATAATGTTTCGCTTCGCCCAAAGGAGTGTTATTTTCGAATTTTGTACTGAAAATCAGTTCTATAGCACTCTCGAATATTTTACAGTCGAAAAATGTGGGTTTCCTCATTCAGGTCAAAGTAACACTTTTATATGCCTCAATTGTTGAGCAAATAAAATTATAGAAATTTGCACATTTGCTCATATTCCATAAACTATCTCATGAAAATTAATTCAATGAAAAAGTAGAACAAGATATACAGTGTGTTTGGTCATGACTTAGCGATAATTTAAGGGCATCAAATATACCTACTATTATCGACAAAAACACCCAAATTTGGAAGTTTACCCCCATAGTTTTGAAGTAGCCCCCATTTGAAATTTCCTTTTTTATTTTCGTTGATCCTTCCAAATAATATCGATTTCTTTGGATATAAAGGTCCTACAGATGTGAAAAAAATGTTTTTTGAAAGATGATACTACCACCTTTCATTGAAGTATAACAATATAAAAACATTCAACTTGAAAACGCCATAAAAATTTTTTTTTAAAAAGTTCACAGTAAAAATATGTACTGATTTTCTTAGTAAATCCGCAATAGTACAAGAACTAGTACATTGAAGTATAATTTTTTTTCAATGATTTAACACGCAAGGATATTAGCTACAAAACAGCACTCTCATCATATCTGTAAGTTACATAATTTGAGAGTTATTGCTGCGCGAACTTGATCACTACGTGAGCAAAAGACACAAGACAGGTCGTCATGAAGGCCACTGCCTGTCTACAGAGCAGAGGCGGCCATTTTGAGCAATTTTTAGGATTAATTTGTTTGTTTGATCATTGAAAATTATCGAAAGTACAGTACTGAGTTTTTTTGTTAATTTATCAATTTTCATAAGGGTCATGTTCGAACAGCAATAACTCCCTAATTATGTAACTTACAGAAATGATGTGAGTGTTGTTTTGTAGCTTGTGTCCTTGCGTGTTAAATCATTGAAAAAAAAATTATACTTCAATGTGCTAGTTCTTGTACTATTGCGGATTTATTGAGAAAATCAGTACATATTTTCACTATGAACTTTTTCAAAGAATTTTTTATGGCGTTATCAAGTTGAATATTTTTATATTGTTATACTTCAATGAAAGGTGGTATTATCATCTTTCAAAAAACATTTTTTTCATATCTGTAGGACCATTATGTCCAAAGAAATCGATATCATTTGGAAGGATCAACGAAAATAAAAAAGTAAATTTAAAATGGGGGCTACTCCAAAACTAAGGAGGTAAACTTCCAATTAGGGTGTTTTTGTCGATAATATTAGGTATATTTGATGACCTTAAATTATCGCTAAGTCATGACCAAACACACTGTATAATTATAATATTTTCAATATGAAAACACAACCAAGAGCTAACATCATGTCAGTGCCTTGCTGGAATTCAGTGTCTCAAAGTTAAGAATTTAGGAGCGACCGTTAAAGTGTACCGAATAAAAATGCAACAAATTAAGATTCCCATTTCCGGGAACATCGCGGAAGAATGTCCGTTTCCCCATCTGGATTCTGGAATATTTAGATCCGAAGTGATCGGAGAATTCTTCGGAAGAGGACGAATTGGGATGAAAGGCGGATGCGGTCGAATTGAAGTCGAAGAAGGCTTAATTTTGTTATTTATATTCCGGTTCGTGAAGTAATCTACTATTTGTTCTCGAGAACAATTTCATCAATTTGATTCCTTTCTCTGTGTGCACGTTCGCTTATTCGGGAATGACTGATGTGAACTTTCGTGGACTTGTCTTTTATTGACTTTATATTCTGCTTTCTCGTTCTCTGTTTAGTCCGGTCTATTTAGACATTCGAAGTTACATAAAGTCCCAACAAGCTGAATTTCTGTGAAGTTGTTCAAAACATAATTATAAACCATGTCTGAAAGTTCCTCATCATTCCCCTGTGAGGAAAAAATTTTATTCGAGGTCAAATGTCAAAAAAATGAGTTTTTCGCGATTTTCAGCAAAACGGTAAGTTTTATCATAAAAGTACTCCAGACAAAAATTGTAGATCATAAAATTATCTATAAAAAATGTATCAATACTTTTTTTCTTCCGAGCCATCCTTTCTGAGATATAACGATTCAAAAAGTTATAAAAGTCGTTATCGTCATAATATGCACACGTTTCCACGCCACCTATGAGGTAGTGTACTTAGCGCGTAGTTATAACTTTTTGAATCGTTATATCTCAGAAACGGTGGCTCGTAAGAAAAAAAGTACTGATACATTTTTTATAGATAATTTTATGATCTACAATTTTTGTTTGAGGTACTTTTATGATAAAACTTACCGTTTTGCTGAAAATCGCGAAAAACTCATTTTTTTGACCTTTGACCTCGAATAAAATTTTTTCCTCACAGGGGAACGATGAGGAACTTTTAGACATTGTTTATAATTATGTTTTGAACAACTTCACAGAAATTCAGCTTGTTGGGACTTTATGTAACTTCACTCTCATTTTTTGGTCTAAATATACCGGACTAGTTGTAACTTCAACAAAAAATAGGTTTAAAAGTTTTTAATTTATTTTACGCAAGATGTTTTGGCATACTGTCTTTGTTAAGTGTTCAAATTTGTGCACATTTAGTGACTCAAAAATTGCAAATATCACACAGGGTGATGGGAATCGATCTAAAATCTTTATCTATTTTTATTTATTTATTTATGCTCTAAAATGTGATAACACACTACAAAGAAAAAATCAACCCCACCTATAGTATTTTACATAATAATCCAGTTCATTTACTGAAGCACCTAGATGTGCTATACAATACTTTAGTATTTCTAGTAGTGATAGAACGATATCACTTTTTTGCCGATACGATATATCGGCCGATATTTATGTGGCGATATTCCGATATATCGTATCGGCAAACATAACGCCACCTATTTATACATTACCGAAGCGAAATCCTATGAGCACCTGCTGCCAGTGTATCGAGTGAAAGACTCTTCATTGAACTAGGCAATATCATTGTTTAAGGAGAAACAATGGCAATATTTACGAGCCAAAAACAAATGACTGAATGAAGAAAGTTCTGAGATGTTGGTATTTTTACACCACAACATAAAAATAATAAATTTCAGTTATTGAGTACATATTACTATTACCATTATGCATTTTTGTACTTTATTTTGTACCTGCCATATAACGTACCTATGTTTGTTGACATTGTTGTTAATCTTGATGTTATAGGTTTTGTTTTACTTTTTAATAAAAAAATTCCCTTAGAATGAAAACTCCCATTTTGTTTGATAATGTATTTCATTCATGCACTGAAGAGTCAGAAAAAATTTCCGATATTCCTTGTCGATACTATATATCGGCAACAATTGCCGATATACCGTATATCCCTAATTTCTAGAAAACTCTTTAGGTTTTCACTCCCAGTCTCTGAAACAGAAATAATTGAAAATGCTCTTACGTAAATCTTTGAAATTATCCTTTCCTCTAAAAGGAAACGCAACTCGAAATACTGTAAAAACAGTTAAATATTGGTTTCAGTTATAATTTGCGAATTCCAAATAATCGGAGTGAAATAAAATAGTGAAATATTTATTCTATAGGACAGCCACTGTAAAACCTTCGAGACACAAATGATTACTGTTGTGCAATCGAGTGTGCAATTCAATATTTTATTTTTAATAAAGAGTAACATACTATTATCATAATACATATATAAATTTTCAAAAATCTTTTTTTGCATTTGATCTACATCTACATTTGTAGTTTTTACTGATTGAATGTACCAAGCTTTTCATGTTTATAAATAGAACGAATGGAGACCTTATTTTTATTTCCCAAGCAAAATGCACTCTTCCGACCAATAGACAATTGATAAGCCATTTCCTGATAATACTTCTAACAACTGATAAATCATTTATTATACATATTCATGATATTCTCCCTACATAGGACAAACAGTTATTGATAAAATATTCGGAAGTTCAAAGAGCTATCTATGGTCCGTCGCATCATTAATTAAATGAAAATATATTCAGAAAGCATCTTTCATCACAAAAAACTTCAAAAAAACACGTTCTGAATATCCAAGCAACAAGACGAGAATAATTTGAAATTCTGATTGGCACCGTGGAAAACTGAAAACTCATCCATTTCCATGTTAATCGAAAGCCCTTTTCCCATTCATTTGTACACATATTAATCTCCGTTTTTCCCTGATGAATTTCATAGTCGTTCGGTTGCACAAGGTGATGAATAACAATGGGATTTCTCTGCTCCTACAACGAATTGAATAATCTCACACTCACTTAGCCCGACTCTAGAACTCTCCGCGTTGAAAAACCAAATTAAAACTCACGAATATGCATATAAATGTAAATTTTAGGTATCCCGCCCGTTTCCGCCGACTGCTACGTGCAAAAATCCGCCATCAACATCCTGCCCCGCCATTGTTCTCTTCAACACCACAACTTTTAATGTTTATGAAATAGTCCCCCTTTTGTATTGTTCTTCCTGATGATCCTGACTCCTTCCGACGCAGCGCCGTCTTCGATCTCAGTTGAGAGGCAGTATTTTCGTCTAGAAAAGAACTGAGTCTCTCATTGTCTATCATTGGTCTCTTTGTGTACACTGCAATTCCAATTTCACCATCAATTTCATTAAATTTCGTTTAATGTACCACTATTCAATTCATTATTTTTCTATTCTTTTAATGCCGTTAACTCCATTTATTCCCATGTGATTTCTGGTGGTATTCTGCTTTCATCTGTAAGCCAATCTGTAACTTTTCATCAGCTTACAGGAAAATTGCAATTCTGGACCTCTCTAAGAGATCTGTAGCTTACAGAAATCGTTAAATATGTACGATTACTCGACTGGTGAACGGGAGCATTATCGAATGACATATTGTGAGGTTACGTTGAATGGTTTGTTTATTTTATTACGAACACCAACGTTTTAGTATAAGAAATTCTTGATGAATAGAAATAATAAGGCTTTGTTTATTGAATTGTTATCGGAAGAAAATCATAACAGGTAAAACATTGTTCAATAATATATATAACCTGAAAATCATTCTTTTCTACAGTAGGAACTTTATGAGAATTGGAAGGAAAAGGTTGCGTGATAAAATAAATCCATTTGAAATGCCGGATGCCCAAAAAATGTTCAGATTGAAGAAATGCCGAATGCCCCGTTTGTGAACATGTTCAGATTGAAGAACCAGTGTTCTATAAACTTAATGAATGATCTACAATTGATCCACAATTCCAACATAGTGTACCTACACTAAAATTTCGCAGCGAAAGGACCAGGTAGGTGTCTTTCATCGGCCTTTTTGTGTACACTGAATTTTTACCATTAATTCCCAAAATTGCATTAAATTCGTATTTTATGCCATTCAATTCTATTTTTTCAATGTATTTTAATCTCAATTTCACAATTTTGTACAGCAAAATTCCACAGTGAAAAACCCCTCAGTACCTATTTCATTTGATTTCTTCAAAATGAGGTCCAATTCCACTTATTCATCATAAAATGCCATTCAGTTCGATCGTATTCAATTCCGATAAATTAACATAAGAAACTTTTTTTGGTTTTGAATCGATACATAAATAAAAATATAGGTAGTTCCATTCAAAATTAAAATTTAAGTAGCTATGCGTTTGAGATAGACGTGGCAACACTGTCGACTTGAAAATATTTTAGGCGAAGAGTTCCTTCATTCTCAAGGCTCCACTTAAAATTTTGAAACGAAATATTCACTAGTTTTCCAAAAACATCTAATAGGCCAACTTAAAAGGAAAACCCTCTATTTTTCCTATTGATCTATTGATCTGAGGAAACATAAGAAGAAAATATTCTATGATCCTGTGCCGGGCCTGAACGAAGTAACTCTCGGCACTGTTTCTTTCATCCACCTCACGCCAGAATATATTGCATTATCTCTTTCATTCGGCGGAAACAAAGAAATTATGACCTTTAAATTAAAATTGTGAATTTGAATATTTTCGCCGTTTAGACGGGATAGTATGGAAGTGAGCAATTTGTAATGTGCACCCCTATAATCTGGAATTTAATAAAAACGGTAACGTTTCGTGTTAACCCCCGTTTTTGGTCTAACTGGTTTCATATCGACCCAGAAACGGAGCAAGTTCAACTTATTAGAGAATTGAAATGAAAGTTGTATTTCAATATTTGAATTAATTTAACCAGCGACTTTAAGGAATTTCGATCTGGAAAATCATTATTGTCATACGTTTGCAATACAACCAGGTGCCGTATTCTGGACAAGTGATCTTTCAAAGCGAATATGAACTTCATTACGCAATGCGCATTTTTGCAGGTAAAAGAGCGACTCGCGCAATGAAGTTCGTATAAGTTTTGAAACATCACTTGTCCAGAATACGGGGCCTGGCGTACACGAACATCATGGCGCGAGTCCCTCTTTCACCTGCAAAAATGCACACCACGCAATGGAGGTCGTATTCGCTTTGAAAGATCACTTGTCGAGAATACCCCACCAGGGCCCGTATTCTGTACAAGTATTTTTCAAAGCGTATACAAACTTCATTGCGCGAGTCCCCCTTTTACCTGCAAGCATGCACACCGCGCAATGAAGTTCGTATTCGCTTTGAAAGATCACTAGTCTAGAATACGGCATCAGGGTCCGTATTCTGGAAAAGTGATCTTTCAAAGCGTATATGAACTTCATTGCGCGAATCCCCCTTTTACCTGCAAAAATGCACACCGCGCAATGAAGTTCGTATTCGCTTTGAAAGATCACTAGTCTAGAATACGGCATCAGGGTCCGTATTCTGGAAAAGTGATCTTTCAAAGCGTATATGAACTTCATTGCGCGAGTCCCCATTTTACCTGCAAACATGCACACCGCGCAATGAAGTTCGTATTCGCTTTGAAAGATCACTAGTCTAGAATACGGCATCAGGGTCCGTATTCTGGAAAAGTGATCTTTCAAAGCGTATATGAACTTCATTGCGCGAGTCCCCCTTTTACCTGCAAAAATGCACACCGCGCAATGAAGTATTGTTAATTGCTTCAGCCTAGAACTAGATTATCTGGCTTTAAAAACTATCTAGAGTTGTCAACGATTTCGCAATATCATTATCATTAGATTAAGCTTTTTGTTAGCTGACGTTAGTGTCAGGCTAGCCAGAAGAAGAATTTTCCTGACCGATCTTGTATACTTAGGTGATATCTTACGATTCAGTGACCTGTGAGAAGCTCAGTAGGCTGCCTCGTTTATTTGCAAAGTTAGATAGAGCTTGAAAGTTAAGGTAGCAAAGAGCGAAAAAAGGACAAGAGAGATTTATTGATAAAAATTGAACGAAAAATTCAAGAATGATCGTTAGTTCGAAAAGTACAATTTTTTTCCAAATAAATTGAGATCATTACCCGTAATCGCGCCAATGGCAAACATAAAATTCCCAATTGCTTCTCGGAAAATACATCATTACCCACAAAATCATTCGCAAATCTAAATCGGTTTTAGAGCAACGAATAGTCAGTTTCTGAGTAAACCTTCAGCAATCCGTATCTCGGAAAACGGAAAATTCGCGGGAAAAAGTAATATAGCAAGGTGTCATTATTTTCTCGTGCAGAATCACCACCCGAAGTTTGTCGCACTCATTCACTAAGAGGCGGTAAATTTCCCATTGGATTGTTCAATTCGAATGAGGGCTACCGCGTATGAATTTTCCGCTAGAGGCGCTAGTGTTGCGATAATTTGAATTGTCAAATATTCAAACGTAATAGTGAATCTGTATTGTTTCTTTTCAATCTTTACGCGGATGTGAGGAGTTTTACATACATATTCAGATTCATAACAGCTAATATGAATCACGGATGAATGAATATCACTGCTTTGAAAACGGGGTTACAAAAGATAGGTGCCAAATTAAGCGGTCTAAAAGGAAAGCTAATTCAAAGATGAGTTTGTTCACTGTTTCAATACACATTTCTTGTGGAAAGTATGTTTATTTATTAAGTTTACAGTTATGATTTTCCTTTTTACAGACCCAAATACTATTATAGGAAGGATAATTCCAGTGGAAACGCATTATGATGATTTGAAATAAGTTTATTGCAGAAGTAGGTTATCATTTCAAGAGTAATTGCTTTTTATCATACTTACATGATACCTAGTATAGCTGAAAAGTGTTAAAAGTTGGAGAAGAATAATAAATCCTTTCATTTATCATTATAAGTGAATATATAGGAAAAACACTAAGTACGAAAATGAAAAACTTGAAAGATGGAGGTATATTAACTGATCCGTTTCATTTGAAAGTAGGGTAATTTATTTATTTACACAGGTCCGTGATATATATTTCAACAGTTAATGTTTTCCTCGAAGTAGTGAGTTGATTGATAACAAACATAAAATGTTTATAGTTGTATTCCAGAGTAAAATTGTACCAATTAGATTTTCATTTCGAAGTATGGTTCTGTTACTCTCAAGTTTCGACAAAAAAGCAGTAGGTATCAGTTGAGCTCTCTTGAATACATATTGATTTTCCTCTACAGTTGAACTGATTCTTGCATTTTCAAATTTCTTTCTGCGTTCAAGAACTCTCTCTACTAGTATTTTAATACATATCTCTCCTCACTTTCCTGGTACCCACAAAACTGGCTAGGTATTGCTTTCAGTTTTAATTTAGGAATAGCTGAACAATTTTCAACAGTAGATTATAAGTAATACAACTAATTATAACTTCAGTGTTTCAATTATTGTAAAACAAAAGTGTCTGAAGCAACATAATGTAAAAGATTATTAGGTACCCACGGTTTTCTGTATTAGCATCGTTAGGTCACGTATTATCAGGGTTGAAATGTTTTTCACAAACATGTGAATGTTTTGAAGGGCTAACAGCAACTGCTTTAGGACAGTCTTATCGTTCTGAAGCTCAAGTCCTCCTTTTTTTTCTGAACAATACGGAACTGCACAACCCTGCGGCATGCTTGTATTCAAAGATTATGATATAGAAATCGAATGTACACTTTTTTCACACGACTAATAACACCGAACACTAATAAATAAGAATTTGTTATGATAATAATAAATCAATGACAGTACAACGAACTTTGACAGGACCTCACGCAACAGAGGCGCCAACTAGCGAGGAAAAAAACGGTAGTCCTCATTCGCGTATATCAGACACCCAACCTGCCGCAAACTCGCAATCAAGTACACGCCAATTTGGGCCTTCTATAATTCCAATCGCTGATGGCATCCGAAATTAAGTGTCGTTTTGTTCAAGATTACGAATCCGCAGCGTCAAAAGCGCGCGTAATCGGGATTGTAAAACACGTATAGGTATGGCACGAAACGAAGTTACATCTCTCATGATACCAGTGACAGAAACAATGGTCGCTTAATTGTATCTGCCACATGACTCGATGGAGTCGGGGCCTATCCGTCCGTAACGATGTACCGCAATTTTTTTACCGACATGCATTATTCATTCGGTTGCGAATGATAGGGTATCGATGGAATTAATAACGCATCGGTGGAATTGTCGGAGGAACATATGAGCCCACAGGCCGTTTTTTCGATGAATTGATAGTGGTGCATCTGCTTGGAGACAATGGGTACGTTCAGCAGCACTCAACTGTTGGAATAAAGTAAAATCAGTTGAGAAGAGTTGAGTTTGAGCGGATGAAAATTTTTTGAACGCTTCGCTGAGTGATTTACAAGTCTGACATATCATGATATATAACCTTATTTTTTGATACCCAGTGGAGAAACTATTTGGGATTGAACTTGCAGATTATACAGGGTGTTTCATCATAAACTGGACAAACATATATTTTCGTGTAGAGGACATCGGGAGAATCATTTTTGCCTTATACAATATATCCCGTTTTCGAAGCATAAGCGAGATACAGGGTGTCAAACGTCATTTTTGAGCAAGATTCTTATGAGTGTGGTCAGTTATGTATAACACTTGGTGTAACGGTTTTTGGTCAAATCTTAGTATTTTTGGGTCCTCTATTCAGAAAAGTTGACGAATTCCGAAAAAAAAATTACAAAATGGCGGAAAACCTGCAATGTTCCAAATTTTTTTTTGCGGTTGTCAAATTGACTTTTGTTTTCTGAATGAACACAATTTTCTAAGACTTTCTGTGAAAAAATTTTTTCAAAAATCGAACACAAATTTTTTTTTACATGTCTACAGCGATGAAAAAATTTCACTCGAAATGGATGAAATTTTGTACAATTGTACTTCTTGAATTATCAATCACGAATATGAAAACAGAATCGTAAAATATCGAACGGTTTCGTTACTACAGTCATTCAAATGTTTCGTTCGGACCTCTGAAATATTGAAAATAAAATTGTTTTGGGTTCTAGAGTCAAAATGATTAAATTATTGGCATGCCTAAACATTTTAGATGGATTTAAACGAAAAAAATCAGTGAAACTTAGTTGGGACTCGAAACGACGTAGGTATTAAATAGGGAAATTGCACTGTTCTAAGGATATTAATATTCGTTGCCAGGCAACAGTAGTTCGTAGTTCATAGAGTTGGACTGGTTTTTTAATTTCAGTGAATATAATGTAGCCAGTAATCAAACTCTATGAACTACAGACTACTGTTGCCTGGCAACGAATATTAATATCCTTAGAACAGTGCAATTTCCCTATTTAATACCTACGTCGTTTCGAGTCCCAACTAAGTTTCACTGATTTTTTTCGTTTAAATCCATCTAAAATGTTTAGGCATGCCAATAATTTAATCATTTTGACTCTAGAACCCAAAACAATTTTATTTTCAATATTTCAGAGGTCCGAACGAAACATTTGAATGACTGTAGTAACGAAACCGTTCGATATTTTACGATTCTGTTTTCATATTCGTGATTGATAATTCAAGAAGTACAATTGTACAAAATTTCATCCATTTCGAGTGAAATTTTTTCATCGCTGTAGACATGTAAAAAAAAATTTGTGTTCGATTTTTGAAAAAATTTTTTCACAGAAAGTCTTAGAAAATTGTGTTCATTCAGAAAACAAAAGTCAATTTGACAACCGCAAAAAAAAATTTGGAACATTGCAGGTTTTCCGCCATTTTGTAATTTTTTTTTCGGAGTTCGTCAACTTTTCTGAATAGAGGACCCAAAAATACTAAGATTTGACCAAAAACCGTTACACCAAGTGTTATACATAACTGACCACACTCATAAGAATCTTGCTCAAAAATGACGTTTGACACCCTGTATCTCGCTTATGCTTCGAAAACGGGATATATTGTATAAGGCAAAAATGATTCTCCCGATGTCCTCTACACGAAAATATATGTTTGTCCAGTTTATGATGAAACACCCTGTATATTGAAGTGTATTGGAATAACCAAAATACTCCTTAATAAACTTAAACTTACAGAACACAACAATACTAAACTTCAACTAAAAACCCGCATGTCTCAGCAGTCAGATGAGTTACAAAGCGCAAATTTTTACCGCTGCCAGAAATCGACATCTACTCAGAAACATCGATTTGTCAGCGATTTGGCCGAACGCTATCGCTTTTTCAACCTACTCAACTGTTGCGATAGCGTTCAGCCAAAACGCTGACAAATCGATGTTTCTGAGTAGATGTCGATTTCTGGCAGCGGTAAAAATTTGCGCTTTGTAACTCATCTAACTGCTGAGACACCTATTTTGTGATTTGTTTATGTTTAGGGGATTTTAGTTGAAGTTTAGTATTGTTGTGCTCTGTAAGTTTAAGTTTATTAAGGAGTATTTTGGTTATTCCAATAGACTTCAATATACAGGGTGAATCCTGTTGAACTGTACATACTTCACACAGAGATAGAGGACACTTTGCTGGTTTCAAAAAGACCCCACATGAAAGGTCTCAAACGATTCGTTTGAATTATACAGGGTGATTTCCAATTTTGGGTCATATTTTCAAAATGCTCTATGGGACGAACGAATAATCACAAATTCATCAAATTTGGTACGTAGGAGGACTGTATCAATACAGCTGAGTAAACAGATTGTCAGTTTCCAGGACCGGACTCTATTTTTCTGATATTATCGGAATTTATGAAAAAAAACACCCTGTAGATGAAAAAGTCAATAAACCTGTCATGACAGTTCAAACTACACTAAAAACTCTACAATGAAGAGTAATAAAATCACGTGGCACACCTACAAATTTAGAGAAAAAAAATATTGAATATGCGTACTCGAAGATAAATTTTTTGGACGGGCCTAATTCACATGGAAAACCATACCCAAATGTATCAAAAGTTGAAGACAGGAGAATATTATCAGTTTAAATCCTCTCGATATTCAAATATTCCAATATTCAGGTAATTTTCGTCAGTTTCCAGAACCGGACTCTATTTTTCTGATATTATCGGAATTTATAAAAAAAATCACCCTGTAGATGAAAAAGTAAATAAACCTGTCATGGCAGTTCAAACTACACTAAATACTCTTCAATACAGGGTAATAAAATCACGTGGCACACGTACAGATTCAGAGAAAAAAAAATTGAATATGGGTTCTCGGAGATAATTTTTTTGTGCGGCCTAATTCACAAAAAAAAACATACCTAAATGTATCAAAAGTTGAATATAAATGGTCAAGATCTACGCATTCAAGTATTCCAATATAGTCCCTGAATATTGAAATACTTGAATGCGTAGAAGATCTCAACTGTTTATATTAAACTTTCGATACATTTGGGTATGTTTTTTTTGTGAATTAGGCCGTACAAAAAAAATTATCTCCGAGTCCCCATATTCAATTTTTCTTTTCTCTGAATCTGTAGGTGTGCCACGTGATTTTATTATCCTTTATTGAAGAGTATTTAGTGTAGTTTGAACTGCCATGACAGGTTTATTGACTTTTTCATCTACAGGGTGATTTTCTTTATAAATTCCGATAATATCAGAAAAATAGAGTCCGGTCCTGGAAACTGACGAAAATTACCTGAATATTGGAATATTTGAATATCGAGAGGATTTAAACTGATAATATTCTCCTGTCTTCAACTTTTGATACATTTGGGTATGGTTTTCCATGTGAATTAGGCCCGTCCAAAAAATTTATCTTCGAGTACGCATATTCAATATTTTTTTTCTCTAAATTTGTAGGTGTGCCACGTGATTTTATTACTCTTCATTGTAGAGTTTTTAGTGTAGTTTGAACTGTCATGACAGGTTTATTGACTTTTTCATCTACAGGGTGTTTTTTTTCATAAATTCCGATAATATCAGAAAAATAGAGTCCGGTCCTGGAAACTGATAATCTGTTTACTCAGCTGTATGGAGATTGATACAGTCCTCCTGCGTATCAAATTTGATGAATTTGTGATTATTCGTTCGTCCAATAGAGCATTTTGAAAATATGACCCAAAACTGGAAATCACCCTGTATAATTCAAACGAATCGTTTGAGACCTTTCATGTGGGGTCTTTTTGAAACCAGCAAAGTGTCCTCTATCTCTGTGAGAAGTATGTACAGTTCAACAGGATTCACCCTGTATAATCTGCAAGTACAATCCCAAAAAGTTTCACAACTGGGTATCAAAAAATAAGATTATATATCATGATATGTCAGCTTTGTAAATCACTCAGCGTTCAGAAAATTTTCATCCGCTGAAACTCAACTCTACTCAACTGATTTTTGCTTTATTCCAACAGTTGAGTGCTGCTGATCGTAGGTACCCAATGAAGTACAGGAAAACAGGTTGTATGAATTTAAAGATGAAGTAATTACTGGTTGATTGGTACCATAGCTACCTTTCTGCACTGTGATCAATGAGGTCTTTTTTTGTTGCGATACTACAGCTTCATTTTGCTTAGGAATGTAATTCTATCTGAAAATTTTTACGTCAAAAAATTGAAAATTCGGTATTCAAAAAATAAATTTTTTTCCGCCAAAATCATTATAATCTTAGGGGCTTGAAATTTTTGTATGCGCACTTGAAAGCAGTTATAGTATTTAACCATGTGCCTATGAATTCTCGTTCTATTCATACAGTGGAACGAATTTCTCTGCATAACGAATTTCGTACAAGATATTGCACCTCGAGTCTAAATTTCACCTTAAAAACACCCTCTAAAAAGGAGTAAAATCTCTCTAAAACGAAATATTCAAAGATCACTCTTTGAATGGGTAAGAAGGTATAGTAGTGGGTTTTTCCGAAATTTTTCTGGACGTATGTAATAAATCCCTACCTTAAACTAAATCATCACGGAAGGCAGAGAGATCCTTCTGAAACAGTTATATATATACCCCTGGCCATTTGGTTTCAATCTAACCATTATGCTAGTGTGAAAGTTGTGCGAAAATGTCTAAAAAGATGTGCTTAAGTTAAGTTAAGTTTTAATGATGAAACTAAATTTATCAGTGAAGTCGACCGCGACATTGCCGACTATGTAAAAAAATATTCTGTATAACGAAATTTCTTTCTAACGAATTTTTGTTACGGATATAGCGCTTTCGTTATAGAGAAGTCCCACTGTATTTCAGAAAAAGGTATAATATATAAATTATTCATAATCAAATTATAGAAATTGATTCCAATAAGTGTGAATATTTTGTTTCCTTGATAGATATTCCTTAAAAACTATTCGACATTATTCTGCCGAATCAACATTACAAGTGCAGTAAAATAAATTGGGAGCTGTATGTGAATACAGCTTGAATTTTAGGCAAAACTTCCGGAAATTCTCGAATCGATGAGTAACGTCAACAATTCGAAAAAAATATCATACCGTAGGAAGCAAGCATCAATAAGTCATAATTCGATATCCTCAACTCAAGGACTACCCAATTTGCGAGAAATTCCCGTGAAAAATGTATTTGGTGCTAACACATCAATTTCTAGGAAATCATTAAATGTGTCTATCGAACTGAACCGAATTTTTTCTATCAATATCCTTTTCTCAACGATCCCATTTCTGAGAATAACAGTCCTCAGAATCCGATTAAATTTCCTCCTGATTCAACGATGAATCAGTAAATGTCATAAGCTGAAACCCCCATCCAATAAAAAATCGCTCAAATCTCGCCAATTCCATCAAGAAAACCCTGGTCGCTTCTCGTTAACTGGGAATATCTTTTATATCGATTAAGGGATTTCAAACAGCCATTAATTTTTCGTCGAATGCGGCAACCAAATTGCCCGTTTTAATTAAGGCAAACCCGACCATCTCCTCACGATCTCTCTGCCCTGTCTTATAATAGGAATTGCTATTCAATTAAGAGAGGAAGTGCAGATTAGAATTCGAAATAAGTTATCAATAAAAGAGGTAATGACCGAAATAATCGAGAAGATACGGACGATCCAATTGCTCGGAGTACATAAAAAGTTTCCGCCTTCAAATTAGGCTCCCTCCGTTTGGTTGGTTCCACGTGTAGGAAATAGAAGTTAATGAAAGTTTGAAACAAAACTTAACACTTCGAAGAGTTTAATTTAGCAGAAATAGTTCGAAAACTCTCTTAATATTAAGGAGAAATTAATCGTTATTCGAGGTAACTTGTACATCATTTTGTCAAAAAGGATTAATAAAATATGCAACAAAATCAAAGTTTCGAAGCGATCGGTACTGCTTGTTTCTACTCTCAAGACATTTGGAAAAAAGGAGAATTTCTACCTGAATATTTTCATTTGGGACGAAACAGGTGGACTGAATTTTTGTGTCCTCATTCTTAATCTGTCTTATAATAGAAATATTATATATAGATAAAATACAATACGTTATACCATATAAATATACATAATTTATGAAAGGAGATTTGCTGTGATTATCAAACTAGTAATGAATTTTTATTTGGGCTCTCGGCAAAGGGCTTGATTCAATTTATACAACTATTGTTCTTTTCCATCTTTATTTCGGTGCTTGGTTTGGATGCTGTAATTTGAAAACTCTTAAAAGGACAAAGGTATAAAACTTACACCAGAAGAGTTGTTAAAAATGACAACAAAAACCAGAAACATTATCATTGAATTAGTCTTGTCACCAAATATAAAATTGACAAATTTTGAAAGTTGACATATAAATGGGAGAATGTAGAAGGCTTGACCATAAATTATTTTGTGGGAACTTCAATAATTGTTTGATTTGATATCATTAATGGTTAGAAGGTTATTATTTATATTATTATTTTGTTAACCTTATGTAGGCTAATTCTTCTCTTCAGAGCTGGAGAATTTTGGCCTAAGTATACATTTGAACAATCAATACAGGGAATAGAATAAATGCAATCTGACCTAGAATTGATTGCAATTTTATCTTTGAGATTTGTGAAACGAGACCTATAAGTAATCACATTATATTTTGCAAATTTCAAATTTTCTACATTTGTGAAAATATGAATTATTTTGTTAGTAAAAAAGACATGGCAAATTTGCTGCTTCATCATCATTGCCAGGTCTTACTAACAAACTAATTCATATCATCACAAATGTAGTGAACTATAAAATTGCAAATTATAATGTGGTCACTAATAAGTCTCTTTTTACAAATAGATGAAGATAAAATTCCAGTCAGATTGCATTTATTCTATTCTATATTGATTGTCGAAATGTATACGTAGGCTAAATTTGTCAAGCTCTGAAGAGACGAATTAGCCTACATACAAGTGATATCCGCCTTCATCCAGACATATGTGCCTTGGCTTCACACTCAAAGAAAAATTGTCATCAATTTAGTTTCAACAACACTAAAATTTTATCCATAGAAACAAATTTTAACAAAATCCTTTTTTGCAAATGTGCCATATTAATGAAAGGAAAAATTCAGTCCTTACCATTAATGATAACATATACAACAAAGATTAAAGAACTAATTAAATAATTGATCATTAAGCCTTCCACATTGTTCTTATTACAAGGCAGTTTTTGTAAAGGTTGACTCTCACTTGGACGAGACAAGACGAGACGAAGCGAAGAGTTGTTATCCGCAGGCACGATTTGCACTGAATCAAACGATTCTGATCTTCGCTTCGCGCCTCCCAAGTGAGCGTCTACCCATTTGATTCAGTGCAAATCGTGCATGCGGAAAACAACTCTTCGCTTCGTCTCGTCCAAGTGAGCGTCGACCTTAATTGGTCAATTTCATATTTAGTAACAAAACTAATTTATTGATAAAAGTATGTACTTGCTTTTCGTTGCCATTTTACCAACTTTTCTGATGTTAGTTTTATACACTGTTATACCTTTGCCCTTTCACAATTTTATCATTTTATCGAAATTATGAGAAAATAGTGTTAAGTGGTGTGATTCATGAAACACATTATCACAAACAAAAACAAAATCAAGAATTAATAGAAAAATATTTGAAAACACACTGTGTTTATCAAGCTTTAACACCAATCTTACAAACAAATTGCTCCATAAATCAGAAAATCATCTCTTGGGTGAAAATATACACTGCATGTTGGAAGTTTCAAGTAATAATTTCACAGAAATGATCAGGTGTTACTTCTGAAGCTTGTAGAAACAAAAAAAGCACCTAGAAGTGTTTTTCGGCCCAATCATGTTTCAAAATTTACACCAACTGAATCAAAATAAGCACCAAAAATATGAAAAACCCATACGTTTACTTTAGTTTGTCTTCAGTATTTTTACATGGTTGCCAGATATTGCCAAATTATGAGCGGTCACACAATTAGAACCATGGTGTCTGATGAACTGATTATTCCAATCGAATACCTTTGGCAACAATGTTAATAGCAATATGGCGGCTCTACAAAGAGTCCACAGCATAGTCAAATCAGGACTTGCCAATGGTTTCACCTTCTTATCTATTTCTGTTTCTTGTATGTGCCTTTGTGATGATGAATCGAAAGTGTGAAATTGATTGAGGTGAAGAAAGTGAAATGCGTGAAAATTTGTTTTGGATATAGAGAAAAATTCATTTTGCCTGATGATTCGAGGACAAAATCTGATCTTTTTTCAAGCTAGTTGAAGATCCTTTCCTTAGAGTATTTTTGGGAGATACCTCTACTGTCAACCCCTCACTTGGTCTACCATCAGGTACATATCTATCTATTCATTATATATTTATCAGTGTAAAGACAATATATTTTATCAACAGGAAAATGTTTTTTGTTTTGTCAACAAATATTGTTGTAATCTTTCATTGTGAATGAAAATTGAATTGTTTTAAAAACCTGCACAGCGAACGAATACACTAAAAGATTTTTAATGAATAACAATTGCAGAACAAAAGATTAACATGGGGAGCAAGTACTTAGCTACATAATAATTAATAATTTATGGTTCATGATGCATTATTTTAGCTTCGAATGAACCCATGTATTGAATATCTGATATTCAAATCGCTGAACTGCATTTCTCAATTTCAGATATAAATTTGTCATTTCTCATCTCAACTAAGTCAGTGCTGAATAGCACCGAACAGGTTATTGCAACCTCACTAAGCTAGTGCAAATTAAGACTGAAACGGTGCGATTTCACACCGAAACCGATCCAACTCGTATATTATTTCACACTAATAAATTGTGAAAAATAACTGAGTCAGTGTCAAAACACACTGGATGATCATTTGAGATCACACCGCTCTAGTGTGATTTAACACCAAACAAGTGCAAAGTCGCAAAGAACCGAATGAAAATCACACTCGCTTCAGTGTCAAAGTTGATTTATTTATATGAAAAGAGCAACTCCTTTGAAATCATGAAACACACCAGAAAATTTTTGAACGTCGGTGTTATTTTAGAAGGTGCGAAATAACACCAAAAAATCAGGACCTCTGAGGAAATACGGCTGGTGTCAGCGGGTGTTGGCTGGTGTTCAAAAATTTCTTAGAGTGTACCCTGTCTTTTAATAGGAATTGCTATTCAATTGAGAAAGGAAGTGCAGATTAGAATTCGAAATAAGTTATCAATAAAAGAGGTAATGACCGAAATTATCGGGAATATAGGGACAATCCTTTTGCTCGGAGTACATAAAGAAGTTTCCGCCTTGAAATTAGGATGGCGTCTGGGTTGGTTCCACGTGTAGAAAATAGAAGTTAGTGAAAGTTTGAAACAAGACTTAACACTTCGAGGGTTCGAATTTAACAGAAATAGTTCGAAAACTCCTTTATTAATAACGAGAAATTAATCGTTTTTCGAGGTAACTTGAAGATCACTTTGTCCAAAAGGATTAATAAATTATGCAACAAAAATCAAAGTTTTGAAGCGATCAAGGTTGATTGTTTCTACTCTCAAGAGTATTCGTCTAAAAGGAGAATTTCTACCCGAGTGATCAATAAAATAGGTAATGACCGAAATAATCGACTGTCCAATGGCTCAAAAAATTTCAGCCCTGGAATTAGGCTGGCTTCGTTGTGTTGGTTCCACTTGTAGAAAACAAAAGATGATGAAAGTTTAAAACAAGATGTAATACTTCGAGAGTTTGAATATAACAGAAAAAGTTCGAAAACTCCTTTATCGGTGACTATTGTATAATCCCCTCATTATTCACCTGTTTGCTCAACATTGCTGTCAGGTGCTTTCTTGATTTAGCTTGAATATAATGTTAAAACTGCTCTTTATTCAATACATTTTTTTATGTTTCCCTACTAACAAATAGGTATGGATGTACCTCGTCAATCGAGGGCCAATTTAATTTTATTACATCCATTAAATCAACTCTCTCCTATGATACGTTTGCAGGCCGTTTTTGACTACCTGAACCTTAGTCAACGTGTGGACATTTTTTCCGACGATTGTCGAACAGTTGAAATATTCACCAAGAACTTATTCCTTTCCTCCTACTGTACGGTGAACCATTAATCTAATGTGTAATTTGAATTACGACTTAATTATCTTATAATTTGTAATTTGTGGTAGCTTTATTGGTACCTAGGTACTGTTTGCAACCTAAATCTCTAAATAAATAAATAAATAAAGAATAGTATATTATTCGATGAGCGGTAATGCAGGTCGAAACACACGCAGATGAATTTTGCACCACGAGCCGTCAGGCGAGTGGTGTAATAATTCATCAAGTGTGTTTTGAGCATTACCGCGAATTGAATACTATATACTTTATCCACGACTTCTTCAGTAAAATTCGAATTAATCTGCATTTAAAAAAATTTGAATAGTTGTCAAAAGCGTTGACAACATTTCGTCCAACCGTCAAACCTCTGTACTCTCTGGTCGGGAATCAAATCAGAGTTTCTAACTAATCAAATCAAGTACTTTCGCAACTTCAAAAATTTCCAAAAATAAATCTGGAATGAATCGCTAGAACGTTATCTTGATGGCTGAAATAGATTTCCGGATCGATCCTACTTTTTATTCATTTTTTTTGTAAGCAATTCATTTTTCCTAGGTATTTTTATTAGCGGGTGTTATGGGCGGGTGTTATTATAACACTCGCTTTTCGGTTCATAGACATGTCTACGGTTGTGTTATAGCTACTATTACACATAGAAATTAGTTAGTAGGAGTGGATAAACTTTTATTACGAAATAAACAATGACAAGTTCTCCAAAAATATTCTCGAATTTCAACTTGACTTTTTCCAGCCTTGTAACAGAATGGTCTTGTCACGGTCGCAAAATATTAAAAACCCCAAGAAATATATTGAGTAGTCATGAATAAAGTATAGTACTAGTCGCTTATTATGGCTGTTATTCCTTAACTTCAATAACCTCGAAACCCATCAACCGATTTTATGTTTTTTAGGATCCATGCTGGTATGAACTTTTTTCTTGATTTGAGCTGAGAAATCTTCTTTCGCGGTTGATGACGTTATTCTGAAACACCCTGTATATCCTCTAGTGTAGACGCTAGAGGATCTACACTAAAATATTAACAAATGGAGAGGAAAAACTTCAGAAAAATCTATAATACTTTTTACGCCCATGAACGTCAGGTAAGAAAGATCGATCAATATGCCCATTCTCCGCTAATAGTGCCACCAGCTAAAAAACTTGCTTTATAAAATGAAATATTGTGAGATATTCTTCATTCTGAATTACGAGCTGGTTAGATCCCACATCTGACACAAAACATCTCGGCAGTGTTAGGTTGTCACCACCCTAGTACGGTCTTGTCTTACCTGGATAAGAATTCGAGGAATGTTCGTGTCCACACCTCTCTTCACTGCTGAAACAGCTGGTTGCCCCATTTACGGCTCACGCCTCCTGAATAATGATATACATATATTGCCCTAGGACTGGAGCCGACCATGTCTTTAATTTTCGTCTGTTTCTGAAATGCGGGGATGGCTGATTCCCTGGGGCTAAAATTAAATCGTCGAGGTTGAGGAATAAACGTCGAACGTCATTTATATTCCTCTTGCATTCAATTATGACACTTTCGGAGTTTTTGTTGAATATTTTGCGAACGATATATGGGTTTAAAATATTCTGGGCACATGGCAGTTTATCAGATTTGACTTTAGGAATCCAACGAATGTAATGAATACTTTTCTTCGTCGACCACAAAATGAAAGGTGAGTTTAATGTCTACGAAATTGAATAGTTTATTGTGCAATTGTCAAGGGCAGCCGAGAACAAAGTATTCAGAAGCAATGCAAGTGATGTCAAAACTCTACTGGAACATCGAAACATAGAAGTTTTATTAGGTCTAATGTTTATAAGAATATACAATCAAAAATCTATTCCCTATTCATAATGAGGTCCACGGAAAAATCTTGTGATCAGCTCGTTTATTAGTTTAGCGACTGATGGTCTCGAACTATTGACTTAACTATCAACTCAAATAGCTTGACCATTAGTTGCTGTCATTAATAACTTTGTTGATTCAAAAACTAATACTGTCTTAAATGATTTTTTTTCAAATTTTTAATTCTCGTTTTGTTTTTTTCAGGTGAGAATATAAACTGCTGTCATCGACGATTAAAACAAGAAAGCAAGTGAGTGGTATTGAGATCGGTTTGTATAGATTTATTGTTCATTTATGTGGATCATTTTAGGTTCAGTCAGTAACATTTTTTATGGCGTTCGGAATTTGTGAGAATAAGGCGAATTATTCGTTATTCAATCTGAAGGAATACAGTCAACTAAGGCAAACTACTGAATTCGCTCATCTACAGCGTATAACACTATAACTGCATAAGTGCAAAAAACAATGAGTGTTTCAGCATGAAAAAATAATGATATTAAGTTATATAACTTTTGCCCGCAAATGTATCGTTTCCCGATATATGTTGAGTTGAAGTTTCACTTAAAAAAATATTTTATTTATTGTTGAAACGGAAAGAGATATGCGAATAAAATTTGGGAGGTTTGAAGAGGTAGCTTTTAAGTATTTTCTAACAAAAAATGTTATTTGCCTTTTATGCGTATGATGCGCCGTTTTTATGGAAAAAAATAAAACATCCTAAAGAAGCGTCGTAACTACATGATGTGTTGAAGTAATGACAAAAACGCGTTACGATGAGAAGCATTTCACTTCTAACTTAAGTTGTCCGTTATGGACAAATGAAAAAAATATGAAAAAGATTTGAGTTTAACGAAATTCGTTTTAAAAATTTTTCGATAATTCCGGGATCATTATTGAAGGCTTTCATCTGTAACCAACAATTTTTTTCTCTGTCTTTGGAGTGAGAAGCTGTGCATAGTTAGTGGGAATTTTAGGAAAGTACTCAGGAAACTTTCAGGGATTCCAAGATATTTATTGTTTGTGTATTTTCAGAGAATTTTCAAGCGCTATTACTTTTTCTAGTGCCATTTCTACAAACGGAGAGGTATTTCGATTTTCAATTTCACAGCAGATAGTTCAGGTATCGAAAACAAAGAAGATGTTTAATTTTATGGTTATTTTTGAATTTTTGCAAAAGTATGAAACTTTCAAATAATCGGATTTGGAAATAATTTGATTCAGATATGATTAAGGGCTGACAGATGAAAAACATATTTATAAGTATTATGGCAAATGAATTTCTATATTAGTGGAAAACAATTCATTTCTCAGCAGAACTTCGTATATCTGATCAGAAATGCAAAGATTCGTAATTGAACCATACGCGCTAATAAATCTAAACTCTCATTCCCGATTTTGTTGCGTATTGAAATGAAAAAGCATTTTGTTGCCAAACAAATGTGGAAATTTTCCTGAAATTTTCAATGATAATAAACTCTCATATTCACTATGAAGTATTCAAATTTACTATGCCTTTGCACTTGTAGCACTCATAAATGAAATTATTGACATGCCGCTTTTATTCTAAGAAAATGACCTAGACTACACAGATTCCAATGTGCTCAGAAGTTTTATCATGAAACATAGTTTATTTCAATTGTTTCACTATGTAATAAAAGGTCCGCACTGGCTACCACCCCTGCGGAACGGCCCTGTGACTTCAAGCAAACCATATTCTAAAACAGGCATGGGCAACCTTTTTTGTAAGGGGTCGAATAGAAATTTTTTTCGTAGACCACGGGCCAAAATAGAATCACAGTAATAGAATGATTTCAACAAAATTTAAATAAAGCTTATATTATGTCGGGCGTTCTTTTCGCAAGAGCATCAATAATAGGTTGGCTTAAGCGCAAGCAAGCTTTCTGTAAATTTGAACCACTGCGCGAATGGAGATTGCTAACTGTACAATCTATAATGTCAGTGCTTTCATCCAATGCTATGGAAAAAGCAACAGATGTTTCCACCACTTTTTTAAAAGTGACTTTTATAATTACAGCTATTGCATCTATTTATCTTTCGACTGTTCTTCTTGATAGACTTACTTTTGCACACGTTTTCTTTCATCTGGATACGAAGTATAAGCGAGTTCTATCAAGCACTCTTTCATAGATTCACCTTCTGAAAATGTCTTCGAGTATCCAGCTTTTTCTTACTAACGATATAACTTGCCCGAACGATATCTTCAGCTTCTTCATTACTTTCCACAAAGATATTCTGCTGTCCAACCAAATTCTTTTTCAACTTTTCTAATCTTTCATTTCTAAGGTGTCCAGTCCAACTTCCGAATTTTTGCAAATGTTTGGTAGTATAATGTCTTCTTAAATTATATTCTTTCGCAATTGCTACGGTCTCATTACATATTCAGAGAGCTAATCGTGTGTGAAAAAATTTATCAGTGGACCAAGAAAATTCTATTCGCGGGCTTCCTCCTTGCCTGCTCTAAAACGAATTTTTCAACTATCATCGAACTGCTTCCATTTCTATAACGAATACAGTCGATGATTACATCCAGGTTACAGGTCATAGCTCATCAGGAAACATCCCAAAACTCCCGTTATTTTGACATCGTATATCCCGTCTGGTACAACAACTTCTATGGAGTTATTATCGACATTATGGACCGATAAATATTCCCAAGCTAACAATCCCCTCTTCCGGTAATTCAAAACAGGCAATAATGTAACTGTTTGTGACAACCTGCAGTTTCCGCTGATTTAGTGTAGGACGGTCACGTGGATTTCATGTTATACCCAACTCGTGTACCCTTCAGTGGCGTGGATGAGGGTTAAATATAGTTTGAAGAAATGTGTTGGAAATTCCTGAAAGAAGATTGAGGTCATGGATAACATTTCTATTGAGAATACATAAAAACAGAAATACGAGTAGTATATGATGATTTTCAAATGGTAATCAAGTTTACGTTTTTTCATTTGTTGATGAAAAATTCAAGAAAACCCTGAGCGGGTGCTTCTAAGCGCTCGTTCATTGGTGCAGCAATGTGGCTAGTACCTCAAAATTTTATATAGGACTTGAGATTGATACTAAATATTTGAATGCGAAACGCACGATCGTAATAATAATCTAGAAATTATTCAAAAACTGAAATTTGTAGGAACTTGACAATTAAAAAAATCAAATTCTATGGTTCTGATGATGCGATCCACTTGAAATTTTGCATGAATATTCAGTCCTATATCAATCTACATTCAAAAATAACTTCCACTCGAATCGTATATCTTGTTATGTAAATATGAAGACTTTTCTTTTCAATACTCCAATCGAATTTTCTATGTTTCTGTTGATACTATGGCCACAAAATTTTGCATGAGGCCGCAAAATTTCATTTCGATTGGTTTTTTTTGTCTGAGATATTGAGGAACCAAAATATTGAATGGGCATATTTTATAGAATACTTCGTACGATTTGGCTGGTTAAAAAACTTAACCGCGGCATTTGTGCACCGAACTCACCCTGAAAATCTCAAGTTTTTAGGACAATCCCTTCGAAAGTTACCCTGCTTACGGCCCCTCGGACAGAATTGAATTTGACCACGGATTCGTCATCAAGGAGTCGAACCCCCTATCGTTTGAGACCATTTTCGGCTTAATCGATATAGCACTCGTTTGAGTATAACAGGCGCTCAAAGATTCAGAGAAGCATTGACGTGAAATCAGTAAGTTTTGCTCAATTACTTATATTGTGAAAACTACAGATAGACTCGGAATATACTTGTTAACTTGTGGTTCGCAACTAGTCATGGTTGAATGGATTCTCAAAACTACCCTAAAAATTTCAAATACTTTTAGGACGCTTACCAGTCCTAAGGCCAACTGCACACTAATAATTTCCTAAAAGAACAACTGGAAAATTTTGAATATTTAGGTTTAGTTTAGGATTGTTTTGAATCAGAAATTGATAGAATGAGGCCAACGGTACTCAGGTTATTCAAAGTTGAAGTGTCGTGTTGTCAATTTGAGCAAGCGTTCCTAAGAGCAATTTTCTCCGATTTGTAAGTGCAGATTGATTTATTTTTCCGCCGACCTCGAAATAAAAGTTAATTTTAATGTGTACGAAATTGAGCATTAATGACCTATTTCAACGCTCAATTTTAGGCATTTCAATGTGAAATGCTTATGGCAACCGTACACAAAGTATTCAGAAGCACTACGAGAAATGTCAAAACTCTACTGGAACATAGAAACAAAGAAATTCCATTATGTCGAATATTCATGTTGAGATCGTCAGAAAAATCTTGTAATCAACACGGTTATTATCTAGCGACTAATGGTCTCGAAGTATTAACGCGTTCGCTCCGCTTACGCATTAAAATATCTTGACCATTAGTCGCTATCTTTAATAACCTAGTTGATTAAATAACTATTTCCGTCGATCTCAAAATAAAAGGAGGTTTCAATGTGTACGAATTTGATCATTAAACATTTCAATCCTCAATTTCTGGTATTTTAATATGCAATCCTTAAGGCAACCGTTCACAAAGTATTCGGAAGCACTACGAAAAATGCCAAAACTCTACTGGAACATAGATACATTGGAATTTTATTATGTCAAATGCAAAATGACAATGTTTTCCAATCAAGGATTCAAACACAATTCATATTGAGATCGCCGGAAAAAAAACTTGTAATCAAATCGGTTTTAATCGAGCGACTAATGGTCTCGAACTATTAACGCGTCATCGGATCTTGGCCATTAGTCGCTGTCTTTAATAACCTAGTTGATCAAATAACTATCAATGATATACAGGGTGGGGCAGAAAAACCTATCCGATTTCAAATCCCTTTTTCTCAGAAGAGAGAGCAGGTAGAGTAGTTGGGTGAAAACCGTTAGAAAGCTGGTTTTATGCCATTTGTCAGTAGTCAACATGCCTTGGTCTGGTGAACATCGTGCTTTTGTTATTGAGCGGTTTATCGAATGCGGCGGTTCGATAATTGCTACACAACGTGCTTTTCGAATTCATTTCGGACTCGGGCGTCATGATCCTGTTCCACATCCTCGGGAAATCCATCAGGAACCCCTCCATAGCCCAAAAGTGACTGTGTGGTGTGCTCTTTCCCGCCTAGGCGTCTGGGGGCCCTACTTTTTTGAAGAAAATGGGCAAACCGTAACGGTCAACAGCGAGCGCTATTGTTTCATGCTGGAAAATTTTCTTAGACCCAAAATGGAAGAAAATGGCGTGGAAAATGTGTGGTTTCAACAGGATGGTGCAACCGCCCACACATCGCGACGATCAATGGACATTCTCAGGGAACTGTTTCCCGGTCGCCTCATTTCTCTGAGAGGTGATCTTGGCTGGCCGCCGCGCTCACCGGATCTCACTCCATGTGACTTCTTCCTTTGGGGTTACCTCAAATCGAAGGTTTACCAGCATCGACCAAGGACCCTTCTTGCTTTACGAAGGAAATTGCTCGGGCAATTGAAGAAATTCCTGTGGAAATGACGGTGAAAGTCATGGAAAGCTACCGCGAGCGCCTAAATAAGTGTATCCGCTCCCAAGGACGACATTTGAGTGATGTGCTTTTCAAAACTTAAATTTAAAAATGGCATAAAATTTGCGATATGTTAATAAAAAAAATTTTTTGACAAGCTGAGTTTAATTTTATAACGTTTTGAAATCGGATAGGTTTTTCTGCCCCACCCTGTATGTCAGTAGCTTATTATCGAGAAGTGAAACCTTCTTTCATATCTACTTCGAATCTTCCATATTTAATTAAAGAATTATCGACTCGATCTGTTCAAATTCGAAATGTTATATCAGCAATTATATCATTTCTTCCGGATTACCATATCCTTTCCCACAAAAACAACCATTAAGATAAAAATTCACCCCTAAATCGCTCCAAATACGCGAACGCTACTGTTTGCCCCTATAAGATGTTAACAACGCCACATGCATATGTATTGGGGTTGGAATGACCTATTGTATTTTGTATGAAGTCGTTACACGGTATACTAACAAGGAAAGTAAATCATCCCTTGGTAATGATATGGGGCGGGTTGATTTACGTGTAATATATTCGCAGGTCGATAATGATCGGTCAGAATTTCATGAAGATGATCGAGATTTATGTTCATTTGGCGGGCGAAACGTGTGACGCAGATGGTGGATGGGTTCCCGATGCCATACGCAAATACATCTCGTACTGAACGCTGATTTCCGGATACGGAAGCGGCAATGCAGATATGCCATAAATTTTGAATATGATCTAGCACTATCCATGTTATAATCTATAGTTATCGCGGAAATGAATCAATTTTGAATACGTAGGAAAATGATGATTCTTCTGGTAATTTATACATTTAACTAGCTGGCCTGGCAAACGTTGTTTTGCCAATAATCTACATTATTTATAGCAAATACTTTTCTACTTCTCTGGTTTGATGTTCAGCGTCTGTCGACTACGAATCTGTGCCCTCTGCTTTGCTCAAATCTGCTTCGTTTCTTTCTTTCGTTTCATTTCTTGCCTCTTGCAATTGTGTTGCACGTAACTGCGCCATGTTAACAGACACATCTACATTTTCCTGTTGGATTTGTTCACCTGATCTTTGTGCTCTTTTTTTCTCGCACGAGTCTAGAATGGTTTTTTTCTATGACTCAAATTTGCCCCTCTGTGTCTTGCTGGCATTTTGACTGAAAAATCGGTTCTGAAGGGGTTAATAAATCAACACTAAACTTTATTTACGATTTCTTCTATACTTTACTTTATCTACGGTTCATTCAAGAGAATTCTAAATTAACTCTATTATGAACAACGTTATGATCTATGTGGTTCAGAATGAATTTTCCTCACCTTTCAAAATTTCCCTACACCTCTACGAACATTACAAGGCCAAGATAGGATGAATCCGTTCAACCGTTCTTGAGTTTAAGCGGGACTAACGAACAGCATTTGATTTATACTATACTTAAGGTTGACGCTCACTTGGACGAGACGAAGCGAAGAGTTGTTTTCCGCAGGCACGATTTGCACTGAATCAAATGGGTAGACGCTCACTTTGGAGGCGCGAAGCGAAGATCAGAATCGTTTGATTTAGTGCAAATCGTGCCTGCGGAAAACAACTCTTCGCTTCGTCTCGTCTCGTCTGGTCCAAGTGAGCGTCAACCTTTATAGAGAAGATGTTCATGTTCTTTTCAATCTCCATCCAAAATTGTAAAAAAAAATCGTTCTTTTCATCCACATTCTTCCATAGAGTTTCAATACCTGCAGAGACGTGCCGAAGCAAAATTTTTAAAGGGGGAACAAAGTTTCGAAAATGAATCAACTGTGCATTGAAGCCTTGGAAAACACATGGTGAAAAGGGGTGGTATTTTTTTCCCGATATCATTGTGAATAATTGAAAATTCTGTGTTGATACTCTTTTAATTCTGCATTACCAGACACACTCTTCGTCTTCCACGGCATCAGTTATTATTTGTGTATGATGTGCTCATATCTGCAAAATTTCATGAAAATCGAATTATTACCCGATTTTTTTTAAAATATAGGTACTCATAATTAATAAGACTTTGAGGAAATATTATGTTTCTTTCGATACGAATAAAAGTGAAAAGACTTTTGATGATTACAACAGAAATCTTTTCAGAGATGGATATCATCGAAATTTTTATAGTAAGTAGTCAAATTATTATAAGTTTGGATATGAGTGCTGCTAACAAATTATTTTTTTTAATCGTTAAATTATTCCAGTTACATGAAATTTAGCAGATATGAGCACCACATGAATTTGCATTTAAATTCTGTATAATATCGACCGGATAAGCAGTTATTAAAATAAGGAAAATATTCCAGTGACAATAACTTCGAAACTACTGAACCGGCGATCTGGCCCGCTGAAGAACGCAAATGAGATATTGAGGTCGCACACCTATCCTGAAAATTTGAACTTTCAAACTTTTTCCTTCCGAAAATTATGTGTGATCAAATCCAGACCAGCAAAACCAGCCTACCTATGCCCGTCGCTCACCTAGTCTGACATTGATCGGATTCTATTACTGGCATTAATTACCGAAATTTGGGCAAAATACCGCACCGCTGTTTCCTTAGGAACAAGCGCGCAAAAACCACTGCGTGATATTTTCAAACTTTGTTTGAAGAAATCAAATTCATTCATATTTTATGACAATTTTTTGGAAAAATATAGTCCAATTTAATTGAAAATTCTCCAACTGTTCTGAAATTTTTTCAACTGCTTGCAAAATTTTTCCGACTGCTCCGAAATTTTCTCAACTGCTTCGAAAATTCACCAACTGCTTCGAGAATTTGCCAACTCTGATCAATATTGGGTACGCCCCTAGACCAGGTACTCCATTGTCATTTCTCCAACTGCTTCAAAATTGTTTTGAAATTTTTGAAACTGCTCTGAAATTTTTCCAACTGCTTCGAAATGTTTTCAACTGCTATGAAAAACTGCCAACTCTGATCAACATTAGGCTCGTGCCTCTTTCAACTTCATTGAAATTTTTTGGAACTTTTTTCAAATTCCTCCAACTGCTTTGACAATTTTTCCAACTGTTCCGAGAATTTACCAACTCTGATCAATATTGGGCACTGCCTTATCCAACACAATTGACATTTTTCCAACTGCTTTGAAAAATTGCCAACTCTGATCAACATTAGTCCCGTCCCTGCATCAACTCCATTGAAATTTATCAAACTGTTTTGAAATTTTTCCATCTGCTTTGACAATTTTTCCAAGTCTTTCGAAATTTCACCAATTGTTTTGAAAATTTGTCAACTCTGCTGATCTAATACTAGATTCGAGAATGGCAACAACATTATTCGCAGTAGATCATTCATGTCATTATAACCGTAGCACGTGAACCACTGTTCAACTGGACGTCAAAGACCTCTCTCTGATGCATAGAATATCGTATATTTCTGATGTGAATTTCCATAGCGGTACATAGTTTTTTCAAATAAAAACAGGATTTTTTTACTAACCCATTAACAGCTTGTACCCTTTAGAAAGTCAGCTTTTTTTCCTTAATTAAATAACTCTTTTCACAAGATGCAAATAGAACCAAACATTTAGTTGAACCAATATAAAAAATATCTGCGGAAATGTAAAAAACGTTCGTAACCATATATCCTCACATTTTATCCAAAATGTGATTTCCTAAAGCGAGTTGATTCCAAGACAAACGAACAAAAAAAATTACTGCCGTGCTTGCAGCGTTATCTGGTAACATTTGCGATACGAAATTCCTCCCCTCTATTCCATATTCAGCATCATACGGACATAACCAACTTTCCTCTCCGTTTGCGGCGCCATAACCATAAAAAAATATTGCACTATTGTAAAACCATCACACAAAAGAAGTGCATTCAAGCATTTCCGTTTCCGCATAATCCGTTTTGACTCGGTTCTGTTCTATGGTATTAGGCGGGTTTTATTGACGATAATAATTATTTTATTGCCGACGTCTCGAATATCCTGTTAGATTTTACAGTTCGTAAACATTTATATTCATTCGGAAGGATACATGTGGAAAGTGCTCGAAAAATGGCCTATAACTTGGCCTGATGACTTTTTTGATGAGAGCTATAGTCTGGTCTGATTCCAACGTATCGTGGTCGTGAGATTCTTTCAGGCCAACGATATATTCTTATGAGTTTGCCAAGCTATCATTGATTTATTGGTATTTTCTATGATGTTGATGTCTACTGTAGCTTCGAGAGATACTTGGGATGAATAAAAAAACTCAATTATTGGGTACGTTCAGAAACACTCAACTGTTAGCATAAAGCAAAAATCAGTTGAGTAGAGTTGAGTTGCAGCGGATGAAAATTTTCTGAACGCTTCGCTGAGTGACTTACAAATCTGACATATCATGACATATAACCTTATTTTTTGATACCCAGTTGAGAAACTAATTGTGATTGTCCTTGCAGATTATAAATTGAACTGTATTTGGAATAACCAAAATACTCCTTAATAAACTTCAACTCACAGAACACAACAATACTAAACTTCAACTAAAAACCCTAAACATAAAAAAATCACAAAATAGGTATATGCGCATGTCTCAGCGGTCAGATGAGTTACAAAGCGCAAATTTTTACCGCTGCCAGAATTCGACTTCTGCTGAGAAACATCGCTATCGCTTTCTCAACTTACTCAACTGTTGCCAACAGTTGAGTGCTTCTGAACGTACCCATTGTCTTATTTGAACCTTGTATATCGGGTGTCCCAAGGTGAGTGGCCTATTAGATCAAATTGGCTTGTTACAAAAATGACTTTAGTTCGCTCAATATTTGAGATTTAAGTCAAAAATTTAGCAAGACATTTGATATTGACCTGGGGCCTATTACACCAAAACACTTTGCAACTTTGCACTTTGCATTCTGACAAATTTCAAAAGTGAAAATTAACTTTATTGCACAACATTTCTCCCAATATTTAATTTCTGCGAAGTGATTCTTACTTTGCTCTTGAGTTTTCACATTGCACTTTTTAATTATGAATGCGTTTCGTGCTATGTAATTCATTTGAAAAGTGAAAAGTGCAAAGTGAAAAGTTGCAAAGTATTTGGTGCAATAGGCCCCTGATCTATGTCACTGCTTTTGAATAATAGTTGTCAGTTATACAGGATGGACCAAAAAAAATCATCATTTGCCAAGTTACAAAATCTAATAGGCCACTCACCTTGGGACACCTGATAGTTCAAATTGATGACGGTATTTTGCGGGATAAGGACAAACTAAAATAATCTTAAAATTTATTGAGCGACGTTTCCCAAACTCAAGTATTTTTCGTCAGGATTAAAAGTATCATATAAATGACAAAAATATAAAACACTTACAGTAAAAATATAAATAAAATACTTCTATAAATAAGAGATTTAGATTCTTATAGATATCGATGGAAATATAATCTGAGAGGATTCTGCGTTTCTAAAAAACTTTATAAGTTTTCACTCCCACTCTCTGAAACAAAAATGATTAAAAAATTTGAATTAAGATGAAGTGCTCCTGCGAAAATCTTTGCACTAATTTGTCAGGAGCAAATTGATTTTGAAAAAATTGTTGCCTAACAGTAAAACTAAAAGAGGAAATAAATGGAAAGGATAATGTAACGTTTCGGTGTCTATATCAGACACTTTCTTCAGACAAACTTGTAAAATCTTCGGAAATGTGTGTTTTTTCATTTGCAGTCTAATTGACAAAAATCCCTGGTTCATGAAGATACAAAAATTAAAATTTTTGTTTTCTTTTTTCAAGATCAGATGGAAATTAATGCTGTATTTCTAGCTTATCACGTGTGATACTATCCCATCATACTTCCCAGGTAGTTTGATATAATTTCGCTGTGATGATCCTATGACAATTTTCTTGCAGCTGCGGTAGCAGGTAAAAGTCAAGCTGGTATCAAGATAAATAAAGAAGAATAATTAACATCCAAGGTAGCAATGTATTAATAATTTTATACTGAGTTATAGAGAAGAATCGTCATTATACCATAGAATTTTGAAGATGGGCACAAAATAATATATATTGCGAAAACCCTACCTTATAATAATCTGAAACAAAATCATATATTTATGAAATTCCCTCATTGCTATAATTACGGTTGTTTGATATAGGTAAGACATATTTGACTCGACCAAAGGCGGCATTTAATTACCCCCTCCCCTCCCGTTTGTCGCGCAGTTGTTCCATGTGTTGTGTGGTTCTCCCCAGAAACATTCCAAGACCCATGGATGTTGAAGATACTGGTGGCTCTCTCGAAGTTAGTTCCGTCGGAACATTTCTATTCATGAGAAAGCAAGCATCTGCGAATATATTCAGGGTAATGGATTGGCTTTTGACAGTAGGGTATTTCAAACTAACTTGGGAGTTAATCGAAATATTACACGTGTGTACAAGACCATAATTAATGTTTTGGGTTGGAAGCCATCTCGAGATGATTAATTTGCGACTGTCGAAGGGGACGCTACTCTTGAACTGAGTAAGTGCAAAGTGTGTTGTACTACATCTCCTAAATTTGAAGAAAGAGAAAAAAAGTTTTATTCATTTCATGTTCTTTTTTTAGAAAAATAAAGTTGCCGAATACCGCAAGTCGCTACGGTGAATTTGGAATTTGGCCAATTATTATAATAAGCTATCAGAAATAAAAACTATTTTGAACTCTTATGGGTGGTTTTTCAGTACTTTTCAACAATGCTATCGAAATTTTTGTGCCGCTTCAAGTTTCAGAGCAATTGATTTTTTTTCAAATGTTCAATTGTTCCTATTATCAATTACATTCAAGCTGTCTTCTTCCTCATTCTGTTTATGGTATTGTTTTGATCGTTTTTTCTCTCAAAAGCAATCAGATTTTTTCTCAGTCTTGTTAATAGGTATAACTTTCCTAAGGTGTATACTTCCAGAATATATTACTGGATGAATTTGTAAGACGTTGTTGTCATCATTATTTGCTTGTATGAAATATAGCGAGGGAATTTTTCATAATTATGGCATGGCATGATCTGATTCAAAATATCAAAAGCGTGAGATGATGAAACAATGATGATTGTAAATCGAGTTTGACAAATTTGAGCTGTTTCGAAGTTTTCCATAAATTCAATCGGAAATTGATCATGTTATATATTTCTGACGGTCTAAGAAAATTCGATTTAGATAGTATTCCATTCAGTTTTTTTTATTTTTCCGAAATTTGAAGCAGCTTCAAAATGCGATAGTTCTGGTAGGAAGTAATGAAACAACTACCATAAAGATGTTTCTAGTTGGAGAGCGTTATCACAATGATGCAAGATATACATATTAACTATAAAACTAATTATGAACAAATTTAAAAATCACCCTGTAGAAAAGTAGCTAGACGCCTAAGCGACTTGTGGTACTCAACAATTTATGTTTCTGAAAAAAGACACCTTACATGACATGTTTATAACCTTTTCTATCCCTTTCAATTTGAGAGATGTATCACTAAATCATCGAAATCTGACCACCCTGTAAAGGCAAATACACGAATTTTTATAGGCTTTCGTTATAAAGCATATTGAAGTGTAAAACAATTTTTTTTTCTGAAGAGAGATGTTTCTTAATCTAAGATAATTTTGCTCTAGGATTTCTCGAAAATCATCTGCTGACCCAACTGAATAAAAACACGAAAAGCTATCCCATAAACGAATTCCAGTCCAGAAACTCGACATTTGTTCACGGAAAATTCAATTTCTTGAACGAAATATGTCAACATCATGCACTCACCCCAAGACTTGAGATTATTTGTCCAGCGCCACGCAATTAAATTTGCCACAGCGAGCCCGCGCGCTCCGTCCAATAATGTTTAGATAAATGACTGACCACATTTCCGCAATTCTTCTTCCGGGCGCTGGCAATATCGGGCAATAAATAATAAATAGCCGTGTCGGCCAACAGAATGGCCTCGGCAAAAATTATTGGACTGCCTGTGGGGAATGTTGGACTTTCATCGTGCGATTCTTTTTCTCGAACATACTTATATTTAGTGCGCCCCCTTGGGCAGAAATCGTATTAGATTCGGTTTGATATTGTTGGGGTTAAGTCAATGTTGAGATCAGGTTATGGGCCTTACAATGACCTAGGGTGTATTGGCACTGAGAGATTTAATGTTGTGGTGAGAGGCAGATCTCCCGAAACTGTTGCAACTTTGAAGAACAGGGGTTTCCAAATATTTTTTACCATACACCCCCTTGTTGAATTTAAATAAACCCTCTCATGCCTACCTGAAAAAATTGAATATATTGGTAAAGGACATATTGAACAAAATAGGTTGACACTTGTTTTTTCCAAATATTTGTTTTCAATATGTAAGATAAATAACTGACAACATTTCCGCAATCATTTTTCCGGGAGCAGGCAATATCGGGCAATAAATAATAAATAGCCGTGTCGGCCAACAGAATGGCCTCGGCAAAAATTATTGGACTGCCTGTGGGGAATGTTAGACTTTCATCGTAGAGTTCTATTTCTCGGACATACTTATATTTAGTGCGCTCCCTTGGGCAGCAATCGGATTAGATTCGGTTTGATATTGTTGGGGTTAAGTCAATGTTGAGATCAGGTTATGGGCCGTACAATGACCTAGGGTCATCAGTGGAAAATTAATGTTGTGGTGAGAGTGAGATCTCCCGAAAATATTGCAACTTTGAAGAACTAGGGTTTCCAAATATTTTTGTAGAATACACCCCCCTGTTGAAATAAATTCTCCCATGCCTCCCTGAAACAATTAAATAGATTTGTAAAGGATATATTGTAAAATAGGTTGACAGTTCTTTATTTCTTATATTCGCTTCATTATGTTAGATAAATATCTGACCATATTTCCGCAATTTTTTTCCGGGAGCTGGCAATATAAGGCAATAATTAATAAATAGCCGTGTCGGCCAACAGAATGGCCACGGCAAAAATTATTGGACTGCCTGTGGGGAATGTTGGACTTTCATCGTGGGGTTCTATTTCTCGGACATACTTATATTTAGTGCGCTCCCTTGGGCAGCAATCGGATTAGATTCGGTTTGATAATAGGTTTGTTCCAACTCAAGAATTGACCGTACAATGATCGTCAGGATTCTGCGCAATAGATAAAAATGTGTTCCAACTGAAAATGTATCGTTTGAGAACGGTTTCGTTTTTGTTCCATCCTGCTTCGGGACCGTGAGTGGAACGGTTTTGTGATCGTCATTTCGATCCCTGGTCTGGAGCAAGTACTGTTTGGACGGTTCTTGTACGGTCAAAGTTTAGACATGCGCATAAGATCGATTACTAACAGTTTCGTGACCGTCAAATTACCGTACAAAAGTCAGCTGTTGGAACAAACCTATTGTTGGGGTTAAGTCAATGTTGAGATCAGGTTATGGGCCGTACAATGACCTAGGGTCATCAGTGGAAAATTAATGTTGTGGTGAGAGTGAGATCTCCCGAAAATATTGCAACTTTGAAGAACTAGGGTTTCCAAATATTTTTGTAGAATACACCCCCCTGTTGAATTTAAATAAAGTCTCCCATACCTCCCTGAAACAATTAAATATATTTGTAAAGGATATATTGAAAAAATAGGTTGACAGTTCTTTATTTCTTATATTCGCTTCATTATGTTAGATAAATATCTGACCATATTTCCGCAATTTTTTTCCGGGAGCTGGCAATATAAGGCAATAAATAATAAATAGCCGTGTCGGCCAACAGAATGGCCACGGCAAAAATTATTGGACTGCCTGTGGGGAATGTTGGACTTTTATCGTGGGGTTCTATTTCTCGGACATACTTATATTTAGTGCGCTCCCTTGGGCAGCAATCGGATTAGATTCGGTTTGATATTGTTGGGGTTAAGTCAATGTTGAGATCAGGTTATGGGCCGTACAATGACCTAGGGTCATCAGTGGAAAATTAATGTTGTGGTGAGAGTGAGATCTCCCGAAAATATTGCAACTTTGAAGAACTAGGGTTTCCAAATATTTTTGTAGAATACACCCCCCTGTTGAAATAAATTCTCCCATGCCTCCCTGAAACAATTAAATAGATTTGTAAAGGATATATTGTAAAAATAGGTTGACAGTTCTTTATTTCTTATATTCGCTTCATTATGTTAGATAAATATCTGACCATATTTCCGCAATTTTTTTCCGGGAGCTGGCAATATAAGGCAATAAATAATAAATAGCCGTGTCGGCCAACAGAATGGCCACGGCAAAAATTATTGGACTGCCTGTGGGGAATGTTGGACTTTCATCGTGGGTTCTATTTCTCGGACATACTTATATTTAGTGCGCTCCCTTGGGCAGCAATCGGATTAGATTCGGTTTGATATTGTTGGGGTTAAGTCAATGTTGAGATCAGGTTATGGGCCGTACAATGACCTAGGGTCATCAGTGGAAAATTAATGTTGTGGTGAGAGTGAGATCTCCCGAAAATATTGCAACTTTGAAGAACTAGGGTTTCCAAATATTTTTGTAGAATACACCCCCCTGTTGAAATAAATTCTCCCATGCCTCCCTGAAACAATTAAATAGATTTGTAAAGGATATATTGTAAAAATAGGTTGACAGTTCTTTATTTCTTATATTCGCTTCATTATGTTAGATAAATATCTGACCATATTTCCGCAATTTTTTTCCGGGAGCTGGCAATATAAGGCAATAAATAATAAATAGCCGTGTCGGCCAACAGAATGGCCACGGCAAAAATTATTGGACTGCCTGTGGGGAATGTTGGACTTTCATCGTGGGGTTCTATTTCTCGGACATACTTATATTTAGTGCGCTCCCTTGGGCAGCAATCGAATTAGATTCGGTTTGATATTGTTGGGGTTAAGTCAATGTTGAGATCAGGTTATGGGCCGTACAATGACCTAGGGTCATCAGTGGAAAATTAATGTTGTGGTGAGAGTGAGATCTCCCGAAAATATTGCAACTTTGAAGAACAGGGGTTTCCAATTATTTTTGTAACTTACACCCCCTGTTGAATTGGAATAGAGTCTTCAATGCCTCCCTGAAACATATAAATATATTAGTAAAGAGCATATTGAGAAAAATAGGTTGATACTTGTTTTTTTGAATATATGTTTCAATATGTTAGATAAATAAATGACTACATACTTATATTTAGTGCGCCCCCTTGGGCAGCAATCGGATTAGATTCGGTTTGATATTGTTGGGGTTAAGTCAATGTTGAGATCAGGTTATGGGCCGTACAATGACCTGGGGTGTATTGGTAGAGAGAGATTTAATGTTGAGATGAGAGTGAGATCTCTCGAAAATACTGCATCTCTGTGGAACAGTGTTTCCCAAACTTTTTTGAACCATAGTTGATAGTTTAAAGAGGGGTTACAGTTCACTGCGACCTTAAGGTCTATTGTGCCCCCTTACAGAGCTGTTCTGGCCAAAAAAAACCTTCACAGCTCTCCTTCCAGTTCCAGATATCTAATGAAATCTAATAACTGTGAAGGCTTCAACGAGGCTAGTTCCTCACTCTTACAAGTTTCTCGTCCAAGGCATTCCTTCCTCAGGCTCGCAATGCCAAGGCATTTCGTGACTAGGTGAATGGGGGTTTTTTCCTCCTCCCCACAGAACCTACACTCGTCAGTGTCCGACAATCCCATCCTCAACGGGTGCTTCCTGAGGCGACAATGTCCTGTAAGAAAGCCAGTGAGGAGGTGCAATTGCGTCTTACCAAGATCCAGATATCTTTTGGATCCCGCTGTCTCGAAGTTCCGAAGGAACTCAGTGGAATGATCCATCCCTGGGAGATTCCGCCAGAGCTTTTCCCTCTCGGCTTTCTCCTTCTTATAGGTGCATTTAGATTTTTGAACCATGTTCCCCATGTTGAAATAAAGCCTTCCATACCACTTTTAATGTATGAATTATGTTGGTAATGAATATCAATATCAAAAGTAAAATTTACTTTAAAGAGAGCAATATTCATCCACCAAAACCCGCCTTCAATTTTACAGGAATGACCTTCAGAAAGAATGGAACATTTTCCCTGAAATTTCTATGTTGACTATATTCGTGAAATGCCTATTATATGCTTTGACGTTTGTGTATATTATGATGCTGAACCTCTCTAGGTAGCCTTATATATTTCGTAAATCAAGAAGACTATTCATTCTGCCGGAAACCGGAAACTGCTGAAGTTGTAAAATGTTCCTTCTCCGGTTCTTCATACGAAGTACCTTTCTAAACAGGGTGTGCGAAAGTCCTTAATAAAATTAATTTCTTTCAAATTATTGACTCGAGAAAAAAAGATAAGACTTGTATATTCATTTCGATTTAAAAACATTTTTAGCAATAGAATGTAATATTCTTCTTCAGCCCCTTAGATGCAATCGCACCTAACTTTTTTCAAATAAAACATATAGCGTGCGTAGGATCGTTGAAAAGCTTCTGATAGATGGAAACTCACCACACTTTTTTTTATTTTACTGATGTGGTTATTAGGAAATAAGTTAAAACTTTCTGAAAGACAAAAAATTTCAATACCTTCTCAGTGCTTTCTACAAGTGAACACAGGGGATCTTCTTCTTCTCTGTGCGGTGCCTTACCGGCCGAACTGAGTCCTAGTGGCCCATTGTTCACCTGCATCGTTCTATAGAGACTCAGCTCCTCAGACACGAAGACAGAAATGTCGCGAGCCTGCCAGGAGTAGTCCCTCTCACCATAAGAATAGAAGGTGTTGGATTTCCTAGGTGTGTTAACTCAGTAAGGTTTCCACAGTTGAACAAAATATGCTCAACCGTTCCATCAGTACTCCTGCACCACCGGCATTGGGAGCAGCTCGTCAATCCCATTCTCTTCGAATGCTTGTTAAACAGGTGACCAGTCAATGCACCAGTCACCAGACCGAGTTGTTTCCTCTCCAGCAACAGAAGCCTATTGACCTCAGATCGCGAGGACGGCCTCTCAATGAGAATCCTCGACCACCTCAGGCCCACCCTGCGCTCCATTCCGAGGAAAATTCCCTCTTCAACCAGTTCCTGAAGAAACTTCTGACAGATGTGCGACTGATTGGCAGCGAAGGCTCCGGACCAACAAATGCTAATCCGGCTCCCCGCCTAGCCAGTTCATCTGCCTTGACGTTACCAGGTATATCCGCATGAGCCGGACACCAGATTACTTTCAAAAAGTTATCAGAGCCCAGCCCACGCAGAGCTTTCCTGCATTCTTCTACCAAAAGAGAATCAACTCTAACATCGGATAGAGATTTCAGAGTTCCCTGGCTTTCGCAACATATATAAATGTGTTGGCCAGAGTATCCCCTGCGAATATTTTCTAGTGCGCATGCAAGAACCGCAAATAGCTCATCCTGCACAATGGAACAGTCCTTTCCCAGAGGGAAAGCCTGATTGAAGTGAGGACCCACGATTCCGTCTCCAGACCCTGTTGCTGTGACAGAGCCATCAGTGAACCAGGTGGGACCCTCTGGACTAAGAAGCCTGTTTGATGAAGACCATAGGTCTCTGTCGGGAACAATTACCCTGTAGGGTTCGTCGAAGTAGAACTTAGTGCCCGCGCGGTCACCTCTTTGGAGAAGGGGAGCGTGAGCATCCTTTACCATTTTGAGGGCCCTTGCGTACCCAGTGAAGAGTCCTCCATCGCGCCATTGTCCCCAATCCCAGATTCCTAGAGCTGTCTTCATAGCCACCTCCTTCACAACTAGGTGCAAAGGAGGGAGACCCAGCAGATATTCCATCGCTGCACAGGGGACACTACTGCGGTCGTCCAATTCAGCGTCTTGAAAATGAAGAGTTTATCTTATTCCCTAACAACCACATAAGTTAAATACCTAACCTAACAACCAAGGAAGTAAAATAAGAGGAAAACTGGTAAGATTCCATTTGAGCTAAACAGAGCATATGCATTCAAAACACAAGTTAAGTAAAGTATCAGCTAAGGGGTTGAAGGAGATAATTTCATTTCATTGTCAACAATATGTCTAATTTAAAAGCACCTCACGTGTGAATGCTCTTTCAAGGCACTTTTTTAAAAGAGATTAGGACTTCTGCCCAACCTTTTATAAGAATTAAAGCTCACCAAAACTTATAATAATAATGAATCAAATGACAAGTTTATTTCAAGTTTTTAGTGAAATAGTTTCTTATTATACAAGGGAAAAGAGTATTAGATGAAGGTTATGTTGTCTCCCGACACGAAGCGGAGGTAGAAAAAACCGAGGTCCAAAATCTAATATTGTTCCCGTATATAATACACTATTTTTTGCTGTGACAGGACAAACGACGGTTTAATAGTGAAGGAATTATAATGTTTCACGAAATAACTTCTTTCCCCGGGAAAAAAACACTCACCCATACATAATAAAAATAATATTTTCTACTGTGGCAGGAAAAAAAATTGACATTTGATTTCTGTTGACAGGTAACAGAATATAACTTTTCAATCCTAATCATAAATAAAATGTCAAATAAAATTTCCGTCACAGAAAAAAAAAGTTTTATTCTTTATTATTACACAACCCTGCATAACATTGTTTCGCTTCTCACTCGCCTCCTGGTGATATTCAGACAACGACATTCCTGACGATGATATAATCTTATGTAAACGAGATTCAATCACGATTAAAATCTGGCTTGGTGAAATGTGATTTCATCCCAAGTTATAACCAGCAAATAGCGGATACATTTCATTCCACAGGTAATTTTCCTAATGCATAACGTATAGGGAACACAAGCGAATAATGGAAGCCTACTTCCAAGGACACATATCGGGGCTTTTTCAGTAATGAAAAAGGATGCCATTTGAGCAAACATTATGAAATCTGGGGAAAACCGGAGAATATGGGTTAGACGTTGCCCTGTTATTGCATTCTCATCTCATAAGGCTCGTTTTCGCTTCATTGTTTGAGGATTGCAGGTAAATTTTTGTTTCACATTGACGAAAACTGGCGAAAATATTGGAAATTGTATTTCGTGTAATCGGAATAGCATAAGTTTCGAAATTTACACCACATAATATAACATATTCAGAATGAGGTACCGTAAATTCGCGTTATTAATCCTCAGATGATTTTATGCTATAAAGGTCACATGAACTTGGGTTCCTGACGCATTGTTTATGAGATACAGGGTGTTGAAATTCTAATATGAAATTTCGAAAATAGTTTCGACGCTGTTCATAATTTTCCTTTCCGTTTTTGTAGGTTATGAGTACGCGTCAAAACACATTTTCTTCAATTCAGAATTATTCTCAATTTTCACCAGTGGCATCCGTACAGGTGTATTTTTTTAAACTTAAAATTATTTTCTAAATCAACACATAATTCAAAGTGAGAATGGTATCTTGAGTTTTTCATTTGCGACGAAAACGTTCTGCGATAATAAATAAAATGTTATTTCATCTGAGAGAATTATGAAATTTTTTGATGACTTCTGAAATCTTCAAGGTAAAGTATAATCCAATATTAGAGAAACTCATTACCAAGACCAATTTTCTGTTAATGTGTGGATTGGTAAATGGAGAATCATATCACCGCTTTTTCGGATGAAAGATCACCAATTTTTTTTGGAAGATGTTCCGATTATGAAAAAAAAACGCAATGTGTTTTATGCACGACATTTCCTTTTCGAAAATGAAGGGACAGAGCTGCCTTAACCTGTGCCTAGATGATTTTGAAAGTAATCAAAGAATTTCAAAACTGTCTTAGATGAAAAAGCTTTTTATTTTTTATCACAAAGAGTATTCGTCGCACATGAAGAACTCAAAGAACTCAAGAAAATGAGCGCCAATCCTTTTTAAATTTAAAATTATTTTTGACTCACTACATCATTCAAAATGAAAATGTTTAGGAAATGGAATATGAAAATAATTTTAAATTTGGAAAAAGCATTGGCATACCATAATTTTCTTCGAATTCATTCGGACAGATGTCGCTGAGGACGCCAATGGTGGAAATAAATTAATAGATTTGAATTGAAAAAAATATGAATTGATTCTTACTCATAACCTACCAAAACTCGAAGGGACATCGTGTATGGTATCGGAAATTTTTCGAAAAACAAATATTTCTTCGAAATTTATACATCCTGTATATCAAAAACAATGCGTCAGAGATCCATAGTTCATGGAAAATTTATGTCATAAAATCAACTTAGGATTAATATCTCGGATTTAAGGTATATACGTTATTCTGAACCAACTTGTATTCTATTGTATTGAAGGCGAATTAAGGGTTAGATTGCATTACATTGTCAAAAATACTTACGAAGGATCCTGAAATCTTCGAAGAAAGTTTTACGTAATATCTCAGTTACATTTCGCTAAATAGAAAATTGGCCTTTCAACTCTCGAGCCTCGCAAACTTTTTTCAAACATGGGATACATATTAAGTGGAACTTTTCAATCTTTTATAAGTCGATTGAAAACTAAACCAATGAAGAAATCGACGAAATCAAGCTTTTAATTAACTAACTTTCCAATATTGAGAAGGAAATTCTAATGAACTACTATCCAATATCCGATACGTCCACTCAAACTAATTTGATAATTTGATTACCTGTCTCTAAAGCAAAATTTAAATTGCAAGGAGGTTTTCTTTGAAAACGCCTGCTTAAAACGGTACGTTAATGAAAATCTCGAATTTAATTAATTCAACTGCTATTCATTAAAACGGGAATGCCCCTTGACTCCAAAAAATTGTTAAATTGGTGCACAAAAAATATCTCAAATTGCCTGATGCCGAAATAATAAGCCTTCCCGTCTCCTTTTCAGACTTCGGTCGAGTGTCCTCGAGAGTTCGGAAGAGTCGTGTCATACAGGGAGGTTTATCCCTAAATTCATAGTTTAATTCAGCTGTTATGTTGAGAAAATGCTGAATTTGAGAGGAAAGATAATTGAAGATTGGTGGTTTTTGTACTGATGTTCGCCTTACTTGACCAGAATTGGTTTTAAATCTTTGTTTTTTTAAATATTAAAAACGCTTTGTGCCTATGCTAAAACAATTCCGAAGTCGCTTTTTATTGCATACATCTATTTGAGTCCCATAATTGAGAAATAACTTTGAGAAAGAAGACCAAAAATGTGATAATAGACAGAATCAAAATTAATGCTTTTTACAAATGAATGCTTTTTAATCCATCCTTCAATTTCGAATAGTGTTTACAAGTTGTTAAGGTAAGCGTCCACCTATCGGCAGCGAAAGAAGCGGACGGAGCGGACGAAGCGGATTTTAGAATCCTTTGTATAGAAACTAATGGAAGCGCGTCCACCTACCCGCGCCGAACGAATCGGATCCATACAAAGAATTCTAAAATCCGCTTCGTCCGCTTCGTTCGCTGCCGATAGGTGGACGCTCTCCTTTATGCGACGAATGTCTCGTATTTCATATAAAACAAATACAAATATAGAAATTGTTTCTCTAAAGGAAGTTTCGAACAACGCATGAGAATACCAGCATTAGACTGCACTTGAAGAATAGTACGGGATATACATGAATTACTATTCGATCAAAATGAAGTTTACACAATAGATAATTTCACCTTCAATGTGAGTATTCGGTTAAATTTTTTTCAAGCTATAGTCCATTCACGAAAGGTTGAGCCGTCGGTAGGCCATGGAAATTTGGCATATTCCACTGTGTATATTAAAATTTTAGGTTATGTTCTTTATTTTCTTGTCAGATTGATACGCAATGTTGTCAATTTAGCATAGAGTTGTCTGATAACTTGCAAGCTTGTCGGACGAGATCGGGTACATTCGGCAACGTTGAATTTATTTTACGTTGTGACAACAAATACTGCCAACTTCAGATAAATAAAGAAACGCCTACTATGTGCTCAACCTTTCGTGAATGGACTATAAATTGATCTTTCACATGAAATTGGTTATTTTTGAGAAAGTCCAACCATCAACTTTAGAACCTTCTAATTGCTGGTTCTCTGTAATTTTTTGATATTTTGTTATGGTATCAGATACCAAATCATCTCTTTATTCATGAATTATTCAATTGAGTTATTATTCGTATCGTATTTACAATTTCATTGACTAAATCGTGGAATCGGAAAACATTGGAAATAAGACACTATTCCATTCCGATTGGCTACCTTTCGCAACTAATTTGTTGTTTCTTCAAACTCTCGAAAGCAGCTAATGTTCTGCCAATTCCTGCAAATACAGTCATACAATTTATGTTTAATGAAATGAAAAGTTGAAAGGTTAAGATCAACACACAAATCGATTTGTTTGTTTACATCTGCATAATACTCCGTGTTCAAATTTCCTGATAAAATAAAATTTCTGTGAACCATATTTCCAGCAGTGGAAATGGGGTTGAATATCCCAAAGAAGTATTAAACTTTGGTCATAGCTTACAGTGTACTTGCCTGAATTGACACCAAATTTATCTTAGTTCAATAAAAAACAATATCTTCACCCTATTGAACAATCTTAATAATATTATTTCACATTTAACGACTGTTTTTTAATCTGATCTGCAAATTTAATATATTATGAGAATATTATTTGGAACAAAGAAATTTTTGCTCGGTGCGCATATTTCAGTAGGAGTTATATCCAATTGTTAATTATCATATATATTATTGGCCATTGGATGAATTGTACTAAAACGGTGCAAATACACAATGACAATATAATTAATGGTAAAAGCCATTTGTGATTGTGATTAAAATTACGGATTGCATTCACGTCATATTAATATTTGTATGTTAATTTTACAATTGGAATACGTAAAAATCTGCAATCGATGCTTAATATCGACACCCTCTACATCACCATTATCAACGATATATTATTCAAATAGAGTACAGATTATTGCCGCTATTTATTACAGACGGCTTTTCACTGCCAATACATAAATCCTCATCTGAATGAATGAAATCCATCATTAATATAGGATTATCACGAGGTGGATATTTTCGACACTAATTAGGTTTGGCTAAACGAATGGCACTGCAATTTTCCTGCAGCAAAATCGGCTTATATAAATGCTGATTAAAAAATATGAAATATATGGAATTATTTCGGATTACGATTTTCCCAACTGAAACATTAACTACACTAACCGTCAAAATAATCGAACCACTCAAAAAATCGAAGAAGTTTGTTAATTCATAGATATGTTAGTCCGATTCGAATATTTTTTTTCTACAAGCGTGCACTTTCATTCTCTTTCCCGCACGTATTTCAATTCGTAAAGAGTCACATTGCTAAACAGTGTGGGAAAAACCCCTGCTATTCCATTACCGCACGCAAATGCGTGTAGAAATGGATTGATTAGCAAGGGTTTTTCTCGCACGCTTTTTCTAAAGAATAAACTGAATAATGATATATCTCTATCCCACCGACGACGTTACTATGGAAACGGCATGTGAATAAGAATTAATACATTGTCATTATATTATGTGTATTTAGAATGATCAATTCACATTTGATCTGTGTGTTGAAATCGATCTCGTATAAGCGCTTGTAGAAAAAATATTGTTCCTAACTCGTGCGGAAAGTATTTTTCCCGCACTCAACTGCTTACCCAAACGACGCGAAGCAGCAGTTTCGTGCGGGAAAATATCACTCTCTTGTTAGGAAAATAACTATTTCAATTATAGGTTCCTTCTTAATCAATCTTCAGTTTTAAATTTCAAGGAAACTTTGTCATTTTATACAGGGTGAAACATAATCGGTTTTTTTACCCAAACTTGAGACCACCGCTGGTGTGTTCTTGTTTTTCTACAGTGTGATTTATTATTCCTTCATCAAGACACATATTCTCTTCATTTTTAACAATAGCTCAATTTTTTTTGAAGATACAGCATTTTCAGTAAAACATTAAAGTTCGCTAAGGCTACAACTCTACTTCAACAAATTCAACCTGAAATTCTGACCTAATGAAAATAAACTGAAAACTGAGTCAACATCATGACGTGTTTTCCGCCCAGATGCGGATAACAGGTGCAATTCGTCTGGGCATGTCCTCATTAAGGTTTTGAATCAATTAAAGCATCACTGAGCTGCTGTAAATTTTCGGGAATTGGTACGCGAGATCGAATTTTCCTCCCAAGAGCATCCAAATACTCCCTGGCAATCCTAGCCACATGCGATTGATGCGGTCGGGCATTACAAAGCATTAGCACGAAATCGTCTCCAATAAACGGTGCATACGGAACAACTTGTGGCGCTAAAATTTCTCTTGTTTTATGTTTTCACTTAGTTTTCAGTTTATTTTCATAACGTTCGGATTTAAGGTGTAATCTGTAAAAGTACTTTCATAGCCATAGTGAAATTGTGGAGTTTAATGTTGCACTGAAAACCCTGTATCCTCAACAAAAATTGAGCTTTTGTTATAAGTGAAGAATTAAATTGTCAAGAGAAAATGTGTCTTGATGATGAAATAAAAAATCATATTGTCGAACAACTGGAACACACCAGGGATGGTCCTGAAGTTAGGGTAAAAAACCAGATTTTGTTTCACCCTGTATAAAATGAACTGGTAGATCTTCTTTGAAATCCAAAACTGAGGATGGATTAATGATGAACATACCTACAATTGAAAAAAAATTCAATCGAATCGGAGTTGAAATAACATATTTATGAATTAACAAACTTGAACGATTATTTTGCCGGTTAGTGTATATTTCGTTTTGCTCATCGAAATGAAGTTGATGTTCCCTTCAATTCATGTAACATAAAATAACTGACATTTTTTATGATTGAATGGAAGTACCTGTAATTCATTCATAACATATATGGTTTGAACATAGATGTCACGAAATCTTAATGGCCAGTTCTCATAGAAAATTTCACTGGGTTCCATATGGACTGATAAGTCACATTACCCATTCTAACTCGGTCAGCAGAAGTGTTTTCATGTACCGAGATGTTTGACGTTAATTGATGTTTATTCTCATAATGTTCTAAAACCTGAGATAAATAACGGAGACATTTGAATATGACCTGAATGTTTTTATTGCAATACCGTACGCAAATGAATAAAACTACATATCATACATTTTATCACGACTCAACACAGGTTCGAATTGTATTTTTTTGTTTTCTATTGGTATTATAAATGAGACATCAAGAAATAATTTAATAATTAATTTTTTTTTTATTTTTGGATACTTAGGTAGTTTTCCTGTAGGTTCTTATTTATTTGTGAGAATCAACAAATAAATTAAATAGTCGCTTTCTTGACTGCAATGTTGATTATATCTTGATACAAGTTGACCTAACTCAATGTTGAATACAAAACAATAATTGTCTGCATTAATGTTGAATCTGATTCATTTTCGAAATTTATCATTTCATTCTTCAAATATTTATACAGATTTCATCGGAGCTTTACTATATAAAAATATTGTATTATCTGATTTGATTCGATTCTATTTGAAATTGTGTTCAAAATATAAAAAGTGTTTATTTTGAAAATATTGGGTTTCATTATTGAAAAGAGTTAATAATGATTTCTTTTGCAGGTAAGGAAGAAACCTACTTCACAATACGAAAAATATTTTGGTAAGTTCTCAAATATTTACAACCATAGATAGATCACAATCTACGAAGCATCGCCCATATCTTTTTCATGTTCAATATTTCTGTGAAATCCACTTCCTCTTCTGGAACGGAATTTGAAAACTTCCACTGCGGGTTTTTATATTGCCACAGCATGTTAATATTATATGGCGTTATTTTGATCGAATTTCGGATAATAAAATCTCATCAATCCCATTTAACAGTATTTTAATAACGTGAAAGTACCTATTTCGGTCCTGCAGTTTAAAAACGGCCATGAAAGTGGAAATAGCAGATTTATGGCGATAGTTTCAGTGTGGCATTTAAATCCAAACCCTGATTTATGACTGTATATAAACACGTTTAGAGTCAGAATTAATTTTAGAAAATGCATTCTCATCCCGCCCCTCCATGAAGAGCATTAATTGTTAATTATAATATGTATGTCCGGAGTTATATGCCATCAAAACAACGCGCTGCCACTATATACACCTTCTATGTTATGGTTTCGAATGCTGATCTGAAATTGGGCTTCAGCTTTTTTTTATGAGTGTATGTAGTAACATTTGTTTTCGTTTGGCTGCAGCAACTGCTAATTTAATTATTTTCACATTCTCTTAATTATCCTACCTACGAATTATATACTCGTTTGTATTTTCCATATTTTCACTGGGAAACGTACATTTTTTGGATAACAAAACTTGATTAATGTCGGTTCATTGAATATCCCATTCACTTCTCCATTACATACATTTTTTTGTTTCGAAGTTGACTTGAGAGTCATACCACGTTTAAGGGTGTTCGGTACTTTCTTTTCCCCTATGCGATATAATGCAATTTCTATACACGTTTATTTCAAAAACTACTCGTAATAACAGAATAAATTTTCTTGTTAGTAATCAGAAGCATCGTAGCAATGATTCACCAATGTCATTATACTCGAAAAAGTAATATGTAATAAGAAAATTCGATTTGAAAAATCGTTATTTTCTTATTGTTCCTATATCTTGATTCGATGAATATTTTATAAAAATGAAAACTGGTCAAGCATTGGCAATCAGTCCAATAACATTCTGAAGAAATATTCCTTTTTCTTAACCGCGTGTTTCAGCCAGGTAAATGATAAAAGGTGAAGTGACACGCCTCCCACAGGACACGCCCTCGGTTCCTAGACGGGGTGAGTAGGGTGGGTGGTTCTTGCCCTCTCGGCTCTCTGTAGAGTGTATAGACGTCTTCATTTCTCTCGACAAGTAGGTACGTACTGGTCGTATTGGCACATATACGAAAAGCGTTTACGTACTGTATTAAAGATGCCAAAAACACGAATGGCACCCTCCAGGGTGAAAAAAAGGAGTAACCGATCAAGTATGATCAAAAATTTGAATAAAGCAAGGTACGTATGAAAAAGAGGTTCATAAGCAGTAATACTATTTTAAAAAATATGCGTTTTTTGTTGTCTGTATTTATGTTGCGATCATCCAGAAAACTAGTAAGTACCTAGTTTTCCATATAATGAAAGTGAGATAATTTTTTGTTATTTATTGATTATATGAATAACTATAATAGAAAAATCGTTTTCATGAATATTTTCCTCAGATTGTACATACGAATTATAATTATCACTTTGAAATTCGGTATGATATATATTTCAGGCGGGTAGCCAGTTTGGCGGTGAACAACATGGAACAAAGTGGACCTGCACCTTCAAGCACTATTCCGATAGAGTAAGTAATTTTGTTTTTTGAACGATACGAAGGAAAAAAAACATTTGTAGACTGACGATATTTTTTCAGCGAACATTCAGATAACTTACCTGAACTGGAGATAGAAGTAGATAGCACATATAAGTTAATTGGACAACTGTTAGATGGTCGTCGTATAGTGAATTAAGGCTACGTTCTCGAAGAATATGAACATATTGTGAGACATCGTGATAAATGTACCATGGGAAGGATGGCTTTCGTAAGAGAAACTAGGTTTGGAATGAACTCCTATCTTCATTTTTACTGCGACAATTGTGAAAAGTCCAAAGTAATATGCACTGATCCGGACCATAAGGAAAATAGTTTGTCTGATGCGGTTGTATGGGGAAGTCTATCCATAGGCATTGGAAAGAGCCAACTCGAAGAATTATTTGCACTGATGGACGTTCCTTTTATGACTCAAAAAACTTACACCCGTAAAACAGCTCATGTAAAGCAGGTGTGATTATAAAAAAATATCTTGTCATTTTATCCTTTCAATATCTAATATTTCAGATTTGGGAAAAGCAAATGTATATGAACATGCAGTCAGCAGGAAGAGAGGAGGCGAAAAATGCCATTGAAAGGGGAAACATAATGCCTGATGGAACACCCTATATTACAGTTATTGTAGATGGAGGGTGGTCCAAACGAAGTTATGGACATGGTTACAACGCTGCTTCAGGAGTTGTAAGTTCAGCAGATTTTACACGAGATTTTCAGTAAAACAATGATTTTTCAGGGAATTATTATTGGTGCTCACACAAAAAAGCCGCTTTTCTTAGGAGTAAGGAATAAAACTTGCTCTGCCTGTTCTTTTTATTCCCAAAAACAAATACCCCCAAAGCCACATAATTGTGCGAAGAACTACAGGGGACCATCAACAGGAATGGAACAAGAAATAATAGTAGAAGGATTTTGTAAAAGCTTGGAGCATCACGGATTGGTGTATAAATATTTAATCGGTGGGTTACATTTAAGAATTTCATAGGGTTTAACCATTTTTAATCGAATTTTTAACAATGTGATTTTTTTTCAGGTGACGGAGATTCGAGTGTTTATGCTAGGATAATTGAGGGTGTACCATATGGTCGAAGTGTCATCAAGATAGAGTGCGCCAATCACATGACACGTTGCTTGAGCGACAAGCTCCATCGACTTTCTAAAAATACATCTTTCGAAATTATAAATCGCAAAATATTAACCAAAAAAGATGGAGGCATTACAAATTTGGAAAGACTGGTGAAATCTGTGAGAACAATTGTGAAAAACAATGCGAACGACGTTGTTATGTTGCGCAAAGATTTAGCTAATGCGCCTCATCATGTGTTTGGAAACCACAGTAACTGCAGGTTTGAAATTGATAAAATTGACTATACATTCATCAACTACTGGGGTCATTTATTTTCATGTAGTTATTGATGATTTTCATTTCAGAGATAAATTTTATTCACTTTATGTAATTTTTTATTCTTTCATGATTACAACTAAATTCAATTCAGTACAAGTTAAACAAAATGAGATACGTCATCATAAGAGGAAGAATTTGGATATAGTTATAATTAACCAGATTCGAAATTTTTAATATAAAGCAAACAAACCCTAATCTCAAAAATATTGTTAATGAAGTGCTTTGAATTTCGAGAGAATTATGTGTAATGTATAGTTGATTTTCACTCTCTCGTGGAAATATCACCACAGGTTGAATTTGAAATGAATGGTCTGCGTATTCTGCTTACAAGTTCAAAAACATGACAAAAGTCATGGATAGTGAAATATCAGGCTAAAAGTTAGAATAAACTGAGTTTTACCTATGACTAACCAATTTCAAGAATTTTGATGGAGGTAAGGTCTAAAAAATATACCAGATGAATTCGTACAAACTTTGAAGAGGATTCGTGTAATGTAGTTGCTTTTCACCCTCATAAATCAAGGGAATAATCACAAGTTGAATTTGAGTGGTTTGGGAATTCATTCAGGTCAAGTCGACCCATGGATAATAAAACGAAAGATAAAATCATTTCGGTTCTAGCGATGACCAACCAATTTTTAGAATTTCGAAATACATCAAAGCAAACAAACCCCAAATATGACGAACCCATTTTTCGAAAATCCATATACCTACCTGTTGAATTGGTATTGAAGTTGATCCCTCACCTAATACTTACTTTCTCTTACAATATGCAGGGTTAGGGTAATATTCATTCAGGTACTTGTCGAATGAAATAAGTGAAGTCAGTGACGTTTTCGATTATAAAATAGTGGACAACAAAAAGAAATTCCGAAGTAAATGGAAGCAAACAACCAAAAATGTTACAAAACCCCACTTCTAATATACCCAACTTCTCTAAAATTTGACAAAAACCTATCAGGTACTTCTATGTCAACTACAATCGTCTTCTTAACAACTTTCCCCCCTTGAAAGGAAAATGACTGTTTTCTCTCGTGTCGATATTGAACATCCTAGAAATTGCGTAATGAACTGAAAATCGAACTTCGGATGAATTTGAATGGTTTGAGAATTCATTCAGGTCAAGTCAACCCATGGATAATAAAACGAAAGATAAAATCATTTCGGTTCTAGCGATGACCAACCAATTTCTGGAATTTCGAAATAAATCAAAGCAGACAAACCCCAAACGAGACCAGCCCATTTTTCGAAAAGCCATATACCTACCTGTTGAATTGGTATAAAACGAGACGAAGTCTGGTATTGCAGTTGATCCCTCACCTAATCTTACTATCTTTTACAATATGCAGGGTTAGGGATTCATTCAGGTACTTATCGAATGAAATAAGTACAGTCGATAATAAAATAGTGGACAACAAAAGGAACTTCTCTAAAATTTGACAGAAACCTTTCAGGTACTTCTCTGTCAACTGCTATCGTCCTCACCGTAGGACATTACAACTTTCCACCCTTGAAAGGAAAATGACTGTTTTCTCTCATGTCAATATTGAAGATCCTAGAAATCGCGTAATGAAGTGAAAATCGAACTTTGGACGAATTTCAGTTATTATTTGATCGAATGCATCATTTAATCGATGGCATTTATAATTAATTAATTAGCAAAAATAAATTATTCATTGGTCATTGGTGAACAATATTTACTCGGGATAAAGCGGTTCTCATTTCGACAATCAGTTATCGCCGCATTACTCAATACCTAATTAATAATTCGATAAAGATTCATAATTCACTTTGATACGAAATTAATGGGATGGTAAATATCCGCACGAGATAAAAAATTATGGTCAATAGAAAGAAAAAAAATGAGTTGTCGGAATCCTGAATTGTCATACAATATTATTTGGCGAATAGAATGGATGAAGGTAACGATTCAAGCATATATCGAATAAATTATTATTATATTGTAGGTACTGGCCTTTGGTGATTTCGATAACTTCTTACAACTGTCCAAACTGTTTCAAACTTAGATTGAATCGGTGATTCCTTTCAGGAGATACATACAGTGGTTATAATTTCCATTCAAATTCAAAATACCTATGTACATCTCGTGAATCACAACCTAACTCCTTGATACTACAAACGAGTGTTCTGGGATCCTCAAAATTTCCCAAACTTCATCCGTCCTAGAGTTATCGTTTTCATGGCCATAGATAATCATTTTGGACAGCGGATTCTTTATCAGCGAGAGAACTGAGTCGTTTGAGACCATTCCTGACCTAAGATATGGAAATTACAGACATTTATGCGAAACCATAACACGCTGTTCCCCAAGAGACAAGCGTGCAAAAATGTACGGAGGTTTGCCACAAATTTGGCAAAATAAATTTTCGCCAGAAAATATTTCCCTAGTCTCTAATTTTTTACAAAAAAATATTTCTGTAAGTGGAAAACAATTTTTCTATGAAAGTATTGCAATTTCAAAATTCCGAATATATCATGTATCAAAAACCCCAGATAGAACCAAAACTCGAAACTGAGTCTGTTATGGTATATTTCGAAGCTCGTCGTTCCAAAGTAAGTTTTATTAGGGGTCATAAATACCGACGGGATGTGGTTTTATGGGCAAGTGGGCGTTTCTTATTTTTATTCCTTTAGATTTTCGTGTTGTGCCATCTAGCGGAATTTAGGCTTCGACACAATGTATCCAACACCCTTAAGTTGAAAAGATTTGTTTGTATGCTTGTCAAACTTCCTTTTGAAAAATAAATAAATCAAGATTGTTACTTGATCATTTCAGATGGGCAATAATAAATTTTCATAATTATGACAGAAAATCTCAGAAGTTTTATATTATTATTCCGAAATTTAAATTGATATTTAGAGCGAAAACCCACTATTTGAATCAGTGGAGATCATTTACATTTACATTATGGTTCTGTAGACAGTTCCGTTTACATCTGAGTAGAGTAGACCCGGTTTGATTAATCTTGGTAGTTGTATAGCTACTTCATCGTTATCGGATGGATTACATCAACAGATATCAATTTTGACTGTAGTTTGAGGCGCAGAGTTGATACTTGTATCAGTTATTACTTTCTCTTGAACTTTTCGCCTTTTGTTTTAAATAATTCAGCCAGTTCAGCTGAAATAAAAAAAATTGTATTCAAAAAAGATAAGTACTTCAATATAAATATTTCAGCTCATTTTTCAAACAAATCGAACTAAGTACTTATACGGAAAGACAGAGTTTTTCACTAAGGTTTTTATATCTGTGCTCTTGCGTCATATGTAAAAATGAATGATGATGTATTTTTCTCTAGCATATAAGTACTTTTAAGTACATAGCCTATATATGAAATACGAAATATGTTGTAAAACCACATATGAAAAGAATATTCGAGTTTTTCAAGTTAGACCTTTTTCGAGAGGTAGTAGAATTCGTCAAAAGAGAGCTTTTCGAATATCTCACATTGAAATATAAATTACATTGATGTCTAAAAAACTTTGGATATTGTTCGTCATTCAACTCTGGTTCGATTTTCATCATTTTTTATTGTTATAAATCGACAATTAAAGATGTAGCTCTCTCTCAATTTTCTCAGTTCAGTTGTCATAAATATGTTCGATCTTCAATCGATAAAATAAAATTTAGATATCACCTGTAACTTCAATTGGCGAGGTTAATCTGAAACTTATGATATTCTGATGAAAACATCTTCTTCCAAAAAATTATAGAAACAGAAACTCAACATTTGAATAAATTGATATGAAATTGTTCCAAATTTTTATAATTTGTTTGTCGTGCACAAAGTCTTGCTCGGCATAATATATCATTCATTATTTATTTCTGCACACGAATTAATTTCGTACATTCAGTATACTTTTTATCAATTTCCCCCATCATTGAACTTACCTTTACTGTTCAAATATCGACTAAGTCATCATTTGAAAAGAGATCAGGCATAGTAGCTCAATTAAGTTGAACGCACGAAAAGACAATTTTCATTAATCGGACTACCAATTGTAACAATAACATATGCACTTGAAAAATTATCCTAAAATCTCCATATTTCATGTTCGCAAAAAACATCGTTGAAATTATTTCAACATTCAATAAAGGCACGGTGACCCTTGAAACGTTTACTTTGCAGGTTGGTAGGGGAATTGAGACAGAAATTGTCAAAGTGTATGGCGGTAACCCCTGCTTCCCCATGTTGCGGTTACCGCATTAATTCACCTGGGTGCAAGTTTATGAGCGAGACAATTAACAGAGTTTACCGGTGAATTTAGTGCTGTTCTAGATCAGAACAACAGCGTGCATTATGCAGAGCAACAAGCAGAATTTGGAAATGGCTATAAGAAATCATAAAGCAATTTCATTGTTAATGAAGAATGACAATCGGCACATTCAGGGTATTATTCGTTCAAAATAATAACGATAGGTAATGAGGATTGTATTCAAAGTATACAATTGAGTTGGAAAGATTTCAAGCAAGTTCGTCAATAATCTTAATAAAGAAAGCACTCGCAGGGTGTCAAATTTTCTGAAAATTAAATCGTCTGTTAACACACTTACCGACAAAATGATCGATCCACTCAAAAAATCGATGAAATTTCTTAATTCATAAAAATGTTATTTCATGTCCGATTTGATTGAATTTTAGGTAAGTTCATTAGAAATCAATCAACAGTATCAAATTTCAAGAAAACATTGCTTACGTCTTTTTATACTGGGTGAAACAAAATCTGTTTTTTCTACTCAACTTCGAAACTACCTATGGTGTGCTTCAGTTGCGCCACCAAGTGATTTCTCATTTTATCATCAAGACACATCTTCCTCAACAATTCCGTTTTTCATTTTCAACAATAGCTTCTGTTAATGAAACAGGGTTTTCAGTAAGACATTTAATTTCACTATAACAGAACTAGAACAAATTTAACCTTAAATTCTGACCTAATGAGAATAAACTGAAAACATAACATGTTTTCCGCTCAGGCGTGGATAAGAGGTCAATTCGACTTTGCATTCCCTCAATAAGGTTTTGAATCAATTATCTTCACTGAGCTGCTGCAAATTTTCAGGAGTTGGTATGATAGATCGAATTTTCCTACCAATAGCATCCAAACATGGCCAATTGGTTTCAAATCTGGGCTTAGAGCAGGTCAATTGAATTATTGGATATAAACCTCTGCTAAATACTCTCTGGCAATTGTAGCCACATTATCATGCATTAGGCCGAAATCGTCTCCAATAGGTGAATAAGTAAAAACATCTGTGAAAGTACTTTTATAGCCATCGCGAAATTGTGCAATCAAATGTTGCTCTAAAAATCATGTATCTTCAATAAGAATTGAGCTATTTATATTACGTTGTTATAAACTCTGTTATGAATGAAGATTGAAATTGACAAGAGAAGATGTGTCTTTATGATGAAATAAGAAATCACACGGTGGAACACACCAGGGTGGTTCTAAAGTTGGGATGAAAAGAAAAGATTAACAGATTTTGTTTCAATAAAAATAAAGTATCCTGGGCTTTTTTGGATTTCCAAATCGGACTCAAAATAACATATGTGTTTATGAATCAACATGATTAAATAACTTATTAATTGACTGATGATAAATCAATGTGATAGGAATGTTTCGAGTACCAACATATAATTATGAAATACAACCAAAATTTTGCAATCCTAAGATATGATGGCACTATTTTGTAGTACAAAGTATAAGATATGGCATAATAGACCGATTCATCTTAGAAATAGAGAAATACAGAGTCTCTATAAATGATTGTAACAGCGCAGTTGGCTTTGGATTATTTATTTATTCATATTACTCTGTTACGCAAGTAAGGGTGTCGAATTATATGGCTGGAATTATTAATGTCTTAGAAAAAAATAAATATAGAGAGAGATTTGATAAATAGGTTGCGTTTGCATAAGAAGCAGCATAATAAAAATAATCCAAAGCCAACTGCGCTGTAAAAATAATTTATAAAGTTCCCGTGTAACACTTTTCTCTTCATCAAATCAATATATGTATAAGAAAAACTTTTCCACTGTACTACGCCAAGAACAAATATTTTGGTGAAAGTAATCCCCAAATAAAGTCATATTTCAATATCAAGCAAATTCGTTACGTCCGCTCGAAGTCCGCAGAATAATCTAACTTGTTTGCTCACATGACCAGTAAGCTCTTCATTTCCTAGAGGAATCTTTCATTTCGAACCAGACACTCTGAGTAATCCGTTCCTTGCGGACCTCGCTGATTCTTCTCTAACTTCCAGTCATCAGTTTTAATTCGGGATATTAACTCTTATCATTTAATGAGCTATTTGATTAGCTCGCATTTCTGTCTTTTTCGCGTTTTCAGCGTTGATAGGAGGTAGGAAGGCGCAAGACAGGAACGTATTACGTTCTCCATTGTACTTCAATCTCATTTCGCTGTTTTTCTGATTTTGCAACTGCAAACAACAATTTTCATACTTTCACCAGCAGTAAACAATTCATATTATTAGCCTAGCCTAAAATGGAATATATGACGCTTCGAATGACAGTTTTATTTGACATAATATATCTTCAGGAGAGGGCTTTGAAATATGTAGCATGAAACGAATAACCCTGTATTTATGCAGGGTTTATATTAATAATGTTAAAGAAATTTAGGGGTTGATTTTCCGTCAGAAAGTAGGGTGAGTCTTTTTTATCATCCCTTTTTTGAGGCAATTTTCTTTGTTTCAGCCCTAAATATGGCGTCTTAAAAGCAGTTTCAAAAATTTGTTGTGTCTCTATGATTCCAAGGGGTAGAAAAAGCCACCCCTGAATCTTGTTATGCAAGGAGCTTTTTACCATATTCATATTTCGCAATAAAAAAATTAATTTTACATAACTTGCTCCATTCTTCACGAATGAGGGGCCTGTATCTTCTTGCTCTAATTAACGGTTTTTGAGAAATGATCAATTTATCATCTGTGATGTATTTAACTATAAAGCAATTCAACATTTTTATTGAGAGCAACAAAAAAACAGCCAATATGAAAGAAATGAAAAATATAAAAAATTACAAAGTTTTTTTTGGATAAAAGTTTTTCGCAAAACAAAGTTTTGGCGTAGATTTTTCTATCCTTTACAATCATAGAGGAACACCGCCAAATTGTTATTGTTATTATTATTATTATTTGCTTGACTCCATTCTCATCATTTCTCGAAAAATATTGAGAACTGCTTTTCAGGCGCCATCTTTAGAAGGCTACGACGAAAGCTAAAAAAAATTGGCATGAAAGATCCACCCTATTTTGTAACAAGGAATGATCCTCTAAATTTTTTCGCACATATTTATGTACACATTTTTAATAAAGTGAAGAAATCATCTGAAATGTAAATAATTTATTCCAAAATGTAGGTAAGATACGAGTATTTTAATTATGCTATTGCAAGTATGGCCCACATCGATTAATTTATTATTTATTTAAAGAAATACTTATAAGTAGACATACTCAGTCCACCCCCTCGTTATCTAAATGTATTTGTACCATGTCGATATCGCTAATAAAAACAAAAAAAAAATAATTAAGTCAATAATGAAGTTCTTGTAGCAATGGTAGCTAAAATTATGGATACTAGCACCATTTCTAACCATCTTAACACCGCACTTAGTTCAAATGAATTAACAATTTCCAACCTCTCGTGGACGCCTATAAAAAATATTTGTAATTCACTGCGAAAAGTTGTCGATTGATAATTATTTATATTTCATCTGTCATCACCCACCACTCATTTTTCTTCCGAAACTACAACCTCGATAGGGGATGGGTTGTACAAAGAAAATGTACAAAAGTAATGGTGGTTGATACAAAAGTTGATATTGGGAAAACTTTATTGTCCTGCCGTAAGGGTGATATTCGACGTAAAAATGAGGTGAGCGTTTCAAAAATGGGCAAAACAATTGACTTGTTGCTAAGTGCCAGTCAAATGTAAGTCCCCTATTACTTTCGAACATCCCAGTTATACCTATTTCATTCAAAAATTTCACTGATACGGCCCTGTCTACCAAGCCGCGAACCATCAACCTCACCCTCTGTTAGTTTTAGTGATCTTTCATTTCGGATATCCCACTTCTTCCTCCGCGACTTGATTTTTCAGTAGCATTTCGGCTTCTGGGAAAACTTAATAACTTTCCTTATTATCCGTTCCTGGGAATATTTCAGTTTGTCTAACCTCGTTCGTATCAGATAACAAATTATCTTGAATCCAACATCTCGCAAAAACATTCTCCATTCGCTGAAATTTTTGTTTAGACCTTATTATTTTTCTCTCTCTTTATTCTTTCAATCATGTTGCTTGAAATAATGATGGCACATCCCCAACGCAATCATTTCTGGGCTTAACTTAGAATCTATTATATTTTGAAAATTCATATTGTATCGTGTTGTTTGATATTTCAATGAAAGTTTCTATGAAGTGAAATTCATTTGAATATGATTCTTCCTCAAACTAAACATTCGACCCTGTTCCAATGATGATGATCTATTGAAATATCAGGAAATATCAGAAAGCACTTAAGTCTTGTGCCTTTCATGTGTCCTTTTCGACAGTTCTCACAAAAAACAATAATCGATGACTCCGTTCGAATCAAAGAAATTTTCTCAACAGCAAGATACTAATAAGTAAAAGCTTGTGTGACATTCTTTGAGTGAAGACCATGACTTCCATGATATCACGTGAAAAATTTAAGGAAGCAACTTTTTGTCGATTCCTGATAATATCATCAGTCAACAGTCGGTTGATCTCAGAACAATCTGCGTGACAGAAGTAAGATCTAACTTTAAAAAAATGAATTGTTTGATACTGATTTAATCAAAAGAAAATCAAAGACATCGTTCATTGTTTTCTGAACTGCCAAAAATGGCAAACATTTTTAAAAAGTGACGAAAATTGCTTTTCTGAAAGTTGCAGGTCTTAAGTCTTTCCTGACGACGGATTGCGAATGCTGGTCGAAACTTTGAATAAAACAAGCAAAAATAATGGAAATAGCTCGAATAATATTTCAATCGAATTTAGTAATAAAATGCTGGCTGAAACGTTGAATACAACAAGCAAAAATGATGGAAATAAACCAAATAATATTTCGAATAAATTGAGTTATCGAAATGAAACAAATGTCACGACCTAGATAACTGACAATTCAGTAGGTTCATTGCGCAAATGAGCCGAATATGCAGACATAAACTTCTTATCCAGAATATTCCTCTCTGATTTATTCCTCATTCAGAACGAATAAAATAAATATAGGTAAAAGTAAAAAAAACTGAATATCCATATACCGGCGAATTACTTTAAGCTTGCCTGAATTCACCCCCTTTTTCAAACTCGTTCTCTCCGAAGTTATGATAGGGTTGTTCAATATTTCCCTCGATATACCTACTTTTTCTCCGGCAGACATCCTAACCTCAAAAGGACAATCTTCCATCAAATCCAGCCCCAGTACGTATATGAGTACACGAGAAATTGCTCTCCACAGTTTTAAGGACCCACTAACTTTTTACGCCCCTTTTCAAGCTGTTTCTCCCATTTGAGCATGGACCGGGTAACTTTCTTCTTGTTTGCCTATTTTGGAGAGCTATTTCGAGATGATTAATTATTTATCGCGTCAAAAACGAGCGGAAACATCAGCAACTCGAATAAATTTGATTGATGAGGCCACGAGAGCACTACTTCATTTTCGTATGCAGAAAAATGAAGTTAGGCTGTGTTTGAAATGTAAATAATGGTCTTTTTAAATTGAAAAGCGTCGCTTTATAAATGAGTGCGATCTGACGACGCCAACAGACGTTTTTTTGCTGTGTAAAATACGTTATGATATTATAATTGACTAGTTAAATGAATGGAAGAAATGATAGATGTTCAATGTTGACTTGGATTCAGTTTTGGAGAATTGATTATGAGATCAAGGAATTTAAATAGATTTCAACTTCTCGACATAATATAGAGTGTCCCAATGAAAAGGAAACACCCCTGGTATGAATTCGTTCACTCGTGTTCATAGGACGCTCTAACCCCAAAAATTTGAACGAAAAACTGGGGTCGAATGACATACAGGGTTTTCCTTTAAAGTTGGCCTATTAGACGTTTTAGGAGAATTAGTGAATATTTCGTTCTGAAATTTTAGGGGCAGCCTTGAGGCTGAAGGAACTCTTCGCCCAAAATATTTTCAAGTCGACAGTGTTGCCACGTCTATCTCAAACGCATACCTATCTACTTCCTTATTTCAAATGGAACTACCTATATTTTCATTTATGTATCGATTCAATACCAAATTTGCAGTAACACCCACTTAAAAAAATTTCTCTGCTATGCACTGTTGCCAAGTTATTCACAAATTCCTGGAAATTTTGACATTTGCATTGCCAATTTGGAAATGCAATATCTCGATTATATTTTATGCGAACGGAACCAAACTTGGCAGTCTCATAGTAAAGACTCCATGCATTCATGTGGTATATTCAGTATTTTGATACATCGTAAGGTTTTTCGGAGTTATTGCTGCAAAAATGTGAAACTCAAAATTGAAATATTTCGAGATTTTCAAATGACAACCCCATATTTATTTTACAGCATTCGATTCGAAATGAAAAATTAATGGCAGTCTCCTTTTACACTAATTATTTATTTTGGATAGTTTTCGAATGAGATGAAAAATACTGAAATTTTTCAGTATTTATAGTTCATGATCTATGGTTCTGTTTACGATGAAATGGTTCTATGATTATGGCATGAATCTTTGAAGTAGATTCTATGGTTGAAATCATAAAAAGTATTCGATGATCATGGATGTCATAGAAAAAAGTTTAACCATATTATTCGAACACGATTCGGGTTGTTTCACAATTCGCGGGAAATGACAAAAAAATATTGAAAGGACCTGTAGGACCTTTAACAATCGTTATTCACATTTAGCACGAATGATCGGAAAGAAATTCCAAAAATTGTTTAGGCTTTCTGTAATTCTGTCCCTATGTTCATGACCTCAACAATAGGATTCATTCCTATTGAACATGACAATAAATACTGAAAAATTTCAGTATTTTTCATCTCATTTGAAAACTGTCCAAAATAAATAATTAGTGAACATAAGGCCAGGATTACAGAAAGCCTAAACAATTTTCGGAATTTCTTTCAAGTCATTCTTGCTAAATATGAATAACGATTGTGAAAGAGGTCCTACAGGTCCTTTCAATAAATTTTTGGCATTTCCCGTGAATTGTGAAACAACCCGAATCGTGTTTGAATAATATGGGTAAACTTTTTTCTATGACATCCATGATCATCGAATACTTTTTATGATTTCAACCAAAGAATCTACTTCAATTATTCACGCCATAATCATAGAACCATTTCATCGTAAACAGAACCATAGATCATGAACTATAAATACTGCAAAATTTCAGAATTTTTCATCTCATTCGAAAACTATCCAAAATAAATAATTAGTGTAAAAGGGGACTGCCATTAATTTTTCATTTCGAATCGAATGCTGTAAAATAAATATGGGGTTGCCATTTGAAAATCTCGAAATATTTCAATTTTGAGTTTCACATTTTTGCAGCAATATCTCCGAAAAACCTCACGATGTATCAAAATACTGAACATACCACATGAATGCATGGAGTCTTTACTATGAGACTGCTAAGTTTGGTTCCGTTCGCATGAAAAATAATCGAGATATTGCATTTCCAAACTGGCAATGCAAATGTCAAAATTTCCAGGAATTTGTGAATAACTTGGCAACAATGCATAGCACAAAAAATTTTTTAAGTGGGTTATACTGCAAATTTGGTATTGAATCGATACATAAATGAAAATATAGGTAGTTCCATTTGAAATAAGAAAGTAGTTATGCGTTTGAGATAGACGTGGCAACACTGTCGACTTGAAAATATTTTAGGCGAAGAGTTCCTTCACCCTCAAGGCTCCTCCTAAAATTTCAGAACGAAATATTCACTAGTTCTCCTAAAACGTCTAATAGGCCAACTTAAAAGGAAAACCCTGTATGTTTTTATAGTTTTTTTACAATAAAGAAGTTCTCTCAACATTGGTCAAAATATATATGCGGCCCCGGCCATATAAATTGAAGAAGTTAAGGGTATTTCTGGTTCAACTGGAATATTTTATCAACAAAAAAAATTGTACATCAGATACATTTTGCGCCATGGAACTCACCTACGATATTTCATTAGTATTGTCGTTTTCATTCGAGTGATTTTTACTTTTTTTTACCATACCTTATCCCAACCCAGTATATTATTAAAATATGATCATTTCTCCTTTGAAACATTCGTTATTGACGATATCCTATTTTAAGATATTTATTATACCTATTCTGAATAGCAGTAATTCGAGAACCCGTAACAACTTAATTTCCCAGATGACTCAAATTTTGAGGTATTGCCCTTTTAGTAACCATTAACTTATCAAAGCGTTCCAAATGAACCGAAGAACATCTTCTCATTTCGACATCTGTTAAAAGTTAAACCATTAAAGAAATCTACTAGAAGTTAATGGAACATCTAATTCTTTCGGCACACCAACATATAAAATCCAACTTCGTCCTCATAAATACATTAGGGCGACATAAATTGATGCTAGGGTCTTACGTTAGCTCCATTTAACTCGAAAAATAGAAAACTTCAGTTGCAATAAATATATTACACTATACGCTCGGTGTAATACGTTAGGGATGTGAAAAAAGGCGACATGATTGGACGAAGCTACCGGTTTATTGCAGAGCAACAGACAAGGTAACAAATCTTTGAAGTTCTCTTCTAGAGATTGTCGTAGTCGAGTCTGAAATGAAAGAAAAATAACGACAATTCATAACATTGAAATAGAATGAATTTGAAATTCTGAAGAATTCCTTATGTTAAATCAGTTGTACTTCGTTCATATCTACTCAGTTCTGAAATTAACTTTTGTATTATAAACCACCCCAGATTAAATAGTTATTAAATCAACCATGTTATTAATGACAGCGACTAATGGTAAATATATAATAGTTAGAGCGAGCCTTTTTTTTGTTTGACTCGATTGAAAATTTTGAAAAAAATAAGGATCACGTTTTTTGCTCTGAGAAGCTCATAATCTGCAAAAAAGGCAAAAAAGAATTTTTTCGAGCTTTTTCCACATTTTACTTGCAGATAGTACCTACATTAATTTCAAAAAAAGAAAAAAGAAAATAAACTAACAAATAACTTTTATTAATTCAATAACGGATAAAACATGGATCCTTTTCCATTTGAAGACCGATATCTCTGCGAGAAGTGGACGTATTGAGGTTAAAAAAAGAATTAATTACAGCTGAATTAACAAAGTATCCTATCATTATAACGATTATGCAAAAATAAAATTTCCACGCTCGTAGACAAGAAAAAAAAGTGGTAAAATTTTGAGAATTTTTCTTATGCTGATTTTTCTATCATTACTCGAAAACCACTGAAACTTAAAATTTTTTAAGTTCTAAACCAAAAACACTTGGAGCTACAATTTCTTTTTTTTAAATTCCTTGTACGACCATTCCTCTCAAAGTTACGGCATGTCTAAAATGGCCGAAAAATTTGTATTTTTTTTATCTTTTAATTTTTTCCAGTAGTGTAATCCATATATAATATTGGATTCTGTGACTATAGAATTTCGAAGACCAACATATTAATGAAATATAATCATGAAACATGTGAAAACCTGAAATTTTAGAGCACTACGTTGTTTTGAAAAATGTGGTATAATGAACCAATTTACCACATAATCAGAAAAATTTCATTTATATTGGTATTGAGGAGCTGTTAAAATATAATTTGATGTAGATTATCACGTTAATTCATGAATAATTTCCATATAATGTTTCTTGAAAAATATATATATTCTTCCCTGAATTCCATAGTGCCTTTCAGATACGAAATCAACTTCATCTAATATTGTCTGTTCCAGTGTGCTTACTCTGCTAGTCTATTGTTTGAAAACTCGGAACATTTCAATTCAGATTTACCTCGAGAGCAAAAAAACAAGTAAATAAGCCTCGAGACCACAGCAAAATACGCTCTTCCATTCTACAGTTGAATCGTCTGAATCTTTGATGAAGAAACTGTCTTTCCGCATCAGGTAGTCTGTTCTGCTGCATCTAAAAAGTTGTACGAACAACGAAAACCTCTTATATTGATGGAAAACGTATCGATCTCTATGGAATTCTCAGCTATTTTCGATGTCGTAGCATCAACGAACGTAATGTAGACGGAGGAATGAAACAGATAACTTATACTCTGTTTTGATTTTCCACACAGGAAATGAAATTCGTGGAATATAATTTTTCTAATTTCAGTAAACTACAGAAATATATCATGGCAAATGAAGGTTTTTCATAATCTTTTTCGTGTATCGTGAAGCGAATAATAATATTAGAATCATCATAAACTGATTCTTACTGTGACATATTTGTCGGATAATAATAATCATTCTTTTATGACTCACTTCCTCAGATACAGATTTAGCTATTTCAATTCTGGTATGAAAGAGAATGAAGCTTAGAAATACCTGGATATAGATTGAACCAACGGACGGAATGTGATCCTGGCGCATGCACCATTTTGCAAACATAAGAATATAGGTAACTGAAAAAGTGAACTAACAATTCTATACAAATTTATAATGTCAGTCACATTATTCAATTTCTCTCGGAATTACCAGCCCAAACTCACAGAATCGTTTGTTTAAATTAAAGTTTACATCAGAATATAAATACAGTGGAACTTCTCTATAACGAACATCTGTATAACGAATTTCTCTATATTACGAATTTCGTACAAGAAATTGCACCTTGAATCCAAATTCCATGTTAAAAACACCCTCTAAAACGAAGTTAATTCTTTCTATAACGAAATATTCAAAGAACATCACTCTTTGAATGGGTATTGGTTAGAAGGTATAAGGGTGGGTTTTTTCCGAATTTTTCCAGAACGTACGTAATAAAGTTCAACCTTAAAATAAATCATTACGGCGGACAGAAAGATCCTTCTGAAACAGTTTTAAATACACCCCTGGCAGTTTGGTTTCAATCTAACCATTACGCTAGTGAGAAAGTTGTGCGAAAATGTCTAAAATCAAGTGCTTAAGTTTGAATAATAAACTTAAATTTATCAGTGTATTCGACCACTACATTGCCGACTATAGAAACAAATTTTCTGTATAACGAAATTTCTTTAAAACGATTTTTTTTGCGGATTTAGCGTTTCATTATAGGGAAGTTACACTGTATTTATAATATTCCAACGGCTACTGCGCTGTTATAATCATTTATAGATACCCTGTACATTATGCGTTAAAATGTTTTTCTTACGAAAAAAGGCGGCACACACGAAAAATAGATATTTTTCGTCACAAATTCAAATAAGAATCAAAAATAATTGTTAGGTTGAACTGTCTAGTGGTCTAACACTTTTTTAGGCAGTTTTTGAGTAGGTGAAACTTCTATATCCGGTATCTTGAAAACCATGTTATTTCCAGACCTTTATTTATGGGAATTTTGTTTCAAAAAGTGATCTGAGGAATTAACCCCTTGAATTTTTCGCATCATTTCAAAAATACCATGCGTAATTTCCGTTTGAATTTGAGATATTGGAAAAGAATCCACATGAACAGAGTTTCACTGAAATGCCTTCCTAACACTTTATTTGCAATTATTTTTTTGGTGTGGTGGTTCCTCAAATGAAGAACTCCTGGTTTATGATATGTTTTTTGTCGGTATAAAAGTACTGTCTTTAAATATATCAGAATTCACCATTTGAGTGGAACATGGAATTCCTTCCATGAAAATCCTTAATTCGATTTGCTAGAAACTAACTAGTGAGTAATCACAATCTCGGACTAATGAATGCATTTGTAAATAACATTTTTTTGCTCTCTTGAATACAATATTCCCCTAAAGTGCTTCAAATAAGATTTCATTAGTGAATGACAGTAAAAACCGTAAATCTAAACCAACCCTCAAAGTTCTCTTTCATCATTCATTCCACCTCGACAAAGAGGCGCCTGTTGCAGTCTGCTAAAAGAATTCTAGCCAAAATTTCCGAGGCAAACTTTTTTATACGGAAAAAAAGTCAAAGACACTTTCTTGGTTCATTTCATGGACGCGCTGTAGTATTATTCCAATTCTGATTCGAAAAGAAGTTAATTAGCTCTACGAGACCGTAATAAGCCGAAAACGAAGGGGGAAAAGCCAGGAAGCACCTAGATTTCAACGCCAAGACCTAGCAAAAAACGTCCGCACAGAGATGAGAGGGCGCCCGAGGGTTCGCAATTTCGATTCACGAAGTGGGATGAAAACATCTGAATCATTGATAGGGAGCGCTTCACGTTTCAGAATCAGGATGTTTCTGTCGCTTTTAAAACAGGAAAAATAGATTGAGATAATACATCAAGGATTGAAATTTGACTTGATGAAAACCACCTAAAGTAAGTAAACAAAATACAGAAGATTATAACATCAATTGAGGAATATTATTCATGTATAAAATCACCGTATATTGAACTCATTCTCTGGAGCTATCCATATATATTGTCTGTAGCATAGACTAACTAAACGGAGAATAGATGAGACACTAGTAGAACAAGCTGGCGTTGACCATCTTTTTTTGTAGAAATATACTAATTCGTGAAAAAACCTCAATTGAAAAAGGAATCTGTATCGTAAAGCTGCCGCAAAAAGAATTCTGTAGTGCACATTTTGAATAGGTAGGTACTCCCATTTAGGCAAAAAGCTTTTTGAAATTCAATTTCCAAAAGGATATCAGAAATGGATTCGTGCAAGTTATCGATGAGTGAGGAAATTTATTCTCATGAAAATAATACCTGCAACGAACTTTCATCTGATTATCTTTTGGAATCGAGAAATGAGGATCAATGATCAAATTCTGGATAGAATAAAAATTTATTAACTGAAATAGGTATCACCAATTGAAAATACAGATTTATTTCATAAATATATAATCAAACTACGAGTATCTTAATTCTTATAGGTAACAGAATATACATATATATTTTATAATTACCTTCTTGCATCTCGATTTTCACATCCAATAACACAGCACGTCTTCACTCTTGCAGGCATATCGAAATTTATTATATTTCAAAAAGAACGTGTCAAACCACTCCTTGTGTCAGTTGACAATTCAAAGGTTTTTTGATAATAATGATTTTACATACTTACTATTTTCTCGATAGGATTTCCATGAATGCAACGACATCTAACTATCAAATTGAAAATAATTTTTTCGTGTATTAGTCTCCTCCTCCGGCAGATGGCGCGGAATATACGAGTGGCTCATCTAATTTTTTAGTTTGTCTATGGTCTGTAGTTTCCATATTATGAAAGGACTAATTCACAAGGATTGATTCGAGATGATGCAAGTACGATTTAATTATCACTAGTTAAATGCTTACCTTAGGCCGTTGAACGTTTGAGAAAATTAGTTCTCTGCACTGATGACGGACAAAGGCCAGAAACAGTTGTCTGTAGATTCTCTGGGTGAAATAATTTTCGTGTGGATTCCTTCGACCATATGCATGGATAGCGCCTCAGTACTAGTTGAATATTTGTTGATTTTATCGATGAATATTGTTCCCCGATTCAATGAAAACAGCTTCTATTTCGATGATAATATAATAAAGGGTACTGAAAATTTTCCATCAAGATGAAAATATAACGAATAACAAGCTAATTATCAGTCAGGGTTCTATGGATTACATTAACTGGTGATGAAAAAATTGAAATATTCTGCAACAAATATCACGTTATACCTGTGTGCACTTTGTCATGGCTCATCCATTTAGAAACGATGGTACCTGATGAAATTTGTAGTCGAATGAAAGTCGACCATCATAACAGTTTTGTTCATGCACAACTTTCAACCCCCTAAAGTGAAAAATTTGAAAGTGTAAACACTGCGCTTCAGTTATAATCTTATGTAAGTATGTTATTAGTACATTTCAACTGAATTTGAAACTTTTCAATAAAATGTTTCAATTCAAAAAATATTTCAGACAACGCAATTTCAACAACACATTCTAATTTTTCACGTGAGAGGTTTGAAAAGGATTGAAAGTTGTGCATGAACAGAACTTTAATGGTCGACTTTCATTCGGTGATTGATTTTATCAGGTACCGTTGTTTCAAAGTGAATTGGCCATTACAAAGGGCACATACGGAAAACCTCTTTGAACTAACTAATAAAAAAAAAAATTTTTCCTGAGAATTTCTGCACGCCTGTTAAGGAGATATAAAGACTTTGCCAAAAAAGTAAAAGGTTGATGGGGATGGCACAGAGTGCAACAAGAATCCTTCAAAAATGCATAAAAATTTGGTAAAAGTGAAACAAAAATTGACCTGTGTAAGGATTTTGCTGGCAAATAATTTTCTTCTGAGAAAATGAATTTGTTCCATAATTTCGACGAGCACTGTTTTTTAGGAAGTGACTTTTTATATCCTCCGATACTCTTCACGAAATAGTGTGCAGTTCTTACAAAAGCGGTGATTAATCGTCCTCAACAGGAAGTCTATAACTTCAGAACCGATCGCCCATAACGGGCTAACATGAAGTGATCGCCTTGTTTTTATCCATGTTTTTGTTCCTATTTTCCGCTCCCAAGTGTGATCCAAGTATTATTTTTCATCTACGGCGCCTTCTCACCCCCACACGCCCGCAGCTATCCGGCCCGAAGGACCATTAATCACCAGTAATCGAACGATGCTCTTAGCTACTCTTACTTTGCTTTACGGATACGTAATGGTCAAGTGATAAATTGGAGAGACTGTGGAAATGCCAGGCGTGAAAATCGAACGAGCCCTCACAAACAAAATTCTCATTGTTCTTTCGCAGAAGTTGAGAGTTCGACGAATGGCAAGTATGGCAACAAATTCGTTGGCAGTTGGCAGCTACAAATAAAAATGTTTTCGGTTCAGAGCACTTGCGATGTGTGAGTTTCCAATGTGATTATTGAAGTGCTTTTCCAGTCTATAGGGCAATAACTAACTTATTATTGAATTCCATTGTTGAAATAATCTCATATTCCACAAATTTTTCATTGAAGCTATATTGCATACTCCTGAACGCCTTTTTCATGAATTGCCTGAAAATCTCCTATAATTTCCTATTTTCTTCAGAGTGCTTCTGTACAGGGTGTCCCAAATTTGATGATCACTGAGAGCATCTCAAGAACCATATGGGTTAGAGAAAAAATGTTAAAGGACTCCCAATCTCTATTTACAAAATAATCAATTGCCAGCAAATAGATACGTGAATTGGTTCTCGAGTTACAGGGCGTTTCTGATAAATTGCTGTTTCAAATATTTTGCTATATCTCGTTTTCTGTTGGAGATATCACGATTCCAAAACATCTGATCTGAAAAATTTAAAAAGTTCGTGTTTTCAAAATAGACACCTTATATTGTTCAATTAAGATATCTGGGATCTGTTTGCTAGCAGTTGATTATTTTGAAAAAAGAGATCAGGTGTCCTTTAACATTTTTTCTCTAATTCTTATGGTTCATCGAATTTGGGAGACCCTGTACATACAGTGCATTCCAAAATTACTGTCCCCCAAGAGTATTTTTCCAAGATATAAAATTTCGAATGGAATACTTTTTCATTACAAATTCGAAGCTGCTTTCAGTTTTTCGGCGTACACTTGTAAGATTTCCCTTTGCTTTGAAACTCAAACTTTAAGTGAATTTTTATCACGAAATTATTTCAAGATATCCCAAGTGTTACACATATATTACTTCAATAAAAAAATATACTGTTTAATGGTGAAATAAAATGGAGGGTGCCCCGTAGATAAAAATATAGATTCGAGTAATAATTTTAACTCCAACTGAGAAAAAATTTCTCTGTACGCTGTACGTTAAATTCATCTATCAAATACAGTTTTCATCTTGAGGATGTGTGTTATCAAGATACACACTATTCCCGAAAACGCCATAATTTTTGAATCAGCCCAAAACTTTCGAAGTTTTACATATTTCAAAAAACTGAAAGAAGCACCTTCGAATTTTTCATATAATGAAGCCCATAAATATCTACCTCAAAATTTCAAATCTCCAAAGATTGCAGAAATACCTTTAGAGGACAGCGAATTTGGGATGCACTCTACAGTATTTTGAATATCACTTGTATTCTGATATGTATATCCAATATTCGAAGGCTTGAATAGTTAATTAGCAATTTTCTAGAGCTTATCTTATTTTCAGATTCTTATTATCAGATTGAATGCAATGAATTTAGAAATTCGAAATGACACGTAAAATTATGACACATATTCACTGAAGCAATATTAAATTTCGGGGACTAATGTTTAACATAGATTACCTAAATAATTAAGTTTTCCATTATATAAAGCTTAAAGTAGATAGCTTATCCTTTGTACAAGGTTGATCGTAAATAAGATTAAGGAATTATTTCCTGTTACCCTGTACTGAAAGTCATAAATTTTGTAGATGCAATATCTTTATTCTCAGCTTGCTGTAATGAACAGAAATATATTTTCGGTAAATTATGTAAAATACAATGGCCTCTGTAAAAGTCTAGAGAATTTACTTTGTTTGTATTTCTAACCGAAGTTAATTCATATATTCAGTGAAAAAGAATGATTCCTCGAAGAATGAAATTCAATTGGAATGTTTTTTTTATTTTTTACGAAACCATAACAAGTATTTCTCATTAGCATTTCATAATTTCACAGTAAATGAATAAGAGGTGATTCTGTGTATAGAAATTATAAATTAATATTTTTTGTAGGTGATTTGTTGTTATTTGACTCACATGGTAAATGGCATTCACCTGATGATTCTATAATATTGTATCGAAAGGTGTCAGAATAAGATAACATTTTTACATTCCTTCTAACTGATTGTGATGAAATTTCGATTCATTAGGTACTGTAAACCTTACTAACTAATTTTAAATTTTCTTGAAAATTTCTTCACGCCTGTAAAGAAGATACAAAGACTTTGCCTTTGGAGGTTGATGCGCATGGCACAGGGTGCAACAAAAATTATTCAAAAATGCAAAAAAATTTGACGAAAGTGAAACAAAAATTTACCTGTTTCAGGACTCTGTTTCCAAATATTTTTCTTCTGAGAAAATGAATTTATTCCATAATTTTGACGTGCACTGTATAGTTCTCAGATTTCGTCGCGTATCAGAGTCACCTTTCATATTTCGGAATTGGAATATGCCTTTAATACTTATGTCTAAGCAACGCTTAAGCCCTGAAATGAGGTTTCATCAATGGAATAAACGTCACTTGAAGGCTTAATCTTTGCTTAGACAAACGGTGCAAACGGGCATTAATGTATCATTCGAAATGAAAAGAATAGTTAATTTCATAACAGGTATACCTGGATGGTTAATATTTTCAGCTGCATGTATGTGGGTCTTATATTTTCCAAGATGGCATTTCAGGTTCAAGTTAATATCAACTGCCAAAATACAATATAAAGGTCACAAGGATGTATAATCGGAATGCTTTATCGAATTTCGACAGTATTTCAAAAAAACCTGACTCGAGGGCGTAGCCAGGGAGGGGTTTTGGGGGTTCAAACCCCCCCCGAAATGTTTCAGAGTTATATTTTGTTGCAAAAATAATCTTTCATTATGCACTTAAACCAACTTATCTCCGAAAATCTAGTTAAAATTATCAATTCATATCAGCAATATGGATGATATTAAAGTTTCATTCCATTTCTAGAACATACTATCCAACAATTAACGGATAGATTTTCTAAACACCGAAAATTAATATCAGCCTTATCTGGTCTGCTACCCCAGAATTCTAACAGAGAATATGAATTAGAAGATGCATTATCGATGTATTCTTTACTACTCCCAGAAAAAAAAAACGTATTTAAAGCAGAATTTGAAATATGGAAAATTTCAATGAACTCCATTTCAAAATCGGCATTAGAATGCTTAGATGAGTGCAATCCGAATATGTATCCGAACATCTACATCCTACTACAAATTTTAGCTACGATTCCAGTATCTACTGCTACTCCAGAAAGAAGTTTTTCCAGCTTGAGGAGAATTAAAAATTACCTGCGAAATTCTTCTAGCGAAACTAGATTGAATGGGTTGGCGCTTATAAATATTCATTATAGTGTGAAAATTGATGAAAATGAAGTGGTTGACCAATTCGCTAAAAAAACAGAGGGATAGACTTTAACTGAAGGAATTCACCATAAAAAATATTGTTTGTGTTTTCTCACTGTTTCATTTTTAATACCTATTCATATGTTGTTGTCACTATTTTGGAGTAAAACATTAAAAAACTCTATTTAGTTTCAATGAAAGCACACATCCACACTAATTTCATATTAATTCATCCTGTAAGTATTGTTTGGGAAATAAATATTGTTTTTTAAGTTTTTGTTTGAGTGAATGAAAATTAAATTCTGAAGCATATTTGAAAAATAGGTTTACCAAACCTAACCAGGAATATCTATGTTGAATATTGTTTCCGAAGTAGGAAACAACAAATACTTGCTACAGAAAGCGACCCTCACAATTCCCGGCACCTACAAAGTCAATTGCCAAAATGTCAAAACCCCCCCCGAAATTAATTCCTGGCTACGCCCTTGACCTGACTGAAACTTGACTAACGTCTAATACTCATTGCAGAAGGCCATTCCAACACTCAGTCGTGTTGTTATGTAATCCTTGATTGAGAAAATACTATTATCATACCACAGTGTTGTTTATGTTTATTTTTGTCATCATTTTTATCTTCATAGTTGCTTTCATTGACTTATCAGAATTATGGGGCAATAAATATCATAGTTTTCCGTAATTATCACTTGCATGATGACTCATTTCAGATAATTGTATCTCAATTATTGCTTGTCCAATAGCTGTATCCATTAACATTGCTTTTTTCGGAATGCTGATACTGCGTATGGATGGTTGAAATCGGTTAGTGTGGAATTTTGTCATTGTATATTGGTGCCACTATTCCAATCACCCAATAAAATTGGTAATTCAAATTACCTCTTCTTTTCCACTTCAGTACCTGCAATTCGCAAATTTACATCTTCAGTCAGCGAAGTGGACAAGCTCGGAATTATCGTCAATCAGACGGTAGTAAACAAAGTGGTCTATACTATGGAAGAAGGTTGTTCATATGGATCTCCAGAGATCGCGTTCTCGGTATAATAATACCTGAAACCAAGTGCCATTTCGTATTATAGATCCTAGAATGCCTCATATCATGCAGAGCTATTCTCCATGCTGATGGGTCCCAACAGGTCGAAATAGCATGGATGCTGTGTGTGATACATTTTCCTTGTGTTTACTTTGAACGAGGATGAGATTAACTCTTGATCTTAAGTATGTGTTTAATATTGATAAATTTTAATCGAATAATATTATTTTCTGCTTCTATGCTGGTGATGCTACGCGTTAAACTACTTCGTTTACTTATAGTAACATTTATGATAAATCTCATTGATCATCCCCTAAAATGTCACCAACCACCACGACGTTTGCGGTGGATTCTTCATCCCTCCTATCACATAATTCTCCCGGGAGGGCATAAAACCATAACAATAATCTCCCGGCACCATTCAGTTATCATTTCTCGGAGCGTTTGCTGTTTCTCATATTTCATTATTTGTCTATCGCGAAATCAGCGGACCGAAATGCCGAAATGTGCGCTCCATCGAGCATATGAAACGCGATATTCTCCTGGGCTATTTTCGGGAAACGCGGTATACATAACATAGGAAGAGATGGCAGATTTGTTTAAAGAGTTCACAGTCTGCGGGGTTCCTCGTCCCGTTATGGTTTCCATAGTTGCAGGTCAGGACATGTCTGACCGACCGTGCCCTTTGGCGGCTAAACACCCTGGAATTTGTGTTTTGCAGGACTCTGAATTTATTGGGAAATGTCCTGCATATTGGAAGTTGGAATTGTCCGAGTAACGGGAAATTGGAATTCTGATTGTATTCACTTTCATAATTTCCTTGGTGTCTTCGGTAATATGGACGCATCTAAAGGATAACGCCTTCTGTAGGTTACCAGCAAGATGACCGTTTGAAACATGTTTCATTAAATGAGAGTTATCAATGAACTTGCAACTCGAGTTGGGGATAATGGAAGTTTTCTATTTCCTTTTCGTATCAGTGTTTTGCCTACTTCATACCAATCCACAAATATCACATAACAGAGGAAGAGAGGAATATTTGTTTAAAAGACTTCAGTCTGCAAGGTTCCTCGTCCCATAATGGTTTCCATAGTTGCAGGTCAGGACATGTCTGACCGACCTTGCCCTTTAGCGGCGAAACGCCCTGGAATTTGTATTTTGCAGGACTCTGAATTTATTGGGAAATGTCCTGCATATTGGAAGTTGGAAATGTCCGAGTAACGGGAAATCGGAATTCCGATTGTATTCACTTTGATAATTTCCTTGGTGCATTCGGTAATATGGACGCATCTAAAGGATAACACATTCTGTAGGTCACCAGCAAGATGACCGTTTGAAACATGTTTCATTAAATGAGAGTTATCAATGAACTTGCAACTCGAGTTGTGGATAATGAAATATTTCTATTTCCTTTTTGTATCAGTGTTTTGCTTACTTCATACCAATCCACAAATATCACTTATCAGAGGAAGAGATGACAGATTTGTTTAAAGAGTTCACAGTCTGCGGGGTTCCTCGTCCCATAATGGTTTTCATAATTGCAGGTCAGGACATGTTTGACCGACCATACCCTTTGGCGTCTAAACACCCTGGAATTTGTGTTTTGCAGGACTCTGAATTTATTGGGAAATGTCCTGCATATTGGAAGTTGGAAATGTCCGAGTAACGGGAAATCGGAATTCCGATTGTATTCACTTTGATAATTTCCTTGGTGCATTCGGTAATATGGACGCATCTAAAGGATAACACATTCTGTAGGTCACTAGCAAGATGACCGTTTGAAACATGTTTCATTAAATGAGAGTTATCAATGAACTTGCAACTCGAGTTGGGGATAATGAAATATTTCTATTTCCTTTTTGTATCAGTGTTTTGCTTACTTCATACCAATCCACAAATATCACTTATCAGAGGAAGAGATGACAGATTTGTTTAAAGAGTTCACAGTCTGCGGGGTTCCTCGTCCCATAATGGTTTTCATAATTGCAGGTCAGGACATGTTTGACCGACCGTACCCTTTGGCGTCTAAACACCCTGGAATTTGTGTTTTGCAGGACTCTGAATTTATTGGGAAATGTTCTGCATATTGGAAGTTGGAAATGTCCGAGTAACGGGAAATCGGAATTCCGATTGTATTCACTTTGATAATTTCCTTGGTGCATTCGGTCATATTGACGCATCTAAAGGATAACGCCTTCTGTAGGTCACCAGCAAGATGACCGTTTGAAGTTTTTTCATGAAATGGAAGTTATCAATGCAACTCGAGTTGGGGATAATGGAAGTTTTCTATTTCCTTTTTGTATCAGTGTTTTGCTTACTTCATACCAGTCCACAAATATCATATAACAGAGGAAGAGATGGCAGATTTGTTTAAAAAATGTATGACCTTCTGAATAGGTTTCACTTCGAGTGCCGGACCCTGTTTTCAATTAAAGGGTTTTCCAATAAGAGGTGTTATTTTGATATTAAAAAAATGCCCTTTTGCAATATGAGTGATCGGATGTTTATTTCATCATAAAGAAGAAGCTATGCCGTTAACAGTGGAAAATAACATCAGGCAGATGACCACCACGACCACGCTTACAGGACCATATCCGTTCAATGAAATTTTCCATAAACAAATCGCAAAGTGACTGCCCTATGTCCTCGATAGCCTCACGAATTCCATCTTTGAGGTCTTGAATCGAAGCTGGGCTATTGGCGTAGACCTTCTCTTTCACGTGGCCCCAAAGGAAGAAGTGGCAAGGTGTTAAATCACAAGATCTCGGTGGCCAATTGTGATCACCTTTCGAGAGATAACACGGTCCGGAAATTTTTCCAGCAAAAAAATCAATGGTTTCGTTGCTTGTGTGGCACGTAGCGCCGTCTTGTTGAAAGTAAACGTTGACCAGGTCAATACTGTCCAATTTCTACCATAAAAAATCATTAATCATCTCTCGATAGCGCAATCCATTCATCGTTGTTTCTGTTGATCCAGCCTCTTTTTCGAAAAAGTAAGGTCCAATGACTCCGCCGGACCATAAACCGCACCAAATAGTCATACGTTGAGGATAGAGAGGCTTTTCAACAATAACTCTTGGGTTTTCCGAGCCCCAGATGCGACATTTTTGCTTGTTGACGAAGCCAACGAGGTGGAAATAGGCCTCATCACTCAAGATGTTTTTTCGATAGAATTCCGGATCATTTTTATGCATTTCAACGACCCAGTCAGCAAAGACACGACGTTGTTGATGATCGGTCGGCTTGAGTTCTTGTGTTAACTGAACTTTATAAGCCTTAAGACCCAAATCTTTATGCAAAATACGGTGTAATGACGTTTGTGGAATGGACAAACCTTGGTTTTCTTAAACACTTTCGGCTACAGCAGCAATATTCTCGGCTGTTCTTGAGCGATGTGCACGGCTTTTATTCTACACATCACTAACTTGTCCCAACAGTTCGAATTTTTCCACCAATTTTTTTACTGCTGTCCGACAAGGTGCTTCACGACGACCCAAAAATGTTCGAGTATTACGAACCGTCTCTGCCAAATTTTCACCCTTTTTATAGTGAATTTTAATAATTTCAACGCGTTCTTGAAGCGTGTATCGTTCCATTTTTATTAATGGGGTAGTTTCTACATGGCAAATGTCAAAAAATGACCATTTCAAACGTGACATCTACCGAAATAGCGAGCTATTCAAAATAACACCTCTTATTGGAAAACCCTTTATTATGATATTCCCCACGATGTTTTATCTATTTTTCGGAATCAGTTATAATCTGAAACCACACTTTAGATCCAACGTCCAGAGCTGTTAATTTATTACCTGTTCCTAATTGAGTTTTTCCCTTGTCTCCTCTCTCATCTTATCGAAACCTAATAAAGCTCACGCTGTCTAAGTGGTGAGGTCGGCAATTAGACAACGACTGCACCAGAGAAGGATTTGATAGAATAATTGATGAAGATGATTCTCCCCTACCTTTAACTTCTCCAAGGAGAAAGAAGGGATTACTTATATCGATACCGAGTAATGAACAGAATGAGTGACATGGAGGGAAAAAGACAGTGAAGATCACTGCCAGATAGTGTAATAAAAAACGCCAGAGCTCAAGGAATTGGGGGAACTTAATTGTTGATTGAATTCGAGATCTTATGGAACCCTTTGGATGTGTTCCTTTGCTGGAATAAGATTGTGTTGAATCATTAATTTTCACGCTTGTTCCTAGAGAAAGAGATTTCTGCCCAGTGGTTTTCGGAAAAGTGACAATTTTGAATATCTCTGCTTATGAACCGAATTGGTTTATGTATTGCGGAATGTTTCCACATTCTCACCAATATTTTAGTCATTTCGAATCCGATTAATTTGAAATGTTATTATAGTTTTCGAATGGACTAATTCTTTATGCTATTGTTTCCTTTTAAAAGATAATTGTATATCGGTAGAAAAATACTAAATTCAAAATACATATAAAACATATGAAATTTGAGAATATCTATCACTTCCATTTGAAATATCAAACCGTTTGAAACTATTTTGATTGTATTTGTTTTAAATTCTGTGAATGTACAATCAAATTCTCCTCGTAGTAATCGAAATGAGAAAAGAATTTCTTCTCTCATTTCGACCGTCGGTCGTCAGGAAAAACACTTTGGACACTCAACCTTTCAGAATAGCCTATCGTCAATTTTCGAACAAAGATTATATACTCCATAATCTATGTCTTCGAAGATATTTGTTATTTCTGACAGTTCTCAGAAAACAATCATCGATGACTTTGTTCTCTTTGGATTTATGCAATTGTCAAACAATTCATTTGATCTTTTTAAAGCTGGATTTTATTTTTGGACCTGATGGAATTTTCGCTTATTGACATGAAAGCAACATCCTTTCATTTTCTTCTTAATTTTTTTTTTTTTTGATTTCATGGATGCTCCACCCCATATAATCCTGTGGTCTTCCATTTTAGAAAAACTTTGACTTATCAGTATCTCCATGTTGATCTAGTTCTTTCATGTTATTTGATTCGAATATTCAAAGAAGTTTAGTTTCTTCAATATAGGCTCTACCACGCTCTACGTAGGTTAGATTAGATTTAGATTAGATTAGATAGTGGTCGATCGGCACGTTGATTACCCTTCTGCACTGCGACCAATAAGGTCTTTTGTGCGTTACCATACTAAAACTAAGTTTTTCCCAGGAATCTAACCTCCTTAGCAAAGCTGGTTACTTCCTTAGGAAACTTCGCTCTTATGTCGGCTGGCGTTAATAACGCGCCACCTAGTAGAGTAAGTCTGGTTTGCGCCAGCGCAGTGCATTGGCATAGTATGTGCTCGGTTGTTTCAGTGGCCGATTCACATAACCTACAAATGTCGGAGTTTTCTTTACCGATCTTGTGTAGGTGATATCTCACGGGACAATGCCCTGTGAGAAGGCCGATTAGCAGCCTTAACTCGTTTTTTGATAACAATAGAGCTTGTTGAGCCTTCTCTTTGGAAGGTTCGATTAGTCTTTTTGCTTGTCTTTGACCGGATGTGTTTATCCAATAAGAGTGTTTCTCCCTTTTTTCCCAAACACCGACCTCTGCCGACGCTCTACGTAGGTTGCTGATTTATACTTTTGCCAATTGCTTCTGCCTTTTCCAACAATTTTGCTCGAGAATTTCTGAAATATTCGAATTTTTTCTTTTTTCGAAGAAAGAATTTTTATGCTGATATATCGATGCCCCTTTTGATTACTATTGAAACAGGAATCCTTTTTAATTGAGTATGTGTTCATTAAAACACTCTGAATAAGTTATGCCTTGCAAGTGTTGAAACTATCGAACACAGGTGTCTGCGAAGATCGGGCAATTCTTGACAGCATAGTCCAAGTATCCCTCCAACTTGAATATTCTCGTCACGCTCCCCTTATTATCTTGACACCTCCCCAACAAAATCGCTCTGTAAAGAACACAAAAAATAAATACTACCGAATACTCTAACACCCAAATCACATAATTGCATAAAAGTGGGAGAGATGAAATTAGAATCGAAATGGCTTTTCAAACACGAATGATTCATTGATTTAAAGAAGATTATACTGCGTTCTACAGGTTGCAAATTCTTCTAGTGACCTCACTTTCCTGACATAGAAATCCTTTTCAATTGAGGAGAACAACCTGAATAAGTTATGTTCTTACAAAAATACATAGGAAACCCAAACGTGTTCAAACTATCCAACGCAGGTGTCTGCGAAGATCAAGCTAAACTAACTCAAGGGCAATTCTTGACAGGATAATCCAATTATCCTTCCAACGCGAATATTCTCGTCACGCTCCCTCTCAATTATTATTCTGACACATCCACGCCAAAATCGCTGTGTAAAGAACACAAAAAGAAAACACTACCGAATTAAACTTACGCCCAAATCACATAATTGCCTAATAGTGAGAGGATAAAATTAGAATCGAAATAGCTGTTCAAACAGCAGAGACTGCACCCCAAAGCCATCAGCTAAAGACACTTCCTCGTCCTCCCCGCGGGACGCTAGAAAGAACGACGCTTCTGGATAATGGAAAATACGCGAAAAGTGGTCGACTTTTCCAAGTGAATGACGTTTCTTGCTAGAGAGTCCCTAGCTGGAGGTTACAGGTTGGATCCATTATCTGTTTGACAGTGACGATGCCGGTTGTAACATGCACGTCGGGTCGTAAGGGATAGTAACTGACACCCAAATCACATAATTGCAGAATTTGGGAGAGATGAAATCAGAATCGAAAAGGCTATTCGAACACGACTGATTCAATGATTAAAAGAAGGTTATACTGCGTTCTATGGGTTGCTAACATCTCCTGTTGCCTGACTTTCCTGACATAGAAATTCTTTTCAATTTAGTAGAAATTCATTGACGAAACATGAAGGCCTGCATTCATCACAGAATACCCTGAATAAGTTATATTCGTGCAAGAATACACAGAAAACCCGATAGTGTTGCAATAATCGAACGCAGGTTTCTGCGAAGATCAGGTCCTAGACGTAGAAATACTTTTCAATCAAGTTGAAGTACCTTGACAAAACTTGAAAGTCTGAACTCATCTCTGAACCACCTGAATAAGTAATATTCGTATAGGAAAATATAGAAAACCCAAACGTGTTGAAACTACCGAAGACAGGTTTCTGCGAAGATCAGGCTAAACTAACTCAATGGCAATTCTTGACAAGATAGTCCAATTATCTTTCCAACGCGAATATTCTCGTCACGCTCCCCCTCAATTATTATCCTGACACATCATCGCCGAAATCGCTCTGTATAAAGAACACAAGAAGAAAATGCTGCCGAATTAAACTAACGCCCAAATCACATAATTGCCTAATAGTGAGAGGATAAAATTAGAATCGAAATGGCTGTTCAAACAGCAGAGACTGCACCCCAAAGCCATCAGCTAAAGACACTTCCTCGTCCTCCCCGCGGGACGCTAGAAAGAACGACGCTTCTGGATAATGGAAAATACGCGAAAAGCGGTCGACTCTTTCAAGTGAATGACGTTTCTCGCTAGAGAGTCCCTCGCTGGAGGTTACCGGTTGGAACCATTATCTGTTTGACAGTGATGATGCAGGTTGTAACATGCACGTCGGGCCGTAAGTGATACTAACTGACATCCAAATCACATAATTGTAGAATTTGGAGAGATGAAATCAGAATCGAAATGGCTATTCAAACACGAATGATTCAATGATTAAAAGAAGGTTATACCGCAGGTTGTAACATCTCCAGTTGCCCGACTTTCCTGATATAGAAATCCTTTTAAATTTAGTAGGAATTCATTGACAAACCTTGAAGAATATAAAAGAAACACAAACGTGTTTGAACTATCCAATACAGGTTTTTGCGAAGATCAGGCTAAACTAACTCGAGGCAATTCTTGACAGGATAGTCCAATTATCCTTCCAACGCGAATATTCTCGTCACGCTCCCCCTCAATTATTACCCTGACACATCCTCGCCAAAATCGCTCTGTGTAAAGAACACAGGAAGAAATGCTACCAAATTAAACTAACACCCAAATCACATAATTGCCTAATAGTTAGAGAGATAAAATTAGAATCGAAATGGCTGTTCAAACAGCGGAGACTGCACCCCTAAGCCATCAGCTAAAGACACTTCCTCGTCCTCCCCGCGGGACTCTAGGAAAAACGACGCTTCCGGATAATGGAAAATACGCGAAAAGCGGTCGACTTTTCCGAGTGAATGACGTTTCTTGCTAGAGAGTCCCTAGCTGGAGGTTACAGGTTGGATCCATTATCTGTTTGACAGTGACGATGCCGGTTGTAACATGCACGTCGGGTCGTAAGTGATACGAATCTGCTGATTGCATTTTCTCGGGTTACGGTTTTCCTGTTTGCGGAACTGATGTGATAAAAGTCGAATGAAATATGAACTTGCCCGTTTCGCTGGAAACATGCTCGTATTTTCGAATGTCAGATTGCCTCGTTTAACTGACGCGTTCTTGCATATTTGACGAAAGGTAGGGCGGGTAATGTATGTGAGCCTTTATGTTTTCGGATGCTAATACTATATTTCGGGAAATCTGATTGATTTTGGCATAAGTGACACAAGTTTGTCGTATTTGTGCGAGAATCAAGTTTATATTTGGGGCAGAATACCTCTGTTTAAATCAATGTAAGACGATTGTACCTTGAGCATCTGAGGTTCTGAAAAATCGTTACTTGAAGTGCCAGACCTGCATTGATCAACCCTTCTGGTTGTAGATCAAGAAATTTCAAGGACTAGAAATCAAATTTCACTTTAGTTTGGGGCGGAGAGGTGATTCTTTTATTAGTTATTATTTCCTGTTCGTATTGTTTTTTCCGATGCATCTTACAGATCTTCAGACAAGGCAGATATTTCAATGAAAAAATCCATTTGGAAAACAACAACATTCTTCAAACAAATCTGATAATTCAAGAACCTCACTTTTTAGGATTATGATGAAATATTCCTAGAAAGTGCTTCTATATCATCCATAAAATTGTAGACAGATTTGGAAATCCACATCTGAAACATACAATATACAATGCATCAGACAGAGAATTCTTCCATCTAGTTGCACATATGAATAATCGAGATAATCACGTGCTGTAACTGAATGAATTCCGTTGACTTATTGTAATAACCTAGTCTTGTCTCTCTCTTATCTGCAGTACACGTATAGATTTATTTAATTTAATAATAAGTAGTTTATTTCCTACAGGATACACTCCCAATTACAGGAAAACACAAAAAAAAATTAAGAATACAATTACATACCGAAATGGTGCACAAAGTAATATAATACAGAACAACACAAAATTCAGAACAATTTTTTTTTTTTTTAATAATAATATTTGTCATTTGTCATATTTGTCAGGCTGCCCATAATATTCGATTCAAGTATTAATTGTTGCCTACCATACTGAAATGAATTATGATTCTCCCAACGATAAGAGAGAGACAAGACTAGAATATTGCAATAAGACAATGGAATTCAGTGTATCGATTGAATTCAGTGTGTTACAGCACGTGATTGTCTCGACTATTCATCTGTGCAACTGGACAGAAGAATTCTCTGTCTGATGCATTGTATATCGTATGTTTCAGATGTGAATTTCCAAACCTGTATGTAGAATACTCCGTGTACATTTTTCTCAGTTAATACTGCACAATACACACCCTATATTGTTGGTGATTTGTTAAACTGAATCTCAGTTCCAAGAATACGAAGGCATAGCAGTATACATTCGATTGTCGACATTTTTGTTATGTTGGTACACATATGTTCATAATAAGTTGGCATTATCAGCCAACTTGTATAAGTAGTTTTTTCTTGGCAACTATGAATGTTGGTAACGTTTTTGTGTGTTCTTCGATTTTTGACTTTCGAAAAACATGGATCGAAGAATCTGAATTAAATTTTCAGTCAAAATGGGAAAATGAGCTCCAATGCACTTGAAATGTTGACTGTGGCGTTCGGCGCATCTACTTCGTCTCTAAAAAAGTGTTTATTTGAGGTACAAGCAAATTATAAAAGGCCGAGCAGATGTTGATGACGATGAGTGTCCTACCAAGTTGCAACCAAGTCAAAAAATGGAAAAGTAAACATCAACGTTTTGGAAAATAGTCGAATTACTATTACAGAAGTTGCAGAGGATCTTGGCTTATCAATAGACCTATACCCTGAAATTTTCTCGAACGGTTTTGGCAGAAAACATGTAGCACCCCCCTTTAACTTTGTTACTGAAGGAGATACAAGAAACATATTGATGGCAACGTCATTTTTTCAAATAGAACATCCTGTATATTTTTCCATGTTTGTCTGGCTCTTTTTCCCCTGATTTCGAATATATAACATAATGTTGGTCTATCTTTCTTATTCAGAGTTACAAATTTCAATAACCATCTGGCATATGGCGTTTTGGAAGTTCGTGAATATTTAAGTGGCCAATTTGATCTTTGGATTGGTAATGGCGCACCCATTTCATGGCCACCAAATAGTCCCGATTTAACACCGTTGGACACGTTTTTATAGCCGTTCCTGAAAGACAAAAATTACTTCAGCAATAATGACAATCAATGAAAGCGGAGAATAATATTAATGATATAAAATCGACCAATATTAAATCCATAATTCGGAACTAATCCCGTCAACGCACAAAGAATAATGATAATATTGTAATGATTAGAAACAAATTTTGAACCTTTAATTTCTGACTTGAATCAGAGCCATAATAATGCTATCAAAAATAGTCTAAACAACTTGAGACAACAATATGAACTATGTGTATTGAATGAAGGTGGTCATTTTGAGCAATTTCTTTAGTTGATGTTATTCTTACCATAGGTACTACATTTTTCATTGGTTAAGTAATTGTTAACTATTCATTCTAAAATAATACTTTTAAGTAGATTGTTTGGATATGAAGAATTTCGTAGGTATTTCACATATTTTTTTATTCGGTGTCATCATTTCAAAACTTGGAAACTCTGAAAATTGAAGAGACACATCCACATACGCATTTATATTCGAGATCAGGAGGAAATAGCCTATCAAAAAAAGGAAGAATATACAAGACAGGGTGTCCCATTTGAAAAAATATAGTTGCATTCATTGTTGTTCACCCTGTATATCTTTCCATTGACGTTATTAGACTCCGAAAATGAGCATTTTCAGTAAACGCACTCTGCCACTTGTAAAATGATTACAGATCTTGGCAGGTGGTTCTTAAAATTTGAAACTCTGTGGTTCTCAGAATAAAAGAGATAGACCAACATATGTTACATATTCGAAATCAGGGAAAAAAGAGCTATCCAAACATGGAAAAATATACAAGGTGTTCCAAATGAAAAAATGAAGTTGCCATCAATATTTTGGTCACCCTGTATATATTTCAGTTTCTGGACTCATATCAAAAAAGCTCAGTTTATTTCGTGAAACTTTTATACGAAACATTTTTTTGTATCTCCTTTAGTAACAAAGTACCAGCTCACACATCAATGCCTAGGTCGTGATTTTTGTCCAAAAAAACACCGTGTTCATACCCTAACCACCGTATTCAATAGATTTGGAAACCCTTGTCTATTCCCAAAACTGCAAAGACCAATGAAAGGAAAGCGTTACCAATAATCGTATTTTAGAAGTGAATAGTTTTCTGAATTCGCAGGTATGATAAAAAATTCATGACAGAAGAGTTTTTTCTACCACTAGTCAACAATGAAATACAATCTTGAAAACGTTGCGAATCTGAGAGCCAATCGATCATGTTATTTTCTGAAATGTCGTAGTTGTCAAGCAGTCCATATGAACGTACTTTTCATCAGACATTTTTCAGCCATTTTTTCGAAGACCACTGGTTAAAGCATGTTATAGTCCACCATATTATCTAGCCCGTAACAAAAGCTTCTTCATCATCAAGATCCTCATGATCTTGGTTCGAAAACGAACTTCATTGCACGGTGTGCATTTTTTTCAGGTAAAAGAGGTACTCGCGCAATGAAGTTTGTATACGCATTGAAACATCACTTGTCCAGGGGCCTGATCGAGGATCCTTCACAGCCTATTCGAAAACAATCGAAACGCGGCCTACGCTGAAGGAAAACAAGATGAACTCGTGGAGAAACTCGATTTTGGTAAATTAATTAAGACCCTTTCACCCCGCCTGAACCGCAATTCGATTATTTCGTTATTTCGTCTGTATATAACCGAAGCGAAAATTGATCTCTCGACGAATTCGAAAAAGTGCGCCTATGTAATTGGACGATCGACACCCTTCGGTATTTGAGGATGGAACGTCGGTCCAAAGGGCTCTTGAAGGGGTTGAGGGTGTTTTCTCGGTTTTAAACGTGACTTCCATTTTGTTTATCTCGGTCCACGAGTCATATTGGGAAAAAAACCTTTTCACTATATTTTTTTCATACTTTATTGGAACCGCTAATGTAGAGTGGTTACCTAGAATAAATTAGATGAGATTGTGGTCAATTGTTCAAAGAAATAAGGCTAATAAGTTCTTCAAAATATGATAATCTTCATGTTAAGTTCAAACTCCGCATGCAGTAGGATAAAAATGATATTCTACCATGTATTATACATCGACTTCCCCAATAGATTTAAAGCCGGGTTTAGACGAAGCGCACCTACTCGCGCACCAGCCTCGCTTCCGCTCCCTCGCAAAGTGTAAACATGCTCCTCGCCGTGAGGCCCCTCGTCCTCATGTTGAGCCATTGCCGGTCGGTTTTCAGTCGCGCATCAAAGAAGCCTCGCTGTGTCGTTTGAACAAGCTTCTGGAGTTGGTCGAGTCTCGGACTCTATACGAGGCTGATTACTGCCTCGCCTTCTCATCCTGGCTCGCCCTTCCAGGCGAATCCAGCGCGTCGTGTAAACACTGGCGCGAGGATGAGTTTTGGTGCGCGAGTAGGTGGCGAGGTTTGGCTCGCGAGTGGGTGCGCTTCGTCTAAACCCGGCTTGATGATCGAAAGTTTTGGAGATTTTTGGAGATGATAAAAGAGAAATATTTATAATTTTGAGCCCAGAATAGCTATTTATGATATAAGCGGTTAAAGTGACGTTTTATTTTGTGAATGAAAAAGTTTGTGAAATGGGCGGAGCGAATTGAACAATTTCACGAACAAAATAAAATCACTTTCAACACAAATACCATACAATGTTTTTTGTACAACTGATCTATTTTGATGATGAAATGGTCTAATTTGCAATGACAATGAACTTCAAAATGATATGAGTGTTATAAGTGACGTTAATCAACGTGGAAGCATGTTAAAAATATTTTTAACATGCTTCCACGTAAACAATCATTTCAAACATTCTTTTGCTGTCATTAAAAGTGTCACTTTTAATTTGTTTTTCAATGGCAGTTGTACAATAGTTATTTTTGTATTAAGTGCGTAAAATGAGTGTTTTTTTTCATGGCAAATGAGAGTTTTAATTTTTGGCCGAGACCGCAGCTAGAGGCCTAAAATTTACTCGAATGTGCCATGAAAACACGAATTTTATACGCACGAAATACAAACAACATTTTTTGTACAACTGTGAATGTGAATTTACATCGTCTGATATATAAAATGATTGAAGAAAATGCTCCCAATATAATATTTCTATGCATACAGTCTTTATTTTCTTTCACCGTTAAAAAAAGAATTTTTTTTAACGCTTTTAAACGGTATTTATTTTTTTTCGCCGTTTAAAAAAGACTTTTTTAACGGTGAAAAAAAGTAATCATATACGCATCCATAGTGATGAAGAAAAGTCAAGTTTTTTTGACAGTTGTACAAAAAAACATTATTATTATAACTATCAAATGTTCATTGAATAGTTATAGACTACTTCGGAAATTGTTTCATTTTCAGAAATGTATTTGTGCACTTTATTTGATTTCCACTCTAGATCTCTCAGTTTATCTAACAACATTAATCCTTCCTAATCAAATGAGGCCATTATACAAATGAAAATCCTCCACTGATTAAGTACATAATATCAAAGAGCCAGATGAAAGTACATAAATAACATTCGAAAAAGTCAATATTACCTCCGCGTATCAATTAAAATTCCTAATTGGAATGTTCAGCGGCGAATTTGAAAAATAAATGCAATAGTGTAATATTTCGTATCCATAGTGAATTCCAGGGAATAGAACGAATAGGTAGATGAAAAAGTATCATACCACCATGTGCAATACTGAATTACTGCTAAAACAATATTGTTCGACAAATACATTTCCAACTATGGCAAACAAACTATCAATTTTACGCGCATATGCCAATCTTGCTACCATTTCACCAATATCGCATGGATATCGGTTAAACCTGCGTTTTGTGGTTGAAAAAACGAATATTTCGTACTTACAATAAATTGGTAATTGTTATAGGTAGTTCGTTTTCATGTTACATGTATTTTTTAATAACCACACAATTCTGGACTGATTCCAACCCGAGCTTGTTTTCCATATTTAGTCCAGTCAATTTGTGCTCAAAAGAACCCCTAGCAGGAAAGTTCTGGGGTAGTTTTGATTTTTTCGATTTTTTATGTTTTTTGGGGTGCTGAATCCGAATCTGAGGTTTGCTAACAAAATTTCGTGAGGGAACATTGAAAAAAATACAAAAAAAGAGAAAAAATCTAATTTTTTTGCAGTTTTCTGCTTATAACTCGGAAACTATCAACTTTTCGTGAAAGACCTTCCTATACAAAATGAAAGTACATAAAATTTCAAACAAATTGCACTATTAAAGTTTTTCCTGCGATGAACCGTTCTGGCTCAAATTATAGTTTTAAATGAGGTATTTTCTATGACTCAATAAATGAAAAAAAAATAATTTCTATGGTTCCGATGATGCGATCCTTTTGAAATTTTGCATGAACATTCAGTATATCAGTTCCGATTCATAAAAAATATTTCACTCGAATCGGATGTCTTGTTATGGAAATATGAAGATTCTTCTTTTCAATATTCCAATTGAATTTTCTATGGTTCTGTTCACACTATGGTCACACAATTTTGCATAAAGCTTATTATGAGCACCTTGCATTTGGCCGCAACATTTCATTTCGATGGGTTTCATTTTGTCTGAGATATTGAGAAACAAACATTTTGAATGGCAATATTTTGTTTCATAAAACATGCCCATTCAAAATTTTTGTTCCTTAATATCTCAGAGAAAACGAAACCAATCGAAATGAAATGTTGCGGCCAAATGCAAGGTGCTCATAATAAGCCTTATGCAAAATTGTGTGACCATAGTGTGAACAGAACCATAGAAAATTCAATTGGAATGTTGAAAAGAAGAATTTTTATATTTCCATAACAAAATATCTGATTCGAGCGAAATTTATTTTGTGAATTGAGACTGATATACTGAATGTTCATGCAAAATTTCAAGAGGATCGCATCATCAGAACCATAAAATTAAATATTTTTCATTTATTGAGTCATAGAAAATACCTCATTTTCAACTATTATTTGAGTCAAAACGGGTTTTCGCAGAACAACCTGTGGTAGTACAATTTGTAGGAAATTTTATGTATTTTCTTCTCGTATGGAAAGGTTTTTCAAGAAAAGTTGATAGTTTCCGAATAATATGCAAAAAACTGACCAAGAATGAGATTTTTATTCTTTTTGTGTATTTTTTCTATGTTCCGTCTCGAAATTTTGTTAGCAAACCTCAAATTCGGATTCAGCACCCCAAAAAACATAAAAAATTAAAGAAATCAAAACTACCCCAAAACTTTCCTGCTAAAAGCACAATTCGACTGGATTAATTATTACAGTTTTGCGTTAGAACGTTTTTAGTAAATCATTCGATTACCCTGAAATTTCTGGAATGAAATCTACTCTTTCAAAAGCAAATTGGAAATTCAACACAATGGATGGTTATTTACTCTTCAATAAAATAATATTGTGACATGGTTTGATTATTTATGTAGGAGCGCCGAATGCATGTTTCAAATAAATTGATGAACGACACCTGAACCTGAACCACAACTTTTAGAAAAAGATAAATTACTGGTCTCCATTCAGAGAATATTGAAAAAAGAAGTTATATGTGGGTAAAGTTCGAATTATCTAATACTAGCGACCCGCCCCGGCTTCACACTGTACGACATCACATTAGAAACCTCAAAAATAACAGTACTTCTCCACTATTTAATGGATGTTATTATACATATAAACTTTCCTCTTGAATCACTTTATCTATTAAAAAAAACGCATCAAAATCCGTTGCGTATTTTCAAAGATTTGAGCATACAAAGGGACATAGGGACAGAGAAAGCGACTTTGTGTAGTAATTATCAAGCGTTGAAGATGAGCGGTATGTTTACGATATTGTAAGTTACTCGAAAAAATACCATCGTAAAGTGCCATTAATTTTCTCTATTTATTCGAATTGAAAAATGTTTTTCAAGAATCACTTCTTTTAATTCATAATACTGAAATTTTCTTTAGGCTATTTTCATCATTTTCTCTTCCCTGTATAATGTTTCTTCTAGTATTCGACAGCCGGCACTGTTTAATCTTAGAAATTCCAGAGAAAAAACTTTTGTTACTCTTGGAAATATTTCTTTCTTTTGACAATTGCTACTTTGGAAGTTCAAAAGTAGAGAGAGAATCCTGAAAACGGCTGGCGAATTCTGGCCGAAAGTGAACAATTCATATAATAATTATTAAGTATAATTTTAAAATTTCCAGAATTTCATCGAATTTAAATCAGTTTACTTAAGTAACATATGATCAAACCTCAGAATCCTTTATTGAACACATTTCTGAATATCAAAATCATAGCAGCCATTATTTTCCAAAAATGTTAATTCATTTCTCGTCTATGATTCATAAATAATGAATACAAATTCCTTGAGGACTGTTTTGTTTCTGCTGAAATTAATGAATTGGTTTATGCTGTGAAATTCAATACTTCTCCACGCTGCTGTTGCCAGGTCGGCCATAATTTCCTTATCTCATCTATAACTTTACGATGCATTCAAAATTAAACATTTTTTCCATAATTGTTTATTTATTGAACTCGTGGAACCTGTTGTGAAAGTACCATCATTCAAAAACTACGCTTCTAGTGATCAGCTTTATTCTCTCCTCGCCCTCATTTCCCATTTTTTCAAATTCATGTGAAGTTTTAGCGAAGGAAGTGATCGTCAGATTATTCATACTAGGTATTTTATTTTCGCAAATCACTGCAGTTAAATAGAGTTCCAATTTTGATCAAAGGTTGAAAACTTTATATATAGAATATTCCCACTTATTATCTGATTCTCAATAAATGCAAAATTCGAGACATATTCTTCGCACTGATTTTTTTCGACAGTTGACCGAAATTGCAACATTTTTATCATTTCATCATCAGAAATTTCCACCAATTAAAAACCAATTTTGAATAAAAATTGGTAAAATAAAAATAAGATAGGGGCATCTAATTCTTCCTGTAAAAAAATCGAAAGAACACAATGCAAAGTGATATTTTTTAATAAAATGAGTTCTTGCATGTGCAAAAATCATCGTCTTCGACTCGAATTTCTGTTGCCACACGCACTCGTGCAGCACGCTCAAATATTACTTAGCAATGTGTTTTTTCGATTTTTTCCGAATAAATTAGATGCCCTTATTATATTAATCACGATTATTTCCTTCCTCTTAATTTCAACCAATCGCTATCAACAATTGGTAATCAAAAATAAATGTTAAGTGGAAAAATTATTTTACAACTGTCAGCAGTTTTTCCGGAAAAAAAATCTAAAACATTTCGATCAAATCAAAAAGTTGATGGTTTCTTTGCTGTGTTAATTATTGTTCTTATTATGTTAATGATAAAAATTTTGTATTAAAATAAAATGTTTATTTAAGCCAGGAAATAATCTTATCAAATGTGCATCTAATTTTTCCTGCGAAAAAATTGGAACACTCGTTTTGTTTCAACAAAATAGCATTCGCTAAAGTGGAAAAATCTTCGTCTTCGACTCGGATTTTCAAAACCACTCTCGTTCATGCGAAAAAACATTTCAAAATCTAATAAATCCAATTGAGAAGTCATTTGACAACATCCACTATTGAAGTTGACACTATTCATTCCATTCCAACCACTGTGATTTCCAGGATATCTGTGACAACACTGTGCGAATTCCAAATAGCAAGCAACGCGAAATTCTTTGAACGAATGACTTCTTATTCATTCTTTTCAATCCGACGTGTGCCGTACCTACGCGGTTTTTGAATGACGCCAGTACATTAAAAGTTGGTCTCTAATGTGCCCTAGTTTCTGGCGACAAAGCCTTAATAACCTTTTCGTTTTCAGGCCGAAGAACTGAACACAATAGTGGGAAATGCCTTTAGGATGGCTTACGCGGCGCAGTTACAGAAACAGCCAAGTTTTCAAGATGTGATATCCCAGCAGCTGGAGCAAAGTCAGACTGATAAAGTTCTTTGGGTAAGTGAGTCTCTTCCAATTTCATAGGTGACAAATGCAATTTATTGTTTATTGGAATTGTGGAGCTGTTATACTTACTGACAGTGAAAAAAAGTAAAGACTGTATGCATACATTGGAAGCATTGTCTCAATCATTTTATATTTCAGACGATGTAAATTTACATTCACAGTAATCATTTACGCATCCATAGTGATGAAGAAAAGTCAAGTTTTTTTGGCAGTTGTACAAAAAATATATTTTATTCACCACTATTGAATCTACAGTGTGTTTGGTCATGACTTAGCGATAATTTAAGGGCATCAAATATACCTAATTTTATCGACAAAAGCGCCCACATTGGGTAGTTTACCCCCTCAGTTTTGGAGTGGCCCCCATTTTAAATTTACTTTTTTATTTTAGTTGACCCTTCCAAATAATATCGATTTCTTTGGCCATAAAGGCCCTACAGATGTGAAAAAAAAGTTTTTTGATAGATGGATGGATCTTCTTTGTTCACGGAATGGATTAAAAAAGAAAAAAATGATGTAATCTCGGTAACTTACTATTATTTTTTTGTACAACTGTCAAAAAAACTTTTTCTTCATCACTTTAGATGCGTAAATGATTAGTTTTTTTCACCGTTAAAAAAAGACTTTTTTTCACCGTTAAAAAAGTCTTTTTTTCACCGTTGAAAAAAGATTTTCCTTTTTTTCATCGTTTCATCCTTTTTCGAATGGTATTTATGTACTTTCATCTGGCTCTTTGATATGTACTTAATCAGTAGAGGATTTTCATTTGTATAATGGCCTCATTTGATTAGGAAGGATTAATGTTGTTACATAAACTGAGAGATCTAGAGTGGATCTCAAATAAAGTGCACAAATACATTTCTGAAAATGAAACAATTTCCGAAGTAGTCTATAACTATTCAATGAACATTTGATAGTTATAATAATTATGTTTTTTTGTACAACTGTCAAAAAAACTTGACTTTTCTTCATCACTATGGATGCGTATATGATTACTTTTTTTCACCGTTAAAAAAGTCTTTTTTAAACGGCGAAAAAAAATAAATACCGTTTAAAAGCGTTAAAAATAGTGTATTATATTATAAGGATTAAAAGTGCATATTTTTTTTACGAGCAATATTGCGAGTTAAAATAGGCACTTTTAGTCCGAATAATATATACTATTTTTTCTCCAACCAAGTCAAAATTGCAATAAAATTGGTTTTAGTGAAAAATCGTTCATAATTTGGTTATGAATTTGAACACAGAATCATGACAGTGATTGTCAAGTAGACTTCAAATGCATTTACTTTTAATCCAAGGATTAAAAGTAGCGTTTTTAATCCTAGGATTAAAATTGTTGCTAAGTAACGAGTGAATTTTTGTACGGTAAGGAAATTTATGACTTTTGCAAATAGTACAAAAATGTCAACATTTTTTGATGGTTGGAGAAAAAAGTCTTTTTTTAACGGTGAAAGAAAATAAAGACTGTATGCATAGAAATATTATATTGGGAGCATTTTCTTCAATCATTTTATATATCAGACGATGTAAATTCACATTCACAGTTGTACAAAAAATATTGTTTGTATTTCGCGCGTATAAAATTCGTGTTTTCATAGCTGTGTGAATTTTTGGCCTGCGGTCTCGGCCAAAATTTGACATGAAAAAAACACTCATTTTACCGGGTCCGAAAGTGAAATAACAAATGTATAAACCTGAGTTCCCTCAGCAAATTGTACAAACCTTTTGCTCCGGGATTGAAAGTATCATTTTAGTCCCTGAGTTTATAATATACTATCGTATTTTTCTCTATGCAGTGTCCCGAAACGTTGTTATAATGACTTTCTAGTATTTCCCAAACAGCTTAATTCTATTTTGTTTTCTGAAAATGTATTATTATTTTTTATTTTATTTTCACTCAGAGTTCGCTCAGTGTATGTACTTACAAACAATATTATCTAATCAAAGAGAGCCCATTTTACGAATAAAAATTCTCTGCTGTGCCGGGTTTTTCACTATAATTTGACCCCCCCTTTAACTTTGTTACTAAAGGAGATACAAAAAAATGTTTCGTATAAAAGTTTCCCGAAATCAACTGAGGTTTTCTGATATGAGTCTAGAAACTGAAATATATACAGGGTGACCAACATATTGATGGCAACTTCATTTTTTCAAATGGAACATCCTGTATATTTTTCCATATTTAGTTAGCTCTTTTTCCCCTAATTTCGAATATGTAACATATGTTGGTCTATCTTCCTTATTCTGAGCACCACAACCATCTGGCATAGCGTTTTGGAAGTTCGTGAATATTTAAGTGGAAAATTTGATCTTTGGATTGGTAATGGCGCACCCATTTTATGGCCACCAAATAGTGCCGATTCAACACCGCTAAACACGTTTTTATAGCCGTTACTGAAGAAAAAAATTTACTTCAGCAATAATGACAATCAATGAAAGCGGAGAATAATATTAATTATCATTTTTCATTGGTTAAGTAATGGTTAAGTATTCATTCTAAAATAATACTTTTAAGTAGATTGTTTGGATATAAAGAATTTCGTAGGTATTTTTCCTAATTTTTTCATTCTGTGTCCTCATTTCAAAACTTTGAAACTCTGAAAATTGAAGATACACATCCACATACGCATTTATATTCGAGATAGAAATAGCCTTTCAAAAAAAGGAAGAATATACAGGACAGGGTGTCCCATTTGAAAAAATATAGTTGCATTCAATGTTGTTCACTCTGTATATCTTCCCATTGACGTTATTATAACTCCAAAAATGAGCATTTTCAGTAAACGCACTCTGCCACTTGTAAAATGATTACAGATCTTGGCAGGTGGTTCTTAAAATTTGAAACTCTGTGGTTCTCAGAATAAGAAGAATAGACCAACATATGTTACATATTCGAAATCAGGGGAAAAAGAGCTAGCCAAACATGGAAAAATATACAGGGTGTTCCATTTGAAAAAATGAAGTTGCCATCAATATGTTGGCCACCCTGTATATATTTCAGTTTCTGGACTCATATCAAAAAACCTCAGTTGATTTCGTGAAACTTTCATACGAAACATTTTTTTGTATCTGCTTTAGTAACAAAGTTAAAGGGGGGGTCAAATTATAGTGAAAATCCCGGTACTTACAAACAATATTATCTAATCAAAGAGAGCCCATTTTACGAATAAAAATTCTCTGCTGTACATATCAAAAATCCAGATGTAGGTAAATGAATAACATTCGAAAAAGTCAATATTAACTCCACGTATCAATTAAAATTCCTAATTGGAATGCAGTAACTGTGAATATAAAAATAATTGCAATAGTGTAGTATTTCGTATACCATGTAAATTTCAGGAAATAGGACAATGAGTGGAAAAGTATCCATACCAACATGTAGATACGCAATAGCGAATTACTGCTAAAACAATATTGTTCGGCAAATACATTTCCAAGTATGGCAAATAAACTATCAATTTTACGCGAATATGACAATCTTTTTACCATTTCAACAGTATCGCATGTATAGCAGGTAAACCTACGTTATGTGGCCAAAAAAAGAATTCGTAAAAATATTATAGTTGTTATAGGACTATAGGTGAGAATTAGTTTTTATGTTCCATATATTTTTTTGATAACCACACAATTATGGATTAAATTTGAACTCGGGCTTGTTTTCGATTTTATCACATTTTTGTTAGGACGTTTGTAGTGAATACATTCATTTACCTTGAAATTTCTGAAATGAAGTTAGTGTGTTTCTACTCTTTCGAAAGCAAATTGGAAAAACAACATAAAGGGGTGTTATTTGCTCTTTAATTAAAATTAAATTTAAAATTTTGAACGGCCATATATTATGGAAAACCCTGTACAATTTAGCTGGTTAACGAATTTAATCGAGGCATTTGGTAACCGAACTCACCGTGAAAATCTCAAGTCTGTAGAACAGTCCCTTCGAAAGTTATCGTGCTAACGGAAGGACGGCCCAACTTACAGAATTGAATTTGACCATGAATTCGTCTAACCCTGTCGTTTGAGACCATTTTCGGCTCAAAATTCGAAAATGACAGGGCAAAACGATATAGCACTCGTTCAAGTAGAACGAGCCCTCAAAAAGTGTATTTTGTATTTTTCTATATTCGGTGGATAACTGAACCAAAAACTTTTACACTTGTCTTTTTCATTATACATCCTATGTTTCAAAAATTTAGAAATATGAACGGCTCCAAATTTCATGTTCATCTGTTAAATATATAGGGTGTTACATAATAGTATGTCACAACTTGATATCGACATGATTATTATTATTATATAAACATTAGTTCGTGAAGGCTTCGTTACGGTGCTACAGGATGTTGAAATTTCAAAAATAGTTAGTTTTCCTTCACAACTCCTGCAGTTTTTGAAATATTCAGTCCAAATTTGAAATTGGGTGTTTTCTTTTCCGGGGCCATGTCTTCTTTTTCCCTCTCAAACTTTTTTGCGGTACGCCACTGGTCAGCATAAAATCATTTTTTTTTATATTTTCGTTCAATTTAAAAACTTTTTTGACTCATGTAATTTTTTCGTATCTATAACCGTTTTCGAGTGAAAAATTATTGATATTGAATCTAGTTAGGATTCAGGACGTGCAATGATGGAGACTGTTGAAAACAGTTCGCATTCCAAATTTGGACTGAATATCTCAAAAACTGCAGGAGTTATGAAGAAAAAACCGTTTTTTTTGAATATTTAAACACTCTGTAGCTACGTAACGTAGTTTTTGCGGACCCATGTTCATATGGACTTTTTTCTTGAAATTGTACGTAGATTCATCCCCTTAAGTTGTGACATACTATTATGTAACACACTGTAGATACAAAGACATGTAAAACATTCCGGTAAGATTCCTAATATTTAAAATTCGAAAAATTGTACTATGGAATCTCGATCAATCTGAGTGTAGGTACACGAATTAAAAATATAATCGGGCTTTGTTGACTCGAGCTGTATTTAGTCAAAAGGTTCAAATGTATCAATCTAATAGTTTCGGATCTGAAATTCACATCCAGTGCGTAATGTTCCACATTGGAAGAAAAAGAACAAAAATCAAAACCATAATTCATGTAGAGGTAAAAGTCTAACCAAAAATATAATTACAAATCGACCGAAATTTGATGAGTTGATATACACGGTGAATATCAGCACTTTGAATATGAAATTAACACTTATTCTATCAGCACATTTGTCTACAATATACGAAACAAACTGTGAACTGCATAACTAACAAGAAGTAATTGAAAAATCCTTGAAAATTCCGAATAAATTATGTTTTTCCTTCTTCTTCTGGGGAAAACAATATCTACCTTATAAAAAAATCATCTATCCGTTCACGAAAGTTGCATAGTAGGCGTTTGTTTATTTATCTGAAGTTGGCAGTATTTGCTGTCATAACGTAAAATAAAGTCAACGTTGCCGAATGTACCCGGCCTCGTCCGACGAGCTTGCGAGTTATCAGACAACTCTATGCAATTCGATCTGAACCGTTCGTTTATTACATCCGGAATAGGGGAGTACACATCTGGACCGTTCGGCATAAAAATCTGAACAATCGGATGTCGATCTTTTCACTCGGTCTATTTCGACGGATCAAAGCGATTTTATCCATAGAGTTTCGATTCAAGACGATTCATCTTCTTATTACTGACACTTCCAAAAACATCAGGATTCTTCAAAAAAACATAATTGATATAACAAATAACATTCTAGAAAATGATAACGGAGAGAGGGTAAAGAAAATATTGGAAAACCAGGATAAAAAAATAGAGGAACTTTTCAATAAAATTAGAACAAAACAAATAAACAAAATAAACAGAATGAAAAATAAAATTGAAGAAAAGCAAACAAAAAAAGATTGGATAGAGAACATCTCTGATATAACATTACCAAACGAAGTTAAAGAAGTTTTAAATTTGGGTCCAAAATACTGCGTTCCAGTTGAAAAACAGAATATTCCCGTACACCATATCATAGCAAATATAGAAGCAGGAATTGACAAATTCGATAAGGACACCCAAGCTGAAATACGAAATAAGGTGGTAAATAATATTACTAATTTTAAAAGAAGAGATACAAAACTAAATAAGAAACAACTAAAATTAAATCACAGTATCAAAAAAACAAAATCATTCCTCAAAAATAACCCTGAAATAACAGTTCTTAAGCCAGATAAATCAAACAAAACCGTGGTAATGAACACAAGAGACTACGATAAAAAAATGTATGATATCTTAAATGACGAAGAAACTTATAAAAAACTGAAACAAGATCCAACAAAAATAATACAAACTAAAAACAATGAACTGATAAAATCTTGGGAAAAAAAGAATATTCTACCTAAAAAACTATGTAATGAATTGAAAATACATAATGCTAACCCTCCCCAAATTTACGGACTTCCCAAATTACACAAAAAAGAAATACCCCTTAGACCAATTATCAGCTGTGTTCAAAGCCCTATTTACAAACTTTCAAAATACTTAGCAAATTGTATAACTCCAATACTAGGAAAAAATGCTTATTACGTGAAGGATTCCTGGCAATTCAAGAAATTCATAGATAAAATATCACTAAAACAAAATGAAAAACTGTTCTCTTTGGATGTTGTCAGCTTGTATACAAACTTACCACTCGACGTAGCAAAAGATATAGTTATTAAAAAATGGGAAAAAATAAAGGAACATACAGACCTACCAAAAACGGAGTTTATAAAAGCTATCGAACTATGCTTTTCATGTTCGTATTTCCAATTCAAAAACGAATTTTTCACTCAAATAAATGGATGTGGTATGGGAGTTCCAATTTCAGCTGTGATAGCACAACTAATAATGGAAGATTTAGAGGAAACTGTCATAGAAGAGTTAACATACAAAGTGCCATTTTTCAAACGTTTTGTAGACGACTGTCTCACAGCAGCACCTGAAGATAAAATACAAGACATTATAAATAAATTCAATAACTACCATCCCAAATTGAATTTCACCTGTGAGTTAGAAAAACAAAATGAAATAAATTTTCTGGATCTAACACTTGTAAGAAAAAACACAGGAATAAAAACAATATGGTATACAAAACCTACTTGGAGTGGCCGCTACTTAAATTTTGAAGCTACAGTCCCAATAACACATAAAAAAGGTGTCATATCAGGAATTGCTGACCGAGCTCTTAAACTTACAAGTCCGGAATTCAGGAAACAAACAATAACAAAGGCAAAGAATATACTTCTTCAAAACGATTATCCTCTAAAAATGATAAACAAAATATTCAAAAACAAAATCTTTATGCTATATAACTCAGAAAAACAAACAAATAATAAAAAAATTGAGGCTGAACCACCCAGATACGTATCTGTGCCGTATATACAGGGCTTATCAGAAACCTTGAATAAATCACTTAAACAGCATGGAATAAATTTGGCATATAAAAATATAAATAACTTAACCTTCTTAAACTCAAAATTGAAATCAAAAATCCCAAAAACAAAAATATCGAATTGCGTATACCAAATAAATTGTTTAGATTGCCCTAAGGTATATATTGGACAAACATCACAATACATAAAGGAACGAATAAATGGCCATAAATATTGTAAAAACATCACTGCATTGAAGAAACACGAACAAACCGAAAAGCATAAAATGGATTTCGATAATTTTTCCATCTTAGAAAAAGAAAAAAATGGTAAAACAAGAAATATATTGGAGATGATTCACATAAAGAAGAATAAAGAGGCTATGAATGACAAAACGGACACCAAGAATTTAGCCCAAATATATTACAACTTGATAAAATAAAAGAAAATATAACAACTTCAAATAAAATCATTTAAGTAACTCCATCTACAAAACCAACAATGAGTATAAACATGAATAAGATAGTTATCTAAAATTTAACAATTTACACTCATATAAATTCCATACAGATGTCGTAATATTTATTCGTCTTGAGTTTGAAAATTTAATTTGACGTTCATAACTTTACCAATGTTTGTTTGTGTCATATCTGTGAGAATGTGTAATTGTGTTTTATATTTATAACTGAAAATGTGATATTTTGACGAAAATAGTAAGTGTAGGAAAAAATTGAAAATTTTAAATTGATTCATTGTGATGTTCATTATTTGTAATTTTACAGGAATTATTGATGGTTGTACTATCCTTGAAAAAGGCCATAATAAGGCCGAAACATATGTCGGAGTCAATATATTTTATTAAAAGTAAATGACTATTTACTGGTAAGACTTAGTGCTAAAAAACCCAAGAAACTTCAATAAACAATTTATAAATTAAATAGCACAAGAAAACTAAACAACGAAAAATATATAATCTTCCGGGTGAAAATGGAAGTTAACATCAATCATACATACAACAATCATAGAACATCACAAAAAATAAAAAAGCTTGAGAAATTGAAGTCAAAATTAGTAAAACAGAAGAACCGACGTATATTTCTGTTGCAATGCAAAAACTCAGAGCTCATACCAACATTCCTCAGCTTAAATGTTGGACACATCAAGATAGCCGACCAAAACACCCTAAGAAGATTCGATAGAATTTTCAAAACATTTCGATTCAAGACGATTCATCTTCTTATTACTGACACTTCCAAAAACATCAGGATTCTTCAAAAAAACATAATTGATATAACAAATAACATTCTAGAAAATGATAACGGAGAGAGGGTAAAGAAAATATTGGAAAACCAGGATAAAAAAATAGAGGAACTTTTCAATAAAATTAGAACAAAACAAATAAACAAAATAAACAGAATGAAAAATAAAATTGAAGAAAAGCAAACAAAAAAAGATTGGATAGAGAACATCTCTGATATAACATTACCAAACGAAGTTAAAGAAGTTTTAAATTTGGGTCCAAAATACTGCGTTCCAGTTGAAAAACAGAATATTCCCGTACACCATATCATAGCAAATATAGAAGCAGGAATTGACAAATTCGATAAGGACACCCAAGCTGAAATACGAAATAAGGTGGTAAATAATATTACTAATTTTAAAAGAAGAGATACAAAACTAAATAAGAAACAACTAAAATTAAATCACAGTATCAAAAAAACAAAATCATTCCTCAAAAATAACCCTGAAATAACAGTTCTTAAGCCAGATAAATCAAACAAAACCGTGGTAATGAACACAAGAGACTACGATAAAAAAATGTATGATATCTTAAATGACGAAGAAACTTATAAAAAACTGAAACAAGATCCAACAAAAATAATACAAACTAAAAACAATGAACTGATAAAATCTTGGGAAAAAAAGAATATTCTACCTAAAAAACTATGTAATGAATTGAAAATACATAATGCTAACCCTCCCCAAATTTACGGACTTCCCAAATTACACAAAAAAGAAATACCCCTTAGACCAATTATCAGCTGTGTTCAAAGCCCTATTTACAAACTTTCAAAATACTTAGCAAATTGTATAACTCCAATACTAGGAAAAAATGCTTATTACGTGAAGGATTCCTGGCAATTCAAGAAATTCATAGATAAAATATCACTAAAACAAAATGAAAAACTGTTCTCTTTGGATGTTGTCAGCTTGTATACAAACTTACCACTCGACGTAGCAAAAGATATAGTTATTAAAAAATGGGAAAAAATAAAGGAACATACAGACCTACCAAAAACGGAGTTTATAAAAGCTATCGAACTATGCTTTTCATGTTCGTATTTCCAATTCAAAAACGAATTTTTCACTCAAATAAATGGATGTGGTATGGGAGTTCCAATTTCAGCTGTGATAGCACAACTAATAATGGAAGATTTAGAGGAAACTGTCATAGAAGAGTTAACATACAAAGTGCCATTTTTCAAACGTTTTGTAGACGACTGTCTCACAGCAGCACCTGAAGATAAAATACAAGACATTATAAATAAATTCAATAACTACCATCCCAAATTGAATTTCACCTGTGAGTTAGAAAAACAAAATGAAATAAATTTTCTGGATCTAACACTTGTAAGAAAAAACACAGGAATAAAAACAATATGGTATACAAAACCTACTTGGAGTGGCCGCTACTTAAATTTTGAAGCTACAGTCCCAATAACACATAAAAAAGGTGTCATATCAGGAATTGCTGACCGAGCTCTTAAACTTACAAGTCCGGAATTCAGGAAACAAACAATAACAAAGGCAAAGAATATACTTCTTCAAAACGATTATCCTCTAAAAATGATAAACAAAATATTCAAAAACAAAATCTTTATGCTATATAACTCAGAAAAACAAACAAATAATAAAAAAATTGAGGCTGAACCACCCAGATACGTATCTGTGCCGTATATACAGGGCTTATCAGAAACCTTGAATAAATCACTTAAACAGCATGGAATAAATTTGGCATATAAAAATATAAATAACTTAACCTTCTTAAACTCAAAATTGAAATCAAAAATCCCAAAAACAAAAATATCGAATTGCGTATACCAAATAAATTGTTTAGATTGCCCTAAGGTATATATTGGACAAACATCACAATACATAAAGGAACGAATAAATGGCCATAAATATTGTAAAAACATCACTGCATTGAAGAAACACGAACAAACCGAAAAGCATAAAATGGATTTCGATAATTTTTCCATCTTAGAAAAAGAAAAAAATGGTAAAACAAGAAATATATTGGAGATGATTCACATAAAGAAGAATAAAGAGGCTATGAATGACAAAACGGACACCAAGAATTTAGCCCAAATATATTACAACTTGATAAAATAAAAGAAAATATAACAACTTCAAATAAAATCATTTAAGTAACTCCATCTACAAAACCAACAATGAGTATAAACATGAATAAGATAGTTATCTAAAATTTAACAATTTACACTCATATAAATTCCATACAGATGTCGTAATATTTATTCGTCTTGAGTTTGAAAATTTAATTTGACGTTCATAACTTTACCAATGTTTGTTTGTGTCATATCTGTGAGAATGTGTAATTGTGTTTTATATTTATAACTGAAAATGTGATATTTTGACGAAAATAGTAAGTGTAGGAAAAAATTGAAAATTTTAAATTGATTCATTGTGATGTTCATTATTTGTAATTTTACAGGAATTATTGATGGTTGTACTATCCTTGAAAAAGGCCATAATAAGGCCGAAACATATGTCGGAGTCAATATATTTTATTAAAAGTAAATGACTATTTACTGGTAAGACTTAGTGCTAAAAAACCCAAGAAACTTCAATAAACAATCTAAAATTTTAATATACACAGTGGAATATGCCAAATGTCCATGGCCAACCGACGGCTCAAACTTTCGTGAACCGTCTATATATACATATATGTATTATAAAAACTCACCCCATCGGAATAGGGGCAAAAATTTATAATTTGTGTTGATGAATTCAACTATGTATAATATTTTTTATAAAACCTATATTTTTGTACATCTGTTTTTATTCTTATATTGAATTATGTTGAAAAAAATAATATTCTGAATTCTAAAGGAATTTTTGATTTCTTATTGTTAGTGATTTTGTTAGTTTATGTTGTATATCCGGTTTCGTCAGAATGTTTTTTTGTAAAATCATAAATGGATTGGGTGGGCATTTTGAAAATATTTATATCTCACATTTATTCCTGTTAACAATATTGTTCATTTCCCTACCGGAATTAAAACTTTTCATTAACCCACTCATGAAAAGTTTTCCAGATCGGCATCTTCTCTCGAAAAATTCTTACGTCACTTCTTCGTCGAATATATTAAACTTCGTAAATCAGTAAAAAGTTTCGGTGGAAATCGAAAATACGTTTCCAATTTCTATATGATCGCACAGCCGAACCTCATTAATATTCACAATCTCTGGTTTCATATTCCCCCACATCCCGTAAGTTTTCCCGTCGGAAAAACGAAAATCCGAACCGACAGGCGGAACGGCAAACAAAACTTCATAGAGGTAATATCCGAAAGTTTCGGCAAATTTCCAACGAATTTAAGAAAAATAAAACTCTGCAATCTCACCCCAAAGAGTTTATACCCGTTTCAAGTTTGTTCCAATCGCCGGATATCTTGCTTCGAGAAGTCTTCGAAATCGCATGCGCAATGCCGTAGAATTGAACGGAAAGTCTCAATAAATAGTTGAGTATGAACATTGAATTTAATAGTATATTATATTATAAGGATTAAAAGTGCACCTTTTTTTTACGAGCAATATTTGCAGTTGCGAGGCGTAGCCGAGTTAAAATAGGCACTTTTAGTCCGAATAATATATACTATTTTTAGTATTTTTTCTCCAACCAAGTCAAAATTACAATAAAATTAGTTTTAGTGAAAAATCGTTCATAATTTGGTTATGAATTTGAACACAGAATCATGACAGTGATTGTCAAGTAGACTTCAAATGCATTTACTTTTAATCCAAGGATTAAAAGTAGCGTTTTTAATCCTAGGATTAAAACTGTTGCTAAGTAACGAGTGAATTTTTGTACGGTAAGAAAATTTATGACTTTTGCACCTGAAAATAGTACAAAAATGTCAACATTTTTTGATGGTTGGAGAAAAAGGTATTTTTAAACTCAATGGTATGAATCAAACTTGATTTTTTGGCGAGTTTTCTCAGTTGGTCGGTTCATTATAAAATTCAAGGAAAACTGATTACTATTAATTTAGTACCTATACAGTGTGTTTGGTCACGAGTTAGCGATAATTTAAGGTCATCAAATATACCTAATATTATCGACAAAAACACCCAAACTTGGAAGTTTACCCCCTTAGTTTTGGAGTAGCCCCCATTTTAAATTTACTTTTTTATTTTCGTTGACCCTTCCAAATGATATCGATTTCTTTGGACATAAAGGTCCTACAGATGTGAAAAAAATGTTTTTTGAAAGATGACACTACCACCTTTCATTGAAGTATAACAATATAAGAACATTCAACTTGAAAACGCCTGAGCTTGAGGAGAATTAAAAATTACCTGCGCAATTCTTCTAGCGAAACTAGATTGAATGGGTTGGCGCTTATGAATATTCATTATAGTGTGAAAATTGATGAAAATGAAGTGGTTGACCAATTCGCTAGAAAAAAAGATGGATAGACTTTAACTGAAGGAATTCACCATAAAAAATATTGTTTGTGTTTTCTCACTGTTTCATTTTTAATACCTATTCATATGTTGTTGGCACTATTTTGGAGTAAAACATTAAAAAACTCTATTTAGTATCAATGAAAGCACACATCCGCACTAATTTCATATTGATTCATCCTGTAAGTATTGTTTGGGAAATAAATATTGTTTTTTAAGTTTTTGTTTGAGTGAATAAAAATTAAATTCTGAAGGATATTTGAAAAATAGATTTACCTAACCTAACCAGGAATATCTATGTTGAATATTGTTTCCGAAGTAGGAAAAGGATTATTGAATTCTTAAAAACAACAAATACTTGCTACAGAAAGCGACCCTCACAATTCCCGCCACCTACAAACTCATGTGCCAAAATGTCCCTTCTATGACAAGCGTAGAAAAAGTTAAGATGACACGTGAGAAATTTTTGGAGAACTGGTCATTGTATATTTTCTTATAAAAAAAGCTTTAATTGATATAATGAAAGTAGATTTGGACCTCGATTGACAAGGTATACCCATATTTGTTAGTTGGAGTACTTTAGAATACTGAAGAAATATCAATTTAAAGAATATTATATCAAAGCTAAATCTATGGAGCATCTGACAGAAGTGAATTATAATCTCATTATTCCCTTGTGATTAATGGGTATTATTAAGGCCGAGCACAGAGACGTAGAATGGACGGATTCTACAATAGTCGTGGATAAAAGAATTTTTTATAATTCAGAAACATAACCTCATAAATAATAACATCTTCGATATCAATCTTTGTAATTTCGTAATAATCTTGTAATGGCTGTTTTCATTTCATGGTAATTATTTGTTATAAATGATAATTAAATGCTCATTTGAACTCCAGGGACTTTTGTAACCTCACAAACACTTCACGTGACTCCGCACTTTCAGTGTCTGCTCATCGGTTAATAATAGGGTGTTTAGCAGTGAGGAAGCAGCCTAATTTATCGATATCAACTGGCCTTTCTCTGGCGGAATGCCGCTGGCATAAATCTTCGTTTATCTGCCCCTCTCATCAACGAAATATGTTTAAACAGTAGCTATCCAGTTTGATAAATGGCCCCGGCACTGTTATTATACACCATAAAAATACTTCCGATTTTTATTTTCACGTCTCGCCAACTTCTCCGGTTCTCAAGATGTATTTACAGCTTTTTTATCTTCCACGTTGTCTTGCATTTACGTCAACGTCAGACAGAATCTACATTTGGATGGATACCGTGTTTTGTTTTCTGGGTAGGAAGAGAATATTGGGTGGAAGAAGATGAATTGTGTCATCAACAAAAAGCATTAGTCCGTTCTCGAGAAGAATGTTGATGGCAACATTCTTGTGAGGATGTATTTGCCTTCAGTCGCAGTTCGACGATATATTGTTACAAATTCGCATTGCGAGAAATTCTCGTCCCTACCAAGGCAAATTTATATCCGCTTTGGATTTTTTGTCCCTTGTTTATGTGTTTTTCAACATGGCAATTATATAGGGTTATCCAATAGAAGCGTGCGATTTGAATTTGACAGTGAAAATACTATTAACGCGTTTCGAAACATTCTTATTACATCTACTGAGTTTTCCCCTCTTTGTTGGGTCCGCCCCCCTAAACTTTTGCTTGTTCTCCCCTGAAATCTGGGGTCTCAATGAATGAAATCTGGAAATTCATTTTTTGAGACCCCCAACTGAAAAATCGTGGCCCCTCCTCGACCCCCCTGTTTTCAAAAAGTGGCACCGCCACTGGCCAACATTCGGCAGCTGTCGTCAGACAACACACTGAAAACAACAACATTCGTTACTTTTCGAAAATATTCATTCAATATTTATTCATTTAATACTTTCACAAAGTAACGAAAGTTCCTTTTTTGGAAGTTATTAAAGTCCGAAGTGTATTTCCCTGCAATACCGTTGATTGATAGAGGAGAAAATAAAAGACATTACCCAAATAACACTTCAATAATCTCGATTTTCACTTTAAATGTTCTGTTAAACATTTAAGGATGAAAGAAAACGTCAACAGCATTTCCTTAGTCATTCATTCAAAGAACAGAAAGCAGCTATCAAAACACCTTAAATGGGAGCTTTTATGGAAAAACAGAACCAAGTAATTTCCACGAAATTGTAGTTCGTGGCTTTCTCTAAACGTCTTTGCCTCACGCGATGTGAACTGGGCTTAACAGCAAATAATCATGATTTAGAAGATAATTTGGAGGTTTTTATGAGTTTCTCCACTTTTTATGTTTCTTTGGGTTTATTGACTAGATCAGAATCATCTATAATTAGATATTATTGTGATCACGTAAATATACCCCAAAAAACATTAAAAATTGAGGAAGTAAAAAAGGCCCATGGCAATCCAAAGTTGGTTATAGTTTCTAGGCAGAACAGAGATGAAATAGAGGTCGTGAAATCAAACCTAATACCTACCTACTGCGGATATTAGATTTATCAAATATTTCAAATGGAAATAATGGATGAAGTAAGGAAAAAGTTTGTTTGTATAATGAAGTTGAATTAAAATATTCATTTCCAAGTGGAAGAAGCCAAGCATATAATTGTGATTTTAGCCGTTAACGAGTTTTTGCTTTAAGTAAAATATTTTTGCAAATTGGTTTCGTGTTTGTCTCTGATTAAACCATTAAACCTGAAAATATTTTCAGTTCCTAAAGGTGGCTCCCCGTATTAGAAGCACATTTGTAAAACATGTAAAATTGACATTTTTCAGTTCGGTAAAATTTCAGAATCAACAAGCGAACCCTTCAAAATGAAAGTTGCTTATTTCAATAAAAGTCACCTGTGGTACTCCATTCATCAATAAATAAATTTTCTTTTCTCAAAAGTTGGCATACCACTTCAAAACAACAAATTGTGGCCCATATTCGGACCTTCTCCTCAATTGTTTAGTTGGGGAACTTCAGAATTCTGGGGAAAAATCTGTTTTGAAAATATTATATGAACGCTCATTCAAGGAAGCATCTGACAGCAGTGAATAATAACTCTTTATTCACTAGTGATTAGTGGGTATTATTATGGTCGATCAAACAGAAGTATAATGGATAGCTTATACAATAATCGTGAATAAAATTATATTATGCACGAGCGCTACTCATGAAATATCTTTGATGCTATTTCAATAAAATAAAACTCGAAATATCATAATTCAGAGTATTTTCAGTTTGGCAGAAAATAAACAAATGCATGAATATTATTTCATTTTTTCTTTCCAGAATAAAGAATTGTCCAGCGCCTTAGGGCAAGATAAATCAATGCAACACCAGAACAGTAGCGGCCAATCGGACGAAATGGACGTTCAAATGTCAGAAACGGCAACCCTTAGAATATCACCCCCCAGTTCAATACCGGGACTGAAACCCCACATGCACCGGTATAATGTTTTAGGACCTAGTGAAAAAAGTGTGTCGACGCAAAGTACGCCTAATAGTGAAGAAAGTAATTCGCCGACAGAGATGAATTCCTATAAGAAAATGATGGAGAAACCACCCTTGATTAAAAGGATAGCTATGGGGTTGACGGGGACCCTAGGCAGCGTGGATGATGATAATTGCCCTCTTGTGTCTGATAATAATTCCAATGCCAGTACTCCAGGTGAGACCATTATATAATTTTCACGATTTGTATATATTTAGCATTCATTATTATGATTTTTCTGACTAATCCTATTAGGCTCCTTTGAAGCCACTCGTCATTCCTTCTACTAGTACTTTGTGCCTGAGACGGCATAATTTTTGTTTTGGACCCTTATTTAATAATAAAAAATGAAATTTCAAGAGTAAAAACAGAAATTAGAGAATAACTTGATAACATCCACTTTTACAGCGACAGAAAAAAAAATGTCGCTATGTCATCTCATACCACATGAGGAAGATCCAAGATCAAGGTCATTTCATTCAGACTGAACAAATTCTACATAAGTAGATACGTGTGTTACTGTTCAAAATTGTATTTGATGTTTCCAGAAAATTAAAGAGCGAAAACATAAAACATAAATGCACATAAACATAGTAGTTTTTTCAATATACATACATAAAAATAAATTAAAGTTTTCCAAATTCACAAATGTTGTCAAAAACTGATTATACGGAATAGGCCATATAATTCACATACTGGCAGATATCACAAATGAATTGCTTCACTTTTCTGCTGATCCAGGCATATTCGGAATGACACCATCTCTTGAATTCCTGACAGCGAATCCAGTCTTCATTAGACCTATAGTCCGTTCACGAGAGTTTCAGCGCATAGTAGGCGTTCGTTTTTTTATCTCAAGTTGGCAGTATTTGCTGTCATAACGTAAAATAAAGTCAACGTTGCCGAATGTATCCGGCCTCGTCCCACGAGCTTGCGAGTTATCAGAGAACTCTATGCAATATTGACAACATTGCATATAATTCTGACAAAAAAATAAACAACATAACCTGAAATTTTAATATACAAAGTGGAATATGCCAAATTTCCAGGACCAACCGACGGCTCAACCTTTCGTGAACGGACTATAGATAAGGAATAGAGCTTGCGTTACAATACAAGCAAGCAGCATCGTCTTCTTCGTCCACTAAACCTTCGCATGTTTCATCTTCATTTTCGCTATCAATCATTTATTTTCTTTTTGTTGCTCTGTCAGATTTACTTAACATTGCAGCTTTTCTCTTGTGCAACAGCTGCCTTGGTAATTTCCAATTCAGGTGTGTTATTGAGTATATCACACTTTCTTTTCTTTCTCCGTTTGTGATTTTTCCGTTTTTTCAAAATATTTGTATAAAATCAATAGGGGAACTAATCGATGTATTGGTCAGGCTAAGATGGCACACTATGTCATCTCAACCTGGTCAATTGTATGCCATCTCGCCCTGAAATAAATGTTCACTTTGTACGTATGTTGTTTGGTTACAGGCGCGAATCAAGGGGGGGGGGCTGTACTACAATTGACTGTAGCAACTGCTTCGATTCTTGCATGCGAACTAAACTGAAACAACGACAATTATGCTTAAAAATACATATAAGGTTATGCTCTGTGGGGATGGCCTGGCGTGGTTTAATCAGGGATGGTCTAAATTTTCTATATTTTATTTTCCATAAATTCACATAATACACATAATTCGTAAAATCACTACTTCGTACATACTCCTCTTATCTACGACTACAGACTGACTATCTTCATCTATGATCTAAGACTACTTCAATTTCTAATGACATTAATGACATTGACATCATTCTATGCTCCCAGCCACGTCAACGCTAACAGTTGGCGGGACATTTAAATTTGGCTACTACAGCTCGGCCTATCCTGACATTTTGATTGTCCTCAATCAACACATAACTATTTCCATAATACATAAACACTAAATTGTACATAACATAAGATAACAAAATAATAAGTACATTAAATCTTACAAGATAGGTAAATCATCACAAAGAACTTAATCCATCCAAGGTTTCATTCTACACGCAGCAACAATACCTTCATATGGAATTTGAGTTACTTGGAAACCTTCAATATCTTTGACAACATATCTATCGTTATTCAGAACTTTGGCAACAACATATGGTCCACGGTACTTTGGCAGTAACTTTTTATTTACTCCGGCAGAAACTTCGGTATTGACTATCATAACATAATCACCTGGTTTATATACTTTTGCGCTTTTATGCTTTTTATCAAATAACATTTTATTGTACTCTTGAGATTTGATAATATTTTCCGAAGCTACTTGTCTTATGGCATTTAAATTTCTATCTTGGGGATTACAAATATCTAAATATTCACGTAAATTGTCATGTACTTGACCTCTCTGGTTTACACCAAATAACAACATACTAGGCGTAAATCCTGTTGTTCTACTAACTGAATTATTTAAAGAAAACTCTGTTTTTTCTAAAACTTCATGCCATTTATGGACATCCTTTGTTGTTTTAGAACACATTGTATTAATCGACTTATTTACAATCTCGACTTGTCCATTAGCTTGCGGTACACCTGTTGCTATTAAAACGTGTTGTATGTCGTTTTTGGAGATAAATTCTTCAAACTCATTTGAGGTAAAGCAAGAACCTCTGTCAGAAATAATTTTCAAGGGTCTACTATAATTACCGAAATATGTTTCTAAATGTCTAATAACTTGTTTGGTTTGCGTTGATGTGCAAGGATATAGTTTAACAAATTTTGTGAAACCGTCTATGACAGAAAATATATATTTGTATTGAAATTGGGTTTTCTCTAAAGGACCATAATGATCAATATGCAATGTCTGAAAAGGTGTATTCCCTTTGGGAATCGAATGTAAATATCCTTCACTTTTACCAGTTACAGGAGAATAACTGATACATTTGAGACAGTTTCCAATATAATTTTTCACTTTCTCCTTCATATTGGGGAACCAATATGTTCTTTGAATTAATTCTAAGGTTTTATTTATTCCAACGTGACTCATTTCATCGTGATACGTTCGAATAACACTGTTTTCCAAACAACTAGGTACATAAAATTGTAACTGCCTTTTATTATTTTTCCGATAAACTAAACCATTTCTTATTTCAAAATTCTTACTCTCTTGCTTCTCTAATGACTCACGAATTTTAATAATTTCTTTATCCTGATCTTGCTTTATACTGAGATTTCTTTCAAAACTATTATCCTCAATAACTAATATTGAGTTACGACTCAAACAGTCAGCATGCGTCATCTTGGTATTTGAACGGTGGTCAATTGTGTATGAGTAGTTTTGTAATTCTAGACTCCATCGTAAAATTTTCGGGTTTACTTCTTTTTTCTTCAAAGCTAATTTGATACTATTACAATCTGTTATAATTTTGAACTCTATACCTTGAAGGTAGACTTTAAATCTTCTTAATGAATGAACTATACATAACATTTCAAGCTCGTAACTATGTAATCGGCTTTCATCTTTACTTGTTCGTCGGGAAAAATAAAAAACCGGATGAAATCTTTGATCGGGTTGTTTCTGCAATAGTATGCTACCAAAACCTTGACCTGAAGCATCACAATGTAATTCTGTCTCATACGTCGGATTATAAATTGCCAAAACAGGTTTCCTGGTTAGTAAATCTTTAAGTGCATTAAAGGACTCTAATTCTTGTTTTCCAAATTTAAATTGAACAGATTTCTTTAAAAGGTCGTACAAAGGTTTAGCCATGAAAGCGTAATTTTGAATAAATCGGCGGAAATAGGATGTAAGTCCTAGAAAACTACGGACATCTTTGAAATTTTTGGGTATTGGAAATTTCCTTACTGCATCTAAATTATAGTCAGCAGGTTTCACACCTTCGTTGCTTATTTCATATCCTAAAAATTGAATACTAGTCTTAAAAAATGAACACTTGTCCAATCGTAATTCCAAATGATTCTGAACACATAGATTAAAAATCTCAGATACTATTTCAATATTTTCCTCAACAGAATCAGTTGCCACACATATATCATCAATTACCAAGCTTATTAATTTTTTCTTAATTAATTCCCGAAAAACTTTGTTCACATACCTATTCCAATTAGCAGGGCTATTACGTAAGCCGAAAGGCATTTTTAAGTATTCATACTGTCCTGATGGGGTTACAAAAGATGTGTACCTTACCGAGTCTTCATTTAAACTGATATGATGAAATGCATCTTTTAAATCTAATTTTGTGAAGTACTTTTTACTCTGTAACATTTCAATTTGATCATCGATTAAAGGCATAGGATAATTATCTCTTACCGTCATTTCATTCAACTTCCTAAAATCAATACACATTCGTAAAGATGAGTTTGATTCTTTTGGCTTTTTCTGAACTAAAACTATTGGCGATGCAATATCAGAATAACTTTCACGAATAATATTTTTATCAAGTAATTCCTGAACTATTTTCTCAGTTTCTAACTTCTCATAAACAGATAATCTTCTTGGTCTAAAATAAAATGGAGTGAAATTTTGGGTTACCTGAATTTTCATCTCATATTTAACATCTGGTTCATCAGGTCTATTTGCTTTAATATAATTATTTTGGAAAACATCAACAAATTTAATTTTAAGTTTCTCATCAATATGAGGATTTATGTCCAGATTAATTTCATCTCTGTCATAAGGATCAATTAGATATATAAAATCTTCATCATTTCCAAAATCAGAAGATTCAATTTTCGAAATTTCAACAACCTTATTAAACGTTACATTCAAATTGTTTTTAGTGATAAAATCTCTACCTAAAAGACAAGGATACTTCATGGTGTTGTCATCAACAATATGAAAATCAATGGAAAGATCTAAATTCTTTGTGTTCACATTGGTTTTAAATATACCCAAAATATTTAATGAAGAATTATTAATGCCCATATAATTTTGAAATTCTAAATTCTTATCTATTAGAGAACTTGGTATCAAAGATTCTTTTAACAAGGATATTGGGCTACCTGTGTCTAACATGCACCAAATTTGAACAGTTTCATCGTAAATTTTGAATTTAAGTGGTACCTGATAAGATGGAACAACATCATGATTTAATAAATTGGTAGATTGATCTGGTCTACTACTTCCTCTTCTTTCCGATTTTTTTGGACAATTGAATTGTTTGTGCTGCATCGATCCACATGAAAAACAAGATCCTCTCTCCCTTTTTGGTTTTGGACATGCTGATGCGTAGTGTCCTTCTTCTGAACAGTTGTAACATTTTAAAACCTTTGGCTTCTGTTGTATTCCAGAATTTGTCGGTTCTTGAGCGTTTTCCTGTTTCGTGTTTGGTGGTTTGAACTTAGTGTAGTTCACCAAGCCTTTATAGTTCCTCCTTTCATTTATGATCCTGTCGTAGTTGATCAAGTCATGATACAATTCGATAACGTCGTTGTGTGTTTTTGCTAACAACATATTGGCCAATTCTTTCAAGAACAATCCAACAATAATTTGCTCTTTTTGTTCCTCAAAAGTAAGTGACAATTCCTGGCATAATTTGACCTTTTCATGGAAATAAACATTCAAGTCTTCTTTTGGTCCTTGTACCCTAGACGTCATCATTTTCCAGAGATGGGTTAAACTTGCATGAGTTATGAAAGTGTTGGAGAATAAATGTTTGAATTCCGCCCAATTAGATATCTTCTTGTAATTGGTCTCATACCACTGTTTGGCTGCTCCAACTAACTTGCTTCGGGCTGTCTCTAATTTAAAGGAATCTGGCCAACGGTGCAGTGTACTAGTATTTTCTATAGCATCTAGCCACTCACGTGCGATAGACAAATTTTGCCCATTGAAGCATTGAATTGTTTTCGAAAAATCTGGGAATACGTGATAACTTTCTTCTCTTGTACTTACACGTGGTTGCTGCTGCTGAACCAACATTTGCAGAACTTGGGAATTTTGCGCTAATACTTGATTCATGGTATTCAACATTGTGCTGAACAGGTTTTGCGAACTTTGGTTGTTCATCTCCGTGCCAACTTGACTTTGAGCAAATTGTTCGAACTCTTCAGCGTCGAATTGGTTTTCTTCGTGCATTTCAACAATGTGGTTAACCTCAAAATGGTCAACTTCTTCTGGAATTTTCCTGGTGATCCCACTTCTGAGAACTGTGGGGATGGCCTGGCGTGGTTTAATCAGGGATGGTCTAAATTTTCTATATTTTATTTTCCATAAATTCACATAATACACATAATTCGTAAAATCACTACTTCGTACATACTCCTCTTATCTACGACTACAGACTGACTATCTTCATCTATGATCTAAGACTACTTCAATTTCTAATGACATTAATGACATTGACATCATTCTATGCTCCCAGCCACGTCAACGCTAACAGTTGGCGGGACATTTAAATTTGGCTACTACAGCTCATAGATACCAGATTCGAATTATTTTCCCAAATAACCCCAATATGCTGTCTCACCCTGGTATGCCATCTCAGGCACAATTCCCCTAGTTGAGGTCTTGAATCGACGCTGGGCTATTGGCGTAGACCTTCTCTTTCACGTGGCCCCAAAGGAAGAAGCCTCAAGGTGTTAAATCACAAGATCTCGGTAGCCAATTGTGATCACCTCTTCGAAAGATAACACGGTCCGGAAACTTTATCCGCAAAAGATCAATGGTTTCGTTGCTTGTGAGGCACGAAGCGTCGGCTTGTTGAAAGTAAACGTTGTCCAGATCAATACTATCCAATTTTGGCTATAAAAAATCATTACTCATCTCTCGATAGCGCAAACCATTCACCGTAATTGTTGCTCCAGCCTCATTTTCGAAAAAGTAAGGTCCATAAGGACCGTAAACCGCACCAAACAGTCACACGTTGAGGATTGAGAGGCTTTTCTACAATAACTCTTCTTGTGTTAACTGAACTTTATGAGCCTTAAGACCCAAATCTTTATGCAAAAAAAGTGTAATGACGTTTGTGGAATGCCTAATTCCAAAGAACGACGAGGAATGGACAAACCTGGGTTTTCTTCAACACTTTCGGCTGTTCTTGAGAGTCGTGCACGGGTTTTATTTTCACATCACTAACTTGTCCCAACAGGTCTAATTTTTCTACCAATTTCTTTGTTGTCTTTGTTGCGGTCCGACAAGGTGCTTGACTATGACCCAAAAATGTTCGAGTTTTACGAACCGTCTCTGCCAAATTTTTATAGTGAATTTTAATCATTTCGATGCATTCTTGAAGCGTGTATCGTTCCATTTTTATTAATGGCGTAGTTTCTACTTGTCAAATGTCAAAAAATGACAGCTTCAAACGTGACATCTACCGAAATAGCGGGCTATTCAAAATAACACCTCTTATTGGTAAACCTCTTATACGGCCCTTCATTCCCGACTGCAAACCTTTACTATTCTTACATTTCTGAGTAGGTAGGTACACTTTTGATGAATTTGCCGATTTCAGTTCTGCAGCATAACTATGATGTCTATGTTTTCTATTCCTTGTTCAGTTCCGTTGTCTATTGCTGTCAATCCACTACTTTTTTCCTTTTTTCCTTCGTCGATCATAGGTGGTTTTTCAGGTGCATTTGTAATTTTGGTCTTTTTGAGTTTCTTTTTTGGTCATATATTTTATATTATCCTCTTTCGCATTAGTGTTCACAATATAAATTGTAAGACACCCGGTCATATTGGTGTGATCCAGAAGGGAGTTTTTCGAATCATTATTATGATTTTTTGAGTTAGAAAATCAGGCAGTCTTTCATTTAAGTGAATAGGGATTTACTGTGAGTGGTTTGGTGGTATGAAACAACTCGATCATATACAGAAAAATATCGAATTATTAAAAATATTCGAGAAAAAGTGTCGCAAATTTCACCATCGTTTCACATTGATTTTCGAAATTTTCTGACCTTGATTTCATATCAACAGGTAGCCCAACGAATCGTCCATTATCCGGCGGATACGTCAACGAAACAACTGACACCGATAACAAAAACGTCCATAGCAAAACAACTGTAGAAAACGTAAGGAACGATAAGGATATTCAAAAACATCTTGAAATGATGGACAACTGCAGACTATTGCAAGGGTCTCCTGCCTCTTTAGACCATGACTACAAAACCAGAAGATTCTTCCTCCACAGTTCTAGCAGTTCCAGTTCGTGTACGCAAATCACCGAGAATGGAACCCTGCTGAACTTCATGCCTGTGGTACCTCCACCTCCAGAAAGAACGGATTCCTTGAACAATAAAGAACAGGAAGAGCTTAGAGTGGCGCCTTGGTTCCAGGCTGGAATACCTAGGGAGATAGCGTTAGAAATTTTAGGCCAAGAACCTATAGGAGCATTTATGGTTAGAGAAAGTACGAGTAAGCCAGGTTGCTTTGCTCTTTCTTTAAGGGTACCTAGGAATTATCAGCCAACAGGAATTGCCCATTATTTGATTGTTAGGACGAATAAAGGTTACAAGATACAGGTAAGAGGCAATGTTCAGGTTTAGATTCATATGATAAATCTTCAGGAATAGTTTCACATGTTCATGTCAAATTTAGCTCATTAGTTAAACTCATTTCAAATTCTGATTAAATAATTTAAATATCTCATTGTCTTGAAATTTGGCAAAGGACGTAAAAATTTTACATGAGAACTTCGATTTCATTCTAGTAGTACATAAAATGCCTATAAGCTATTAGAAATGCAGTCACTCATCTTTTTGATTATGTATATAAATTCACAATAAAAAAATGCAAGGAAATATTGATTATTTCGTCACTTGACACTATAGAAAAAATTTTTCTGTATAACGAAATTTTCTTGGGGAAGCTCACTGCAGAGCTGTGCTGAGTACTGAAGAAAAGTGCTTCGAGTACAAAGCACTAAGCACTACCCTATTGAAAAGTGCTCCGGAATCTCGAGCACTAAGCCCTTATTTTTTGAGGAATGCTCGCGATTACTAAGCACTTTTGGAAAGTAATTCATTCACACGAGCACCGAGCACTAAGCACTTTTCAAAATAAACATTAGTATTTTCCATCCAAATGTCCCTTAGTTTGAAATTTTGATTTTAATGTCTTGATTTTTTCGTTCGAGTGTTATCGTGTTTTGAACTGGGAATAATTGAAATTGACAATAGTTTTTTTCAGCAAGTCCAACATTCTCGTTCGCAGACAAACATAAAGTTACCATGACGTCATATGAAAAAAAAATTCGAAAAGTTATAGGAAGACAATGACGTCTTGGCAACAAATTAGATGGAAATTTTTCTTGTTGCGAATGATGTTTGCAATAAAAAAACGTTTTTCTCCAACCATCAAAAAATGTTGACTTTTCTGTACTATTTTCAGGTGCAAAAGTAATAAATTCTCTTACCGTACTATAAGTTGCTAGTTGCTTAGCAACACTTTTAATCCTAGGATTAAAAGTAAATGCATTTGAAGTCTACTTGACAATCACTGTCATGATTCTGTGTTCAAATTCATAACCAAATTATGAACGATTTTTCACTAAAACCAATTTAATTGTAATTTTGACTTGGTTGGAGAAAAAATAGTATATATTATTCGGATTAAAAGTGCCTATTTTAACTCGCAATTCTGCATTCGCTCGGCTGCGCCTCGCAACTGCAAATATTGCTCGTAAAAAAAATATGCACTTTTAATCCTTATAATATAATATACTATTTCTGTGCTTTTTATGTCATTCATTAAGTGAACTTAAATATTCCCCAATAAATAACTTGAAAGCATGATTATAGAAACTTGCATCGTATATCAAAAAAAGGTCGCATTGGTCCAAAGAATTTTAAAAAAAATTTTGCCAGACAACACAACAATTTGTTCTCCGTGTCATAATGAGAACATAAAGACTTGTTTCAGTCCATAACATACAGCGAGATCGTTTTTTAACACCAGAGTTATAATAAAGGAAAAATTTAACAACTTAGATATCCATAAAAATTAATATTTTAGTTCTCTGTCTATTCCAATCAGGCGAAAGTCCGTCATTTTCATTTCATGTCCCGACAAGTCCATAAAGGGCTCAGTGCTTGGTAATTTCTGAAAGTGCTCGGGCACTTTTTCGAATTACTAAGCACTAAGCCCTTTCAAAAAATTCGCGAAGCACTAAGCATTGCACTGGCGCAGCCAGGGGGGGGGCTTTGGGGCTGCAGCCCCCCCAAAGATTAACTTCTTCGTTATTTCTTACTTCTTCATTTTTTTGCAACTTTCGTTATTTGTTGTATCATCAAAAATTGTTCAGTTCAGCCCCCCCCCAAAACAAAATCCTGTCTGCGGCTCTGAAGCATTGGTACACTCTAGTGTTCGCGAGCACTGTGCTTACGAGTACAAAAGTGCTTCGAGTGCTTTCACGAGCACTAAGGAGTCTAAGCACATGACTTCGGCACAGCTCTGCTCTACTGTATATTCATTATTTCTGTGTTCCCATTGGTTCGTTTCGAGGTAAATTATTCCAAATCAAGCAGCAGAAAATTTGCAAATTACATTATGTAATATTCAACTTATTCGTTCATTTCAGGGCTTCACGAAGGAATTCGCCACCCTAACTTCCCTCATCACGCACCATTCGGTGATGCCTGAACTTCTACCCTGTCCACTGTCACTGAGCCGTTACAATCCTAGTTTCGCTAAACAGGATTCGAAAAAGGACTTCGCAGATATAGATCTGGACCCTGATTACAACACATTAGCGGATTTCAGAAAAATGATGGCCGACCTAAATGTGTGAAATTCGCAGTTAAAAATTATAAGTGATGTTAACTCAATATTTTTTGTGAACTAGTCGTACCCCAATGTTTGATATCGATATATAGGGTGTTTAAATAACTTCGACAGAACGCTTCCCTTCTGATTTATCGATGAAACTCATACGTTGTCAGGAGATATTACGCTTATAGCAAAAATAAACTAAAATTTCCTGTTCACAATTGAGAATAATTGGTAGATCTTTCAGAGGGGACATCGCCTGAAGAATTTATTCGCCCATCTAAAGACGCAAAGCCTGTGTTCCTTGTGATATATACCTTCAAATGATAAAAAGTGTTTTGATAGGTGTAAAGAATTGTTGTGGATATGAACTTTATTACTTTTGTTACTGATATGTAAAACAATCGTTGTCATTTAACCCTTTTATATTTAATATAATAACAATTTTATTTCAGTCTTCCCACTCACATAAAGCTTGAGCTACTTACAAGTGTTAGTTGGTAGATGAGAATGCGATGCTTTTATTCAATCTTGTTTCAGTGATTTTTTGGACCAATGAATATATATTATTATTATTTGTATATTGTAAATAGTAAATAACCTAGTCTCCAAGAAATTATATTATCGTAACTGATACAATATGAAATTTTACGACATTAACTGTATCAAGTGTTACTTGAAAAATGTTCTTGAATTGTAATATTTATTGTCAGAATTTTCAAGTCGATCGAATTATTCTTTACACAATTTTTGACTTTGTACTGAAGTACTATACAATGATTCATTTTCAATATCCTGTTGAAAAATATTGTTTTTATCCATCCATTTTGTCTTTGAATCAGACAGTTAATAAAAATGTTGTGCATAAATGTTTCCATTATCTTACTGTTTGTTGATAAATCTTTGTACTGATGCAATGTTCAGAACTCTTATTACCATATTAGTCATGATAAATGATGTGACATTTATTGACTATTCATCTACGTTCGATCATAACTTTGTAATATATAACATAAAATTATTTATTTCCTATGAATCAATATAATTTTCTATTCATGGTTAGATTTTCAATTGTCCTGTACCCTATAACATTTACAAATGCAATATAATATTACAGCTATTCTATCCTCACCATAACGGATCAGTTGAATTAGAGAATTCATTTTGAAAGTGAGAATAATCAAATATCCAAGAAGACTTACAAACTACTCAGCAAACCGTCCGGCATAATTGCGACCACTACATACCACTAATGGCCCCGTATTCTCGACAAGTGATCTTTCAATGCGTATACAAACTTCATTGCGCGAGTACCTCCTTTTACCTGCAAAAATGCACACCGCGCAATGAATATATATATCATATCATATCATATATATAAATACAGTGATGAAATGAAACAGGTTCAACAGATTTAATATTCATGAGTTGAACGACAATAATCATACAATCCTTCTAAATTGTAGGGTTCCATATTCAGTATAAACTTGAGTACCTACCTTTGTTTTAAATAATCGCAGGTTGTTGATCTGTTGAAGTGATCTAGGAAGAGCATTTAAAAATCTCATACAGCTATACTGACAACTTTGATGCGCTTAACGAAAGCGTACCTAGTTCTGAGTAATAGCGTAATATATATTTATTATTTATTAAGTTTTGGATACTACTGGTGTGTTATGTGTTCATTTCCTTCTCAAATCTTCCCTTCTGTAATAATTGCGCAGATCATCTGAATAGACAATATTTGTTAAAAATTATTTTATAATTTATTTTCAAAAGAAATTTGTAAATCCTAGTTACAAGTCAACATTCGAATCCAAAGATATGAATTTTGCACACCGAAAGGACGTTTGGCACTCTCTGCGCATGCGTGATTCAGTTATCAACAAATCTCCGCCATCTTACATGCCTAAACCGATGGTTTACATTAATGAAAAACAAGACTGGATAGAATATTTTTTTCGTTTATTCAAAAAATAACAATTTCTTTTACTTGTTCTCTTTGAGAACTTGTTTATCTCTCTCAGCTGAAAATGGTACTGTCCCAGGTTTAGAATGAGTTCTTCTATTAGCTTCCTTTCTCTTATCCTTGTCTTTGATAACACGATGTTCTTTCATGGCATTGAAGACATGTTTGGGTACTTGTCTATGTCGTTTGATTCTTCTGATTTGTGGATGACTCGCAAATTTCTCCTTCAGAGATTCCGCATATTTTAATGACTGTTTTTCACGAGGTTTCAACTGAAAGGAAATTGACAGTCAGAAGAATTGATAATAATCTATATAGATCCTACAGCACACTGATGTTTAAGGAATTAAGGTCAACTCAATTTATTAAATATCAAAATAAAGAATAATTAAACAAAGGGATTTAACGCGTAACATCGCCATTAATTCATAAACACTGTAAGCAGAGAGTTTAATCAGTTTAAATAAGCCAATATTAAACTTATATTTCTGAGCTAATCTTGCCCTGAGAAAGCCCATAGATTTCGTTCAATTAATTTTGATTTCAGGTTTTTAACTCAGAAGATGTCGCAAAAAAAAAGAAAAGCTTTGAATATTGGGGAAATATAAGTGTATTGTTGGTTTTTCATTATAAATATTCTTCTCCAATTTTCTTGTATAATTTGGAAAACAGTCCATACACAAAATTCTAGTTTTAATCTCAGATACAAAAAAATGGTCATCAAAATTCAGTAAATAAATTGATATAACTAGCGTTCAAGAAATTCGTCGTCCAGTAGGTTATAATCTAAAATATTTGTATTATTTTATATTGACGTTCAAAATTCTACTTGACGACTAATAGTTTTGAACGCACGTTTTAATCCATTGCTTATAACGACTATCGGATATAGCGTACATATTTTAGAGTCCCCTCAATATCATTATAACCGGTTTTGACTGGATTTACTTTGAACGAGGACGAGATTAGCTCCGAAGTATGAGTTTAATACTAGTTGATTTTAATCGATTAATATTATTAACTGCTCACATTGTAAAGAATATAATTCATGAAGAAAAGACAACAAATATCAAACTCATACTTCAGAGCTAATCTCATCAACATTCAAAGTACCTACAAGTATATCTTTGAACTTTGAAGAAACTAGCACCAAAGAATGAATTTAATAGTTGTTGATTTACCTTTACCGATTATGACTATTCTCTACTTTCACATTTTACATTATTACTGAAGTTCATTGAATCCTTGTGAATTCCATTCATGTTATATGTGTAGTAAATAAATGAAATATACTCACTGGACCTAATTTTTCTGAAGCTCTTGCTTTCCATATTCTTATATTTGTCTCATCAGATCCACTCAAAATATACTTATCATCCAGTGTCCACTGCACACATGTGAGTCTTCCCATTCTTTTTGTATGATAAACATCTCTAGAATGACCTTTATCAGTTTCAAATATACGAATCGTTTTATCATAACTCCCTGTGACAAATTCTCTTCCAGTTGGAGAATAATCTATATATGTTACAGCATCAACATGATCTTTATGTATATTCACTGGACGATTCAGCCTTCTTGTATCAAAAGTGTATAAACTGAAAATGATATGAAATAAATAATCTATGAAATGAGAACTGATTAAAACTTACTTGTAATCTTCACTAGCACATGTAAATGTGTAAGATTCCATGGGATTAAAGCACAGTTTATTAACTTTCAGTTTCATTATAACTTTTCGAAGAGGGGCCACATCTCTCATGTCATATAAAATAACACTCCTGTCGCTAGCACAACTAGCCAGTAAACTTGTTTCTACTTGGTTGAAAGCAATATCATATAAAGTATCCACACCCCACTGGAAGGTTTTAATCGGTTCATTTCGAGTTTCATTCCAAATTTGGCAGACCTCACCACAAGTTGCAAACACTGGATCTTTTCTGTGGTGTGAAAGTCCAAATAGCACAGACTTACTTAGAACCTGTAGATAATTAATAAAAATTAGAATATTCACTATAATATGTCTAATCATTAAGGTACTTAAGTAACAGAAACTTACTGTATTAATTGGCTGCTCATCCTCTCCTTCTTGTGGAGCAGATGAACTCCATGTTTTTATAGTCTTATCATCACTTAAACTTATAAAGTGTTCCCCTTTAGGTGAAAATGCAATTCCTCTAACAGCCCCTTCGTGTGCTGTGAAGTTTCTAACACATGATTTTTGAGGTATATTCCAGAGTCTTAATTCTCCATCGAAAGCTCCACTCAACATCAATGATAGCTGGGTTGGATGTTTTGCAAGGCAAGATACACTATCACTATGACCATCAAAACTACAAATAAAGGGCTTAGCAAATACACGTTCCAGTTTTACAGCATTTAGCGCTCTTGTGTATTCTCTGGGAGCTTCAAAAGGGTGTAATTCTGGGTCATAATTTCGGGGCACTAAAAAGAGTAAACTGGTTAATTTGAATACACACTAAAACTTGGTAATGTTATTACTTTTATGAAAATCATGTTTTGTTTCTCGAAGATATTCATCGGGATTTCTGCTGATCACTTTAACTTTCACCATTTTGAAGCATTACTTATAAAATATAAATCGTTGAATCTATTATAAAAATATCAATAACTTTCAAAACAAACGTAATAAAATGCGTGCTAGTCTCTCTGTTGACATCTTCGAGAATTTTAGGTTAAAATATTTTCAAACAATCATAGAGATTGATTAAATTAGCTGTGTGAACTTGGCTGCCAGCCGTCAGCTGCCAAATTTCCGAAGATACCCGAAGGCGTCCAGTACGGTCCGCCAGTGGCGTGCATTATATTTCTCATTTCGTTTCATCGACTGAGATTTTATTACTGTAACTGAACTTGAATTTCCATGAATAATTATGTTTACGTATTCTATAACAGAATAATTAATTAAATGCTTCTTCGGAGCTTATTGAAACAAGGGACTATGATTAGAGTTCTTCAAATCATTTTCAGAACAAAAGGACTACGATAAATTTTTTTAATATTTCGCAAACGACTGTCAAATTGAAACGGGGTGCTTTTTATTCCTCGGAAGGTCTACTTTCAAACTATCGCGAAATAATTTCTTGCACTCCCTGCCTTCAGGGTGATTTCATCCCCCAGACTTGGAAAATTAAAGATTTTTTTTTTAATATTTCGCAAACGACTGTCTAAATAAAAATAGGTGTTTTTTATTCTATGAAAGGTCTACTTTCAATCTATAAAGAAATAATTTCTTGCACTCCCTGCCTTCGGAGTGATTTCATCCCCCAGACTTGGAAAATTCAAGATTTTTTTTTAATATTTCGCAAACGACTGTCAAAATAAAAATAGGTGTTTTTTATTCTATGGAAGGTCTACTTTCAACCTATCAAGAAATAATTTCTTGCACGCCCTGCCTTCGGGGTGATTTCATCCCCCAGACTTGGAAAATTCAAGATTTTTTTTTAAATTTCGCAAACGACTGTCAAAATAAAAATAGGTGTTTTTTATTCTATAAAAGGTCTACTTTCAACCTATCAAGAAATAATTTCTTGCACTCCCTGCCTTCGGGGTGATTTCATCCCCCAGACTTGGAAAATTCAAGATTTTTTTTTTAATATTTCGCAAACTACTGTCAAAATGAAAATAGGTGTTTTTCATTCTATGAAAGGTCTACTTTCAACCTATCAAGAAATAATTTCTTGCACTCCCTGCCTTCGGGGTGATTTCATCCCCCAGACTTGGAAAATTCAAGATTTTTTTTTAATATGTCGCAAACGACTGTCAACATAAAAATAGCTGTTTTTTATTCTATGAAAGGTCTACTTTCAACCTATCAAGAATAATTTCTTGCACTCCCTGCCTTCGGGGTGATTTCATCCCCCAGACTTGGAAAATTCAAGATTTTTTTTTTAATATTTCGCAAACGACTGTCAAAATAAAAATAGGTGTTTTTTATTCTATAAAAGGTCTACTTTCAACCTATCAAGAAATAATTTCTTGCACTCCCTGCCTTCAGGGTCATTTCATCCCCCAGACTTGGAAAATTCAAGATTTTTTTTTTAATATTTCGCAAACGACTGTCAAAATAAAAATAGGTGTTTTTTATTCTATGAAAGGTCTACTTTCAACCTATCAAGAAATAATTTCTTGCACTCCCTGCCTTCGGGGTGATTTCATCCCCCAGACTTGGAAAATTCAAGATTTTTTTTTAAATATTTCGCAAACGACTGTCAAAATAAAATTAGGTGTTTTTTATTCTATGAAAGGTCTACTACTACAGTTGGTTACGAAGGTATATCTGAAAGGGTGATAAAGTGGAGACCTTCGAGGGATATCTTATTTCTCCAAAATGGGCTTGTTGACGACATAGATTATTATGGAAATGTTACAAGTAAAAGAGATTATACTGTTTCATTCTATGGGAGATTTCAGGGCATGAATCAATTGAAAATTTCTGATTTTTCTTCACTGAATAGAAATAGTTGGCTAAGTAATTTTGTCATTGATATTTGTCTACAATTATTAGATGAAAATAGTGAATTTCAAATAATACCCGAAGAAATTTCCACCGCAATTTTCAGCGGGTGTGGCAAATTCACAGATTTTTTTTTGACAAAAGCTAAAATTACCAAACCTTTATTAGCTATCCCCGTTCTGGTTAATGGAAATCATCATTGTTTGGTAGTTGTAGATTTCTCCAATAAAACATTTTCATTTTTGGATCCCATGGGCAGTGCCGAACACAAGACAAAAATATATTTGAATAAATATTATCGTTTCGCTAGATATTATAATGAATATTTCAAAGATAATCAAATTGAATTCCATGAATTGAAGGTATTGGTACAGAGCCATTACAAACAAAAAGATAATTTTAATTGTGGGGTACTATGTATTCAGTTTTTCGCAAATTGGATAAAAAAATTAACTTTGACCGAACTCGCACATCCTTTAGAATACAGAATACAAATGAAGAAACTTATTCTACGCTGTTCCGATGACATGTCACTTCGCTGCATTATATTCAAATGTTACATCACCAGTTGATCCGCAGTGTAAGCACTGTAAGCGATTCGTACATGCAGACTGTCTTGAAATTAAGATAAATAATAAGAAGGAGGCTTTCATGTGCCAGATATGTCGAATTTATTGATTCTGCTCAATCACTTCTGAATGAGATGAAGAAAGCTGATTAATGTGTTTCAATTGTATGTGGGAAAATAGGGCTACTGGCGAACCACCCACTAAAAAAAAGGTAACGCACCCAGGCCAATATCGTTTCATATTTTGTGCAATACTAAGAAATAATAAATGGTATAATTTCCAAATATGTAACGAAACTCATTTTCAGTAAGTTTTTATGTTTTAGAGCTGGCCCTGCAATACCTCTTGGGTGGGTGTGGAAATTTGCAGAAATAAATTTCAGTTTGTGTCGAATCGATTCACTTTGACAGTCGTTTGCGAAATATTGAAAAAAATCTTGAATTTTCCAAGTTTGGGGGATGAAATCACCCTGAAAGCAGGGGGTGCAAGAAATTATTTCTTGATAGGTTGAAAGTAGACCTTTTATAGAATAAAAAAAATTTTCCAAGTCTGGGGGATGAAATCACCCCGAAGGCAGGGAGTGCAAGAAATTATTTCTTGATAGGTTGAAAGTAGACCTTTCATAGAATAAAAAACACCTATTTTTATTTGACAGTCGTTTGCGAAATATTAAAAAAAATCTTGAATTTTCCAAGTTTGGGGGATGAAATCACCCTGAAAGCAGGGGGTGCAAGAAATTATTTCTTGATGGGTTGAAAGTAGACCTTTTATAGAATAAAAAAAAATTTTCCAAGTCTGGGGGATGAAATCACCCCGAAGGCAGGGAGTGCAAGAAATTATTTCTTGATAGGTTGAAAGTAGACCTTTCATAGAATAAAAAACACCTATTTTTATTTTGACAGTCGTTTGCGAAATATTAAAAAAAAAATCTTGAATTTTCCAAGTCTGGGGGAAGAAATCACTCCGAAGGCAGGGAGTGCAAGAAATTATTTCTTTATAGATTGAAAGTAGACCTTTTATAGAATAAAAAACACCTATTTTTATTTTGACAGTCGTTTGCGAAATATTAAAAAAAAAATCTTGAATTTTCCAAGTCTGGGGGATGAAATCACTCCGAAGGCAGGGAGTGCAAGAAATTATTTCTTTATAGATTGAAAGTAGACCTTTCATAGAATAAAAAACACCTATTTTTATTTTGACAGTCGTTTGCGAAATATTAAAAAAAAATCTTGAATTTTCCAAGTCTGGGGGATGAAATCACCCTGAAGGCAGGGAGTGCAAGAAATGATTTCTTCATAGATTGAAAGTAGACCTTTCATAGAATAAAAAACACCTATTTTTATTTTGACAGTCGTTTGCGAAATATTAAAAAAAGAATCTTGAATTTTCCAAGTCTGGGGGATGAAATCACCCCGAAGGCAGGGAGTGCAAGAAATTATTTCTTGATAGGTTGAAAGTAGACCTTTCATAGAATAAAAAACAGCTATTTTTATGTTGACAGTCGTTTGCGACATATTAAAAAAAAAATCTTGAATTTTCCAAGTCTGGGGGATGAAATCACCCCGAAGGCAGGGAGTGCAAGAAATTATTTCTTGATAGGTTGAAAGTAGACCTTTCATAGAATAAAAAACACCTATTTTCATTTTGACAGTAGTTTGCGAAATATTAAAAAAAAAATCTTGAATTTTCCAAGTCTGGGGGATGAAATCACCCCGAAGGCAGGGAGTGCAAGAAATTATTTCTTGATAGGTTGAAAGTAGACCTTTCATAGAATAAAAACAACTATTTTTATTTTGACAGTCGTTTGCGAAATATTAAAAAAAAAATCTTGAATTTTCCAAGTCTGGGGGATGAAATCACCCTGAAGGCAGGGAGTGCAAGAAATTATTTCTTGATAGGTTGAAAGTAGACCTTTCATAGAATAAAAAACAGCTATTTTTATGTTGACAGTCGTTTGCGACATTTAAAAAAAAAATCTTGAATTATCCAAGTCTGGGGGATGAAATCACCCCGAAGGCAGGGAGTGCAAGAAATTATTTCTTGATAGGTTGAAAGTAGACCTTTCATAGAATAAAAAACACCTATTTTCATTCTGACAGTAGTTTGCGAAATATTAAAAAAAAATCTTGAATTTTCCAAGTCTGGGGGATGAAATCACCCCGAAGGCAGGGAGTGCAAGAAATTATTTCTTGATAGGTTGAAAGTAGACCTTCCATAGAATAAAAAACACCTATTTTATTTTGACAGTCGTTTGCGAAATAAAAAAAAAAAAATCTTGAATTTTCCAAGTCTGGGGGATGAAATCACTCCGAAGGCAGGGAGTGCAAGAAATTATTTCTTTATAGATTGAAAGTAGACCTTTCATAGAATAAAAAACACCTATTTTTATTTTGACAGTCGTTTGCGAAATATTAAAAAAAAAATCTTGAATTTTCCAAGTCTGGGGGATGAAATCACCCTGAAGGCAGGGAGTGCAAGAAATTATTTCTTGATAGGTTGAAAGTAGACCTTTTATAGAATAAAAAACACCTATTTTTATTTTGACAGTCGTTTGCGAAATATTAAAAAAAAAATCTTGAATTTTCCAAGTCTGGGGGATGAAATCACCCCGAAGGCAGGGAGTGCAAGAAATTATTTCTTGATAGGTTGAAAGTAGACCTTCCATAGAATAAAAAACACCTATTTTTATGTTGACAGTCGTTTGCGAAATATTAAAAAAAAAATCTTGAATTTTCCAAGTCTGGGGGATGAAATCACCCTGAAGGCAGGGAGTGCAAGAAATTATTTCTTGATAGGTTGAAAGTAGACCTTCCATAGAATAAAAAACACCTATTTTTATTTTGACAGTCGTTTGCGAAATATTAAAAAAAAAATCTTGAATTTTCCAAGTCTGGGGGATGAAATCACCATGAAGGCAGGAAGTGCAAGAAATTATTACTTGATAGGTTGAAAGTAGACCTTTCATAGAATAAAAAACAGCTATTTTTATGTTGACAGTCGTTTGCGACATATTAAAAAAAAATCTTGAATTTTCCAAGTCTGGGGGATGAAATCACCCCGAAGGCAGGGAGTGCAAGAAATTATTTCTTGATAGGTTGAAAGTAGACCTTTCATAGAATGAAAAACACCTATTTTCATTTTGACAGTAGTTTGCGAAATATTAAAAAAAAAATCTTGAATTTTCCAAGTCTGGGGGATGAAATCACCCCGAAGGCAGGGAGTGCAAGAAATTATTTCTTGATAGGTTGAAAGTAGACCTTTTATAGAATAAAAAACACCTATTTTTATTTTGACAGTCGTTTGCGAAATATTAAAAAAAAAATCTTGAATTTTCCAAGTCTGGGGGATGAAATCACCCCGAAGGCAGGGCGTGCAAGAAATTATTTCTTGATAGGTTGAAAGTAGACCTTCCATAGAATAAAAAACACCTATTTTTATTTTGACAGTCGTTTGCGAAATATTAAAAAAAAAATCTTGAATTTTCCAAGTCTGGGGGATGAAATCACCATGAAGGCAGGAAGTGCAAGAAATTATTACTTGATAGGTTGAAAGTAGACCTTTCATAGAATAAAAAACAGCTATTTTTATGTTGACAGTCGTTTGCGACATATTAAAAAAAAATCTTGAATTTTCCAAGTCTGGGGGATGAAATCACCCCGAAGGCAGGGAGTGCAAGAAATTATTTCTTGATAGGTTGAAAGTAGACCTTTCATAGAATGAAAAACACCTATTTTCATTCTGACAGTAGTTTGCGAAATATTAAAAAAAAAATCTTGAATTTTCCAAGTCTGGGGGATGAAATCACCCCGAAGGCAGGGAGTGCAAGAAATTATTTCTTGATAGGTTGAAAGTAGACCTTTTATAGAATAAAAAACACCTATTTTTATTTTGACAGTCGTTTGCGAAATATTAAAAAAAAAATCTTGAATTTTCCAAGTCTGGGGGATGAAATCACCCCGAAGGCAGGGCGTGCAAGAAATTATTTCTTGATAGGTTGAAAGTAGACCTTCCATAGAATAAAAAAACACCTATTTTTATTTTGACAGTCGTTTGCGAAATATTAAAAAAAAAATCTTGAATTTCCAAGTCTGGGGGATGAAATCACTCCGAAGGCAGGGAGTGCAAGAAATTATTTCTTTATAGATTGAAAGTAGACCTTTCATAGAATAAAAAACACCTATTTTTATTTAGACAGTCGTTTGCGAAATATTAAAAAAAAAATCTTTAATTTTCCAAGTCTGGGGGATGAAATCACCCTGAAGGCAGGGAGTGCAAGAAATTATTTCGCGATAGTTTGAAAGAAGACCTTCCGAGGAATAAAAAGCACCCCGTTTCAATTTGACAGTCGTTTGCGAAATATTAAAAAAATTTATCGTAGTCCTTTTGTTCTGAAAATGATTGAAGAACTCTAATCATAGTCCCTTGTTTCAATAAGCTCCGAAGAAGCATTTAATTAATTATTCTGTTATAGAATACGTAAACATAATTATTCATGGAAATTCAAGTTCAGTTACAGTAATAAAATCTCAGTCGATGAAACGAAATGAGAAATATAATGCACGCCACTGGCGGACCGTACTGGACGCCTTCGGGTATCTTCGGAAATTTGGCAGCTGACGGCTGGCAGCCAAGTTCACACAGCTGATTAAATTTTCATTTTAACTCGATGGCTAATGCCACCCTTCAGCTGGGAAAAAATTCACCATTCTTTAAATCATTGTTATTGTTTATAAAATTTTCGAACTACAGCAACAAATTTGCTCAAAATTTAATCAAAAAAAGAGCAATGTTTAAAGAAAAACGATGATTGAAATATTTCTGACCGTTAATTTGAGGTGACATCTAGCTGTCGGTAGCTCATATTACAGAATAAAACAGAAAACCTTTCATGATTCTATTTCTCAATTCCTGGTTCAAATTTATTGTTAGGTTATAGTAGTAATTTTCCAGATTTTTCCGAAAACTGTTTTTATTTTACTTGTGAGATTAAAATGCATTTATCCAGGTTCGCTCTAAATTCTAGGTGTTTATATCGTTCAAATGGAATTAACAGAGTGCCAAGGTGTTTAAAATCTTGTTCTACAAACTCTATCAGTTTTACCAGTACATACTCGAATACTAGCTGCAAAAACCAATTAGAAAACAACAGTCGGCCTGCATTTAACAGTAGACGACTGTTTCTTGAAAGCTTTCATAGTAGGGAATACAGCTTAGGTGCTACTTGTTCAAGAAGATTTCTGTCAACCAAAAGTTCAGACGATGATGGAACAGATGAACCCAATCCTCAATTACCTGCAACAGTTGCTGTCCCAGAAGTTTGGCCTCATGTACCAGTTATAGCAATAAATAAGAACATAGTTTTTCCTAGATTCATAAAGCTTATTGAAGTAAGTATCATTATTTTGTGAAACAATTGTTCATTTGCTATGTAAATTATATTTATTATTTAGATTACAAACCCTCAATTAATAGAATTGATTAGGAGGAAAGTTAAATTGAATCAACCATATTGTGGTATATTTCTAAAGAAGAACGATGAGAATGAAGCTGAAGTAGTAAATAACTTGGATGATATATATCATGTTGGGGTTTTTGCGCAAATTCATGAAATGCAAGATCTTGGAGATAGACTCAGAATGGTAGTAATGGCTCACAGAAGAATAAAAATAACTGGTCAGATAATAGATATTGATGAAGAACCCCCCAAAGGTATTGTGAACCTTTCCGATAGATTCCAATTTATTTCAACCTTAATGAATTTTTATTCTCACTATACATTGTGTGAACAATTCCCATATTAGTTGCTGTTCATTCACTGTGAAGACACTTGTTATAAACATGTTGACTGCCTGTTACGTGATAACTTGTGACTTGCCTTCCCTTCTAGTGTCCAAAAAGTCAATATTAATTAGATTTTCTGTTCATATAATATGATTTAATGAAATGGGCTTTTTGGGCCAGAATACTGAAAATTGCCACGGCAGTCAACATGTTGAAGCTTATAACTCATAAACTTATCCAAATATTAAATGTCTTTAGTTTTTGAGAATTTTCTCTATTATGCATATTTTACTTCTGAAATGAAACTCACTTTTCCTTTATTTAAAACAACCATGAACGTTATTCTAGAAGAGACAGATGCTGAAAAAAGAAGGAGAAAACACAGAAATAACAGGATGAAAAAAGGAATGGCAGAAACAAAATCATCAGAAGTAAAGGAAATTCCTGCAGATAAAGATGAAATTGAAAAGAAAGAAACAGCAGAAACCAAAGATGAAGAAAAGGAAAAGAAACTAGATGTACTTTTGATGGCTGAAGTAGAAAATGTAGTTCACAATAAATTTAGACAAACAGAAGAAGTTAAAGCTTTAACACAAGAAGTTATCAAAACAATAAGAGATATAATAAGTTTGAATCCATTATATAGAGACAGTTTACAACAAATGATGCATCAAGGTCAGCGAGTTGTGGATAATCCAGTTTATTTAAGTGACTTAGGAGCTGCTTTAACAGCTGCAGAAGCTAAAGAATTACAAGAAGTTTTGGAAGAAATGGATGTAAGTGTATTTCTTCCTCATTCGATATTGGTTAACGTTGTATTATTTTCAGATACCCAAGCGTTTGATGTTATCTCTTGCCTTATTAAAGAAAGAACTGGAGTTATCAAAACTTCAACAGAAAATTGGCAAAGAAGTCGAAGAAAAAGTGAAACAACAACATAGAAAGTATATTCTTCATGAGCAACTGAAGGTGATTATTATATGCTAACTATACAGGTTCGGAAATTCACATCGGAAACATACAATATACAATGCATCAAATAATGTTCAACTAGATGGTATCTCTGTCTGATACATTTAATATCATATGTTTCCGATGTGAATTTTCAAACCTGTATATTTCTGTTGTTTTCATAATGGACTTGAATTGATGTTAAACTGATTTAAACTTTTAAGGTTATAAAAAAAGAACTGGGTTTGGAAAAAGAAGATAAAGATGCTATAGGGGACAAATTCAGAGAAAGAATCAAAGATAAAGTTGTCCCTCAGGCAGTTTCAGCAGTCATCGAGGAAGAATTAGGCAAACTTGGCTTCTTAGAAAGTCATAGTTCAGAATTCAAGTATGTTGATTTATTGAGTTGAATTACCACTTACTGATTTTGAATGCTTGTTCACGAAAGTTTGAGCCTTCTGTTGGCCATGACAATTTGGCATATTCCTCTGTGTATATTAAAATTTTAGGTGATGTTGTTTATTTTCTTGTCAGATTGATACGCAATGTTGTCGAATATAGAGTTATCTGATAACTCGGAAGCACATCGGACGAGGCTGGGTACATTCGGCAATGTTGACTTTATTTTATGTTATGACAGCAAATACTGCCAACTTCAGATAAATAAACAAACGCCTACTATGCGCTCAAACTTTCTTGAATGAACTATACTAATATTTTACTCATCAGTATACTTTTTTAGTTTTGAGCTAAAATGAACACAAGTGGCCTGATTATGCTCACTGTTTAATAGTTCCAAAATCAATCTGAAATTTTAAATCTACATCCCCAAAATTTTTTTAATCAAAAATCCAATTGAGTTTTTATCTAGCTCTCATTGAAGTTGTTACCTAAAAGGCAGATTACTATTATCTTAGGGCAAACAAATACTCTTGACCTGGAGTTTGTGTTCATGGAATTTTTATTTTTAGTGTCACGAGAAATTACTTGGACTGGCTAACTTCCCTACCATGGGGTGTACAAAGTGAGGAAAATCTCAATTTACAGCGTGCGACTGAAATATTAGATAAGGACCATTATGGCATGGAAGATATCAAACGGAGAATCCTAGAATTCATTGCAGTAAGTCAGTTGAAAGGTTCTACTCAAGGAAAAATATTGTGCTTCCATGGACCACCTGGTGTTGGTAAAACTAGTATCGGTAGGTGTTTTCAGCATATGTGACGACTGGGATAAATGTTATTTTAAATTCTATTTATAGCAAGATCCATAGCGAGAGCGTTGAATCGGGAATATTTCCGATTTTCTGTTGGAGGAATGACAGATGTAGCTGAAATTAAAGGTCATAGAAGAACTTATGTAGGTGCAATGCCTGGTAAGGTCATTCAGTGTCTGAAAAAGACTAGAACAGAAAATCCTTTGGTTTTAATTGATGAAGTGGATAAAATTGGCAAGTAAGGACTTTTCAAGTGCTTTCATCAGTTTCATAATCATTCATATAATAATTAGGTTCATCATATGTGTAGAAATCCCAACAAAAATTATTCTCAAATTCATCACTATTATAAATAATCAGTCTGTGTCTGACTTTCATGGCGAGCACATGTATAGCATTCATAGCTTCTTATCAAATCATCAATTAAAAACGTATAATCTTAATTTAAACCGTGAAAAATAGTAAAATTTTCAAAGTGTCCCAAAACTTATCGGTAAACGCCGCGGAGTTTGAGACCTTTTATACATCGGAAATGTCTCAAATCAGCGGATCATCCTCCTGCGCTACCTCAGACGGAGAAGAAAAATTCCAAGAGGTTTCCAAGAAAAAAAGGAAAAAAAAATCTCCAACAAACACTTCAACTGCAAAGAAAAAGAACGAAAGCAAATCTCCTGACGTCGTTTTCAAAGAACCACAATTGATTAGAAAAAAGAAGAACACAAACAATGAAAAAAGCGATCTTATGGAGATAGATAACAACAACGGAGTTCCCACAACATCTGCTAACATATCACAACATCACGACTTATCTCAAGGAAATATAAACAAAAACACAAATCCACAACAAAGAATAAACTACCCACAAAAATCAATGCCCAACAAAAATTTTTCTGCTTTTTCAACAAGAATGAATGAAATTCGAAACACTGAATACAAACATTTATTCTACATGTCAGTTGAGGAATCATTAATAAAGGATAGAATTCAAATGGCGGAAGAATGGAACAAAAAATTCAGTCAATCCAAAGACATCATACTGAAGACCAAACTGGGATATCTACTTAAATCTAATGGTAAAAAAGAAGAGCTACAAAAAGCATTAGAAGAAATGAAGGACGACAAGATAATAACAAAGTTCAACGAAACCAAATCATACGAGAAAACTAAAGAGCGAAATGAACCACAGAAAACATTCTCAGTGGTTATTACAGCAGTAGAAAAATTCATCGATGAAAAAGAAATTAGTCAGCATTTGAACAATCTTAATTTGAAACATCGATACTGCAAAAGAATCATCTCAAAATCAAGAAACACAGAAACCGGGTACATAAGAATAATAACTGGAGATGAGGCAACATTTGAAAAATTACTGAATGAGGGTATGTTTTTCAAAAATAGACATTATTTGGTATACCCAAGTCACCCACCGGAGCCTACACCAGTGCCATGCAATAAATGTCTACTTTTCGATCATACTTCTGAAAACTGCAATAATCCACTGCAATGTTCCAAATGCCTGGGCCCACACAAAGAAATCCATTGCAAAACAAATCTTCCTCCCAAATGCAAAGCATGCAACTCTGAAGAACACCAATCTTGGTCACCTAAATGCCCAAAACACCCTAGGAAACCTATAGAGGGTATTCCTAATGTTGCGATAAAGTCCCTAAACAAAAAATCAAAAAATACAGAACTCCACAAAAAACAAAGTAGAATTCACAATGGAATTACGATACACGATGACATAATTAACACCTACATAAGAAAATTAAACAAACCTAAAAATATCAACAGAGATGAATTACTGGATAAATTGAAACGGAGATTCATAAATCAATATAATGTTGATACTGTTGCTGTTTTCTCAGGAAACAGAGTGTATATCCTGATGTTTGACATTGAAGATCCAGATGAACCATCTCCCACAGAACCAATAAATAATAACGCCCAAGCACTCCTGTGATATGAAAATCATCTACAGCAATATCAATAGTTACACACCCAAAAAACACATTGTCAATAATTTCATAGAAAAAAATGATATACAGTGCGCGATGTTTGTTGAGGCAAAAATTAAAGATGAACATGCGGTTTCATACAGAGACTGGAACATCATTAAGAAAATAGGAACTAAAACAAACAACACTAGAGGAGGAAGTATTGTGCAATGCCACCCAAGTTTGAAAATGGGATATGAAAACCCCCCAGTAATGAACAACACCCAAAATGAATGTCTGCATTTCACGATACCTTTCAAAACAAACAAGTTGCATGTCTTCTTGGTTTACATACATCCCCACTCAAAAATTGAGGAAACAATATTCACTAAGGCCGCCCTGTACAAATATGCCATAATTATAGGAGACTTCAATATAAATAAAACAAAAAATAAACAAATCAACAAATTCCTACAAAATAAAGCTTTCACAAAATATTTGACAACACCAACTTTCATAATGGATAACAACCCTGACAGCACACCAGACATTATCCTCTACTCCACAAATCTCCAGCGTAATTTCTTGGATGTTCAGTTAATTCCAGACCTAGGATCAGATCACTTGGCAATGATGATAACCTTCGATTTGAAACAGCTTCCTGAAGAAATACCTACAAAGACAACATATAACTTCCGCAGATGTAATATAAAAAAGGTCAACAAAGATATGCTTAACTTTATGAAGGTAAATGCTGGAAAGACTATCGACGAATGTTACATAACAGATTTCAACAACACTCTATCAAGAACAATAAAAAAGAATACACCCACAGTTAAACATCATCCATTCCTTCATGAACTCCCACCACATATAATAAACCTGATAAAACTGAAACGTAGAATGTACAGAGAGTACCTGCTTCAACCCAATCCCGACTACAAAAGAAACATCAATGAAACCAATAAAAATATTCACATCATGATCCAACAATATAGACAACACACTTGGGTCAACGCATGCAATGAAATCAACAAATCAAGGGGAAAAACATTCTATCAACAAGTTAACAAACTTTCAAAGTATAAGCAGTACCATAACATTCCTACACTGAGGGACAATAATAAAGAATATAAGACTACCAAAGAAAAAGTAGAAAAGTTTGCAGAACACTTCCGAGGAGCATTTCAATATGACAGAAATAAAAAATATGATACAACACAAGAAACCAAAGTCAACAGCTGGTATGAGAACTACTTTAGAAATTTAGATTGCAGCCAAGATAACACAACCGCAAAAATCGAAGAAACAGAATACTACTTTGAAGTACTTTCCAAAAGCAAAAACAGTGCCCCTGGATCGGACAACATTCCATGGATGGTTCTTAAAAAACTTAATAAGGAAATACACTTGGAGATTATCAAAATGTATGAACACTGTTTGAGCTATGGAATATTCCCTGAAATATGGAAAACTGGTACCATAATCACAATACCAAAGCACAATATGGACCACCACAAAGCAGAGAATTATCGGCCTATTACACTGTTGCCTGTGCTGGGAAAACTGTTCGAGAAAATCATAAAAAAAAGACTGGAGGAAAATCTTATTAATGTCATCCCAAGCAATCAGTTCGGATTTCGGTCCAAAAAAGCTACAATTCATCCCCTTACCATTTTTCTATCCAACACACAAAATGCCCAAATGAAACGAAAAAGAACAGCTGCTCTCAGCTTGGATATAAACAAGGCATTCGACAGCGTGTGGCATAAAGGTTTGCTATTTAAATTACACAAATTCAACACCCCAACCTACCTCATAAAAAAAATAAAGAGCTTTTTAGAAGACAGGAAACTATGTGTTAAAATAGATGAAACGATATCCACGTCATTCTCTCCACAGCAAGGCACTCCACAGGGTTCTCCACTTTCGCCTCTCCTCTACAATATATTCTGTAGCGACATGTATAAAGAAAGGTAACAGAGATCACTATCTTTTACTATATGCAGATGATACCATCATTATCTCCCACGATAAAGACCTGAAGAAATGCATAAATGGACTACAACTTCACATGGACAGGCTGATATCATGGTTCCATAGGTGGCGGCTACGACCTAATCCAAATAAATCTACACTAATCATTTTCAACCACAAGATATCACCCAATTCACCAACGATAACAGTAGAGAGTAGAAATATAACACCGTCCCCCACAATGAAATACCTCGGTATACAAATTGACAATAGAGCAAATATGAAACTCCAAACCAACATCAGTAAAAAGAAAACCATCGCTAGAGCTAAAAACTTCCAATGCCTCACCTACAAAAATGAAGGAATAAGTATAGAAAATGCCACAAAGATTTATAAATCAATTTGCAGACCTATTCTGGAATATGGACATCCTTTATATTCCAATGTTTCGGACTCAGCACTGAGGAACTTAGAGGTGGGTGAAAGAATTGCTCTAAGAACCATAACAAGACTGAGACATCCGCTCAATAGATTGCATAACCCATCAAATCAACTCCTATACAACAAAACCCGAATCACACCAATAAGAGAAAGATTAATCTTTCTAAATGAAAGATTTTCACGACGCCTGAGGGATCTGGAGGATATAAATGAGATGTTCCATAGGGAAAAAACAAATACACCACACCGAAAATTTCCAACTGAGACCATTATAGACAGCCTCATGTTCACAGACTAAAATAAAATTACTTCAAATAATGAATTATATATATAAATGTTTTTTTTTTTTTTTTGCTACATATTATTCAATAATTGTACAGGGCTGAAGGACCCCGGTCGATGGCCATTTGACTTGTTCAATAAATAACTGTTATTATTATTATTATTATTATAAATAATGACCTTTACTCAAGAATGACCTAAGTATATCTTAAGTTGTGAATTGCCAAAACCTCATAAGCAATGAGCATTTCCAGAAAACATCTTTTCAGAAATAAATGCTCCTCGGAAAATCATAGCGATGCTCCATTTTTTTATTTGTAGTCAGTCGAGAAAAAAATTATTGAATTCACCGAAATAAGCTGGCAAATTAAATTGAAGGTTGAGTGTGACGTACTCGTGAGAATTCATCTCATTGATTGAATTTTGAATTATTACTCTTCACAACTATGCTAACTGGCAACTCTGTTGGGAACAGTCATTCCCACTTATTACGCTTTTCTGTGCGTCATCATGGTGCAACGTTTGAACAAGATCGCATTTTCCACATCTAATTAAGGTTGATTACTCAATATTTTTTGGAGAATAATTAAGTAGGTGTATATTTAACACAACTCCCGATGCTGTCACACGAAATAAACCCTTTTAACATAAATAGTCCGTTCAGTTTGAGCCTTCTGTTGGCCATGACAATTTGGCATATTTCACTGTGTATATTAAAATTTTAAGATATAGTCCGTTCACGAAAGGTTGAGCACATAGTAGGCGTTTCTTTATTTATCTGAAGTTGGCAGTATTTACTGTCATAAAGTAAAATAAAGTCAACGTTGCCGAATGTCCCCGGCCTCGTCTGACGAGCTTGCGAGTTATCAGACAACTCTATGCAATATTGACAACATTGCGTATCAATCTGACAAGAAAATTAAGAACATAATCTAAAATTTTAATATACACAGTGGAATATGCCAAATTTCCATGGCCAACCGACGGCTCAACCTTTCGTGAACGGAGTATATGTTGTTTATTTTCTTGTCAGATTGATATGCAATGTTGTCAATATTGCATTGAGTTCTCTGATAACTCGCAAGCTCGTCGGACGAGGCCGGGTACATTCGGCAACGTTGACTTTATTTTACGTTATGACAGCAAATACTGCCAACTTCAGATAAATAAACGCCTACAATGCTCTCCAACTTTCGCGAACGGACTATACTGGAAATGTCCATCTATCATTTGATTTACTACAGAATATAAGTATTTAAATGGATAGTTACTTCATGAATGGGGTTGTGAATATATTCTGGAGGAATATTCCTCAGAGTATCATGAGAGAACGATCAATTTTAGCATGAAAATGATGGCCTAGGAAATTTCTTACATATGAATATTTTTTAGAGGATATCAAGGAGATCCCAGCTCTGCCCTGCTGGAAATGCTGGACCCAGAACAGAATGCGAACTTCCTTGATCATTACCTTGATGTTCCTGTTGACTTGTCTAAAGTTCTATTCATTTGTACGGCAAATGTGACCGATACTATCCCTGAGCCTTTACGTGATCGAATGGAAATGATAGATATGTCTGGATACATTGCTGAAGAGAAACTGGCCATTGCCAATGAATACCTATTGCCACAAGCCATCAAAGATAGTGGATTGAAAGATGAAGCCATAACAATTACTGACGATTCTTTGAAAACTTTGATAAAGAATTATTGTAGGGAATCTGGTGTGAGAAATCTACAAAAACATATTGAGAAGGTAAGTAGTTAAAGAAACCAACTTTCTGGTAGTTGACATAAGATTCCTTCAGGTTGTTAGAAAAGTGGCATACAAAATTGTTAAAGAAGAAACTGGATCTGTAACTGTAACTCCTGAGAATTTGTCTGATTTTGTTGGGAAACCTGTATTTACTCAAGACAGAATGTACGATATCACCCCTCCAGGTGTTGTTATGGGGCTTGCATGGACAGCAATGGGTAAACAAATACTCTCGAAGCTTAAGGGTTCTTTTAACTGTTGAAATTTCAGGGGGCTCAACACTTTTCATTGAAACTACAACTAGAAAAGTGCAAGAAAAAGAAAGTAGTGAGGGAAGTCTAGAGCTTACAGGGCACCTAGGGGAAGTAATGAAAGAATCAGCAAAAATAGCACTAACTGTTGCTAGAAATTTCTTACATAAAGTTGATACGAACAACAAATTTCTTCAATCTAGGTAAGACTTTATTACACACTCTCGTTCGGGTAGTGAATTTTTGATATATTTTGTAGTCATCTACATTTGCACGTTCCTGAAGGAGCTACACCGAAGGATGGACCAAGTGCTGGTTGTACAATAGTTACAGCTTTAGTTTCTCTAGCTCAAAACAGACCAATTCGCCAAAATGTTGCAATGACTGGCGAAATTTCTTTGATGGGCAAAGTTTTACCTGTAGGAGGAATCAAAGAAAAAACAATTGCAGTAAGTTTGGATATTTAAAATTTCAGAAATTCCTTGAAGTATAATTTAAGTAACTAGTATAATGCAATATTTTTATTTTAGGCTAAACGTTCTGGAGTTACATGCATTATCTTGCCAGATGAAAACAAAAAAGATTTCAACGATTTGCCCAAGTTTATTACAGAAGGTCTAGAAGTGCATTTTGTAAAGGAGTTTGATGAAATTTATGAAATAGTGTTCAATTAGGCCAAACAGTAAAACTAACGGTGTCCTTGAACTATTAATGTATCTTGTTATTTAATTTTGCAAGTGGTAAAGTTGTTCCTCTTTTGATTACCTTCTTGCAAATTCTCACTTATGAATGAGCTGTTTTATATTTATTCAAAGTTTTGTATCTTGTTTTTATAAATAAATTTTGGAATAAGAAATATTTTACTGAAAGTTTCCCGTTTCAAAAATTCTATGCAAATACAGTGCAATTAATGCATAATTACAGCGATAATCAATAAGAACGCTGTTTAATAGTTTTCCATTTGAAAAACTAGTATGTACTGGGTGCATATTTTGTGTTCTATTGGTAGCATCTAGACTTTTATTCAATTTTTGCATTACTCACTCTAAAGACTGCAGCTAATGCAATGGCCGAAATTATTGTGAATATGTTATAAACAATATACTATTTCGGCACCCAACGAAGAATAATCTTTTATGTCCAACGATGATTAGGTCATCTGTCAAATATTTCCAAGTTCCACTGGGTTAGAACTGCACCAGCATCAGATAAAAACAAGTGTAGTGTTAGTGCAAAACTAATGCACCCAATGAAAAACTATATTGGTAGATGTTGAATAATTTAAGCTCAGATTATCACTACTGAAAAGAATTTTAATCTGAAAAAATGTTAGATAGGTAACATGAAAAAATATTGATGCATATACATAAAGCAGTTTTAATTGCTAATATATACAGTAAAGAAGAGGATTCTAATCATTCTTTTTCCCAATCTGGAATAACTTTTTCCTTCAAATCATATGTTTTTCCTCGTTTACCAATTCCTGATTCAACAAATTTCTTAGCACCTTCTAATGAATCTTGATTGAACACTTCGATTGCATTATTCCTTTCGAACTGTAATAATTCTTCAAAAGATCGCTTGAATGCTGTGTCATATAGTGTGTTTCTATCTTGCAATAAGCATTTTTGAGGAAATTTAACCAAGGATCCAGCAACTTGCATAGCTTGACCAAGTGCTTCAAAAAAACATTGTTATAATACAACTGGGAATAAAACAAATTACATTTAAATTACCTGTTCCACAAGCAACTAGTCGATTAGCTAGTCCCCACTGAAATGCTTCTTGAGCAGTAATTGTTCGTCCTGTTAAAACAATATCTAATGCTCTTGACAGACCTATTGTCGCCGAAAGACGAACAATTCCTCCATTTCCGCAAGATATACCTTAGTAATTAATAAGTTCAATACTAATGCATCTCAGTGCTCAAATTATTAACTTACCGAATCTTCTATTATACATTCCCATCACAGCATTTTCTTCCATTACTCTCAGGTCACACATCAGTGCGATTTCAAATCCCTCTGCTACCGTATAACCACTAAGTGCTGCAACTAGAGGTTTTTTTATTAGTCTAAGAGGTAATTCCTACAAAAATTACAATGATGTCTCAGCGCTTAATTTTACGAAACGAAACAACTATATGAAGTATCAACATTACCAGTGGCAGAATGTTTTTTCTTTTCAAAGTTTCTATATTCAGTTTAGTCAATTCTGTTAGGTCAATGCCAGCACAAAAGTTTCCTCCCATTCCATGTAAAACACCAACACAACTGGTATCATCTGCTTCGAAAGTTTCTAATGCTTCACTCAGTTCTTTTGCTGTTGAGTTATTGATACAATTTCTTTTTGTAGGCCTATTTATTCCGATAACTGTTATCTGTCCAACTTTTTCCACGATAATATCTGAAAATATATTTCTAATTAAGGGGATGAAGAGTTGTAAATCATATTATCAATATGAGGTACCTAGGTATATTATTTTAATATGATAACTATATTATGAGTAAAAACTGTTACATTTATACTTAAATTGCAACGAATACATACTGTTTTTCTTTTCAGTTTGATTTACAACTTTTGAGCAAAATTCATTATGGAGATGATGGAAAATACTTCGTTTAAATCGAGGCTTAAATGCACGTAAAGCATTCTTCATCATATTGATGATTAAGTTTATTTACAAATGTTTAGAAGATTAAAATTTCATTCAATTCCAATTATTTCTTAAGAAACAAAATTATTTTTTCTATTTCTATTTTCTAGTGTAATGATAATTTGTTGTTGTTTTCCCTTGGAAATGCCGAAAAGTGAGGTTAACTCACATTCTCTTTTTTCACTGCGCATGTTACACATGTGCGATACGCTAGTTTTGTGTGGAATGCGCATGTCGCACATGTGTGACACGCCGGCTTTTAAGATTGTATGTTTTGTGAGATATTCTACAACAGTGTAGAAAATCTTTGATTTCAAAGAGTTTGAGCACAGTATAGACACCATGGTGTTTTATATTTTTTTTATGGTGTACGTCTTGTAGTAAAAACATAGTTGAAGTGCTGGCGTGTATACGTCTCATCAGACCTAAAGATAACCTATTATTTGTTTTTGTTGTTCTTGATAGAAGCAAGAATTTCAAAACTATACATATCATCTGGCCTTCCTACCGGGTACTGCATTTCCGGTGTTTATTTGCATTGAGCAAGGCTCTTAGGCTCTTTTCTGGACCATTCGTGAAGTCCACAAATGTCTTCTTTATCTGGACAATTGGGTTGGAATATAGGAACATAGTACCTTTTGAAGTCTGACTGCTGGGCTGTTTCATCTATTCCATCACAGAAACTTCTCCGGGTCTGCTTTTTGGCCTTTCTTACCTCTTTGTTGTAGTTAGTCAAGGCCACTCGATAGGCATCCCCATAGATAAATAAACTCTAAGAGTTTATTTATAACTTATAAATAATTAGAAATAAACTCTAAGAGTTTATTTATCTATGGACATCCCAATCGCCCTCATGCTCTGCCTTGTTGAAGGCTTTTCTAGTTGTTCTCTTGAGGTTTTCGAGTCGATTATTCCACCAGGGGATGTCTCTGGAGAGCGTTTTCTTCCCGAGTGGACAACTCTTTTTGCATGCTCTCTTCAGACACGATGTGAAGTGAGCAGAGGAGTTTTCCAAATTCTTGTTTGTAGTGATATTGTTTTTCAGGTCCTTCAGTTCAGGCTTCAGATGGGCTATATACACTTCCCAGTCAGTTTTTCTGGGTATCCTGCACTTAACATCAGCTGACGTAGTTGTCTCTACTTCAAATTTATTTGCCATATGGTCTGACATATATGGCTCTTTTGAAACCTTCCGGTTCTTGACAATTTCCGCAATAAATGGTGTCACCAGCGTAAGGTGAATTGCTTCGCATCTAAGTATGTGCGCGCTGATACATTTACATAGAATGCGTTTGATCACTGTTGTGATCATGATAACGTTTATGTATACTCCGTTCACGAAAGGTTGAGCCGTCGGTTGGCCATGGAAATTTGGCATATTCCACTGTGTATATTGAAATTTTAGGTTATGTTCTTTATTTTCTTGTCAGATTGATACGCAATGTTGTCAATATTGCATAGAGTTCTCTGATAACTCGCAAGCTCGTCGGACGAGGCCGAGTACATTCGGCAACGTTGACTTCATTTTACTTTATGACAGTAAATACTGCCAACTTCAGATAAATAAAGAAACGCCTACTATGTGCTCAACCTTTCGTGAATGGACTATATTATATTATTATGTTCACCTCCTTTTTATAGATGAAGATTGAAAAAGTATTTCCGAAGAGGAGTTCATTTGTTATCAAGAATCGATTCAATGTAATATAATAGGTAATTTCAATATATTAGCTAGAATGGTGAATCAATTCATTCCTTGCTCGAAATTACCTCTATATATAGCTTACCTTTGAAACTCGAAAAATACGGATATTTTTGTCCAGATTTATAGATTGTCCACACAAAATACAGCACCGCATTTTGGCGAAATGAATTCTTATTCCTTTTCGCAAATATTATAGTAATAGAAATCACTAACTATTGCTTTTTTCCTTGCGGCACCATTCAATGAGGCAGTAAATGTTGCTCTAGACTCAATTTCGAAAAAGTAAGGTCAAATGACTCCGCGGGACCATAAACCGCACCAAACAGTCACACGTTGAGGATAGAGATGCTTTTCAACAATAACTCTTTGGTATTCCGAGCCCCAGATGCGACAATTTTGCTTGTTGACGAAGCCACCGAGGTGGAAATGGACCTCATCACTCGAGATGATTTTTCGATGAAATTCCGAATCATTTTCATGCATTTCAACGACCCAATCAGCAAAGACACGACGTTGTTGATGATCGGCCGGCTTCAGTTCTTGTGTTAACTGAACTTTATAAGCTATAAGACCAGAATCTTTATGCAAAATACGGTGTAATGACGTTTGTGGAATGCCTAATTTCAAAGAACGATAAGGAATGGACAAACCTGGTTTTCTTCAACACTTTCGGCTACAGCAGCAATATTCACGGCTATTTATTCCACACAATCATGATAAATTGATAAAATATTAAGTCTCAACGAAAATAATCAAGAATCAAGTTTAATATCAAAATAACACAATGAATCGAAAATCAGCTAAGAAGATAAGGTTTTAGTTTAGGTGCCCTAAGGAGCAACTATGCTTCGAAAAATTAGAGCAACTATCCTTTTCAGGGATAGATGCCCATGAATTTTTTGAATGAATCAAAAAAAAACAGCAACCATGTATATTCAGATGTACACTCAATGAAACACGGTATTGACGTTATAAAAAAATAACTGAATTTATTACCACTTAAAAAGTTATACAGCGGCAAATACTTACCTTCAAAACTTTGGCGTGTTTGTGTGATGATCCCACACAATAGCGGAAAACGACCTCACTTTACAATAACCCTTACAAAACTAAGGTTCAGGGTGACTGTAGCATCTAGTTATAAAATTAATTTTTCTGTTATGTTAGATATTTTGAGAATGGAGCATCTATCCCCATGGGGCATTTATCCGGGTTTTTCCCTAAATGTTTCTTAACCTCGTACTAAAAACCGCATTCCTGAACTTTGTGTTGCAATATGTGTAGCAATCTTCACAGCAGTCCAGTAAAGACTTTTCATATCCGGTAGGTATACAATATATGAACTATTTCCAGGGAACTATACGATGTTTTCAGGAAAATACAGAACTCGTTTGATTTTTTTTATTAAAATAAAAACGACAAATTATATATGTTTACGCAATGCACATTTCATCAGAACAAAACTAACCCCCTTGTTATATCTAGGTATATGTTCTTGCTTCTTTGTTTTGTGCACTAGAATATCATATAATTATTTAGAATATTATAACCATGAACAATAGTTGCCCAAACTGATCCAAAAGTTGGATGAAAGCATAGCAATTTTGAGCCCTTAGGCTATGTTTTCATCAGACTTTTATGAACTTTACAAATTATTCTATTATGAAGACCTACGTATAACTTAAAGAAATTAAAAATCTCATCATCAGTCATAACTTGAGAACGTAAATCAATAATAGTTTGGGATCCCTACTGTTCATTACAACGATTATTCAACTATTGAATTAACCACTTTTTCGTTATGGCTATTTAATTCAAGTGAATTACTCAACAGAATCATATTTTCTTTTATCCATCGTTAAACAAAAATAAGTTAATTTTGTCAGTTGCCAAATTTTACAGATACACGTCTTATACAGGGTGTCCCAATACTCGACGTCAACCCGAAACCGGGTGAGAAGGCAAGTAATGCTGGTTTTCAGAAAAACATAAAAAAAATCTAAGTTGCATGATATTAAAATAACGGGCATTTAAAAAAACACGCAAAATTCCACACCCTGTGACAGTCTTTTCGCTCCTGTTGCCACGAATATCAACTTTTTCCAACTTTTTTTTGTTGCTGTGTAACCTTGAATAATGCTTGTCTAAACTGCAATCAAAATTTTGACACCAGCTGCTCTAGGTTTCATAAAAATAGGGCTTACTTCTCAGAAAAAAAATCAAAATAAACAATTGCCTAGTTTCAACTGACTGTATTGAAAAAAAAAATGTACTACGTAGGTTTGGCATGTTTTTTCAAAAGTTGGCGCATTTAGTAAGGATTCCAAAATGGTATAATACTTGTTTAATTGTAGCTGCCGTAGTTCAAATTTATTTTCGATTGCCTTTGAATACACTTTTTCGTTAACTGCTTCCCAGTAAAAAAGTCCAATGGATTCAAGTCCGGTGAACAGGCCGGCCACGAGATTGGACCAGAACGTCCGATCCATCTTCCGGGAAAAAATGTTACCAGAAAAAAAAATTTTCAGAGAAATTTCTCCGGAAAATTTTTTTTTGGAAAAATTATTTTCTCTGGAATTTTTTTTTTCTGGTAACATTTTTTCCCGGAAGATGGATCGGACGTTCAGGTCCAATCTCGTGGCCGGCCCGTTCACCGGACTTGAATCCATTGGACTTTTTTACTGGGAAGCAATAAATTTGAACTACGGCAGCTACAATTAAACAAGTATTATACCATTTTGGAATCCTTACTAAATGCGTCAACTTTTGAAAAAACATGCCAAACCTACGTAGTACATTTTTTTTTCAATACAGTCAGTTGAAACTATGCAATTGTTTATTTCGAATTTTTTTTCTGGAAAGTAAGCCCTTTTTATGAAACCTAGAGCAGCTGGTGTCAAAATTTTGATTGCAGCTTAGACAAGCATTATTCAAGGTTACACAGCAACAAAAAAAATGGAAAAAGTTGATATTCGTGGCAACAGGAGCGAAAAGACTGTCACAGGGTGTGGAATTTTGCGTGTTTTTTCAAATGCGCATTATTTTCAAATCATGCAACTTAGATTTTTTTTATATTTTTCTGACAACCAGCATTACTTGCCTCTTCACCCGGTTCCGGGTTGACGTCGAGTAATGGGACACCCTGTATAATCATTGTAGAAATGAACCCCACCTTCTTTGCAATTTGCTTCAAAATATAGAGACTATGTTTCATCATTGATTGAATTCACTCGTTTGATCTTATTCACATACGTATTTTGTGTATTTGCGAGTGAATATCCTGACTGCTTATTATTGCAATAGAAGATGAAACCCACTTCAATTTTCCATTTTTAATCACATTAATTAAATACCACATCTTTCCTCTCGTTGAAACAACTTGAAAAATAACTTAAACGTTGCCTCATTGTGCGACAAATCTTATAATTCAATATGAAATTGGTACTAGTTTCGAATATAGATAGAAACAGACTTTTATGGTTCATAATAGTTTAACTGGTATAATATTTGATTTGTGGTGTGCCCGTTTCAAGTATTAGAGGTGATTAGGTAAGGTGATTCTAATGCTTATTTTATAGTAGGTATATATGTACAATTATTACCTAGCTATATATAAGTTCGCTATGTATAACTAATTTTCTAGTAAAGTACACTTATCATTATATTGCATCATATTGCATATTTCATACAGAAGAACTGAATCAATAATCAAATTATGGTTTACTTGAGCTACTACTGCTATCATCATCATGATGGGAGTAAAGAATATTTTTAATGATTTTAAATCTGATTATCAAAACAGTTCAGTCCGACTCTGTTTCAGGCTGGTATACGTGCTCAAAAATTCTAAAATTTATTTGGGAAAAGCAAGTGCTAAAGATGAGGTATTTTAAAAAAATACAGTATATACAAATACTTCACGAAAAACAACATTCCATAAATATAAACTACAAAATTATTCAACAGGATTAAAACTCTGTATATAGGAAAGGGAAATTCATCATAATAAATCGAATAGATAACAAGAAATTAATAACAAAGATCTGCTATTATGAACGATTCTGAGATATATGTATTTACGGGATAAAGGTACCTCTTTCTCAAGTTGTACCTATTTCAATTTTTATGGTCTACATCATTCTGTTTTCAATTTGTACACAATCATTTATACCACCAATATGAAGCAATTGATGTAAAGAGCTACAAAAAACATTCCATACAATCCTGTTGAAAACAGTTTTCGCTTTTTATTTATTAATGAATAGATTTTCGTGTTCTGTCTATCCAATTTCTGTGAAGAGTTCAGCTATAATTCCGATCTGGATTTTAACACAAAACTTCACCTGCCGTTCTTATGAATACGGTGAAATTCAAATTTTTGTCGAGTTATCTTTGCCAATCTAGATAAGTTTGCCTATATTGTTCGTATTTCATCATTTTTCATGTTCTATTTCTGTTGAAAACTTATCGATAATGTTTACATATCAGTAAAACTAATTCTGGATATTGCAATATTAGTTTCATGATAATGAAATCTGGATATTTCGAAACCATTCCGGAATTATTTGTAGTACGGACATTTTTTTTTATTGTTCTTTCCTAATTTTCAGATTCTTCTGTGAAGAACATTATTAGATTGAAATAATGAATAATTTACATAAAATTTCAATTTTCAAAAGAGGTTTTTGTTTTTACATTCAATATAGATAACTTTTTGCTTCATCTTACATCGGATACGGTTTATTGATTGGGGAGAACTAGGTACCTTCTATGTACTCGGAATCATTCATATATAGCAAACCACAATAAAATAATTTTCTATGTAAACCAACAACGAAACATATTTGGAAGAAGATATGGGAAATCAATTATGACCAGCAAATTGATTTTTTTTCTAAACACGCTGTATATTTATGCAAATTTCTACTGTCTGTACATTCCCTCGCCCACTTCATATACATTTTTTCACAAAAATCTTTATAGTCTTTCGAAATGTCATTTTATGTTCGGTACCCAATTTGGGTTAGTGTAACTTCGTTATAAAGAAGATTTTGAGTATTTGAAGATGGTCAACTTAGGTCCAATAGAAATTCTTCTACAGAACATTCAATTGGTAAATTATAGGTACAGTGAATTGAAAGCAGTGAAACTTTTCAAGAATTGTTCTTATCTTTTATGTAAAATCGAACAAGAAATGAAAGATAACATTTTTCGTCTTTAAAACTCGACAATAAATAACGAAACAATTATTATTTTCAAATTTAATCATGATTACTCAGTATGTCTTTCAAACAGGAACGTTAATTAATTTTTTTGAGCATTCAATTTTCTTGTCATTTAAATCAGTAATCATTGTATCAAGTGGATATTTCTGTCGATAAAACGCTTCCTTCATAAATAATTAATCAACAAAAATCATTTGAATACATCAAATTTTACCATAAGATATATTCTGGTTCCGAAAGGTTTCAATATTTCTAATTTTTCGCTCGCTTAATTCTAATTTTCGCAATTTGATGTATTCGAAAGTGTTTCACAACCTTGTATTATCATTAAAGAAATTCGAAAATACGTTGAAAATTGTGCAAGAGTTCAAGGGTTTTTAATGATTTGTGCGAATTTGAAATATTGCCACAATAAAATCGATTCAGGTGAATTTAAATAAATGACTTTTCAGTGTAAGAAGGGAGAAATATCCGAATGGTTTAGTGAATTTGAAAACATTCGGATATTTCCTCAAATTGTGCAAATTATAGTTATTTCGAATATGTCAGTTTTTCGTTAACTTCTATTGAATAACTGGGTTGCAGAAATAATTGTTGATTTCTACAGGTACCTCTAAATGGACAAAAATGTATTTTCGCCTTTGATATTATTATTAATTTGATATTCGCACATTAAATCACATGATTTTTCTTCGAGTCATTATAGACAATAACCTTACATTTTCAAGAATTAAAATGAAATGAAAAATACATAGGCATAGCTCTAGAAATGATTGAGTGATTGAGTGAATGAATGAGTTCTGCAACACAAACTGTGATCATTTCATTTCATATGAATGATGTTTTATGTTTGGTTCAAGGTTTCATTCGTTGAATTTTTATTCGAAAATAGTAATACTATCTATGAGAGCATAAGTATAAAATATATCATCATATTAAGCAATCTGAAACTTATTTACTCAGAAAGCCAAATTATTATCGAATTAATAACTCGAAGAATAAGAAAAGAGAGAAGGATTCGTCTTATTCCGATCCCAGAAGGACTAAATCATCCGCAACTACGTCTGAGATATGTAGATAGATGATCCAGTACATAAGATTAAAACAAATGAAGCAAACTGGAAAAACTATTCGGGAATACTTGTCAATATCTGAAGGTGTAGTCCCATAAAGTTTATTAATTTCCTTCCCTGGCTTCAGGATATGATGGGGAAGTCCCAACTCCTCGTCAGGAGCGCTGTGGGATCTGGGACAGTTAACTTTACTCTCCAAAGTGCCTCCTTTGCTATGTGCTTTAGGGTCATGCACTTTGTAGCGCACTTCCTGAAATAGATTATATATTTATAAGAGAATACATATCTGTGAGTTACTGCCTTGTTTATTTAAGTTCAATGAATGACATCAAAATTTAGATGAATTTTTTCTTGATTATCACTCCTGAAAAATTACCACCAGATATATGTTTTTGATCAAATTTTTCCCCTTTCAACGATTCCCTAGTGGAAGAATTAGAATAATCTTTATCATTTTACTCTGATTTGACCCTTGAAAAAACCAATAGTTATAAACTGTTATAAATTATTTTCACACTTTATTTAATTCAATTGCTTAGATTATTAAGTTGTTTCATAACGTTCGAAGGTATTTCTGTTTATTGTCTGTATTGAATATCTTGACATAAAAAATATTTCACCCATAATCGCAAAATGACGAAAGCGCCAGAATTCATAGCTTTTTTTAAGGGGTTGAATTCACGTATTTTGGTGAAAAATGATTTTAAACCACTTTTATTTTACGGGAAAATCGTTTGAAGGGAAACATATATGGTGCAATTTTGAAAAATATCTGGGGATTTTTTATTTAGGTTGGCGATCAGGAATGAAATTCTAACAACAGTTTAGATAGAGTTTTTGCTACCATTTAAATTTTTTTTGTTTAAACTTTTTATCATGTCAGAATGCCAAGATATTGACACTACGGAACATCTTGGGACACCCTGTATACTTTAATTCAACGGATCAACAGAGCTAATAGAAAACCTTCAATTACATGTGCTTCACATTGAAAATGTTGATTATAAATGACTCCCTTAACCCTATTGAATTGTTATTTTTGTTCATTATTTATTTCTGATCCCCGAATGCTAAAAAAAATTTCCTTTTTCATGTAATTTTCAAGCAGGACTATAATAAAGTTTTTCATGATACACAAACGGAACTAGTTCCGAATTGGACAAAATCTTATACAGGGTGATTCACTTATCTTTTCTCGAAAGGGGATTCAAATTTTTTTATTCTGCTGATGGTATTTGGTACAAGTCAATGTTGACTTGAGATGTGCAAAAAAGTCAGAGAAAATAATTAAGACGCCAGGCGTCGCAGCTCTATCTTTTTTTCCAGGAACATACCTTTTTTATTATGTCATTATTATTATTTATTCGGGTTAAAACATCCTAAAGATATTGTCCGATTCCCAATTGCCAATGCCTTCTATTGTTGTAGTCTTCATCATTTAGTCCTCCTTCACTTCTTTTCTTATTCCACTAATCCATGTCGTTCTTGGTCTTCCTCTTTTCCTGTTTTCAGAGGTATCCATCTCATCAATTTCTTTGGTAATCTAAAGGCTACTATTGGGTTTTTTAACATTTCACCATTTTTATGAGTATCGAGGAGTTAGCCCGATGCCTCAACCCCCAACCTGGAGGGCCAGCGTTTGATTTCAGAGTGTCGTTCTCTTAGGTAAATTGCTTTCTCTGCAGCTAATGAACTTTACTTTTTTAGAAAAAATATGTCATTCGAAAGATAATTTAATTCTGAAGGTTTCTTTTGAATACCATATTTTTTCTATTGCTCACCGTCAGCGACCTGCATCGTGTGTTATGTTAATTCTATTCCATTTATTTTTTTTCTGTATGATGACACTAGATATATGATTATGTAACTAAAAATCAAAGATACTTAGTTTCGAACTATTTTCAATCATTATTTTCATCAAATATTATATTTTATAACAATAAAATTTTTTTTAATAATAATGTACCAAATACTTTCAACATACTAAAAAATATTCATTACTTTTCGTGAAAAATTAGGTATCCAAGATAAATGAATCACCCTGTACATCACGAATTTATTGTTCCTACATGGCTGGAAACAGTTCGGAACTTTCGATCAAGTAGTTCTAACACAAAAAAAAAACTCTCAACGAACCATTTCTCAACCGATTAAAGGTTGACGCTCACTTGGACGAGACGAGACGAAGCGAAGAGTTGTTTTCCGCAGGCACGATTTGCACTGAATCAAATAAGTAGACGCTCACTTGGGAGGCGCGAAGCGATGATCAGAATCGTTAGGCGCGAGGCAGATTAGACGCGCACTTGGACGAAGCGAAGCGGTCGGAAGGAACGCGTCGTTTTCCGCTGGGATCTTTTGCATTGAAATGAATGGGTAGACACGCACCTAGGAGACGCGAAGCGAGAAGCAGCGAGGAGGCGAGTCGTTGGTCGCCAGGATGATCTTTGGGGCATGTGAGCGAAATTTCTCGAGGCGGCAAGTAGGTATCCGACGGCCGGAAACGGGAAGTTCGGCGCGCTGTATTGCCAATTTTATACTCGAATTTGGTCAATGGGGAAATACACAGTTATTTTTGAATTTGTGTGAAATGAGTTTGTTTTAAATGGCTCATGAGAGTGTTGGTTAGAATTTTCTCGATTGAGATCTGGAAAAACGAAATTTATATACAAAACGAACAACATTTATGTATTTTGTACAACTGTGAATGTGAATTCAAATCGTCTGAAGGATAGGTATTTTATTATGTAAATACAACAAAATATTGAAGAACCCTTCTTCCGAAGAAATTAAAATATCTGATAGAATTGGAAAACTGTGGAATAATTCCTTCGAGGGATATATGATCTGCAAACATTGAACTTTCGATTACTACTTGCTTTGTTTTTTTTAATCGGTTAAAGAGAAAATAAGCATTTCGTATCAATTATTTGTATTTTATTGTATTCCTGGATGAAGAACTACGAGAATTTCATTGGAAAATTCCCAATTAAAACATGATCATGACCAAAACACGATTCTTACAAATGTTTCATGGCTGACCAAGGCCGTAGCGAGGGGAGGGGGGTCCGGACCCCATCGGACCCGAAATTTTTCTTCAAAAATTGTCATTCTGTCATTTGGTGGACACCCCCGAAATTTTTTTCTAGCTACAGCCTTGTGGCTGACCATACCCAAAAATAACCAGGGACAACGCCAGAGATTTTACCGCCCCGGCAAAAGTATATTCAGAATAAATTGAATATAAATTAGTCTGATTTGAAGCTTATACAGGTAAGCGGTATGCAGCAAGGTAATAAAAAATGCAACTTCCCAGAACTTATTACAGGAAATTTTTCGATATTGTCGTAGGAAAAGTATTTTTTTCTGAAATCACCAGAATGAAGGAATTAGATTAGTACTTAATTTTTTCAATCGGTTAAAGAGAAAATAAACATTTCGTATCAATGATTTTATATATACTTAGTTTAAAAAAAATAAATCTCGGTTTTTGTCACCCTCCGCTTCTCGTTGGAAGACAACATAACCTCGATCTAAAATCTAGTACTTTATTCCCTTGTATAATACATAATTTTTTTCTGTGACTAGAAAAATGACGATGGAAAGAAATATAACTTTTCACTAAATTAATCCTGCAGAAAAGTGAGTACTTTTTTCCCGTATATCATATATACCTACACTCACTTTTTTCCCGGGAAAAAAGTAATTTCGAGAAAAGTTATATTTTGTAGCTTGCCAACAGAGATAAAATGTCGAATTTTTTCCACGTCACATATTTTTTTTTTCATTCCTATATGAAGGTGGGACGACGAAGCTATTAAAACAAGATTATGACCAAAAACACGATTCGAACAATAGCTCTACCCTTGTTCATTCGGGTAGTCGGCATGCAGCATGGGTAATAAAAGTTTATTGCGGCCCAAGAATAGGGGGAATTTCTTCCGATGGCTAATCGCCGCATCGCTTCGTCCAAGTGCGCGGTCCCAGGCGAACTAACGCGTCGCTTCGTCTCGTCCAAGTGAGCGTCAACCTTAAATCGGCTCTGAGTGATTCATAACAAGATATATGCAGTTCTGAACCATTTCGCAGATTTGATGTGAGTAGTGACGAATTACTTGGTTACATCGTACGTAAAGAATCAGAGAATAAAAGTAATTATGAGTCACACGGAGGAATGAGTTAATAACATTATATGAATCTGAAATTAGAAGAATAATGACGCGCAATTTTCGAAAATTTAAGGAACTTACATAAAAAATTTTATACAATTCCAAGTCGGACACTCCAGTTTTTTAATAAAAAAGGTTGCAGTTATGGTGTTCCAATATTCCTTCAGAACAGGAGCGAATGCGATAATTTGCGCAATAACTATACCGAAAATTGCAAATGTTTAGAGGGGGTTTTACTTTCAGAAGTTAAGTTATTATTTAATGGATCTTCTCATTACAGTACTTTACGATAATAGTTCTTTGATGAGTTCTATATGTACGACTAATGTGGAAAAAGAGTACTTACTGCTTGCTTAGGTGCGTGGCCTGCAGAATCTTGACCACCATTGACAAATTTCTTCTGTTCAAGCATTTTTTGAATCGCCATAAAACGATTCATCCTCATCTGTATTCTTTTTGCTAAGTAGCCAACTGTTGCATATTCTGTCAAAAAATATTTGGTTTTAGTTTAGGCATTGTGAGATTGGAAAGAGGATCAAAAAAGTTCTCAATGAAAATAATATTGAACTGACGAAACAGTTTGTAAAAGTTGTTTTTCAAAAGACGAAAACGATTTCTGTGTGAATATTAGAATTATTTCGCCAAGAATTAACCACTATCGACCACTAATCTAATCTAAATCTAATGTCCATACAAACATGGGTCCGGAAAAGCTTCGTTACGGAGATACAGGGTGTTGAAATTTAAAAAAAATTGGTTTTTTCTTCATAACTCTTGCAGTTTTGGAGATATTCAGTCCAAATTTTTAATGCGAGGTATTTTCAACAGTGTCCATCATTGCACCTCCTGAATCTTAACTAGTATCTACAGGATATTTTCTTTTCTCCTTTTTGCCTCTGAAACTATTTTGCGGTATGCCACTGGTCAACGTAAGATCAATTTTTGATATTTTGGTTCAATTTAGAAACTTTTTTGACTCATGTAATTTTTGCGTATCTCTTCAACCGTTCTCGATTAAAAAATTATTGAACGACTTTAAGTTGAGTCTCAGATGACGAGCTATCAAAATAAAAGCAAATTTTGGGCCAACCTTTCGAGTATTTTCATAATTATTTTTATTTAGCGAATAACGTACAATCTTTCAATAATTTTTTACTCGAAATGGTTAGAGATACGAAAAAATTGCTGGAGTCAAAAAAGTTTTTAAATTGAACTAAGATATCAAAAATGATTTTATGCTGATCAGTGGCGTACCGCAAAAAAGTTTAAGATGGCTCCGGAAAAGAAAACACCCTGAAGATTCTAGTCAAGATTCAGGACGCCCAATGATGGAGACTATTGAAAATAGCTCATATTCCAAATTTGGACTGCATATCTCAAAAACTGCAGAAGTTATGAAGAAAAAAACATTTTTCTTGAAAATTTCTACACCTTGTAGCTCTGTAACAAAGCTTTTACGGACCCATGTTTATATGAATTTTTCTTCTTAAAATTACATGTAGATTGACCCCTTCGAGTTGTGACATACTATTATGTTACACCCTGTATAATGATTGGAAAAATAAAATTAAGGAAGAACTATTTAGTAGAAAAAATTATTAAGGTGAATGACTACACCGCAGATGAATATATGTACCCTAGAATAGGTCAAGGCATTGTTTGGAATTGTTTCTTGAAGCATGGTCTAAAATGACACAGCCGATGTCCGCTTTTTTTTCAAATAACTTTCGTAATTCAACTGTGCCAGTATCTCTGTAGATTGCTGGAAATTTTAAGGTCTACTCAACTTTTTTTCTAACTCAAGTAACGCTTGGTCTGACAGCCGATTCATCAACAGAAGAAAAGAATATTGTGATAATTCTTGTAAGAGAATAATAAAAAAGGTCAAGTAAAGTTTGGCAAGGTCCACACCATCGTAAATGAAAAAAATTGGTTGCTTTTTGCTAATTTTTTTACTATGTTCATGAATGGTGAAGCGGACAAAATCATATGTCTTAGGTCTACCTACTGTGAAATAAAGATAATATACGTTATTCATTCTATTAATATCTTTCCACAAAAACTTCCAAAGTTTTACAATCCCCGGGCTTAAACTCCACTTTAATTTCTTACTAAAGTTCTTAGATTTCCCATAGAAAACATGTTTTACATAAGTCATATTACTCTGAGTTGCGGAGTTCCCAAGTAACGGGATAATCCTATTAACTAACCGCAAGATATCAACAGCAGAGAGCCCCTAATGGAAGACTCCCAGATACATTCTGACGTCCACTTTACGGAAAAGTAGTCCGGGAAACTCAATGATGTCTGGACCACTTGTCCTCGCCGTAAATAATTCCCCTCTGCATCAGTGGCGCACCGCTGCTTTCTACTACTTGGAAAAGCAGAATTTATCCTATAGAATTCTCTCCCATTATTTGGAATTTTTATAATTTAAATATTGGTATTCACCAATTTTTTTGAACCTCTCAATTTTAACATTGAAAGAATATTTCTTGCTTGATTCTATTCGATGTTTGAAATGTAAAAAAAAATGTTATTCAAGGTTTCCGAGAAATTGTTTTCGGGATTATTTATTATTCTCCACGAATATCTAAACAGGGTGTCCCAAGATGTTCGATACAGTTAATAACAGACTGAACTCTGTTCTGTACACCCTTCGTGTTCTGGCACTGCAATCGGACTCAGAGCTACTGAGAACAGTTTATTTCTCTAATTTTCATTCACTCATGTCCTACGGAATAATTGCATGGGGCAACGCTTCGGAAGTTTCGAAGATTTTTGTGGTTCAGAAAAGAGCACTCAGAGTTATGCTGGGTCTATCTGCGAGAACATCTTGTCGTGGACATTTTAAAAATCAGGGTATACTCACTACTACCGGAACTTATGTTTTCAGATGCTTGCTTTTCTTGAAGAACAACTACGATCTGTTTCGAGTATATGAAAATTCCAATAGAACAAGGCGCATTAACCCGATTCACTTTCCCAGGTGTTCACTAACATTAACACAAAAGAATGTGGAATATATGTGCATCAAATTATTTGGCAAGCTTCCAAAGAGTTTCCAAATACTTAAGGATAATAATAGTTTCAAGAACTTAATAAAAAAATTATTAATAGATATGGAACCCTATAGTATTCAGGAGTACTTAAGTTCCAATATTCAAATCTGAGCGTTTTAATATATATTTTTTTTTGTTTCTCTGGGTTATCTTGACGTATTTTCTTCTCAATGTATTGGTTGATTATGGAAATAAATGCTATTATTATTATTATTATTATTTCAGCCCTAAGATGTGGGAAAAAGCTCAAATGAAAACTATTTTGAATGTCAGCCAGGTTCGCGAAATCAGAAAACTTCATTTGTATTCCCATATTATTTTCCCTTTTTCGTAGATTCAACCGTTAAATATAATAATTATAAATTTTGGCATATCCACTTCAACATAAATCGCAAAATGGCGAATGCGCAATAATTTTTGAAGGTGTTTTTAAGTATCACTTAAAATGAGAAAAAATTTTCTTTCAGACACCTTCTTCAGACAAACTTGTAAAATCTTCAGAATTATGTGTTTTTTCATTTGCAGTATAATTGACATTACATCGTCCTTTTCATTTATTTCCTTTTTTAGTTTTACTGTTAGGCAACAATTTTTTCAAAACAAATTTGCTCCTGACGAATTAGTGCAAAAATTTTCGCAGGTGCATTTCATGTTAATTGAATTTTTTTAATTATTTCTGTTTCAGAGACTGGGAGTGAAAACCTAAAAAGTTTTCTTAGAAATGCAGAATCCTCCCAGATTATATTTCAATCGACCATCTTGAAACAATCATAAAGTGGACCGCTGTTTACTTTCGGGTTCTATGCGTAAATTGAGGATTATGTTTCAAGGTGTCTTTTGTATTATTTTTTGGTTCATTTCTGTATTGAATATCTTGGGACGTCAAATAGGTATATTTCACCATACAAAATGGTAATGCCACACAATTTATAGCATTTATTTCTTATGGTTGAATTCACGCAAAATGATGAAAAATTGATTTATGACTTCAACTGATAAATAGTTTGAAGGGTACAATTCAAAAAACATTCCGAGATAAGTTTTTGAGAAGTGATATTCAGGAACCAAATTTTAACGACAGATTCTGTTGAAGTTTTTGCTGTCATTAAAAATACCTCTTATCTGAACTTTCCACCTCGTCTGAGAGTACGATATTGGCTGTTTGGAACATCTTGGAACACTCTGTATATTAAAAACAACCCTTCCATTCTGTATTACCTACAAAACCAGCGCCTTTTGAAATCGAAAAAAAGCTGCCATCCAAAACGTATCCCTCCAATCGAATCGAGAAGAGCCGAATCAGAGAAGCGAACCTTTAATTGATTTTAAATTTCATTGTCCGGTTGGGGTGGATGTCTCCAAATCGTAAAAAATTCATACCCATTATTCTGCACTCGGATCTTCGCCAATTGAGCTGATGAGATTAAAAAAAAGTTCATTGAATTGCTCCATTCCAATCGGTCTCGAAGTAATAACATTAATTTTCTATCCCTCCGTACATCTATTACCGTAAATGTGTTTTTCACTGCATCAAATCACCTGAGAATTGATCTACTTATGGTTTTGAAACAATGGCAATAGCGAAACATTTTAAGAAAATCCTGAGCAGGAGCCTCTGAGCACTCGTTCTTTGGTGGAGCAATGAGTCTATCACCTCAAAATTTTTTATAGGAGTTGAGATCGATACTACATATATAAATGTGAAATCTCGGCACGATCGGAATGATATTTTGGGAATTATTCCAAAACTGAAATATGTGAAAATTGACAAATAAAAAATTAAGTTCTATGGTTCTGATGATATGGCAGCAAAATTACATTTTTACTGGTTCCGTTTTATCCTAGATATTGAGGAACTAGAATTTTGAATGCCCTTATTTCATGGAGCGCTCTGTACAATTTGGCTCGTTAATGAACTTAACCGTAGCATTTGATAATCGAACTTACCCTGAAAATCTCAAGTCTATAGAACAATCCCTTCGAAAGTTATCGTGCTAACGGCCGGACGGCCCCAATGACCACTGAATTTGATCACGGATTCGTCATCAGGGAGTCGAACCCTATCGTTTGAGATCATTTTCGGCTCAAAATTCGAAACTAACAGTTATTTGGGCAAAACGATATAGCACTCGTTTAAATAGAACGAGCGGTCAAAAAGGGGCAAAACAACTGAGAGTAACTCAACGAGATAATGAAAAGGAACCAGAGTAATCCACATCATGAATTTTTTACTGGGGAATATTTTAAAAGAAAGAATTAAAAAAGTTAATTAAAAAAAGTAGGTAGTTTTTTAGGGGTGGTAATCAGAAACAAAATTCCAACGACAAGTTCTGATACTGTTTTTGCTACCATTTGAGATACTTCTTGTTTGAACCTTCTACCATGTTTGACAGCCAAGATATATTGGCTGTATGGAACATTTTGGGACACCCAGGTAACCCCGTAAACAAGAACAAGAGTATAACGCCCTAAAAGCAAGACATATACTAGATGTTTTGGACTCGTTTAAGTTCAATTTATTCATTTGAAACCCAATTTTAAGGTTTATTCCCATATCTTCTACGACAAAAGAGTTATGTCATCGGCAATCAACAATAGCTCGCTGATGGGAATTGCTCCCCAAAGATAGTATGTATACAGGGTTTTCCATTAGAAAATGAAAAAAAGTTAAGGATGAATAAAGCACCTTCAGGTGGTTCCGAAAATACTATATTTTATATTGTCTAACAAGTTTCAATACAATTCATCAATTTGGCTGATTTTTTGAGTGACCATAACTTTCGAACCACGCAGAGTATCTTTATGATCTTTGCTACGAACATTATACTACTTCTACACAAGCGAGCTAACTATTTTTTACCTTGAAAATCCAGGTCTGGATTAACAAAAATTGTATATGCCTTCGAATACCGAAATCAACACTCTGTATTTTCGAATTTTCAAAATACGGTTTGATGTTTTGGAACAGCACAAAAAACTGAAGCGAATTATTTACTTTTCATTTTCGCGCATGTTATTTGTCTGTTATCTTTTTAACTTCGCATTTCAAGTTTATAAATTTTGAGAATGAAAACTTGGTAATTTTCCACTTTGTATAGTCATAACTAACTAACCATCCGGAACATTTTTATGAAATTTGGTAGGTACACATATTCTAGTATTTTTACACTACCGACTTAAGTTTCAATCACTGGGAAAATCCAGGCCTGTATCAACAAAAATAGGTAATACATAAGAATACTCAAAGAACACCTGTATATCAAAAATTTCGAAATATTAGGATTGGAACGGGCCCAAAAAATAGAAGTGATTTTCATTCTTTTCATTATCTAGTATTTTATTTGAATTCAGAGAAATTGTGAGATTTCAATTCAATTAGAAGAATATGAGAGATTCAAAAGTTTTCCGTAAATCACAAAAATATGCCCCACATATGAACCGGATTCCAAATCATCTAACTAGTTTTTTGAATGCTCGTATACCCATTGGATAAGTATAAGTTTAACACCACTCTCAATACTGTCGCATAAAAAAACCCTATATTTTGACATAGGTAGAGGAGAGCCTAAATTTTGTATTAACTTGTGCATCACTCAAAATTTTTATAGTCCCGTCAAATTAGGTCGAAAAACAAGAGAAAAGTTACATAAATTACCAACAAGCTGAAATTTTGTACGTTCAAAACACAATTACAAACAACATATCAAAACTCCCCATCATTACGACTTGAGGAAAAAAAAATTATTCAACGAAGAAGAAAACGACGACGAAGATTAGCAAGAAGTAATTGAAGATTACGAGTAGAACTAATACATTTTTCTACTGTTTTTTAATTTCCATCGCTTTTATCAATTCCAACTTCCATTCTCATCATATTTATCAATTTCAAATTGTGGAATAGGCCTACAGGGGAAACCACGTTGAAAAAACGCGCTAAATACAGTACCCCAGAGGTGGCGTGGAAACGTGTGCATAAAATGACGCTTACAACTTTTTGAATCGTTTTATCTCAGAAGCGGTAGCTTTTAGGAAAAAAATTACTGATACCTTTTTTATAGATATTTTTATGATCTACAATTTTTGTCTGAGGTAATTTTACGATAAAACTTACCGTTTTGAAGAAAATCGTGAAAAACTCATTTTTGTGACCTTTGACCTTGAATATTTTTTTTTCCTCAAGTCGTAATGATGGGGAGTTTTGATATGTTGTTTGTAATTGTGTTTTGAACAAGTCTACAAAATTTCAGCTTGTTGGTAATTTATGTAACTTGCAATGTCTAAATTGACCGGACTATTACTCTTTGAAAGAAGTTATGTTCTATATCAATTCTTTAAAGCTGTAATCGTAATTCGTTTTTGAACTTGAATTAACTATTCCTAAATTCAATTTCTGTTTTCTGAATTACATATTTCTATTCTAAAATACATGTTTCTTTTTCTGAAATTGAAATTTGATTTTCTGAATTACAACTGTAAAAGGTGTAGCCTATGGTAATTGAAATTCGGTTGGAAGGTGACCACTGTACCTACATGGTACTCTCCTCTATTGAAAATGCCCATTTAAACGACTTGCTTCAATTTCAACTACAGATAAATGACTCAACAAGATCTCTCAACTCACCTAATAAGCTAGCGAAAACCATAATAAAACAAGTCCCCAGGTAGACGTCAATCGATTTGACGTACGATATCTTGGGCAATGCTGCGTTCGTCGACGACATCAGCGTGGTCATCGTGAGTACGGTGGTGACGCCAAGCTGTACACGGGCCGGCGTCGCTGTACGATTCAGCCAGAAGCTGACCCAAGAAATGATGACGATAAGTCCCGAAGGAATGTAGATCTGGATGAGGTAGTAACCCATCGAACGTACGAATTGGATTTCGCACGCCAGTCGGGAATAGTTTCCTGTAAACAGGGATATTGATGGTAAATGCAATGAGTTTTGTTCAGAAATTGTTGAATTTTTAAACGCCGTGGTGAGCAGAAAAATTTAAGAAAAGATCTAAGTTGATAATATACTTCAGGTTGAACCAGAAAGCTTCAGTATATCTACGCAAATATTCAATGAGCTTGGGGTTTGGAATGAGCATATATTGGATTAAGTGTACCTAACATAACAAATCTATAAAAAAATAAGAAAAGCCCTGATCAGGCGCTGTTGACCACTCATTCATTGGTGAAGTAGTAAACCTATTACCCTAATATTTTGTATATGACTTCAGATTCATGCTGAGTATATGAATGCAAATTCCTAGCACGATCGAAGTTATATTTTAGAAAATATTCAAAAAATTAAATATAATGAACGAAAATTGAATTCCATTGTTCTGATGATGCGATCCTCTTGAAATTCTGCATGAACCTTCAGTACATCAATCTTCATTCTCGAAATAAATTTCACTCAAATCGGATTACTTGTTACGGGAAAATAAAGATTTTTTTTTCAATATTCCAATTGAATTTTCTATGGTTCTGTTGAGACTATGGCCACAAAATTCTGCATGAGGCTTATTATGAGCATCTTGAATGTGCCGCATATTGATGTACAAACATTTTGAATGGCTATATTTTATGGAACACCCTGTACTATTTGGCTGGTTAACGAACTTAAGCGCGGCATAAGGGAACTGAACTCACTCTAAAAATCTCGAGTCTCTAGGACAATTCCTTCAAAAATCCCACCGGGCAGAATTGAATTAGAACACGAATTCGTCATCAGGGAGTCAAACCATATCGTGTGAAACATTTTTGGCCAAAAGTTCGGAAATTACAGACACTTGGGCAACATGATATCTTGTTATGCAAATAAGAATATTCTTCCTTTCAATATCCCAATTGAATTTTCTATATGGTTTTGTTAACACTATAACATAAAATTTTGCAAAAAGTTTGTTATGAGCATCTCGCATGTGACCGCAAAATCATCTTGATTGGTTTCGTTTTGTCTGAGATATTGAGGAACAAAAATTTTGAATGGCCATATTTAATGGAACACTTTTTACGATTTACTTGTCAAATAATAAGCATCTACTGATCAGTTGCTATGAAAATAGGACTCCTTCCGATAACAGTGCTCATTTGAGACCACCTATCGAAATAATCTGTTTAACAGTTTATAATTCCTCACAATACCTCAATACCTCACTCCTCACGCCTAGCTGAGTTTCAAAATATCGGAATGTCTATTTGTAAGGGTTTATTACAGTTTCAGATATTACTCTGTAATAGCTCATCTCTCAAGTGTTTGAAATAAAGTTCACATAATATCGCTGATTTTGGATACAAAATATCGGAAAAAAGTATTTGTATGTGGTAGATATTAACTTATTTAAAGACGAAACTTACTTCTGGCTTCAAAATTCTTCTATGTCAAAATGATTCTATAAAAGTGAATGATGTATGTATATACGGTTTGAAATGGAGTCGCAGAAATTTATATTTCTAAGATAATCAAAAATATTAACATCCAAAATATATCATTACTTCCGATCTATCATAATTGAATATTACAAATTCTGATACTAATCTCAGCATTAGTATTAATTAATCAATATTAATATTAAAAAAGAATATTTCAACGTAAAATTGTTTTATTTCCTACCTGTTGTGAGGCTGATTTCTGAAGCTCTTTGTTTGTGCCCTAAAACTTTGAACTGCGGAAGTGAGACTTCGTTAGATACACCTACAGAGTTGGGTCCCTCGTTCCATTTGTATCGGATATCCTTCATTGTATATCCGACTGAAAAAAACATTTTCTTACTAAATAACATTTTCAGAAGAGAAAACGGGCATCTTATACAGGATATTTCAGAATAAGTTACCTACAGTAAATTCGAGATCTTAATCCTTTTATGATTTTATGATATAAAGTTTCTATGGACTATGGGTCTCTGATGGATTGTTTCAGAGATACGGGGTGTTGAAATAAAAAAAAGTGGTTTTTCGATCATATTCTTGACAACGTATACGATTTTTCTTTGCGAGTTGGTAGGTTATGAGTACCTACGCATAAGACACATTTTGTCAATTCAAAATGATTTTAAATTTTTACCAGTGCTGTGGCTTTCATACAGAATGTTGTCCGAATAATTTCCTTACAACAAATTTTGTCAATTCAAAATGGTTTTTAATTTTCACTAGTGGCTTCCGTACAGACTTTTGTCCGAATAAATTCAGTGAAAAAAATGATACGCCAATGCTTTTTTCAAATCTCAAGTTATTTTCGTCATCACTTCATAATTCAAAGTGAGAATAGTATCTTGAGTTTTCCTGCGACAAATACTTTCTGAGATAAAAAATAAAATGCTATTTCATCTAAGAGAGTTTTGAGATTTTTTGGTTACTTCCAGAATCGTCTAGACACAGATCAATTCATCTTGTTATTGACTGTGCCTAAAATAGGAACAGCTAGGTACTAGTAGGAGAGCTGGCACCAATTTTAGGGTAGGTATTTGAGGCAAGCTGAAAACTTGTCAGATGCCTCTCCTATTATATCCCAACTCGGGATTACAGACCTGGCTGGTGAGTAGCGGGGCTAAATCAACCCCTACATTTTTAATGGCCTGGCAGGTAGAAAGCCCTACCGAAATGATCTGTCTTTTTGGGAATCTTATTTTTGAGTTATAAATAACACTCTATTAAAATTTCAAGTTGCCTCAAAAACATTTTTTATAATTTTTTAATTTTTTAATTTTATATTTTTGCACGCGTCTGGCAATGTTAAAACCCCGATTAAATTATCTGGCTTATTTTTTTAGTATTTATAAAGCATTACACTGCAACATATATAAATTGCGTATTGCCTCAAATATATTTTTGGGAAAAAAAATAAAAAAAATGTAGGGGTTGATTCAGCCCCGCTAGTCACCAGCCAGGTCTGCAATCCCGAGTTGGGATATAATAGGAGAGGTATCTGACAAGTTTTCAGCTTGCCTCAAATACCTGCCCTAAAATTCGTGCCAGCTCTCGGACTATACGTATTTGTAAAAATATTTTTTAAATGAAATGCAAAACTTCAGTGCGACTTTTCTATATTATTTTTTATATCCACTGTTTTTCGACACATACATATATTTTTAAAATCTAATTATCCACATAGAACTAAAAACCATATCTATGTTTAATCTATGTTATGTCTATGTTTAATCAAAAAGAATCGCATCTGTCACAAATATATTATGCCTCTACAATCTCAGTCCTTTAATTTTCGAGAAAGAATGTCGTGCATGAGCTTCATCGCGTTTCTTTTCATATTGGGGACATTTTCCATCCAAATTGGTGAACTTTCTTCCGAAAGTGGTGATATTACTCTCCATTCAATCTACTGGGTAGAAAGAAAGAGCCAATCAAATGATTATTTGATTGGCTCTTTCTTTTCTGTTAATGTATGAATTGAATAATTAATGATTAATAACACAGGCCAACAAAATGAAAAAAAAATTTGGTGCCAGAAATCTAACATCTGATTTTAGATGTTTTTAATGTGCTGATTCCAAAAATTCAATTCATACATTAACAGAAAACTGGTCCTGGTAATGAGTATCTCTAATATTTTATGGTTATCTTAAAAAAAATTAAAATAAAGAGACTCAGCTGCTTGAATCTGTATCTAGTCGATTTTGTAAGTAATCAAAGAATTTCATAGTTATGAAGTGTAACAAAAATAATGTTTTGAATTTCAACACCTCGTATATCAGATAGAATGCTTCAGAGTCCCATTCTCTATAAGAATTTTATGTCATGAAATATAGATCTCGGATTTACGGTACCTTATTCTGAAACACTGTATAATTGACTGAAATAAAAATACAATTTCATTTTGATACATATGCCCGTTACAAAGGCAGAAGATTAGATACTAGCGAAAATTGTCCATGATGGTCAAGATGATAATGATGCACAAGAACACGAGACTTTGTAGTTAGAGAAAGTTCCCTACTGAATAATTGATGAATATCAAGTAGAGTACAGGAGTTTGTAGGCGGTATAAGCTATTAAGCTTACTTACTAAGTCGGTAATTTAAAACTCACCGTTTAAAGTTGTAATATACAGTTGCTCCTATCGAAATAACCAATACATATATTTTAGGATGAAATACAATACCACTATTCAAATCTATGGGAGATGATTACCCTTCAGTAGGGTCCTGTAGCGGTCTTAGAAGAACAGAAGATTCGAAAATCATCACTTGGAACGCCAGACCTGGTTTAAAAGACCCTCCTGGCCCAAGAGCATCAATTAAGTGTTTTGTATCTAAATATTGAAGGTATTTATTCGAATATTTTTAAGTTTCAATTTTGTAAAAACGGCGAGGCAGGGTTTTTTCTACTGAGGTTTTTCCCTGTGCTCTGGTATCATACGACAGAATAGTATGGTACCCCGTTTTGCACCAACCTCAGCTAGGGACTTTTTTGTTTCATGTATTGTATTTTTTAGCTCTCAATTCAAAAGAATATATATAACCAATACATGCAATCAATTCATTCAAGTTAATCGAAATCAAACTGAAATTTATTTCGGCTTTGACAAATTCAATCGAATTGTTATATCTCGAATTTTTCCAAAACTGGAAATCTTATCGGGTTGAATATCTGCAGGATGTTACATAATAGTATGTCATAACTTGAGGGGGTAAATCTACATGTTTTTTTAAGAATAAAAGTTTATATAAATATGGATCCGTAAAAGCTTCGTACGGAGGTTGTTGAAATTTTTTACATGAGTTTATATAAATATGGGTCCGTAAAAGCTTCGTTACGGAGGGTGTTGAAATTTACAAAAAAAAATTGGTTTTTTCCTCATAACTCCAGCAGTTTTTGTGATATTCAGTCCAAATTTGGAATGCGAGCTATTTTCAACAGTCTCTATCATTGCACGTCCTGAATCTCAACTAGAATCTACTGGGTGTTTTCTTTTCGGGAGCCAGTCTTCATTTTTTCTCCCAATTTTTTTTTGCGGTACGCCACTGGTCAGCGTAAAATTTTTGATATCTTTGTTCAATTTAAAAACTTTTTTTGACTCTTGTAATTTTTTCGTATCCCTAATCGTTTTCGAATAAAAAATTATTGAACGATTGTATGTTATTCGCTAAATAAAAAAAATAGAAATACTCGATAGGTATGCCCAAAATTTGCTTTTATTTTGATAGCTCATCATCCGAGACTCAATTTAAGCTTATCAGCGAATACATACAATAGTTCAATAATTTTTTACTCGAAAACGGTTAGAGATACGAAAAAATGACACGAGTCAAATAAGTTTTCAAACTGAACGAAGATATCAAAAAGTGATTTTACGCTGACTAGTGGCGTACCGCAAAAAAGTTTTATAGGGAAAAAGAGACATAGCTCCGGAAAAGAAGACCCTGTAGATTCTAGTTAAGATTCTGGACGTGTAATGATGGAGACTGTTGAGAATAGCTAGCATTCCAAATTTGGACTGAATATCTCAAAAACTGCAGGAGTTATGTAGAAAAAATTATAACATTATGTTATTCAACTTTTGTCGGCAAATTCTTCCATTTTCGAGATACGGGGTGTTAAAATTCTACTCAAAAACTGACTCTTTGTTCATTGCTCTGGAACCGGTCGAGATATGCGAAAGGAATTTGGTGGTAGTTATTACGCATTATCTGACATTCAATTAAAAATTTTATGTTCATTATTGACGCGCATACAGGTAATGATCTCAATTTTTTCTGAAAAAAAATTGTACCCCAGTGAGAAATTTTTGAATTCTTCGTTTACGACAAATAATATCCCTTTATTCGTATAAGGTGCCGTTTTGATGTAAAAAGTAGGTAACGCCAAATACGCGTTGAGCCCAATAATTTTCAGAATATACTTCCCGTCGTACTGAGATTTCGAATTCATATACTTAGCATGAATCTCAAGTCCTATACAAAATTTTGAGGTAATAGCATTATTGCTCCACTAATGAACGAGCTCAGGGCTTTTCTTAATTTTTTTTCAGTATCTTGGAAAATGGAGCAATTGCAGATAAAACCCCCTCGAAGGGATTCTCCTAGAGACTTAAGATATTCAGGGTGAATTCGGTTACGAAATGCCGCGGTTAAGTTCGTTAAACCAGCCAAATCGTACAGGGTGTTCCATAATATATGACAATTAAAAATTTTTTCTTCAATATTTCATACAAAACAAAACCAATCAAAATTTTGCGGCCAAATGCAAGATGCTCATAATAAGCCTCATACACTATATACATAGAAAATTCAATTGGAATATTCAAAAGAAGAATCTTTAAATTTCCATAACGAGACATCCGATTCGCGTAAAATTTATTTTCTCAATGAAGATTGATATACTGAATGTTCATGCAAAATTTCAAGAGGATCGCATAATCAGAACGATAGATTTTAATTTATTCGAATTATTGATTTTTTACATATTTCTTTTTTGAATAATTTCCAGATATGATTCCGATGATGCTGAGATTTTGCATTCATATACATAGCATGAATCTCAAGTTCAATAAAAAATTTTGAGGTGATATCATTATTGCTCTAAGAATGAACGAGCCCTCAAAAGCACCTGCTTACGGCTTTTCTAACATTTTTTTTCAATATTTTGGAAAATGGAGCATATGCAGGCAAAAGTTATTTAGTATAATGTCATTATTTTTCATGCAAAATCTCCTACTGAATTATGTCGCACTAATTCATTAACAACCTGTATGTCGACTTTCAAAAACTAATTAACTCAGTCAAGAGAACAGGTGCGTTCTATTGAAGTCTGATATGCTTCATTCTGCATCCAGTCGATCGATCGGAAGAAATTGCCCCGAACCTAGTAACATTTTGTACGGTTTCATGCATCCACATAAAGGACAGCTTCAGTTTCATCGCAATTACTCTCAGTATGACATGATATCCCTATGAAATATTGCGGAAATGCACGAACGATATAATGGGGGATGTCATGAATGGCTATGATACATTACGAACTTATGGAAATATTCGATATTTTTGCCTATTTGGTAGGTACTGTAATGAACCCACTGAATCGATTATGTTCTAATAATGATTTGCGGTCGATGTAGATAGCGCTGAATTTAACAGGCTAGTTGTAGATTATGCGCCAAATTTTGGCTTGATATCCTGTTATTTTAGTTGGGTCATTCCAATCATTTAGCCCTATTCTGCTCGATGTTTCTTCAAGTATTCACCAGTCGTCAATTCAAAAATTCAAGAGAAGCCCTGAGCAGGTGCTTTTGAGCCACAAATTTTTGCACGAGGCTTATTATGTACATCTTGCACGTGGCCGAAATATTTCATTTTGTTTGTGTTTTTTTCTGAGATATTGAGGAACAAAAATTTTGAATGACTATATTTTATGGAACACCTTGTACGATTTGGCTTGTTAACAAACTTAACCGCGGCATTTGGAAACCGAACCCAAACTGAAAATCTTGAGTCTCTAGGACAATTTTGCAAGTTATCGTGTTTACGGCCGGCGGACTGGACGGCTATATGGCCCAACGGACAGAATTGAATTTGACCACATCAGGGAGTCAAACCCTATCGTTTGAGATCATTTTCGGCTCAAAATTTTCATATTGTTTTAAACAGGGTGTCCCAGGATGTTACATACATCCAATATCTAAACCGTCAAACAGTAAAAATGAAAATATTTCAAATTTTTTTCATTTCACTTAGATTCAACCCTTAAAAATAATAATTATAAATTGAGGCATATTTCCTTTGTTTTATTTCGACACCTTCTATAATTCAATTGTTTTCAGTATTAACTTGTTTAATTATGTTTCTTTTGTGTTGATTCTTGTTGTCTCTATATCTATATCGTCTATATTGAATATCTTGAGTTCACCATAAATCGCATAATGGCGATTGCGCCACAATTCATTGAAAGAAAAGATGAAATTTTGCTTTAACATATTTTTTTCACTGGAGAATCATTTGAAGGAAAAAATACATGGATGCATTTTAAAAATATTCAGGTGTAGTTTTTTCATTTGGGTTATCAGGAACAAAATGTCAATGATAGATTATGCTATGGTTTTTGCTGCCATCAAAAATACTTCTTGTTTAACTTTCTACTTTCTATGAGAGTTGAGATAGTAGATATTGGCTGTATGGAACATCTCAGGATACTCTATATAGTATATGTATAGCATGTTGAATGTCAAGAGATGAAAACTAAAAAAAGGAAATTGGTGACAAAACGATCATTCGAAATGATACTTTTTACTGCATAAATCTTTATAAAGTCATACAATGAGTTTGAAGTGAAAATATGTTGAGCTTTCTGAAAATCAAAAGAAAATAAACCTCAGAGTAAAAAATTTTATGCTGTTGCAATTTTTATGCTTGCTGAAATATTCGGAATGATAACAGTAGCCCTTATATGGCCCGAATCTTCCTAAAACGATTATAAAATATACTACTTATGGTATGATTCGTTTTGGTGATTTAATTGACTCGTTATTAACAGAATCATAATGCTAAATTATTTTTCCTAGATTTTTGTCGATGTAACTGTTGACGTTGATAGTTTGAGAGATCATAACCGAATACTTACAACTTTCTATTTCTATTTGACATAACTGACGATCCATGGGAAAATACTGAAGATTCATTGGACATGATGCAGTGATTGTTAATCTGAAACAAAGGTCTTCTGTTAACTTTATTCAATGACCTACAAAATATAGGAATAAGGACAGGAAAATCAACATGTGTGTTGATATGGTGAATGTCATGCTTCTCATACATGCATGCCATTTTTGTACAGTGATACACACAGTGTGTGGATAATCAACACCCATGTGTGTTGATTTTTATCCATACATCTGTAGAGCATCATCGAATGCGCTCGAATGACAAGCAGGTTTGGATGTTTGTGGCCGCGTTTAGGTGAAAATAAGAATGCATTTACGAGAAAATTGTCGAATTTAAATATCTTTATCATCATATTTTGCGAACAGCAAAACGAAACCAGTGTGTATTTTCATGGTCCAGCCGGATCAGACGTATTCAAGATATCATTATATTTATTATATATTAAAATTTTTCCCGTTATCCATTAAACAAATGGGTCTAGACTCTAGATCGGTTATACTTCAGATCACAGGCGCGGATCAAGGCCCGACATTTGGGGGGGAATTTTTAGATATTCAAAACCAAAGGGTACTGGTATTTTAGGCGATGTTAAATTGACTGAATTGAGTAGCTCCCACTCAAAACTCCTTTCAGAAATTGGGTCAAATTGAATTTTTGTCCGTCCTGTAATTATTTTACCCTTAGTATGTCAGCAAAATTTTAGGTGGTCGAGGGTGATCAACAGATGGTTGACTGACGGGATTTTTGGTATCTGACAGTTTCAAATCCTGTGGTTCTCATTCAAATCATGTTGGGCAAGCCTTTATTTATCGGTATCTCTAAGTTGGGCTAGTTTCTTCTGTTCTTTGATTCGGATATTCAAAGCGACGTTTAGTTTCTCTAATATGGGCTTCGCCGCACCCACGAGACGCTTCATATTTGCAGTTTTTGGTTAGTTGGTTAAGCGATCTTCATTACCAGGGGTCTACTGCGCCAAAAAAATTTGCAATTTTTCACTCTGCATTCTGACAAATTTGTAAAGTGAACATTAATTATGTTGCGCACTGGACTTTTCACATTACACTTTTCGATTATAAATGCATTTCGTGTTTTTAATTTGAAAAGTGAAAAGTTACAAAGTATTTGGTGCGATAGGCTCCATGTTTTATTTCAGTTAGATTAGCCCATCTTGAGACTTGAATACCGTTCTCACATTGTACTTATTAAAAAATTCTGCTGATCTTTTGAATTTAGATTTTTTGTTTGTTTTTGAGCTGGTTCAATTTGTCTTGTTATGGTTTGAGTTTCTGTGCTTTTGTGTCCAATTGCTTCTGTCTTTTCCAACAACTTTCACCAATATTGAAAAGAAGTTGATATCATAGAAATAGACCAAATAATATATTTATGAATTTTCCATCATCAAAAATTTTACTTCAATAACAATATCACTAGATTACAAGACAGCATTCGAATATCGAAAATACCACATATGTCAGTAGTTCCTAAAATTATGGACTTACCGAATACTCCTAGTGATTGATCCTGAGTGATGAATGCGAATGAATTCGTTGGACGTTGTGGCTACATGAAAATAAGATTTTTTCTCGTTTACGAAGAATGTGTCGGGTACCCAGATGTTTTTGATGAATTCGGAACCAACAGATAACGTTTCAACGCCAGGTTGTTTTCGGTAGGCGAGCCGAGGATCTGTCCAAAATTGACGAAAGTAAAAATCTAAAGTGAAATCCTGCAAAATTCAGAGCAATTAGAAATTTGTTTCCATTCGTTTCCTACAAACAAAAAGCAGTCATATCTAAAAAGACATTTTTGAATAAAGAAATGAATTGTCTCAGACAGTTTTCTTCAATTCGGCTTTTTATGGTCATTCGTTTTTCATCTTAGAAATAAGATTCTTGGATTCTTAGTGGTACATCATTTTGAAAATAATAAAACACACTCTGATTGTATCAATATGTTTTTCAATCGTTCAAAAAAGCTGCAATGTTTTTCTTGGAAAAAATATAAGGAAAATGAATTATTTTATATTCAACTTGATTATTCTCAATATTCTTTCCGAAGGTCTTCATCTAAAAGAGAATGCAATAGACTATGTTTTCATTTGAACATACAGGGTGTGCCAAAACTCGACGTCAACCCAGAACCGGGTGAAAAAGCAAGTAATGCTGGTTGTTAGAAAAATATAAAAAAAAATCTAAGTTGCATGATTTTAAAATAATGGGCATTTAAAAAAACACGCAAAATTCCACACCCTGTGACAGTCTTTTCGCTCCTGTTGCCACAAATATCAACTTTTTCCAATTTTTTTTTGCTGTGTAACCTTGAATGATGCTTGTCTAAACTGTAATCAAAATTTGGATACCAGCTGCTCTAGGTTTCATAAAAATAGGGCTTGCTTCTCAAAAAAAAATTCAAAATGAACAAATTTTGGAATCCTTACTAAATGCACCAACTTTTGACAAAACATGCCAAACTTGCGTAGTACATTTTTTTTCAATACAGTCAGTTGAAACTAGGCAATTGTTTATTTTGAATTTTTTTTTTGAGAAGCAAGCCCTATTTTTATGAAACCTAGAGCAGCTGGTATCCAAATTTTGATTACAGTTTAGACAAGCATCATTCAAGGTTACACAGCAAAAAAAAAATTGGAAAAAGCTGATATTTGTGGCAACAGGAGCGAAAAGACTGTCACAGGGTGTGGAATTTTGCGTGTTTTTTTAAATGCCCATTATTTTAAAATCATGCAACTCAGATTTTTTTTATATTTTTTTAACAACCAGCATTACTTGCTTTTTCACCCGGTTCCGGGTTGACGTCGAGTTTTGGGACACCCTGTATAGAGTGTTCGTTAGTGATATGGTATTATTCATAGGGCAATTTTTTGAGCTATTCCAAGAAGAAAACTTCATATGAACAATGTAGTACTAACTGCAATACGGAGTGGTAAAGATAACAGAAATTTTTTTCATACCCACAAAGATCCTATTGCGGATATTTCCGGATATCTCCATTAAATTTGGCGTGATTTTATTTTTCCCACCAGTTGCGTTCGTACGGGTTCTACATTGAATTTTTTCAGAGAAAAATATGGTGAAACACTGCTTTTTCTGAGTTGAAAATGATTTTTGAAATTCTCATTAATTTCTGACTTTTTTGCTGTCACTGCATGTACTATGATCAGAGAATTGAATCTTTTTATTTCACGACAAAATTGTTCAGCGCAATGGGGTAACCATTTCATGGAAATTGCTGACCTATGCTAAAATTAATTCAAGAGCTCTCCAGAAACGATCTATAGCGACTAAATTCTCAATAGCCAGGCAACTCACTGACTCAACCCCCGCACCCCTCAGATTCTTTGAGATCAGGCAGTGAGCTTTCATATTCTGTGATAATTTTTATTTGAATTACACTAGAATTTAGAAAGTTCCTTCAATAAGCATGAAAGTAGAACAACTTTCATTAGAGCATCTAGCAGCCCTTTGGTATATTATTTGCCTGAAAGTTTAACTTCATTAACTGCTTGTTCTGATTAAATCTCTTCATAGCATCAACGTCTCCAAGACGTTCAATTTACTCCTTATGAATAAGGGATCACTCATTCAGAGCTTCGGTATTGACTGAGTAAGCAGTTCATCTTGTATGTTACAATTTGCATTTATACCATGGGACTACAATATAATCTTTCATTATCGATAGGGTTTTGGGTTAACTGAGATAGATGCTCATAAATGAAATCATTATTAGTGTTATTTGAAGTATTCAATGTAATCTAATTTTGAAATTAAGAAAACATCATAGTGCAATGGGCATTTCCAGTGAAAAAAAAAACATTTTAAAAATAATGGACTCTCAGAAGATCACAGCAATTATCCGTTTTTTGTGTTGTAGTCAGGTTACTGACGATTCCAAACGATCTGAAATGAATGTTGATTCACTGTTTACAACGATGTGTACTGGCCACTCTGTTGTGAATCGTCATCCCCGTTAATTATGCTTTTTCGTACGTCATTATGACGCGGAATTTGAATATATGAGTGTAGATAGCGCATTTTCAATTTTCAATATTCAATTAAGATTTAAAACTCAATTACCTACTTGAAATTTTGAGTGAATCATTGGATAGATAAAGGGTGTCTGTGAACAAATGCGAGGGACTTTGGGAGATGATTCCTCGATGAAAATAAGAAGGCGTAGTTTATATGAATTTTTTTTTGGAATCGACCCCCCTTCCAAGATACAGTCTTTGGAAGGCGATGATAAGTTGAAAGTTTTTAATTTTCTTCTTGAAAACATTGAGTCATAAGACTATACATAACATGAAGCACTACGTTAGATGTCACTTACACATTTTTTTTAGATCCCATAACCTTATTATTATTATGATTTTCGTTCAGAAATTGTTCCATGGGATAGATTTTTGAAGTATAAAATTATCTTATGGTTTTCCATTCAATTCTGATGAAAAAAGTCTCCTGCAAAATTTCGATACAGTCGATACTTTTCCCGAAAATATAAAAACTTACAAGGAGTTATGATCGCTGTTCAGTCCATTTCATAGTATAAGTGTTCTTTACAATGAATATTCTAAGTATATTGTATGTCTATGACAGGAGATGAAAGCAAAAGTGAATATCTGACAAATGCAAATTCAAATAAACTACCATTTTTATAACTGAGTAATTTATTTTATTACTGCAAAGTATTTATCAAAAAAATCGAACTCTTCTGAAATAATTGAAAATTGTAGAGAGAATCATAGAAATTCTTTCTTCTTCTGTCAAAACCAATTTTGAACATATGCAATATCTTAGAATATTCATTCTATGGAACATACGATGAAATTGAATGAACAGTGTTCATAACTGCTTGTAAGTTTTTATTTTTTCCGAAAAAAGTATCCACTGTATCGATATTTTACAGGAGACTTTTTTCTCCAGAATTGAATGAGAAACCATAAGAAAATTTTATTTTTCGGAAATCTATTCCACGAAAACAATTTTTGAAGGAAAACCGGAAAATCATAAGGGGTTGTTATTTTAAACCCCTAATAATAAAGTTATGGGTTAAAAAAAAATTGTGTGAGTAAAATCTACTTAATGAATCATATTATGTAAAGTTTCATGACTCAGTGTTTTTTAGGACTCCTAAAAAACTAAAAACTGTCAACTCGTCATCGCCTTCCAAAGGCTATATTTTGGAAGGGAGGTCGATTCCGAAAAAAAATTATATGAACTACCCCTGCTTATTTTCATCGAAGAATCATCTTCCTAAGTCCCTCGCATTTGTTTACAGACACCCTATATATTCAGCTGCTGTCTATTGAAAAACTATATATTTTTACATACTGTCCATTATTACGTCTTTTGGAAATTTCATCTGCCCTGTATCAGCTCCGAGTTTAAGTAAACAAAGCTGAATGATTTAATAGTCTGAATGATGTTCCTGAGTTATATTTACTATTGTGATTAAGAACTTCTCGATTTTTATTATGGTGTACTGAATTCGTTTGATTGAAATGCGATCGATTTCGATGCACTGAATTCTCATCAACCTTCAAAGTGACTTTGAGTAGAAAATATTTATATATTCAATCAATTTATCGATTGACTCGTCAGCATTGAAACTGCAAGTCATGCTCTTTTATTCTCGAATTCTAGAATAATTTCGATTGAAGTTCACGCTTTTGTAGATACACCTACTACGAATAATGACAGAGTATTTTGAATAGGCAAGGAAATTATTCATAAGGTTAGACGGAAGAAAAATCTATTTCGATAGATATTAAGATTCAATCATAAAATTATTTCCTTGAAGACTTTGAATTTCTCTTTTTGTTATACGTGGGGGGTATTTTACTTTCAAAAATGCATATGGTGAATTTTTATTATTTAATGTATGTCTCAGTGAAAACCGTGATTTGAAACACTACTGTAAAATTTGATATTTCATTAAATTTAACTGATACACGCGATGTTTTGTATGATTATCAATAACTGAAATTGGAGCTTTCTTTAGGATTCACGTAACGCAGTTATGAATATTCAATTGAAGCTGTGTTTTCTATGAGAAAATAAGTTGAGAAGTTAATAAAGAAAAATTTCAAGAGCCTATGACCAAATCCAAAAAAGGGTTTCTGATGAAAATATCGAAGTTGGTAGTACTTTTGAAATAAACAGCAGTTTAAAATATCTAGATCCGATAGAGCAGCAAAACTTAAAACAAACGATTTCAGAAGAAAACTCCCAGAAGTATTTTTCAGTGCGTAAGTATATTCGCACGCTCCATAACTTAGTCTGTTCATTTGGGACTAGTGTACAAAGAACTGGAATTATCAATTAAGATTTTTAATATCGATTGAAATATAATCTAGGAGGATTCTGCTTTTTTAATAAACTTTATAGGTTTTCACTCCCAGTCTCTGAAACAGAAATAATTAAAAAAATTTAATTAATATGATGTGCCCCTGCGAATATCTTTGCACTTGTTTGTCACGAGCAAATTGGTTGTTGCGTTACAGTAAAATTTTTTAAATTATTTGTGTTTCAGAGACTGGGAGTGAAAACCTATAAAGTTTATTGAAAAAGTTTTTTAATTCCTATATTTCCATAGTTATGATGTACCACTAAAAATAGATTGGAAACATAACGTCTGAGAAACTCAATATATTATTTCATTTATAATTGAAGAGCTCGGAGCAATAACCGGGTAACTCCATTTTCTAATGATACCGATATATCATATTCAATCTGCTAATATCCAACGTACGCAACTTTCGGTGCAACAATGGGGCAAATCCAGCGCTTTTGTAAGGAGTTTCAATCAAAATGGACTTACTTGAATGTACATATATTTCGGCGCAAAAATCAGGCAAATCCTGAAGTTTTTCCTCATTTCTCAACATTTCATGAAAACGGAGTTACCCGGTTATTGCTCCGAGGTCTTCAATTATCTCCGAAATTATTATTATTACTAACGAAAAAAGTGCCAATTTAATCGACTCGCACTTATGTACAGGTGACCGGAATTGGTGATCCCCGAACTACAACTTTTTAAACCCAAGAGATAGTGAAAAATGAATTGCACATTGTGCATTTTTTTTCGAGACACTTATGAAGCTGTTAACCGTATTTCTCTATCTTCTTTTGTTTTCGATTGTAGGGCAAAGTTAACATTTGGACAATTTAAACTTTTGTCATTATCTCCGTTCCTGTTTGTGCTATGAAATTGAAACAAAAAAACATTTTTGGTGAGAATCAAGTAGCTTGTTCAGAAGTTTCGTTCCTGATTTTTGACATCAACTCTCATTTTTTTCCTATGGAGAAATTAGTTTATTTTTTCCTCGTTTAAGTCAATAGCGACGTTAGTTTAGGGGAGGTCAGAGGTTGGTTCAAGCTTCCCCTGAATTTTTGCTGCCCCCTCGGAAATATGATCCATGCTAAACAAAATTTTATCAATATTATTTATTTCCACCCTCCTGAAAATTCTGGGCCACAACTCTCTCCCCCTTCTAGCGTCACCACTGACCTAAGTGCGATATGTGACATAATAATAATAATAGGCTCAAGTCGATAATAATAAAAGAGTGATAATTAAAGGTAAAAACACTATTTTTTCTATAAGAAAAAATCAAAGTTGATGTCATGTATCAGAAATGAAACCTCGCAAAAATTAGATAAAGCCACTGGATTCTTACCAAAAAAGGAGAATGTTTGCGTTTCAAGTTTATAACGCCAACAGGAACACAGATAATAACCAAAAATGGAATTGCCCAAATGTTAATTTTGGCGTTTAACTCAAGAGCAATGCGGTTAACAGAATTTTAACTTCTTCGAAAAAAGATAACCGCAATGTGCTATTAATTTTTCTCTATTTCTTAGGGTTTAAAAGTTACACTTCAGGTAACATCAATTCTGACCACCCTGTATCAAACAAATTAAATTTAATGAAGAATCGCAGATTTAAAATATAATGAAAGCAAATCATTAACTAGCATCTATGACTACAAGCAACCACTTATCTGCTTTTTACAGCTTATAGTGACATTACAAAGATCAGGTCCACGTCCTTGAGTGGGGTGCACTGCTAGATCATACCCATGGATCACACTTGTGCGATTTTCCTCAATCTAACCATCAAAAGCGTCTTTTCCACATTAAATGACATGCACGCAGTTCTGTATTCAAGACTGCGGTTGAGTTACCAGGCAATTGTACCGATTTCACATCTGTATTTATTGAAAAATGCATTCATATGTACAGGCCACACACAATCCATCGAGATAGAAGAAGTTATGTATTTATTTTATATGACTAGAATTGTAGCTGGGTACTACCTGATTATACCTACCCCATTAGGAAAATTTAGAATTTTCCATTTAAGAAGTGGCATTAAACAAAATATATCTGGATAAAAATGATTTATGTGGATAATAATGAAACTAAATAAAAAGATTCGGGTAGAGAAATTACTTGCATCATAAGTGTAATGAAATGAACGGATAATGAAACACAAATCAATTTATTACAATCGACATTTAATCGATCTACCATAATCTATCTACAAAGGTTATTGATATGTAACAAAAGAGTAACATAATTTGTATTGCTTTTGAATAATTTATGTTCGGTTGCCCATGACATTACACATTGAAGTAGGAGAAATCACGAAAAAAAACGGGTTTTTATTGATCTGTTTCGTATAGTTCAATAGTTATTGAATCAACTAGTTAATTAATGACAGCGATTAATGGTCGAGACCATTTATCGCTAAATTAATAAACGAGTTGATCCCAAGATTTTTTCATCGACCTCGTTATGAATTTAGTATAAATTCTTGATTAAAAAACCTGTCATTTGGCACGAGAGATTCATTAGATACCTATTAAATAAATATCTATGTTTTGATGTTTCAGTGGGGTTGTGACATTACTCGTATAGCTATTGAATACTTTGTGTTCGGTTGCCACGACAATTACCCATTAAAATAGTATGAATTGAACATTAAAATGGGTCAATAATGTGCAATTTCGTATACGTTAAATAGCACCTTTCATTTTGAGGTCGACGCATAACCTATTTATATTGAATTGAATTCATCCGCGACTTATTCAATGTATTTACTAAAAGCTTCTACAACATAATGAAATTCATTATTCCCGGAGGGTAATATTAAACATTTTTCCCTCCAAGCGTAAGTTATTGCTATAGAAACACTGAAACTGCACACATTTATTAGTGAAATTATCAAACACGTAGAATGAAAATGTATTCAAATCAAGAATTCATACACATATCATATTGAGATCGTCGGAAAAATCTTGTAATAAACTCGGTTATTAATCGAGCGACTAATGGTCTCGAACTATTAAAGCGTTCGCTCCGCTCACGCTTTAAAATATCTTGACCATTAATCGCTGTCTTTAATAACCTAGTTTATTAAATAACTATTTATAGTACTCATCATTTATTGAATACTGATGTAGCTGATGTGAAAACATAATGACTATCATTCACACAAAACGTTCTTTTTGATAGAATATTCTATACTATAATTTCAATTAATAAATTGAAAACTGTATTTTGCGGGATAAGGACAAACTCTCAAAAGATCTTAAAGTATATTCAGCAACGTTTCGCAAACTCTCGTTTGCTTCATCAGGCCTAAAAATATTATAAAAATGTCATACAAAACACTTACAGTAAAATATAAATAAATACCTCTATACTATAAATAAGACATTCAGATGTAAAACTTTAAAAAAACGACGGCATCAACTGTATATTCCACGTCAAATCACAAAAAACAGCTTAAAATACTAAAAGTTTGGCTTTTTGTGATTTGACGTGGAATATACAGTTGATGCCGTCGTTTTTTAAAGTTTTACATCTGAATGTCTTATTTATAGTATAGAGGTATTTATTTATATTTTACTGTAAGTGTTTTGTATGACATTTTTATAATATTTTTAGGCCTGATGAAGCAAACGAGAGTTTGCGAAACGTTGCTGAATATACTTTAAGATCTTTTGAGAGTTTGTCCTTATCCCGCAAAATACAGTTATCAATTTATTAATTATTGTGGTGGACACTAATATTTGCATTCTATAATTTCAATTTGGTATAGATTATGTAGTTTCTCAACACCAACTCAATTTATTTGTTAACTGTAATGAAATGAAAATATCGTAGCCTACAGTCTTATTCAATGTTAGAATCAATTATATATATGATGAAAAACTACAGAATATTTTAGCTTACCTGGTTATACCGGGTCATTATACAGGGTGTACCGGAAAATGTGGGAAATCTCTCGGATTCAGATTGAACATAAAAAAATAAGATGACAAGTTCCCATAATGTTTTTTCTTAGCGGCCCTCCCTACGAAGATACGACCTCCTAAATGACGCCACTGGAAATTCATTTCAGTGGAATAAATTTCTATTACTTACTTCTTCCCTTATTTTTTTTAAACGGTTCATTTTATCGACACTGAACAAGAGTACCTTTTCTTTAGCTTGATGTTCAAGGTATCCAAATTTGTTTTTTTTAGCACCTTATCATACAGGGTGTTAAAAATGTAAGCATAAAATGTACAACCCAGTCTGCCCCTGGTAAACTGAACGAGATAATTGAAATTTGAGTACGGTGATTTAAGAGGTCCTTAACACTATTAATCATATCAAATTTTCATCAAGTTATATCGAGTAGTTTGAAACTTATTCCACTAAAATGGATTTCCAGTGGCGTCATTTAGGAGGCCGCTAGGAAAAAAATTATGCGAAATTGTCATCTTCATTTTTTATGTTCTATCTGAATCCGAGAGATTTCCCACAGTTTCCGGGACACCCTGTAGATGATCATTAAATCAAAGTCGTCATTGTACTTTTGGTTGCCGCCCCGCTTGTATCTTTAAATATCTCAACCATTAATCGTTATCATTATTACACTCAATGGTCAAATAGCTATTTCCTATCTTCAGCCATGTTGACGTGTCATCGAGACAGAAACATGAACCACCTTCTGAATTCATCAATGGTATAAAGAAATATCACATGTCGGCAAAAAAGCTACGAAAATTTGCACTTTTCTCGACTGTATCATTTCGAAACGAAAAACCTTCCTATTGTGCCCGACAGCATAAAAAGGCGACTATTTGTCAGCCAAAAAAGAGCAATTGACTGATTATAAGAAGTAAGTGAACCACAAAACATAATTTCCTAGTCGATTTCCACGTAAATATGTATTTTGAGCAAACGAGTATGAGAAAACCTATTAAAAATGAAATCTGATGAAATTTGAGCTTTAATATTCTGTATTCCGATGAAGATCATTTGCAGACCCAGTTTCTTAAACCTTTTCATCTTGTTCCTACCAAATTTAGTAAGTGATTTTTACATACTTTAGGAATACCTCTGTAGGTATACCTAGCGATCAATGACCTTAAACAAACATCGAAATAATGTTTTTGCTCGTCTAGACGCTATTTTAAATCGATTCAATTCATAGTCTGTTGAATTATCGGTCAATGTTTCATGGTTACTGTAATGAAAAATTCTCATTCTGCACGAATTTTAATTAAATGTTGAAATCATTTGTACGTTACGAAATCTGATTAAATCCAGTGTGAAAATTAATTCTCAGAGATTCATTATTTGGTAATATTTGCAGGTTAACACGCAAAGTGCTTCCAGGGAACCCCGCTGTTAATTGAGAAAACAGCGGGATATTTTCAAGAAAAAACTGAAATATTTTTCCCGATAGTGCTCTACTTATACATTCAAAATAATCAGGTCAGTAGGTCGGTTATGTATGTAGGTATATCCACTAGCATTTCTACGTACTAGCACTTTTGATGTGAACATTAAAAAAACAATGACACAGAAGTAATTCGTAAAACGTAAAGAAACATTATTTTTCTTCGTATCGTATCGTATCGTATGCCATGAAATGCGCGTCAAAATTATGGAACCAGTCTGTTTTCTCAGAAGAAAAATATTAAGCAACAAAATACTGAAACAGATCAATTTTTGTTTCACTTCTACCAAATTTTTATGCATTTTTGAAGGATTTTTGTCGCACCCTGTGCGATCCCAATCAACCCTCTAAATTTTTTGAATAGGGAAAGTGATCATGTGGAAGTTTTTTGTCAAGGTCTTTGTATCTTCTTTACAGGCGTGTAGAATTTTTCAAGAAAAAAATGTTAGTTAGTAAGTTAATACATATAGAGTTTTTCAGTATGGGCACTATGTTGTGGCTATGTGTGACGACGGTAACTGATGAAATTTGTCAGCGAATTAATGTCGACCATTACAGTTTTGTTCATGCACAACTTTCAACTCCTTTCAACCCTCTCACGTGAAAAATTAGAAAATTGATGAAATCGCGTTGTCAGAAATCTTTCTTTCAATTGAAACATTTTATCGAAAAGTTTCAACTTATGTAGAAACGTACTATAGTATATAACATTACTAGCAAGGTAAGAGGGTTTTTACTGGCGAATGGAGGATATAATTGACGAGCCGCAGGCGAGTCAGTTACCTCCTTGAGCCAGTAAAACATGTTACCTTGCGTGTATTGTTTTATATTTTATTTGTTTCTCATTTGTAAAAAGGTTAGATAAATTCCAAAAAAATCTCAAGAATATGTCGCAAATGTCGTAAGCTATGCATTATTTATGATTACTTATGACATCGGAAAATTATGACAACTGTCAGTGGCTTTACGAGAGGGAAGTCCTTTGAGAATATTTGCTCATTTCTGACGAAAAAGGCCAGATCCAAATGAAACAAGGCATGAATATTGTTTCAAATACTTTTATAACGTTTATTACTAAAAATATTTGTTCCAGGAACGATGAAATTAGAAGCGAGTACGTGAAACTGTCAGTGAGTTTACAGGTCAAAAAACCTCTAGGATATTTGCAATTTTGAGAAGGAAAACAAATAGATACGAATAAAACAAGGTACGAATATCGTTTTCGAATAGTTTGAGAACGTTTATTGAGAAATACATTTGTTCCAGGAACTCTGAAATGAGGGATGAATGAAATTAGAAGCAAGTACTTGACAACTCTCAATGTAAATAATACTACTAACTTGTAAAAATTTTACAAGTTAACTGTCAGTTTTACAAGTTAGTGACTTGATAAAATAAACTTTCTTGATTAATATTGTGTTTTTGGAAACTGAAGTTTACAAATGAGAAACAAATAAATAACATACCTACCTTATGATCATAACCGAAGCGCAGTGTTTCACACATTCTAATTTTTGACGTGAAGGGGTTGAAAGTTGTGCATGAACAAAACTATAATGGTTGACTTTCATTCAGTGACAAATTTCATCAGGTATCATCGTCTCAGAGTAAATGAGCCATGACAAAGATATATACTGAATACATCTTTGAACTAAAAAATTAAAAAAAAAATTCTTGAAAATTTCTGCATGCCTACAAAGAAGATATGAAAATTTTGCCAAAAAAGTACAGCACTTACTATTTGGTAAAATTAAAACAAAAATTGATCTGTTTCAGGATTTTGTTGCCAAATATTTTTCACTGAGAAAGTGAATTTGTTCCATAATTTTGAAGAGCACTCTGTACCAGTCGGGAAAGGATTATCGAATCTGGAGACTTCCGTATTATACATTCACCCTTCGACATTTGCATTAATCGATAAAAAGTTGAAAAAAATGTCATCGTGTTTATATATTCATGGATATTCCGGTGTGAGCACTGCATTTATTTCGGTGCATAGCGTCTGCAACATGCGATGTAAATTTCGTCTCTTGAACGAAAAAGGTGAAAAACAAAATTTCTCGCCGGTGAAATCAACATTTGCATAACTGGTTTTTCTGTCCAATCAAGAGTACTTTCACGAGGAAATCTGAGATAAAAATAGCAGCTGAAAACATCAACAGCGGTTGTATGTAAATAATTAATATCCTTTGTAGGAAATATCTAATGAAATATTTTTTACATAACCCATCGCATCAGAGATTAGCTGACATTGAAAATTTGGAATTGACCATAGCATTGATCATAGTCAAGTTGTCGAATTAAACCCTAAGAATTGGAGAGCACTTCGTGGCCTTCATATGGTTGTCTCTTAACTTATTCCTCGAAAAGTATACCTCAGAAAGAGAAGACAACTTGCAATTATCTCAAGGAGCATTGATAGAAATTCGGAAAGTTTATAAAGATGAAACAACAGTGTTTCGTCCATATTTCAGTAAATGCAATAGGGATGTTGACTACTTTTTGGAATTCATTTTATTTTAAAGATAAACCCTATACAAACACGAAAAAATTATTATTTTCTTAACAATATGGTAATTGCCAATAAAAATGAGTAAATGAAAAGACAATTCAAAATTCCCGCGGAAATGCTCAATTTTGTCACGTTATGATGATTACGTCATTATCCAGTAAACATACCTTGACTTCGGTCAAAGCGAACTGATTTTGCCCGATCCCTTGTGGAAAAGTTCAATCTGAGCCTTCAAAATGAATAGGTCGGTCTATAAATGCTGAATCAGGTGTTTCTTTTATTTGTCATAATAAATATGAGTTAAAAGTTTGCTACTTACAAAGACGATTTCACGTTTTTACGCTCCGCTGCACAAAAATCCTTGTTTTCAGCAAAGAAACTTGCGACCATAAGGGAATCTATCTTCGGTAAGTTACTACTATTACCCTTGATGAATCCTATCTCCATTATAAAGAAAATTGTAGATTATCGTTCTTGTAACGAACTAGGTATTCTGTTCTCTTTCAGCTTTCAACTTCGTAAGTTCGAATCATAGATATGATATATTATATATTTACTATGGTTCAAGTCACAGAACCGTGGGTTTCACAAAGCTTGATTGGCAATCAAATCGTTTATATTAAAGTAAGTCGATGGTTTATATCAAAAATGAACTGAAAATTGCTGAGATATGATGACATTTCAATAATCAAGGTGATTGGAGTTTTTTAGAACCCGGCCTATGAATGTATTTTGTTGATCTGAGCACAGAACATTCGAATTTGCAATGACAATACCTGATAGTGACGTCAATTACCTCTGATTGGCGTTCGCAGTCACGTGATAGTTGATAATAAATAACATAATTTAAATCAGCTTTATTTAATTCAACGAGAATAATGAGATCACTAAAATGGTTCTTTAGGATTGAAAAAACTCCCTTCTATGAGGAAAACCTCGATTCATATGAATTCGTAACATGAGTCAACATCCCTATTGATTTTGCTTGCCAAGTGCCAAGAAATGACAGATTAAAAAAGTAGCAGTCCAGCTAGTGGGATGTGCGAAACGACTTCCTATCAAACTCATTTCAAATTGCATTTTTCAGTGAAAGAAATAAAACAAACCCCTCATAGAAGAAATACCTATATCTTCGCTGTACAAACATATGAAGATTTGATATGAAGTCAGTATCGACCGAGTTAACCAGCAAGAATAAATTTTCACAGGTGGAATTCCACGAAACCAGAAAGTTTCCTTCGAGCGAATGCATTTTCTCGGAATCCGACATCTTCACGAATGAAAACCGACTTTTTCTACACTAGAGGAATAGTTTTCAATTTCAATGTTCCACATTCCACATCTTCGAGAATTTAGATAACTCAGACTTATTGCAGAGAAGAGAGAATTTTTCCAGTTGAAAATCTTGGTCAAAATTCTTCATTCTCTGCCTTACCTACTCGAAACAGGAACACATGAAATGACAATAACAAATCTTTATTACAAAATCGACTCCTGCAAAACGACTATTTTCAAGTTAGTATTTCTGTACTAGAGACCGCAATTTATTATTTTGAGACATAATTGCATTTTTCACGAAATATTCTCCAATTTACAACGAATGAAAATAATACACTCACCGGCAAAATATTTGATCCACTAAAAAAATCGATGAAGTTTGTTAATTCATGAATATGTTATTTCAAGTCCTATTCGAATGATTTTTTTTAATTGTGTTCATCCTTAATCAATCACCAGTTTTGAATTTTAAGAAAACTTGGCGTACGACCTTTTATACAGGGTGTAACGAAATCTGTTTTTTTACTTTAACTTTAGAACCACCCCTGGTGTGTTGCAGTTGTTCCACCTTGTGATTTCTTATTAGATCATCAAGACACATCTTCTCTTGGCAATTTAATGTTCCACTTATAACAATAGCTCAATTTTTGTAAGACATACAGGGTTTTCAGAGCAACATCAAATTCTACAATTTCGCTCTGGCTATGAAAGTACTTTCACAGATTTCCGAACGTTATGGAAATCAACTGAAAACCGAAAGAATACATGAAACAGCGCGACATTGTTCCGTATGCACCGTTTATCGGAGACGATTTCGTGCTAATGCTTTATGCGGCGTTCCCACAAGGCGTTATTCACGACAGTGAATCACGCTTTCGTGAAATACACTTCTGTGTGAACGCATTCCTCACGAAAGCAAGTTTAAAAACTATGCGTTCACACAGAAGTGTATTTCACGAAAGCGTGGTTCACTGTCGTGAATAACGCCTCGTGGGAACGCCGCATTACGATGCTCAGTGATGCTGTAATTGATTCAAAACCTCAATGAAAATATGCCGAAACGAATTGCACCGGTTATCCGCATCTGGGCGGAAAACACGTTATGTTTTTCACTTCTTCTTCTTCTTCTCTGTGCGGTGCCTTACCGGCCGAACTGAGGCCTAGTGGCCCATTGTTCACCCGCATCATTCTACAGAGACTCAGCTCCTCAGACACGAAGACAGAAATGTCGCGAGCCTGCCAGGAGTGGTCCCTCTCACCATAGGAATAGAAGGTGTTGGATTTCCTAGGTGTGTTGACCTTAACTCAGTAAGGTTTTCACAGTTGAACAAAATATGCTCAACCGTTTCATCAGTACTCCTGCACCACCGGCATAGGGAGCAGCTCGTCAATCCCATTCTCTTCAAATGCTTGTTAAACAGGTGACCAGTCAATGCACCAGTCACCAGACTGAGTTGTTTCCTCTCCAGCAGCAGAAGCCTATTGACCTCAGATCGCGAGGACGGTCTCTCAATGAGAATCCTCGACCACCTCAGGCCCACCCCTGCGCTCCATTCCGAGGAAAATTCCCTGTTCAGCCATTTCCCGAAGAAATTTCTGACAGATGTGCGACAGATTGGCAGCGAAGGCTCCGGACCAACAAATGCTAATCCGGCTCCCCGCCTAGCCAGTTCATCTGCCTTGACGTTACCAGGTATATCCGCATGAGCCGGACACCAGACCACTTTCAAAAAGTTATCAGAGCCCAGCCCACGCAGAGCTTTCCTGCATTCTTCTACCAGAAGAGAGTCAACTCTAACATCAGATAGAGATTTCAGAGTTCCCTGGCTGTCGCAACATATATAAATGTGCTGGCCAGAGTACCCCCTGCGAATGTTTTCCAGTGCGCATGCAAGAACCGCAAATAGCTCAGCCTGCACAATGGAACAGTCCTTCCCCAGAGGGATAGCCTGATTAAAGTGAGGACCCACGATTCCGGCCCCAGACCCTGTTGCTGTGACAGAGCCATCAGTGAACCAGGTGGGACCTTCTGGACTAAGAAGCCTGTTTGATGAAGACCATAGGTCTCTGTCGGGAACAATTACCCTGTAGGGTTCGTCGAAGCAGAACCTAGTGCCCGCGCGGTCACCTCTCTGGAGAAGGGGAGCGTGAGCATCCTTGACCATTTTGAGGGCCCTCGCGTGCCCAGTGAAGAGTCCTCCATCGCGCCATTGTCCCCGTTCCCAGATTCCTAGAGCTGTCTTCATAGCCACCTCCTTCACAACCAAGTGCAAAGGAGGGAGACCCAGCAGACATTCCATCGCTGCTGTAGGGGTAGACCTCAGAGCGCCTGTAATACTTAAACAAGCTTTCCTCTGGCATTTAGTCATAATGTTCTGGTTGACGGCCCTCTCCATAGAAGGCCACCACACCACAGAGGCATAGGTCAGGATAGGCCTCACCACGGCAGTATACAACCAGTGCATAATGTGCGGTTTGAAGCCCCATCCATTACCCAGCACCCTCCGAGTGGACCAGAATATTACATTGGCTTTATTCGTTTGAGTCTCAACGTGTTTGTTCCACAAAAGTTTGCGGTCCAATATCACCCCGAGATAACGAACTTGTTCGGATAGAGTGAGCCCAACTCCAAACAGACTGGGAAGTCGTAAGTTGCTAGGCACCCTCTTTCTAGTAAAGAGAACCATCTCTGTCTTACTAGGATTTACCGAGAGCTCGTTTTTCAAGCACCATCGTTCGACCCGTCGCAGAGCATTCTGCATCAGATCCCCAATGACACTGATCACCTTACCCCTGATTAGTATAACAAGGTCGTCCGCATAGGCCACCACAACGAACCCAGCCTTCCTTAACTCCACCAGGAGCTCATCCAGGACGAGATTCCACAGTATCGGAGACAGAACACCGCCCTGCGGACATCCCCTTCCTGGCGAGCCCCCTATGGTCGAGCCGCCCAGCCGAGCCACGATGCTACGTGAACCAAGCAGAGACCCCGTCCACCGACAAAGAGTAGGCGGAACACCATGTCTGGCCAACGCAGATTGCATCACACCAAACGCAGGTTATTGAAGGCACCTTCTATATCAAGAAATACAGCTAGGGTGTACTCCTTGTTATGTATTCCGTCCTCAATACAGTTAACCACTGAGTGAAGAGCAGAATCTACTGATTTTCCCAGCTGATACGCATGCTGGGAGGGGTGCAGTGGTATAGCCACTAAAGCATCGTCCCTGATGTATCTTTCCACCAACCTCTCCAGTGTCTTGACTAAGAACGAGGAGAGGCTAATTGGTCGAAAGTCATTCGCTTTTGTATGCGATGGTTTTCCAGGCTTGGGTATGAAAATTACCTTCACCTTTCTCCAGGACAATGGAATGTGACCTAGAGCCAGACTCGCACGGAGAACGTGAAGCAGTGGGGAGGCCAGCACTTCCAGCCCCTTGGATAGCAGAGCCGGAACAATGCCATCCTCACCAGCTGCTTTATAAGACTCGAAACCGTTGATCGCCCAACGAAGTCGAGAATGTGTGACTACACGTGCAGCCAGCTTCCAGTCCTCGTATGAGGCCCGTCGATGGCATACACCCTGTGTGTCTACATTCTCAGAGAAGCCAGGAAAATGCGTCTCTAAGAGATGTCTTAAGCTTTCTTCCTCTGAGCCCGTCTTTTGCCCACTAGGAAGATTTAAGTAGTCAATCCTCGGAGGGCCCCCGGCAGAGAGGACCCGCCTGAGCCTGTTAGCTTCAGGCGCACCCTCAATATCACTACAGAAGCGCCTCCAAGATTCTCGCTTAGACTTTCTTATTAGTCCTTTGTACACTCTCAGGGCCGACTTATAGTCGTCCCAGTCACTTGCAAGGCCGGATCTCATTGCCTTGTTAAAGAGATGCCTGCTGGTGTTTTTCACTTAGTTTTCGATTTATTTTTATTAGGTTGAATTTGTTGAAGTAAGTAGTGTTGTAGCATTAGCAAATGTTTTACTGAAAACCCTGTTACTCAAACAAAAATTGAGGTATTGTTATGAACGAAGAATTAAAATTTTGAAACATAGTTAAATTGAAAATAGTAATCATCGAAATGAATACAATCTTCAATGTATAGGCTCACAGAACCTTCTTCATGCGGACTGGGATGATTTATTCAAGATGTTGTCAATGAGGGACAGACCGGTTTCGGCCTCATTAGGCCTCGTCAGTGTCCCATATCCCTCAGAGACAACATCTTATTGAAAAACTTCTACATTTAAGACTACTTGCAAGACTCTATCGAGTAGTATCTTACAGATGGTGACATCTAGTAGTGAGTAGTGTCAAATGAGAAGTTCAATCATCACAGATCGCATGCTGAAAGCACTGATTACTTCCTCTTCACTCTTTGAGATGTAAGCAGTGGTCCTACATCAGGGCCTTCATGCAAGTTTCTCCGAGTGATGGAAACACCCAATTTTTGGCGGCTGTGGAGCCAAGTGATTTTAAGATAAGAATTAAATTAAATTGTCAAGAGAAGATGTGTCTTTCTTGATGATGAAATAGTAAATCATACGTTCAGTTGTCCTTTTTTCGAATTGACACTGGCTACAATTTTAGCAATGCTGTAACTGTCTGTCGGTTTTTTTCATTATTTTGAATTGGAGAATATTTCGTAGAAAAAGCAAATATGTATATTGGTATGTAATTAGTGCGTAATTGTGGAGAACTATGGAATGTATTTTAAGTCGTTGTCTTGCAGATAATTTTGTTATAAGATCTTTTTCGGAAGTTATAGAATAAACGGTTTCCGAGATTAGTTCGGTGGTCACCCATCATGTATCACCTTGTACATCTCGACTTTACTATCAGTGAAAAGTTTTAAGCCAATCGTATAATCCCGTTCTCATAATTTTTGAGCCTAAATAAACGTTCCTGACTACCATAGACCTTGAGCATATCTTCAGACAGTTCGTTGGGCTCTGCTAATAGAATGAATAACCAATCAGTGAGTATAAAATAGTTCAATTCCAGACAGTTGGATAGTATGGTAACGTTCAACACCACAGAAATAGCAATCGGGCTCTAGAATCTGCATAGGAACTTTCGACCTACTGAAACTGAATAGGAAACACTTGAGGCTCTCGACAAGACTAATTAATCGTAATTGTACTCTGAGGCACCATCTACACGACATGGGCGTATACAGATAAGAACCCATATGCAGATTATGCAATGAAGGTGGAGATCCAGTCCTTCGTTTCATTCATGCCCTAGCTAGTTTAAGAATAAACCGGTAAATTGACCTAACCCCAGACGTTCTCTACGACGATATCAGTATACAGGCTCTTTCTACTTGGATAATCAATTGGAGATAAGGATAATGTTTTAGATCAGAAATATATTCGAAGATGAATGCAATGAGGGTGGAGATACTGACCTTTGTTTAATTCATTCCCTTAGAAGTTTAATGTTCAAATTGACCTAAACCCAGACATTATCTACGATGAAATCGGTATACAGGTTCATTCTATCTAGTCCAGTCAAATAATACAAAATTTGGCCCAAATCTCGGAATTCGAGATACCCAGCTGAAAATTCGTAAATACGTTAATATTGACTCCCTAAATGTTGTCTCAAAACCTACATATGGTAGGGTGTGAGCAACTATTAAATTTTGAGGTCAAAGATCACAAAAATCGGTTTTTTGCGCTTTTTCTGGAAATATCTCATTTCCAATGGGTTTTTTCCTATTTTTAGTTTCTATCAATATTGTAGAATAAAAAATTATCTACAAATTTTGTTTGAAAAAATTTCGATAAGGTTGACCGTTTTCGAGATAGAGGGCGCAGAAGGCGCGGTCACAGCATCACTTCAGGTCAACCGGCGCCTCCGGTCGAAAACGCGCAATATACAGTATTCTACAATATTGATAATAACTAAAAATAGGAAAAAACCCATAGGAAATGAGATATTTCCAAAAAAAGCGCAAAAAACCGATTTTTGTGACCTTTGACCTCAAAATTTAATAGTTGCTCACACCCTACCATATGTAGGTTTTGAGACAATATTTAAGGAGTCAATATTAAAGTATTTACAGATTTTCAGCTGGGTATCTCGAATTCCGAGGTGAAATGTATTATTTGACTGGACTAATCCATTATTTGGTTGTATGTGGTATGGCAACTATAGTTCATAAGAATAATTTTATAGAACAGAAATGTAGTTCATAACTATATTTCATAAGGATAATTTTCTAGATCACAAATTGTTCAATTCATGCCCTCACAAGTTTTCAAAACGTTTAAATTGACCTATAATGAAAACATGCAATAAAAACTTGTGCCAGAAAGTCCAACATACAGCGAGATCGTTTTTTTCAACACCCGATGTTTTATGTTTCAACAAGTCCATGAAGGGCTTAGTGCTTGGTCATTCCTGAAAGTGCTTGTGAGGACTGCGGTGCTCGGGAGCACTTTTTCGAATTACTGAGCCCTTTCAAAAAATTGCTCGAGCACAGTGCTCTCGAGCACAAAAGTGCTTCGAGTGGTTTCACGAGCACTAAGCACAAGGCTTCGGCATAGCTCTGGTTCATAAGAATAATTTTCTAGATCAGAAATATATTTGAAGATGAACGCAATGAAGGAGAAGATCCAGCCTTTCGTATATTTCACACCCTAGCTAGTTTAAGAATAACCTATTCAGAAATAATATAGGTAATAATAATAATTGACCTAACCCCAGACATTTTCTACGTTCTTTCTATTATTAAGTTGTGAGTAAAACGGCAGCTATAGTTCATAAGAATTGTTTCATAGATCAGGAATCTATTCGAAGATGAACGCAATAAAAGTGGAGATCCGGCCCTCAGTTTCATTCTTGCCCTAATCAGTTAAGGAATAAACTATTTAATGATAATTATAATCGACCCAGCCCCAGATATTCTCTGCGGTGAAATCAGTATACAGGTTCCTTCTATTATTGGGTTGTGTGTAACATGGCGAATATTCAAAAGGATCATTTTCTATATCAGAACTAAATTTGAAGAGGAATACCATTATTTTTTAATATCACTCTGAGACGATCATTCGAAAATTGTCAATAAGATTCTCAATATTTGAACACAATGCATATGATTCAAAAAATGATTTGATACTGAAATATGTACTTTACCTTTAGTAGTTCACAACAATTTTTCTCTCATGCCTACGTTATATGAAGCAGTCTCTGTTGTATATCCAAAAGAATCAAAACAGTTTTTCGGTTTTCATTGTTTCTGGACATTTCGAATTATTTCAGTACAGAAAAAGATCATGGTTGACGTTGTTGATAAGTCTTTTACAATAATTTCTCATTTTTCTTTCAAGAATAGTGCGTGCTTGTTTCTAGAGGAACAGCATTTAGTCCCAATGTCTCAAGTTTTTAGAAGAACACATGCTTAATATTATTCTGAAACTCGGGTACAAGATCCATACCGAAATTTCGAAATTTAATAATGAGAACTGCAGGAATTCAAAGTCCATATCACAACTGATTACATAATATCATAATAGCTCCTTTCCAGTCAGTTGCTTGAAGTACTTTCAGGCGCTTTGGCTGTAAATCAGTAAATATACAACAACAAGCACTCTCATTAGGTGATTAACAAATGTGTTACTTTCTGAAAAATAATTAGAATCAATAACATTATAAGACCCTTTCGACCACATATATAGTCCGTTCACGAAAGGTTGAGCCGTCGGTTGGCCATGATAATTTGACATATTCCACTGTGTATATTGAAATTTTAAGTTATGATGTCTATTTTCTTGTCAGATTGATACGCAATGTTGTCAATATTGCATAGAGTTGTCTGATAACTCGCAAGCTCGTCAGACGAGGCCGGGTACATCCGGCAACATTGAATTTATTTTACGTTATGACAGCAAATACTGCCAACTTCAGATAAATAAAGAAACGCGTACTATGTGCTCAACCTTTCGTGAACGGACTATACTTGATCATCGATACGTGGGTTACTGAAACTTGCAGTGACATTAGTTTTTTTAAGGAGTTAAAACTTTGTATATTTTTTTATTCCTTGATGGGGAATGGATAATGATTATCTTCGAAAAAAAAGAACAATGACAAAACTGGTCTGTCAATCATTTGTTTCTGTGAATGCCACAAAGAGATTATCAAAGATCACAATAAGCTCACGAAAGCGTATAAGGATACAGGAATCAACTACAAATACAGAGGAGAAGCAACATGCACATACATTTAGGTATTTCATTATAGGGTTAACTACAGTTGAATTTTACCTTGTAAATACTTCAAGAAGCTTTTTATCTCCTTCCAGCTCAGAATCTGGTTTCGAGTTAGATATTTAGAATATTCACTTCGAATTACACAATATAAAGTATTTTGAATTTGTATAGTTGTTTCGAAATCACTTGACAAACTTACAGAAATAATTAGGTAGATTTCTGCAGAATTATAAAGAATCAACACGAAATTTGAATTTCATAATGATGACAACATATTTCTATTGAAGTGCAATTCTAAATGTTGAACTGCAGTTGTTTTCTTCAGAAAAGCTACTATAGGTTATAATTCAAATGTGCAGCTGCATAATCAGAATAAAAATTTTTTCAACTGATAATTGGGGAAAAAAATTATAATTTTTTTCAATGGAATATACCTACAGTTGCTATTTCGTAATTGGCGTACTTCTTAGCAGCCATATGTGAACAGGCGTAATACTCTGATACGTTTATGCGTTCATGGCTAACATTCGTTATTTATTTACAAATTAAACCAATTTTTTCTTTTATTTATGAAAAAAATTCATCTATTGTTTGAAAGATATTGAATACTATGTATTCTGTTACAAATTACTTTCCGTCTCTTTTATGTGCATTTTTCCTTCTCTTAATTGAAATGATGATTCTAGTCTCATTTGGAATCTGAATTATCTGAGGTTTTACTATCATCGCGCCTGTCACTTTTATCTTTACAAGTATCAAAATCATCATTTATGCATGATTCGTTCCAAAAATTATGCGGAACACTTTGAGCTTGCATTTGGTTACGAAAAATCATCTCTATTTGCGGATAATTTAGTGAGGCGACCGTACACCTCAATAAACAAAATTATTAGGTCTTAATAAAAAATATACAGGGTGTCCGAGAAATAACTGTACATACTATTACCAGAGATAGAGTTGCACTAGCTGACTACTGATTCCCTATAAAAAATTGATTTCTGGACTTCCCTAGAAAAGTACAGGGTGTTTTTCCAACTTCATGGAAATACTTAGATCATCATAAAATCCAAACTTATTGAAACTTGGGAGGTTATTGGCACATGCCTAGGTCAAGTCAGAAAGATATAAATTATTTCATTATTCCAGGGCCGGACTCATTAATCCTCATTTAAAGTGTTCAGGATAAAAAAACACTTTGTATTTCGAATTACGAATAATTGATTCGCTTTTTAGAAAGAAGCTAAATTATGCTTCAATTTGTGATATCGCCTAAAGTTGTCACATCAACAATTATTTCTTTATGAATTTGTGAATTTGGAAGAAGTTCGAAAAATTGAATTTATTTACCTGAACAGGACTTAGTCACCTTGTGGAGGTCAAAAATAAATAATAAATTTTCTTCGAAAAATCACTGAAAGCGAGGAAGACTATAATAATTTGTTGATATACTGGGTGGCCACCCTAGACGCGGATCTCATTGCGATGAAGTGAAGGAAGGTATATAGCAAAAAATACTATTGGCGACATGTAAAGGGTATACATAAGCATATTTCAAAATTATTCGTATGTATACTGGGTGTTCATTGGAAGAAGTATCACTTTGGTCTATATCTTTATGGTCGAACACCCGGTATAGAAACAGACATTTTCTACGTTCTTTCTATTATTAAGTTGTGAGTAAAACGGCAGCTATAGTTCATAAGAATTGTTTCATAGATCAGGAATCTATTCGAAGATGAACACAATAAAAGTGGAGATCCGGCCCTCAGTTTCATTCTTGCCCTAATCAGTTAAGGAATAAACTATTTAATGATAATTATAATCGACCCAGCCCCAGATATTCTTTACGGTGAAATCAGTATACCGGTTCTTTCTATTATTGGGTTGTGTGTAACATGGCGAACATTCAAAAGAATCATTTTCTATATCAGAACTATATTTGAAGACGAATACAATTATTTTTTAATATCACTCTGGGACGATCATTCGAAATTGTCAATAAGATTCTCAATATTTGAACACAACACCCGGTATACATACGAATAATTTTGAAATATGCTTATGTATACCCTTTATATGTCGCCAATTAATTTTTACGCAATATACCTTCATTCACTTCATCGCAATGAGATCCGCGTCTAGGGTGGCCACCCAGTATATCAACAAATCATTATCGTCTTCCTCACCTTCAGTGACTTTTTAAAGAAAATTTATTATTTATTTTCGACCTCCACAAGGTGACTAAGTCCTATTCAGGTAAATAAATTCAATTTTTCGAACTTTTTCCAAATTCCAAAATTCATAAAAAAATAATTGTTGATGTGACAACTTTAAGCGATACCACAAATTGAAGCATAATTTAGCTTCTTTCTAAAAAGCGAATCAATTATTCGTAATTCGAAATACAAAGTGTTTTTTCACCCTGAACACTTTAAATGAGGATTAATGAGTCTGGCCCTGGAATAAAGAAATAATTGATATCTTTCTGACTTGACCTAGGCATGTGCCAATAACCTTCCAAGTTTCAATAATATCCGTCAATAAGTTTGAATTTTATGATGGTCTAAGTATTTCCATGAAGTTGGAAAAACAATCTGTATGAGCTTTCAGCATACACTTGTGGAGTGTACTAATTCTGCTGCAGGATCTCGAACCCATGCACCCATTTCATAAAGTTTGTCGAGTGAATTTGCCTAACCTATAATGTACTATTTTCAACTGAAATTAACCCCTGACTGGCACATCAGGATCCACTCATTGGATTGAGTAAGATGAGTATAATAAGTAGCACCCAGCTAATAAGTAACACAAAACATCGAGAAAGTCATCATTCAGTTAGTAAATTCAAGTACCATCATGACCTCGGAGACTGAGCTGATACTGAGGACGTACATGGTGACTCCCACCTCGACGGGCGGGCCTGGAAAAGGTCAGAAATGAGTAAGCCTGTTCTGAGGAATTCAATATTCCAATAATTATGATTTTCCGATTGTAAACAATTGTTGATTGGATTTTCTCCGATTTGATGGTTTTATTGTATTTGGTATTCTCGTTTTTATGCAGGTTTACTAAGGCTTCATCGTTTACTTGCGATTAGAGAGGCATTTCATTTGTGAAAATGATATTGAATACTGTAATGTATGATTCATCATTGAACACCTTGAATGTTTATGCGGCTACAATTTCACTTCAAAACAGTGTTATGAAAAGTTTCAGTCTCCTCAAAATTCTTTTGCTCTGAAAGTTATACAGGGTGATTCATCATAAACTGGACAAACATATATATTTGCGTTAAAGACATCGGGAGAATCATTTTACCTTACACAACATATTTCGTTTTCGAAGCATAAGCTTAATACAGGGTTAAACGTCATTTTTGAGTAAGATTCTTATGCGTATGGTCAGTAATGTATAACACTCGAAGTAACGGTTTCTTGCCAAATCTCAGTATTTTTGGGTACTCTCTTCAGAAAAGTTGACGAACTCAGAAAAAAAATTACAATTGGCGGAAAACCTGCAATGCTCCAATTTTTTCTGTCGGTTGTCAAATTGAATTTTATTTCCTTAATGAACACAATTTTTAGGAATTCCTGTGTGCAATTGTACTTCTTTAATCATTAATCTTGAATTTGAAAACAGAATTGTAAAATATCAAACGGTTTCGTTAATACAGTCATCCAAATGTTCCGTTCAGAACTGAAATAATAAAAAAAAATTGTTTTGAGTTCTAGAGTCAAAATAATGAAACTTTTGGTATATCGAAACATGAAATTGTTAAAAAAATTCAGTGAAACTTAGTTGGGACTCGAACCGACGTAGATATTGAATAGGGAAATGAGACTATTATAAGCAAAGACTATACTCTATAATCTATGATTATAAGGATATTAATATTGGTTGCTAAGCAACGGTAGTTCGTAGTTCATAGAGTTTGACTGGTATTTGAATTTCACTGAATATAATTTAGCTAGTAGTCGAACTCTATGAACTACGAACTACTGTTGCCTAGCAACGAATACTAATATCTTTATAACAGTTCCATTTGCCTATTTAATACCTACGTCGGTTCGAGTCCCAACTAAGTTTCACTGAATTTTTTTTTATAATTCCATCTAGAATGTTTGGACATACCAATAACTCAATTATTTTCACGGTAGAATTCAAAACTATTACTTTTATTATTTCAGTATTCTGATCGAAACATTTGAAAGACTGCATTAAAGAAACCGTTCGATATTTTACATTCGGTTTCCATAGTCGTGATTGATGATTGGAGAAGTTAAATTGTACACAGGAGTTCTTATCAAATTGTGTTCATTACGTCGGTTAAAGTCCCGACTATGTTTTACTGAATTTCTTTTATAAATTCATCTAGAATATTTTGAGCAGTTGGTCATTCTTACGGTACTCCTCTATACAGTCTATACATACATCTTAATACAGAGGAGCTTAACATGTTACGGAAAGTCCTTTTGGAAAACTATAAGAATTTCATCTTCTTCCATTCAAGATTTATGAAAAATTGACATTCGAGATTTTTTTACTTCTGATGTTTGTGAAAGGAATTTCGAATAAATACTGTTCACAGATATTGATATATTATTTGGCTATTTCTATCATATTAACTTCTTCTATCATTGATCTCTTAACTTTCAGAATTAAGAAATTTCGTCACTCATTGAAAATGTTTGAAGGATAAGAGTTTGAAATGACGACAGTTGGCGATTGCTTTACGAAATGTTGAACTGAAGAAGTAAATATGATGGAAATACACTAAAAAATATCAATCAATGATGAATCATTCATCATCAAAAATTTCACATCAAGAACACAAACACGTTTTCGATCAATACGCAGAGGTTTTCTGGCTCAGCTTAGATCCATAATTCTGGCTTTTCTTATAAACTATAGCTTTTCATGACCTTGATCACCGTAGTTGCACAACGGAACCAAAAAATTGTAGCTCAGCGAGAAAATCCATTCGTTAAAATATCAAAAATTATGTATAATGTTTTGAATTTTACCGTAAATGTTGACACTACCCAAATGTAATTTTTTTAATTCGAACACAAAATAGGTACAAGTGAAATGCTTACTTTCACTTAGTTATGGACTGAGTTCACAGTTCATTGTACCTGGCCTGATTTATTATCATTCTGTGTTATATGGCCACTCTTATTTTCGTAAAAATCTTAAAAAAATGTATCGAAATTTCTTCTGAGAATGTTTATTCCTTCACTTAAGATGTGCATACTGGACTGCTTTTTATAAATTCATGTCATAAGCTTAATTTTTTGTACTATCAAGAATATCCGACTGCATAAAACGCCCAATTTAACTTGTATGCTTTCGAATTACAAAATCCCTCATACTAAATCTTTGAAGCAGAGATAATCCGAAATTAATTTTTACCCCAACTGGTTGCATCGTTCCCTTTGAGGAACTTTGAATACCAATCTTCAATCCGGCCTACTTAGTGGAATTAAACATTCGTCTCAAATGAATAGAGTAGAATCATCGTTTTCGTCTGAAATACGAAAAGGTCCGCTTAGTGCTTTCGAGTCCAACGGAAAGCTGTTTCATAACCTCGGAAATCCTATTTGTTTTTGTGTCTCATAATTTTATCGCCGAACGAATGACATCAGATTAGCTGAGATACGAGTAGCTGGCAACTTTGAGGTTTTGAACAGGAATAATTTCAGTGGAATTGCCTTTAGGTTTAGGTATTCACATTGCTTTTCATATGTTTCATTTTGGAGATAAACTGTTCTTGAATTAATCTGAACTACGTTGAAATTACCAGTTATGATCTGTTTTGATTGCTTGTTTTCATTGAATCGAAAAGCTGATGTAAACATGTCATTTCTAATTGAAGTCATCAAACGCTAAAGGGAAATTTTCCATTTCATTTTAAAAAGGGAAAAAAAGAACATGCATCCGAAATGGCTTCGTTATCGAGTTACGGAATGTTAAATCCTCGAGAGAATTTGTTTTTTCGAAATTTAATATTGCAATTGAATTGAAACTTGACATACGCTGAACCCATTCAAAGTGCTGCCAAAAAATCTAGAGAGGATAAACATTTTCAAATCACAAGCCTGAACTTTGGGACTGGTGATTTATGCATTCAAAACATTGTTACCTGAAACTGTCAATTATGTTTTTCAATGTTTGAAAGAGAATTCCTCCAAAATGGCTAGAGATATCAAATTCGAGCAGGTCATGAAATTGATCAAAAACTCACTAGTTTTTTCATTTGTGTTATTTCATATACCAAATAGCTAACATGATAAAAAAAAGATAATAAAGGTATCAGAAGACGTATGCTTAGGCACCTCCAAATTGTATGCCCTTGGCTAAAGGTAAATTTCCCATTCATTTTAGAAAGGAAAGTCTGTGAACATGCATCACTTGTTTTTCATTTGTGATATTTAATATACCAAATAGCTACCCTAATGAGAAAAAGATGTTAAAAAACGTATACTGAAGCACCTGCAAATTTAACGCCCTTTGCTTAAAACCTTAAATTTTTCTCAATTTTAACATGGCACTCTGAATGGGTTAAGGGTACACCAAATTTAATTTCAAAACAATAGTCATTTTTGAAATATAACAAAAAATTTTTTCTTGAACTTGGACACCTGCTTTCTCGGTAACATAGCCGTTTTGGACACACGTTTATAACAATTTTTCTTCCTAAAATAAGATGGCATATTATCTCGCTTTTGCGTTCGATGACGTTATCAGGAAAAAAAATGTTTAGTAGGTGGATTTTCAAGGAGTATAAGTCGAAAAAAGTATCAATTCGTTCATATTAATTATCAAATTCAAGGACCAGAAAAATATTACCGGTTTCGAAAAAAGAAACAAATTTCGGAAGATGTAAATTCGAATATGGAAGATGTTGAATCAATTTTAGTGGAAACGAAGAGATTCGGTTCAACCCAATTCTGTGCAACTATGGGTCAGCTTTTAATGAACGTTCTCCTTCTCATGAATTTGATTTTCTGCACCATACAAAAAAAATCTAGGATGTCGTAGGTAAAAAAATTGGTTTTAGTTCATATTTAGTTTCGACCAATTCCAATTCATCTTTATTTTTTGGTCTCAGTATGCCTACAAACAGTAGGTATATTTCTACTAGTTGTATCAAACTAAAAATTAATTTTTTTTCCTTTGGATTCCAATATCCTATATCGTCATTAGTTGAGGGAGTTGAATCCTGAATCTGCAAAGCTGGAAAAAAATCACTCAACACAGAAAAAAATTTCAAAACAGCTTATCAAATATCAATTTTCCATAATCACAAAAAAAAGCGAAAGAAGACTGAATATTGGAAAAGCGGAATCATCTTACATAAGTAAGTAGTTTGTATTCAATTCATAATTTCACACATGACTTTTTTGCTGATATTAAATTTCCGAGATGAAGCATTAGTAAACACCACAGCATGATCCCCACCCAAGTTAGACCGTCCTGTATTTTCATGCAGGATGAAAAAACAGCAGTGCACAACACGATCAAAACATATACAGTGTATAAATAGAAAATACCATCTGGACTTCCGACAGCGAGCTGATACTCAGTACGTACATCGTTACTCCCACCTCTACTGGGGGGCCTGTAAGCGAAAATGACAGATTTAAAAGCTGAGCTCCAGACCGCCATTTTGATAGCTATAAAATGGCCGAAAATACGAGAAAATCGAAACACCTTCTTCAGATTTGCGAAATGTAAAACTTCAAACTAGCATGAGAAAAAAAAATAGTTTGCACTTTCTTACTGATACAAATAATTCATCAACAATTGACATGTTCATCTACATGAATAATAGAGCACGAATTTCATACTTCAGGTATATTTTCCTTCTTTGACTTGAATAATTTTCTAGAATTGTTGATTTGTTGCAAAATTCTCGATTTTTTCACCATACATCCAGCATCCAGGAATGTTTATTAGTTTATGCTATGATTATTAATATTACGATTTTGCATAAAAATAAAGAAAGTATACAATACGCGTCAAAATCATGGAACAAATTAATTTTCTCAGTAGGAAAATTTCTGGGAACAAAATCCTGGAAAAGGTCAATTTTTGTTGCCCTTCTGCCAAATTCTTATGCATTTTGAAGAATTTTTGTTGCACCCTGTGCCAACCTCATTAACCCTCTAAATTTTTTGAATAAGGAAAGTGGATCATGTGGTTTTCTTCTTTATGGGCGGACAGAAATTTTGAAGAAGTTTTTTTTAAGTTAGATAGTTCCAAAAGGTTTTAAGTGAGGGCACTTTGACGTGGCTCATTTACTTTGAGAAGAAAGACGAAAATAGAATTATTTGATAATTGTATTCTCCTTGAAAAAGGCCATAATAGGGCCGAAACATTTGTCGGGGTGAATATATTTTATGAAAAGTAAATAACTATTTACTGGTAAAACCGAGTGCTAGAAAAACCCAAGAAACCTCAATCAACATTTTATATAAATATGTATACAGGGTGTCCCGAAAACAATGGATAAGCCTGCAACTATAGATAGACCCTGTCGAGGTCTAACTTATTTCAAATTTTTACCTTAATGAAAATTCCACGGTTTCCGAGATATTCATGGTTTTCGTATTTTTAGAAAATTTACAAGTGCGATTAGTTTTTCTAGTGCCATTTATACAAATGGAGATGTATTTCGATATGGTTTTTTTTAATTTCACATGAGAAGGTTCAGCTATCGGAAACAAAGAATTAAATTCATCAAACTAGTGTAAAAAGTTAAAAACTCGTGATTTACAAAGAAAAATTGAAAACTAAATGAAATTTCCTTCAATTTTGATGAGCTACAGTGTAAAAAAAATGTAGGACGCCCCTGGTACACATCATCTTAAAAACTTGCTCAGTTATTGCAGATTCCAAAAAGGTATCATAAGCCTAGGCATTCTGTAGTTTTTCATTCTCGTAACTACTTGATTACCAAATAGTCGAAAATTTTCGAAAAACTGTTTTTGTTGTAATCATTATTCTGAGCTCTTGTGTTAAAGTCCGGAGGCCATTTTTGTTGGAATCTAGTGGAAAATTACGAAAATTATTTTTATTTTGAAAAAAGCAGTAGCTCTGGTTGAATAGAAATATGGCATTATTTGCATTCAACACCCTCGAAAACATTACCGAACCTAATAGTATTTGACAAAATTTCTTACATTCTGTACAGTGTTAAAAGGAAAGTATCAACTTGAAAAATACCCTGTGTTGCTACGATAGAGGTATGTGAAATATTCATTACAAATAAAATAAAACGGATTAATACAAAATTACTACTCCATGGAAAAAATAAAACGAATTAGTACCAATTACTTATTCATAAAGAATTCGAAATGAAACAATGAGTTCAGTCATCCATAGCGTAAATTTATTCATAATAATAATAACACTTTTGTGGACACTCCTTCACAGTCACAGTAACCTAGGAAATTTTAATTTTATTTAACTTCTATTGACAATAGTTTTGAAACTGACTGTGAACGAATTTTCATAAAAGTGTTGTTATTTTTTACTGTTAAATTTGAATTGACTAGCTTTATGATTTGGATATTGTAATAATAAATTGTTTACTGACTGTGAATGAGTGTCCACAGAAGTGTTATTATTGTTCTATGCAAGCAGGGTTTCATTTTTTATGAATAAATTTAATCTATGAATGACTGAACTCATTGTTTGATTTCGAATTCTTTATTCATTTTCAATGAATAAGTAATTGGCACTAATTCGTTTTATTTTTTCCATCGAATAGAAATTTGGTAATAATTCGTTTTATTTTATTTGTAATGAATATTCCACCTACATCTATTGTAGCAACACAGGGTATTTTTAAAGTTGATATTTTCCTTTTAACACTGTACAGAATGTAAGAAAATAACAAATTATGTCAAATACAATTAGGTCCGGTAAGGTTTTCGAGATACAGGGTGTTGAATGCAAATATGTAATGACATATAATGACATTCAACCAGGGAAACGATACGCTACTGCTTTTTTCAAAATAAAAATTATTTTCGTAATTTTCCACTAGATTCCAACAAAAATTGTCTCCGGACTTTAACACGTGAGCTCAGAATAACGATTACAACAAAAACAGTTTTTCGAAAATTTTCGACTATTTGGTAATCAAGTAGTTACGAGAATGAAAAACTACAGAATGCCTAGGCTTATGATACCTTTTTGGAATCTGCAATAACTGAGCAAGTTTTTAAGATGATGTGTACCAGGGGCGTCCTACATTTTTTTTTACACTGTAGCTCATCAAACTTGAAGGAAATTTCATTTAGTTTTCAATTTTTCTTTGTAAATCACGAGTTTTTAACTTTTTACACTAGTTTGATGAATTTAATTCTTTGTTTCCGATAGCTGAACCATCTCATGTGAAATTAAAAAAAAAACATATCGAAATACATCTTCATTTGTATAAATGGCACTAGAAAAACTAATCGCACTTGGAAATTTTCTAAAAATACGAAAACCATGAATATTTCGGAAACCGTGAAATTTTCATTAAGGTAAAAATTTGAAATAAGTTAGACCTCGACAGGGTCTATCTATAGTTGCAGGCTTATCCATTGTTTTCGGGACACCCTGTATATTTTCTTGTAGTTCTCCTTTCAAGTATATCCAATAATTATTGCAAAAACGGCAAAATTAAGCCGGCTGTTTTTTATTGCAAGTTTGGCACTACCACTACCTCGAATTTGTGGTTACATATTGCCTCTGGAGTTTCGGTGGTTTTTGAAATAATTATTCAATATAGGTACTTGAACTAAAATGCATCAAGTCTTCGTGTTAAATAATTGAGGAGGATATAAACTGAATAAAGCGATAATTCAGTGCATTCGTGGTAAAATATGTGTGACTTATAGGTGAAATATTGTTGGTTTGGGGGCCCATGTCTTATTTACTAAGACAGCTCGCCACTTGTTTTTTCACCAATATAAATACGACATTAAAATTTGATGGATATTATTCTGCTGAATCTAAAAGCTTTTAATTTTTTTTCATAGTGTTCTACCTTTTTTAAAAATGTGAGAAAATTCCATGGTATAAAGGAGTAAAGAAGACATTTTATGTCAAACAATGACGGGGAATACTTTTGGAGAACACCGAAAAACAAATGACTGTAGTTTTATTTTTTACCTAAAAATTGATTTTTCAGTAGAAATTCATGAAGAAAATAATACGCCTATTCCTTTAATAGCAAAGAATAAAAATTTTCATTTAATGTCCAATTCCCTTAATATGAGTCGAAAATGCCACGGGGCCAGATTTACCACTGAAACCCAGATGTACCTTTTTTCAGCCGAGTATAATACAGAAAAGTTTTCCCCGATTTATTTGAAATCCCATCTCGCAAGGAAAATTCTTACTTTGAGGCGACATACATCAATGATCATAACTTCTCAGCATTCGTTTCGTTATTATCTTTATGAATAGAAAATGAATGCGGCGAAAAATGATATTTCTTTCAGAACCTCCAACATTGCAGCAAATCGAACATGCCTGGAGCTCTCCGCTTTGAAGATACATCAAAAATGAAAAATTGTTTTCCAAGCTTTCTTTATGACCACTTCTTCACTGTTACTTTTGCCATACCCGAAACTATAAACGTTGGGGTTTCAGGTACCCATTGAATAAGTGAAAAAGAAAGGTCTCTGGTGAATCGTTGTTGCTTGAATAAAATCTGACTATAAACACATGACACTGCCGAGCTTATAATTTATTCAATGATTGTTTTCAAGGACTCAAGGTGAAAGCATCACTTTCATTCAGAATGCTATGGAGAAAGAGAAGAAATTCTGAAAGTTCGTTTGAGGAATTATTCATATGAGTCTCAAATAATGAGTTGGATATATTCCGAGGTACATCTGAGAAAAATTGCAAATTTCATTTTATTACATAAGTAGGCAATAACGCAAATAGATTCATGAGTCTTTGAGGTTGTTTTCTTGAGAATAGTATTTTGAGTAACGAGTCCGAAAAATAGGGTTTTTTGGACGAGGAATCGAAATTCTTCTTGTGAGTCTGCGAGTCCAAAAACACTATTTTCGGGCATGTTGCGTACAATATTTTTTCGGCAACCATGAAGAAACACTATCGCAGCCGATTTCCATATTTGCATTTGCAAATTGCGATACGCAAAGTTTTTGACAACTAATTTCTTATGAACTGTCAGCCGTTATTTCGATGCAATGGTATTGATGAACTGTATTCAATAAACAGAGGTTTAGCACGAACATCGCCATTAATTCAAAAATAATGAAAGCAGCGAATAATATTAATCGATTAAAATCAACCAATATTAAACTCATACTTCCTACAAGGTTCAAGGTTGTTCGTATGGATCTAGAGAACGCGTTTTCGGTATATTAATACCTGAAAGAAGGTTCCATTTCGTTTTTAGTGGCTACTTACTTCTCGGCTACTTTCTCAAAGAAAAAGCTTTCGGGAAGTGGGGAACGGTTGCCGAACAATATTATTTCAGACGAAAAATAGGTATCTGCATTGTGTATAATTCAATTATTTTTCAGAGTTCGAAATCGAAAGAACACATTAGTATTATCGAAATTGAGAGTACATTAATCTCTTCAGGATAACAGCTAATGAAAGTAAGTCACTAGAAGCATGTAAATATTATCTGTATACAAACAATAATTACACAATAATTTAACTTTGACTTGCTGATAATTTCGTCTTTCTGCCCTAAATAGAAATTTTAATTTTGATTCTGAAGCTTGTGTAGCATTCGGCATTGAGAAAGTTGAAAAATATTTCAATAATAAAGAACAACATTACTGATGAGTTCAAAGCATAATTAATGGGGATGACGATTTAGAACAGAGACTAGTTCGCGTAGTCGTAAACTGTAATTCAACATTCATTCGACCAATGAAAAGAATTCTAACGGCTATGTCACGCTCAACCGCCTATTCTGGTCTTTTGAAATCGCTAGCTTATTGAGCTTTCGTTCTACTTAAATGAGTGCTTCATCGTTTCGCCCAAATGTCTGTAATATTCGAATTTTGATCCGACAATGGTCTCAAATGATAAGATTCGACTGGTCCTTAGCACGATAACTTTCGAAGGGATTCCTCTAGAGACTTGAGATTTTCAGGGTAAGTTTGTTTTTCAAATGCCGTGGCTAAGTTCATTTACCAGCCATATCGTACAGGTTGTTCTATACAATATGGCCATTCAAAATTGTTGCTCAATATCTCAGACAAAACGAAACCAATCACAATGAAATTTGGCGACCAAATGCAAAATGCTCATAATAAGTTTTATTTCTAATTTTTGTGGCCATAGTGTGAACAGAGCCATAGAAAATTCAATTGGAAAATGGAAAAGAAGAATCCTTATATTTCCATTACAGGATATCCGATTCGAGTGAAATTTATTTTATGAATCATGATTAATATACTGAATGTTCGTGAAAAATTTCAAGGATGTCGCATTAGTAGAACCGCAAAATTCAATTTCTTTCTATATTATAAACTTTTTTGGATGATTCCGAGTTTGTTTGACCGAGCTGTAATTTAGTAGTGAGTTTGTCTGTATCAAAGAATTAATTTTTTTCTCAATTTTGGATTGTTTACATATTTCATTTTTCGAATTATTTTCAGAATATTATTCCGATCATGCTGAGATTTTGCATTCATATACTTAGCATGAATCTCGAGTCCTATGCATTATTTTGAGGTAATAGTATTATTGCCCCATCAATGCACGTGCGCTCAAAAGCACCTACCCACTCTCAAATTTTATTTCTCGGAAACCTGAGTATGAAACAAAATATATATATATATATATATATATATATATATATATATATATATATATATATATATATATACGTAAACGTAAGATTTTATTTATTTATGACATTTGTAAAAATTTTTGATTTAAATTAAGTATGAAAGAACAGCTAATAACACTCAAAGGAAAAAATTACATACAGCTAAAAAACACCAATGAAAAAGAGTAAATAACCTCGATTGTGTAAGTTTAAAATATTTTAATGTGAATTTTAATGTGTAAAAATACAATTTGTTGTTATTTTGTAGTAGACCCTGAAGAAGAATAAAATATTATTCGAAAGCTAGGTCAAGAAACAAAAAGAGAAAATCACTTCACTCTTAATAACCCAGTCTAATCTCCCTTAACAAACAATACATATATAAACAAAACAAGACTGTAAAAAAACAATTAGTATTACATCAAACATGGGATTTTATGAGTTCATTACAACTAACTATGGACAAAATACAACAGATATTCTGAAGAAATGGAGCAAACTAAACATTAAAATAGGAACATCAAGGAATAGATTGAAGTTTTTACTTGAGTGCAAAAGAAGAGGACTTTGTCCAAACCATATAGCGAACAATCAAAAAAACATTCTGAACATCCTAGAAGGAAACAACAATCACTACATAGGAAAAATGAAAAAACTAAGTGACCACATTACTGCGAAAATACTGAGGATAGAGATCTCACAAACGAACAGAACATTAAATAACATGGTAAGAGAGCTTAAGAGAATAAAACAAAAGGCAAAAAACATGATACCTGAGCACACAATGAATGAATACCAAAGACGACAAAAAATCAATTATAACAAGGAGTTCCATAAAACAAAGGCAAGTAACCTGAAAAAGATCCAAAATCTAGAGAAAAAACAGTTAAACAAGCTTATTACACAAGAAAACTGGCTGGTTAATCTTACAGAGACAACAATTCCAGATCAAATTAAACAGATATTATCACTAGGACCAAATTTCGCTCTACCAGTAAACACCAGTGAATTAAAAATAGATGAATTGCTATCTGATGTTGAATATATTATAACTAACTTAGAAAATCAAAAACAAGACACATACAGGGCAAAAATCACCAGTGTTATAACAAATTATGTCCATCTAAACAGGGATCAAAAATATCCACTAAATAAATATTTTAACGATACCTATCACTACCTAAAAAACAAGAGAAACCTTTTAGTAACACAAAGTGATAAAGGGGGAGCTACGGTAATAATGGAAAGAGAGGAATACCACACCAAAATGATGGAAATATTAGGTAATAGAGAAGAATTTGAAGAAATAAAAAAGGATCCAACAAGCACAATACAAACAAAAGCAAATAAATTTTTCAAAGATCTTAAAACAAAAAATATCATAACTGCAGAAGAAGAGAAAAGATATAAGGTTTATAATGGAACATGCCCTAGAATTTATGGAAAACCGAAAATACACAAAGACAATATACCTCTCAGACCAATAATATCAGGAACAAATTCACCCACTACAAAATTGGCCGAATATCTTGCCACGATACTAAAAGAATCATATGAGAAAAATAATGAATACTATATAGCTGACAGTTTTTGAGTATGCAGAATTCACAAAAAACCTATCAATAAAAAGAGGTGAAGTACTACTCTCACTAGATGTAGAGAATTTGTTTGGAAACATGACATACAATTTAGTTAAACAGGCCATAGAACATAAATGGGAAAAAATAAGCATACATACAGGTCTGAACAAACAAGACTTTTTAAATTTGATCAAGTTCGTTATGGAAAATAACGTATGTATGTACCAAGGTAAATATTATAGACAAATTAAAGGAAGTGCCATGGGATCAAAACTTAGCCCCATATTAGCACAATATTGTATGGATTACGTACTAGAGAAAAAATTACCAAAACTCAGCTACAAACCTTCTTTTGTTAAGAAATTCATGGATGATATTATCATGGCAACACTTGAAATAAAAATAGAAGAACTAATTGCAATATTCAATGATGGAGAAATAGATGTAAACTTAAAATTCACAGTGGAAAGAGAAAACGAAGAAAAATGGGTGCCCTTTCTAGACACAAAGACCATAAGGGACAACAATCAAAAGATAATACTAGACTGTTACAAAAAACCAACAGCAACAAACAGGACAATCCACTACATGTCCAACCACGACATCCAAATCAAGGTAAACACAATAAATAACATGAAAGATAGAATAAAAAAAATAAGCCATGAAACATTCAGGGAAAAAATTTGAAAACAATGAAGCGAACACTAGAACAAAATGGATACCCAAGAAAATTCATAAATAGGGTGATGAATGTAGAAACCAACATAAGGGAAGAGAGAGAACAACAAGATCAAAATGAGAGACAGGTATTTTGTTCATTACCAAACTTAGGAAATCTAACAGAAAAGATCATAAGAGAATTCAGAGGTGAAAACATAAAAATATCAAAAAAATACACACACAAGACAAATAAACTATTCTCGAAAACAAAGGATAAAATAGGGATTCAGGAAAGATCCAACGTTGTATATAAAATACCATGCGCAGAATGTGAGGAAGTATACACAGGACAAACATCACAATTAATGAAAAATAGAATAAAAGGACACAAAAGTGACATCAAAAATCATCCAGAAAGATGCGCATTAGCAAAACATAGTACAGAAAAAGACCATAAAATTAACTTTGAAGAAACATCTATAGTAAAAACAGAAAACAATCTAAAAAAACGTTTATTCCTCGAAATGTATTACATAAACAATGAAGAAGCTCCGATGAACAAAAAAACAGATACGAACTCATTAAACAATATCTACTCATATTTGATGACACAAGAATGGAGGAGAAGGAGAGAAACCTATATGGGACCTGTGGACGAGTAAAGAAAGAAAAAGATAAGACCGATGACCAAAATAAGAAAAAGAGTCTGACAGATGAGACAACACAGCTGAGATGACGGATAAGAAATATGAAGGTATATGTTCTGTGAATGTGACGTAAACGTAAGATTTTATTTATTTATGACATTTGTAAAATTTTTGATTTAAATTAAGTATGAAAGAACAGCTAATAACACTCAAAGGAAAAAATTACATACAGCTAAAAAACACCAATGAAAAAGAGTAAATAACCTCGATTGTGTAAGTTTAAAATATTTTAATGTGAATTTAATGTGTAAAAATACAATTTGTTGTTATTTTGTAGTAGACCCTGAAGAAGAATAAAATATTATTCGAAAGCTAGGTCAAGAAACAAAAAGAGAAAATCACTTCACTCTTAATAACCCAGTCTAATCTCCCTTAACAAACAATACATATATAAACAAAACAAGACTGTAAAAAAACAATTAGTATATATATATATATATATATATATATATATTCGCTATGATTTTCCGAGAAACCATTATTGCTCAAATGATGTTTTCTGGAAATACCCATTATCATCTGAAAGCTACTAGGCGCTTTCCACATGGACAACTATTAATGTTCTCGATATTCGGAATTCCAGGAACGAAAATTTAACTGTATAATCCATATAGATATGGAAACGAGATGCGAATTGCGAATATTACCCCAAACTCAGTTCAAGGATGCAGAATTGCAGACAATAGGGAAGGTTCGCATTCAGGGCGATGAGACTACGTAACATATGTTCACTTTCTCATGCTTGAGGCATCGATATAAGATAATTCTGGAACTTCTTGGGTCACGGTGAAGTTCAGGAGCACTTAATTAACAGGAGATGTCTTCGATAGTTTGTACCTTGACGTCGGGAAGATTAATGTTGGAATTTTTTCGTGAAATTATTCATGAATGAAGAAGTTTTAGGGAAAAACTATCATTATTTTGATTCTGCATTATTCCAGGATTTGTAGTCGAAGTGTAATAGTATTTTCATCTGAACTCAGTAATCTTCAAAGTTATTTAACGGACGGGTTGGTCTCTGGTCGCCATCTTCGCGTATTTTTACTCTTGAAAGGAACGATTGATGGATTCTAATTCCAGATATAAATCTGGAAAGAAACTATCAGACCTGCGATATAGCCATGCACTCAAATAGTCAAGCTTCTATTAAAGCACTGAGCTTCTACGTCATCGACTCAAAGCTGATCTGGGAGTGCCGGAACTAACTCAATGAGGTAGGCAAGAAAAATAAGGTCTTTTTGACCTGGGTTCCCGGCCATTCGGGAATCAAAGGAAATGAAGGGGCCAATGCACTTGCCAAAGAGGGCTCACGAATTTCACTCATTGCCAAAGAGGGCTCACGAATTTCACTCATTGGCTTAGAACCCTTCTGTGGTATAGGTAAATGTAACTATAAGAAAGAGTTTCTGGAGAAGGAGAAAGCGAGAAGGAAAAACTCCCAGGGATGGATCATTCCACTAAGTTCCTTTGGAACTTTCAAAAAGCAAGATCCAAAAGATATCTGGATCTTGGATTCACCTATAGTCACGGAATGCTTTGGCATTGTTAGCCTAAGGAGAGAATGCCTTGGGCGATAAACTTGTAAGAGTGAGGAGCTAGCCTCGTTGAAGCCTTCACAGATATTGGATTCCATCAGATATCTGGAACTGGAAGGCGAGTTGTGAAGGTTGTGGTCAGAACAGCTCTGTAAGGGGGCACAATAGATCTTGAGGTCGCAGGAAACCTCTTTTTAAACCATAACTATAACTATCTGTCAAACAATGTGTTTTCCAATATTAACCCAAATTCGAATACGATCAACGCCAATCTTGATTTTTAAAACTTAAATAACGAGGCACATATTTGCGGTAAATTACTTCAGAATAAATATTCTGACTAGTACCTACTACTGGGCGCTTTCCACATAGATAACTATTAATGCATCTTGATATTAGGAATTCCAGGAATGAAAGTTTAACTGTATAATCCATATAAATATATGGAAACAAGATGCGAGAATATAACCCGGAACTCAGTTCAAGGATGCAAACAATAGGAAAGGTTCGCATTCGCGATGATGAGACTACGTAACAATGTTCACTTTCTCATCCCTGAAGCATCGATATAGGATAATTTTGGAATTTCTAGGGTGACGGTGAAGTTCAGGAGCACTTAATTAACAGGAGATGTATTCGATGGTTTGTAGCTTCACGTCGGAAAGATTAATGTTTACATTTTTTCGTGAAATTATTCGTAAATAAAGGAGGTTCAGGAAAAAATATCATTATTTTGATTTTGCATTATTTGCAGGATTTGTAGTCGTAGTATAATAGTATTTTCATCTGAACTCAGGAATCTTCAGTGACATCTAACGGACGGGTTGGTCTTTTGTCGCCATCCTTGCGTCTTTTTCACTCTTGAGAGAAACGATTGATGGATTCGAAATTTTAACCATTTGACACTTCCACCTGTCCCTAATGATTCTTTTGAAAAGCAGAATCGGATAATCGGTTCACGAGTAACTATCTGTCAAACCATGTGTCATTGTGTTTTCAATATTAACCAAAATTCGAATACGATCAATGCCAATCTTGATATTTAAAACTTGAATAACGAAGCGCATATTTTTGTAATATTCTGACTAGGACTACTGGGCTCTTTCCACATAGACAACTATTAATGCATCTCGATATTCGGAATTCTGGAAACGAAAATTTAACTGTATACAGGGTCTTTCACGAGGAACCTCAACCATATTTATACGGGAAACTACTGAACGTATTTTCATGAAATTCAGCACTTATAAGTATTTCACGATGCTGATGAAATGTAAAATATTTTCAAAGCATGAGCTCCTCCGGTTTTTCCGGAAATGACGTCAACTTCCGTTTTTCAAATTAGAACACCATTTTTTTATTGCAGAAATAGATTCCTTAGAAAATTTCAAGTTATTTTGATGTAACATTTTTCAGTTTTGGTTGGAAAATTCTCTCTGAGCGGGAAAATACGAAAAAAAAATCGAAAATAGAGCTCCGCTAAAACAAGAATAACTTCGAGGTTTTTGGATGGAAAATTTTCATTTTTGGGATTTTTCAAGATGTAAGATTGATGTATCCACTTTAAAAATCGAAATCGCTATTAATGATACAGGGTGTGAAAAATCGCTTTCAAAGTTAGGGATGACAAAATCGTGAAAAATCAATTTTTTCAAATTAGAACCCCATTTTTTTATGGCAGATATAATGTGAGTGTATGCATCACACCCTTGCCCTAAAGTGGATATTTTCTGAGTTATTCACAAAAAACTGTTTTTCGTCTTGAATTTTCAGCTATTTCTTTTCCCTTCACGCCAAAAAGATGAAATTTTCAGGAACTGTTACTTAAACCATGTTTTAGATTTTACTACCCTAATATGCAAGAGAAAAAAGTTACAGCTTGTTCCTAAATAGATGGCGAATTTTGATTCGAATTTGATTCGGAAACCTCTTTATTTCAACTAATCGGCCATTGGTTTTCTATCCAGTGATAAATAAATAATTCCTTATGAGCCATATGCAAAAACTTACCATGTTTTACATTCTCTTTTTTATTGATAGATACCATCAATCTTACATCTTGAAAAATCCCAAAAATGAAAATTTTCCATCCAAAAACCTCGAAGTTATTCTTGTTTCAGCGGAGCTCTATTTTCGATTTTTTTTTCGTATTTTCCCGCTCAGAGAGAATTTTCCAACCAAAACTGAAAAATGTTACATCAAAATAACTTGAAATTTTCTAAGGAATCTATTTCTGCAATAAAAAAATGGTGTTCTAATTTGAAAAACGGAAGTTGACGTCATTTCCGGCAAAACCGGAGGTGCTCATGCCTTGAAAATATTTTAGATTTCATCAGCATCGTGAAATACTTATAAGTGCTGAATTTCATGAAAATACGTTCAGTAGTTTCCCGTATAAATATGGGTGAGGTTCCTCGTGAAAGACCCTGTATAGAGACAGTGGAACTTCCTTATAACGAAATCGCTGAATCCGCAAACAAATTTCGTTATACGAAAGTTTTTTTGGTAGTGTCAAGTATCGAAACAAGCAACTGCATTTTTTTGTGAATTCATATACATACTCAAAAAGGTGTGTAAGTGCGTTTCTAATAGCTTATAGGCATTTTATGTAGGTATACGTATACAATAAATAGCTATTCACGATTATTTGGGCAAATAATTCATAATTTTTGTCTGAGTGGTACAATGGAAGGAAAGCGAGACGCCACGCTTTAAAGGCTTGAAGTACCTGTTCACGATTTGGTTTTTCGGCCGGTTGCCCCTCCAAATCAACACCGCATTTGACACTGCTTAACATGTCCTTTTCAGTTGGAAGTTAATTCGTTACAATATTTACATCTACATTAACGAAATCATTCAAAGTAACCGTCATTATAAACATTTCCAGCTGAATCCAACGTTTCGGAAGGATCTATCTGCCAGACGTAATGATTTAGTTTATGGTCGGGATTTATCACCTACGTCCGGCATAATTATGGAAAAAACCCACCCTTATACCTTTTTACCTATACTCATTCAAAGAGTGATGTTCTTGTTCTTGGAATATTTCGTTATAGAGAGAATTTACTTCGTTTCAGTGGGTGTTTTCAACATGTAATTTGGTATCAAGGTGCAATGTCTTGAACGAAATTCGTTATACAGAGAAACTCCGTAACATAATTATGTTCACTTTCTCATCCCTGAAGCATCCATATAAGATAATTTTGAAATTTCTTGGGTGACGGTAAAGTTCAGAAGCACTTAATTAACAGGGGATGTCTTCGATAGTTTGTAGCTTGACGTTGGAAAGATTGATGTTTGAATTTTTTCGTGAATTTATTTATTTACTAGCTGGCCCAGCTAACGTTTTTTTGCCATATGCATCCAGTTTTACAGCTGAATAGTCAAAATAATCACGTGCTGTAACAATATGATTGCAATAATGTAGTTTTATCTCTCTCTTATCGGTGGAAGGGGCTTAATACATTCAATATGAAAGGCAAACGCAAGTACTTGAATCGAGTATTACAGGCAGCCTAACACATTGAATAATTCGATGCGTGCAGTGCAGGTTCTCTACCATATCGCCACTTCCATCGGCAAGAGAGAGACAAAAAACACATTATTGCAAGCAGACAACAGGATTCAGTCAGTTACAGCACGTGATTTTCTCGACTATTCATCTGTTCAACTGAACGGAAAAATTTTCTATCAGATGCATTGTATATCGTATGTTTCTTATGTGAATTTCCAAACCTGTATACAGTTTTTGAGCGCTCATTCTACTTAAACTAGTGCTATATCGTTTTGCACGAATGTCTGTAATTTTAGAATTTGGGGCTGAAAATGGTCTCAAACGATAGGGTCTGACTACCTGATGACGAATACGTGTTAAAATTCAATTCTGTCCGTAGGGCCGTCCAGCCGTAAACACTATAACTTTCGAAGAAATTGTCCTGAAGACTTGAAATTTTCAGAACGAGTTCCGTTTCTGAATACCGCAGTTAAGTTCGTCTGCGACCACATGCAAGATGCTCATAACAAGCCTAATGCGGAATTTTGAGGCCATAGTGTCAAAAGAATAATAGAAAATTCAATTTGAATATTAAAAAAAAAATCTTCAAATTTCCATAACAAGATATCCGATTCGAATATAAACTGCATGTTCATGCAGAATTTCAGGAGGACTGCATCATCAGAACCATAGAATTCAATTTTTAAAAAATTCCGAGTTTGTCGATTCGATCGAGTTGAAATTTTGCAGTGAATTTCAGTGCCAATTCAAAGCAGTAGGAAAAAATTCGTGGGAGTTGCGTTAATACAACCATAGAAAAGTCTATCATTATATAAAAAATCTAATATTGTCATAAAATACCGTTCGACTGAAATAAAATCGAGTTTGAGGATGTAAACTGGCGTAGTGAATAATTATGCAAAATTTTGAGGTAATAGCCTTATTGCTCAACAATGAACGAGCACTCAAAAGCACCTGGTCAGGGGTTTTCTGAAATTGTTTATAACAATTTTGGTTTCATGAATGACATATCAATGAAATGTATCTCATCATAACAATAACACTACAGAATTTACTCAAGAAGCAACACACTTTACACATTCGTAAGGAGAAATACAGCTGGCCAGAGTTTACGATATTAACGAAATCCCAACTTTTTATCACCTCTTTCACTTCAATTTACCTGGATTTAATACCGAATCCAAGAGACAATTGCAGGTATCTAAACTTCGAATGACCCTGTGCTCTTTCTATATGACCATAAATAATGAATCCGAGGTGGACGATTTATTCCGCAACATCCACTAAATTCAACGACAGAAAACCTATCAAAAAGGAAGACGGCAAAAGCGGCAAGACATAAATTCTCGGAATGCTCTTTTCCACAGGCAAGTGTGATACCTTAAACTGAATAATTCATATTGCATCTTTTTAAAGTTATTTATGGGGGTTTGCTGCAGAAAATTGCATCACACTGAGTTTTGAGGTACCTACTTCATACATAGAGGGGATTCTGAAGAAAAAAAGCATTCCCTAATATTTATCAAACCATAATAAATACCGGAATTTTCATTCATTGAAATTCATTCACATTCAATTATTTTCGTAGTGAAACACATGTTACTGTACTCTTTTCCAGGAGAACACCCTGTGTATTTAATTTAATCGATTTCAATAAAATTGATTTTTCTACAAACGTCAAAAAATGACAAGGTTCGCGCATTGACAAGAATATGCGAAGTGACCCTTTTTTTCATTTTCCTTTGTTACTATGACACCGTGCGCGAAGTAGTGTGCGAAATACTTACTTCGCACACTGCATGTAAACTATATGGGATTTTTATATGTTAACTAACAAATTTGGGTATACTTGGCAATCGAGGGCAAAATCTACTTTCATTACATCAATTGAAGCAATGTTCATCATTAAATATACAATGACAATTTTTCCAAAAACTTCCCATATGTCAACTTGAGTTTTGTCACAGTTGTAATAGAAAGGTCTTGTCACGATTAAAATCCCCATAATAGTTATTTTTACATATTGAGCTAAGCGTTTGTAGAAAAAATTTTGTTTGCATCTCATGCGCGAAATACTTTGGTGATCTCGACTATTTTTTTAACTCGGCTGCGCCTCGTAAAAAAAATCAGTTCTCGATCACCAAAGTAGCATTTCGCGCAGTAGATACAAAAATAATTATTTCGATAAAACATGATGGATTTTATGATTTATATGATGATTTTATTTGTTGAAATTTTGGGCAGTTGAATTATATGTAAATAATTCAAAGGTTTTGAAATTCACATTGGAAACATACGATATTCAATGCATTAGAGAGAGTATTTTGCCGTGCAGTTGGACAGTGCTATACTGGATATATTTACATGCTACGACTTGCTTTAGTTAGACGCGATGGATGGTCCAATGAATAAATAATATGATTGTCTCTCTCAAATCGACTAACACGGGCAGTCCGACGCATTCAGTAAATGCGTCAGGCTGCGCGTAATAATCGAAGCGAATACAGCAGGTTCCCTACCATACTGGTCGATTAAGCCACTCCCAACGATAAGAGAGAGACCTAAAATATTCCAGTCGCTCGTTTATTTAGAGAGTTACGAATCACGTGAACCTTTCCATTATAGCACTGGTCAACTGCATCTCAAAATTATCTCTCTGATGTATTGAATTTACTGTGTTTTCGATGTGAATCTCCAAACCTGTATGTCTAATAGTATTTTCCCTTAGACTATAGATATAGTCTAAGTATTTTCCCTAGGTAAACCTGCGCATTCGCCATTTTGCACAGCTAATTTTATATGTCGGTATATAAATACCGGAATTTCCATCCATGAAAATTCATGCATATTCAGTAATTTTCCTAGTGAATGTAACTGTACTCTTTTTCGTTTCAACTCACAATGTATCAATTCTGTCACCATTCACCGTGTTGAATTCTTTATGTGTACAATATAGAGAATTGTGAACAATTGATACTATACAGCACAGAAATTATGTTGAAATGTTTAAATACAATATTTTTCATATAACCATCGGTAGAAGACGAATATGTGGGTTTTGAACACTCGTGTTCTGAAGAGATTCTAACAAACTCATTTTATTTATTATGTCTTTTATCTTACGATGCATTGTAACAATTTATATGATACTATTGCACAGTTGAATGAAATCAATTGTTCAAAGAACTGCATGGTTCATGTCTGATGTAGAAATAAAATCCAAAATGAATTTTTTTTTATATGTAAATGTATGACTCTCGAAATAAGAACTTTAGTCACGAAAGTCGGCAGTATTTGCTGTCCTAACGTAAAATGAAGTCAACGTTGCTGAATGTACCCATCCTCTTCCGACGAGCTTGCGAGTTATCAGAGAGCTCTATGCAATATTGACAACATTGCGTATCAATCTGACAGGAAAATAATTAATATAACCTTAAATTTTAATATACACAGTGGAATATGCCAAATTTCCATGGCCAACTGACGGCTCAACCTTTCGTGAACGGACTATATGATATGAAATAATTAGGGGAGACCGGGGCTAGTTGACCATAGGGGTTTTTCGGCCCACCGGGTTTAATTCCTATTCCAATCGTCTGATACCTCCAGTAGTCAAAAGGAATGTGTTGAACATCTTTTTCGACCATGCGCATTACACTTCATGAGTTACGAGAGAGCGTGAACGTTCTCTTTTTCGTTTTCGAGTGTTTTGAGTAGAAAAATAATTTACTAGTTTTTCGTGTTTTTGAATTTAAGGTGAGTTTGTATTCAATGTTGTTTATTCATATCATATAAAGAGTTCTTTGGCTACATTCTCCATCTCAATTGAAAAAGAGAAATCTCCTAAATAAAAAAAAAGTAACTCTTCTTATAGAGGCGATGTCAACTGGGGCAAATTGACCAAAGAACACAGGGGCAATTTGGTCATATGGCGAATTTACCCCGAAATGTAACATTATTAATTTTTCAGACAAAAATGCTTAAACGTAAGAAAAAAGTGGTAAAACACCTAAAGATGCATTTGTGAATGGAGGACAATCACTACGAAGAACAGCCCTTAATTTCAACATTCCAAAGAAAACCTTTGCGAGGTATATTATCAAATATACAGAAAAGATAGAATAAAATGTAGAGGGAGAAGAAATTGATGTTGGATATACTGAATATTAGCAGTTAAATCGAAGAAAAAACATTTTGAAATATACAGTACGTGCTTAATCATAAATGAAATATCCAATGGCATAAAGTTTATAAACTTTTCGATTACAGGTATTTCATCGGAAATAAGGAGAGCTTTCATGTTATAGGAAGAATATTGGTTTAGTTTTTGCATTTTTAATATGTCGAGTTTATTTTGTATTCTTAAAAATTTTTTATCTGTTTATTTTGTCTCCCAATTTTATTTGGTGTTTTGTTTGAAATCAAGACTGATATTACAACCATTATACATAAACCTTTGTAGTTTTTGATGCCAAAGAAAAAGTTATAAGTATGTTATTCAAATAATTCCTTAATTTTTTCTATTTCTTTCGTGATATATACACATAAAACAACGTACCCCTGACCTTTGGCCAACTCACCCCGACCCTGGGGCTAGTTGGCCATTCGACATTATCGCATAAAACGCCTTATTAGGTACTTTGAAACTATTCATGGTATGATTTGTTCTGATGTATTTTAGAGAAGCCAAAACCCGACGATTTGTAACCAACTTTTGCTCACCAAACTTATGCAATTCAAATAATTAAAAAAAATAAAGTTAAAAGTTAAAACATAGGCTAACTAGCCCCGGTCTCCCCTACCAAAATAAAATAACACAAATAGTTGAAGACTAAAGTACTAGGTATTGTATTCATTCAGTACATGAAAAACCAGTTTTATTCTTTGTAGTGAAGCTGAGCAGCTAGCGATATCTCTGAGTGAATACCGATCATTGTTATTATTTATTTTCATGGGTGCGTTCACAAATTCATTCTGAGAGTAGAGTAAGAGTATGGCGGAGTATGACGGAGTAAATGCAATTTCTATTATCGGTTACTTTTACCTTTTTACTACCTCTCAGTTGTAGACAATCAATATTATCTCTTATATTATTCAATCAGATACAGTTTGTAACACGTTCACTCGCAAAAACTTGATCAACTCTGCATAATGATTGCAAATTATTATTAACAGAATTGGACAGAGAAAATTAAATCAAAATCAAAATATTGCTATTGTATTTATTTAGACAGTTATACTTGAATTTCCTATCGTCCATTCTAGGATGCCAAATGGCTACCTGGTACCTACACCATCAAGTGTTTCTTTTATCGTTTCTAAGAATCCTTAACTGAAAATATCGACAGAATTTTAACAGATGGTATGGTTTTCAAAATGTGAATCTATATTCCAGATAATTATAGAAATGAAGTAACACTAATAGAAATATGTATATTGAAATGTATTGCATTTCTTTACTGCATAAAGTAAGAGCTTTTTCCCTTGTGGTGAATCGTAGAAGCCAGCGATAAATAGTTGATATCTATCTAGCTGAAATCATCGAAATGAAAATACAGGGTGTTCCATGAGTCATTGGCCATAGGCTAATGGGGAATGCAGAATATCCAGGCCTTTCAGAAAAATTGATTGTTTGGTATCCTAAGACCATTAATTTCGGAGATACAGAGAGATTCATCAACATTGGCCTTAACTTGCGAGAGCTATAAATCAGTAATGCAATGTCCGTTAGATGAAATTTTATGAGTTTGTTTACTTCAGGGATCTCTTTCGAACGATCCATGAAATATGGATATTTCAAGGACAGTACTCAGAATGTCATGATTTTCTTTCAAGCGCCAAAATCTATATTTTTTTACATTCCTCACACAAATTCCGTTATTGCTATGGAAAACTACATAATTTATTCTATCTTATTCAATTTTCACTCCACAAGGCAAACTTGTCACAAAAAAATAAGAACTGGACGAATTCATGCTGATATTTATTGTTTTTTGCCGCGATTTTGAATAATTTTGAGTTATGTTTGAGTCTTTTCCATTTTTAACCCTCAATTCTCACTGATTGTGGGTGAAATAGCGATTCGAATTGTGCAAAATCGAGCTATGAAATCTTTTTAAATTACATATTGAATTTATGAATAAATGATGAGAACCCTCTTGGAAAATTGTATAATTGCTTCATAACACTAATGAGTATTGAATTCATTCGAAAAACACCAATAAATATGTTGAATCATTAGTAATGTTCGAAAATTTGATCGAAATCAGACCTTGCATTACAGAGTTATAGCTATCACAACTTTAGGCCAATTTTTTGACTCACTCTGTATCTCCAAAACTAATGGTCTCAGAATACCAAACAATCATATTCTCTGAAAGGTCTGGATGTCCTGCATTCCCCATTTGCCTATGGCCAAGGACGCACGGAACACCCTGTTTGTCTATAGTCTATCCATTGAAATTAGAGTCTTCCAGATTTTTCAGACGGAAATATTTTATCTTGCTATACATTTCACGATATTCCATAAATAAAACTCGGAAGTAGTCTGATTTGATTAATGCAGATTAATATATTTAAACTATATATGTCAGAAAGTTATCAGTTACTTATCAGCATGTCGTGAAACATACACTCAGTTTCGTTGCTACATAATGACAAATGCGCTAGGACCTCATAAACTCTAATTAGAGCATTAAATATAAGCAAAATGAACACTGAGTATAATACTCTTCCATATCGAAGCCCTCATCAATTCTCCATCAGCCGATAGAAACATTTTCGAGTTAACGAACTATCCGTGGCGAGACGAGAGCCTCATACAATTTATTTCATCTGATGAACTTTTAAAATTCAGAGCACTCTCCGGCCAGCGATTGTTCGAAAGGTTGCGAATGCTCTGTCGTAAATATTAATGTTGAACATTTGCATTCTGAAAAAACTATTGCAAACTTGTGTGAATACCACATGATTTAGTGAATCGACATGTAAATACCTAATTCATAACAAAGTTGGACTGTCTATCATTTCAATTTGAATACTTAAATTCAAGATAATTACCGAAATGAAATAATACTAACAGAAATTAGGTGTGTTGCGATGTATTGGAACTTTTGACCGCATTAATTACGAGTGTTTCATTTGTGGTGAATATTAGTAGCCAGCAATGTCTCTAGCAAAAATTAAGGGCTATGTTTAACGGTTAGTTGATTAATGCTCACACATAGATGGAACTGAAAATGATAAAATTTTCAATACAGAGAACTGTTACAATGTTCGCCAAATTCGAATTGAATAATTCCTACGTATTAAATTGAATTTAGACGTCGCGCCCAGAGAAAACATTTTTCTCAATGAATTGATATTGATGAAATGCGATATTGTATTGCTATAGTTATATAAGTAATCATTACTCATGAAAAATGTATTAATGAAATATAATACAAATCAATAATTTTTAAAACAATTACAAATAAACCACTATTACAAGATTTAATTGGAAAACAATGGAAATTTCAAAAGGATAGTGCTTTTTCATTTGTTTTTATTTGATCTATAGAAAAATGCTCACTGCACATTCTTTAACAGTTGTTGATACGAGTTTCAATACCTACATTTCCATTTTCTTTGGCAATGTAAAAAAATTCAGAATTGGACTTTTTATTATTTTTGCAGTTCATCACCATTCAATATGCTCCGCAAACAATTTTGAATTTCAAAAGATGCCCACACAAAATAGAAAGACACAAACACAATACGAAACGCAACTAAAATGAAGCCACGAATAGGTTACCTACGTGCAATTATGGCAATATTTTTAAATGCCCTTGTTTTGCTCAAAATGGCCTATACAATCTTTTATTTGACTCATTCTCCTGAATTCTAGTACTTAAGCCTGACACATAGATGGCACTAACATCAGAGTAGTCGATACGTTTTTTATCTTTCTCTCTTTAATCTTTTGGTCTCTAGTTTCTAGTGTCGTTGCTACAAACTGGCGAATGCGCTAGGATTTGAGATTTGACTCATTATACAAATGGCGAAGAAGACCTTGCGGATTCAGAATTTCAATTGGACAGAAACTTATCCAAATATCGACATAATCTATCTCATATAATCAGATATCTACAACATTTGAAGTTCATTTTTAGCATAGACTTATAAAAGAATGGACAGGACGTGTGAGAGATAATATTGACTTCAGACAAGGATAGAATAATATTAGTGCGAAGCACAGAACATATAATAAAAACATCCAATCACATTAGATTTTTTTATGTTCTGTCAGTTTTCCAACATTATGAGAGAGAGATACTGTGAAGGATGGAGTAATATTAGTTTAGTTTAGTCTATGCACCACACTAATATTACTCTATCCTTCACATCAGTATATCTCTCTCTTATGTTGGGAGCACGAAACTTAGTGCGAAAGTCACGTGACGCCCTGTCCATCATTTTATATGTCTATGATTTTTAGACAGTTTCAAAGATGACATCCGTCAAATGGTGTCCATATTTTTGTCAATACACTGCGATAGTCGATTTCGGAAATGTCGGACGATACTGTACATGATTTCGTTGAATATATTGGTGATAGCCAAACGAATGTTGATCTACAAGTGGGTCAGATTCCTGGGACGATCGTTATAAGCATGTGATTTTATATAATATATCTCTTTGAAAAAGTTGTAGGGGGCTAAGTCAAGCGAATTTGCAGGAACGCTGAATACGCCAGAGAACCCCAAGTAGGTTAAACTCCTGAATCCTGTGGACATAGAGGTCAGAAGAAACTGTCCGTTCTTTCGACTCAAAAAAATATGGGCTAATTATCCCAATTAGCGATAGCGCATACCAAGCAGTGGCATGTTGTGAATATAGGGGCCACTCGTGAAGTTCTCTGAGGTTTTAAGCACTACTGTACAGTATACAGGGTGATTCACTGATCTTGGTAACCTAATTTTTCTCGAGAAGCGTTTAATATTTTTTTATTCTGTTGACGGTGTTTGGTACAAGTCAATGTTGACTTGAAAAGAGCATAAAAGTCGGAGAAAAGAATTAAGACGCCAGGCGTCGCTGCGCTATTAATATTTTTTTCCAGGAACCGACCTTTTTTATTGTGTCATCCGAAAGATGATTTAATTTTGAATGTTTCTTTTCTTATTCTCTCTACGCCTGCAGCTTATTTAATGTTGAGTCTATTCCATTTATTTTTTTCTGTATTATGATAGTAATTTTATTTAAAAACATAGATAAGATTGTGTTTCTTAAAATCAAAGAGACTTTGTAGAAAACTATTTCTCAATCATTATATTCATCATATCATATAAACTTAAAATTTCTCTATTAACAAATGAAACATGACAAATCATATGTTCTATATAGCGGCCATTATGATCCATACATAAATTATATCTATTTCTTAGTTCATTAGAAATTACTTTTTCTCAAGTGAATCCTAATATTTTGGCCAACGTAGCTTAAGTATATAAGAGAAGATATAATCTATATATGGATCATAATGGCCGGTATATTGTAAATATGATTTGACATGTTGAATTGGTTATTGAATAATTTTTTATTGTTGTAAAATATAATATTTGATGAATATTATGATTGAAAAATAGTTTGCTACAAAGTCTGTTCAAGCAAAATTTGAAGAGGATTGCATCCTTTGAATCATAAAATTTAATTTTTTTTCAATTATTGATTTCTTACATATTTAATTTTTCGAATAATTTCCAAATATAATTGCGATCATGCTGAGATACTCTATTCGTATACTCAGCATAAATCACAAGTTCCATGAACTTTCATGTTTCGTTTGCGGTGAAGCTTAGTAGCCAGCAATGTCCCTAGTTTCTAGTGTCCTTGCTACATAATGGCGAATGCGCTAGGATTTGGGAATTGAATGATTAGGTATACAAGGAATTTCATTTCGACAGAAATCCTCCTTATTGGAAAGTTTCAAATTCTTCTTGTTTTTCTTCTTCTCCAGCTCCTTCCTCATCTTCATTTTGGATGCAAGTAAATTGCGTCAATAGCGATGTATCGCATGACACTCGTCGGAATCAAACGTATCCTTCATTGTTTGTGGTTCAATATTGAAGCAATTCGTATACACTTATGTCCCAACCGAAAGAAATATCACAGAGTTAACGAACTATCTGTGGCGGACCAATTTCGACCAGAGGACGAGAATGTCATACGATCTGTTTCATCTGTTAATTTTGAAAATTCAGGGAACTCGGAGGCCAGCCATTGTTCGAAAGGTTGCGAACGCTTTGTCAAATTAGACATTGGAAGTTACATTCGAAGTTCCAACAAGCTGAAAATCGGGGAAATTGTTCAGAACGTGATTATAAATAAGTTCTGAAAGTTCCCCAAAATTGTATTCATGGAAAATTTTTCATTTGATGTCAACGATAGAAAAAATGAGTTTTTTGTGATTTTTAGCCATACGGTTGGTTTTTATCAAAAAAGTATCTCAGTCAAAAATTGTAGAGCATCAAATTATCTATATGAAATGTATTAATACTTTCTTCCCACGAGCCACCGTTTTTGAGATATAACGATTCAAAAAGTTATGAAAGTTATTATCATCATAATATGCACACGTTTCTATGCCATCTGTGGAGAAATAACGTTATTTCCAAAGATTGGAAAAGATGAAAGAAATGTAAATTGAAATAAAGTGGTAAAGTTCATTCGCCTGATTCGAAAGCTTCAAATTCTTCTTGTTCTCCTTCTTCTCCAGCTTCTTCCTCATCTTCATTTTGGATGCAAGTAAATTGTGTCAATAGTGATGTATCGAATGACGTCGGAATCAAACGTATTCTACATTGTTTGTGGTTCAATATTAGAACAATTCGTATTCAATTTTCTCCCAACCAATAGAAACATCATCGAGTTAACGAACTATCCAATGCGGCCGAATTTCAACCAAAGGGCATTCGCCGGCCAGCGAATGTTCGAAAGGTTGCGAACGCTCTGTCGTTCAATTTATGCGCAAATTGTTACCTAGCGGGTTGTTTTCCCCATAGAAAACACCAAGTTCCACTCTTTGAGTCAATCTACAAGCTGTGTATACAGTGTATATAGTAGTTAAGTATCTTAGTCAAAAATTGAAGAGCTACAAATTATCTATATAAAATGTATCGATACTTTTCTTCTACGAGCCACTATTTTTGAGATATAACGATTCAAAAAGTTATAAAAGTTGTTATCGTTATAATACCTATGCACACGCGTTTTTTTAACGTGGTAAGCCTACTCTATGGGTCAGCTGTGTTCTTGTTCAATGTGGAACTATGGAGAGATAGCGGAAAGTTTCAAAGGATGGGAATAGATGAAAGCAATGTAAATTAAAATAAAGTAGTGAAGTTCATTTGCCTGATTCGAAAGTTTCAAATTCTTCTTATTCTTCTTCCTCTCCAGCATCTTCGTCATCTTCATTTTAGATGCAAGTGAATTGCGCCAATAGCGAGGTCGGAATCAAACGTATCCTCCATTGTTTGTGGTTCAATATTGGAGCAATTCGTATTCAATTATCTCCCAACCGATAGACACATCATCGAGTTAACGAACTATCCGATGCGGCAGAATTTCAACCAAAGGACGAGAATGTCATACGATCTGTTTCATCTGTTGAACTTTTAAAATTCAGGGCAATCGCCGGCCAGCGATTGTTCCAAAGGTTGCGAACGCTTTGTCGTTCAACCTAGCGGGCTGATTTCCGCATAGAAAACACCAAGTCTCACTCCTTGAGTTAATCTACAAGCTGTGTATACTCAGGCAAGTGGAAAATCAAAAAGCACAATTACAAATGTACACAGACATAACGATCGTCTCAGAACTGTGGCCCATTTGAAGAACAACAATCGTTTGGTAATCGCCAACTATATGCTGGACTGTGTATTGACAATAATGGACACAATTTTCCAGATATCATTATTAACACTATTTGAATATAGCCATTGAATGTTGTACTAGATGATAGAAGAATTCGTAGTCCCAACATGCTGAAAATCAGGAAAATTGTTCAGAACGTAATTATAAATGAGGTCTGAAAGGTCCTCATAATTGCGCTCATAGAAAATTTTTTATGTGAGGTCAAAGGTAGAAAAAATGAATTTTTTGCGATTTTCAGCCACACGGTTGATTTTATCAAGAAAGTATCACAGTCAACAATTGTAGATATCCAAATTATTTTTATGAAATGTATCAGTACTTTTTTTACTACAAGCCACCGTTTTTGGGATATAATGATTCAAAAAGTTATAAAAGTTGTTATCGTCATAATATGCACACGTTTCCACGTCATCTGTTGAGAAATAACGAAAATTTCCGAAAATTGGAAAAGATGAAAGCAATGTAAATTGAAATAAAGTGGTAAAGTTCATTCGCCTGATTCGAAAGTTTCCAATTCTTCTTGTTCTTCTTCTTCTACAGCTTCTTCCTCATCTTCATTTCGGATATGCAATTAAATTTCATTAATAGCGATGTATCGCATGACATTTCGTCGGAATCAAACGTATCCTCCATTGTTTGTAGTTCAATATTGGAGCAATTCGTATTGAATTATCTCCCAACCGATAGACACATCATCAAGTTAACGAACTATCCGATGCGGCCGAATTTCAACCAAAGGACGAGAAAGTCATTCAATCTGTTTCATCTGTTGAAATTTTTAAATTCAGGGCACTCACCGACCAGCGATTGTTCGAAAGGTTGCAAACGATCTGTCGTTCAATTTATGCGCAAATTGCTACCTAGCAGGCCATTTTCAGCGAAAAAAACACCAAGTCACACTACTTACTTGAGTTAATCTACAAGCTGTGTATACTCAGGCAAGTGAAAAATCAAAACGCAAAACCACAAGTATATACAGACATAACGATCGTCTCAGAACTCTGGCCCATTTAAAGAACACCAACCGTTTGGCAATCGCCAACATACCCAACTAAATGCTGGACAGTGTATTGACAATAATGGACACAATTTTTCAGCTATCATTATTACCACGATTTGAATATAGCCATTGAATGTTGTACTAGATGATAGAAAAATTATTATATCGGTGTTAGTATAAGTTTTAGTCCGGTGAAATTAGACATTCGAAGTAACACTCGTAGTCCCAACAAGCTAAAAATCAGGAAAACTGTTCAGAGCGTAATTATGAATGAGGTCTAAAAGTTCGTCATAATTGCGCTCATGGAAAATTTTTTATGTGGGGCCAAAGTTAGAAAAAATGAGTTTTTTGCGATTTTCAGCCAAACGGTTGATTTTATCAAGAAAGTATAACAGTCAACAATTGTAGATATCCAAATTATTTTTATAAAATGTATCAATACTTTTTTTCCTACAAGCCACCGTTTTTGAGAAATAATGATTCACAAAGTTATAAAAGTTGTTATCAGTTGTAATTTAACTAGTGCAATGAAAATTATCGAAAATTTTTGGGAAATATGCTCGAATGCAAGTTAAGTTGAAAAAGAGCACGAGTGCGCGGAGCGCTCGAGTGCCTTTTACAGTTTAACTTGCATGAGAGCAGATTTGTCAAAAATTATCGATTCATTTTCATTGCAAGAGTTAAATTTAATAAGAAAATTTTGTGAATCCATCAAATCGTATTGTGTCGCTGTAAATTGCTGTCACATTGCCGTTACTCTAATAAGTAATAAACGTTCATAATTACGTCTGCATTTATTTTAAAGGACCTGATAATTTTGCACAAGTGCGAATTATCGATAATTTGCACTAATGCAAATTATCGCCTAATTGTATGCTCATTGGCTAAAACAACAATAAAAAATCAGTCGGAACATTGTTGTCTGTCGAATTTGACAGATGAATAAAATTTTCAGTTGTAATTTAACTAGTGCAATGGAAATTATCGATAATTTTTGGGAAATATGCTCGAATGCAAGTTAAGTTGAAAAAGAGCACGAGTGCGCGGAGCGCTCGAGTGCCTTTTACAGTTTAACTTGCATGAGAGCAGATTTGTCAAAAATTATCGATTCATTTTCATTGCAAGAGTTAAATTTAATAAGAAAATTTTGTGAATCCATCAAATCGTATTGTGTCGCTGTAAATTGCTGTCACATTGCCGTTACTCTAATAAGTAATAAACGTTCATAATTACTTACGTCTGCATTTATTTTAAAGGACCTGATAATTTTGCACAAGTGCGAATTATCGATAATTTGCACTAATGCAAATTATCGCCTAATTGTATGCTCATTGGCTAAAACAACAATAAAAAATCAGTCGGAACATTGTTGTCTGTCGAATTTGACAGATGAATAAAATTTTCATCATAATATGCACACGTTTCCACATCATCTGTGGAGTAATAACGGAAATTTCCAAAGATTGGAAACGATGAAAGCATTGTAAATTGAAATAAAGTGGTAAAGTTCATTCGCCTGATTCGAAAGTTTCAAATTCTTCTTGTTCATCTTCTTCTACAGCTTCTTCCTCATCTTCATTTCGGATATGCAATTAAATTTCATCAATAGCGATGTATCGCATGACATTTCGTCGGAATCAAACGTATCCTCCATTGTTTGTAGTTCAATATTGGAGCAATTCGTATTCAATTATCTCCCAACCGATAGAAACATCATCGAGTTAACGAACTATCCGATGCGGCAGAATTTCAACCAAAGGACGAGAATGTCATCCGATCTGTTTCATCTGTTGAACTTTTAAAATTCAGGGCACTCACCGACCAGCGATTGTTCGAAAGGTTGCGAACGCTCTGTCGTTCAATTTATGCGCAAATTGTTACCTAGCGGGCCGTTTTCCGCATAGAAAACACCAAGTTCCACTCCTTGAGTTAATTTACAAGCTGCGTATACATGACTCAGGCAAGTGAAAAATCGAAAAGCACATTCGATTCGTGCAGAATGAAACGCCGGTTGCAGTAAATCAATGCGGGGTGGTTTCGTGGTGGTGGTTGAGAACTGGCAACCCCCAAGGTCGACCGCACTGTGTTGTGTGCTAGAGGTGTGCGAGTTTCTTATTTTCCTACTCGTAACGGTTATAACTGTTACAGCTTTTTCTGAATAGCTTCGCCACATAACTAAATAAAAATATTCAAGAAAAACTGTGAGCAAGTGCATTTGAGCGCTCTTTTATTTGTTGCGCAATAATGTTATAACTACGAAATTTTATATAGGACTTAAGATTCATGTTAAGTATATGAATTCAAAATCTCAGCATGATCATACTCTGGAAATTATTCAAAACCTGAAATATGTAAAAACATAACAATTAAAGAAAATAAATTATATGGTTCTGATGATGTGATCGTTTCGAAATTATGTACATTCAGTATATCAATATTCATTCACAAAATTAATTTAATTTGAATCGGATATCTTTTTATGGATATATGGAGTTTCTTCTTTTTAATATTGCAATTGAATTTTCTCTGATTCTGTTCACACTATGAATACAAAATTTTGCATGATGCTTAAAATGTGTATCTTGCACGTGATCGCAAAATTTTATTTCGATTGGTTCCGTATTATCTGATATCTCGATAAACAAATATTTTGAATGGCAATATTTTAAGGAACACCTCATACGGTTTGGCTGGTTGACGAAACCGAACTCACTCTGAAAATCTCAAGTCTCTAACACAATCCTTTCGAAAGTCATTTTAAATAGTAATTTATGAAGGAGCAGGTAACGCAAGCGATACAGACAAGGTTTTTTCTAGTAGAAATATTAGCTAGTCCCATAAGGAAAAAATCAAATTCTCAAACATCTCCTACAAATAATGATCAAAAACTTTCTCATTTCCATTGGCACGCCCAGTATTTCTTCATCTCATTGAGCGCAAAAATTAATTTCGAAACTTCTTTCATAATTATAATAGGTGATATAATTAATCAAATACCTGCTCAATGTGCAGTGAATAGAAAATCTGGAGTTTCTGAGAAACTATAGGATTTAGGTATAGGAAAACACAAAAATTTCGAAATTAATATTTGCTTTCAACCAGATGAAGAAATATCGGGTATGCCATTTGAAATAAGAAAGTTTTTGAACATTATTCGTTTTGAATGTTTGAGAATTATTTATGATCACTTTGTACATTTCAGAGTTCAATTTTTTCACATTTTGGGACCAGCTACTTTGTCCACTCAAAAAAAATTGTCTGTATCGCTTGCGTAACTACTTCCTTCAATAATAACTATTCAAAATGAATCCATGTTCAAAATTTTTTGCGATTTCCTCATAAATAGTGCATCAAATGTACAGAGTGATCTGAAGAAACTCATTATAATTTGAGTTGGCCTTTCTTTTTTTGAGGTCATATACATATAGTATGTCACACTTGAAAAAGTGTAACTTTGTTCTGTAAATTTGTATTGGAATACCCTGTATATGTGAAAATAATTTTAATTGTGCTTCTGGTTACCCTACACACACCACTAAAGAAGAAATTCAAAATATCATCATTTACACCCTCAAAATGACCATCGCTTCAGTGGTGGGTCACCCGGTATATTTTATGACCAACGTCGAACAAACTGTTATAATTTTCCAAAAATAACTGTTGATGGAAAATGGGTAAATAAATAACAACCCATCTCTATTTTGTTCACCTCAAGTTGCCAGGTGGGGGCCAAACGTCGGCCCGCGGATGGAGGTGAATGTTAGGCCAACTCGATCCATATTTTGTGACGTATTTAAATATAACAACCTAGTTAAAACATGAGATCATCGTCATAGCACGACAAAAAGCGGAGTGGCTAGTCAGTATGAAGATATTGCGGTTTATGTATGTTTGCTTGAATAAAACACGCGGATTAACTTATGAAAATTTCAAAATGTTCATGGACTTGTTGTTTGAATGCTTTTTTTATTTTGCGATCTTAAAATTGATTAAAATTGCTTTCGCGTCATGAAAACCATATTAAGCATTTTTATTTTAGATTTACTCCAACAGGTTATACCAACCCAACGACATAAAGCCAATACAAACTTAAAGTGCCTTCCTCATAGGCAGTTTCAATATGAGCACGAAATTTGAATTGCGCGCCATATTTGACAGCCATAATATTATATGATTATGAAGTGACAGATCAAAATTGGACAAATAATGAAAGTTAGTAAGCCTGGAGATTGCACGTTAGAACAACGCGCCCTGGTTGCCAATAATTATTATCAAAATGAAGAATATTCAATTGCTACTATTCGTGGAGTGCGCAATGTTTCGTCAAAATAATGTAAAATTCATCGGCTGTGGAAAGATTGATAAAATTTGAAAGTACTGGTTCGGTTAGTTAGTCAAAAATTACGGTGCGAGATCGTTCAGAACAAAACATCGCGGTAGATCGCGAGAGTATGTCAGAGATAGATGCCTGAGCCGTAAATTCACCATAAAAAAGAAACCATTACATTAGAAAATCTTCTTTAACTTCTGACTGTGGGGTTATCTGAAATCATAGGTTGATGTTAATAAGCATGTAACCATTGAAGCCTCAATTAGACTGTATGAATAAAAAGTCATCACATGTATTCCGTTAACGTTATTGAAAATTTCGTCAAAGGGGTACGTATATGCCAGCAAAGCCATGGTGGCCATTCATGAGATCTTTCATCACACACAATTCCCAAATGAAACATTGAAATTTTGCGCAATTATTGACCTACCATTTTTATGAAATTTAATTATGTAATGATCGGAAGATTTATAGAAACATTTGCAATTCGATATATGTTATGGAAAAATTGAAAATAACAGACGAATTCTCAGGTTAGTGTTTTCTATTTCTCATTGTATTCTGGAGTTATCGCAAAATTCAGGATATACAGGGTGCGGCAGCATAACTTCCTTTTTTTAAAACTTAATTAGACGCATTGTATGAATCAGAAAATTTTCATTCTTTTCTTATAATATAGGCACATACATAAAGTTTTGTTTTACCCAATTTCGAAGATAAAATCAGGTAGGTGACGTCCCCCATTCTCCATACACTGATTAAACTGATTTCTGGCGTCTGTCATGACTCAAGCCAGTATAGCAGGCGTTATGTTGGCAATTTCTTCCTGGATGTTGTTCTTCAAATCTTGTAGGGTCCTTGGGCGGTTCACATAAACACGAGATTTCAAAAAAAACCCATAGAAAAAGTCATAGTGTGCTCTGCAATTTCCTCAAGTGGAATTATTGGTCCCTGGTTCTTTGAGGAAAATGAAGTCACAGTGACAGTGAATTCGGACCGGTATGTAAACATGTTACAGGCATTTTTTTCCCACGGCTAGATGAGTTGAACTTGAGGGAAATTTGGTTCCAACAAGACGGTACAACGTCACACACTTCAATAGCATCGATGGCTGTTTTGAGGGAACACTTCCTAGAGCGCCTTATCTCAATTAGGGGTGATTAGGAGTAGCCAGCCCGCTCTCCCGATTTGACCCCTTGTGACTTTTTTCTATGGGGTTTTTTGAAATCTCGTGTTTATGTGAACCGTCCAAGAACCCTAAAGATTTGAAGAACAACATCCAGGAAGAAATGGCCAACATAACGACTGCTATACTGGCTGGAGTCATGACAAACGCCAGAAATCGGTTTACTCAGTGTATGGAGAATGGGGGCCGTCACCTACCTGATTTTAACTTCAAAACTGGGTAAAACAAAACTTTATGTATGTGCCTATATTATAAAAAAAGAATAAAAATTTTCTGATTCATACAATGCGTTTTATTAAGTTTTGAAAAAAGGAAGTTATGCTGCCGCACCCTGTATATTACTCGCAGAAAAATGACAAAATTTCAATGGTCACCATGTGAAAAATCAAAGTGATAAATTCCAATAGAAATTATTGAGAAACTCTTTCACTTCCACAGATATTTGAATATGTTCTTTTAAGCTTTGTGTTTTTGGGAAAAATTTTATATACAGCGTTTTCCAGAAAATCAGAACCACAGGAAATATTCTCTACAATTACAGAAAAGTCCTGCTTTGAAAATTAAGGTTAATAAAAAAACTAATTATCACCTGCAGTAGCTCTACAGGTATCAATCCTACAGTTTTGAAAATAAACCAAAGGGTAGTAAAATGTGAAAAACGCTAGAGAGAGTGTTTGTCCAAAGTCGCAAGTTCAATCGAACTTTTCTGCAAAAACGAAAAATTTGAAAATCGAAAGTCAATAAAGGTTGCGGACTTCCTGAGAAACACTGTGTAGCTTTTCATCAGTAGGTACTATTTAGAGCATGCTCCAGATAGCGAGAAAACAAAGTATTTTCATTTCAGTATTTTTTCTGATATTTTAGAAAAAAGAAGTTGAAACGGATTGGAATTTTGCATATGAATTGAAAATTATGAATTTATCATTCATCTGGAATGACAAATATTTGATGAATGCGTTTTCCGCCCTCAAATTCAATGATTACGAAATGAAAAACGTTCATTCTTGCTCTGCAATGCACGATGAAAATTTCCATAAAGTTCACGAGAATCTCTCATTAAATTATACAGTGAATGATTTTCAAACAATGAACAATATGTTGGCATAGTTTGGAAACTGGAAATACTGGAATTCCGAATCGAGAGTTGGTTATTCTAGCACAGACCACCTGAAGTTTGAGAACCCCTGATCTAGACAACGGATAAAGCTATTAAGGTGGTCGGACCTTAATTAAAAGGATGGAGATCGAAAACGTGATTTCTGGTACGAATCAACAGTTTCGGCAGATTAAATTTCGAGTTGTCTCAGATCTTGATCTTTTAATCACACTTCTGCTCGATAGGAAAGGCTTTGTTGATTAATTCTCCTACAACAAGATTTCGCTTAACGTTTTACCCACTGAAATATTAAAACTATTCCGCTTTTACTTCGATCGTCATCAATTTTTCCGAGTATGAAGTTGAAATGCTGAGATCACCAGAAAATAATTTGAGAAAAGCCCTGAGCAAATGCTTTTGAGCGCTCGTTTATTGGTGGAGCAATAGTACTATCACCTCAAAATTTTATGTAGGACTTGAGATTCTTCTTTTCAATAATCCAATTGAATTTTTTATGGTTCTGAAGACGCGAGCCCCTTGAAATTTTGCATGAACCTTCACTATATATATCACTCTTTATTCGCAAAATAAATTTTAGTCTAATCGGATATCCTGTTGTGAAAATATAGAAATTCTTCTTTTCAATATTCCAATTGAATTATTTTCTATGGTTGTTTTAACACGATGGCCACAAATTTTTGCTGAGGCTCATATTATATACTAAAGTTTATATATAAAGTTGATATGTCATTTGAAATTACACTGAATGAGGTATTTTTAATGAAGATGAAACGTGTACATAATTATTGATATTTCATGGAAAAAACCATTGGAAAAGTAGGAATAATTTTGTTAACTTCAGAACCGTGATATTAATCTCTTTACGCTGCTCGCAATAAGAGTTTTTCTGCACACAGACTCTCTTATCTTGTAGCAAATTAATAACCCTTTTCGAATATGTGGTCAAATACAATGAGACTACCAGGAAAACTGAATGATCATTTCAGAAAAAAAAACTAGATGTATTTCGTGAAATCAAGAAATGTTAAATTGAAGAGGGTGCCTAGCAACTTACGACTTCCCAGTCTGTTTGGAGTTGGGCTCACTCTATCCGAACAAGTTCGTTATCTCGGGGTGATATTGGACCGCAAACTTTTGTGGAACAAACACGTTGAGACTCAAACGAATAAAGCCAATGTTATATTCTGGTCTACTCGGAGGGTGCTGGGTAATGGATGGGGCTTCAAACCGCACGTTATGCACTGGTTGTATTCTGCCGTGGTGAGGCCTATCCTGACCTATGCCTCTGTGGTGTGGTGGCCTTCTATGGAGAGGGCCGTCAACCAGAACATTATGACTAAATGCCAGAGGAAAGCTTGTTTAAGTATTACAGGCGCTCTGAGGTCTACCCCTACAGCAGCGATGGAATGTCTGCTGGGTCTCCCTCCTTTGCACCTGGTTGTGAAGGAGGTGGCTATGAAGACAGCTCTAGGAATCTGGGAACGGGGACAATGGCGCGATGGAGGACTCTTCACTGGGCACGCGAGGGCCCTCAAAATGGTTAAGGATGCTCACGCTCCCCTTCTCCAGAGAGGTGACCGCGCAGGCACTAAGTTCTACTTCGACGAACCCTACAGGGTAATTGTTCCCGACAGAGACCTATGGTCTTCATCAAACAGGCTTCTTAGTCCAGAAGGTCCCACCTGGTTCACTGATGGCTTTGTCACAGCAACAGGGTCTGGGGCCGGAATCGTGGGTCCTCACTTCAATCAGGCTATCCCTCTGGGGAAGGACTGTTCCATTGTGCAGGCTGAGCTATTTGCGGTTCTTGCATGCGCACTGGAAAACATTCGCAGGGGATACTCTGGCCAGCACATTTATATACGTTGCGACAGCCAGGGAACTCTGAAATCTCTATCTGATGTTAGAGTTGATTCTCTTTTGGTAGAAGAATGTAGGAAAGCTCTGCGTGGGCTGGGCTCTGATAACTTTTTGAAAGTGATCTGGTGTCCGGCTCATGCGGATATACCTGGTAACGTCAAGGCAGATGAACTGGCTAGGCGGGGAGCCGGATTAGCATTTGTTGGTCCGGAGCCTTCGCTGCCAATCTGTCGCACATCTGTCAGAAGTTTCTTCAGGAACTGGCTGAACAGGGAATTTTCCTCGGAATGGAGCGCAGGGGTGGGCCTGAGGTGGTCGAGGATTCTCATTGAGAGACCGTCCTCGCGATCTGAGGTCAATAGGCTTCTGCTGCTGGAGAGGAAACAACTCAGTCTGGTGACTGGTGCATTGACTGGTCACCTGTTCAACAAGCATTTGAAGAGAATGGGATTGACGAGCTGCTCCCTATGCCGGTGGTGCAGGAGTACTGATGAAATGGTTGAGCATATTTTGTTCAACTGTGGAAACCTTACTGAGTTAAGGTCAACACACCTAGGGAATCCAACACCTTCTATTCCTATGGTGAGAGGGACCACTCCTGGCAGGCTAGCGACATTTCTGTCTTCGTGTCTGAAGAGCTGAGTCTCTATAGAACGATGCGGGTGAGCAATGGGCCACTAGGCCTCAGTTCGGCCGGTAAGGCACCGCACAGAGAAGAAGAAGAAGAATGTTAAATTGAAGAATAATCGTCAACATTTCGACCATGTGTTGTACAACATTTTTCGATGCAAATCACCCTTGAAGTTTGGCCACTTTAAAAGTAGACATCCGTATATTTTGTATTTAATTTGATTCATATTAAAAAGAGAGAAGTTTTTAATAGTTTGTTCATATTATTCCGGGAGACAATAAATCCAATTTGAATTTCCAGAGAGTTATCGGTTTCATGCTATCTGTTTATGAATTTAATTTTTTCATCAAAATCTCAAACCAATCTTCAAAATTTCGACATCATCCCGAATGAAGGACTTCAAAACTCGAAATTTTGAGCGTAAGTTTGGGATTGGAATGAGAATTTTGAATTATGAATAGCTAGAGTGAGCAAAAGATTCTGTCAACTATCGGGGATTTTAACGATTTTTTCGAAGTTATATACGAGTAGTACCTATTCTTTCGTGTCATTCAATATTTATGAATATTCGCTTATATTTCTGAAAAGCATTATTGTTCAAGATTATGGAAAAAAGCATCAGTGCTCAGAAGGTAACGAGATATTAATTTCTTTGATACATAGATTCTAAAGAATTCCACCGACACTCGATATATCGATTATGATGTAATTTATATTCTTAACCAACCGAAAGAATGACTAAACACGAAAATTACTGAGCAGAATATTACATAATGAAAATACGTAGAGACAATGACCAATATTTTAAGTATTGCGCAGACCTTGGACTGGTTTCAACTTGCTTATCACGTGAACTGCATTGCGTGAACTGGTTTTTTGTCGAAATGACTGTTCCGTTGTCCTGAGAATATTCACGATATCGAGATTGATGTAATAAAACAGAAACTTAAAGCGTTCGTTCGAGTTTAGTGGTACTGAACACGAAAGACTTTGACTTCGTTATTCCGAAATTTTGAATAGGGTGATTCCTAGGATAATCGGAAAGGTAGAAATATGAATTCGGATTATGGAAGTGCGTTCACCCCCATATTCTTCATTAAATCGCCTTGTATCGACTGCCACAGTCTGCTAAACTATTTTTGATGTTCCTGTTGAGGATTCCGAGAAACGACTAGGAGAACTTTTGAAGATGTATCAGGTAGTCACTTGACATTCTTGAAAGCAAAATGCAAATATCATTAATATACAGGGTGTCTGAGTCATGAAACTGTACATGTTTTGATCCCATAACTATTTATAAGGGGTTGAAAATAACAACCACTTATGATTTTCCTAAAAAAATTGTTTTCGTGGGATAGATTTTCGACAAATAGAATTCTCTTATGGTTGCCATTCAATTCTGGAGGAAAAAAGTCGCCTACAAAATTTCGATACAGTCGATACTTCTCTCAGGAAAAATAAAAATTTACAATGAGTTATGATCACTGTTCATTCCATTTCAGCGTATGTTCCATAGAAAGAATATTCGAAGATATTGTTTATAAAAATTGTAGTTTATTCAAATTTGCATTTGACAGATATGCACGTTTGCTTTATTTCCTGTCATACACATATAATATCTTGGAATATTCATTCTATTGTACACTTATACGGTGAAATGGAATAAACAGTGATCATTACTGCTTATAAGTTTTTATTTTTTCTGAGAAAAGTATCGAGTGTATCGAAATTTTGCAATGAGTTTTTTCTTCAGAATTGAATAGGAAACCATAACACAATTTCAATTTTCGAACCTCTATCCCACGAAAACAATTCTTGAACGAAAATCATAGGTGGTTGTTATTTCCAACCCTTAATAATAAAGTATTGAGATCTGAAAAATTTGTGTTATGACATCTACCTAGTGCTCCATTTTATGTATAGTTGTATGGCTCAGTATTTTTAAGAAGCCGTAAAAAAAACTGTCAACTCGTCATCGGCCTTAAAAGGCCGTATCTTGGAAGGGGGGTCGATTCCGAAAAAATTCACATGAACCTGCTTATTTTCATGAAGGAATCATCTCCCAAAGTCCCTGGCATTTGTTAGCAGACACTGAGTATATCCGTTCCGCAAACAAACCAATGTTTGATTAGTTTTGCCTCTATCAATCTTTAATAAACTATTTTCAGGTAATGATTATGAATATATCTGCTCATTATTCCTAAATCACAAATCAATGATCTTGTTTCTTGTAGTTGAATACTTCCGAAGTTTACTTCAACTCCTTATTGTGTTGGTGTAAAAAGTATAAATTTTATTGTGTCTTTGTTGAAAATAGGTCATTATATTTTTGAACCATTCATTAGTCTTATCTATTTTGATTTCACATAATCATTCGAATATTGAGAATAATCACTCGAATATCGAGAAAAAATATTCAGCCAATAGCAGATTTGCGTCATCGGCATACTTACAGTTATTTCTTTAGAACAAAGTTCTAATTTTCTGTTTATTGTTGACAATTCGGATCATCTCCCGATTCTATAGACTTCTTCAGGAAGTATGAACAATATAAGAAATAATTTGAATTTCATCATATACCAAAAGCTAATTGGAAAGCCAAAATAACTAATGAAAGTTTATTTTAGCCTTACTCAAATATATGTTGCTAATGACAAATGATATTCATTAGGGTGCACTTCATAAGGGACGCAAAATTCGTTTACCCTACGAACATACGTCATACTCTAAATGAACTCCAGGGTAAGTTTATGAACGCACCATTGGTTGAGAGCTTACAATTATTCAATCGGCAGTATGTTAAACTATAGTTTTTTTTATGTAACTGCATTGAGGATAGTATTGAATATATGTAAATATATCTTTTTTTCAAATTCTGGTTATTAATTTTTTCTTAAATATTGAAAATCCGATTTCTGTACTCGTAAGTTCGAACTTTATCGAGTATTGGTAATTATCTCCGTTCCTGTTTGTGATATGAATTTGAAAAGCTCTTGATAGAGATCCAGTGGCTTGATCTAATTTTTTCCAATTCATTCATCACTACCCCCACTGAAAATTCTGTGGTACGCCTCCCCCCTAGCGTCGCAACTGACCCTTGTGCGATATATGAAATGAACGGAGGTAAGGACCAAAATTGAAATTTCCCAAATGACAATTATTATTACATTTCGAAAACAAACGATGAGCAATGCGCTTGGCGCGAAATGAGTTTCTCGAAAAAAGATGACAGCAATGTGTCATATATTTTTCTCTATTTCAAAGAATCAAGAAGTTATAACAGGTAGGTGACTATGTTAATTTACAGACAGTGAGGCTGGTCTATGTTAAAAAGTTATAGTCACCAATTCTGGCCACCCTGTACAGTGTACATGATTCCATATAACTACAAACCTGAACAACTTGCAAACGTACCAAATGAAATGTCAAGTCAATTAACCGGCCATATTATTGCGGTGGTGGTTTTGGATTAGTGTTCTCAGTCCCAACGAGAATTTATTATGCAAGTAAATACAGAACTCATTGAATTCAAACCTAGCCTAGTGTAGAATCGGCGCATTGCGACTGTCTTCATTAGTGAGGAAATTAACGAGTGTATTAAGCTCTTCTATTTCATCGTATCAACTTTTAATTGAACGAAAAAGGACGTGAGGGAAGAACTTCTAGTTTGTTAGCCTCAAGGATATGAAGCTTCATTTCCATTCGCGTCTATGCCGATGTAAAATGTTGTTTTTCACATAGTCGGAGTATATCTACATACTCCAGAACTTTCCTCGAGTTGAAAGAGCGAAATTGTGAATTGAGAAGGATGATCCTGGTAAAACAGAGTAGGTAGATTGGCAGCACTTTTTTTTCAGCATTTGACTGAGTTAATCATCAAGGTGTGCAGTTTTTATCGAGACTGGTGTGTGTATAGGTTGTTTCCTTCTAAGCGCTTGTACAGGTTTGCCAGAATTGATGATTCCTGAACTACACCTTTTTAACCAATGAGATAGAGAAAAATGAATGGCACATTACGGTCATCTTTTTTCGAGAAACTCATCTTGCTGTCAACCGCATTGCTCTGTCGTCTTTTCTTTTCGAGTTATAAGCCAAAATTGACATCTGGCAACTTTGATCACATCTCTGTTGGTGTTTGTACTATAAACTTGAAATAAAAACATTGAATTGATACTTTCTTGATGAAATCCATTCTCTTATTCTTATTTTCGCTGAGGCGTTTCCTTCCTGATTCATCACATGCATTTCTGTTTTTTCTTATGGAGGCAGTAATTTATTTTTTCTAAGGAATAATCACAGTTTTTTCGTTTCAAAAATATTTAGCAAGTCATATATCGCTCTCAGATCAGTGGCACAATGAAATTCAATCAGTTCGTTCATCATCATTACCACTGCAAATTCCTGGCCAACCTTGCCCCCCTTCCTAGCGTCGCAACTGATTTGAGAGCGATATATGACATATTATTAAAACGAAAGAAAAACAGTGATTATTTCAGTAAAAATAAATTATTGTTTCCATGAGAAAAAACGGAATTTGATGTAGTAAATCAGTTCCAAATTGTTAGCCTGAAGTATAGGAAGCTTCATTTCCATTCGCGTCTATAGGGGTTTTCGAAAACATACTTGATCACTAACCTGGGTTGAATATTGACAGATAAACAGTTCATTTGCTGTCAAAATTCAACCCGAGTTAGTGATCGAGTAAGTTTCTGAAAACCCTTCATGACGATGTAAAATGTTGTTTCTCACATAGTCGAAGTATACCTACATACTCCAGACCTTTCTACGAGTCGAAAGAGTTGAGTTATGAATTGAGAAGGATAATCCTTGTAAAACAGAGTGTGTAGAAACGTTCAATAAGTAACAGTTTTCCTTTTGAGCATGAGACTGAGTTAATCCACAAGGTGAGCAGTTTTTTCATCGCGATCGGTGTGTGTATAGGTTGTATCCTTTTGAACGTTTGTACATAGAAAACATCTTGTTATAGTTTCACGCAAATGTCTGTCATTACCAGATTTGCCGAAAGTCGAAAATTGTTTTGAATAACTACGTCTGACTCATTGAGGAAAAACCAAAGATCAGAAGTAATTTCATCTGGTCCGGAGTAATCGTCATTTCCAGTAAGTTGAGGGTTTTTTTCACAGCATTAAGAATTGTGTTGAAGATATAGCTATCTATTTATTCACTTATTCACTTATTATGCCTGTCTTTATTGGTGAGGAAATAAGCGAGTGTATTAAGCTCTTCTATTTCATCGTATCAACTTTTGATTGAACGAAAATGGATATGAGAGAAGAACTTCCAGTCTGTTAGCTTCACGGATATGGAGCTTCATTTTCATTCGCGTCTATGTCGATTGAAAATGTTGTTTTTCACATAGTTGGAGTATAACTCCATACTCTAGAACTTAAAACGAGTCAAAAGAGCGAAGTTATAAATTGGGAAGGATAATACCTACTGATGAAATAGAGTCGGTAGAAACGTTCAATTGGCAACACTTCTCTTTTTGACCAGCGAATGAGTCAATCCTTGAAGTGAGCGGTATTTCTTTATCCAGACTGGTGTATGCAAAGCTTGTTTCCTTTCGAGAGCTTGTACATAGGAAACATCCTGATATATAATAGTTTCACGCAAATGTCTGTATTTTTCAGATTTTTTGGAAGTCGAAAATGGTTTTGAATAAGTACGATTGACTCACTGATTAAAAACCAGAGATCTACAGTATTTACATCTGGTCCGGCTTTAATAGTATTAACTTTTATTTGAACGAATAAGGATGTGAGGGAAAAACTTCCAGTTTGTTAGCCTCAAGGATATGGAGCTTCATTTCCATTCGCGTCTATGACGATATAAAACATTGTTTTTCACATAGTCGGAGTATACCTACATACTCCAGAACTTTCCTCGAGTTGAAAGAGCGAAATTATGAATTGAGAAGGATAATCCTGGTAAAATAGAGTAGGTAGAAGCGTTCAATTGGCTGCACTTTTTTTTGAGCATTCGACTGAGTTAATTCTCAAGGTGTGCAGTTTTTCTATCCAGACTGGTGTATGTATATGTTGTTTCCTTTTGACATGTTATTGAAACGAAAGAAAAACGGTGATTAGTTTAGTAATAAATTATTATTTCCATGAGAAGAGAGAAAATAAAATTTCATGTAGTAAATCAGTTCCAATTCGTTAGCCACAAGGATATGAAGCTTCATTTCCATTCTCATGTATAGGGGTTTTCGGAAACTTAATCGATCACTAATCTGGGTTGAATATTGATAGATAAACAGTTCATTTGCTGTCAAAATTCAACCCGAGTTAGTGATCGAATAAGTTCCCGAAAACCCCTTATGACGATGTAAAATGTTGTTTCTCAAATGGTCGAAGTATACCTTCATACTCCGGAACTTTCTACGAGTTGAGAGAGCGGAGACGATATTTTAACGATTTAGAGAAATTTACTGAGAACTATTGGTTTCACTTCATTCTCCATTCGAATCTTGGACCTCCATTAAAATTGTATATTCCTTTTTCTCTTCACTTATAATACCATATTTAAGTTATATTTATAATAAAAAAACTGGGATAATATTTATCTTATAAACCTTATCTGAATTTAAAGAAATACGCTTGCATGATTTATAACTCCAGACAAACTTAGATAACATACTTATTGTCAAATGGCGAATGGGCCGGTTAATATGATCAACCGAGTGATCAATCTTCAATCGATCAATCAAGTATGAATATCAGAGATCCATTCAACTGATTTTAATCAATTTACGAATACTACATTCTTATTCAAGTCTTGAACATACCAATAAAATAAAAAGAATTGAATTTTATGGATGTTGCAAGTTTTGTGGTCTTCCTCGAAATACAGATGAAGATTGCTAGCCGAAACTTCGAACACAATGAGCCAAAACGAAGAAAATAGGACAATTAATATTTCAATTAACCTAACTAACTTTCAAGCTTCGACCCAACCTTTCTCTATACCAAGTATGTTGGTTATATCGAATGTTTCTGTGCTCCAACAACGAAACATTGCACTTCAATGCATCTAAATATATACCGAGGAAGACAAAATCCATAATCAATACGGCAAGGTTATTATATGAGTCTATTCCTAGGTTACGTCTAGAAATCGAGTTGCAGTACATGGACTAGAGAGTGCATGTTTCACCTTGAAATGCCCTGTTCGTTCTGTCGCTCTAGTTAGGTAATGTAATGACAAACAGTTCCGCATCGATTTTTGGAAGTTTTAATACTTTTAATCTTCCATTATTCAAGTGCTTCATGGAGTTTCACAAGTTATCGTGAAGATCAATTAACGGCACGCTATGGACTTTTAGAAGTACTACCACATTATTATAGTGTGGTATATCTATCGTTATCATGAGAGGAAAACTCATTTGTCGACTAATGTTTTTGACCTTTTCATGATATTGAAATGTATAAATGAAAGTGGATTTTTTCAAATCGAACAAATGAGCAGTTCCCTTTAATGTTGAGAAAGATAAGGGAAATATTTCTGTCATAATATCTTCTAAACTCACCAACCTATTGACCTTCTAAAGAATGGGATATTGAGGTTTCAAAGATATTCTGAAATTTTCAAGTTTTCAGTTCTTTTCGTTCAAAGGAAAACCATTAGCAATTTTGGTCAGAATTTTTTATTTTCTGAAATTCAGCCGTAATACCATTTTAATAGAGATTGATCTACCGATTTTGCTTTTCTATAAGAGAGAATGGAGATATCGATGTCTCAAGCCTATCTTGAAAATTACAGTGATGAGAATTTTGATGGCCACATCGTATAGACAAAAAATTTCTTTCATTTTCTGATGGAAGCACGATATCCGTCATTATGTTTCTTCCAAATTCTAAAATTAATCAATCTCAAAATTTCAAAGCTATAACTTCACCCGCTCAAGAGTTATCATGTTTACGGTTGCTACTCTCTGAACATTTTCATTTTCTATGCGTGAATTCTAAGGTAATACCAGTCATATTCCGACAGATAATGGATTTATTCTTGAGCACACGTTCCAATACGATCAAAACAGAAATTATCTTTTTGAAATTCGGTACACTAATAATCATTTCTATCATTTTATAATAAAGAATTAAAGGTACGCGGACACCCATCCATACTGGAAAAATGATTCTTCAAACAGGAATATACTTCTTCATTCGAATCTTGGACCTTCATTAAAATTTCCTGTTTTGAAATAATTCCTTTCTAAAATTGTATATTCCTTTTACCTTCTCACTTATAATTCGATATTTTAATGATTTAGATAACGATATTTATGATAAACTTAGATAACATTAATCTTATAAGCCTAAACTGAGTTTAATGAAATACGCTTGCAGGATTTATAACCCCAGACAAGCTTAGAGAACATTTTGCAAAATGGCGAATGCGCCGGTCAATATGATCCACCTTCCATCGATCAATCAAGTATGAATATCAAGAGATCTATTCAACTCATTTTAATCAATTTACGTATACTACTTTCCTATTGAAGTCTTGAACATACCAATAAAATTTCTTCTTCGAATTGAATAAAATAAGCTGAGTGCTTTGGCTCTCAACTTCCAATTGCATTGAATTGTTTATCTCTTGTCCCTACAGCCTTGAAAAAAGAGAAATCTTTCTCCGAACCGTCGGAAAATTTCAAATGAATAAAGATTCGAAAATATCGCAATAACTGTCCAAATTCTCGCAATCACTTCTCTGATTGAGTTGATAAATATACAGATGCATTGGCTTTTGTTGACCAGCGGTATACGCACTCTGGTGGCGGAAATCGAAATTGGGCCTAAGATAGTAGTAAACAGATCTTTGAACGTATCTCTGTGTAATCGTTCATAAACTTTTGTTTAGAAGAAGGATTCAAGGGAAAATTGAAATTGTTATCCCCTTGAATATGATTTCGATCAGAAATGACTACTGTGTGCCCCGATACAATTTATGGGCGAAAAAAGTGAGGATATAATTATCCCTTATTTTCTCAGGAAAACTAAATGAAAATATATTTCGAAAACGAGTTTGGAAGGGAACTTATAGTGAAAGAAAGTTATTCATATTGTCGCTATACTATATCCTCTCCTCAGAATTTATATCGGAGGTTTTGATATTACAGCAGATTACGACAAGCTCTCTCTACTTTTTAGGATAATTTAATATTAAGGTTCACATACAACATATTATTTCACAAACCTATACTTGGCCCTTGCAGAATTAGTAAAGAGTTCATAAAATAAAAATAAATAAATAAATAAATAACTGTAATTAAGACAATTGACTTAAGTTCTTCAGCCTTTGACATAAAATATGTCTACACATCTTCTTTATTTATACTGTAGGACGATACAGCAAAGGGTATAGCCGGGTTTCAATGGTAAATCTGCCCCCGCGGCCTTTTCGAGTCATATTGAGGGGATCGATTAGGCATTGAATGAAAATAATTCAGCCATTTCTTCAGCTTTTTTTCTCTATCCGTTTTCGAGATTTCTGTAAAAAAACACTTTTTTCGTTTTTATTTTTTTTCTCTTGTGATATCCAAAATTTTCGAATGGTGATTTTTTCTATTGATTCTTTGCTATTAAAGGAATAGACGTATAATTTTTTTCATGAATTTCAGCTGAAAACTCTATTTTTAGAAAAAAAATAAAGTTATTGTCATTTGTTTTTCGGTGTTCTTAAAAAGTGTCCACCTCCATTTTTTGACATAAAATGTCTACTTTGGCCCTTTATACCCTGGAATTTTTTCACATTTTTAAAATTGGTGGAACATTTTGAAAAAAAATTAAAACTGTTTGAATTTTAGGATTCAACAGATAACCATCAAATTTTGGTGCCGTTGTATTCATATTGGCTCCCTGAACAATGCTAGTGAAAAAAACAATTGGCGATCTGTTTTAGTTTGGGAGATATGGGCCCTCAAAGTCCGAAAAATATTTCACCTAAAAGTCACTTTTCTCACTACAGAAACACTGAATTACCGCTTTAATAAGTTTAAAGCCTCTCTGAACATTTTAACATGAAGATTTGATTCATTTTGTTTCAGGTATATTCAATAATTGTTGCAAAAACATCGAAAATATTCGAGGGAAAGACCGCCTTTTCTTATGGTAAGTTTGGCACTACCGCGTCTTTCAGCGAGTGTCATTAGGAAATGATATCGGGATTTACCGGTATGCATCGTTTCATATTCGGGCGAAATAATTCGCGGTAGTGCCAAACTTACCATAAGAAATGGCGGGCTTTCCTTCGAATTTTTTCGATGTTTTTGCAACAATCATTGAATATACCTGAAACAAAATGAATCAAATCTTCATGTTAAAATGTTCAGAGAGGCTTTAAACTTAATAAAGCGGTAATTCAGTGTTTCTGTAGTGAGAAAAGTGACTTTTAGGTGAAATATTTTTCGGACTTTGGGGGCCCATATCTCCCAAACTAAAACAGATCGCCAATTGTTTTTTTCACTAATATTGTTCAGGGAGCCAATATGAATACAACGGCACCAAAATTTGATGGTTATCTGTTGAATCCTAAAATTCAAACAGTTTTAATTTTTTTTCAAAATGTTCCACCAATTTTAAAAATGTGAAAAAATTCCAGGGTATAAAGGGCCAAAGTAGACATTTTATGTCAAAAAATGGAGGTGAACACTTTTTAAGAACACCGAAAAACAAATGACAATAACTTCATTTTTTTTCTAAAAATAGATTTTTCAGCTGAAATTCATAAAAAAATTATACTTTTATTCCTTTAATAGCAAAGAATCAATAAAAAAATCACCATTCGAAAATTTTGGATATCACAAGAGAGAAAAAATAAAAACGAAAAAAGTGTTTTTTACAGAAATCTCGAAAACGGATAGAGAAAAAAAGCTGAAAAAATGGCTGAATTATTTTCATTCAATGCCTAATCGATCCCCTCAATATGAACCGAAAAGGCCGCGGGGGCAGATTTACCATTGAAACCCGGCTATTCCCTTTGTTTTTTGAGCAAGGCATATTATTTTCTATAGACGAAACCTTATTTTTTTACATCGGCCTTCTGCTGATTCCATAAGCACTTTAATTCTGTTTGTGACATTTCTTCAAGTTTAGAAAGATTGGTTTTGTTTTACTTTATCACTCTTCACAATCAATGAACCATCAATTTTATGTGGTTCTGTATTAAGGGCAATAGTTTTTAAACACAAAGAGCAAATGTCTATAAAACTGGATCCATAATTTGTTTTCCAACACATTATAATATGACTTGCATTCAGAACTTCTTCTACTGGGGCTATAGAATCAGAGGTTAAAACTGCTATAATTTTCAAAAATTCTAACGGCTGCACTTCACTTCATATACGTGTACCTATACATGTACGATATACAGTAGAACCTCGATTATCCGTGCGCGCTTTATCCGGGCGGCGGATTCTCCGTGCGGTATTCTGACAAGCTTAGAAGCTTAGAAAAATGAGGGAGATTATAAAGTGTAGAATTTACGAAGCCCAAAAACAAACAAAAATCGGTGATTTTTTCAAGCGATTTTTCAATGTGACATATAGACACTGTTCAATGTACGTTTAGACATTATGTTTAAATATTTAAACTGTTATTTCTTGTTGCATGTATCTAATATTACGTTTTTTTTTGTTTGTTTGACACATAGCTCTGTCTAAATAAATGGTTTAAAATTTAAACTATACTCCGTTCACGAAAGGTTGAGCACATAGTAGGCGTTTCTTTATTTATCTGAAGTTGGCAGTATTTGCTGTCATAACGTAAAATAAATTCAATGTTGCCGAATGTACCCGGCCTCGTCCGTCGAGCTTGCAAGTTATCAGACAACTCTATGCAATATTGACAACATTGCGTATCAATCTGACAAGAAAATAAACATCATAACCTAAAATTTTAATATACACAGTGGAATATGTCAAATTATCATGGCCAACCGACGGCTCAACCTTTCGTGAACGGACTATAGGTCTTTGGATTATCCGTGTTTTCGATTATCCGGCGAAGGCTTGGTCCCGACTGGCACGGATAATCGGGGTTCTACTGTAAATGAACTGAAAGAAATTTTAAATATAGTTTAAGATTGACAGCATCTACAACTAGACTTACTAACTTGTAACCTTTATATTAATTAAACGCTTAAATATTAGTTATAAAATGATTGAAAAATTAATCATAACACAAAGTAATTAAACAATGATTCCAACTCCATATTAATTTTCAGATAATTAATAAAAATCTCGATGAAACTCCAATGACTTATCTGTCCAAAACAAGATTGTTTACATACTACTATCTTAGCTCAGTTCCGATTCTCGCCACCTTAGCGCTGATATCGTCATGGAATATGCCAATCAGATCAATGGGAATTCTTTGATTTCTTTATACTTTATTCACTACTTTGTTGTCAGATTTAGATTTCCAATACATGTTATACATTTTCAAATCAAACCTACTCTGACATCCTTATTTTACATGTATCTCCCAAGAACGTATCAGAGACGTGTTATACATGTTTACTCGAATTTCAAACTCCATATCCATTCGATTATAATTGAACTCGTCTTCATCTCCGAATGATCAGCAATGCCTGCGCTGAAATTGCTCTTCGATCTCAAGATATGCCTGCATTAGGCATTCATGGGTTTCATGATGGAAATGTTGCTCACATTTCATGCGAACTGACAATCAAGCAAGGTATAATGCGTTCTGCTGGGTCATTAATGGAAGGAGGAATTCAAAATTAAATTCATATCGGGAATAGATTTGCAATAAATCACTGGTTTCATTCGAATATTCATTCGATTTCTAGATGTCTAGGATTACTTAAGAAAAATTTGAAAAAGTAACGACGGGAAATAGGAGCTTTGGGAGCTTGTTTGTAGTGGAATTATAATTATGTGCCTTGATATCTCAGCATTGAATTTCCTGATGAATTTCTCTGAGAAATCCACCAGTATTCTTCCCTGCGCATCTACTGATTTCTTGTTTGGTCTATTTCCATGATATTCATTTCTTCTATTTCTTCGAATGTTCGTATCATAGAACGTAAAAAACTCTCTCAAATTGTATGGGCCAACAACCTACAACAGGTCCAACCGAACCAGCACGAACGATAACTACTTTTAATGATAATAATAATACATTTGATTCAAAAACTTATTACAAATAATAAAATTGGATACATCAAATAAAATATAACATATCTCAATTCAACCTTCTAAAAAATTCCCGTAGAGAGGAGATTCTTCGGAAAGGATAAGTGAATGACGAGAATACAAATAGGGTTCTTTATGTCTCGTGTAACTTTTTCTTCTGTACATTTCGAAATAGTTCTTATGTTGATGCATGTAGAGTAACAATCTGAAATATAGAGATCATCTAGGGTCAAGAGACTATGTTGTTGAGTTTTCCACATCCTTTCAGATGAGGCATTGATCTTAGAATCGCTTTTTGTCTGACAAATACCGCTTCAGCACCAGTACAGACTATGTTGAAAAATATATGAATATGAAAATTGGCGTAGTTTATCATCTTCAAAATTCCAATATCAACTTTAGTTCTCATTACATTTATTGTAAAAATCACGGAATTAAGTCGCTTCGCTAAATACTCTAGCTGCATGCTCCACTTCAAATGTTTATCCAAGTAGATTCCGAGTAACTTTGTCATTTCAGACACAAATACATCTTCATTCACTCTATCTGTTAATGGTTTGGCTATTAAACTGACACATGCTTCAATAATATTCATTGGAATACCATCATATCGTGTCGATATTACATTTTTCATCTTCCTTATGCATCAGTTCACTATCTCCTCCTCAGTACCGTCCAACATAAAAACATTGTCAGAACGATTTCCATACGAGGGTAAATCTTTACTCATATTCTCTGCGGTATTTACAAAAAACTGTTGAAATCGTCAGCAAGTTTCTGAGGATCAGTATTGTTTAAATCATATGCTGACTTAGTGCTTTTTCCTATAGAATCATTTATATCTATCAGTTTCCATACAGTTTTCGACTTGTTATTTGAGTTCTTGATCACATTTTAAATTTTTTTTATATTTATTCAGTATAATATATAATCTGAAGATGGAATTTTCTTGGTTCTTTGATTTGATTGCTCTTTTGTACTATATTTTCAGGTTACTTTGAAAAGATTAGTAGAAGTGGCAAAAATTGCAATGTTCGTATAGCATTCCAGACTCAAGATACTATCAGTAATAGGGATAATCTCACTGAAGTAAAACCTATACAAAAATTGCCAACATCCTTCAAGTCAACGAACATAAAAATAGCTCTTCAGGAATATACTGATAAGTTGTGGATTGTGTACATGCTTTGAATGAAGACCATAGGATCCATTGGGTCGAAAATTCAAAATAAGAAAACTGAAACGTAGATAACTGAAGAACTCATCAGTGAACCGATTGAACTGAAAAAATTAAAATATTACGAATTCATCTATGATTATATTCAGAGAACTGTCAAAAGTGATAAAAGTTACCTTTCTGAAAGTTAAGAGTCTGTAATGTTTTTTTACGATAGCTGGCGAATGTTGGCCTGAATGTTGAACAAAAAAAGTCAATACAATGGAAACAGCCCTAAAATATTTCAATGAAAAGATGTTTAGGTTTCATAAAAGGTATTGAAAAGTACTCACAGACTTGACTGACAATTTCCTTGATTTCACTGATTTAAAAATGGTATTCTTTCCCAGTTCATTCAAGTTGGTTAGGTTAGGTACTAATACTTCATTTGAACTGATAATGCTGGAAGTCAACGCCCTAATGGCGGCTTGTTTGCCATTTCGTCGCAAACCATTCTAAGTTGAATTGAGCAAATTTTTCTATTGCATGTATATCCACTTGGAATAAGCTCGGATAAGAACCTAATGCTTCAGATTATCTCGTTCTTGGATATTATATCCTCAAATATGAATGTAATTTTTTTCTGTCAACCTCAAAATGAAAGCTCAGTTTAACTTAAACAAAATTGATAAATTATACTCCATTCTAATGAATTATTTCTCCTCTTTCAATGTATGATTATCACATGCCACCGAACATAAAGTATTCAGGAGCACTACGAGTCACATTACAATAATATTTCAATAGAACTTATGTTCAATATTTCTCTCGTGCAAATTGAAGGTGTATTTCAATCAAGAATTTATTCTCAATCAATAATGATGTTGACAGAAAAATTTTGTAATCAACTCGTTTATCGGTGAATGGTCTCGAACTATTTAAATGAAGGGACCACTAATACAAATCGCTGTCATTAATTAACTTGTTGTAACTATTCAATTGTATCACTATTAATCAAGTTCAACAGAAATGAAAAAATATCATTGACCAAACACATATTCAGTAGATACGAAACGATAAGTTAAATTTTATTCGAACAGATGAGTAGATGCTTCGATTCATGAAGGAATACATTCATTCAAAATGACATCGGAGAACCTGAAAGACATCATTACCCTTGACACTTTGTCGCATTCACCTAGGACGATATATTTCCGTTTTTCTTTTTATTGATTTGTCATTAGGTCTTGACGTTTTGTATAAGGTCGCTTGATACAATCGATGTCAATGTTGTACAATTGAAGAACTGGGGCAGGTGGAAGGTCAGAATGGAAATTTTTCCGATCGCATAACCCAGAAAAATATGTTCATTTAGTCAAGAAGATACCGAGAAATGATCGAATCGAAGAGAAAGATGGTGGAGTCGAGATTCTTTCGATATGGGCGCTAGATATTGTAATCTTTAGATTGGTGCAGAAATTGATCATTTTAAGCGCTTATTCCAAAGGAACCAGCGTGCTAATGTTTTGCTCAAATATCTGTAGTTTTAGAGTTTGTAGTGGTCTCGAAACAAATAAAATAAAATCATTACAATTTCAAGAAATCTACTCTCAAAATGTCACGAACGTATCGTTCGTTGAACGAGTGATCCCGAGAATTGACACCCGGTTAGACTCACTGATGAACAATCCGAGGTCGAAAATATCAATTATGATCAATTGAATAACTGGGGCCGGTGGAAGATTCAGCTTAGAAATTTTTTCCGAACGCATAACCCAGAAAAAATATGTTTATTCAGGCAAGAAAATATCGAGAATTGATCGAATTGAAGTGCATTTCATTTTAAATTCTATTTTCGTAAAAACTACTGAGGTTTTTCCCTGAGCTCTGGTATCATACGTAAATAGTATAGTCCGTCCACGGAAATTTGAGCCGTCTGTGTATATTGAGATTTTTGGGTTATGTTGTTCATTTTCTTGTCAGATTGATACTCAATATTGTCAATATTGCATATAGAGTTCTCTGATAACTCGCAAGCTCGTCGGACGAGGCCGAGGTAATTTGGCAACGTTGTCTTTATTTTACGTTATGACAGCAAATACTGCCAACTTCAGATAAATAAACAAACGCCTACTATGTGCTCAAACTTTCGTGAACGGACTATATGTTACCCCGTTTTGCACTAATTTTAGCTAGGAATTTTTTTGTTTTATGTATTGAATTATACAGGGTCTTTATAAATGATTGTAACAGCGCAGTTGGCTTTGGATTACTTTGCCGCTACAAAATACCAATCTCCAACCAATCAGAACAGAATTCTGTGGATTGCATAGGAGGCGACAAAATGAAAATAATCCAAAGCCAACTGCGCTGTTACAATCATTTATAGAGACCCAGTATAAGCCCTTGATTCAAAAGAATATACAATGTACTAGAAATTCTCATCTTTATATTCGAGCAGAATCGAATAATTTTTGTGCTCTTATTGGATGAGTAATTCAAGGTTGAAAACATCAATGTTGTACCATTAGAGGACCGAGGAAAGTAGAAGGTTAGATGGGAAATTTGTCCGATCGAATAATCCAGAAAAATATGTTCATTCGGCCAAGAAGGTACCTAGAATTGATCGAACAGATAAATTAGAATAAAGATTCCCCTGGTACGGTAGATAGATTTTGTAATATTGGTGCAGAATTTGATCATTTTGCGCGCTTGTTCCTAGGGAAACAACGAGCTATCATTTGCTCAGATATAAGAAATTTAAAAATTTCTAGTGGTCTCAAAACGACTCGGTTGAACTCAATATTTCAAAAGCTACTCATTTAGTCGATTTGAAATTCAGTTTGCAATTGAAAATCGAATAACTACACGATTTTCGAAAGATAATTGATAAGCAGAACATATTTTCGAAACTTGCGCCGGGTTTTCACAGTACGAGTTCACTCGGATATAGTGCACTCTAACGACAGGAATATATGGCATTTGAGCACTCTGAAGTGAATTAAATATCCCAATACAAATTTAACTCTGACAGAAATTGCTTTTCTCATAAGAGTATCAGTTTTCTGTTATACTTTTTCTATAGTAAATATGTACTCAAATTGTGCACTGTTTAATTTCGAATGATTTTTGTGTGTTTTTGGATCTTCTTCTTCCACTTCACGTATAAAATCATTCGAAGCACCATGTCGGTTACGTATTAAAACACATTGCTCTGTTCGAATTTTCCTCATCGGTGAATTTGAATTTCACTTATCAACATATCGGCTTGTGGTTACAACTTCTATACTTCGCAGCTGCAGATCAATCGGCGTCATTTCGACTGTGCTAGGGGACGAATGTTACTCGGACTCCAGAGAAGTCGTAACATGATTTCACTCCTTCACGATGTAACTCGTACAAGCTTTCCCCTTCCGACCGAACTCGTGTTGTGAAAGCTCGGTTTTTTAATAATTTTCCAACTTTCGGTGACAATGTTTTATGATTCATGTATATGTATAATTGACATCTATCAATACATAGATTTATGTTGTAATCATCATACTAGCCAGATTCCTTTTCACCGTTACTCTGATGCAAAAAACTTTTTTAATTTTTTCAGAATCCTAATAAATTTTGAACTACGGCCGACCGTCCACATGATAATTTCCAGAATTAATGACATATTTTCAGGGTAGGTTCGTGATTTGAAGAGGGGTGTTAAATTAACTATTAATTTCATTTTTCTATTATAATCTATTGCACACAAGCTTCCATATCACGTCCGCGCTCGTTCTACTTATACGAGTGATATATCGTTTCGCCGAATGTAGTATGTATATGTAGTACTTAATTATCGAAATCTGACTATCCTGTACAATGAACGAGAATATTCAATTGTACAGGGTGGTCCAGACCGTAAACAAGAAATTTTAACCACGTATTCTAAATCAAATAAAAGCCCTAGTTAGTCATATAAACATATGTCGAGAAATGTTTCCTCTCCGAAATACGGGGTGTTAAAATTATAGAAAATAAAATATTTTTTATTAATAACTTTCACACTGCTTGAAATATTTTCATGAAGTTTGAGACATAGATTTTGAGTGTCAAGGAGCACTTTTTGCTTAATATCATTTCTTTTCTATTCTACCAGTGGCGTCCGTACTGCAGCGAGACTGAATATTTTCAAATGTCGAGCCGAAAATGTTCTCAAATGATAGGGTTAGACTCCCTGATAACGAAGTCGTGGTCAAATTCACGGCAGTCCGTTAGCACAATAACTTTCGAAGGGATTGTCCAACAGACTTGAAATTTTCAGGATTATGTCGGGTCCCAAACGGCTCGGTTGAGTTCGTTAACCATTCAAATCATACTGGGTGTTCCATGAAATATGGCCATTTAAAATTTTTGTTCCTCAATAATTCATAAAAAAGGAAACCAATCGAAATGAAATGTTACGGTGAAATGCAAGATGTTTATTATAAGCCTCATGCAGAATTTTGTGGCCATAGTGTGAACAGAACAATAGAAAATTCAATTGAATTATTAGAATCTTTATATTTCCAAAACAGGATAGTCGATTGAGTGAAATTCCTTCTGTGAGATTGATATACTGAATCTTCTTGCAAATTTTTGTGCCCATAGTATTAACAGAACCATAGAAAATATAATTGAAATATTGAACGACAAATCTTTATATTTCCATAACAGAATATCCGATTCGAGTGAAATTTATTTTGAGAATGAAAACTAAAATACTAAATGTTCATGCAAAATTTCCAGAACCATAGAATTTAATTTTTGTAAGTAATTAATTTTTTTTTACAAATTTAATTTTTTGAATAGTTTCCAAAATGGTATTTCGATTGTGCTTAGATTTAAATATTTGGTATCAATCTCAAATCCCACACAAAAATTTGAGGTAATAATCTTATTGCTACACCAAAGAACGAGCGCTGAAAAGCTCCTGCTCAGGGCTCTTCTTACATTTTTTGTTATTTATCTATCTAATATAAATATTTTTCTACATACTCATGATGAACACTTATATGAAATTATGAAAGGATATTTTACTGATGACATTCACATGAAATTCTGAATTCGGTGACACTTTATAATATATTTTTTTGAATATTATAATTCAAACAATATTCAAAAGAATGATTTATTCAACTGTTTTGCTCAGATACAATATTAGGAATGAATTAGAATCATTTCGCACATCTGCCATACAGTCGTTATCTCAAAGCATTGTCGTTATGTAATAAACACTTCTTAGAAATCAGAATTTTCTACATTCTATTTTTCTATTTTGACGTTTTTTCCCCGTTAGAATACTGTTTACTACTGTTTTTTCACATTGAGTTCTCGAGATTTATAGAAAAGGTGTACCTAGATATTATTTTGTTATAGGTTATTCGATGGGTTCTGATAGGGTTCTTTATGCCATTTAGAATACTTTTTATTTGAACTTTATACCTTGTCTAAGAGCTGAGATATCGACTGCATAGAGCTGTTTTGAAATTTTCCACTCACAAATCCAGTTAAAATATTGCAAACTCGAAAGGTCACCCAGTACATATTTCGCTACTCTTCGGTAAGTTTTTTCACTGGCAGAAGTACGTAAATTAGAAACTCATTTCCCGGAAAACATTTCTCCGATGTCTACCCTAATGAATTGTTTTTTCCATGAACAAAAGTTAGTTCCCAAATAAACTAGATATATTAATTGACATTTGAAAAGAGAAGGGCAAAACAGAAAGTATATAAGTTATTTATAGACCAACCCCCGACAAGGTTTCCTGTTTCGGAGAAAAGAAACGAACAAAAGTTGAGCGGAGAAACTCCCAAATGAGCTTAAAGAACATGGTAGGCGGGGTGCGAAGAGTAATGTCTCTTCATCAAATCCTGCTCTCATAATGACCACTTGTCTGGTTTCTGACTTCGTAGTGGAGATAAAAAAAGATAACAGTGACTTTAAAGTAAGATGTAAATAAGTAGGACTGCTAGTAATGATATGAGGCATATTTATAACGAAGAATGTGCGTCATAAAGTTTTTTACTCGGAGCAAATTACGAAAAATTTCTCAACTTGGAAAATTTCTTTGCACAAATGAATAGATAATATTCAATGCTGTATTAACAATGGCATCGACCCCATGCAGAATGACACTCATTATTGAGTTTGTTGATGTGTAACGTCCATGATAGTAAACTGAATAAAATGTTGGAAGGAATTTGGACAAGTTTTTATTTTGATTAATTCAATTATTCGCCAACGGTTCGAAGTGGTTCTGATTTTTTTCAAAGCTCGAATTTGTATTATATCAACATTTCATTCAATTCATTATTAAGTTCAGATGGATTGTGTATATCACGGTTTTCAAGGTTTCCAACATATGTTTCCTCACATCCTTCCGTAATCAATGGAATCGATCGGAATTGAATTTAAGGTAATAAATTTTTAAAACCAAAAAGAGGCGAAAGAAACTGTTAGTTTTGTATTTGAGCAGTATAGTTTCCAAATATGGAAATCAAAATTGAGATGCAGTTTTCAACGGTTGCTTTTATAATTACCACTTGTCTGTTTTTTGACTTCGTAAGGATAACAGTGACTTTAAAGTTAGATGTGAATAAGTATTTCTGCTATTAATGATATGAGGCATATTTTTAACGTATAAAATAAGTTAGTTCATGATAGATAATATTCAATGCTGTATCAACAATTGCATCGACCCCATGCAGAATGACACCCATTATTAAGTTTGTTGATGTGGAACGTCTAGGAATGGAATGTTAACAAATTTTTATTTTAATCCATTCAATACTTCGCCAACGTTTCAAGTTGGTTTGTATTATCTCAAAATGTCGTGTCGACTTTTTCATCATCAATTACAACATTTTGACATAATACAAATACTACTCCTGAAAACAAACAACTATTTCAAAACGATTGCGAAGTTTTGAATAGATCAAAATGAAAACTTATCTAGGTACATTTTTTCTGCAGAAATGACTATGTTCATGATAGATAATATTCAATGAAGCAGTGACATCAAGCCTATGAAGAATGACACTCATTATTGATGTGTACCGTCCATATAAGTAATTTGAATGAAATGTTGACAGGAATTTTGAAAAGTTTTCATTCTTATACTCTGACAACGTCTCGAAGTAGATGTGATTCTTTTTCAAAGCTCGTATTGGTATTGTATCATCGGTATAGATATTTTCAAGTTTTTCAACAAACGTTTCCTCACGTCTTTTCTTAATTAATTGAATCAATTGTAATTGAATTTAAGGATAATATACCATATTTACAACCGATAAACAGTCGGAAGAAACTGTAAGTTTTGTATTTGAGCACTTTAGTTTCCAAAATATGGAAATCGAAATTGAGTTGCATTTTTCAACGAAAGGTAGCTCTTATAATGACCACTTGTCTGGAATTTGACTTCGTAGTGAAAATGAAAAAAATAACAGTGACCTTAATGTAAGATGTAAATGAATAGGACTGCTAGTAAAGATATGAGGCATATTTATAACGAAGAATGTACTGCGTAAAGTTGTTACTCTTGGTAGGTACATTACGAAAAATTTCTCATTTTGGTACATGTTCCTTGCAGAAATGAGTAAGATCATGATGGATAATATTAACAATGGCATCGACCCCATGCAGAATGACACCCATTATAAAGTTTGTTGATGTGTAAAGTCCATGATAGTAATGTGAAAGAAATGTTTACAGGAATTTGAAAAAGTTTTATATTTTCGTCATCGATAAATTCGGATGCATGATAAATCAACCCTCTAGTTTGTTTGAAAAAAAAATTATAATTTATTATAATATGACTTTTTCGAATATTTCATTTCAATAGTCAATAGTGAATACTGAATAGAGAATATGATGAGTTTAAATCCTCTCGGATAACTTTATACAAGTCAAAAGCTTCATATTTTTTTTAATTCGAAAATAATTCAACGGAGAAATCTGATTTTTTCCAATGAATTCAACTTTCTTATTTAAAAACTAAACCAAATAGGAAATTTCGGGTGAAAATACGATAAGTCCGATATGAGTATCTCCAAAATACGAAAATTTCAGGGTAGGTTTAATATTTGAATTTTGAAGTTTCGTTTTTCGTTTATCAATAGAATATGTCCTAGGACATTCAAAGTATTATTATATTTGTCCACTCAAAAGCTTTTGGCTTCAGGAATATGTCCGAATTGTTCATATTAAATTTTACGTTGAGAATGACGCCTGGCGCATTCGCCAATTTGCAACATATACCGAATCATAATGCAAGAATTCTGCATATTCAGAAGAAGAAAATGGGAATAACAATGTTGTTATCCTTGTATCTATGATCAAGATTTTATTCCAATTGAAGTTCTCAAAAAGTACTGGCTTAGATGATAATAATATTGCTAACCTAATAATAATATTGGTAAATTTAATATGAAATGATAATACACATTTTGCTATGAGATATGAAACATTTTTTAAGTACGATTTTTATTTCCGCCTTCAACGTAAAATTGAGGAGACCCTTTTCTTTGATCGGAATTCATTCTTCAATTATTTAGTCATCCAATTTCTCCCATTTTTATTGATATTCCATTAGTGTGATCAGTATTACAAAAATTGATTTTTAGAGAAGTTCAAATCCATGAATTACCCATAAGTAGAGTTCATTCACGAAAGTTTGAACGAATAGTTGGCGTTTGTTTATTTATCTGAAGTTGGCAGCATTTGCTGACACAACGTAAAATAAAGTCAACGTTGCCGAATGTACCCGGCCTCGTCCGAAGAGCTTCCGAATTATCAGAGAACTCTATGCAATATTGACAACATTGCGTATCAATCTGACAAGAAAATAAACAACATAACCTAAAATTTACACAGTGGAATATGCCAAATTGTCATGGCCAACTGACTGTCCAAACTTTCGTGAACGGACTAAATATGAAACGACAACAGAGATGGTCCATTAAGAGACAGTTGTTCTATATTCGGAAAATAATAGTAAGTAGTAATAAATGTCCGAAACGTCGACAACGTAGGTACATCTGATTTTAATTTTTTCTTTTCTTCCCAATTAAGGTTCAACATAGCCACGACATTTTTCACATTATTCATAATAATGGACATGACCAATCCCATCATAGTGCATAATATACCTATACTATTGAATGATAATAATTTATATCTTATCGAAATATTTATTGTTCAACAACTTAGAACATTCATTATGTCTAAGATGCGTTGCCATTCTAGGCATAATGACTGTTGTTGAACAATAAATATTTCAATAAGAAACCCTGATATCAATTATTATTATTCAATAAAAACCAAACAGGGTAAACACAAACAATTAATATACTGTTTCTATTGTACAGGGTCTCTATAAATGATTATAACATCGCAGTTGGCGTTAGAATATTGTAAATATTGATATTCTTATGTAAACTTTAGATTTAAACAAACGATACTGTAAGTTTTGGGCTGGCCATTCCGAAAGAAATTGAATACAATGCGATTGGAATCGAAAATTTGTAGACTTTGTGTAAGAAACGATAAGATGAAAAATTTCCAAAGCAACCTACGATGTTACAATCATTTATAAAGACTCCGTATTATATGTATGTGTTTGCCAATGAGGTTGTTTGATTTGAGAAAGACTTTCATATTTTTTTTCACAGGTAGTTTTTCACTTAGAAAATATAAATTATATTATATTGTGGTCTATTGAAGTAAATGAGTGCTTATTTTTTAATGACTTTAATAAGTTATTTTCCTGCAAATACACGAGCCACCCTCTGAATTTTATAAAGCATGTGTCAACATGCCTTTTTTTCATTCACCAATAATTATTAAAACAAGGAACTTTTTTAATATGAACAACAATTTTCGGATTTCTTGTTATCTTTTTACCGAAACGACATAGCGATATCAAGCTGATCCATCAAAACAAACGCAACAAAACACTCATTGTGAACAGAATCAAAAGAAAACTGCATAATAACTAACATCTGTTGATCTAGGTTGAAACACAATCACCTGCATAAATAAGCCATTACAACTCAAACATTTTGACCTGAAAAAGCTTCAATTGGAATAATTTCTAACAACGTAGTCACGAAAGTGTTTTGTGTCTCACCCGCACATAGAAAGAAAATCACTTTAACTTTTGAAAATTTGGCAGTATAATAAATTTCAGCGATTCTTTATAGCCATATCTCACGTTATCACCACGTACGACCTACTTTTCGCAGAGGGGTGTAAATGAATTGCTCCCTTCCATTCATATTCAAATATAATTTGTAGCTTTGCGAATGCATGATGATTATGAACATATTGGTGTGAGTTCATTTTTACTTTAAAGGGGATATAGAATAATTTCTAAAAATTTACAAATTATTTTGTCGTTTCGGTTACCAATTATCTTTCAATAATAATGAACGAAAAGAGTTTTAAGCCTACTGTCAAGTGATCATCGAAATCGAGAAATTGTAGTAGCGATTAATTAAAATAATATTTAAATTATAATGATACACAGGATTCTCCAAGATGTCCCATATAGCCAACAACTTGATTCTCAGGCAAAGTAGAGAGTTCAAACAGAAAGTATGTATTTTGAAAAGCAGCAGAAAATCTATCAGAATATGTCATTAAAATTTTATTTCTGATAACAACCACTAAAAAAAACCACCTCCGGATTTTTTTTAAGGGTTGAATCTACACAAAATGATAAAAAAATTGTTTAAACATATTTTCTCTTCTAGGGTAGTCTTTCTAGAGGTAGTAATAGATAAAAAATAGTTATTTTTGTATTAAGTGCGTAAAATTTGTGTTTTTTTCATGGCATATGAGAGTGTTAATAATTCACTCGACTATGCCATGAAAACACGATTTTTATACGCACGAAATACAAACATCATTTTTTGTACAACTGTGAATGTGAATTTACATCGTCTGAAATATAAAATGATTGAGACAATGCTTCCAATAAAATGCAATCTATGCATACAGTCTTCACTTTTTTTCACCGTTAAAAAAAGACTTTTTTTAAAAGTTTTAAACTATATTTACGCATCCATAGTGATGGAGGAAAGCCAAGTTTTTTTAAAGTTGTACAAAAAAATCATTTTGATGACGGAATATGTCATTAGTTTTGCTGTTAGTTGAAATCCTGTTTGTTTGGACTCTCTACAATGCCTTATAAGGCCTAGATATTAGTTGAAGAGAACATCTTGGGACAGCCTGTATAATACTTAGAGTGTTTCGTTCCTAAGCTTGAAAGTCATCAGTGTTATCAAACCTGTCTCGTACTTGTAAAATTGATAGATAAACGGAGTATAAAATTGAAAAATACGCGATAAAAAAACCGATTCACAATGTGTGTCTGTCCGCACGGACAGAATGAACTTGATGACAAATGCAATCTTTTATGTTTAATATCCTTCAAAATATTTGAAAAAAAGTTTTCTTTACCAAAATATATGGAACTGTTTGAACTCTTTGAGATCCCTATTATCCTCTCTTCCTTTCTTTCATCGAAAAATATTAACAAACAGTTCCAATAGTTCATGCTAGTTTGAAGTTTTACTTTTGACGCTTGTATATTCATCAACTCTTTATTAGGAACCCCCTTTGAAACCTAGGTGCCCCGGAAAACTAAAAAACATCAATGTGTGACCTGCATACTAATTAAAATTCATACATAGTGCCAAATAACATTTTCATTAAATTAATCGATCGTTATCATAACTATTATTAACATTGACAATAATTATATTTGTGTGCCCACTGAATTCATGGATTTATAGCTGGCTCTTAACCCTGAAATTTCCAACATTGTTGAACGTAAGTGTTTGAAGCGTTTTTCGAAAATTACGAAATATCTAGTATGTATAGTATACCTTCGTGTTTATTCGAATCTTTATATCGAAGCTTTACATCTTGCAGGATATTATTTTGGATGTTCAGATTATTTGAGAATGCAAAAGATTATGATTTCTCACTACTAAATAGTTAACCATTGCAAAAGGTTTCATAAATGATAAATTAAAAAGAATATTTATGAATGCTTAGGATTTCAGAATATAGAATCATTTCGTATCTAACGAACTCAAAGTATAAATAGAACTTTTGAAATCATTCTCAATGTGAACAAATGGACTCCATCGTCTTGAATTATGATCTCTTATCTTCTAGTAACACCTAATCACTGCCTTTGAGTTCTGTAGATTTGATTCAACATTTTATTTTGGCCATCAAACCATTCATTGTAAGAATTAATAAGTGGGCAGTCATACCACTATACCCAAGATGTTTTATACTGTTCATATCTCGACTCCCTGACAAGGTTAAAAAAAACAAAAACTCCATCAAAATCTGTCGTTAAAATTTTGTTTGTGATTACCACATCTAAAAAAAACTACCCCAGTTATTTTTTTTCTGATACACCCTTATATCTTTCTCCTTTTAAATGATTTCCCATTAAAAATATATTTTGATATAATTTTTTGTCATTTTACATTGATTAAACTAAACAATGATAAAAATAGTAGGTTTAAATTGTGGTGCATTCGCCAATTTGCAACTTGGTCCCCAGATATTCAATGCAGACAATAAAAAAACACTAAAGACACCTTGAAACATGATAAATCAACTGTAAGATCAATACAATTGAATTAGAAAAAATGTCGAAATAACACGAAGTGCATATGCAACAATTTATACCTAAATATTATTTTGGTGGGTTGAAAATATGTAAAATGATGAAACATTGTTTTAACACTTTTTTTACTGTTTCAATTTCAAAAAATATCAAGGGGTACTTTTTAATGGTAGTAATCAGCAACGAAATTTTAAGGACGAATTCTGATTTATTGAAAATCATTCAGCATTTAAAATAATTTACCTAGCATCTGAAATAATTTATGTTTGAAATTTCGATAATGTCTGAGGTCGAGATATTGGATGAAACATTGGGACACCCTGTGCTTTGAACAATTGAATTTTCTTATCAATATATGACAAAAGGTCAAGAAGCATTGAGTTGCCTCATTCCTGTCGAAGATTCGAAGGAATAATTTCATTTTAAATCTGATGCACTCAAAATGCCATCAACAAATTCACAAATTGTGAACGGGAAATTCTTGATCATTGCTCATTAGTTGAAAGATTATTTGGGCTATTTCAATTATCTTGGATTGTTCTATCCAACGTTTCGGCAAGCATTCACAAATTATCCTAACCTCAAAGAAACGTTTCAAAATTTTACTATAGCCACACAGATTCGGACTACATAAATTCCATTTTTCGAACCAGTCTAGAGGCACCATTTCGATTCGTGATGTTGAATTTCAAGACCTGCTAGTTATAAATTTATATAGCTTTACGGAACATGCAGGTGGCAGTATAAGTTGTCATCAACCATCCTTTCATGCTGACAGCCGTGAGCCGAATGGCTTATGTCTATATCTATGCGAAATGGCGGTCTGGAGAAAAGCTGCGCGTCGCTAGGATACTCATCCCGTATCGATCTGACCCCACCCTTATCCCTTCACGACTGCTAGATGATAAATATATCAACTCATAATGCAAAATTTTCTTGCTGTTCCTTTCTCCTCCCCTCAAACGCCCCACAGGTGTGTCGAGTCTTTCGTCACTACCAACACGTACGAAACACTCACCTCCATAGTTGGGTCTTACTCTTTTGTCGTAGCTGATAGCGAAGGAATCTAGGATGGCAGATATGTTAACGTCTCCTAAATAACTTCCCCCTTGCGACCTGCAAAAGGCACCAATCAGCATTCAAGACAAATTAATAAAAAAATAAAAATAAAAATTTCATGAAACATCAATTTTAAATCCTACGCGAATCTTTCTGCAAGACTCAACTCCAACTAGTGGTTGAATAGTGCGAAAAATAACAGTTACAGAATCAACAAGCTGATGAAGATGAAAAAGAGAACAAACTAGTTCGTAGTTAGCTATGTAAAGAAATAAAATAAAAAGACCATGCATGAAACCTCTAACATAATTTGCATCAACCCTTCCTGTTCTCCATAATTTTTCAAGGTGCTTTTCACCTTGACATAATTTCTTGGTAACTGACTGAATTGAAATAATTCGTTTGAATTTGATTTAAGTTTCTGTTTCACCAAGTATTAACACTTCTTTTTTTGTCAGTAAGATACAAAAGATCAGGAGTTAATGTAACTTTAGAATGCAACAGATTGCTACTCGTAAATCATACAAGAACTCCCAAATCTGGGTTCTGGCAAATGGAATAATACTATGAGAGCCAAATTATCATCAACTTTGAACAACAAGATATGTCCTTTAAAGTTAAGAGTACACATCCAACAAGTTGTCAGTTTCTGGTGGATATTACTGGTAGTAGTTCTTCGTTCTGTGTTTTCAAAGAGTCGTGCTGGTGCAAGCTTCAGATGATAGGCACAAAAGGTGAAGTCATCAAGGTGTATATAAGAATATTTCAGGAGGTGGGTTAGAAAATTCTGGCGGTAAACTCACCCAGCCACCATCCATGGCAATGCCAAGGCCAGCAGCACGAATGGGGGCCCCATTCGGCTGAGCCCCATCGTTAGGGCTTCCTACACGTGTATTCTAATGTCCGTCATTTCATCCGGCATCGGCCACACGCGAAAATGTAATGTTTTGGTTTCACATCTGACTCTACACTAGGAGTGGTGTCTGAACCCAGGCAACTGAAGGTCCACCACGCGCATGTTGGGAAATTGACAAATTAAATCTTCGACAGGCCTTACAAACGACGGTGTGAGCTCTTTGTCCCACGCGCGTTTTGAGAAACAGTGATTACGTTTGAACGGGGTTGGTTCTAGGTGGCGCACTGGTTTCGGCCACATTGAGCATCTGCCGAATGCATACGAACGATTTTGAATGAGGGCAGTTGAATCGTGCATGCTATTTTTACACCTTTCAAATGGTCCGCGAAAAATATTCTTCGCCTGATTCAATTTTTCTTTCATAGTATGTTTATTGCAGTTAACATGAAATTTCGATTGATTGAGTCGTTACTTCTGGGCCAATTACATTGAGATTGAGATACTTTACAAGCTGCTACTGAGCGAATTTAGAAGCGAGTGAATTAGCTTGTGAGATTGTGATGATTACTCACATAACTGTCTACTCGCTGAGTAGCCAACAATCTAGAGATTTAGCGATTTAATTAGCGTGTAAAGTAGCTCAGCTTTCAACTTTAGTAGCAGCTTTTTTACAATCAGATTGTTAGCTTGTGAACACGATTACACTGAGCGAATTTACAATCAGCTACTAAATTCGCTCAGTAGCAGCTTGTAAAGTATCTCAATGTAATCGACCCGTTAGTAGAACATTTTTATATAGTAGAAAGTTTTTGAGCTCTCGTTCTACTTAAACGAGTGCTATATCGTTTTGCCCAAATATCTGTAATTTTCGAAATTTGAGCCGAAAATGGTCTCAAACGATAGGGTTAGACTCCCTGTTGGATGAATTCGAAGTCAAATTCGATTCTGTATGTGGGGCCGTCCGGCCGGCCGTTAACACGATGGCTTTCGAAAGGGATTGTGTCCTAGAGACTTGAGATTTTCAGGGTGAGTTCGGTTCCCAAATGCTGCGGATAAGTTCGTAAACCACCCAAATAGTACAGGGTGTTCAATAAAATATGGCCTTTCAAAATTTTTGTTCCTCAATTTCTCAAATAAAACGTAACCAATAGAAATGAAATTTTGCGGCCACATGCAAAATGCTCATAATAACAGAACCATAGAAAATTCAATTAGAATATTGAAACGAAGAATCTTTATATTTCCATAACGAGATATCAAATTCGAGAGAAATTTGTTTTGTGAATGAAGATTGATATACTGAATGTTCATGCAGAATTTCAAGAGAATCGCATCATCAGAACCATAGACTTTAAATTTTTTAATTGTCAAGTTTTCACATGTTTCAGTTTTTGAATAATTTCTAGAATATAATTCCGATCGTGCTGAAATTTTGCATTTATATATTTAGTATCAACTTCAATTCCTTTACAAAATTTTGACCACCTGCTCAGGGCTTTCTTGAATATTTTGTCATTGTTTCAAATTTCTTTTCAATAATCAGAGCCACATTTATACTGCTGTTTGAATATATGGAAGATAATTTCCCACTTTTTGTATATGTAGACAGCTTTGTAAACCTCTGAGGTTCTGAAAGATCATCATTCATGAAAAGTTCAGATGTGACTGTAATATTTTGATATCAATATTACTTTTTCCATTTTTTTCTTCAATTTGATTTGGCATCTTGAAATTGCTCATGAAAACAGAACAACATAAACATAAATTTATGTTTATGGATTTCTTTATGAAAAAAAAATTGAAAAAGTAATTCGATATGAATACTTCTGGCTTACCTATTCTCTTAACAAATCCTAACATGTAATCACAACACTCAAACGTAGAATATATTGAATATATTTTTTTGATTTCAAATATATTCCTTTCAGATTTGGCTTTATTAAATACTAGCAGACCCAACAGACGTTGTTCTGTATACACAAAAATTCATTCAATTCGATCCAGCCGTTTAGTTGCAGAGTAGATGAATAACCTAAATAACGACTACATCGCCATCTGTTGACCTGATTTGTGATCATAAACATACGGGAATCAGGCAATCCAAAATACATTCATTCATCTCTCACACTTCGGTACCTTCTACTACCCGTCTAGTGCCTACCTCGGAGACGCATTTTGGTGCGATTTCATCTTCAACCTGCCATATCTTTTGATGTATTCATCATAATTGAATTATGCAAAAGGCAATTTCGTTCTAAATTAAATACTGGGGATGAACGACGTATTTAATTGCATAAGGATCAATAGCGTATTCATAAAAAATACTCCCAAATAATGCATAATTTCGAGAAACATTTGGATACATTTAAAAGGTAATACCGAGTAAACCTTGACAGATAGATATATGCTATCGCGAACTTTTTTGTAGAACTATTAAAGAGGTACATTTCCGTCATACATTGTTTTCATGTACGTCTCACGGTTTTTGCAGTGCACCTGAAAATAGCTGATTTTGGTACTCATATTTATTATCATTGAAGTTATGTAGCCTATTCGTTTTGAGATATTTCGTGCTCCTGAGTAACTCAAAAGCTCGAAATACGGCTTGCTATTGGTTGCGCACAGGTACTGGAATAGCTCAGGAGCTCGAAAAACCTCAAAACGAATACAGTAATAGTAGGTTTCCTTAATATTCTCGGGTGAAAAGTATAGCCTATGTTACTCAGGGATAGTGTAGCATTCTAAGGGTGAAAGAATTATTGAAATCGGTCTAGTAGCTTATGAGTTAACTCGTATCAAACCCACAAACATACAAATCTTTCCTCTTTATAATATTAGTATAGATTGACATAATAAAATAAACACTTGTTTACAATATTTTCTAACTTCATTCCCTGTTACTGGCATACGTACGTTTGATTTTTGCTAGAAAGACTTCAAGGAATTCAAAATTATAGTTGTTTTTTATATGATTTTCAGTGAAGCTCCATGTGTATATTTTCTGGGTCGTTTGTCGGATCTTCACAAAAATATTTCCTTCAGAATCTCGTTCACTCGATCCTCTGTACCTAAATTTTAAATCTATTTGTTCGTTTGCTAGGTTATTGCTTCTTTTGTGTTCATTTACTCCATAAAATAAATAAATAACATTATTCAAAAACTTGCCGTTACTTCATGGGTTGCGGGCGCAACAACTCTTCATACGGCAGCTCTAGCCTTAGTGTACTCTACTGCCGAATATTGTTGCCCTGTTTAGCTCAACAGTGCCCATGTACCTACCTACATAAAATTGATGCACAATTAAACTTTTCCATGAGAATAGTAACTAGAACAATAAAATCACCAATACCATGTTTACCAGTTCTTTCAAACATTGCTCCTCCACATATCCGCAGGCAGCTCCTAACTTTCAAAATTTGGAATAAATTTAATTCTTCTACAAATTCATATCAAATACGTTCTTACATTCCAGACAATAAGATTCCTCGATTAAAATCACGTAAACCATTTTGGTCCAATTATTTTTTGACCTCGAATGAAAGCGATAAAGCAATTTGGCAATCCGAATTGAATACATGTAATATTCAAAACAACGATTTAATAACTGATACCTCCAATAAAGTTCCTGGATTTGATCTTCCTAGGAAAATTTGGACTGTTCTTAATCGTATAAGAACAAGTCATGGTCTTTATAATAGCATGCTTTTTAAGTGGAATTCAGTTGAAAGTCATAGTTGCGAATGCGGAGAAGCAGAGAAGTCAATAAAACATCTGATGAAAAATTGTACCACATTTGAATTTCAGGATGGCTTAAGGACTATACATGAAGTTACAGAGTCGTTTATGAATTGGGTTGTTAATTTTGAATCGATTTAAATGGGGTTTCAATCATTTTATTTTTCTGTTCCTTTTTTCTGCTTCCATTTTTTAGTTTCAGATACAGAATTCCGAAGGGCCTCTTGGAGAGGTTCTATTATTATAAGTATAAAATCAAAGCAATCTTTTTAATTTATCGTTTCACCATTCCAGTCCAGTCGCGAAGAAAGAAGAAAAATGGAAAACTCTGTGGTTAGGCATGATTTGTTTATCTAACCTTCAAATGATGACATCTGATTGAAATCGGTGAAAAGTGTTTATTTCATATATTTTGCTTTGATTTGATTATTATTCGTATTGATACTATTAACAAATTCCATCATTCTATACAAATAACATCATTAATTGAAATACTTTGATCTGTAAGACTGAATACCTTCATTTTATATGGTGAAGTGAAATTTATTGAATGAGATGATCTAGTCTCGTGAACTGTAAGATGTGGATCTAATTAATACAGGAGAACAAATAAATTTGGGAATATGAATTACAAAGCAACAGAAAAAAACTTGGAAACAAGTCCCTACATTTGTATCAACTGTGGGAATCAAGTCGAGAGTTTATTCAGAAAATACAGTCCTACTGTTCTGAAATTGACTAATTGTGTAAGATCTTTTCTGCGGAATAATGACTTTATTGGTGTAATAAATTATTTTGATTTCTAGGGAAAATGTCACAAAATAGCTGATAAGTATGTAGAATATGATGTAATAATAATAATAATCGATTTGATTTTACTTCAACAGAGAGCCTATCGACACATTTTATTCAACTCAAATTACAAGGTGAGATTCACTCTCTTGTACTCACCTCAAATAAGCATCAATTTGTTACAGAATTTATGGAAATTATCAGTCATTATTCTACTAATTGATACCTACATTGATTGGACTTCTTATTATAAATACTTTGGATTTAAAAAAATTCAATCCGACACAGACTATAATAATTTTGATTTCTATAAGATAGGAATAAAAAATAGTATTCGTAAGTAGGTGGAAATAAATTATGTCAGTTTACTCTCAGTTTTAATTTTTAGGTACATTGTTATTTGTAGTTACTGTTTATTTACATACAGTACTTTACTGCAAAACACTGAAAAAAAAGATTATTTCGTGTCGAGAGGTGTGGAAAATGTTATCAGTGTCTACTTTTGGAACTTTCTTCTTTTTACCTGTACTTATATGGGACATGGGCAATCATCAGGAAATCCATAAATTCATCATTGTAGTTTATATAATTCTTTCACAGTTAACTGCATATATGGGTAAGTAAGAAAATCGAGTGAATTAATGATAAGTTCATTCTTTATTCTGACATGGTTGGGCTCAATTATAATAATAATTTATTCCCTAATAATCGTTAGTTTTTGGACTATTTTAAGAAGGGGAAGAGAAAAGGCAGTATTTTGCCTACAAAGTATGGAACGATGAATGGATTCACGTCAATTAAAAAAATGATATGACTTGAATTAAAACATCTCACGAACTATGAACTCGATATAAGTAAATTTTCAAAATGTATTCAAACTTAATAGCAATACTCATCTGAAATTTCACCTCTATTTGCCCAGTATTTTTTGAGTGGAAAATCAATTATGAAATGAAAAATGGAAACTTGCAATATAATTTATAACTAGCGGACCCAACAGACGTTGTTCTGCATACACAAAAATTCATTCAATCCGATCCAGCCGTTTAGTTTCAGAATAGATGAATAACCTAAATAAAGACTACAGCGCCATCTGTTGATCTGATTTGTGATCATAAACATACGGTCATCCGGCAATCCAAAATACAGGGTCTCTATAAATGATTATAACAGAGCAGTTGGCCTTGGACTATTATAAATATTTATATTTGATGTAAACTTTAATTTAAACAAACGAAATTGTGATTTTAGGATGGTAATTTCGAAAGAAATCGAATAATGTGACTGGAATTATAAAATTGTAGAGAATTTGTAAGAAAAGATAAGATAAAACAATTCCAAAGCAACCTAGGATGTGACAATCATTTCTAAAGACCCCATTTCATTCATACATCATAGGTTTAAAATTTGTAAAATATGGCATAAGTAAAAATTGTTGTATAATATGTTAGTTCATACGGTATTTCTGAAATTTTCGATTCACTCGATGTAACTTCACTTTTTGTCCAAATGTCAAAATCATTGTAACAAATAAATATGTATTCTATGACTGCTTGATTGGTCGTAAGAAGAAGGAAAGCCTTTTATTTTTTTCTGAACGATTTTTTTGGAAATATTTTGTTGTATAAACCTTACCCTAGCAATTGTGAACACAACAAAAAAAGAATTATCCAATTTGGTGCAGCCGTTTAAAAGATATTGCATTTTGACGGTAACCATAGATCCTGTTTTATTAATATAGATTTCGGGATAATATCAGTTTTAGAATCATTTAAAAAAATTTTAGTCAAGTACTCATAAATATCCTTTACATCAAAATAGACCAATACCATTGAGTATACATCTATATATATTTAAACTCAATGCCAATACTCAAAAATATTCGATATTATGTAAATAAGACAATTTTTTGTTTTAGTGATTGTGGATGGTGCGAAGATATGGAGTATCTACACAATCCTGATGTCATACACATTTAAAACTTTCATATTCAATTATTATTATGACCACATATCATTAATGATGAATGACAATATTTTACCTTCCTCTGTGAAGATGTTAATCAAATGACCAACATGCTGTTTCCATAAACATTCTAAGAGCATTATTTTTGTCTGGCGACTTATTTTTGAATAGAAGATTTTATTATTGTGTTGGAATTGCTTATTTGTACCAAACCCATTTAAGCAGGACATTTAACAAGGTAAGCTTTTCAGAATAGAAAGATGGACTCTACAAAAGTTCAACATTATAGAAACCATCTTCAAAAATTACCACTTTATATTAATTGTTTTTTTTTTCAAATAAGTTTTATCCTAATGGGATAGAATGCAGGTTAGACGGAGTATTGGGATAATTTATATCACTAAAATAATACAGCTGAGTTAGTTCTTTCTTTTTTATTAAAATAAAAACCACAACTGAATAATATTCATTACATACTCATAACTTCAAATAAATTTTCAACATATATTACTTACATATCCTTTTTCATAATTTAGAATGATTACAGAGTAATAAATATTTAGAATTTCCTTTTATGAGCAAGAGTTATAAAAACCAAATTGGAATGTGAACGAGGCGGTTCAAATGTTACCATTGCATTTCTCCTAATTAACAAGGCAATAAAGAAAACAATGAAAATATACTGCTGACGTTTCTGCAATATTTGCAGATATATATAATTCTATAAGTTTATCAAACTAATTCTCAACATCTTTCTTTAATGAATGTTTTATTTCAAAATCCCAAACTTATGTTTCTCTCCAATCATATTTATTCTTGAAAATTAAAGATAAAAAATCATTGTGCTTTTGTTGTTCCTAGAAAAAAATCATGAACTCTTTTCATTTATTACATTATAAGAAGTCAATGTAATCTAATCATACTGGTGTAGCTTCTTAGATTCAAATTTTTATAACGAACTATTTCATCTCATTCTGAGCAAATAGTTCATCACAAAAACATGGAACTATAAAACGACTGAAACATATAGAATCAAGTAACTAAAAAGTTTCCGACTTGCTCACCTTCCTGTAGTAGTCTTTGAATAAAGATATTTCAAAGATTAAATATACAAGTATAGTCTTAAAAATCTTTAGAACATCATTCTTTGCATTCAAACAGAATAGTTTGAAACAAATACTGTTTTAATATATTTGAACTTTCAGTAGTTGCCAAAAACTATATTCAAAACTTGAAAATTAACTGAAATTAATCATAAAATCAATGTACATAAAATATACAGAGAAAAATAACGTTCCTATAAAAATCTTAGTCACTATAACAAAATACTCTCCTAGTAAATATTGACTTCAAATATAACTTCACGGTTGTGCTTGAATCAATTAGTCTCTTTGGCACGCTAAGAATACTACACCACAATTTTTTGGAAAGGCTTATTACTTCATAAGGAGGGATTTTGATTTATGTTATTTTGATCTAACCATAGGGACTGATTCTGCTAGTTGATCTCACTAGATTTTTGATCACATCATCTATGAAGATAAATTATTCAACAAGTATGCATCCATCTCTCATTATTTTCAATTATGGACTTGATCACTTCTTACGCTTGTTTGCTTGGTTTGGACTCACTGCATGAAATGAACTGTAGCTAATCGTTTATTTAATTTTTTATCTGTAGCATTTGGTCTGAAATAAATTATTTCATTGAATAAATAAGAAACCTGTGATCTATCTCTTTTCAGTCAATTGAATAGATAGAATATCACAGTGCTGTGACTTCTTTAGCAATTGTTGTGTTGTGATCTTCATACTGATAAAATCCAAAATGCTTCACCTTATAAACTTCAATAGATATTTTGAAATTTGCATACTATAATTGAATTTATGAAAGACAGGAGCATACTGATCTGTAAATGAATTCACTAAAAAATGGGATTCATGTTTTGAAAGTATGGGTACTTAAGTTATTTTTGAGTTATACATAAGTAAGTTAGCATATTATCAAAGGTTTACTTAATTTTAGAATTTTAACAACTAGGCCAGAAATCGCTCCTTCTAACAGTACTATGGTTATAGGACTAAGACTAAATGAACATTTTGTCTAAAGAATACATATCTCAAAAATTATATGTAATCTCTTTTTATCAAACAATATCTATTTAGGTAGTAGTTATGTGCTGGGAGAGAAATCTCTTAAATTTACGTTTTTTCAATCATAAAGCCTCCTAGAATATATTTTCATCTGTGAGCATGAAGTAGAAGGTCGTGTTGTTTTAGGTGTAATAATTGATTTTACATTATGTGTCCCTAATTTTTGTATGTACAGCCATATTATTATTACCTAAATATAAATTTGGATCTCTAAGTTTAGAATTGTATTAGCTGACGGTTATTATACCTGGCATTTTTGTCAAATGGAATATCATACGCATTCAGATATTTTTTTAAATAACTCAAGCTTTTTCGATACATTCAAATATCCACCAAATATTCCATTATAGATCAACAGAAAAAAATTAATATAGATCAACAGAATAAAATTATCTTGCACAGAAAGAAAACCTATAGATATATTTTCACCTGATTTTTTACTTTCAGAGTAATAATTTTTCACTGAATTCCATCACAACTTCAAGTAGTGAATTATCACGAAATTTCGCAGTGAACTGTTTCAGTCAACCTCTCGTTCAGTATGAATTCACAAGAGGGTCATAAATATTCAAGAGCATCCTCAGAAATATGTATAAGATGAAATGTATTGCTTTTATTACATGTAGTAAGTGTAAATGCACAATAATTGTGTGGCGGAAAATCGAATTTTGGCGAATTCAGGAATAAATATGAAAATAATTTAATAAGTCCAAGAAAGCAGAGAAATTAATCAAATCGAATATTTGGTGGGTGTTCATAGGAAAGTGGCTTGAGGTTCGTTTTCCTGAGATCTGTTTTTTCATATCGACAATTAAAATCCCAGATGCAATAAGAAAATCTCTACTCATATGTGAATTATTTCAGTCACGTAACTATACAATATTATCATTCACTGCAGTTCATGCCGTTTTTGTCATTTTTCGTTATCACAACCTTCATAAATAACCTACTCTCTAGTTGAAACGTGACGAACTTCTATTTTTGGCACTATACGAGTACACCTAACATATCGACAAAAAAGTGTCCTTTGCACCAAAAATTTTCGAACGATCAAAAAGGACGATATCTAATGTCGTCATTTCTCCTAGTCAAAAATTAGTATCGAGTAGATCATTTACCCCACGGGTGCTTATCATACGTTAACCTCCGATTTTTTTTTAGAAATCAGAATTAGTCTGTGCCACATATCCCTTTCATCTATTTGGTGAATTGACTACAATACGCATGCTACGAAATTATTTTAACTCAGCATATTCCTCGATGATAACAATTGAAAACATTACTAATCAATTTAGGTGAAGTATTTACAATTACTTATATTGAAGTGTTTACTTCTACATCGCGACTTTTCTATGTCTAGGATGTAATCGCTAGTTCTCTACTGATTTCGAAATGGAATTGGGAATTGATAGAAAATTTTACAGTTGTCTTTGTTGGAAGAGAGGAATGTCGAAAACTCATGACAGAGATTTGTGCCACAGTTTTTTTGATCACACATGCGTTCTAGTTTCAAAGTTGAAGGACCAGTTCCCCAAAAGATTTTTGTAAGGCCACACCAATGAGGTGAATGAATTGAGGTTGGCTCATGAAGTGTAAGTGCATAATACGGTCAGGTCGAAATTTTAAATAAATTCTCTAATCCGATCCTAACAATACTAGATCATCTGCCACTACGTCCGAGATGTGCAAATAGATGATCCAGTACATGAGATTGAAACAGACAAAACAAACCGGGAACACAATTCTGGAATACTTATCGATATCTGAGGGTGTAGTTCCGTATAGTTTGGTTATCTCCTTTCCAGGCTTCAGGATATGCTGGGGGACTGGTGGTGCCTCATTTTCTGGAGGGGGAGGAGGGGCAGCAGCTTGAGCTGGGTTTGCACCGCCACTTCCTGCTCCTCCCCCTGGATGGCCACCTCCATGTCGTTCACCGCCTATATGGCCTCCAGGTGCCATGTGCCCACCTCCAGGTACTATGTGACCTCCGCTAGGCCCAATGTGTCCTCCAGGTCCCATATGACCTGCAGGTGGCATGTGTCCACCGCCTCCCATGTGACCCCCGTGTCCTCCACGGATGGTACCGTATTCTCCTCCTCGGTCATGTCTGTCGCCATGTCCACTTCGTAGGGTTCCATAACCGCATTCGTCACGTCTGCAATTTACCTTGCTTTCAAGAGTGCCCCCCTTGCTGTGGGCCTTGTGATCATGGACCTTGTAGCGGACTTCCTATAATTAGAGTATCATATAAAAATATTACACAATATTATTCGCTGCATTTTGGCAACATTGCATGTTAGTGTTTAGTTTCTTGATGCGATGTGTTTACATTTTCATTTCGATTCGACGTTCATAAACTTAATTACACTTCGCAAAAAAATGAACGCACATTATGGAAATCTCAAATTTATTCTACAACTGAAGGTGTTCTCAATGATAATTATTTTTATCAGAATTATGTATGCATATGTCATATCCACTTTCAACGTTTCTCTTCAATACAGATGTTTTTTCCCAGCAGGAATAAAAAAGATGAGATTATCAGATTTTTAATATATTGGCTCCATTCTGAAATCAGTTGTTCTCGATCAATTCTAGTGATCAATAGTTTTTCTTTCGTTTGATTTTCTACACTCGATCGCTATGAAACGCGAAACACGCAATTTGACCTAAGAGGAATGTGCCCAAGTGGTAGTTTTGCGAGGAGAAGGGTGGACATACACAAGAATTGCAGAAAGGTTTGGAGTTTCCCATACAAGTGTGTCCAGAATGTTGCAGCGATTCAGGGAGACAGGTATGAATATCCGAAGACCAGGACAGGGTAGACCACAAGTAACAACTGCCATTCAAGAACGTTGCTTGAGAGTTTCTTCGTTGAGACAACGGTTTGCAACCGCTCGCCTCCTTCAAAATCAGCTTAAGCAAACTCATGGGGTGCAAATTAGCACTCAGACAATAAGAAATCGCTGGGCAAGAGGCCCAGCGCTTACCCCAGCCCATCGAAGGGTGCGTTTGGATTTTGCGAGAGAGCATATCCATTGGAGTCTAGATTCTGCCTCTACCATTGTGATCGATGTTCCCTTGTATACAGACGTCCACATGATAGATATGCTCAGTCCAATTTCCTGAATACTACTGGTTTTGGGGGAGGATTGATTATGGTATGGGGTGGAATATGTTTGACTGCTCGCACAGACCTAGTGGTCGTTCATAATGGAGCTATGAATGCTGATAGGTATATAAGGAACATTCTTGAAGAGCATGTAGTGGCATTTACCCCATACATTGGTGAAAATTCTATTTTTATGGACGATAATGCCAGACCCCATCATGCGCGCATCGTTCAGGAGTATCTTGAAGAGGTTGAAGTATCTCGAATGGAATGGCCAGCAAGAAGTCCAGATCTCAATCCGATTGAGCAGTTTCGGGACAACCTCAATAGAAGGCTGATGAGAGCACTGATTCTATGAAGTGAGCGTTTGCTTCTCTTTTTTGCATAGGCATCAGCTCTCTTTTTTCCGTCAAAATCCTCCTACTTAAACCAACTACATAGTTTGTCTACTTACTGCTTGCTTGGGAGCTTGTCCGCCATCTGGTCCGCCATTGACAAACTTCTTTTGTTCCGTGTTTTTCTGTTCAACAATCTTTTGAAGAGCCATGAATCTGTTCATCCTCATTTGTATTCGCTTGGCTAAGTAACCAACTGTTGCGTATTCTGAAAACATCAATTCAATTATCATCAAATACACAAAACCAAGACTTGGGGGAACCACTGTAGACCAGGAAAGGATGTTTTAGCGCGTTTGTTCGTCTGGCCATTTACCCAGCGATATTACTCAGCGGTTATCAATGGGCGCATACATGAGGACACTATCCAATAAATTTAAATTCACATGTATTGATATCGCTGTGGTATTTGGCTACAGCTCACACGTCACAATAAAGTTTGCTATCAATAAAACTTTTTTGGGGAACTTAAACACAAATTCATAATTTTGTCTAACAGTCAAGAGCTATTAATTGTAACACAAAGCTTTTCTCATTATCCAAGTAAAGAAAGAATGTTTTGTTGTACTCAAACAATATCAGCAATCTTCAAGAACTTCGAACAATTCTATCTTAAATAATATTAACAATTTAGAAGCTTTTGAGTGCGTTAATTTCCGAATCTAACTTGGAGATTTCAATAGATAAATTTAATTCCTAAATGAATGAACCTAAGCCGATAATGGAATTGCTGAAATATTTTTCTCAATATAAATCGTAATGTGGCTAAGCTAACGAATACATATCTTCTTCTAGTATGCTCCGTCAGTCAACAACTTTTGAAATTTTCCGCGTACAACTCTACTTTTCTAATAACCAGAAAATTAACCCAGCTCTTGTGTCTGGTATTTTGCGGTTCAAATCAATGACGTCGAAGGGCTAATTCATGACGTCATTACTTTGAACCACAAATAACCAAAACCCCTTGAAAGCAATTGATTAACCAAAATGATAACCGGTTATCCGCTTGAAATTGATTCATGTTTCTTTGTCTCTCACCGTTGAAAAGTAGGTAGTAGTTTTAAGAACGATGCGGGTGAACAATGGGCCACTAGGCCTCAGTTCGGCCGGTAAGGCACCGCACAGAGAAGAAAGAAGAAGAAGGATCACTAATTCTGGACACCCTATACATACTTCCAAATGGATGAATGAACATATGAAATCGATTTCCTGAAAGATAGCACCGAATGGCGTCTTCCTACTTAACGTTTACAATACACGCGCGTCTTTCATTATCAATACGATATTGCCATTTTTCGTGCCAAATTTGGCTGACGTGCAATTCACGCAGTCAAGGAATAGGTATAAAATTCGATCACCATGATAAAAGCATTTACTTCTATTGTATTTCGCTATCATGACTTTAAATCTTAATCCAATTTCATTCATGCGGAATTGGATATTACAGCCTATTTCGAAAATCGACCCATTCGTTGCAAAATGAGCAGTTTTATGGGTCCTCGTCATGAATTCCCTGAAACTCGAGAATATTAAAAAAAATAAATTATGGGTGTTGTTGCGATAAAAGGTTATTTCTGTTACGTATGAATTATGCTTTTTATTAAAACTGCATCATTATAGATTTTTCATGTAGATAGGGATACTTTGTAGTTGCATTATTTAATGTGAAGAGATTTGTTTTAATTATGTAAGGGCAAGGAATGAGAAAACTTGTTTTCTGTATATATTGTAAATAAAATCAAATTGGAAAGAACAACCAATCGTCACAATTCACAGATTGTTCTCAATTGAGTGTTTTTTTACAGGTGATAGACTGATTTCATTGAAAATACTCCTTGCACTTCCCTTGAAACCTCCTTGATTATGGGACAAACATTTTTTCCGTTGCCTCAAGCCATACAGTCTCGATAAAGAAATCCAGACAATAGAATCCATAAAATATACGCTGCAGTTCGGTACGTTTCGAAGTAGATAAAAATGGACTTTAAAAATATGGAATGAATTCTTTTTTGAATGCTATGATGAAAGGAGTATTTTCCTGGGGAAGCCGAATTGAACGCTCAGCCCAAGCCTTCAATTGACATTTCAGTGATTTCCAGAAAAAATAATTCATTATTAATGGACCCTCAGAAATTAACTGCCATTATCCTTTTGGTATTCCTGGAGAATGATCATATGACCTCGGGTAGGTTTTAAAGTTAAATGTTGCCAGATTGTGAACAAACCTGCAATCTATTGCAATCAACTGCCAATTTGACATTAATTTTGGAAATCAGTTCTAATTTTTATATAGGGGAATTAAAAACTAAAATTATATGTGGGTGGATATAGAAGATTTTATCGATTGATCTATATTCTGGGAGGATTCTGAATTTCTAAAAAACTTTTCAGGTTTTCACTCCCAGTCTCTGAAACAGAAATAATAAAAAAAAAATTTAACTGAGGTGAAGTGTTCCTGCGAGAATCTTGGCACTTATTTGTCAGGAGCAAATTGTTGCCTTACCGTACTGTTAGGCAACAATTTTTTCAAGACCAATTTGCTCCTGACAAATAAGTGCAAAGATTCTCGCAGGAGCATTTTTGTTAATTATATCTGTTTCAGAGATTGGAAGTGAAAACTTTCATAACTTATCAATCGAGTTCTGAAACAACGACGACATATTTCCTGATAGAATTACAATGATGACATTTTGTTATTATGTGCTGCCATGCAAGACCAAGCTGCTACAATCTCATTTTTAAAACTTTTCAGGTCATAATTGAAATGGAAACAACGTTATGCATTGAGATTCTGGTGTAATTATTTAATTGTAATTTTCTAATTGCTCAGTTCGAAGAGCTTCTGAAAAAAGAACTGAGCAAAAAAAACCTTCATTCAAGCGCAATATGTTACACAAAAATATACATTATCATAAATTTTCATGAAGAATATAACATATCTGTCTATTACAGACAGAAACTGCAGAAAGTATCAAACATTAACAAATGCAATTATATTTATGGCATTCTTCAAATACCATCCTTTTAATATTTCATTGGAAGGTTTTCAGACAAAAAATTAAAATCACCGAAATAAGCTGGCGAATTCAAACGATCAGAATTGACGCGTTAGAATTCATTTCATTGGTCGAATGTTGTACAGCAGTTTAAAACGATGCCAACTAACAACTCTGTGAAGAATGTTCCTCACTTATGCTGGCTCGTACGTCATCATGGCGCATTTCAACTTACGAGTATAATATATTAATATATATTTTTTATAATAATAATAATGATAAAAGCAGAGAATAATATTAATCAATCGAAATCAACCAATATTAAACTCATACTTCGGAGCTAATGTCGTCCTCGATCAAGACAAAATGCACGGAAGTAGTATCAAACAGAGCACCTATGGATGACCATTTCATCCTTATTAGGACTCTTCAGCACAGGATAGCTCTGAATGATACAAGGTATTTCTTGTTATTATTTATTTATTTCTTGTTATTATTTCTGTTATGTAATTACTTGTGATGTTGCCATACGCTAAATAAATAAATCTTGGAACCTACATTGAAATGGCATCTTCTTTATAAGGTATATAAATATACCGAAGGCGCCATCTCTAGTTACATACTCTGGAAGAAGGTCATTCGTATGAAACTAGAGATGACGCCTTCGGTATATTTATACCTGAAAGAATGTTCCATTTCGCTTTATAGACCAGGGTCGATAATTTTTGAAACAAAAAAAAATTGCAGTAGGATGAAACCCATTAAAAAAGGAGGGGAATATGATCTAAATGAAAGGAAAAATAAATTACGGCCGATCTGAGTTCGGGAAGTGGGAGGGGTGAGTTTTTGAGGGTGAAAAATGGTTTTCCTAGATTTCCGGCAAAACTACAAGCCCTATGGAAAAAAGTTAAATGGCAAAGTTGTAGGTAATGAAAAGATCTACAACTTTTGTATTTGCAATTTTTTCACATAACCTCAAAATTTAGGTGAAAAATTTAAAAAACCAAGTTTTTGGTTTTTTATTTATATCTTTTTCAAAGAAAAAATTTTGTTTTCACGAAATTTTGTGAAAACTTACCTTATTATGTCCCAAATACACCGTAATTCATTTGATTTAAAATATTTATGTTTTCGTCTTATTCTAACTTAATATCAAAAAAAGCACCCCAATTTTCAATCGAAAATTCTGACGTCAAAATATCAGCTTTTTTCAAAAAGTTTGGGGGCTTTTTGTTCGTTGAAATATCAACTCTCTGATGATGTGAAAAAATATACATTACTATAAGGAGTGTTCTCAGAAAATGCAAAAAATTGAAAAAACTCAAATTCGAAAATTTTTTTTAATCACTATGTACAATTTCATAAAAAAAATGTGATTGCTGCATTTTTTTAGGATAAAGAGTTTATTTATTCAATTCGAATTACATTCATGTCATAGAAAATCTTATACAATATAAATATACAGGTAAATCGTACTATTGAATTTAGATACTTAATTCGGATTACGCATTTTATTTTTTCTTCAAAAACGTTAATCTTGTTATTCAGAAATACCTTATCTGAAATTCTAATCAGTGATTTATTAGTTTTTGTCTCTTCGAAGGCATTTCTTCATCGTCAGATTCGAAAAACCTTTCCAACTCTAGTTGATCGTCGAAATCTTCAAGACCATCATTTTCGTCTCCAATGTTATTTCCAGTCTGCATTGTTTCTTCTTCCACAATTTCATCTGAATAATTTACTTCCTCATAGATTTTTTCTTCTTTATCGGAGCAATTTTCAGAACCATGACAATTAGTGCATTTTAAACCATGTTTTTCGGCAGCCACATTTTAAACTGTTACATCCAGTTTCACAGCTGCAGCAAATAGTTTTGAGCAATACTTCCGGAATTAGATTATGGGCGCCCGCAGAAATTTTTCTCAGGGGGGGCCAGTGGCAAGTTTAGCGAGTGACCTGATCTTGAGTGAAAAAGCGGGGGGGTAGATATCGAATTCAATTCGAAAATAACATAAGGTGATGTAGAAAAATACGATAACTCCTTTCGAAAACAAATAAATCACATTCCATGAAACAATATGTATTTACGATATAAAATATATATATAAAATATGAAAAACGGAATGAAATAAAAACGAAATGACAGAGGATTGTTCCATATAATAAAAACAACAAATACAGGGTATCCCATTACTCGACGTCAACCCGGAACCGGGTGAAAAGGCAAGTAATGCTGGTTGTCAGAAAAATATAAAAAAAATCTAGGTTGCATGATTTTAAAATAATGCGCATTTAAAAAAACACGCAAAATTCCACACCCTGTGACAGTCTTTTCGCTTTTTGCTGCCACAAATATCAACTTTTTCCAACTTTTTTCTTTGCTGTGTAACCTTGAATAATGCTTGTCTAAACTGTAATCAAAATTTGGACACCAGCTGCTCTGGGTTTCATAAAAATAGGGCTTACTTCTCAGAAAAAAATTCAAAATAAACAATTGCCTCGTTTCAACTGACTGTATTGAAAAAAAATGTACTACGTAGGTTTGGCATGTTTTTTCAAAAGTTGGCGCATTTAGTAAGGATTCCAAAATGGTATAATACTTGTTTAATTGTAGCTGCCGTAGTTCAAATTTATTTTCGATTGCCTTTGAATACACTTTTCGTTAACTGCTTGCCAGTAATAAAGTCCAATGGATTCAAGTCCGGTGAACAAGCCGGCCACGAGATTGGACCAGAACGTCCGATCCATCTTCCGGGAAAAAATGTGACCAGAAAAAAAATTTCAGAGGAATTTCTCCGGAAAATTTTTTCTGAAAAAATTATTTTCTCTGGAAATTTTTTTTCTGATAACATTTTTTCCCGGAAGATGGATCAGACGTTCTGGTCCAATCTAGTGGCCGGCCCGTTCACCGGACTTGAATCCATTGGAATCCATTACTGTGGGAAGCAGTTAACGAAAAAGTGTATTCAAAGGCAATCGAAAATAAATTTGAACTACGGCAGCTACAATTAAACAAGTATTATGCCATTTTGGAATCCTTACTAAATGCGCCAACTTTTGAAAAAACATGCCAAACCTACGTAGTACATTTTTTTTCAATACAGTCAGTTGAAACTAGGCAATTGTTTATTTCGAATTTTTTTTCTGAGAAGTGAGCCCTATTTTTATGAAACCTAGAGCAGCTGGTATCAAAATTTTGATTACAGTTTAGACAAGCATTATTCAAGGTTACACAGCAAAGAAAAAAGTTGATATTTGTGGCAACAGGAGCAAAAAGACTGTCACAGGGTGTGGAATTTTGCGTGTTTTTTAAATGCGCAATATTTTGAAATCATGCAACTTAGATTTTTTTTTATATTTTTCCGACAACCAGCATTACTTGCCTTTTCACCCGGTTCCGGGTTGACGTCGAGTAATGGGACACCCTGTATATTATAAAAATTAATTATAAATTGAAAAAGACATAACGCATAAAAACCTTATTAATTACCACAGAGTATAGGTCTATTTTATTCCAAACTAAAAATCAGCCTTCTGTTACTCTTACAAAATTCGTCTGTGAGCCTATAAATTGAAGATTGTATTCATTTCGATGATTACTATTTTCAATTTATCTATGTTTCAAAATTGGGTGTTTCCATCACTCGGAGAAACTTTCATGAAGGCCCTGATTTAGGGCCACTGCTTACATCTTAAAGAGTGAATAGGAAGTAATCAGTGCTTTCAGCATGCGATCTGTGATGATTGAACTTCTCATTTGACACTACTAGATGTCACCATCTGTAATTTGTTACTCAATAGCTTCTTACAAGTAGTCTTAAATGAAGAAGTTTTTCAATAGGATGTTGTCTCTGAGGGATATGGGACACTGACGAGGCCTAATGAGGCCGAAACCGGTCTGTCTCTTCCCTCATTGACAACATCTTGAATAATCATCCCAGTCCGCCTGAAGAACGTACTGTGAGCCTATAAATTGAAGATTGTATTCATTTCGATGATTACCAGTGTTGTCTCTGTTGATTACTATTTTCAATTTATCTATGTTTCAAAATTTATTAGGTTAGCCTCCTTAAAGGCAAATAATTTTTTTTGTCATTTTTTCTTTATGTTATCATCAAGAAGTGTTTATTAACAAGGATTAAAGTATAGATTGGTCATTAATATACACTTCTGGAATAAATTGAAAGATCAAAAAAATCCTAATATCAGGGCGATTTTCAACAGACCGTAACTTCAAGAGAAATGGTCGTACAAAGAAAAAAAAAGGGAATTGTAGCACCAATTGTCTTATTTTTGGATTAGAACTTCAACAAAAATTTATTTTTATTTTTTTTTGGTCTACGGGCTTGGAATTTTTTTTTTTGCCCAACCAATATGTGGATACTTTGTTCATTCTGCTCTATAGGCCTTTATATTATGTCCACATATTGTTGAGCCTTCAAATGAAAAAGGATCCTTATTTTGTCTTAGAATATGGATATCTCAGGAACTAAGTACCTATATACATACTCAGGATAATGCAATATCTATACATAGTTGTTAGAGCTCATAGAAAGCTCTCGGTGATGATAACTCGATGATTTTTTTGTTCACACAAAGTGTGAAAAGTTTTCATTTCAGCTACGTAATTAATTATAGAGCTTACCTTCAAAAACACAATTTAAAGACACTAAAAACACTCTCTGAACTCTGAACACACTATCAATGGCTTTTCTAATTCGAATAGGTATGTACTTGTTTCATCAGAATAGGAATACAATTGAAAAGATTCTGCATTTTATCCCTTCTGGGCCCTTATCGGAAAGAATATTCTGATTGGCGATTTGGGGGATGGAATATAAAATATAATTATTGCAATATGAGAGAAGCCGCACGAAAAATCTCATATCAAAGTAGCCGCCTTAAAGCAAGCCGCCTCATAACAAGCCATCTATAAATCGATCATCTGGTGACGTTGAAAGAGAATGCCGACACTCATGGAAAGCGTTCGGTGAAAATGATGATTTTTATTCACCCAAAAAGTGCACCTAATGAAATTTTCCTTTCAATAAATATCTCTTACGATTATGGATTGCATAATTCCATTGAAAACTGGAAAATTTTTGTGAATCCAATACTCCCGTTTTCCTTGTTCTTTGGATTAAGGAAATAATCTTGAGGGTGCTGAAGTACGAAATGGCGATCGAAATCTCAGGGGGGGGGCCCGGCCCCCACTGCCCCCCCCCCTGCGGGCGCCCATGAATTAGATCCTTTTCTGTAAATTTGGGCATAATGCCGCGCTGATGTTGCTTCCAGCCCCAATCTGTTGCTGTAAATTCGTTACCCAACCAAGTTTGAAGTTGATAATATGATCTGAAACAATGTTGTTCCGCTGCTCCTTTTGTGGGTGGGAGGTTTGCCAAAGTTAAAGATGAGTTTATTTTCTCAATTCATATTAACGTTTTTGGAAAAAAAATAAAATGCGTAATCCGAATTAAGTATCTAAATTCAATAGTACGATTTACCTGTATATTTATATTGTTAAAGATTTTCTATGACATTAATGTAATTCGAATTAAATAAATAAACTCTTTATCCTAAAAAAAATGCAGCAATCACATTTTTTCGATGAAATTGTACAGAGTGATTAAAAAAAATTCTCGAATTTGAGTTTTTTCAATTTTTTGCATTTTCTGAGAACACTCCTCATAGTAATGTATAGTTTTTCACACCATCAGAAAGTAGATATTTGAACGAACAAAAAGCCCCCAAACTTTTTGAAAAAAGCTGATATTTTGACGTCAGAATTTCCGATTGAAAATTGGGGTGCTTTTTTGATATTAAGTTGAAATAAGACGAAAACATAAATATTTTGAATCAAATAAATTACAGTGTATTTGGGACATAATAAGGTAAGTTTTCACGAAATTTCGTGAAAAAAAATATTTTTTTGAAAAAGATATAAATAAAAAACCAAAAACTTGGTTTTTTAAATTTTTCACCTAAATTTTGAGGTTATGTGAAAAAATTGCGAATACAAAAGTTGTAGATCTTTTCATTACCTACAACTTTGCCATTTAACTTTTTTCCATAGGACTTGTAGTTTTGCCGGAAATCAAGGAAATCCATTTTTCACCCTTAAAAACTCACCCCTCCCACTTCCCGAACTCAGATCGACCGTAATCTATTTTTCCTTTCATTTTGATCACATTCCCCTCCTTTTTTAATGGGTTTCATCCTACTCCAATTTTTTTTCATTTTTACCATTTTTGAAGGTTTCGGCCCTGGTCTATTAAGTTCCTGTGGTGATGAGTCCTGATAAGGACAAAATTGTCATCTATAATTCTATAGTATGTACTCTGTTTGATACCTCTTCCTTGCATTTTGCCTTGAACCAGGATGAGATTAGCTCCGAAGTAGGAGTTTAATATTGGTTGTTTTTGATCGATTAATATTATTCTCTGCTTTCACTATTATTATACTCATGGCGATGTTACGCGTTAAACCTCTTCTTTTTATATAATAATACCTATATATTTTTCGTCGATCTCAAAATAAAAGGTGATTTTAATGTGTACGAAATTGATCATTAATGACCCATTTTAATGCTCAATTTCTCTGCTATTTTAATGTGCGATCGTCATGGCAACCGTTCACAAAGTATTCAGAAGCACTACGAGAAATGTCAGAATTCTACTGGAACACAGATACATAGAAATTTTATTATGTCAAATGTAAGTCTTGTGCAAAATGGGAATGTATTTCATTCATACACAATTCATATTGAGATCGTAGGAAAAATCTTGTAATCAAATCGTTTATTAATCGAGCGACAAATGGTCTCGAACTATTAACGCGTTCGCTCCTCTTACGCGTTAAAATATCTTGACTATTAGTTGCTGTCTTTAATAACCTAGTTGATTAAATAACTATTTCCATTTTTAATTGAAAATTAATTTCTTGAAATAATATAAGTAGATGAATAATTGGATAGGTAAATATTCTCAACGCCCCTTTAGTTTGATGAAACATTCAGTCTTTTTCGAGACATTTGGTGTCATTAAGTGAATCACCCTACACAAACAGAATTTCTGAGAGAATCAGTAGGTCAGAAGAATTGTTCATGATGCCAAGTTTAATGTCATAGACAGACATTGTTCCCTCAGTTCGTTGGTTCGGTAAACACAATTGCATTCAATCTACTGGCAAGGAAGCGAAATAAATATTCACCATGATTTATTAATAAACATTTTCCAATGACGAGTGCTTTACGGCTGACTCTCGCCGAACTTCTTCAATATTTGATAGGGTTGTGGTCGACTGTTGCTCCCTGTGTACATCCGAACGGAATAGTATCAATTTACCTTGTCTTCTTTATTCAAAGCGATGTTCTGCAAGGGTAGATGCTTATGAATAAAAGATTTGGAACTTGAGAAAGGTACATCGTATTTCCGAAATGTATGTCTCAATATTTCAAATTGGCATTTTGCGGACAACTTCGCCTGCACAACTACCGGACGATTTGTCCCGAAAACTTCTTTTTATTCTCTTTAATTCACGGCCGCTATGCAAATTGAAAGGATTTCGCGAAAATGTGTGGGCAAATTCATGAAGGGGTCGGGAAAATGTCATTTAGGCCAGAAACGACATAGTTAAATTTGAGCTTTTGGAATTCTTGATGACAAAGAACAAAGCAGTTGGGGCTGGTTAGAATTACTTGAGAAACGAAGAAATTTGCATACACTGACGGGAACGGTCCTGATTAAAATATTCTTTCAATTGCAGCATCTTTATGAAGATTCTTTCTGGATCAAGGGATGCCATTTCTATTTTCGTTAAAACCCGTTATGAATGAAAATCGTTTGAGAGCCTGACATTGTTAGATAATTGAATGAAAAAATCAGTCTGCTATCTATGGAGGTTCGAAATCCTTCTTTGTATAACGATAAAAGTAAGAGGTAGTTGTAGATATAATACCGTGAGATCCCAGTATCTCCAGACTAACGTACGTTAAGATGAAATTTTGATGATCGGTTGTATAACATAAATTTAGAAAGAAATAGATTGTCGCTATGCTGATAGCGGCGTCGTTTTACAGCATAGAGATAGGATAGTATTGAGTTGCCATCATTGAAACAAACGTGGTATCAGATCCGCCATATTACTACCACCTTAACGTCAAATTTCACAATCGTTGCATTTTCTGAAAGAATTGTGATTCTTGCGCCTTTTTTGGTTGAATTGTGATTTTTCTGCTTAATAATATACAATAAAATAGTATCATGTGCTGCAAGGCTCTCTTCAAGCAGAGAAGAGACAGATATGAAGAAATTTAGAGGAAAAACATATCACAGGCAGGGATGAGTACTGAACATATCCGCATTGGAAATTTTTGCAAGTCTGTCTTGGTAATTTGATATCTTTTTATATGTGTATATTGTCCACCTGAAGAAAAATTGTTCATTTCATATTCAATTGACCTTATTTGAACAGCTTTCCTAAAGACCCAACACGTCGTATTCGAGTGAAATTTGTGAACAGAAAAAACTGGCAACCCTGAACTTTCTGACATATTGGTCCCCGACTTAGCCCAGTGGTAGGTACTATTTTTCCTAACTCAATTATATGTCATAGCGTCTCCTCTCTATTACATCTCGATGTTTTACAGATAGCAGCTATCAAAAGTGGAAAAAACTAACGTCAAAATATACAGGCTTGTTTTTACATATGTTACATGCGATATTGTTCTTAAGATACTTATACAGCAGCCAGATACTTCCCGTTTTCCATTACTTTGGACAGACACTTGAAATTTTCAGATTTTTCATTTCAAGGATTTTCAACTTTTTGAGTTATATGGAATGTACAAGTCTTCATGTGATATTTGAATCCGATCGTTCATCTCTCAACGTGTTGAATGCTGAGATTTTGCATTTAGCAAGAATCCCAAGTGCTATACTTAATTTTGAGTTAATAGCATTATTGCTCCACCAATGAACGAACACTCAAAAGCACCAGCTCAGGACTTTCTCAATTTTCCTCATTTTTTAAATTTTTGCTCATTCTGCATAGAGAAAAGAGCAACACAAAACGATTTTCTATAAAATATATTGCTGTTCCCAGAACAATAGATTGTTTATTCCTTCAGAATTCTAGGGGGAGAGTAGACTTTCGGCGATGTGTGCAATGTGTGCATTGAATTTTAAGTCTCTAGCGCAAAACAAACAGTCAATTAATAATGTAAAATCACCTAGTTTGTTCGACCGAATTGTATCTAGTTTAACAATGAAAAAATGTGGGTTAAAACACAAAACTCTAAACCTTAGTTTCCAATTCAGCTGCAAATATCCAAGCTGCGACAACTCCCATTTGAATTTTTATGGTCAGCACGTCTTTCTTCAAAGCATAAAACTGAGAAATTCCCGAACATTCTACTTCCATATTCCAGCCAATAAAGAGATCCAAAATACGTAGCCAACATTCAGGTGCCGAGCTATTGCTGTCAATCTGCGAGAGTATGCTAAACAAGAAACTTCTGAAATCTCCCACGTACAAACATTTCAAAAGTTTTACATATTCAGTATCAATGCCGGCTTTATAGCGCATTAGGAGAATATCGATCTACTGTACTCCCCATATGTGTACGAGAACTAAGATTTGAATTCAGAGTACACAAGTTACATTATGGGATGTTTGGTATGAGCTATGGAACAACGTTTCTACATTATGTTTTATCGAAAGAGGTAATTTTCGTACTAGGCTTAGGAGGTGGTGGTATTTCGACATGAGTTACGGATTTCATATTTATCGATAGAAGCAGTGGCAGCGATAGGAGGGACTAAGTTAAGTGCCAAATTGTACAGAATGTATTCATTACTACAAGTTTTTAACTCTGAGAGATGGACAAAGTGAAACCATTACGGTGGTCTTTTTCGAGAAACTTGATATACCGCCAATTCTACAACTAAAAATGTAATTTAGAACAAACGTTTCTTCTAGCATTTTTCGAAATATTCACATTTCCACACTTTTTTTGAATAATTTAATTTGACCGCTTCATATCATGCAGACATATTGGAAAATAGAATCTTAACTAATTTTATGAATTGAAAATTAAAGAAAACTCTGACACGAAGTAATAAGTTATATGACATTATACAGTATTATAGTTGCGAAAAAAAATGAAGGATGATTCCTTGTCAAAAAGTTGAGTAATTTTTTCTTCTTTCGTTTTCGAGGTATGAGGCAGAAGTGATATTTGGTCAGTTTGAACTTTAATCTTTGTATGCGCTTTTGTTTGACCAAGGAAGTCAAAATAAAAACATTTCAAGTATACTTTTTCGATCGTTATAATTCAAATTTTCTTTTTTTCTTGAAAAAAATCAATTATGCTGTATATTGCCTACGACGGTTCATTACTCTGCTAGAAGTCATGAATAAAATATTGTATTATGAGAAGGGAGAATCATCATTTCTCTTCTGTTTGGAAAATATAGCACTACTCTCGATTCACATATGTTATAAAATTCAATTATATGTAAATTATATTGACTTTTATCTAGGACAGATCACGCAGCTGTCATATTTATTCAGTAAATAATGATTTGACGAAATTATTGGCGAAATTAAGGAAATACTCGAGAAGTTCGATATGCTCAAATGTTTCACTACAGCGGATGAGAATAAAATATACTACGTCAGCAAGTGATGCATATGTTGGTCTTCAAACGAGAGTACCTACTCGAATTTCTTTATTTTAGAGTTGAAGAGTTGTAATTCAGGAATAACCAACTTGGTTCACTGTGTACAGACTTAAACGAGACCTAACTAAAAAAAATTAGAAAATCCCTGAAGCGGTGCTTACGAGCGCTCGTTCATTGGTGGAACAATAATACTATCACCTCAAAATTAAGTATAGGACTTGAGATTCATGCTAAATGCAAAATCTCAGCACGATCGGAATTATATTCTCAAATTATTCAAAGGATGAAAATGTCAAAAATCAATGATAAAAAAATTTAATTTTATTGTTCTGATGATGCGACCCTCTTGATTTTGCATGATATAAGTACCAATCTTCTTTTACAAAATAAATTTAACTAAAATCGGATATCTTGTTATGTTTATATAATTTCGTATTCATAGTTCGCACTTGAGGGTGATTGAGAGTTTGTATCGACTTCAAGAATACTAGCCTTAGAAGTGACCTCAACTAATACTCACCCTCAAGGGCGAACTATGAATACGGCCCATAAAGATTGTTCTTTTCAATATTCCAATTGAATTTTCGATGGTTCTGTTAACGTTATGGCCACAAAATTTTTCATCTTGTCTGTGGTATCAAAATTTAATTTCGATTGGTTTCGTTTTGCCTGAGGTATTATGGGAAAATAATTTTGAATGGCCATATTAAATGGAACACCCTGTGTGATTTATCTGGTTAACAAACTTAACAGTGGCATTTGGAAACCGAACTCACCCTGAAAATCTCTAGTCTCTAGGGCAATGCCTCATGGACAGAATTGACATTGACCACGGATTCCTCATTAGGAGGTGAAATTTTGGCTACGATTTGACTATTTAACTAACTTAACCGAGCAATTTGTGACCCGAACTCATCCTGAAAATTTCAAGTCTTTAGGACAATACCTTATCGTGCTTACGGACGGACGGCTCCACGGACAGAATTGAATTCGACCACGAATTCGTTATTAGGGAGTTTAACCCTATCGTTTGAGATCATTTTCGTCTCGGAATTCGAAAATTACAGACATTTGGGTCAAACGCTATAGCACTCGTTTAAGTAAAAGGAGCGCTCAAAAATTGGTTACCTTACTTTTTCCTTTAGAGAACAGAATTGTATCTGTTGAGTATTTCACCTAAACATGTCACAAGTATATCAATCACTATGAAATATACAATGAAGGCTCAACATATTATATGTACCCTCCAATCACGGTTTAACCGCAAGATATTGGAAAAAAGTATTGCGATTTTCGATGACGAATCTTTTGGTGTTTCCAAAATGAAAAAGGCAACCCCCGTAGACATTCGCCGCTACTGGGTGGAAGTGAATATGCTATGCACTCAATTTGCACTCGAATCAAATTATGAATGACATGAAACCGCTGCAGACATCACTCAATGCAGAGGCAACTTGTTCCCTTATGAAGCATTAATAGAACCTTTGAATACCAGACTTCCTATTAGTGCAGCTCGTGATGTTTTCGGAAATATATTTCTGGTGGTCTGCCCTTTTATTTTCCTAGTTGACAAGGAAAGAAAATGTCTACAACACCGAATATAAAAGAATTATTAGCGAGATTTGACAACTCAAAGTACAGATCTCCAAAACTTTTCGAAGGAGAGTCATGAAAAACAACGAACTGAGTGAGGAAGGATTTTTGTAGATGTACCTCATGTCAGTTCCAAGTATGACTATGATATTGTAGCAGCTCAAGATCAAAATAATACCTCCAATCAGAATCTACCGGTGACCTCTTAGAATTCTGATTCTACTTCACCACACAATCGAAGTCAAACCGACGAATAGAACCAAAGTTCTTTCCCTTTCTCTAGCAATAATGAGTTATATATCGTATTTTCATTGGTTCACTCCGATGCAGTCCCAATGAGCGCCTCACCATCAACTTCAGAGTTAAGGATGTATAATGTCCCATACCTATCGTCAACTGTTTCGGATGTATTACAAAAATTAACATTAAAAAAAGAGAATTATTTCATTTCACAAATTCGCTACATTACACTCAATACTTATTTCCCATTTAGCTCTTAATATTGAGAAAATAAGCAAAAACCATTAATGCATTCCTTTTCACTGATATGAAATAAAAAAATATACAAACTGAGATGTTGAGTAAAGTTAGAAGACATTTCTATACCAGATCAGCATGTTGCCAAGACGTTCGCGGTACACATTTTGAACATCTCTTACATTGAAATTAATGTTTTTGTTTTTTTACGTTATTTGTGGAATAAAATAATTTTCTTTTTTTATGTTAATTTTTGTAATACATCTGAAAAAAATTATTTCAAAAACAGTTGAAGTTAGGTATGGAACATTGTACATAATTATGTCTTGAATTTTCTGAATAATCCAAAAACTAATCATATACAGGGGGTTGTATTTAAAATAAGAAAGTTGTTATCTACCACTGTCACATGACCCACCCTAAATAATTATTTTTCTCAAATTGCGTATTCAAAAAATCAAAAATACAAATCGACTTGTCCAAGAGTTTTTTCCAACACGCTCTCATTTATTCGTTATCGAATTTATTCCATTTGGATGTACCACACTGTATGTATAATTCAAATTGAGACATGATTTCATCAATAAATAATAATCATGGTTCTCGCGGGCATTGTCGACCCTCGAAGAACATATGTAGATACTTCATGGATATGTCCCCTGCTTCTGCTTACTACCTATGTAATACATTTTCCGAAATTGAATTGATAACTCCTGAAATACAATTTTCCTTTTCTGATATTCAATTTACTGTTTCTGAATTTCAATTAACAATTTAATTACAACTTTGTTTTTCTGAATTCCAACTTCCTAATCTGAATTTCATTTTCTTCCTTCAGAAATTAAATCAACTATTCTCAAATTCAAATTTTGTTTCCTGAATTATATATTCCTATTCTGAAGTAGAGGTAGGGTGTACAACATGACACAGTGAGGTAAAATGACATAGCACTTGTTTTTCCTCAATTCGACATGCTATTGCGATCAACGAATAAACTGTTGCAAAAGGTGTCTAAGATTTTGTAATCAACATTCAGTACCTATTAATTGTTCCATTGCATGATTTACACGACAGATAATTGTCTATTAGATATCGAAAAGTTTTCGAAATAACGCAATGAAATCTGCTATAACTTTCGAGTGTTTGAGAGGGTGAATTGACATTTTTGTAATTATTCACGTTACTTATAGTTTTGGACTTATACCCTTCAGATTTTATAAAATAAGTTGTCGTTTTATTCAAAATTGCGTTTTGCTTCGCGAGTGGGTAAAATGACATGGATCTGAGAGGCCAAATGCACATACCATATGTCCAGTACAACACACTCAACTCAAAATTTCGAAGAGTCTTAGGAAGAAAATAAATGAGAAATGAATATTTCAGTAGAAAAAAAAGTAGTAACAAAAAAGATTTTCACCAGATTGGAGTCAGACGAAAAAAAAAAACTCTTGTCTTCGGACGAGAGGGAAGAAAATTTCGCGTGCATATATTGCACAAAACTATACAAATTATCCAAATAGGGCGATATTCGGCTAGAATGCTGTTCATATGGGTAGTAAGCACATGACTGGGAAGCCGGTATAGATGAAAATGTGTAATGTCATTATACCCTCCGGATGGGGTAAAATGAATTTATGCTCTGCATTTTTGTTATCATCAACTAGAAATAGTTATTTAATCAACTAGGTTATTAAAGATAGCGACTAATGGCCGAGATATTTTAATGGTTCGAGACCATTAGTCGCTTGATTAATAACCGAGTTTATTACAAGATTTTTCCGACGATCTCAACATGAATTATGTATAAATTATTGATTGAAATACATTCTCATTTTGCACAAGACATTCATTTGACATAATGAAATTTCTATGTTCCAGTAGAGTTTTGACATTTCTCGTAGTGTTTCTGAATCTTCGTGTTCGGTTGCCATGATGATTAAAGTGGGTCATTAATTCTCAATTTGGTACACATTAAAATCACCTTTTATTTCGAGGTCGGTGGAAAATTTTTTTTTGTTTTATGTCGAAAATGTCTTGTTTATATTATAACTGAAGATATAGGCTATGTTTTTGTTCGACAGTTTCTAGAAAAATACGATTTTTTCATTGAAATTTTAAAATTTTTCCAAAATGTATGTCATTTTGTACATCCTTCCCCTACATGTCACTTTTTCTGAAATTGAACTTTGATTTCCTGAATTACAAGCGTGTAGGTGTAGTTTGCAAAGCCTACACATTCTGCAGGTTACATTTGACCGAAACCGCTGTATATTTAGCTTGTTGGAGAAAAAGTGTTGTTTGGCTGTTCATACTCAGTGCTAGAACTTCGATGTTAGTAGAGTGATTGGACAATAAGTAAACATACCTACCAACTGCGATATTGAATAACGTGTCGAATAATGTTGGCTTACCGGATCGGCCCACGTCGCAGTGGCCTTGCGTGATTGGGCGACAATCTACATAATTCTATTTATGGCTGTACATACACAGATAGTTTTCCGCGATTTGAGTGATTTCGAAATTATTTCAATATTACCTGCCGGTTGATAAGACAGAATCGCAGAATTGGTGAATGGGCGGTTCTGGGGTGAATATCTGGGGGGGAGGAAAAGTTAATTTTTTCCAACTGTTGTGCTGTTGTCAACACATTTGATAATTTTTTTTCAGTTTTTATAAGTTGAAAATGTTTAATTTATTTTCCTGTCTCTTGTTTGATTTTTTTCGGTAATTTTTCTCAATTATAATGTTATATAATGATGGTTAGTCTCGTGAAGTTTAGAGGTATTCTGGTTGGCGGTAATTTCTATTTCTACCACCTTTCCCTCCCGTGGGCCTGCCTTTGAATTGGTGATCCCTGAACTTCAACTTTTTAACCCTAAGAGAGAGAAAAATTAGATGAATGCACATTTTTTTGCGAGAAAATTAAATTGACGTTTATTGCATTTCTCTATCCCATTTTGTGTATCGAGTTATAGGCCAAAATGGATATTTGGGAAGTTTCAACTTCGGTCTCTCTCTCCGTTCCTGTTGGTTTTATGAACTCAAAACTACAACATACAGTCACCTTTTTTGTAGGAATTTAGGGGCTTAATCTAATTTCTGCCAATAAGGGGTTTCATTCCTGATTTATGCATGATATCAACTCATGCGTCACTACTATAAATATGTATAATGTGTTGAAGTAATGACAAATATTCTCCATAAGAAAAACGGCAGAAGAAATTTTTTGCCACGAATGGAACGAAGAGTCCAAAAATGATTGTTTGTTTGAAATATCTCAATGATATACGATTTTTTTATTCACTTTTCAAGTTAAACTTTCATATATAGCATTTGCGGACAAAATGTTATTAGCACAATGTCATTATTTTTTCATGCAGAATCACCTCCTGAAGTTTGTAGCATTTATTCACTAACACCCTATATATTAGAAGTGAAACCATTCTCGATAAATTCAGAAAAATCATGACACTTACCCAGAAGGCTAGCGAACACCATGATGAAACAGGTTCCCAGGTAAACATCAATCGACTTGACGTACGAAATCTTCGGAAGGGCAGCATTGGTTGACGACATCAGGGTGGTCATGGTGAGTACAGTGGTCACTCCTAAGGACACCCTGGCTGGGGTTGCGGTTCGGTTCAACCAGAAGCTGACCCAGGAGATGATGACGATCAGACTCGACGGAATGTAGATCTGGATGAGGTAATAGCCCATGGAACGTACGAATTGGATCTCGCAGGCTAAACGAGAATAGTTCCCTGGCGAAAAAAAAATTATTGAAGAAAATATAAAAATCTGCTTCTGTAGGTGCGTTCGGCCTGGTTAACTCCGGTACGGTAAGGGTCGAACCAGAGTTATTTTACAGATATCTTAGTGTTAGTCACAGAACATGTGCGTTAGTGTTCCTTTTAGAGCGCTCGTTGTACTTAAACAAGTGCTATGTCGTTCTGCCCAAACATCTCAAACAATAGGGTTCGACTCCGTGATCAAATTCAATTCTCTCCGTGGGGCCATCAGGCGGTAAACACGATAACTTTCGAAGGGATTGTCCTAGATACTTGAGATTTTCAGGGTGAGTTTGTTGCCCAAATGCCGCGGTTGAGTCTTAGACTAAGGGATATAGTCTAATGCCCGATTGCACCGTTCGTCTAAGCAACGTTTAAGCCCTGAAATGACGTTTCATCAATGGAATAAACGTCACTTAAGGGCTTAAACGTTGCTTAGACGAACGGTGCAATCGGGCATAAGGGTTGAGTTCTCAGACAAAACGAAATCAATCGAAATGAAATTTTGCGGCCACATGCAAGATGCTCTTAACAAGCTTCATACAAATATTTGTGGTCATAGTGTCAACAGAACCATATCAATGGGAATATGTTTTAATTATTCTTACATATTTCGTTTTTTTAATAATTTCCAGAATGTAATTCCGATCGTGCTGAGATTTTGCATTCATATATCAGCATGAATCTCAAGTCCTATACAAAATTTTGAGGTGGTAGCATTATTGCTCCAGCAATGATCGAGCGCTCAAAAGCACCTGTCAGGGCTTTCCTTAAATTTTGAATAGACCAATGACAATTGACAAATGTGAACCATCAAAATACTGGGAATTTTATATTTCAATGTAACGGAAATTAGTTCACAGTTCAAATATGATTTGTTGGAAAAAAATAAATCGACATTTAAAATATTTCAAAATTTCAACTCTAACAGTCTATAAGGTCTGTCTAACCTTACTTCTCCAGAACTTCTTTTCCCGCCCCAACTCTGGAGCTGGGGTTACGTTCTCTGAATAACAATTGGAAAAGGTGTAGAAAGTTAACGAAATACCTCATTGGCAGTGCAAAAGTAGCTTCTCACAGTGCCAATCGACCATTATCTAATCTAATATAATTCAGCTTATGGCCTTTTTTCTTAGATGTATTAGTTGGATGATGGACGAAATGGTAAAATAGTTCCAAAAATTCGCTTTTCGGGTATTTTTAGAACTGAATACGATTTGAATACTGTGAGTTTTGTGAAAGGCTGATTAAAATTTTTGTGTACACAAGAAAATATCTTTACTCAATAATCTTGATATAGCTATGCTGGGGCAGTTTTGTCATAAACAATCAAAAGGTATAGTCCATTCACGAAAGGTTGAGCAGTCGGTTGGCCATGGAAATTTGGCATATTTCACTGTGTATATTAAAATTTTAGGTTATGTTCTTCATTTTCTTGTCAGATTGATACGCAATGTTGTCAATATTGCATAGAGTTGTCTGATAACTCCCAAGCTCGTCGGACGAGGCCGGGTACATTCGGCAACGTTGACTTTATTTTACGTTATGACAGCAAATACTGCCAACTTCAGATAAATACACAAACGCCTACTATGTGCTCAACCTTTCGTGAACGGACTATAGAAGTGAAATATTAATCATTCGATAAGTATCAATCGATCGACCCTGTCTTATATCTTCATCCCCTCCCCATATCCGTCAATGTTCGTCGTTAAATCAAACATCTCGTTCATTGAAGACACCATTAAAATATGTCCCATCCATCTATTTGCAATGGGTCCTCCTAGAAACTTCGAAATTAAATTGAATTTCCAAGCGACTGTCACAAAGTGATAATTTCAGCCCGTCGATTCGTTTATCTTACCTGTTGTGAGGCTGATTTCTGAAGCTCTCTGTTTGTGCCCCAGAACTTTGAACTGAGGTAGCGACACTTCATTAGAAACACCTACAGAGTTGGGTCCCTCGTTCCATTTATAACGGATATCTCTCATTGTGTATCCAACTGAAAGAACAATATTGTCAGAATGTAGGTCTGAATTACTCACATCAAGTACTAATTATCTCCGGGGTTAAATGGGATGGCACATCAGATTTATAATTTTTCGTCATAATTTTATTCTGCTCTATTAATCAGAAAGACGTTAACGTTTTCATCTAATTGAATTAATTAACTCTCTACTGCATATGGAGCTATTTTTGGATGGCAAACTTTTTCTACATTATTTAAAAACAAAAATAATGAAATGTTATCATAGAAACAATCGTTTATTCATATTTAAACGCAAAACATTTTTCAATGCCTAATCTAATCTAAGGCTCACGTATTTTGCCATAATATTTAATATTTTCGCTTTTCTCCATTACGGACGCGAGAACGTCCATAGTGAAATAGGTATACTGCAGCTTTGTTAGTGAAAATCAAATAGAATAAGTGAGGAAATTTTTTCACAAAAATATGAATTATCAGGATTTTCGTCCATGTTATCAACAATAAAAGCAATTTTTGCAGGAATTTGGACTTCAATGTTTTTTGTTAAATTTCTTTAAATCTTCACCAACTTTTCGGATTTAGTTTGATCCTTTATCAAGGCTCGAATTTATCCCAATTTAACAAACATTCTTGAAGATCTATCATTTTTGAGGATGTTCTTCTAATTGTACTCCTAAAAGAAAAGAATTTCCTTGTAGGGTTAAAAAGTTGAACACATAATTAATAACATAAGGAAAATTTATACCTCAAAATCAGAAGAACATCCTCAAAAATGATAGAGAAAAACCCCTGCTATTCCATTACCGCACGCAAATGCATGTGGTAATGGATTAGCAAGGGTTTTTCTCGCACGCTTTTTCTAAAGAATAAACTGAATAATGATATATCTCTATGCCACCGACGACGTTACTATGGAAACGGCATATGAACGACTTGTCAGAGACTTTTGTCATTCATGTGTATTTAGAATGATCATTTCACATTTGATCTGTGTGTTGAAATCGATCTCGTATAAGCGCTTGTAGAAAAAATTTCCGATGGCGAAACAGCTTCTTCTACCTATAGAGATGAATCTGCAGCACCCGCAAAAAAGTACCCATCAAATGTGCAAGGCCTACCACTGGATTCAGTAAGTTCGGACAAAATTTACTTGAATCATTAAGTTTAAATATACAGTGTGCAACATCCAAATGGAATAAATTCGATAACGAATAAATGAAAGCGTGGTGGAAAAACGCTTGGACAGGTCGATTTGTATTTTTAGATGCGCATTTAAAAAAATTATGATATAGGGTGTGTCATGTGACAGTGGCCGATACAAACTTTGTTATTTTAAATACAACCTTCTGTATATCATTAGTTTTTTTAATTCTTCAGAAAATTCTAGACATAATTCATGTAAACTGTTCCATATCTATCTTCAACTGTTTCGGAAATATTGAGTGTTTTCAAATGTATTACAAAAATTAACATCAAAAAAAGAAAATTATTTTATTTCACAAATTCGCTACATTACACTCAATACGTCTCTTACATTGAAATTAATGTATTTTTGTTTTTTTTTTACATTATTTGTGAAATGAAATATTTTTTTTGATGTTAATTTTTGTAATACATTTGAAAACACTTAATATTTCCGAAACAGTTGAAAATAGGTATGGGACAGTGTACATGATTCATGTCAAGAATCTTCTGAAGAATCCAAAAAACTAATAATATACAGGGAGTTGTATATAAAATCAGAATGTTGGTATCGGCAACTGTCACATGACACACCCTATCATTTTTTAAAAAAAAGCGCATCTGAAAATACAAATCGACGTGTCCAAGGGTTTTTTTTAACACATTTATTCGTTATCGAATTTATTCCATTTGGCTGTTAAACACTGTATGTATTGAATTGACTTACTGATTCGCCAAATTAAACGTCAATTCTGTCAAAACAATTGTTCTTTGCGTTCTCATAAAAATTGTGAAAAATCTGATTTTTATTTACTAAATGAGAAGGAAATTGTTTCAGAGAGTTCCTTTTTTGTGCATAGGAGGCAAAAATGGCAGTCTCTAAATGGACGTTAGTGCACGAGAAGCCAAATTTGGCTGCTGTTTTTTTCTAAAATAATGAAATTATTTCTTTTTCAATTTCATATTCCGTCTAATAAGCCTAAATAGAACACATTGAAAATAATTTTTTCCTTTTCAATCTGATAATTCGTGCAATCGAGAGTTAAAACGCATGCCTTTTCGCCTTCATAAAAAATCTGCTTGATTTTATTCTTGTTAGTTTTTGGTTTTTGGGAAAAAACTGCCTTTCAGACGTCATCTGTGAATCGTCATCATAGACTGTGAATAAGTAGCGGTTTCTCAAAAAAAAGTTAAGAAAAAATGAATATGAAAGTCCCAGCCTATTTTTTGACCAGAAACCATTTTTCTAGGGAAGATCCAAGTGCTGTCGGGTAGGTCAGGATCTCTTTGAAAAGTTTTTTGAGCTCTCGTTGTACTTAAACGAGTGCTATATCGCTTTGCCCACAAGTCTGTAAGTTCATTAATCAGCCAAATCGTACAGGGTGTTCCATAAAATATGGCCATTCAAAATTTGAATCTTCATGCAGAATTTTGTGGCCTTAGTGTTAACAGAACTGTAGAAAATTCAATTCGATTCGAGTAAAATTTACTTTGATAATGAAAACTACTATAGGTACTGAATGTTTATGGAAAAATTTCGAAGGAATCCCATCATCAGAACCATAGAATCTAAATTTTGTAATTATTTATTCTCTACATATTTCATTTTTTGAATAATTTTCAGAATATAATTCCGATTGTGCTGAGTTTCTGCATTTATATATTTGGTATCAATCTCAAATCCCATAATTACGAGGGCAAATCAAATATAAACGAGACTTTTCGCTTTTCAGGCACAATAGTGGAGGGAGAATTTTCCTGATTTTTTTGTTGTTGGGTGGGTTTATCAGGAGTAGGGGAAGTACGTGGGCTTGAATCATCGACCCTGTCGGTGTCCACTATGACGATGGTTGATCATCCGTCAATCCGTCAATTTCGCAACGTGTTGTATTCAAGTTTCTCGTAGCAGAAGGATTAAAACTGGCCATAATCTTGAGGAGATTGACTGTCAATGTTCGGATAAGAGACACTGTCGCAAGTCAGAGTGTTTGCATGGCATAAACAGTTCGTGGAGGGTCGTGATTGTGTTGAAAATGAGAGCCATGACCGCAGCGAACAACATCAGTAGTGTTCGACAGCTTATTAAAGACGACCAACGTCGTACCACTTCTGAAATTGCAAGTTTGGTCAGGATAAGTTATGGGAGCACCTACTCCATACTCACAGAAGACCAAGGGTACCGTAAGGGTTGCGCCAGGTGGTTTCCTCGCCTTCTCACAGCTGACCAGAAGTTGCATCGTTTTCAGGTGTGTGTGCGTCTTCTTGCACGATTTCAGGAACAATGAGACCCATTTCTCACTCACATTATCACCTGTGATGAAACATTGGTGCACCACTACACCCTAGGGTCTAAACAAGCAAGTAAGGAGTGGAGAAAACAACACTTTGCGCAATTGACGGAGGTACCTCTTGCTCAAACATCGTCGCAGTGGACACCGAGAGGGTCGATGAGGCAAGCCCACGTGCTTTCCCTACTCATGACAAACCTACCCAACAACAAAAAAATCAGGAACGTTCACCCTCCACTATTGTGCCTGAAAAGCGCAAAGTCCCGTTTATATTTGATTCGCCTTTATATAAAATTTTGAGGTAATAATCTTATTGATCCACCAAACAACGAGCGCTCAAGAGTTCCTGCTCAGGGCTTTTCTTAATTTTATTTTTATTTTGTAGCGATAATCAATTATTTCAGGTTCATTTTTTCGTGTAATTTCAGAGTAGGTAAATAAAAAAAAAAATTCTGAAAACTATGTGTATTGGAAATTTTTGGGAAATCATATCCGGCCGTAGAGGACCCCGTTGTCGGAGTTGAACGAGGTTTGAATTTCTATCATCAATCATATTCGTATAGCTAAAGATAAAAAATTTTACCATGGATTTAATATTATTCCGAGTATTATTCATTTGATTCCCATCCAAATCGCATGGGAAATTCATAAATAGAAATTCAAACCGTCATTATTCACTAGTGATTACAACTGAGTGTTATGTGTAACCTAGGCAACTTTTATGAAAACTTTTCGTATAATATCCATTGTACGTATGTGTATGTATTATACATATATGCAGCTAGTCATAAATTCGCGGAAACAGCATTTAATAGGTACAAACATGAAATGAATCCCGCATATGCAGAATTTCTGAAATTGAAGGATTATATTTCGATGTTTGATATTAATATTGTAGATAGGTAGATTAGTTATCTAGCTAGTCTTTAATAACCTAGTTGATTAAATAACTATTAATATATTTTCAATATAAGCATAGTTTAGAGTGTCTAACATTAAAAACACATCGAGAAAAAAGCCTCACGTAGGCAATGCCTGTTTTGTAGTCTACGCTTCTCGCTGTGTGGCTATAGAAAAGAGAGAAAATTGCAGGTATTTGCGAAAAAGATATTCATAAATAGGGTTATCTGTAGTGAGCTGAGTGCACAGTTTTTTAAACCTGATATCACAGGAGAGAAAAAAGAAAACACAACAATTAGTTATCCGCATCTAGAAGATGTTTAAAGTACTCAAATTGATGAGAAGAACATTTTTAACTTGCTTTTTATACTGTCCTATCCGTAACTTTTAATACTATCGGGTAATATGTTGAATAACTTGGACCCAAAGTTGAGCAGATATCTTTGAGAAATACTTTTTTTAAAGCCGAAGCATTGATATTACTAGCAGTTCTAACATCGCCATGAAATCATACACAGTAAGTAGAGAAATATATTTTTCGATTAAAATCAACCAATATTGAACTCATACTTCGAAGCTTATCTCGCCCTCGTTCAAACTAAATACAAGGAAATGGTATCAATCAGAGCATCCATGAAAAGCTATTTAGAAGCTTACTTGCAGTACGCTTTGGTCAATACGACAAGAGGTAAATATCTCGCCACTTCGTTGAGGGCTCAAGCTATGGAATAAGGTTGTTCGTATGGATCTCCAGAGATGGCGTTTTCGGTATATAATACCTGAAAGAAGGTGCCATTTCGTATTATAGGTCCTAGAATGCCTCGAATCATGCAGAACTATTCTCCATTCTGATGAGTACTAAATGAACGAAAAAGCTTTCCATAGAAACTCTGTTTGATACCATATCCTTGTATTACCTTTGAACGAAAACGAGATTAGCTCCGAAGTATGAGTTTAATATTGGTTGATTTTAATCGCCATTTTATTCTCTGCTTATATTGTGTATGATTTCATGGCGATATTAGTGATGTTACACTTTATACACATTGTTTGCTGGTAAATATTAAATCGCTTCTTGTTTTTCGGTAAAAAAATTCAAAAAAGCCCTGAGCAGGAGCTTTTGAGACTCATTCATTGGTGGAGTAATGAGACTATTACCTCAAAATTGTATATGGGACTTGAATCTCCGCACAATCGGAATAATATTCTGGAAATTGTTCGAAAAATGAAATATGTAAAAAAATAAATAATTGAACAAATTAAATTCTCTGGTTTTGATGATGAGATCCTCTTGAAAATTTGAAATGAACATTCAGTATATCAGTCTTGATTCACAATTCAATAATAATAAAAATCAAGTAGCTTTTTAGAAGTACTTGATAAATTAATACTTGACTTGACATTGAAAAACTACTACTTGACTCGAACTTGTCAATTAGCTTGAATATCAAGTCAAGTAGTGAATCTTTATTCAAGTGAGAAGAAACTGAATATTTTATAGACAAAGAACTGTTATGTCACATTCAACAAGTTGAGAGTGGTAGGAGGGGACAAGACTTTCAACGATGTGTGTGAATAAATAAGTCGTGTTTTTCCAAATACCAAATATTTTCTCGCGGTTTTTTGGATCTACCCATTTCACCATCGAAAAAAATGTTTTTCTCCAACCATCAAAAAATGTTGACTTTTTTGTACTATTTTCAGGTGCAAAAGTCATAAATTCCCTTACCGTACAAAAATTTGCTCGTTGCTTAGCAACACTTTTAATCCTAGGATTAAAAACGCTACTTTTAATCCTTGGATTAAAATTAAATGCATTTGAAGTCTACTTGACAATCACTGTCATGATTCTGTGTTCAAATTCATAACCAAATTATGAACGATTTTTCACTAAAACCAATTTTATTGTAATTTTGACTTGGTTGGAGAAAAAATAGTATATATTATTCGGATTAAAAGTGCCTATTTTAACTCGCAATTCTGCATTCGCTCGGCTGCGCCTCGCAACTGCAAATATTGCTCGTAAAAAAAAGATGCAATTTTAATCCTTATAATATAATATACTATTTTCTGATTGAATTAATATTGAGCAATATCGCCTTAGTTACCATATGTCATAACATACTCATATTTCCCAAGGGAAATATGAAACGTCAAGTCATATTACCCCAAGGGAAATATAAAACGTCAAGTCATATTTTACTAAAAATAGTATATTATGCAAATTTTCACCTAATACATCGAGCATTTGGAGTTTCTATCAAGAATTTCTTGATCTGCTCCCGGGACAACACTGCTGATTTTTTGGGAACGTATCCTTTATTTTTGTTCTTAGCAATTGCTTCCACTACATCGAATAATTTCACATTCGTTTTTTCCTTCAAATGTAGCATGGACCTTAACATAGATAATTTTGGCCATAACGTGTTTGGTGAATATTTCTGCGACTGGAGATCGAATGAATTAATCATACATTGAAAATAACAAGCATCAGAGCAACATACCAAATCTTCAAAATATGCTAACAAAATATTTTCGCTGAAACCGTCCACCACCTTTCCACTTCTGAAAGCCTGCATACTCTTTACTATATGCAGCTTTAGATTTGGCCGGAATCAAAAATTCACGGGTTTCGCCGCTTGAGTTCCGACGTAGTTCGACATTATTTGAATAATTTTATTTCTGACAAGACGTCAAAATAAAACCAGTCAACCATGATTCTCACAAATACGGCCCGTAGCAACGTTAAAAATCCAATTAATTCAAAAATTTACAATCTAATATCAATTTCGATTTTAGGAACGCTATTGTTTCAAATCAGAAAAAAAAATGTTTTCGTTTACCCGAAACTAATTTACCTTTTCAAAGAACTTCACGGCCCATTGAATGACGAACGATGTCGGTTGAAGTGTGCATTCCTGCATAATCGAGATTCCACTGTCCACTTGAGTGAAGGACGTAAGTTTGAATAATTAATCCGAAAAGTATCATTTTAGAGTTCAGAAGGGGTGTTTTTCACAAGAATACTCATGCTCAAAAATGACGTACTCAATTTGCCACTTGAATTAATGAAGTTCCAATTAGAGAATTGAATACATCCTTATCGCGTCACACTCTTCAGTAAAAATGTTACTGGAGGATATATTTTCCAACAGTCGTTTACACCTTACTTATGGTTCAGGGAGGGTAATCGATTTACACTTGAGTTTGCGTTTGCTTGGGGACTGAGTGGGAAGAAATTCTTTTTGATTGAACTTTGTTTGGGGTTATTTCAAGTAGACTCGATTATTTGAGATGGTCTATAATCTCAAACTGAACATTTTTCACGACATCTCGGGGGTTTTCTACCCGATATTGGGTTGATTGCAGGAATTGATGATTGTTCGTAAAATCTAAGATGCATTTTTTTAATTATTTTGAAATTGAAGAATTCCAAATGATTGAAAAAAATCGTTTTAATCGATTCACACTTGAGTTTGCGTTTGGTTGGGGCCTGAATGGGAAGAAATTCTTTTTGATTGAACATTATTTAGGGTTATTTCAAGTATACTCGACAGTTTGAGGTGGTCTACAATCTCAAACTGAACATTTTTCACGACATCTCGGTGGTTTTGTGAGCGATATTGGGTTGATTGCAGGAATTGATGAGTGTTCGTAAAATCTAAGATCCAGTTTTTTTATTATTATGAAATTGAAGAATTCTAAATGATTGAAAAAAAATCGTTTTAATCGATTTGCACTTGAGTTTGCGTTTGGTTGGGGACTGAGTGTGAAGAAATTCTTTTTGATTGAACTTTGTTTGGGGTTATTTCAAGTAGAGTCGACAGTTTGAGGTGGTTAACAATCTCAAACTGAACATTTTTGTCTCTTGGTTGTCATTGGTTCTCTACCCTATATTGGATTGATTGCAAGAATGGGTAGGTATCCGTAAAATCAGTTTTTGAGCGCTCGTAAGACTTAAATGAGTGCGATATGGGTTTGCCCTATAATTTTCGAATTTTGAGCCGTGGTCAAATTCAAATACGCCCGTGGGGTCGTCCGGGCGGACGTACTCACGATAACTTTTGAAGTGATTGTCCCAGAGACTTGAGATTTTCAGGATGAGTCGGTTCCCAAATGCCGCGGCTTAGTTCGTGAACCAGCCAAATCGTATTGTGTTCCACAAATATTACCATTCAGAATTTTTGTTCCTCAATATCTCATATAAAATGAAACTAATCGGAATGAAATTTTGCGGCCACATGTTAGATGCTCATAATTTGAGTGAAATTTATTTTGTGACAGAAGATTGATACACTGAATGTTCATGCACAATTTCAAGAGGATCGCATCATCTGAATCATAGAGTAAAATGCTTTTCAATAATTGATTTTTTATGTATTTCATTTTTTGAATAATTCCGATCGTACTGAGATTTCGCATTCATATACTCAGCACGAATTTCAATCCCTGAAGAAAATTTTCAGGTAATATCATTATTGCTTCACCAATGAGCGAGATCTCAAAAGCACCTGCTCAGGGCTTTTCATGATTTTTTTTGTATTTTTATGAAATTGAAGACTTTTAAATGATTGAAAAAAATATTTTTGTAAGCTATTTCTTAGGATGAGCTGTTTATAGTTTGTAAAAATGTGTATTCCCCATTCATTTTGAGACGAAAATGGTTACTCACCTATGAAGTTATCGATACATTATTTGGGCTTGTTCCAAAAAATATTTGACCACTTCTTCTTTTCAACGTTTCGGCTAGCATTTGCCAGCCGTCGTCAGGACACTGAAGACTTTTTACTCTCAGAGAAGCAACTTTTGTCACTATTTGAAAAAGTTCTTCTTTTTTGACAGTTCTCACAAAAAAATGGATCTAATATGATTTATTGAGTTGCCACCAATCATTTGATCTTTTTTATGGATGTTATTTTGGAGCACATATATTTTTTTAATTTTCGATATTAACAGACAGTTGACTGATAGGGTTTCCGGCTATTCATATGCTGCTTTCTTCAATTTTCTACGTGTTAGATTTTCTTCATTTGATATTATGGAGACCTCACCCCATAAAATCCGGAAGTCTTCATTCAAAGCATATTGGACAGTATCTCAGTTCAGCCATTTTTTTATGTTCGTTGATGCGAACATTTAAGAGAAGTTTAATTTCTCCAATAAAGACTCTACTATACTCACAAGGTACTTCCATATATGCAGTTTTTGGTTAGTTGATTTTCCTTATTAGATTTTCAAGCCCAAAAAATATATCAATGAATGTTTCATCATCAAAAATTTCAATATCTTCGAAGTTATATATCCTATCGTAAAATTTGGATTACCATTCTGATTTCTGATATCGTGATGAAGTATTAATTGAATGAAGTGCTTGGAGATTGATTCTGGAGAGATAAAGCGATTGATTTCTATTACAATCGACGTGATTAAAAAAACCCTTCGAAACATTTTGAATTATTTGATTAATTTAACAGTAGTAATAAATTAATTCATAGGTATTTGAACTTTACCTCAATTTCATAGTCATTTCTTGCATCTTTAGCGCTTTCCCTTCTTTAATTTTGTAGATTTTTTCGAATAGAAGCTCTAGCTGTTTATTATGGAATTTCATTCCTTCAAGAACGGCCCTCTTCATAGTGGAACCCAATCTACCATATTTTCAACCTATTTCTAAAATAAAATTTCGATAGGGTGGAAATTATAATACAAAGACGATTAAAATATTAATTTTTGAACGGAACGAGCATGATAAAATTATGCAGATCGTCGTGTTTCTAACTTTTATGTCCAGCCCTCTGATTTTATGAAATATGTCATTATATCAGAACAAAAAGGAGGTAAAGCAAACCCTATTCGTACAAAAAAACATGGAATTTCGGTATCAATAAGTTTGACTTGTATAGTTTTTTTGGGAAAATGATTTATTGCAGTTAAGAAGTGCATTTTTTTCCGAAGCACCATTCTACTTTGTCTGTAATAACAAACAAACGATTATTTATTCATTTTTTTTATCGAAGTTTTTGCATTACTAATAATAAAATCGATTCGTTTCAAATTGATACTTACAACTTTCTATTTCTATTTGACATAATTGACGATCCATCGGAAAGTATTGAAGATTCATTGGGCAAGAAGCAGTGATGGTCAACCTGAAAAGAAAACGAATATTAAAGTTCCATTTTGAAAGTTTGTTCGAATGACGATAATGTCTATTACCCATAGTTTCAGCATTAGTCTTGACCTACATTCATAATCATTTCCGTTCTGAAACTTAACTGCATTATATAATTACTATCCTTCGAATAATACCGAGTATTGTTTCTCTGAAATTAAGTTGAACAGCGCGGTACCAGCATAATTGGCCTGGCAAGTTCTTCAAACAACAATAAAACTAATAGCTAGTTATTTCAGCTTTATTGATTTCCCATATACCTACATTTTCCTGTTTCATGTTTATCGAATATGGCAACTGCAATTTGGATTCCGGTGGCGAAACACCCCTGAGAAGGAATATTGTGTTTAAAAATTCATTGGATATGTTTTCAATATTCTGGTGTGAACCGGAATGAGGTGTTAAAATTTCGAGAACATATAAAGTGGTGATCAATAAAATTAATTTGATTTTGAGATATAATAAAACAAGCTTTGTATGAGGTATAAGAAGATTTTTTTTATATGTTTAGATAGAATATAACATCCTTCAAATATTTAAAATAAAAATCGGGAAATTGGATTCCTTAACAACTTTTATTTTACCACTATGCCATCGTTTCAAGTAAGATTTATCAGGGCTAGTTAAAAAGTCGTGTTTTTCAAAGTGCATCCACATATTTTTTTTCGACATATCCAGTAAAAGGAAAAAATACGTTGAAACGATTTTTAATCGTTTTATGTGAATTAAACCCTCAAAAATAATAGCTATAAATTGTGGCGCATTCGTCATTTTCTCGTCTATGATAAAATATTTTTGTGGGGCTATATGAACGATAAAATTCAATAAGGTGTCTAAATAATACAAAATGGAGTGGATATGCCACAAGTTAAAATTTTCATTCTTGAAAGTAATCCACGTAAAAAGATGAAAAATCCTTTTGATATACTTTTCTTTTACACTGGAATCCTTCGAACGGAAAAAATGGGCAAAAAAAGTCTGGTGGTACTTTGTGAGGGGTTTTAATCAACAACAGAATACGAACGACAAAATTTGATAGAGATTCGGCTGCCATTTACAGTGCAACTTCCATATAAAGAACATCTGTATAACGAATTCCATGTTAAAAACACCCTCTAAAACGAAGTAAATTCTCTCTATAACGAAATATTCAAAGAACATCACTCTTTGAATGGGTTTTGGTAAGAAGGTATAAGGATGGGTTTTTCGGGAATTTTTCCGGACGTACGTAATAAATCCCGACCTTAAACTAAATCATTACGGCGGGCCAGAGAGATCCTTCTGAAACAGTTTTAAATACACCCCTGGCTGTTTGGTTTCAATCTAACCATTACGCTAGTGTGAAAGTTGTGAGAAAAAGTCTAAAGGGAGATGCTAAAGTTTGAATGATAAACTTAAATTTATCAGTGAAGTCGACCGCGACATTGCCGACTATAGAAACAAATTTTCTGTATAATGAAATTTCTTTTCAACGAATTTTTTTTGCGGATTTAGTGCTTTCGTTATAGGGAAGTTCAAACCTTTTATTATGTCTAAGGGCCGAAATATTGGCTCTTTGTTCAATACTTCACACACAGTTTGTATCTTCATGAAATAAAATAGATAGAAATATGACGAAAACTCAAGTAGCATTTCATTGGATGATTTGAATTGGTCAATAAATGATTTTGATCTTTTATTTCAAATATCTTCGAGGTTGGATATTAGATAGATATAATAAATCTTTCCACTTCATGGTTTATCAAATGTAGTCCACGAATGAATGTGAGTTATAAAAAATATGGAAATGAATTCATCATCAAAGCGTATCTTAAAAAAGGTTCTTAGAATAAAAAAACATAATAATTTTGGAACATATCCTATAGATTCTATAGGATTTCGAATTCAGTTTGATGAGTTTCAGAATCAGTATAAATTGTTCCAAATAAATATTATTCATCGTCATCTTATGAATTTCATTTGATCAAATCTGTTAAATTTATAATAAAACCCGACTTTTTTACAGAAAGCTGCAATCAAATTGCGTGCTCCTAATGGAGAAATTAGTTTTACGCCTAGAAAATACAGCAGAGCGTATCAGTTTCGATACCTCAGAGTGCAATTTACGTTAAATATCTAACATGTGCATGATTTGAGCATGTTGTTGAATAACCACTCGTTCGGATGTGAATGTATGTTACAAACTTGTGCGTGTCGATGTGAGGGCACGCAAATACGAAAGCAATTGCCACTTTTCGGAGGTTGGTACAGATATCTCACATATATGGGGTGTATCTGAATAACGCCGAAAGAACGAGAGGGATGTTTTCTCGGATCATTTCATGAAAAAAGGTTCCCATAAATGTAGGTCTGGAAATGCATTGTTTCCAAGTTTTATTTAAAACCCGATTGAAAAAGTGGTACGCCACTGAAATGTTATATTTCTTATGACTTTTTTCGTATGGGGCCGTTTCAAAGTAAAAAAATAAAACATTTCAACGTAACATTCTACTACAAATACGAGTTAGGATGTTACTCACGCAATTTTTTTATCACATAACTTTATTATTAGGGGTTGAAAATAACAACCTGTTATGATTTTTCTTCAAAAATGGTTTTCGTGGAATAGATTTTCGAAAAATAAAATTCTCTTATGGTTTACCATTCAATTCTGGAAAAAAAAGTCTTCTGCAAAATTTCGATACACTCGACACTTTTCTCGGAAGAAATAAGAACTTACAAGCAGTTATGATCACTGTGTCCATTCCATCGTATGAATATTCTAAGATATTGTTAAAGTTCTATTTGTGAAATTAAAATATTACGGATATAATTTTCTTCCGGAAATTAGTGATTGAACCTTCAGAAAGATTTATAGAATATCTTTATCTCCTGTAACAGACATACAATATTTCAGAATATTCATTCTATGGAACACTTATACGATGAAATGGAATGAACAGTGGTCATAACTGCTTGTAAGTTTTTATTTTTTTCGAGAAAAGTATCAACTGTATCGAAATTTTGCAGGAGACTTTTTTCTCCAGAATTGAATGGGAAACCATAAGAGAATTTGATTTTTCGAAAATCTATCCCACGAAAACAATTTTTGAATGAAAATCATGGGGGTTGTTATTACTAACCCTTAATAATAATGTTATGAGATCTAAAAAATTTGTGTCAGTAACATCTACTTAGTGCTTCATATTATGTATAGTTTTATGAATCAGTGTTTTTTAAGAAGCCGTAAAAAAATTAAAAACTGTCAACTCGTCATCGACCTCCAAAGGCTGTATCTTGGAAGGAGGGTCGATTTCGAAAAAAAATTATATGAACTAGCCCTGCTTATTTTCATCGAGGAATCATCTCCCCAAAGTCCCTCGCATTTGTTTACAGACACCCTGTAAACATCTGATTTCAGATATCTCCATGAAAAATCGCAGTGGGATCAGGCGAATGTGCTGGAGCGCTGGGAACCCCAGGAAGGAAAAACTGCTGAATCGTTCGTCAGTTGTGTTCGAAAATATATGGGTCAATTACACCCACTCTCGATAGTGCACACCAAACAGTGACAAGTTTTGCATATATGGACCGCTCGTGAAATTCCTTTGGGATTTCTGCACTCCAGCACAGTCGCCTGATTGAGCCCCTTCGATTTTTTCATGGGTATCAAAAAATCACATTTTTATAACGATCGTCCCAGGCCTATAGCCCGGTTTATTGTATTGACAATAATGAACACCATTCGTCAGATATCATCTTCAAAAATGTCTAATTATAAACTTTAAAAGTTGTACTTGATTATTATTATTAAGCTTAAGGGCTATACATGAAGTAACAGAGTCGTTTTTGAATTGGGTTGTAAATTTGAAATCGATTTAATAGAGTTTCAATCATTTCATTTTTCGATTTCTTTTTTCTGCTCCGATTTTTTATTGTTTCAGATTCATTCAGAATTCCAAAGGCATCTTGGAGAGAGTTGGAATAAATAAAGAAGAAATCCTTCAATATTTGAATAGTTTTTAAGTGTTACTTTGTTGGAACGGCGAGACAGGGTTTTTTCTACTGAGGTTTTTTCCCTGAGCTCTGGTATCATACGAAAAAATAGTATGGTACCCCGTGTATATCTTGCAAACAAGACATAGGATTGACGTCAAATTTGGCAATAACATCCAAAAATACTAACTCATAATTACTGCATACGCCACATTCACTTGCACCCCCCAGGGGGGTCAGTACCAAACAGCCTAATATTTAAAAATTTATGAAAAAACAACCAAACATAGTAACGCTTTCATGCTGCAGCATGATTATTTACATATTGACGAAAAAATATTTCAGCAGTCATCTTTAACTTGCACCCCCATGGGGGGCTTACATAACGACTTAATTATTATTCAAACAGATACGAATATTTCGAGAACTAGACATAGAATCGACACGAAATTTCGTATGCATCCTTCTTTCGATACACACAAAATAACTATGTGACTCACTTCCACTTGCACCCCCTTGGGTGGCTAGCCGAGTTCCAGCCGAGTTTTCTGTGAAAAATTTATATCTAGCAAACTAGACATAGGATTGACGTCAAATTTGGCAATAACATCCAAAAACACTAACTCATAATTACTGCATACGCCACATTCACTTGCACCCTCCAGGGGGGTCAGTACCAAACAGCCTAATATTTAAAAATTTATGAAAAAACAACCAAACATAGTAACGCTCTTATGCTGCTGCATGATTATTTACATATTGACGAAAAAATATTTCAGCAGTCATCTTTAACTTGCACCCCCATGGGGGGCTTACATAACGACTTAATTATTATTCAAACAGATACGAATATTTCGAGAACTAGACATAGAATCGACACGAAATTTCGTATGCATCCTTCTTTCGATACACACAAAATAACTATGTGACTCACTTCCACTTGCACCCCCTTGGGGGGCTAGCCGAGTTTCAGCCGAGTTTTCTGTGAAAAATTTATATCTAGCAAACTAGAAATAGGATTGACGTCAAATTTGGCAATAACATCCAAAAACACTAACTCATAATTACTGCATACGCCACATTCACTTGCACCCCCCAGGGGGGTCAGTACCAAACAGCCTAATATTTAAAACTCTATGAAAAAACAACCAAACATAGTAACGCTCTCATGCTACTGCATAATTATTTACATATTGACGAAAAAATATTTCAGCAGTCATCTTTAACGTGCACCCCCATGGGGGGCTTACATAACGACTTAATTATTATTCAAACAGATACGAATATTTCGAGAACTAGACATAGAATCGACACGAAATTTCGTATGCAACCTTCTTTCGATACACACAAAATAACTATGTGACTCACTTCCACTTGCACCCCCTTGGGGGGCTAGCCGAGTTTCAGCCGAGTTTTCTGTGAAAAATTTATATCTAGCAAACTAGAAATAGGATTGACGTCAAATTTGGCAATAACATCCAAAAACACTAACTCATAATTACTGCATACGCCACATTCACTTGCACCCCCCAGGGGGGTCAGTACCAAACAGCCTAATATTTAAAACTCTATGAAAAAACAACCAAACATAGTAACGCTCTCATGCTACTGCATAATTATTTACATATTGACGAAAAAATATTTCAGCAGTCATCTTTAACTTGCACCCCCATGGGGGGCTTACATAACGACTTAATTATTATTCAAAGAGATACGAATATTTCGAGAACTAGACATACAATCGACACGAAATTTCGTATTTGTCCTTCTTTCTATACACAAAAAATAACTATATGACCCACTTCCACTTGCACCCCCTTGGGGGGGATAACCGAGTTCCAGCCGAGTTTTCTGTGAAAACTGTATATCTTGCAAACTAGACATAGGATTGACGTCAAATTTGGCAATAATATCCAAAAACACTAACTCATAATTACTGCATACGCCACATTCACTTGCACCCCCCAGGGGGGTCAGTACCAAACAGCCTAATATTTAAAAATTTATGAAAAAACAACCAAACATAGTAACGCTCTCATGCTGCTGCATGATTATTTACATATTGACGAAAAAATATTTCAGCAGTCATCTTTAACTTGCACCCCCATGGGGGGCTTACATAACGACTTAATTATTATTCAAACAGATACGAATATTTCGAGAACTAGACATACAATCGACACAAAATTTCGTATTTGTCCTTCTTTCTATACACAAAAAATAACTATGTAGATGACTCACTTCCACTTGCACCCCCTTGGGGGGCTAGCCGAGTTACTGCCGAGTTTTCTGTGAAAAATTTATATCTAGCAAACTAGACATAGGATTGACGTCAAATTTGGCAATAATATCCAAAAACACTAACTCATAATTACTGCATACGCCACATTCACTTGCACTCCCCAGGGGGGTCAGTATCAAACAGCCTAATATTTAAAACTCTATGAAAAAACAACCAAACATAGTAACGCTCTCATGCTACTGTATAATTATTTACATATTGACGAAAAAATATTTCAGCAGTCATCTTTAACTTGCACCCCCATGGGGGGCTTACATAACGACTTAATTATTATTCAAACAGATACGAATATTTCGAGAACTAGACATAGAATCGACACGAAATTTCGTATGCATCCTTCTTTCGATACACACAAAATAACTATGTGACTCACTTCCACTTGCACCCCCTTGGGGGGCTAGCCGAGTTCCAGCCGAGTTTTCTGTGAAAAATTTATATCTAGCAAACTAGACTAGTTCTCGAAATATTCGTATCTGTTTGAATAATAATTAAGTCGTTATGTAAGCCCCCCATGGGGGTGCAAGTTAAAGATGACTGCTGAAATATTTTTTCGTCAATATGTAAATAATTATGCAGTAGCATGAGGGCGTTACTATGTTTGGTTGTTTTTTCATAGAGTTTTAAATATTAGGCTGTTTGATACTGACCCCCCTGGGGGGTGCAAGTGAATCTGGCGTATGCAGTAATTATGAGTTAGTCTTTCAGGATGTGATTGCCAAATTTGACGTCAATCTTATGTCTAATTTGCTAGATATAAATTTTTCACAGAAAACTCGGCTGGAACTCGGCTAGCCCCCCAAGGGGGTGCAAGTGGAAGTGAGTCACATAGTTATTTTGTGTGTATCGAAAGAAGGATGAATACGAAATTTCGTGTCGATTCTATGTCTAGTTCTCGAAATATTCGTATCTGTTTGAATAATAATTAAGTCGTTATGTAAGCCCCCATGGGGGTGCAAGTTAAAGATGACTGCTGAAATATTTTTTCGTCAATATGTAAATAATTATGCAGTAGCATGAGAGCGTTACTATGTTTGGTTGTTTTTTCATAGAGTTTTAAATATTAGGCTGTTTGATACTGACCCCCCTGGGGGGTGCAAGTGAATGTGGCGTATGCAGTAATTATGAGTTAGTCTTTCTGGATGTTATTGCCAAATTTGACGTCAGTCCTATGTCTAGTTTGCTAGATATAAATTTTTCACAGAAAACTCGGCTGGAACTCGGCAAGCCCCCCAAGGGGGTGCAAGTGGAAGTGAGTCATATAGTTATTTTTTGTGTATAGAAAGAAGGACAAATACGAAATTTTGTGTCGATTGTATGTCTAGTTCTCGAAATATTCGTATCGGTTTGAATAATAATTAAGTCGTTATGTAAGCCCCCCATGGGGGTGCAAGTTAAAGATGACTGCTGAAAATTTTTTTGTCAATATGTAAATAATCATGCAGCAGCATGAGAGCGTTACTATGTTTGGTTGTTTTTCATAAATTTTTAAATATTAGGCTGTTTGGTACTGACCCCCCTGGGGGGTGCAAGTGAATGTGGCGTATGCAGTAATTATGAGTTAGTATTTTTGGATGTTATTGCCAAATTTTACGTCAATCCTATGTCTAGTTTGCAAGATATACATTTTTCACAGAAAACTCGGCTGGAACTCGGCTATCCCCCCAAGGGGGTGCAAGTGGAAATGAGTCATAAAGTTGGTGGTGGATTTAACATGGGCCATTTTCGTAGAGAACATACCATAACCAGATTCCAACGTAAAAATGGAAGCATCTCGAATTATCTCGGCGAATCAAAATTATTTGCATCGCTATCCGGTCAATATTCCAGTGGCGTACGAAAAATTCTCCACAAAACTCGGCTATCTTACTCGGCTGTTTTCACATCAGAAAACGCCATAAGAAAATTCTTTAAAAAAGTTCATGTACTGATTTTCTTAGTAAATCCGCAATAGTACAAGAACTAGCACATTGAAGTATATTTTTTTCAATGATTTAACACGCAAGAATATTAGCTACAAAACAGCGCTCACATCATATCTGTAAGTTACATAATTTGAGAGTTAGTGCTGCTCGAACATGATCACTACGCGAGCAAAAGACACAGGACAGGTCGTCGTGAAGGCCACTGCCTGTCTACAGAGCAGAGGCGGCCATTTTGAGCAATTTTTAGGATTAATTTATTTGTTTGATCGTTGAAAATTGTCATTTATTTTATCAATTTTCATAAGGGTCATGTTCGAACAGCTTATAACAGCAATAACTCTCGAATTATGTAACTTACAGAAATGATGTGAGTGTTGTTTTGTAGCTTGTGTCTTTGCGTGTTAAATCATTGGAAAAAAATTATACTTCAATGTGCTAGTTCTTGTACTATTGCGGATTTACCGAGAAAATCAGTACATATTTTCACTATGAACTTTTTTAAAGAATTTTTTTATGGCGTTTCCAAGTTGAATGTTTTTATATTGTCATACTTCAATGAAAGGTGGTAGTATCATCTTTCAAAAAACATTTTTTTCACATCTGTAGGACCTTTATGTCCAAAGAAATCGATATTATTTGGAAGGGTCAACGAAAATGAAAAAGTAAATTTAAAATGGGGGCTACTCCAAAACTAAGGGGCTAAAATTCCAAATTTGGGTGTTTTTGTCGTTAATATAAGGTATATTTGATGACCTTAAATTATCGCTAAGTCATGACCAAACACACCGTATATATATGAAAAAGTAATATCGATATTTGCATAAGCTTTCGTTTAATTGAATTTCGATCTGCAAGTCCCTCTGCCCCACTGTTATAAGAAAAATGACTTCACACCTGGTTATTCATGGACCACTGGGTCAAGATCAGCAGTAAAACTGACAACAATAGCAAATTTTCAGTTATTCCTTCAAGAATGCCATTATAATCTTAGCACACCTTTGGCAAGGAGATTAATTCAATAATACTTTTCTCAAACTAATCACTGGCCCCCTATAATCCATGTGGACAATAACTTGCGTGAGTCTACTGATCCATTGGACTTCGGTATGCTAATTTACCCCAAATATTTTAATGCAGCTAAAGCTAGTTTGTTGCTCTTAGCCAGTGCTGTGAGTTATTTTCCACATAACAGTACAAATCGTTCTTGACTTTAGGCTCTTATGTACTTTATTTAGTAAATTAGTGAACATATTCATTTTCTCCAAAGAAAAATATTTGGCAAAAAATTCCTGAGCAACGACCATTTTTTTTCACTTTTACCAAATTTTTATGCATTTTTGAAGAATTTTTGTTGCACCCAGTGCCATCCCCATCAAATTCTCTCCTCCAAGTTTTCTGAATAGGGAATGTGCTACCTGTTTGCCAAGGTCTTTGTATCTTTTTTACAGGAGTGCAGAAATTTTCAAGATTTTTTTTTGTAAAATTAGTTAGTTCAAAAAGATTTTCAGTCACTTTGTAATGGTTCATATACTTCAAGACGATGGTACCTTATGAAATTTGCCACCGAATTAAAGACGACCTTTACAGTGTTGTTCATGCACAACTTTTAACCTCTTTTGAATCCCTCAAGTGAAAAATTAGAATGTGTGGAACACTGAAGTTTAAGAGCCGACTTTCATTCGGTTTCAGATTTCATCAGGTACCATCGTTACAAATTAAATGAGTCATGACAAAGTGCACGTACTGTAAACCTCTTTGAACTAATTTGTACCACATGACTTACTTTCCCTATTCAAAAAATTAGGTGAAAGTGAAACAAAATTGACCTGTTTCGTGATTTTGTTGCCAAATATCTTTTTTCTGAGAAAATGAATTTTCCATAATGTTGACGCGCACTTTATACTGGTAGACTGGGCCAAATGGTCAAAATTTTGGTTGAGAGCGTTTTTTTGGTTTCTTGAAGACATTGAATTTTATTTCAAGAACCCATTAGTATTCCATATAAGTGGATTCCTGAAAAGTTGTAAAAAGGTGATATGACGCTCACTTCAACTGAAGGTTGAAGATTCAAGAATGCGATAAAAATGAAAAACTTTGCAAAGAATAACACCTTTCACGAAAAATTGCAGTAACCTATAAGATATGTTACTGGTCGGAAGTATTCCGAAATTGAATTCCATATTTAGGATGAAATACCACTGTTTTAATCTATGGGAGATGATTACCCTTCAATGGGGTCCTGTAGCGGTCTCAGAAGAGCAGGAAATTCGAAAAATCATCACTTGGAATGCCAGACCTGGTTTAAAACCCAAGAGGCCCAAGAGCAAGGATTAAGTATTTTGTATCTGAATATTGAAGGTATTTATTCGAATAGTTTTAAGTTTAAATTTTGTAAAAACAGCGAGACAGGGTTTTTTCTACTGAGGTTTTTCCCTGAGCTCTGGTATCATACGCAGACTAGTATGGTACCCCGTTTTGCAGAAACCTCAGCTGGGGACTTTTTTGTTTCATGTATTGTATTTTGTTAGCTCTCATTTCAAAAGAATATATATAGTTGATAGTTTACAGAGGGGTTACAGCTCACTGCGACCTTAAGGTCTATTGTGCCCCCTTACAGAGCTTTTCTGGCCAAAAAAAAACCTTCACAGCTCTCCTTCCAGTTCCAGAGATCTAATGAAATCTAGTAACTGTGAAGGCTTCAACGAGGCTAGTTCCTCACTCTTGCAAGTTTCTTGCCCAAGGCATTTCCTCCTTAGGCTCGTAATGCCAAGGCATTCCGTGACTAGGTGAATGGGGGTTTCTTCCTCCTCCCCACAGAACCTACACTCGTCAGTGTCCGACAATCCCATCCTCAACAGGTGCTTCCTGAGGCGACAATTGCTTCTTACCAAGATCCAGATATCTTTTGGATCCCGCTGTCTCGAAGTTCCGAAGGAACTCAGTGGAATGATCCATCCCTGGGAGATTCCGCCAGAGCTTTTCCCTCTCGGCTTTTTCCTTCTCCAGAAACTCCTCCTTATAGGTACATTTAGATATACCACAGAAGGGTTCTGGGCCAAAGAGTGACATTTGTGCGCCCTCTTTGGCAAGTGTATTGGCCTCTTCGTTTCCTTCGATTCCCGAGTGGCCGGGAACCCAGATTAGAAAGACCTTATTTTTCTTGCCTACCTCGTTGAGTTTGTTCCGGCACTCCCAGATCATCTTAGAATCGATGACGTAGGAGCTCAGTGCTTTAATAGCAGCTTGACTATCTGAGTGTATGGCTATATCACACTTCTGATAGTTTCTTTCTAGATTTATATCTAGACATCTTTCAATATATATAGTGGAAGGATTACAATTGAGTCAAGCAGTTTATGCAATACACAGTGCGCGTCAAAATTATGGAATAAATTCATTTTTTCAGAAGAAAAATATTTGGCAACAAAATCCTGAAACAGGTCAACTTTCGTTTCACTTTCACGAAATTTTTATGAATTTTTGAAGGATTTTTGTTGCACCCTGTGCCATCCCCATCAACCTTCTAAATTCTTTGAAAAGAGAAAGTGGGTCATGTGGTAGTTTTTTGACGAGTACTTCGTATCTGCTTTACAGGCGTGCAGAAATTTTCAAAAAAAAAAAACTCAGTTCAAGAAGGTTTTCAGTATGTGCACTTTGTCATGGCTCATTTACTTTGAGACTATAGTACCTGCTGAAATTTGTCACAAGATAAAAGTCCACAATTACACTTCTGTTTATGTACAAATTTCAACCCTTTCAACCCCAACCCCCATAGGTTGTGTGAAAATTCTTTGCTTCAAGTACTCACCGTATACTCCTGGTGATTGACCCTGAGTGATGAATCCTGATGAATTCATTCGAAGTGGTCGCAACGTGAAAATACGACTGTTTCTCATTTACGAAAAAAGTGTCTGGAACCCAGATATTTTTGATAAATTCAGATCCTACAGATAAGGTTTCCACCGATGGCTGTTTTCTAAAGGCAAGTCTTGGGTCAGTCCAAAATTGTCGAAAGTAAAAATCGAGCGTGAAGTCCTGAAAAAGAGAAAAACTGAAGATATCTGCCAATCGAAATTTTTGATCTAACAGATAACTGGTGCCTGTAGCTTTAACATGATAATTTACACATGGAAATGGTTACATTATGAGGTATGCGTGAGTGACATGCAAGTGAGGACATGCTTTAAATGAAAAAATGAAACTAATATGTAAATGATAGATATATTTCAGTAGAGGCATCAATCTGCAGATTATATCAACAAAATTTTTTCCATAAGCTAGCCTACGGAAATCTCGTATTTTTATATAAACGAAGAAAATATTTTTCATCGGGCACGAGAAATTTGTATACTTGCAAGCTGTTTTATTTCGTTCGTTTCAACAAAAGACAGCATTGAGCTCATTCGAGTATATAAGAAGACTCTTCAATTGCTGCAATTTAGAAGTGAATTTCAAACTTTTCGGTTCTAATCTCTGTGTTGTCCTCGGAGTTCTGAAGAATATAATTTTACAGTAATTAAGGTTAATGTCCATAATTATTTTGTCTACTCAAGAAATCTGGATTTAGAGGAAGTAGAATAATACTTCTCTCTATTTTGAATTCTTAAGATAATCACTTCGACTTGGAAATACAGTGTTGTTTTTCAAAGGCATTATATCAAAGGTCATTCGTAACCAATTAAGTCCTACCCAATAAAAAACGAAAATGTATAGTTTTTGAGCTATCATAATTTTTGTATATTTTTCTGAGATTTTACCAAAAATAATTGCTCACACAATTATTCATACAATCAAATAATTGGAACCTTTTGGAAACTGAAAAAAGATCATTCAATGAAGAAATAATTGATATCAAAAAATCCCCATTGCTCGCTTATTTTTATGATGAATTTTCAATATTTGAAACTAAGGATATTGGTTTATGTTTTCATCAATAAAATATTATACATTTATTCCCAAATTATTGAGATCGTAAAAATGAAGAATTCACTTTTATAAACCTCATCAATAACGAATAGACTTGATTCGTTCGTTGATGACCTCTGAACTTCTCGTGATAAAGCAAACAAGCTGCATTTCCTAAGCTATTATTTCTATGAAATCGAGCTTTTTACAAGTTTACCCGGTTACGTGTAGTTGGAAACTAAGGAATTGGCGTTGAAATATCCTATTTTTACAGAAAGTTTCTGACATGTTTTCATAATTGTTTTTTGCTCCATCACGAAACTATTACTTAATTTATGTTATTAAGTTTTTCCAAACATCTGTAATTATGTTCAAACTAAAAATATTTCTTATTTTTTATATTTCAAGGTTTCAGTGTTAAATTCTTTGTAATATATTAAAGAGTTTATGGCTTCTGCCTCCTATCTTCCAATCAGTGTTATCATAATAATAATAAAAAGACAACACATTTCGATTAACACTGATTGATACCTCCAATGAATAAAGAATAAGTTCTGGGAGCTCTAGTGGCGGGACTGGAAAATTAATTTTCATTTGAAAAAAAATATTCGTAAGAACAAACACTATCATTTTCTGTAGAAATAGAGTATGCCAGGCGCCTACTTTAAAAATTTACCAACTTACTTCAAACTATAGCAATAAATAATAAAAATAAGAGCGTTTTCTTCGAACAAAAATATTCACTTTTCACTTTTAAGATTAGCCTTAAATATATCGAAACTTTTGTCACATGTAAAAATATGTTATGATGAACTTACTCATGCAGTAAAATGTTGACAGTTCCATATGCATTCGTAGGTCCAAGTCTCTAATGTTTCAAAAGTTTGAATTTTGTCCAGTAGCAGATAAGAACCACTAACGGGATGATGAATATATATAGAAAGCAATTTTATGTAAATTTACGAAAAGTAGTGCGGTTGAAGTAAGTTTAGTATTGAACCGAACAATAATGACGTAAACTTTCAAAAAAAAAGAAAAATGAATAGTATGTACTACAGGGAGGAACAAAATTGTGATCTCTGGGCTACAACTTTTTTAACTTCATTATTCATTATTCGTTCTATAAATTCATTTTTTCACAGGAAAAACAAACCAAGTAAGGTTATACCTTGAAAAATCAGACAACGCCACTGGCACTATAAGACAAATTATAAATTTTCGAATCGGAAAAAATGATGTTTTATTTTAGGCTAAAATAAGCCTTTTCTTCTCTGAGGGAGAACAAAATTTTAAGTTATATCTCAACAAGAAAACCCCTAGGAGGAAATACGAGTACATCACAGAATAGCGACCAGAAAAGTGTACTAACACATGGTATATTGCTCAGCAGGTAGGAAAAGCTAAGCATCCCTTGACAACTGAAAAGATTGCTAGGCAGCGTTCGGAAATGAGACTCTTCTTATGAGATAAACATACTATTTTACCTCAAATGCTTAGAATTCGAAAGAAATCAATCAATTTTGAAAAAATCACAAACTGCTCCACAGGCGATTGAGGCTGTGAATACTGCATTATTGAAATGAAGGGAAAATTACTTAGCACATTACAAATTACATATTATGAACGTTTACTGTAGAATAATTAGAGCTGTAAATAATCATTTCCTCACTGTAAGGAAATGATTCTTTTCAAAAATTCTGGCTTTTTCTTTAAACAATATTGTCGGAATCTCAAAATTTCCAAGCGATTAGCGGAAATTATTTTAATTTCAAGTTCCTCAGACAAATTGCATCGAAGATAATGGTCAAAGTTCAAACTCACCATTTTAATTCAATTTGGCTTAAAACTTTTAAAAATTGAATATAGACGTATTTTGTTCACGGAATTGTGAGATTTCTTAAAAGAGACCATAGTAACTTGCCATTTATTTAATCTCTTAGGTTGAAAATTGTAGTTCAGGGATCACAAATTTGGTCCATCTTGTACAGTTAAAACCAAGTTGTTGTGAAATGAAAACTTCAGAATAACAATACGTAAACATTTCGAAATAAAACGAGATCCATCAAAGAATGTTATGCTATTATAGCTTTCCAGTCAAATCTGTGAGACCACGAGCCCTAATTCATTGAGGCTTAACGCTTCAAATCACCAAGCATATATGTGACGTTTGACGTACGCGAATATTCCGGTGTGCCGAGCATCACAAATTTTTCTTCTTATTTGAGACGTTGAGCACTAAAGAGTCAAGCACCAGGATTCCGAGCACTTGACTGGAAAGCAGCTAATAGTTATTTTAATTATATTCAATAAATTGAGTTCAGTAACGAGGTGTCAAAAGTTTATGTTACAGGGATTTTCAGAATATCCATAATTAGGAAAGATTTCACCTTATTTTCAATGATAGAAACAAGGCTGTCCAATACTTAATACGGTTATTGAAATAGATCTCAACTGAAGAAAACTATGGTAAAATCGAAATGAAATGACAAGAATTTTTTTGTTTAGTATTCGCATCTCATTTTCAATGAAGTCTAAAAAACAAGTGAAACCTTTAGAAAAAAGAATGTCAAAAATTAATTAGAGTTCTTGAATGAATTAGTTGCAACTGAAAAAAGAACATGGTAAAATCATAATGACTTGAGTAACAATTTGTTTTTTATTATTCGATATTGTTTTTTTAGAATTCAAGTGAATAAAATGGAGACAGACATCATGGAATTTTGAACACCGTCATAGCATCTCTTTACTCATAGTTAACTGAACCCCATTTATTGCGATTCAACTCAAGTATAAAAAAAGATACCGTATAACCTCCTTGCACTCTATTCATTAAACTTAGCATTAGGACTGATGAAACTTAACTCTTACACTATAAAAAACTGATCATTTTCCATAAAGGCTTTCAATGATTATAATTAATCAACTCCAAATAAAATTCTAAATCAATTTGAAAGAAACAGAATCTGAATTAATAGGGTACCATGCAATTTTGACGACTACATTAACTAAGCATCAAAGCCATCTAAGTGTGGAGCTCATCTCGCAAAGACCTGTTAACTAATAAATGTAAAATTTAATGGAACTGAACTATTATTCATGCCAAACATCATCATTTGCATAACTTCGTCAGAAAGGGGTGGTTAAAGATTCATGTATCTATTAGTTAAAAGGCTAATGCGAAATGTAGCTACATGCAGTTACTTATCTGCCTCCCAACGAATGGTGCAGATCATGAATGCAGGTCATTAGGACACACTTGATTGAGCTGGTTAAAGGGACAGGCCGGATCACGTTTTATTAGTGACCTTGAATTTGATTTGGTTTTCCACGGGATTGTGTGCCCGATTCTGATCCCCTTCGTCTCGTTTTGGATGTTCAGAAACACTTTCTCGTGAATACAACCCTGGCCAGGTTAAAGCGTATCGGTGATGCTCTATATCCTCCCCAAAAATTTCTACTTCTATTATATTTTAACACAACTTAAAACAGGAGAACAGCAAATATTAACTGTACCTGTCACACATTATGACTTACCGAAAAACACCCTTTTTGAATGTGCATAGCCTAAAAATCACCGATGATTTTGCTCGATTTAAAAGCAAGACCAAAAAGTTATTAGTAGATTAAGAATCATATTGCTTGGATGATTATTTTGTTAGAGTATAATTTTTATCGTTGTTTTTTTCTGACCCTGTTTTATTTTATGGTTTCCATGTATGAGAACTTCATCTGAAATGAAGATATCTATCTATCTATTTCACGCTTGCAGAACACCCTCTACTGACAGAGTTTTTTTATTCTTCAATGAACTAAGATTCTTCAAGATTTTATTTTAGTTTCAGTTTGGGCATACAAATTTGCTTATAAAATTGATTGGAAAGTAAGTTGGTTGAAATGTCTCAGACCACTAAAGTGGTTATCAATTTTTGGAAATGAATTGAAATGATGCCATAATTATATCAAAAAAGCTATATTTCTTACTGTACTGTACTGTATTTGATCTGATAACGCCAGTCTGAACATAATCATAAAATGCTTTTTATAAATAAAAAGGAAACAGTTATACTTTGTGGATTCACTTCCCCGTCCAGAAAAATACAGACTCATCAAAAATTTTATTTCCTTTTTCTTATTTTCCTGGGTTTCAGATGAGACGAGTCTTTGATTTCAATAGGTTATAGTCACGTTTTTGTCATTAAAATTGAAGTTTCTTCATATTTAGTCAAATGATAACAGAAGATATGATAATAAAGGGGTAGATTAATAAAGAACTTCTATATAAATAATTGGAGATAATATGAGGAAAAATACGTACCTATAGTCCGTTCACGAAAGTTTGAGCCATCGGTTGGCCATGACAATTTAGCATATTCCACTGTGTATATCAAAATTTAAGGTTATGTTATTTTCTTGTCAGATTGATACGCAATGTTGTCAATATAACATAGAGTTCTCTGATAACTCGGAAGCTCGTCGGACGAGGCTGGGTACATTCGGCAACGTTGACTTTATTCATCCTTATGACAGCAAATACTGCCAATCTCAGATAAATAAACAAATGCCTACTATGCGTTCGAACTTTCGTGAATGGACCATACCTATATAGAAAATCATAAGAGCCTACTAGGTTATGTATCATTTAGAAATATTAAAAGTTCGAGAGTAACACAGTGTACATTTGCCATTCATCAGCTTGACATCCTAGTATCTCAATGATATTCAAAGATGGATGTCTTCGACTAGAGTTGTGATTTTCTATGTACAGTTAGACCACTTGCAATACCGCCGACTGTTCGTCAAAACACAAACAAATCTATCAAAAATTTTCACATTAGAACTAAGAATACTGATTCAGTCTTTGTAGCCTGCGGAAAAAGTGTAGTCTAGTTATAAACAAATAATCAAATCATTCATTAATCTTTCAAAAATAATTATCTAGATGTCCTTCCTTCCAGATAGAAATGTCAAAATGGTCTTCGAATATATCAATTTCAATATCAATGTCTAGAGCAGACACAAATGTTTCTTCGTTTATAAATTTTACTTGAGCTTTACCAATATAAATTTATTATACAGGGTGTCCCAAAAATACCACGCGAAAGTGACACTGGAGATAGATTGGCATTAGGTCTATCAGATAGCATCAACGCATGACCTCAGTAAAAGTCCACTGGTTTTCGAGATATCACCACTTTTGCAAACAAAAAATGAAAGAGAAAGTGAGATGAAAGAGAAAGAAGAGCAAAAATAATGGTTGTTTGAAACGGTAGCGAGGAAAGAATATCAAGCAACATGTAATTTGGCAACAAGTGATACTTCTGCATTTTTTATTAATTTTTAATTATTTCGGCTTAAAGACATCTCTCGCGACAAAATTATAATTTTAAGGTTTTGACTTTAAAAAATTTGGTAGTGTTTTATCATTTTGAAAAGTGCAGGAAATGGACCAGTTTTTACGATTATTTGTCAATTCAGTCTGATATAATTTTTTTTCACATCAGTCAGTCAATCTTAAGTTAACGTTTTAACTTCGTCATAAAATACAACAAGTTGGATATTTTTTGAAGGATTTTGTTCTAGTTCTCGGTGAAGTTATTACTTCATTGTTTAAAGCAACTATTCAGGATAGCCAAGGTGAAAAAAAACATGGGTTTGAAGACCGAAAAATGGAGATTTTTAAAAAATACACTAAAGTGGTGATATCTCGAAAACCAGCGGACTTTTACTGAGGTCATGTTGATGCTATCTGATAGACCTAATGCCAATCTATGTCCAGTGTCACTTTAGCGTGGTATTTTTGGGACACCCTGTATACAACCATCATTGCATAAGGTATGCAATGAATCCAATAAAACTTCGTACTCGATGTCCAACATCTTTTATGAATAATAATAATATAAATGGCACCCAGTTCTCATATTTGGTTATACAGCCACCTTAGCAGCTGTATGGGTGAAGCGCCTACTTCCAAGCTGTAGGTCCAGGTTCGAAACCCAATGCGGGTGGGTATGTTGGTCTCAAAATTAAAAAGTTTCTTGAATTCGTATGGTTGTGTGGAAATGGTTGAAAACCAAATGTTGATATTAATGAAATTCTGATATGTTCACCGTCTCTATTGTTCCAATAATCTAATAACTTTGGCGAGGAACGAAAAAATTTGGGTGGAAAAAGTTCTGAATTTAAAAAAGCCACAGACTCATTTGTGATTCATTCGAACTTGCCCTAAGAAACAATGAAAGAGAAGGTCATATGACCCTTATTGAGATATAAAATAAACATTCTATATAATGAAGCCTTCACTACGTTCTGCTTAGGTGCATACATATGAAAATTTCGAAGACAAATTCACGATATTTTGATTTGTAATAACGATTATCTAGAAGAAGTCTGCGAAACATCTTTCAAAATTGATATATTTAGTCCTAAATTTTTTTCGGATAAAGTTATTGTTACAGAGTGCTTTCCTTCAGTTCACTTAGTACTGTAGTAGTAACTGTTTCGACTTTGAGTTAGCATAAATACTTTTTCCATTTAACTTTAGAAATGGGTAGACATAGAGCGTAAGCGATACATGTATATGTCGATATGATAAAACATTAAGTGGGGCCATGCACGCAGTTCCAGTATTCAAGACTGCGACTTGTCCAAATATTAGCTATATATAGCGAACATTCTGCTTCAGATATCACGATGGAGAATCACAGACAATGAGTAAACAGTAAAACATCCCGAAGATATCATTATGACATTCAATACACCTCAATTTTTTTAAGCTGTCTATCCTCATAGCTGGTTGAATAAGTGAAAATTATTTTGAAAATTTACCTTAATAACAGCATAATTCTAACTGTTGATCTTCTTTGTTATTCCCGAAATCGGTGTGCAAAATCATACGTAGACTATATCAATCAGTTTGATATAGGGTTTGAATGAAAAAGCTATTTGTCGCTTCGAATTTTCAAATATATAACAAGATATGTGCACAACACAACTTACCGGTTCAAATTTATGTGTCGAAGACCTTTCTCCTGAAGTGGAAGATAATTCATTCTTATTGTAGACCTATGAAATCTGGTTAACATTTCTTTCAAATCTGAGTTAGGTATTCAAAGTTTAGCAATACCACGTACAATAGCAAACATAAGTTATTGTTAATTTATTGGTTTTTACGAATCTGTTTTAATATGAAATGAAAACTCTGTTAGTCTGTGAATTACTCAGATGTTGTGCTTAACAATGAAAGAAGATTGCCAATAACAATAATGGTAATCCTGCATAATCATCCATATATTTTTCTTCACTTTTACTATGGGTAATTTCAATTGTTTCACTCTATATCTTGTAACACTAGGAAATTTTATATTAACAGAAAGAAGTACAAATCAGAGACGCTGTATAGATGTTTGGACTCTAAATGGCAATAGAAGGTTATGTTTTTTTTCGTCCTCTTCAATGTACAGGTTTCTATGAAGCCAATATTTGGGCCCTCAGAAGTATTCTATCAGAATTCATCGATCAAATTTTGTTTCTGATTATCACTGCTAAAAGAACTACCCTCCCTATTTTTTTTATTTAACCCTCATATTTTTCCCCAGTTGAAAAAATAATATGTTAATACAATTTTTCAACATTTTACGTAAATTTGCCCCTTACAAATAATAATTATTAATTATGGCATATTCACTTTATTTTATTATGACTCCTTATGAAATTTAATTGTTTTAATTATCAAGATGTTTAGTTATTATTCAAGTTGTCTTCTGTGTTAATATTTTGTTTATTGTCTGTATTGAATATTTTCGAAAATATTTCAGCAGGTATCGCAAACTGGTGAACTCGCCACGATAATGGCATTGTTTAACAATGATTATGAGTTTAATTCACGGATGAAAAATGTTTTTAACATTTTTTTAACTGAGGAATTGTTTAAAGAAAAAAAATAGGGTGCAATTCAGAAAAATATTTGAGGTAGGTAGTTATTTATGGGTTGCTCATCAGAAACAACATTGAATGACATATTCTGATAGAGTTTTTGATGCCATTCGAAATATTTTATGTTTGAATTTTTTACATTGTTTGAGAGTCGAGATATTGGCTGTATGGAACATCTTGCGAGAAGCTCTGTATATAAGTAGTTGATCTATATTCTATAAGTTTAAATGTTCGACTCATTATTTTTGCGATGCTTATATTCAATGGCATAAATACTTCTATTCGAATTAATTCGTATTAATTCATGCGATAGCTATAAAAATCTACAGAGTTTGGTGTCATTATCTGAATTTTTTAAATAATTATGACTATTTCAAGATATGATTTTTCCTGACAGGTTGCCAATTTGCTTCTTTTTTCTTGGACAAAACGTATCTGGACTAAAAAGTTATATCTTGATAAGACGTTCATCATTCTCGAAGGATAATTTGTTATAGTTACGACAGAACTTTCTGAAAACTTTATAATATTATTATGACAAACTTCACCTAGCACCAAGTAGCTCATTTGAATTTGATATTTACTAATACTCATGGTTTTTGAAGAGTTGAAAAAGTGAATTGAAATTGAATACAGGAAAAAATGTAAAATATTCATAACGCTTTCATCTGTAGGTATAGTGTACAATTGAATGATTCAGGAATATTTATCAACGTTAATTTTGAAAGAATACGAAATCCACTTCAATTGCTGAGCACTATAATAACCAAAGCATCAATGAAAAGTTAGTTTTAAGTAAATTATTCTAGTTCATCATGTATATTTTTTTCAACCAGCTGTGAGAAATTGACTATGATCACACGAGACAAAAATACAAATAGGTAGATACCATCATGACCTCGGAGACTGAGCTGATACTGAGGACGTACATCGTGACCCCCACCTCAACAGGCGGGCCTGCAATTTTAAACAATTAAGTCCACCCGAGAAAACCAAATCAAACTCCTGATTTAACGAATGTACGTGACACCACTTGCTTAACAACCCTCGAAGTTCAAGATGAACTAATCACTAATCAGAACTTTTTCAAGTTGTTCATGAAGAATGTTGACTCAGTGGTGACCACTTTTGCCTTCACTATTACGCAGAATTTGAAGAATATTATGAATAGTGAAACCTGCTCCTATTGTTTTAGGTGAAACTCGGTATTTTAATCTGATCAAATATCAAAGTATCACAAGTTTGAAACGAAATATAAAAAATAAATCATGCATTTGATCTTACTCTATTCAGTTTGATTACAAGCTAGTATTAAATCACTTTTCATTGCAGAGTACAGGTGGTTCGATTTCGATGATTTAGTCTCAAATTTCTTTGATTAAAGGTGAGAAAGAAACTAATGTAATGTTTTCTTTTTCTGAGAGACATAAACTGCTGAATGACGCAAGTAGTTACCGTGTCTCCTTTCCGTACTACATGATGATTATGGAATTTGGTCAATTTTTATAATTGACTATAACTGCCGACGCATTGTGACTGCGCTCTCAAAATGAAAACATTGTTTGGGCCGCTTTTTAGAACTTTTTATGAGTTCCATCGAAATTTTAGTGCCGCTTCAAGGTTCAGAGTTTTTTTTCAGAAGCAATAAATTTTTTTTTCAATCTTGTTAATATAGCTTTCATCACTTGTATCATTTCCGAAAATCTCTTCAAATAAATTCGAAAGACTTATCGGCATCATAATTTCATCATTATTATTTATTGAATAAAGTATAGCATAGTCTATTTCTTATAATTATTGTAAGACATAATATGATGAAAAAGTATTCATAAGCACAAGACGATATAATAATGATGATCGTTGATCAAAGGACCCCGTACATTTTGTATGGGAATTGGCTCCCGGTGGATTTGGCTAAAAATTTGATATGCTGTTCTACTAGTCCTTCTGATCAAATGTCTAAACATTGGCGAAGCTGAAAAATGCATACTTCTTGGAGTTTTTAGCGATTTTTTGTATCCATTATGGCTTGCGTATTATGGGAATTGGCTCCCGGTGGATTTGGCTGAAAATTTGATATGATGTTCTACTAATCCTTCTGATCAAATGTCTCCACAGTCACGAAGCTGAAAAATGCATACTTCTAGGAGTTTTAAGCGATTTTTTGTATCCATTATAGCTCACGTATTACCGTTCACACAGAAATGTTTGAAAATATTTCGAATTGACAGCATCTGCTTTCAATAATCACGAAATATTCTCAAACATTTCTGTGTGAACGGTAATACGTAAGCCATAATGGATACAAAAAATCGCTAAAAACTCCTAGAAGTATGCATTTTTCAGCTTCGTGACTGTAGAGACATTTTATCAGAAGGATTAGTAGAACATCATATCAAATTTTCAGCCAAATTCACCGGGAGCCACTTCTCATACAAAATGTGCGGGGTCCTTTGACTAAAACGAATAATTGGGAGATATCAAAGTCACTGTCACAGTTTCCAAGGAACTTGATGAGCGTCTGCTTGAATTATATTGGTTCGAGACTGTTTTTTCAGGAATTTTCGAAATAATAAAATCGGAAGAAAATCATTTAAATTTTTTTGAAATTGTCCGAGAAAAAACTATTGGAAAATATTTTAGCATTTCCCATTTTACAGCCGAAAAAAATTTTTTTTATTGCTTTGAAATTAGAAACGGTTCAACAATTTCGATAGCATTAGTAAACAGTACTGAAAATTCTACCCTGAAGATGTTTTCAATTTGAGAGCGCACAATACTGGGAAAGTAATAGAAATTAAAATATTTGGCCAAAATTCTGAGTCGGCCTACAGCACCGTATCGACTAGTGGTATTGAGCAATTTGTGTTTCCAAAAACAGAAAACATGATATGTTTATTACTTTTTTCTATCTCTTCAAAAAGAAATCTGACTACCTTGTACATACTGCTGATGAATTTAGCTCAAATCAAAATTTCAGGTGATAAACAATATACCTAGCTTCAACCCACTGCATATCAAGAGCGTAGGTTGCATTAATAAGAAGGTCAACAATTGAGAGATTATATTGGTAATTGAAAATTAGGATGGCTGTTCCAAATTTGCTCGAAATGGCACAAGTTGATAATTGCACTACACGGTTGCCATCAAGTGATGTAGATCCCGCAGCACTTATAGATGAAGTTATTGACATGTGATTGAACCTATTAAAGCGGTTTGCGGTTTGCGCCTGTTATGACTAGCTCAGAGCAGTCGATGAACTTTGATAAAAGTTCAAGTTCTCTCTCAGTTTCCAGATTAAGCATATAATGTCACGTGGTTTCCGTTACCCCAAAAACCTGCCCACCTGCTCGATCCATGCATATTCGAGCTTCGAAACAGGAAATACACTAGGTATATCATTGTCCATCTTAGATATATACCATCTGGACCTCAGACAGAGAACTGATGCTCAGCACGTACATTGTAACTCCCACCTCTACAGGGGAGCCTGCAAGCCAATAACCACAACATAACAACAATTCCACAAACCCCCAGACCGCCAAGCGCTGGGAGAGGACATGCGGAAACGTGTCACTAAGTGTATTCTAACAATTTTGAGCATGGATCCAGAGAAAAACAGATAAGTAATCGCCACAAATATTACTCGAAGAAGTGTGATATTTATATTGATAGATTGATAATTGTGAGAATAAAATAAACGAAGAATAAGTCCTACTTCCCCACAATCTCTATTAAAATAGTTAAAAATTGACCTCTAGTTTCGAGACTATATGTAGTCCCATTATCAAGTCAAAGCTACAAAATGATGTCATAAATAATCAAATCAACATAAAACATACACAGAAAACTTACATACACATAATCAGAATGTGTTTAGTTATCATACATAAATTATTTAATAAAAAGAAAGAACACTGTAACACAAACAAATCAACAAAAGGTAGGACTAAGAAGCATAACACCGACATCTGTAAATTGGCTAAAGAATGAGTTGAGTCCTTGGACCGTAGCGGAAATTACCAACTATCATGTTATTCTTGTGACGCCTTGCATGTGGGAAGAACATTCAGCAATTTCAAGATGTGCCTGAAGGATCATCTGAGATATCTCCATCCGAATTCTACTGGATTTTCACATTTTGCGAAATATCTCGTAGATTTCGGCCACACTTTGAGAAGGATTCAAATTTCGAAATTTTACACCAAGCGAATAAAGTCTCTTGGATAATTTGGAAAGTACCTATGGAAATCATGAAGGCATGTAAGAAAAAAATATATTTTAAACCAACAAATTGGACTTGATTATACACCAAGTTACTCCTCATCATTTTTGGACATTTTGTGCTTCTTAGTCCTACCTTTTGTTGAGTTTTTTGTTTTACAGTGTGTACAGTGTATGTGAGTTGTCCGTGTATGTTTTATGTTGTTTTAATAATTCATGACCTCAAAGTAAGAAATGAACATTTATGTTTATTTCCTACTCTGACTTTATGACATTATTTTGTAGCTTTGAATTGATAATGGGACTACATAAAGTCTCGAAACTTGTCGTTGATTTTTAACTATTTCAATAAAGATTGTGGTAAAATAGGACTTATTCTTCGTTTACTCCATCAGTGTGATATTTGAAAGGGTTCCGTAACGAAAAATTAAGCCTTGTCCACACCTATGTTCGGCCTGTTCGACTTGTTCCAAAGTTAATAGAGTTGATCTTCCTCCAAGGAACATTAAGTCAGTTTTTGCTCTTAGTGCTTTCGGCAGTGTTGGGTGAATCTTGTAAGCAAGTGTATTGTAAATGTGTATTGGCACAGACTGGACCTAAGTGTGACCATAGCTTTTCATGAAATCCTTGCATTTCAGAAAAATTCTGGTAGTAAAGATTTTGAAAGGAATGTATATTTCAAATGAAGTAAGATCCCAGGGGCACCAGACGTCACGTAGGTATTTTCGACGAACGAAATGTGGACGATAAAGTAGTGTTATATTGAATTATGAAGGCATGTCTACCGGCTATCTTGTTTAGACGGCCAATTTTCAGGTATTAGGTAATCAAGGTACATAAAAGCATTCCTTCCCCCACGTAAATACTACTAGCTGATTTCCACTCATAGTTTAGGCATTATTCTCAAAAACAAGTCGCCAATAATCCCAGATACTTTCCGTCTGCAGTATTGCTGTGCAGACGCTTCAAAGCTCCCAGAATAATTACTTAAGTTCACGTTCTGATGCTCCATGTTCAGCTGACGACTATTTTAAAATAATAATCTGTTGATCATATATAAAAATGAAGCATCAGAATTCACCTGAGGTTTATTAATTATTTCAGCAGCTTTCAAGCGTCTGCAGAACAATACGGTCGACGGAAAGTTGCTGGGAGTGTTGGCGACTGTTTTTGGAAGAAATTGTCTAAAATATAAAATCACCTTGGAGAATTTACGTTAGGTAAGTAATTTTTCTGTATGAGTACCCTGATTACCTGATACCTTAAAATTGGCCGACAAACCAAGAAAGCATATAGGCCTCATTATGGTCGTCAGAAAACACTGGTGGCCCTGGAATCTCGGATTGCATCATTAGTTTTCAAGATTAATAGTGGGATTCACAAAATAAGATCAACTGATAAACCATATTATTCAGGCTTCAAGTCGATATACAAGATGCTTGGAGTAGGTTCCCCACGGAATAAGTTCTATAAGCATTTTCGATGAATGAATTCTACATTGAACCTATGTCCAAAATTCAATAAAAAAATTGCTTATAATTAAAAAATCTCAATGCTTTCATTTATTTTTTGCTGTGGCTTCTGTCAGTTAATTTGTACGGAACCCTTTTAGATCTGAACTAAATGCACACTAAATAAACTGTGTTATTCCCATCTGTTATTTCGTTTGATCTTTGCTCCAGTCAATGTTAGTATGAAGTTAGGTACCATTTTAACTTCTGAAAGTGAGCTTATGCTCAAGACGTACATGGTGACTCCAACTACAACTGGTGGACCTGAAATAATGTTTACCAAACCGATTTATGATACAATTATTCAGGCAAAAATTGGATGCATTGTCATCCTTCCATGTAACCTCGTGATTAATGATATAATTTTTGGTGCATTTCATAGTTATAAAAATGTTACCTAATTTCTATGGGACTATATTTATAGGGATTGAAATCGAAATATTTGATGGTTGAAATGAATCGAGCTTTCACTTCCTCCTCTTATTCCACACTCATGAGTTTTCTGAAATTATGGTTAGTTTAGATCGATAGGGTTCCTTGTTTGAGCGCTTCTGTTCTATTACGTAAAGCGCCCTGATCAACTCTATAGCTCTTTAGGAAAAATTCGCGTTTTCTTCGGTTGAAAAGTTCAATATGTAATCGTTAAAACGGAATAAAATATTGAATTTCTGCACACTTGTAGTTTTATTAGAAATATAACAACAATCAAGCCACTTTTTATTTAGGAGCAGTTTGATTGATTGAAACTCTGTTTTAGGACATTCACATTGTTGATAATATCTAAATCGATTTAATTTTCAAATAACTTCGTATGAGTCTTTTCACGCTTTTTGATATAAGGAAAACTATAATCGAAGATTCTGAGTGATATTAGTTTCATTCTCATTTAAAAACCAAATTTTTTTTATTCGAATAGCAGGCTTATGAAAACAGATACTTTTCATGGGGTGCGTTCACAAACTTACTCTGAGAGTAGAGAAAGAGTATGGCGGAGTATAACGGAGTAAATGCAGTTTGGTCGTTGTTCAGAAACTATACTCTGACAAATGTCATTCGCGAGACATATGCAAGGTTAAGTAAGATTAAGATGAACTTTCTATTATCGGTTACTTTCACCTTTTTACCTGCTTTTGGTTTATTGTAAACAATTAATATTATCTCTTATATTAGTGATTGCTCTTCACAGTTCGCTAATTATTTAATCAGTAGATTCTCAGATACAATTTGTAACGCGTTCACTCGCAAAAACATTTTGAACTCTGCATATTGATTCTTACGCCCTTTCAGGGATGGCAAATGGCTACCTGGTACCTACACCTTCAAGTGTTTCTTTTATCTTTTCTAAAAATCCCTAACTGAGAATATCGACAGAATTTCAACAGATGTAAAAGTAATAATCTTAGTAAAATTATAATACATGCCATTACTTTTCATTTTCAAGTATCAAAGTATTGGATTTAGTTAGTTGAGATTATCTCAAAATTCTTGGTTTATCCTGTGAAATCCGACATATTCACCCAAAATGAATAAAAACGATGAATAAATTTTCAAATTTGAACAACATTTTCACATTTCAAGGGTAATAGATATAATGAATTCCTTTATTTATTTTTGATTATTTATGGGCATTACTGCCAATCCATAAAACTTCTAAATTTTCAGAGTATCGTAAGAAAACAGAGATATTAACTCAAAACGGTTAACAAATGACGAAAAAAGCTTTAAACTCAAACCAGAAATATTTTTATCGAATGAATGACAAAGGATGCATGCAACTCTTTAAATACAAATAACTGTCAAAATACCCAATACTCTGAAAAAAAGCAGGGTACATGGAGCTTACTCCGAGAAAGTTTTTGAACGATCGCGAGTACATACTCTGACAGGCTGAAGTGAGTTTCTGAACGCTTTAGAGTAAGCAAAGCATGCTCGGAGTAACTTTGTGAACTCAGCCATGGGATTGTATTGCAAATTTAACTATCGCTCCATTTGCCAAGTCTAGTGGTCTAAGTATTCAGATCGTAGTACGAGGCCCGGGGTTCGAAATTTGGTGTGTCATTGGATTCATCGATTCTGTTTAATTTTTTTCGAGTTTTTTCATTAATTGGTCTACTGAAGTATCTGAAAACGGAAGGACTTGTTCATATTGGGAAAACGATCATATCCTGTGATCTATTGATTTCATTCTATTCACTTATGAATTCAACTCTCCTGTTCAAATATCAAGCCTGTCTTGCAAAGTAAGCAAATATACATGGAAACAATTCATACCAGAATTGTTCATATTCGTATGGAGAATCATGATCAAAGCCAAATAAAATTCAAAAATGTTATATTTGGAATGACTCTAGATATTCAGAAAGATATGATTCTATTGAAGGAGGTAGTTTTTAGAACCATTTTGAGAAAAATGCATTTTTCCTAAACTATGTATTTGAGGTAGAATGGTAAACCAAAGAAAACTTCATTATTTTCGATATTTTTTTCACAGGCATATTGTATGGCAAAACAGAATATTACTGAAGTAAAAGTGGTACTGAAATTTGTCGGGAGCATAGTTCTCCAATAAGAGTGAAAAAATCCTATAACATACTTGGGGGTGACCATTCAGTGAAAAGTGCTTGCTTTGCTAAAATTCAATTATGATCTGAAATTCATTCCAAACGAATGAGGATCTAAATGTATTTTCATTGCAGTAAATATTGAATAGATAAGAAATTAAACTGGTTAATAAGCAACAACTAATAACAAATCTCCGATAATTAATTATGAATACATTGCATAAATTGAAAGATGAAAGAAATGCAACCAAACATCAGACTCAATTTCTAAAATTGCTTATAAGTTGCTGATAGCTATTTGACAGATATCCTAGAAAAGAATATATCTCCTTTTATTAAAATTGAAGCGTTTGAGATTTTTCGGTCGGGAAAATATGTTTTCCTTTTCATAAACATGATAACATGCCATATCAAAAACCTGTATTTTTACGTAATTAATGCAGATGAATTCATTGTAATCTGACAGATAGCTTTCAGTAGCTTATCAGCCAGTGGTGAAACAGGCCCTCACTGTTTTACTTCCATTGCCTATGAACCGAATCGATACATCAGTATTAAAATAAATTTACTCCAATTTGACACAACATGTATATGAGCACATGTAAAATTTATCGGGTACCATGAAATTCTCATGTCATTTCCAAAGGTCACATGTTTTGGAATTAATTTGAATAAAAATTGATTTGCTTATGGTGGAAAGTCTGTTTAATATGAACAATTCATAAAATGTAATTATTATTTATGTTCGATCATTCTGTTTTTCATTGACATTGCATTTTATATGGAGGCCAACAACGTGGTTATGTTTTGCAGAATAAAAATACTGTAGAATCAGGAGTGGTTGTATGAAATTTATCTTCGATTTGATCATGATTGGCTCATTTTCAGAACTAAGAATTGAAATGGTGAATTTTGAGCTTTATTTTGAAGAAAAATAGTCTGAAAGTTAATACGTTCTAGAAAAAAAGCTGAAGAATCATTAATTTAACTGTACAGCCTGATTGTTGCTTTAACACTTTCAAAAACTTGCGATATTAAAACCTGTGGTTAGATTCCATTTTTCAATTGAAATTTTTATTCAAGAAAAATTCCTTCATCTCGAAATAAAAATTAAATATATCAAATATTTTCTGATTAACTCTGTAGTAGCATCAATTGCTGCTATTTTCTAATTCGATGAATCTTGGATGATTTTCGAGTAATTTAGTGAGATATCGTCAATTGAAAATTTAAATTATTGTTACGCAATTGTGCAAATAATAAAACAATTTTAGATCTGAATTATTAAAAATTGAGAAAAGACATCGTTCATTGGTACAGTAATCAGACTATAACTTCGAAATTTTATATGAGACTTGCGATTGATATCAACTATATAAATGCAGAATCTAAACACAATCGGAATTATATTCTGGAAATTATTCAGAAAATTAAATATGTGAAAAAAATAAATTGAAAAAAATTGAATTTTTTGGTTCTCATGATGCGATCTTCTTGAAATTTTGCATGAACATTCAGTATATTAGTTTTATTTTTCAAAATAAAATCTCAATCGAATCGGATATTCTATTATGGAAATATTAAGATTCTTCTTTCAATATTTCAATTGAATTTTATATGGTTCTGTTCACACTATGACCACAAAATCTTTGCATGAAGCTTGTTATGAGCATCTTGTATTTGGCCGTAACATTTAATTTCGATTGGTTTCGTTTTGTCTGAGATATAGAAAAACAAAGATTTTGAAAGGTAGTAATTTATGGAATACCATGACGAACTCAACCAAGGCATTTGGGACCCGAACTCATCCTGAAAATTTCAAATCTCTGGGACAATCCCTTCGAAAGTTATTGTACTAACGGCGGGTCGGCCCCACGGACAGAATTGAATTTGACTACGAATTCGCCATAAAAGAATCTCACCCAATCGTTTGAGGCCATTTTTGGCTCAAAATTAGCAAATTACAGACATTTGGGCAGAACGATATAGCATTTGTTTAACTAGAATGATCGCTCAAAAGGGTAGTAGTTCCTCCAAACTCATTCATCACAGTACCTTAGATATGACCACTGTTTCTTGTTATTCAAAGAAAAAACCAGCTGATTTTTTTCCCTTTAAAATTTCAGAAATTGCAATTTCTGTAGATTTTCATAACCGTTCACGCGGTTGTTCATAATGATAAATATAAATTTGATAAATCAACTTTGAATATTCTGAGAACTATGAGTTTCTTTCTTTTTATTAAATTTTTCTGTTCAAATCTTAAACATACCACGAAAATTTCGATAATTGAAGTCGTCCCTTATGGAAGTTATCGTGTTTACTTTCGGTCACTAGTAGTAGTAGTATCACACAACTCTATAACCCAAACAATTTCAAGAGTAGATTCTTGAAAATATTTGGAATTTTATAATACTTTATGTGGTAAAACTCTCATAACTTTGGTAAATCATCTTGAAAAACTACGGCATATATATACATAAGTTCTGAAGATTCAACCCTTGGAGGTCATTCTGCAAAATGTTTGACGACTATTCTGTTATGACGCTTATAAAATCAGAAAAAGCAGCGTATAAAAACTACAAAATAATCAACCAATCCTTCAATCAGTAATGCCAACAAGTTTTTACCGGAAACCAGAACAAAAGCTGCAGTTGACAGAGTTGAACTTCTAATATAGGTAGATATCATATCGAAAAGTTGACACGAAAATGATTGAATAGCATGGAACAATCACACAAACTTTACCCATTGGAGAAAATATCCGTTTCGCATGCTTATTGAAATTCAGATCGTAATTTTACAGATACGATATCTACCTTCGTTATAAATATATAGGTTTGACGGTAAGCATGACCTGATTATTAATTTCAAATTAATTTCACTTCAGTATTTTCAAGCGCATGTAGCGCACGAGAATCTCATTTAGATGTTCTCGGCAGATAGAACGAATTCATTATTATCATTTCTGCGTAGGAGAAATAGGAACACATCAAGTAGATCATTAGTGGAACAAGGAAATACGTCTTGTCAGTTTTCGCCCTAATGTTGCCCAAGATGTTCATCCACTTATTTTTTCACCATTCGAATACAAGAGTGGTCTTGACTATGCTCGCCACAACTTTTGAAGATGAAATGGTATTCCTTCTTAACATAAATATTCTTTTTTCGAGGCATGCAAGGTTGGGCTAAAGTCCCTAATAAAATCAAAATTTTTCAAATCAGTGACTTAAAAAGAAGCACTTGAATTGATTCTGAATCGAACGCATTTTTTGACAATCAAATGTTATCTTTTTTCCACCCCTTAGCTGCAACTCTACGTATCTTTGTTTTAAAAGGAAAATAAATGTCGAGTGCAAGTTCGTTGAAAAGCTCATGCCAAATGGAATTTCACCATACTATTCTCATCTACTTTAATTTTTATTTTTTATTTCCAGTTTTCAAATCAAATACTAGCGCAATCAAATATAATATTCGATATTTTTTTTTCGATGTCTGTTTTCTTACCTACGATCAAAATATATTTCAGTCCGTTCATTGAAAAGCAAAAACAACAAAAAAGGTGCTGAAGGCTGTCGTCTTTACGCTAGTTGATTCCGACAATATTTTGGGAACTGAAAATCGCTCTTAACTCCAAAACGCCTCATTTACCGAATTATGAAGTTTATTTTGAAATCAATTTTTTTGTGGACTAGAATCATCCCACTTAATTAAATATTGGAACGTTTTTTGAAACTTTTTGTAATAATAAGTATACGAAATAGCGAATGCTCCTGCGTCTTTTTAATTCGAAATAATTTCGATGGAAAAGAAATTTCAATTTTTTTAGCTTGTTCAATCAACAGGTTTATTATTCAAACAAAAAACGTATTTTCAAGAGCCAATTGAAAAAGAGAAATAATAATCATTAGTACATTACCATAGCTTGAAAACACTTTTTCATTCACCAGTTTGCCTATTGAGTTCAGGTGACGCTAATGAGCTTTTGCAGATAAAACTCTAATTCATTTATTTCTTTGAATTCTGATGATACAGATAATGTATTTGCTGTTGAACCTTTTATATTAGATTCTCCAAACGAAACATTATGCCCATTCCTCTCATGACTACTTACTATCGCATACAAATTTATATCATTCTATCGAGACACTGAAGGTTCTTCATATTCACCTGATTCGCATAAATTTTTTCTTCTATTTTGACACAGCTCGTTTTAATTAAAATTTTTATGACATTAATTAAATGGTGGCTCGAAAAAGTTACCCATTCGTTATAATGAAAACCTATAATTTTTATGAAACCATAGAATTGTGATTCAATGTATATACAGGGTGTTTCATCATAAACTGGACAAACATATATTTTCGTGTAGAAGACATCGGGAGAATCATTTTTGCCCTATACAATATATCCCGTTTTCGAAGCATAAGCGAGATACAGGGTGTCAAACGTCATTTTTGAGCCAGATTCTTATGAGTGTAGTCAGTTATGTATAACACTTAAAGTAACGGTTTTTGGTCAAATCTCAGTATTTTTGGGTCCTCTATTCAGAAAAGTTGACGAACTCCGAAAAATTTTTTACAAAATGGCGGAAGACCTGCAATGATCCCAATTTTTTTTCAGCGGTTGTCAAATTGACTTTTATTTTCTGAATGAACACAATTTTCTAAGAATTTCTGTGAAAAAATTTTTTCAATAATCGAACACAAATTTTTTTTTACATGTCTACAGCGATGAAAAAAATTCACTAGAAATGGATGAAATTTTGTACAATTGTACTTCTTGAATTATCAATCACGAATATGAAAACAGAATTGTAAAATATCGAACGGTTTCGTTACTACAGTCATTCATATGTTTCGTTCAGACCTCTGAAATAATGGAAAAAAATTTGTATTGAGTTCTAGAGTCAAAATAATTAAATTATTATTATGTCCAAACATTCTAGACGAATGTATACAAAAAAAATCAGTGAAACTTAGTTGGGACTCGAACAGACGTAGGTATTAAATAGGGAAATGGCACTGTTCTAAGGATAATAATATTCGTTGCCAGGAAACGATAGTTCGTAGTTCATAGAGTTGGACATTTATTTGAATTTCAGTGAATATAATTTAGCCAGTAGTCAAACTCTATGAACTACGAACTATCATTTCCTGGCAACGAATATTATTATCCTTAGAACAGTGCCATTTCCCTATTTAATACCTACGTCGGTTCGAGTCCCAACTAAGTTTCACTGATTTTTTTTGTATACATTCGTCTAGAATGTTTGGACATGTCGATAATTTAATTATTTTGACTCTAGAACTCAAAACAATTTTTTTTTCATTATTTCAGAGGTCTGAACGAAACATTTGAATGACTGTAGTAACGAAACCGTTCGATATTTTACAATTCTGTTTTCATATTCGTGATTGATAATTCAAGAAGTACAAAATTTCATCCATTTCGAGTGAAATTTTTTCATCGCTGTAGACATGTAAAAAAAAATTGTGTTCGATTTTTGAAAAAATTTTTTTCACAGAAATTCTCAGAAAATTGTGTTCATTCAGAAAATAAAAGTCAATTTGACAAACGCTAAAAAAAATTTGGAACATTGCAGGTCTTCCGCCATTTTGTAAATTTTTTTTCGGAGTTCGTCAACTTTTCTAAATAGAGGACCCAAAAATACTGAGATTTGACCAAAAACCGTTACTTTAGGTGTTATACATAACTGACCACACTCATAAGAATCTTGCTCAAAAATGACGTTTGACACCCTGTATCTCGCTTATGCTTCGAAAACGGGATATATTGTATAAGACAAAAATGATTCTCCCGATATCCTCTACACGAAAATATATGTTTGTCCAGTTTATGATGAAACACCCTGTATAGTCTTACGATTTATTCAAAACTCTAGATGCGTTTGTGTTTTCTAATTATTTTTGTTGAATTTCAGGAGAAGTTGAAAAGATACATATCGTGATGTTACAAAACGTGAGTACGCGAATAATAATTTTCTTCAGAAATTATATGCGCAACAAAATGGCGAATTCGCAGGTTACATCGAGAGCCCCTAATACGGGCCAGAATTGTTATTTTTTAAAATCTTCTATTGGTACGTTTTTTACGAAATTTTAAATAGATTTGCGTGTCGATGTCTTAGTAGTAAATGTCATGTTTGATATCGATTAGATTTGCGATTTCGTTAATATAGAAAAATCAATGAGACGAACTTTAAATTAAAGTCGATAAACCGATATTGAGTATTTATGGATTCATATGAACAATTTGATGTTTCAAATCTACCTTGAATATTTGAAGTATGCAAATCGTTTCGTTCGAGAGTTTAAGTGACCTGAAATATGTCGCTTCGCACAGATGATTTTGTTAAAATTTTCTAACGAAACGATCCTCATGAGATCCCGCAGAGTTTTCACGTCATTATTCTCCCTCAAAACACTGGATCTGAAAAAGTATCGGATATGTGGTTTTGGATATATTGGAAAAAAATTTCAGAAAATCTCTGAGCAGGAACTTTTGAGCGCTCGTTCATTGGTGGGGCAATAAGACAATTACCTCAAGATATCATGTGGGACTTGAGAATGTTATCGAATATATAAATGCAGAATCTGAGAACAATCGGAATAGTATTCTGAAAATGATTCAGAATATGAAATATGTAAAAAATATAAATTACAAAATATAAATTATAACATCTATGACCTCAAACATATAAATGCAGAATCTCAGTACAATCGAAATTATATTCTGAAAATTATTCAAAAATGAAATATGTAAAAATAAATAATTGCAGAAATTAACTTCTATGGTTCTGATGATTCGATCCTCTTGAAATTTTGCATGAACATTCAGTATAGGTGTTTTCATCCTCAGAATAAATTTCACGCGAATCGGATATTCTGTTATGGAAATTTTCCTTTCAATATTCCAATTGAATTTTCTATGGTTTTGTTAATACTATGGCCACAAAATTTCGCATGAAGATTCAGTATATCAATCTTTATTCACTCGAATCGGATATCATGTTATGAAAATATAAAGTTTCTTTTTTTCAATATTCCAATTGAATTTTCTATGGTTCTGTTCACACCATTGCCGCAAAATTTCATTCCAATTGGTTTCGTATTTCCTGAGATATTGAGGAACAAAAATATTGAATAGTCATAATTTATGGAATACTATTCACGATTTGGCTGGTTAACGAACTTAACCGAGTCATTTGAGACCCGAACTCATTCTGAAAATTTCAAGTCTCTAAGACAGCCGGACCTTAGACTTTTCATCAGTGATTCGAACCGAGTTGTTTGAGAACAGTCCCAGCATAAAATTCGAGAAAAAAAGACATTTGGTCGAAAGATGGTACGTCGTTTCCTAAGGAACAAGCGCGTGAAAACGTGATTATATAAAAAATATGTCTCTAATCGCTCTCTAATACTGATCTGGGGCAAAACATGACGCAATCCTTTTCCTGGGAAAAAGGAGGCTGTTCAGTGAATCGTGTAGCTCAAAATTAGGATGACAATTTCAATTAATTTCGGAATATTGAAACAATAACTAACTAATGAGGACGAAATGGAAAATGATTGATGAGGCTCGCTCTGCAGTAACTGTCAGAACGAAATTTAGTAAAATTTATCGAGCTATCTGGCTGTGAAGGGCTCTCTTTGCGTCACTGAAAGCATAAGAAGGGATTTCATAGTTTTCCTTTTCCTAGAATAATCAGTACTTTGTTATTTTATGAACTTTTCCTCTAGAATAAGAACTTGTCACGGGCTTTCATATTCACCGTTCAATATTTTTTCTCTTTATGTCTGGTTTTCCGCTATCAAGCTTATCTGATTCGAAATAGTCTATTCAGTTGAACGAACGGTAAAATAATTATTTCTAAATGCACTGGCATTTTGAGACCGTGAAGGTAATCAAATTGTTTCCACAATGGAGGGACGTTGAATTCAATATATTAATTTTGTGCGCTTGTTAATACTATAAGTAACGAATTTTCAGCTGGGTATTGTCATAAACGACTTGTTTAGACTCAGAGATGAAAAAACCCAAGTCGATTCGGGTGGAATTTCGTGAATATCCTCAGGAACAAAATTCAAGAAAATTTCCTCCAAAATCACATGATTCAGAAACTGTTTGCCATAAGGTCGCTGTATTCTATTTTTGTCAAATGTCTGTAATTTTTTCATTTTGAGCCGAAATAGTCTCAAACGATAGGGTGAGACTCACTAATGACAAATTCGTGGTCAAATTCAATTATGTCGGTGAGGCCGTCCGGCCGTCCGTTAGCACAATAACTAGGTATTGTCCTAGAGACTTGAGATTTTCGGGATTAGTTCGGGTCCCAAATGACTCGGTTGAGTTCGTTAACTAGTCAGATCGTATAGGGTGTTCCATAAAATATGATAATTCAAATTTTTGGTAATTAATATTTCAGAAAACACGAAACCAATCGAAATGAAATGTTAGGGCCAAATCCAAGATGCTGATAACAAGCCTCGTACAAAATTGTGTAGCCATAGTGTGTACCGAACCATAAAAAATTCAATCAGAATATTTAAAAAAAACTAATTATTTCCATGACAGAATATCCGATTCGGGTGAAATTTTTTGCGTGAATGGATATCGATATTCTGAATGTTCATCCAAAGTTTCTGCAATTATTTATTCTTTACATTCATTCATTTTTGAATAATTTTCAGAATATAATTTCGATTGAGATTCAGCATTTTTATGTTTGGTATCAATCTCAAATCCCATATAAAATTTTGAGGTAATAGTCTTATTGATCCACCAAAGAACGAGCGTTCGAAAGTTCCAGCTCAGGGCTTCTCTTAAATTTTTTGTGAATAGAATGAAATTAATAGTTTTTAGGATATTAGCCTTAGAAGTATCGCCACACCATATGAAATTGGAAAGAGTCAGTTAAGGTGAACAATACTAATTATATTGGTATATGATTATTTCTAGACGCAGTGAAGAATAGACGAATGTCCTTCTGTACGGATAATCGATTCTTTATTGCAGCGAAACTGAAAATTAATACTTGATACAAAATGGCGAATGCGCTAGTTACATTCAGAACCAATTTCATGGAGTTGTTGATGAATAAATTATTTTCCATCTTACTGATGAAGACGATGTATTTTGAAAAAAATTATAAATTTTCAATACAAAAAAAGCCGTAAATAGGAAATGTATTTTTACCGATTCTCGTAAAAAAAGTCAATCTGATGATAGAGGATATATAATAAATCTGATCTAATATCTTGAGTAAGTGTTAGACGCCCAAATTTCCGATTAGAAAGTCACTGACTTATATATATATTGATATACAATCATTAAAAACTACTACAAACTTTTTTCCTTGTGCAAAATGTAATTCACTTTCACAAAGAATGTTTGGTTTTTTATGAATTCCCATTATTTCTGAACAATCCTTTCAGTGTAAATAACATTGCAGATTTGAAATAAAATAATTATATACCAATCAAGAAAATTCTTTGAAAATATTTAATTTCATCGAAAAAGTAATGTTATTTTTTGACAGCCCACAGGTTATGGATTTATCAGCGTTTAAAGATTAAATAGATAGCTCATCAACTTCCGCAAAAAAACTTTTATTTACTCCTAGTTTCCATTTGGATAATCATCAGAAATATAGAAAATTGAACGTACTTTTTGGTAATTCTTCTCTCAAACATAATTTCAATCCTAAATATCTAGGCGTTAAACTAGATTCTTCTCTTAATTTCAAAGCCCATTTGGATGAATTACGTATGAAGCTGAAAACAAGGAATAATATAATTCAAAAACTGGCAGGTACTTCATGGGGTGCGGACGCAAAAACACTTCGTACGGCAGCTCTAGCCTTAGTGTACTCTACTGCCGAATATTGTTGCCCTGTTTGGCTCAATAGTGCACATGTAAAAAAGATCGATTCACAATTAAATTTTTCCATGAGAATAGTAACTGGAACAATAAAATCCACACCAACTCCATGGTTACCAGTTCTTTCAAACATTACTCCTCTACATATCCGCAGGCAGGCCATTACTTCGAAAATTTGGAACAAATTCAATTCTTCGATAAATTCATATCCAATACTCTCCTATATTCCAGACAATAACATTCCTCGATTAAAATCACGAAAACCTTTTTGGTCAAATCATTTTCTGAACTCAAATGAAAGTGATAAAGCAATTTGGCAATCCGAGTGGAACTCATGTAATATACAGAACAAAGATTTAATAACTGATCCCTAGAATAAAGTTCCTGGATTTGATCTTCCAAGGAAAATATGGACTGTTCTTAATCGTATAAGAACAGGTCATGGACGTTGCAATAGTATGCTTTTCAAATGGAATTCAGTTGAGAGTCCTAGTTGCGAATGCAGAGAAGCAGAGGAGACAATTGAACACCTGATAAATAATTGTTCCATATATAAATTTCAGGATGGCTGGAGAGCTATACATGAAATTACCGAGTCGTTTTTGAATTGGGTTGTTAATTTTAAATCGATTTAATAGAGTTTTAATCATTTAATTTTTCTGTTTCTTTTTTCTGCTTTGATTTTTTCGTTTCAGATTCAGAATTCCGAAGGCATCCTGGAGAGGGTTATCGTTCATTTGGACTAAATAAAGAAGAAAACCTTCAATATTCTAATAGTTTTTAAGTGTTATTTTTGTTGAAACGGCGAGACAGGGTTTTTTCTACTGGGGTTTTTCCCTGAGCTCTGGTATCATACGAAAAAATAGTATGGTTTCCCGTTTTGCACCGACCTCAGTTAGGGATTTTTATTTTTGTTTTATGTATTGTATTATGTTAGCTCTTGATTTCAAAAGAATATATATATGTAGGATGTAGGTATCTCAAAAGCGCGCAAGAGTCAAATCAATTCCATTTGAAACAACCAACAAAGCAGATTAGGTTTTCGCGATTTCAACATATTGTTTTCTGAACATGAAAATTTCAAATTCACATAATCCAATTCGAGGACAGAAATCAATTACTCAATTCCATATACATCCAAAAAAAATTCGTCTTATTCCATAACTATCCGTTTCAGAAAACTCTGAGTGAATATACCAAAATATGTCCTTTCATGTGATGAATCACTTGAACTATCGCAATATGATAAGTTTCAGCAGTTACATTTATTTAATTCATACAATCTAATCGAAATAAAGGAAACCTGTTTTTGAACATGTTGGATCAACTCGACTGCTAGCAGAATGAATTCACGATGCTGGGTATTCGTCTACCGCATTTGCCTATCTTTTGAACCTTCAAAAATAATAATATTTATCCAACTGTTTCCGTTTTACTGTGAAATAGAGACTTTACGTATAATGAAACGAATCTTCAGGTGAATAGTGCACTACGGACAAATATCAATAAAAACTCATAAACGCATAAAATTTTGTGTATAAGTTTAATTGAAATATCAATTGACTCAGACCATGTGATCTCATATCATACATATAGTTCGTTCACGAAAGGTTGAGCCGTCGGTTGGCCATGGAAATTTGCCATATTCCACTGTGTATATTAAAATTTTAGGTTATGTTCTTTATTTTCTTGTCAGATTGATACGCAATGTTGTCAATATTGCATAAAGTTCTCTGATAACTCGCAAGCTCGTCGGACGAGGCCCAGTAAATTCGGCAACGTTGACTTTATTTTACTTTATAGCAGTAAATACTGCCAACTTCAGATAAATAAAGAAACGCCTACTATGTGCTCAACCTTTCGTGAACGGACTATATCAATTGACTCAGAATTGTGATCTCATACATACATATGTATGTGAACCAACATTCGAATATCATAAGTAATACTATTTGAATAGTTTCCAACGTAAGTTCCGGTGAACATCACGAGCCATCTTCAGAAAAGTCTTGTAACTTGTCTACGACAAGTACAAAACAGTATCTGAATACACTTGCTGTAAACCAGATAATGTGATTTCTTTCTAACTTCAACAGCAGCAAGATGTTGATTTCGAAGAATTGTGGAAATCAAGAATCTGTCTTCTTCAAGATCAAGGTCTTATGGTCAGCCAACTGTTTTTTGCTAGCGAATTCAAACGATCAGATTTGGTTGTTGAATGTGACGTACGCGTTAACATTCATTACATTGGTCGAATGTTGAATCACAATGTACAACGATGCCAACTGATCAGTCTGTTGTGAATTGTCATCCCCATTAATTATGCTTCCTTGTACGTCATCATGGCGTGACTTTTAACATACGAGTATAGAAATGGCATTTCCAATATTTAATAAAAAAACAATTAATTGAAATTTTGATTTAATGATTTTATAGGTATATGCAGGGTGTCTGGAAATGAAAGTTCCAACAAAGAGTATTATTTCAAATGGCTGCAAAAACTCTTTCAGAATATGTCGTCTCAATTTTGTTTTGGTGCAATTTTTTTTCAAAGTGCACCCTTGTTTTTCCATTCGAATCATTCTTCAGTAAGAGGAAAATATGTTGAAATAATTTTTTATCCATTTCACGTAAAATCAATATCCAATATTTAAAAATAATAGCTTTAAATTGTGGTGCATTCGCTATTGGCGATTTGTGGTAAAATATGTTCGTTGCCTCAAGATAAAAAACATCAACAAAAGAGATTTCTTGCAGCATAGTGAGACAGCTTAGTTATCAAAACAATTAAATTGAATGAGGTGTCATAATGGAACAAAGTGGATAAGCCACTATTTATAATTATTTTTATAGGATGTTGAACGAAAAATAATGAAAATTGTTTGAACAATTTTTTTTACTGGGAATCGTTTAAATGGAAAAAAGAAGAGGGGGCAATAAAAAATATTCGGAGAATTTTTGAGGGTTGGTAAACAGAAACAAAATCTTTTCGACATAGGTATTCTGATTTTTGTTACCATTTTAAATACCATTTGTTTATACTTTCTACCATGTCTAAAGGCCGATACATCGGCTGTATGGAAGATCTAGGGACACCCTGTATGTAACAATACTTTTATTGCTGTGACATGGAAAAATCGATTCTAATTGAACATACTGGAAATGCCCATTGTTTCTTCCAAAGAGAACTTCTTAGTGTCAAATTGAATCATGTTCATAAATTGAACGTACAAACGAAAAGGGGAGATTTCTTAAGTAAGTTTAAGGACAAAATGTCAGCATGTGGTCACAAATGCTTTATTTTCGAGCTACAGAGTGTTGAAATTTGACTCAAAACCTGACTAAAAAAGTGGTAGGTCTGCCACTGAGATTCTCTGAACTATTTTTTTTTTAATCTGTGTTAGGCGCCGTTTTGTGTAAGAAAATAACAAATCTTTGACACATTATGTAGTGGAGACGCTACATTGAAATGTTTTACCTTTTACATGATAATGGCGCCCCATACGGAAAAAGGCAGCAGAAATTTCTTATCCTACATTAAACGAAAAATGGAAAAAAAAAACAAATTTGAAAGATCTCAGTGGCGTACTACTTTTTTGTCAGCAAAACTTCAACTTGATTGTGACTCCATGCTTATAAGACTTTTTTTCTTAAACTCACTTAAGAAATCTTCCCTTTTTGGTTGTACGTTCAATTTAAGAACACCTTGTATATTTTGAGTATATTCGGTTGAACAGAATACTACTGAATCAATTCGAACTAGGAAAAAACAGTATGAGTGACCTTTTTTTGCACGCCAGAGCAATTTGAAAAAGGTAACTCAAACGTATCCATGTCGTCCAATATTTCCACCTCATTTCCAACAACCGCGATTAAAAACGCTGACATCTCTTGACAACACGGAAAAAAGAGAGCAAACTGTTAAAAATCGACATGCGGCGGGAAATCGTGACACTATCAGCCGTCGTCATTCAAGCGGCTAGCAGTCACGTCAAACCAAGATTTCTCCATCCATTTATGGGGGAGGCAAAAGGAGGAAAGAAATCTCGAAATTTCGCCTGCCCGACCAGAGGCCAGATGCAGAATGGCGGTCTGGAGGAGAAAAGCTGGCGCTGTAGCACCGGGAGGACACCAATCCCAGTTATCGATCCGGGTTCCGAACTGACAATCGGGTCCCCCGCATTCAGATGATAAATTTATTAATAACTGGATGTGTATATATAGATATCATGTTACTGTAAATACGTAAAATGGGTTAGTTACCACTTTGTATACTCATCAGACATGAATACAGAGTACGTTATGAATTACGGATTTCACAAACTTTTAGTACATTTACAAATCAACCTTTCGGTCAATGAATACTTTCATTTCAGACAAATTTGTTTATACAGGTTGTCCCGGAAAAATTTGAATGTGTTTTTTATAGACAAATCCACCACATGTGTAAGCACAGGTGCACTCGGACTCGATCAGAGATTTAATTTAAAGTGTTCTTGAATCTTGTTATTTTGGTAAAATAACTTTTAATAATTTCATTAAGATTCTCAAGATTATTCGAAAGCACAAAATTACTTAATTGTAACATACCAATAAATATCAAAATCTTTATCAAGTATACTCATTCAAATACTACTGATAAAATATTTATTGATATGTTTTAATTGATTTATTTTGTGCTTTCTAATAATCTTGAAAATTATAAGAAGTGATATGACCAAACATAACAGAATTCAAGAAACTTTAAAATGATTATAATATCGAGTTTATCTGTTCATACGCACGTGGTGGATTTGTTTATAGGTTATAGGAGTTTATTTTTCTTAAAGTGTAGTTATCTCTTCACAATTGTTCTTACAGGTATAGTATAAGTTAAATATGTTCAAGTTTCAAGTTAAAAAACGAAACGCATTCGATTTCACATTTGTATTGTAGTTGTTGCAATACCTAATCGTTCTTCTAATTTCTTGATTTCGTTGAATATTGGAAAACACGCAGTGTCCCGGTTAAGATTTAATTTTAATGGGAGATAGAAACACACTTGGATGATCCCAAAAAATATGTAGTATCTAGGAGTTCTGAGTACTAAGTTACAGGGTGTTTTGTAAATTTGAATGGAAATTGAAACCACTGTATCTCCTGAGAGAAATCGCAGATTCATTCGAAATTTTGAATTAAGTTAACTTTCATGAGGTTCCAGAAAACTGTTATCAAATATCATCCGATTTATGGGACCATATTACATAAATCTGGACAGTTCTGAAAAGTTCGCGAAATCATCCTGTACAAAAAATTTCATGATTATTAAATACCTGCCTAAACTGTAACATAAAATTATTTATGTGGGCGAATAATATCTTATGGTACCATCCACGTTGCCGAGGACTGATTTTTATTGATAGTGACGAGAATTTTTTCTCTCGCACCCATGTTTTACATTCTATTCATATCATTACGAAGTAAATTTTGAATCTTAATGAATTTAATCAATTGAGATTGAGTGTTTATTTCAGTCGAATTGTTTATTTTCAAATAATTCAATTTAGCTATATTATTCTACGAAAGATTTTAACAATTTCAAACTAGATCATTCAGATTCATTCAGTCTATCCTTATAAGATTGGAAATAGATCATCTTCATAGTCTGCTATAATAGAATCTTTCGTGAAATTATATTACTAAAGTTATCCAAATATAAATAATAGAACTGAAATAAACACTCAATTTCAATTGATTAAATTCATAATTTTTCAAAATTCACTTCGCAATGAGAAGAATAGAATGTAAAACACGGGTACGAGAGAAAAAATTTCACTATAAAAAAAATCAGTCCTCGGTATAACCTGGATGGTGCCATAAAATATTATTTGGCCAATTGAATAAATGAATGTTGAAGTTTAGGCAGATATCGAAGAAATCATGAAATCCATTCTACAGGGTTATTTTGCTAACTTTTCGCAACTGTCAAAATTCATGTGAAATGGTTCTGCAAAATGAATGATAATTGATTACAGCTTCCTGGGACCTCAAGAAAGCTACCTTCATTCCAAATTCCGAATAATTTGGTGTTTTCGTTCAGGAGGTATAGTAGTTAAAATTTCCTTTCAAATTTAAAAAACACCCTGTAACTCAGAATCTAGAACTCGTAGATACTACATGTGAAGTTTTTCGAGATCCTCTAGGTGTTTTGCTTCTCCCATTAAAATGTTTTTCCATCCGAGAGTATGTTTTCAAATATTCAGCAAAATCGAAAAATTGGGAGAACTGTTAGCTAATGAAATAACTATAATACAAATATGAAACCGAACGCTATTCCTTTTACACCTTAAAACTCATCAGTAAATCTAACCTATACTATAGGTAAACTTATACTAGTCAGATCAATCGGTGGAAAGATCCCTCCACTTGAAGAACTGTAGAAAAATAAACTCCTATTACCTAAAAACAAATCCACCACTTGAGTTTGTCTTATCTCTTCTTGTGATTTTATTGATATTGTCAAGATTATTCGAAAGCACAAAATTTCTCAATTAAAACATATCAATAAATATGGAATTTAAATTTGAGTGAGTATACTTGATAAAGATTATAATATTTATTGATATTTTTCAATTGAGTAGTTTTGTACTTTCGAATAATCATAGAAATCTTAATGAAATTATAAGAAGTTATAATACCAACCATAACGAGATTCAAGAAACTTTTAAGTTAAATCTGAGTTAGGTATCACTGATGACTTTCGAACTGAAAAACGAAACGCGTTTGGTATCAGATTTGTATAGTACCTAGTTGTTTTAAAAATTATTCTTTCAATTTCTTCATTTTGTTGACTATTTGAAAGCAAATAAATATATTTGTCTCGTTATTCAGAGTACAATGTGTCTGGAATAAAAAGTGATATCGTGAGATATTCATTGACCGAAAGGAAAATTTGTAAAGGTAGGACTAACAAAGAAAAGTGAATGCTTTGATAAATTTCGATATTTGTCTCAAAACAGGAACATTAATCGAAGAAACGATCTATTACTAACAAATTTCACGAAAAAAATTATCAAATAGCCAACTATATTCACACGATATAATTTTTAAGACATCTGTATTTTCTTAGTATGCTTACGACACAAAATAATATGGAAAGAAAATCTCCATAGTATTTTGAGCTATTTTGGAGGTAGGCTGAATTCGTAGTTCCAAAAAAACGTTAAAACATGCTGTACAACGTTATTTACCAGTATAAACCTGATTGTAAGTACATGATTATTTGATTCATCAGATTTTTAGTGTGAATAAGGAAAAACCTGAATACTTTAGTAGTTAACAATTTTTTGCATCCAGAATTGGTTAAGAGAAATTGCATCAAATTAAGAATTATAGAAAGCGCATTCTTTTTTTACAGCATTTTCTATAAGTAATTTACAGAATGATTAATGAAATTAAAGCATTCAGCGTAAATAAGAAGAAATTGTCTACTATTTAGGTACATTAAGTTATGATTAATCAATGATATCTTGATAGGAATTTTCATGTTTATTGTGTATGAATAATGTTGAAGCTACATATCAATATTTATGCTACCGAAATTATCTGAGACTTGTTTATAACTCTAGAATGAACGAATGATACTTAGCAGTCCTAAGCTTTTCGAAGTGAGTTAGATATACATATTCTGATCGAAAAAAAAATCGAAAGTGTGAAAGCACTTTAAATCTCTATCACAATTGATCCTGTTGTACAAAGAGAATTTTTCCAATCTTTCTAGAAAAAAAAACATACATAAAAAAAGAGAATTCTGAACTAATTTTTTCGGATGAACTTTTTCTGCATACTGATCTAGTAGGACAACATTTAATGCTTGTTGGAATTTTGCCTGATAAACAATCAATTTACTTTCACGCAATCTTACATCTCGTGAGAAATGGACACACTGTGAATTGTGAAATACAAATCTAAAAAATAAGATTCATTTACCTCTCAGATAATAAAATACTTTGTCAATTCTACATTCATTTCTTACTGAAAATTTGAGAAATGTCAGCATGCGAAAATATACTCAACTTCAGAAAATTTGAAAACCTTGATTTTGTTGTTATTTATTCATTCATTATCTCTGTTATTTCGAAGCTTGTTTTGATATTTAAATTTTGCTGAATAAAAAATATAATATAATCTGTTCACCAGTCATATTATATCGGTAGTGCCAACATTATTCAATCCTCATAACAATAATGCAAAATCTTTTCCAGGCTTCCTAAATGACCATTTCGAAGTGAATAAAATATAGGTGTTGATTATCAGACCCGTAATATGTTACCGAGGAGTTTATTCTCTGGGGATGAATTACATTCATGACACATAAATTCTACCAACTGAGTTCATCCAATCTGCAGTAAAAGGCAACTAACTGCATAAGAGATATCGATCCTTGGCTTGTAACTTTAGATGCTCGAATGAAAATAGAAGTTAGTTTCACAAAATCGAACTCTCATATGGAGATTTAAGAATCAGAACTCATATCGTGACTTCCTGTAATGTTTTTTCAATTGGAAGGTGGATGAAGGAAAGCATGTCATTGCGTGTGTTGGAGTTGAATCGTTGCATGTTATCAGATAAATTGCCATGAATCGTGCAGAAAATCTACGAGAAACAACTGCTCGATTGCTCAAATCGTTTGAAATGTGGCAACAAAGGATGAATGGTTCATCTGCCAGATACAAAAGGGAGATATTTGAATCGAAAAGACTGAAATGAGCCCCTAAATGATTTGACGAGAGGTATATTTTTCAGTGGTAGAGTCACAGGTTTTAGGACTAATTTAAAACAACTTTTTGAAACAAAGTCGACGTTTCGTCGATATATTTCGACTTCCTCAATACTGAAAAGGAATAGCAATAGTAGAATAGCAGCATAAATACAACGGATAGCCAAAAGATTGGTTTTCTACAATCTAAAGAGTGTCAAATCAATATTTTCAAGGTTAAAAGATAAACCTGAAACCCTTGATCGTTCAAATATCATATACAAAATTCCTTGCACAGATTGTGATAGATGCTTTATAGGACAAACCAAGCAATTGCTTTCAAATAGAGTAAGATAACTTAAGAATGGTTGCTGCGAACAATTTAGAGATAAAGATGGTATAACTGCACTAGCTGTGCACTCTTTCAGGTCAGTTCAATTTTCAGGAGGTTTCGGTTTTGGATGGGGAAAAGAATTGGATGAAGAGAAATTTCAGTGAAATGGTATATATCAACATGAACAATACTGTGAATCGTAGTAGTGATACCCAGGGATTAAATCGATCTTACAATCATTTAATTTCCCTGTTCAAACAGTTCAAAAACAGCTGAAGTGAACTTCTATTGTTAATCGTTAGAAGAACTGACAGAACTAGATGAGACATAGCTGTCCTATTGAGTTGTATTTGTGCGTCTATTCTACTAATGCTATTCCATTTCAGTTTCGAGGAAGTCGAAATATATCGACGAAACGTCGACTTTGTTTTAAAAAGTAATTTGAAATTAGTCCTTAGACCTGTGACTCTACCACTGAATTATAATATGGAAGGATGTGAGATACAAATTGAAAAGTATATTTTTCATTGACATCAAATTCGGTTCGAAATTGCATTGTAATCATCAGTTGAAGTGAAGTGGCAAGATTTTTTGTCAGTGACTGATTAAATATTGTTGATCAAAATTTAGAAGTAAAATTAGTGTAGTTCTATTTTTTCTCCAATATATGGAGGTTTGCACAGTCCATTTCATGAAAGGTTTATCTAAATATAAGTGATAATATCTTACAATTTTTTGGTACAAAATTTTCATTGTTTTTTATTTTATGAGTTATATTTCAACTGAATCATGAATCCCCTGAATGAATATTCAGTAAACTCCTCAATCATTTGAAAAAATATTATTCTGGAATTGAACCCACACAAGAATATGTGAGATTCATAACCACTCAAAATTAAAATTATGATTATCAAAATGTTTTCCCTTGTAACACATACTTTGAATATTTGTAGAATAATTATTCTAGTTTTTGCATTTTAATTCAATTATGCTTAAATCTTCTCAAAAACAGTTGTTGTGGAACCATATCTGTTCGTACGATCATTGAAGTATTTTCTCAGAAAACATAATATTTTTGAGTTGAAATCATCAGATAAAGTTGATTTCTAACATATTTCATAAACTAAAAAAGAATTTCAAGAAATCGATGGATGTAATGAAAACATCGATAAGTACATTTTAGCTCAACATTATTCACAAAACTGTTCTATGAAAAACCGTCGACGCGCTTTGTCCTATCAAAAACTATACATGTAAGTATAATTGGTTTGTGCTCTTTCACGCAATATTCCAAACCCCTCTTCTAGCAGACATCTACAAATTTGATAAAACATCCCATGACAGCCAGACAAGATGGACACGGGTTTTACGAGTCGCAACTAAATTTCTATTCTGTTCATGATTTATTCATGGTATACAAATAAAGTGGTAATTTCCCATTTTATCAAAACGTAGCCGTATTTACGTCAATGTGAGTAACAACTTGGTGGGCAGAAGTAATGAACTGACGTTAAATTTCTTTTTCCAGATTTTTTAAGGATGATAGGAAACGTGGATGGTCAAAAAACTGCATCCAACTAATGCCGACGTTTCCCGGATATATTTCCATTTCTTTAGAACTACAGAAGATACATTTTTTCAAAGACCCTATCCTATATGAATCCTTGTTTTTGAATTGAAGCAATGGTTATTTTGCAGAAGAAAAAAAGTACTTGAAATGTTACATGAATACGAATGTTCACCGAAACTTACCGAGAAAGAATGAAAAATAAAGAAAATACTGCAAATAATATCAATAGCGACATTAGTGATAGATGATGACAAATAATGAATTATCATCAAAAGAACTAGAATAGACTTAACGGGTGAAGGATCGGGATAAAGCGTAAACAGGAGAAAAAGAAACCAAACATTTTATAGCTACACTCATCGGCAAAATAATCGATCCATTCAATAAATCGATTAAGTTTGTTAATTCATAAATGTTATTTTGAGTCTGATTTGATTGAATTTTTATTTAAATTGTAGGTATGTTCATACGGAATAAATCACTAGCTTTGAATTAAAATTGGTCTACATAATTTTAATATATAGGGCAAAACAAAATTCTATTTTTTTACTCTGAATTCAAAACCACCGGTGGCTTGTTCCAGTTGTTCCACCATATAATTTATCTTTTTGTCATCAAGATACACTTTTTTTTGAAATTTTCATTCTTCATTTATTACAGTAGCTCCATTTCTTCTGAAGATACAGGTTTTCAGTAAAACTCTGGAATGCACTCTTCCGCTATGGCAATAAGAGTTCTTTCACAAATTCAACCTTAAATTTGACCGTAAGGAGACTTAACTGAAAAATAAGTGAAAAACATAAAACAACAAGCAATTCTTCTTGGCATGCCTTCAGTAAGGTTTTGAATGAAAGCCTGGTCGATATGTTTCCATACTTCAATTAAAGTGTCACCGAGCTGCTCGAATTTTCAAGAGTTCGCGAGATCGAATATTTCATCTAAGAGCATCCGAACATGCTCAACTGAGTTCAATTTAATTCTTGGATATTAGCCATTTTCATAACCTTCATATTTGAGGGCTCAAAACAATCCATTTATGAATCAACAAACTTCATCGTTTTATTGAGTGGATCGATTATTATTTTTCCGGTGAGTGTATGGGTTCTGGACTGGAAGAGCTTTGTAGAACTCCGTTAGTAGTCCAGTGTATCTGCTTTTTTATTTCGTTGTGAAGTGGTTTTCTAAATATCAATTTGTGTTAATCATTGGATTATGCAATGTTTCTTGTTTGTACTTTGCTCTTGTTCAGTTGACTTCAATTGAAGAATGAAATCATATCGACCAGACTTTCATTCAAAACCTTATTGAAGGCATGCCAAAAAAATATTATCCGTTCACGAGAGGAAACCGTTTTTATTGAGTGTTTTATGTTTTTAACTTAGTTTTCAGTTTATTCTCATACGGTTGGTTATTGCCACAGCGAAATTGGGAATTCAAATGTTTTACTGAAAAACCTGTATTTTCAAAAGAAATTGAGCTATTGTAATAAATGAAAAATGGAAATTTCAAGAAAAGGTGTATCTTGATGATTAAAATGAGGAATAATATGGTGGAACAACTGAAACACTCCACCGGTGGTTTTGAAGTTAGCGTGAAAAAATATATTTCGTTAAAATGACGTACACCAAGTTTTCTTTGAATTCAAAACTAGTGATTGATTTCGAATGAACATACCTAGAATTTAAATAAAAATTCAAGCAAATCAGACTCAAAGTAACACATTTAAGAATCAACAAACTTCATCGATTCATTGAATATATCGATTATTTTGCCGGTGAGTGTAGCTTATCTACTAATATTCCTTTTTTTCAATGAGGTATTAACGCGCCTGAGCATGGAAACAATCGGGGTTCCGATGGGGTAAATTTTTTGGTTTCTTTTTCTTCTGTTTACACTTTATTTCGAGCCTATACTCGTTAAGTGTATTCTGATGATAGTTCTTTATTCGTAATTTTTTATCACTTATGTTACTATTGATATTGTTTGAAGTAAGTTCCGTTGAGCATTTGTCAGCCGAATTCGTTTAATATTTCAAGGAGTTTGTTTCTTCTGCGAAATGATTATTGCTTCAATTAAAGAAAGAAATATGAAATAAAATAAATTTTCTGAAATCAGGATCGACTTGTTCAGTAAATAAAGTTTCTCCTGAAGAAAACATCGACAATTGACAAAATACACCAAACACATATCCATTCCACCACCACGAATTCGACGTCAACAAGCGTTCTGCCCATCAAGTGTACACTCTCCCCATTATAATGAAGTATCAATGATTCATGTGTCCCAAGGGAAAAAGAACTTGATCCAAACAGTACTCACCTCCGTAATTCGGCCTTACTCTTTTGTCGTAGCTCACGCTGAAGGAGTCCAAGATAGCCGAGATGTTCACATCGCCCAGGTAGCTCCCTCCTGGTGGCGTCCTGTAAAAAAAAAGGACGGTGATTAGTTTTTATGTATGGCACGATGTCGAACGGGGCGGGCCATCAACTCTCGGCGTTCAAACCTTGAACGTGAAATTCTGGCTCAGGGAGAATTCCTCGAAGGATAGATATATTCGGGATCAGTGGGGAATCAATCCGTATACGTGGATTAATTTGTGATGAAAAATTCATGGCTAGGATGTTTGGGGAGCTTTCAGGAAACAATGAATGAATACAATATGAGATATGACAAAAAATATGCCCGGATTCACGTTTTTGATGATCGATTCTTCTTATGTTCTTTATTAATGAGAAAATCTTGGCATAGAACCCGAAAAATATCTTTCAGTTCGCAGAAACTGTCGCCAATTGGTATTGCCAGAAAAAATAATGAAAATGGAATATCATAGCAATTATCCGTTTTTTGTTTTGTAGTCAGGTTTTCGGAAAAAAAAATGATTGAAATGAATGAAATGAGTTAGCGAATTAAAACGATCAGAGCTTGTGGTTGAGGGTGACGTAAGCGTAATCATTCATTTTGTTGGTTGAATATTGAATCACAGTTCACAATGAAGTCAACTGGTAATTCTGTTGTGAATCGTCATTCCCACTAATTGAGCATGTTCGCATGAAAACATTAGGTTATGCATCTGGTGTCACCTATTTTTCATAGTGCGTTGTGGGAATAATTATTTGTTTTTCAAAATTGCAGTGACAGATGATAAGTCAATAATTACATTTTAATTTGTCATGGAGAAATTTTCCATAAATCAATAGAAAATGATGAAACCAGTTGAATTTCTTAATGATACATTTCCGTCATACATTGTTTCCATGTACGTCTTACGGTTTTTGCAACGCACCTGAAAATAGCTGATCATGGCTGATTTTGGTACTCATATTTATTATCATTGAAGTTATAGTAGGTTTCCTTAATTTTCTCGGGTGAAAAGTATAGCCTATGTTTACTCAGGGATAGTGTAGCATTCTAAGGGTGAAATAATTATTGAAATCGGTCTAGTAGCTTATGAGTTAACTCGTATCAAACCCTCAAACCCACAAACCCACAAACATACAAATCTTTCCTCTTTATAATATTAGTATAAGTATAATATCAGTATAGATATAGATTAATTCTCTACAAACGCCCTATTGACCACTTTTTTCTATAACCTATCTTTTTGAGAATATCTCGAATAAACTTGGGAGGAGATGGAAAATTACATTTTTTCATCTTCTGATGAAAATAAATCGGTCTGTGCTCATTCGATCAGGACGATTGATACCTCATTTTGTAGGTTAAATAATTCTCTACAAACGTCCCATTGACCACTTTTTTCTTAAACCTACCGTTTTGAGCAGAATCCATACCAACTTAAGACACCGGGATCTCAATAAGAAGATCCGTTTTCAGAATATGAAGAAAGCGCACTTTCATTTGTGTGAATAAGCAAAATTATCACTATTGATCCGACGTAAATCCGCAATATCTTCATGAACGACCCCTTCATGATGAAAAAATCACCTTTGCTGTGGTGTTTCAATTTTTAGAATCATAGTGTCATATTTTTTGAAGAGATCAACAGACATGTTCTACTAAACTCCAAACGTTACCTTAACATGTAACGCTTATTTTTACGACCCGAATTGCCCGACTAGGACAAAATCATATTTGGTTCTAACAAGATGGGGCTACCGCACATACGGTACGACAAACTGGAATTTCGTTGTGAGAAATGTTTCTTGGTACTTGATATCAAAATTTGGTGACATAATATGGCCAGCTAATTCTTTCGACTTGACGGCACATGATTTTTTCTCTGAGGATATCTAGAGGAAAAGGTACATGAAAGTCGTCCCAATACCATCTAAGAAATTAAAAAATACATATTTTTGAAAAAAATGAATAATATTGGAGCAGAATTGTTGGAACAAGTTATGCAAAATTTTAGATAGCGATTGAAAAATGTAGAGATACTCAAGGAAGCCATTTGAAGGATGTAATTAAACATAAATTGTACATATTGATATTGTTATTTTTCATCATTCAATAAAATATTTTTTGCTCTTATAACAGATTTTTTAAAATAGGTGACACAAAATGCCTAACCCAGTATATAACTTGGAATTTCCGGTGAATCTTTGGATAGGTATACATATATTTAACACAACTCTAAAGGCTGTCTCGTGTTAATATTTTCATATTTCACCATACAGAGCATTTCTGATCAAAATTTAAGGTTTTTCATGTGACAGTATTAAGATCATGATACCATCGTCTCCAAGAAATACGGAAACATGAGTAGATTTTATTATTTTGTATTCATTATATGTTTCACTCAAAAAAATCCACCCACACTAAAAACTCACTTTTTTAATCAAAACTATTGCTATTTTTCACGTCTTTGAAGCAAGCGTAAGGCCAGCTGAAGAAACATTCAAATAATATGAATATAAGCAATACACAAATATCTCAAAACCCAAGGTGATAAATCGCAAAAAAAGAATTATTACAAAATGTAACATGAAGTCGAAGCTTTTCAATAATGTTATATTTTCAATTCTTCTGGAATAGTTCATTCGGGAGTAGCTTTCAATAAAAGTTAATTCAGTTGGGGGAACTTTTAGATATTCAAAAATCAAAAGGTACTGGTATTTCAGACAATGGTAAATTAACTAAATTGAATAGCTTCCAAACAAATCACCATTTTCAAAAATATTCAAAACTGTATTTATAGATATTAAACATATGGATAAGCTTACACATACAGGGTATCAAGGAAAAAAGTACCACGCACAGTGCCACGCGATAGAGGGCCATAAAATATGAATAAAAACTGCTATGAATATTCATCCGAAAATGCTTCCTTTAAGAAATACAGGGTGTACGAAACTGCTTCCTTTAAGGAATACAGGGTGTTAAAGTTTATTTTTTTATTTGTTTTCTTCTAATAACTTTGGACAAAGTGGTAAGAATTGAACAAAATGTGATATGCGGGAGTTTTGTATGATGCAGAATCCAAATATCCTATTAGTTTTTGGATTACTAATAGAGCTGTTGTTTGTGCAATGTTATTCAAAAAACCAAATAAAAAAATCCGCGCCTGATCAGTTTATATCATGTGATCTCACTAGTGGAGCTTGGATATTTTTGGGATGCATACGAATATTAGAACTGTCAATTTATGTGCTTCATCGTAAGGTATCTATTCCAATATAGAAGAAGTTCTACCTAATTGTTATAGTTCTTGACTCTACTAAAATTATGATATTTCAGGTCATATTCCAAGAAAAGGAAATTAATTATATTTTAACTCCTAACTCCTGAATGAACCAAACCACATCAAGAAGAAATCTGAGAAAAAAGACTGAAAGATATAAAAAGTCAGAGCAACGCTTTGTTGTGATAGTTCACCAGTCTGAAACTAAATATGACTCGTACAAGTTTCGACTGAACAAGTAGTAAACAGACGATCCCTGGGAACCCTTTAGAATGATTCATTTCATCAAATCATTCCCAAAAGGTTACTTTCAGTTTTTATTCTACCGCCAAATTTATTTGGGAATATAATAAGACTATTGTTGAGCAATTTATGTCGGAATAAAACTTTACGCTCTTTTTACGATCACCATCCTACAAATGCATTTTTCGGAGTGAATGAAGACGATAAATCATAAGAGCCATAATTTTAATATAATCTTGTGTTACTTCCATTCCGCTACTCGATGAGGAAAAACTTAGCAGTAAACATTGTGCAAAATAGAGGTCCATAAACGTAATGGATAACCATTTGATTTCATTTAATGTGAATGATTCCTGTGGAAAACTACAACATTAATAGGGAAATGAGTCTGTCTAACCAACATCAAACTTGTTTCCATACAAAGGATCTGTTTATGATGGTAATGAATAATATTAGGAACTTATAGATTCAGTATTTCGAAATAAATTTCAGCTCGATCGTATCCACAAATTCGAAATTATTCAAAAAGTTCATAATTTAGGGAAAAATATTAAGTTCTATGATTCTGATGATGTGATCCTTTTGAAATTTTGCATGAACATTCAGTGTTTCAATTTACATTCACAAAATGAATTTCACTCAAATCGAATATCTTGATTGATTGATTTTCCTTTTTGATATTTCAATCGAATATTCTATGGTTTTGTTAACAATATGGGCACAAAATGTTGCATGAGGCTTATTACTAGCATCTTGCAATACTTAATTTTATAGCTTACTAGCGACCCGCCCCGGCTTCGCACGGTAATATCTTCGAAAATATTCACTTAAATCATACGTCTGAATAGTCTGAATTTTTGTACCTTCCTACCCTATAAGTAAAGTAGTGTGATGGGATGTTGCTAAGTTTCGATCCAAGTGAAAATGTTAAATAAAGACAGTTGCATCAAAATTTTATCCTAAATTCCCTAAATTATGGCGCCTTCCGACCCTCTAAGTTGAAAAAGTGATCAAATACTAACTTGAAGTCTTAGTAACACTCAGTTAAAAAAAAACATCAAAATCATTTCAGTAGCTATGGCGTCATGCGTTTCTTGACACGATCACGCCAGATTTCCGCGGGAATGAGGTATTTTCCCGCCTTAAAAAGTAGCCTGTGTCCGTGCCTAGGATCTTATCTTTATATTAACCAAGTCTTATGAAAATCCGTTCAGACGTTAAGGCGTGAATGAGGTAAACTTTTAAAACGAACGATTAAAAATGAAAACTAAATTAGTTTTTTGCCTACTGCCTACGCCTTAAGTACGGTAGCATGAATATTAATAGCCTATATCCTTTTCTAGGAGACTATCTATCACCTAACTAAATTTCATCAAAATCCGTTCAGCCGTTTAGACGTGAAAGAGCAAAAGTCCCAACAATAACGACTAAAAATCACTAACTCAATTTAGTTATCTGCCTACTGCCTACCCCCTAAGAACGATGGCGTGATTCGTTATAGCCTATGACCATTTCTAGGTTATCACTTATCACCATACCAAATTTCATCAAAATCCGTACAGCCGTTTAGGTGTGAAAGAGTAACAGACAGACAGACAGACAGACACAGACAGAGTTACTTTCGCATTTATAATATTAGTATGGATTGCTTATTCTGTTTGGAATACTATGAAATAATTCGGATCGAGAAACAATTCTGAAAAAGAACGCACAGTCAATGTGACAAAAATTTGAATATTTAGTCAGTAAATTCTTGTATAATGTCGCAGTTATTTATTCATCGATATGAAAAAATATATATTTTATTTGGAAAACACTGTTTTGTTGAAAAATGTCTTGTCGATGGATTTGCTGGGTATGACCTTTTCATCATTACTCTTTCTCTGTTTAACTTTGTACTCACATCGTTCTTATACATGTATAACCAACAACCTATTTTCATTTTTATTAGAAACTCCTCAAGAAAAATTTCTGAAATTTGACCAGTTGGCACATTTTAGACTTTGATTCAACATTCAACCAATGAAATGAATGCTAATGGGTACGTCACATTCTACCGCCAATTCTGATCGTTTCAATTCGCTCGTTATTTCGGTGATTTCAATAATTTTCTTCTCGAAAATTTGTGGGTATAAGCTATAGGTTATTTTCTGATGGTCCGTTATTTCTGAAATGATTTTTTTATGGAAACCACTGTAAATGTCTATTCCGTACAACTGAGTGTAAAATAGTTACTGCTACACTATTTTATATATTTATATTATTCGACTTTTTTAATATCGTCACCTTATAAACCAACAGAAAAAAATTCAAGAAGAGCCCTGAGTAGGAGCTTTCGAGCGCTCGTTCTTTGGTGGAGCAATAAGACTATTACCTCAAAATAAAAAGATGAGATTGATACCAAATATATAAATGCAGAATCTCAGCACAATCAGATTCATATCCTGAAAATTATTCAGATAATGAAAAATGTAAAAAATAGATAATTACACAAATTAAACTCTATGGTTCTGATGATTCAGTGTAATAGTTTTCAAAATATGAAATTTATAAATTTCACTCGAATCGGATATTCTGTAATGCAAATATAAAGATTCTTCTTCCAATATTCCAATTGAATTGTCTATGGTTCTGTTAACACTATGGATACAAAATTTTGCAGTAGGTATATCAATCTTTAAAAAAAAAATTTCACTCGAATCGGATATCCTGTCATGAAAATATGAAGTTTTTTTTCAATATTCCAATTGAATTTTCTATGATTCCGTTCACACTATGACCACAAAATTTTGCATGAGGATTGTTATCAGCATCTTGCATTTGGCCGTAACATTTCATTCCGATTGGTGTCGTATTTTCTGAGATAGTGAGGAACAAAAGTTTTGAATTACCATATTTATGGAACACCCTGTACGATTTGTCTGGTCAACGAACTCAACCGAGCCATTTGGGACCTGAACCCATCCTGAAAATTTCAAGTCACTAGGACAATCTCTTGGAAAGTTTTTGTTCTTGCGGACGGCCGGACTGACTCACGAACAGAATTGAATTTGACCACGAATTCGTCACCAGAGAATCTAACCCTATCGTTTGATACCATTTTCGGCTCAAAATTCCAACATTACAGACATTTGAGCAGAACGATATATCTACCACTCGTTTAAGTAGAACGAGTGCTCAAAAATGATAGGAAGCCATGTGACGTTAGAAATGACAGTCAGAACACTACATATCTAATAATAATACCACCTTTCACATTTCAAAACTCGTATTGTGCTTTGTTTCTGTTTCATAAAATCCAATTTGAATTCAAACGTCTAAATTCTCGTGTTATCATCAACCCTGTCTTCTCAAAGTTTTCATACCGCTAGCGAAGCTGATTGCGGTTTCACAACACGGTTAAAATAAGGAATTCATGGTTCATCCATGTTGCAGTCGTCTTTGACATTGATGAGCTTATACAAGTTTTACTTTCCCCCCAAAGCAAGCCAAATTTTCCGTAGACACACTCCCCTACCATATCTATATATAGAGCGGCAGAGTTAACAAGTGGACTTCACTAGAAGGCTAAGACCATGTAATCCTGAAGCCTCGAAAATCAAACAAGAATCCTCATTAGGAATGATAATTTATTCATACCTGTAAGACCCGTCAACGTAGCGAGATATTCCGGAGAAAAAGAGAATTAATGATGGACTAGTTCCATGAATTCCACCTTCTGAACGAAGCAGGATTCACATAACGAATGCTGCTATTCACTAGTATAATATCTCTGAAACTTTGTTGATATGTTAGAATGAAGGAAAATTTTTCTCCGGGAGTATTTCCGTGAACGGCGATTACAATTTTCTGTTTCGTAATTCTCGAGGATTATTCTCAGGATATGGGGACTTCATTGAAATAAATAAATTATTCGAGTACTGCTTTACATTCTCACATGGAATTTAAATATCCTATAGGAATTCTCGACGATTAAAGGAATGTTAATACACTAAATCTTTGTTTACTTAAGCTTTAAAATAATACTAACTATTCATTCCACTAATAAAGTAATACTGATTTACATAACAAGTAATAGAGGTTTCTTTCGAACGAGTAGACAAAATTCTAGGACAAGCCGTAGGCGGCCATCTTGAAGAAACGAAGCTGCTTATTAAATGATTTATTGCATATTGCTATAATAGTAAATTATTCAACGAGCGTATAATGATAGCTTTTATTTACGAGGTGAAGTTTAGGCTACGATTTTTAGGCGAGTAGCCGAAATCACCCCTTGAATGACAGCCCTTTTACGCTAGTAGTATAGTTTACTTTATTTACTACTAGATACTTAATACATTTCTTGAAGGTTTTATCATTTGGCGACCTTGACCTCTTCAGAGTTTTACCAAATATAAATCTGCAATAGAGTCCTTCATAAGTAATTCGAATATAAAGAATCTTCATTGGAGTTCTTATGAAGATTATACAGGCTGTCTGTAAACAAATGCGAGGGACTTAGGTAGATGATTCCTCGATCAAAATAAGCAGGAGTAGTTTATATGATTTTTTTTTCAAAATTGACCTCTCTTCCACGATACAGCCTTTGGAAGGCGATGACGAGTTGACAGTTCCGAATATGTGTTCAAATTCGATGAGACTACAAGGAAAACTGAATAATGATCATTTTGGAGGAAAAACTCAAAATATTTCGTGAATTCAAGATGTTAAATTGAAGAATAACTGTCAAAATTTCGACCATATGTTATATGACACATTCTGTTTCAAATTACTCGTATAATTCCCCCCTTGAAGTTTGTCCACTTTAAAAGTAGACACCCTGTATTTAAAACCGTTCATTTTATAGCATTCTTTAGTTTCTACAGTTAACGAAATGCAGAACTACCATCGAACCCATTAAAGTCGAAATTCTATGAAGGAAATAGACCTAATAGTAATGCGATAAATTTTCCATTATCAAGAATTTGACTTTCAAAATTACATGCTTGAAATAGTGGATTTTTATAATTTCATGAAGGTAAATTCATAAATCGCGTTCGTACAATGAATTATTATATTCATATTGGTGGATATCGACCATTGTTTAGCATTTCATGTCATATGAATCGTTGAACTTATGGATCAGGAAAAATCGCGAAAATTGGACTAGGTGAATAGTAATCTGCTTCATTTTTAATGGTCAGGAGGAGTATGCATGCAATGCTGAATGAGGACATTACAATTTGAAATAAAATATTTGCATGATTTCAGAAATTCCAAAAAAGGATGTAATTTCAAGTCTCGATGAAATAAATGATGCAGAAATAAAAGAAAGGTCAGGAATAATCGAGTTCATTCGTAAAAACACCATGAGTCTTCAGATTCTACTTGATTGCAAAATTAATCTATTTATTCACATTACTTGAAGATATCTGAACCGACAAGAAACAATTTCGAAAAATGTGAACTGAAAATTGACCACTATAATGTAGTTGATGACGAATAATTGATGGATTATTCATAAATACATTATTTGGGCTATTTACATCATATTCACTTTTTCTATTCAACGTTTCGGCCGGACGTCGTCAGGTAAACATTTTAAACTCTTGATCTCAAAAAAGCAACTTTCGTCAACTTTGAAATTGTTAGATCTCAAAAAATAATCCATGACTTTGATCTATTTTTTATTCATTCAGTTGTCAAAAATTCATTGGTTTTTTTTCAGGCTGGATCTTATTATTGGAGTCAACCGATGATTGACTGATGAGGTTTTCGGTTATTGACATATAAGGTACTTCCTTCAATTTTCTACGTTTCAGTTATTCTTCTTTTGATATTGTGAAAGCTTCACCACAGAAAATCCTGTGTACTTCATTCAGAGCATGTTAGACAAGCTTTGACTTATTAGAACCTCCAAGCTGACCTAGTTTTAGAGAATAAAATTATGCTGAACACTGAAATATTTCTTCTCTTTGAGTATAAACATTTTTCAGTTGTCTAAAGATAAGCTATATTAGTCAAGATATAGCCTTTAGTGGGATTCGAGTGAATTCACTGCAGTCCAGTTGAATATTCATTGGTAAGTCTCGTTGAATGTAATTATTTTTGCATGGACGACATAATCGAGCTGCTGAATACAATGTTTCATGAATTATTCGTGTTAATCGTGGATCATCATGAATTATTTTTGAACTCGAATAAGCTCGAAAACACCACACTTCGCATCTAGTTTCCTCATATGTTTATCACAATAATATATCACTAACCTGAGTTGCCCCAACTTTTTGATTGTCATTCCCAAATTCAGTTCAATTTTTGGTGCGAATTACCTCAGTTTGATGACAGATGACTACTCAAATTTATGGGGATCCCATGGCGATTTATTTCTTAAATGAAGCCTTAACATTTATGAGATTCTACTGATTTCAGCTGTTGACCATCAAGACATAAGGTTTTTACCCAGTTAACCCAACAACTTTCGCTGCTTTCGACTCATAGAAGATACAAGACTGAGTCAAGTACTGTGCTTTATGGAACACCAGACCGCACTTTTGCCTTTACTTTCAACGCCAACAATAACAGTATATGGTACGCTGTTTGTTAGATTAGTTTTAGTCATTTATACATCGATTCTGTGATTTCCATCTTCTTGAAAAAAGCTTTTGAAAAATCCAGAAAAACACCTAAAACGTTCTTTCTATTCTATTCTATATGTTTTCTGAAGAGTCGATCGTAGCATATCCCTACTGACTGTATGATTTCTCAAAAAAATTGTAAGTTTTGTTTTTGAATTTATCAATTATTCGGAAAACACGGCTGTGATCGGAATAGGTCGATAGCTGCCCGAATTTTTGGTACACGTTTTCAGAAAGTTGCCAAAATTTCCCGAACTCAGCTGTTGATTTTTGAGCAGAGGCAGTTCCTACAGCAATTCTAATTTCAATTTATATTGTTGTCTTTATTTTTTTTCTTCAGATTTGATTTCCTAATATTCAAAAGTATGAATGGAAACGTGATATTTGTACAAATGAAAAATAATCCCTTCGATTTGAATATTTGAATTTTTTCTTCAAACGAACTCGAAAAGTTATAGAATAATACTCATCACAGTTCCTCAGATCTACAGATAAAAAAAATTTGCATATACCTCATTTTTGCTTGACCTACGTTTCCCAGTCAGGTAGTGTTGCGTTGATTGACTAACACCTTTTAATTTCTCAAGAAGAAGCAATGAAAATTTAGAATTCATCTAGTTGATGGACATGCGGTGAAGTCACTCACGTAATGATTCATTCTTATGGAATGAAAAACTCGACGCTTTCAGAAAGAATTATGTCTACATCAAGAAAAATGGCATATTCTTATGAACTCGGGCTAGATTTGTATGAATATTACTGCCATGAAACATTCAGGTTTTGAAGACATCTACCTGAACAGTGCCATTTTGGGGGTTATGTTTCTTCAGAATCAATTTTACGCGGGGCATTTTTCTTATCCGTGTTTTATGTACTTTAATATTTCCACGGTCAAATGCACTCTAGATAATTATAATCTTCCTGCTGAGTGAGTTGATGGAAATGTCATGGCAGATTTTCATTTTTCGTCCATTTGCTCTAATCAATTTTTCATGCCGGAGTTTTTTTGTGAATTAACATCTTCCAAAGTTTTTCATAGCCTATTTATACTTTGTCAGTTATTTCTCAAGAATATTCAGGGCTGAGCTCCTTTTGCAAAATTAGAAAGGTTGAAATTGAATTGAAAATTGTATAAACACATTTATGACGAACGAAGAAACAGCCCTTAGCTACCTTAATCGAAAACAAAAATGGTAAAATCGTTCCTAAATACCAATTGATCCTGAAGTTGAAGATGATGTCTTTTTCTTGTCTGGTTATTTAACCAAGGAATTCTCTTAGCAATTGAAATTATCCTTTATTTCAACATTTTTTTGAATCCTATTAACCTTCAAATTGATTCTAAATAGCTAATAGGATTCTTCCGAATATTTTTTTTCATTTATGTTGTAACATACAAAAACACTAATAATCATTTAAAAACTGCATGTGAAAACTTTTCATTCTAATATCTTTATGACTTGGAATTCATTACAATGTATCGAAAAGAAGCGATTTCAAAATCTGAAAATTCCACCATTTTTCATTGAGGTCTGCTGAAAAAAAAATATTCCGAAAGGTATTCATTTATTCATCAATATCTATTTCGCTTCCTTCAAAGTAATTCCTCTCAGATATAATTCACTTATGCTAGCGCTTCTCCCAATCATCAAAGCACTTTCTTTCTTTTTTTCTGACTTTATCTCATCAATCGCGGCAAAACGCTTCATTCTCATTGGTTTTTTCATTTTATGAATAGGAAAAAGTTTCAGGTGCCCAAATCTACTGATTACGGCGGTTAAAGCATAATAATTACAGTGTTGTTTTTGTCCATAAAATCACGAACAAGCTCTCCAATTTCGAAACCAACTTCGCTGCCACAGGTTTCATGCACAAGTCATCCGAGAAAATTGCATACCATGAATTGATTAATATGCCAGCCAACATCCTCTTCAATTTCCCTAATATTGATTCGATCATTTTCCGAAACAATTTTTCCACAGATGTTTTCTACGCTTGTTGGCGTACCAATTTTTTGAGACTGAGTGGTCTCGCCGAATGACACATTCATCATTTTAGGTACCTAGCAGCTCATTTCACTATTTTTAACGCAAAAAGGTACAGTGAATTATCCCCATTTTCACATATCTACTATATAAAAATAAGTCGGGTTTTCCTCCCTGACGCTTTAACTCCAGAACGCACGGACCGATTTCAACGGTTTTGCATTCGTTGGAAAGGTCTCGGGCTCCGCGAGGTTTGTAGCAAAGAAAATTCAGGAAAAATTTCAAGATATCGAGAAGAACGTAGGAAATTGGTACATTTCTGAAAATTTCATTATTTATGACATCGAATTCAATGACAACTGTCAAGTCTCCTTTCGAGAGGGCAGTGCTTCCAACAATTTCCTCATTTCAGAAGAAAAAGGCCAGATCCGAATCAAAAAAGGTACGAATATCGTTTTCGAGTAGTTCTATAACGTTAATTAACGAAGATATTCGTTGCAGGAATTCTGAAATAACCAGGAAGAAGAAAATATTTTTGACATAGGTACGTCTCATGTGAACATTTGTTCGTTTCGAGTGGAAAACGTTATTTGAATAGGTAAGTCCATATGAAATCATCAACTTCAACGTTCATTCAACGAATTCCTAACATTTTAGCGATCAAAAGCATCATTTCAGGTCGCAGTGATATTTGAGGTTTCTACTAAACCGAATTTCCCTGACAAATAACGTAATGAGAACAAAATTCGGGGATTATTCGTATTTTAGGAAAAAATACGCCAGGAAATGATATCAAACTGTATGTATTATGATAATTATCGATATTTCAATATATTTTTTCGATTTCCTGATATGTTTATATGTTAAAACCCGTTGAAGTCTGAGATAAACAGTCGTCACGTGTAACAAGGCAAGTGGTGTAACGACTAACGTCTAGGTGTGTGTACCGGTTTCGAAACCCCATGGTGGCATGTTCTGTTTATTCTGGATAAAAAGTATTTTTTCCAGGTTCAAAGAAAGCTGATGAAAATAATTCAAAATTTTCATGTGCATGTTTTATACAGGTACGTTTTAGATATATACAGGGTGTTTCTATAAATCTATCAATTATTTCACATTTCTACGTTATAACAGAAAGCTTTCAATGAAATTGAAGGGGCTTTTGAATTTCGAGTGATTCGTTATAGGAGGTGGAATTTTAAATATAGATACTATGCTTCGGATTCATACGGGGTGCTCCTATAAACATGTCGAATATTTTGAATTTCTGCATTATCACAGGGACATTTCCACAGAAACGAAGAAGTTTTTGAATTTCAAATGATTTACTATCGATGGTGGTTTGATTTATACAGGGTCTCTTCATAAAAATGCCAAATATTGTAATTTTCTACTTCCTAACACGAACATTTGTATTACTTTTCCCATAAATGTTCAATAGACGCTCTGAGTATATACAGGGTGTGTAGTGTAGTCAGACAGATACCAAGGAATATATCAAATATCTATGAACATCAATAACCAATGATGATCTATCGAGGTATACAAAACGGTTCGAAAGACCTACTGTTCATCTGATCTATCGGTTCAATTGATCTACCGGTTAAATTATCCTACTTAGAAAGGTAGATCTACCGGTTTCACAAATCTACTTAAAAAGGTAGATCTACTGGCCTGACTAGAAAATCATTGTTTTTTACATGGCAGTTATACTTTATACGTGTTCACGAGTTGGAAAACCATCCGCATTGTTTGTGTTTACGTCAGGCCAAAAAACAAAAATATGGTTTACCAAAGAGCATTTCAAAAAAACGGATAGTTTGCGGAAACGTATAACGCTTCGATTCAGTATTTACTTTGGATTCTCTTTCATTTACTTAGAGAAGTTTAACTAAGTAACACTTCATTTTTGTAATCGAAATGAATTTATTACTGTTGTTCCTTTTCAAATATAAAAAAAATTTTTTCTTCATTTTTTTTATCACCAAGCGAAATGTTACAGAAAACGAAGCCATCTGGTGGCGAAACGGAGTTCGCCGGGTTTGCTAGTTATATTTATATAAACCTTAGGAACAATATGTCAGATTTTCACGAAATTCTTGAATCCGGTTAGTTCTAGGAGACGTTCCAAAGTTGCAGCCCAAAAAATGAATTTCTGAATGTTTAGGAGAATTCCATTTATTTTCAGAATTTTATCATTATTCCTTGGGTTCTGAATACAAAGAGATCATAGAATTCGTTATACAGGCTGTTTCATGAAGATATTGAGTACCAGAATGTAACTTTGTTAGTGACTTTGGGACCAGCCTGAGTTCTTTAAAATATGATACCATGAAGTATATCGACCTCTGTAGGAAGTTTTATTGATGTAAAAAGAACAGTTGCGAAATTTTTCGGTTTTATTCCGTATTTCATACAATTTTTCTTTAAAACTTATCTGTAGTTAGCATTTCTATCAAGTAATATTTTATTGAGTATAAATATCATGTCAGTTGGTCCGAAGGTATTTTTATCTAGGAATATACAAGATGGACAAACATTATCGTGAATTTCTTCAATTATATCTTTTAAGCAATTAGTGCACAATCTCGTTAATTGGGTTACTTCATCTACCGATAATTTTAATCCTTCACGCTTCTAAATAGCCAGATCTCTTTTATTGACATCATTTCCTCTATCAATTCGTCAGAGATTTTCTTAAGGAAACTCATGATCACAAAGGAAACACGCATATCTTTTTCGCGCATTCATTGCTGTCTTTTCACATTAACTTGCTATAACTGTATACATATAAAGATAAAAAATCAACTAAAAACTACGTAACAAAAGGAAAGATAAATAACCGTCTGAACAATACCACATTACGTCACAAAAATTCATGAAAAGCCTCAAAGAATTCTTTAAAAAAATCAACGAGTATCTATATTACTTGACATCAATACCAACTACAGATAAGTTTAAAAAAAAATTGTATGAAATCCGAACTAAGAGCCGTATAATTTCTGCAACTGTTCTTTGTAAATTAATTAAATTTCTCCCAGAGGTCGACATACTTCTTGGTATCAAATTTTCAAAAACTCGGGCTGGTCACTAACAAAGTTATAGTCAAAAAGCGGTAAATGGTAATGAGAAACAAAATTTCAACGTCGGATTCTGAAAGAATTTTTTCTGACATTCAAAATATTTTCTGTTCGAAATCTTATCATGGTCTAAGGGTCGAGGTATCGGCTCGACACCCAATATAAACGGAAAGAGAAAATTAAACTAATCAATTTACTGTTATATGATTGAATATTGATCTATTAAACCTTATGAGCTCGGTGCATCAAGGTTGGCCAGCCATAGATCAGATAATATCTAAATATAGAATTGTGTCTCAGCAAAATGTTAATTGTGATCGGTAAACACTTCGGGAAAATTGCAGACAGTTAATTGCTTCCCTTTTCGTGTTTCGGACGGGTTGATACTGATTGAAATTCTCCCTTACGTTCCACCGATATGCTTGTAATGAAAATCTGAAATTAGGGTGAACTATTCCAGATAAATGATTTTAATCACTGACGTTAATCGGTAACCTTGATCAAAATATGATGAAGGGATTAATCACTATTGAGTGGTGGAATACGGCAGAATTGTTCCGGTCATTCAGCAAATTCTTTTGCTGGTCATGGGTATTTCCAGTGATTACCAGAAAAAAAAACATTTCAGAAATAACTGACCCTCAAGGGTATGTTCAAAACTTACTCTGAGAGTAGAGTAAGAGTATGGCGGAGTATGACAGAGTAAATGGAGTTTGGTCGTCTCTACTCTGACAAATGTCATTCGCGAGATATATGTTGGGTTAAGTTAGATGAACACTTTTTTATCGGTTAGGTACTTTCACCATCTTCTAGCTTTTGGTTTACTGTAGACAATTGATAATATCTTTTACATTACTCAGGGCTATTCAGAGATTGCTGATTATTCAATCAGAAGATTCTGAGATACCATTTGTAACACACGTTCACACATGATTAACTCTACATATTGATTGCAAACTATTAATAACATGATTCGACAGAGAAAATTGAATCAAGATCAAAATATTGCTATTGTATTTATACATATAGACAGTTGTAGGTACTTGGAATTTTCTAACGCCCATTCAAGGTTGCCGAATAGCTACCTGGGAGTCGATTCTTCAATTATGTCGTGTTCGCGAATCGACAAATGTCGACCAACTTGGCAGGGAAGTTGGTCGACCATTGTCGAATAGCGAATACGACATTATTCAAGAATCACCACCCTGGTATCTACAACTTCAAGTGTTTCTTATATCGTTTCTAAAAATCCCTAACTGGGAATATCGACAGAATTTCAACAGATATGAAAATAATATTCTTAAAGAAATATAATACATGCTCATACTCTCGTTTTTAAGTATTGAAGTATTTGATTTAGTCAGTTGAGATTATCCCAATACTCTTGGTTTATTTTGTGAAATCCGAAATATTGACCCGAATGAATAAAAACGGTGAATCAATTCTCAAATCCGAATAACATTTATATATTAAAGTTTCAAGAATAATGGATATAATGTATACCTTTATTTATTTTTGAGTATTTACAGGTATTACTGTCAGTTCATAAAACTTCAAAATTTTCTGTTTATCCTAAGAAAATAGAGATCATGAAACGACGAAAAAAGCTTTAAACTCGAACCAGAAATATTTTTTTCTCGAATGAATGACAAAGAGTGTTTAACGCTCCAAATTCAAATGACTGTCAGACTACCAGATACTCTGCAATAAAGCAGGGTACAAAGAGCTTTCTAAAGGAGTCTCTAATCAAACTATTAAGAATTGGTGGTCGAGCGTGACGTATGCGTCAGCATTTGTTTTGATTGATTGAATATTGAATCACAGTTTACAATAATAAGATCTGGCGACTCTGTTGTAAATCGTCATCTTCACTCATCATGCTTGCTCGTACGTCATCATGGCGTAACGTTGAAACTTTCTAGTATGGAAATCCCATTCTCAATATTGAATACTTGAAATCTTAGGTGAATCATCACTTGTTCTAATAATATAATATGTAAAAAATCCTATATTCCACCAAACTAGAAATGACCATTCATCGGATTACTGAAAGGGATGCTGAAAGGAATTTGTATGAGACTAAACATCGCATCCCCTAATGACATCAAATTAAATATGCCATGTAATGAATATTCAAATGATTGAAAAAATCCTCATTTTAGTAACCAAGGAGTTTTTAACTCTTCCCTATATGCTTCTGATTCATTCATAATTGTTCGATTTTTAAAAACTAAGGAAAAATCAAATATGTTTCTGCTTCGTTCAAGGTATCGTTTTTCATACCTAGACTCGCTGAAGGTCACCTTTGTTCAATGTAACATATAGGTGTTCCTGATTTTAAAGGTAGGAAATATTTTTTCAGAAATTTTCTGTGTATTACAGTTATGAGTTAGAACGACGCAACTCCTTGATGGTGCATTCATTGAAAATTTTTTTGGTCTTTTTCCATCAGGTTATTGCATTCAACGCTTCCACTAGCATTCGCCAGCCGCCAAGTCGTCAGGAAATCTTTCAAAACTTGCAACTGGCAGAAAAGCATCTTTCGTCATTTTCAGAGAATTCAATTCAATTCTGCGAAGTTGTTTGTTGGAAACTTTTCTGAGAGAATCTGTTAAATCCCCCAGAATGAAAATCGTGTTTAATGTGTACGAAACATTTATGACCAATTTCAATGATCAATTTGTGCTTTTTTTAAAGTGCAATTGTCATGGGCAACCAAACACAAAGCATTCAGGAACAAAACGAAAGAAAATTATTGAACACATTTCTTTTATCGTGTACCTGAACCTTCAACTTCATAATAAGTGAACCTTTACAGGTTCGGAATCAAAGATACCCTTTCGGAAACTTGGATGATATCGGAGTGGTATCGACACTTAATGAACCTCCATTGAAAGAAAATCAATCCACCTATTCATAGCGCACGTGGAGGACACCACGTTATCAGTTGTTCGAAAGAAATTCTTTTTTATTATATAATATTTGCTTATTGACCTATCTGTACCTTCCGAGTGTGAATGAAGGCAAATAGAAAGCTTTTTTTTCGAAAATGATTTTGTTTTGATGTGCATATTATGTAGTATATACCAGTGCGAACAGCCGGTAAAATCTTCATATATGTAAAGGTCTGTATAACCTTACGTCATCTTGAAAACTTTTTCCAGATAAATAGAACTGATATTGAGATAACACGTAATCTGATCTTTATGTTTATAACCATTCTATCGATTATGTTTATCAATTCAGGATATTTGTATACACACAATAGTTAAACATATAGGTATAAATAACAGATAATATTGGGCTAGACAGAAGGAATTGAATTACATCATACAATTGCCGAATCAATCGGAATATCCAATTGAGTACTGTTAATCTGTAGAGAGTTCAGAATGTTCTAATTAATGAACACTTTCGATTAGTCAGATGAGTTTTATTTGCCAACCTATTTTGAGCTCGGACCTTCAGCCACGATGAATGTTAAAATTGCGAAAATTCAAGAAATTTTAAATGTATCATCTATAAGGTCGAAGTAAATTAAAATCTGTGAATATAGTGATAAATGTATCCAACCTTCCCTTCTCAATGAATCACCAGCACATCTCTGGCATCGAGTAACTGAACTTTTAACTTCATGAGAAAAATCAGTACCAATTCGGAATTAAAGATACCCTTCCGGAAACTGGGATAATATCGAAGCGGAATTGACACTTGATGAACCTCTATTGAAAAAAATCAATCCACCTATTCATAGCGCACGTGGAGCACACAATCTTATCACTTGTCTGGACTCGGTTTCATATATTCTTTATCGATATCTTTTCCATAAAATCTATCTTCAATAGTTCATTTCTGGAATCAGCGAACAATGGCGGCCACGGCAAGTGGAAAGGACAGAATGGGTCTGGAATAAAAGGAACACCAAGTGAAATACTCCAGTCGAAGTGTAAGCAATTCTGCGAAGTTGTTTGTTGGAAACTATTTTGAGGGAATCTGTTATAATCCCCAGAATGAGATGCGTGTTTGATGTTAACGAAATTAAACATTAATGACACATTTCAATGTTCAGTTTATGCTATTTTAATGTGCAATTGTCATGGGCAACCATACTCAAAGCATTCAGAAGCAAAACGAAAGAAAAGCATTGAACACATTTCTGGCATCATGTAACTGAACCTTTAACTTCATGAGAAAAATCAGTACGAATTGGGTATCAAAGATACCCTTCCGGAAACTTGAATGATATCGGAGTGGTATCGAGACACTTAATGAACCTCTATTGAAGGAAAATCAATCCACCTATTCATAGCGCACGTGGAGGACACCACGTTATCAGTTGTTCGAAAGAAATTCTTCTTTACTATATAAATTTGCTTATTGAACTATTCGTACCTTCCGACTGTGAATCAAGGCAAATAGAAAGCTTTTTTTTCGAAAATGATTTTGTTTTGATGTGCATATTATGTAGTATATACCAGTGCGAACAGCCGGTAAAATCTTCATATATGTAAAGGTCTGTATAACCTTACGTCATCTTGAAAACTTTTTCCAGATAAATAGAACTGATATTGAGATAACACGTAATCTGATCTTTATGTTTATAACCATTCTATCGATCATGTTTATCAATTCAGGATATTTGTATACACACAATGATTAAACATATAGGTATAAATAACAGACAATATTGGGCTAGACAGAGAGAATTGAATTACATCATACAATTGCCGATTCAATCGGAATATCCAATTGAGTACTGTTAATCTGTAGAGAGTTCAGAATGTTCTAATTAATGAACACTTTCGATGAGTCAGATGAGTTTTATTCGCCAACCTTCTCTGGGCTCGCACCTTCAGTCCACGATGTATGTTAAAATTGCGAAAATTCAAGAAATTTTGATTGTATCATCTATGAAGCCGAAGTAGATTAAATTCTGTGAATATAGTGATACTAAATGTATCCAAACTTCCCTTCTCAACAAGTCACAAGCACATCTCTGACATCGAGTAACTGAACTTTTAACTTCATGAGAAAAATCAGTAGGAATTCGGTATTAAAGATACCCTTCCGGAAACTCCGGAGTGGTATTGACACTTAATGAACATCTATTGAAAAAAATCAATCCACCTATTCATAGCGCACGTGGAGCACACAACGTTATCACTTGTCTGGACTCGGTTTCATATATTCTTTATCGATATCTTTTCCATAAAATATATCTTCAATAGTTCATTTCTGGAATCAGCGAACAATGGCGGCCACGGCAAGTGGAAAGGACAGAATGGGTCTGGAATAAAAGGAACACCAAGTGAAATACTCCAGTCGAAGTGTAAGCAATTCTGCGAAGTTGTTTGTTGGAAACTATTCTGAGGGAATCTGCTATTTTTCTGGTTCTGAGCGCACTCTAGCAAGTTCACGAAATTTATTGGCTACAGATATCATACGTATTTGGCACGGATGCAATGTCTAGGGGTTCCTACTAATTTTTAGTTCGCAATTGGCCGCGATTTATACCGGAATATAATGGATTTTTTTCGTTCGGTGGTTCAAATTTGCGGTTTTGTAATCTACAATTCATCATAATTCAACTAAAACAAGAGCACTTATCGTAACGATTTTCTGAACTTGTCAATTTTGAATGAAAAATATTGAGTCATAAAACTATTAATGAAGAACTTTATAATACACCCATTGACGTATAAAATGGAGGACAGGGCGTCACGTGACTTTCAAACACTGTTTCGTACCCCCAATATAAGACTGATATTTACTGTGAATGATGGAGCTACAATTTAACTACTGAAATGTGCGCATTTTACGTACCCTATTTCAAAAAAATATCTGTATTTTTTTCAATATTGGTCTCTGAAAGTCCAGATGGCATACTTAAAATATTTTCAGTTGACCTTTCACACCTATGCTAAAAAAATACTTAGAATCAGTATAAATTGAAATTTCTAGTCACCTCAAGTATTTTTGGAAATTCATCAAGGATCGTAAAACTCAGAAGGAACTGCCGAGGACCATGTTCTTCAGAGAGAAAACTGCAAACAATACAATCAGCACTGCTGAACTTTTCAAAGAATATTTTTCAGGTATTTACAAACGGCCAAATGTTAACACTAAGGGAACGCAACATTGTTTTTTCCCTAAACAGGAAGTCTACACAGCGATTATGGACCTGATAAGGTCTCGGCTATATAATTGAAAATATGAATTTTCATTGGCGAACAAAACGGATTTATTGGCATGTGAGCTTGCACGAAATATTGAGAAGTTTTGCATATTTAGTAATCATTCAAAAGTTAAGTACAATCAGTCTTGGTTCGTTCAATGTATGGAGAATTAGCTGCTTCATTGAGTCATTTCATTAATTGTAAGATAATTCATAATCTATGACGAATTTGGGGCCTATTTCACGATATTTTAATGAATATATTCATCCCTGAAAGTTCTTGAGGAAAAAATTGGTTCAATTCCTACAAAAAATAATTAAAATTATAGCACAAATTTATTTGGGAAATGAGGAAAAAACGTATACCTAAACGAAGATTCTGAACAAATACAACTACTATTGGCGAATCCAATTTACGTTGATGGCGCTGCGAACTGTAAACAAACTTTGACGTTTGTCAGTACTATTTTCAAGATTAGCATAGCGAGATGGAAGTTTTTGTACGATTTTCTTGAAAATCTATATATTAAATGGACATATTGAAAGTAAATTAGTGGATTGTGGTTAATGTTTTATAAAGTTACTAGCTGACCCGTGCCCACTCCGTTGGGCATAATGTTAATAATCCTTTTTTAGTACAGAGTGTTATGTTTTGATTTCTAACTGACAAAAAGGAGGTTTATACACAGGTATATTTTGTATTTGCATGCTAATACAAAATTGGAAAATAACTCTGTCCTAAAAAAACATTTGAGGGATTTGCGATAAACGAATTCCAGGGGGACCAAGTCGCGGTTAAAGTTAGTTTGGTAATGGTAATTTTAATTGTTCAAAACTTCTCTGTAAACAATATTGGATATAATGTTATCATTTGGTAGCAAAATACAGGGTCTTTATAAATGATTGTAACAGCGCAGTTGGCTTTGGATAGCAGAATACCAATCTCTAACCAATCAGAGCATACCATGATCACAGAATTCTGTGGTTTGCATAATCCAAAGCCAACTGCGCTGTTACAATCATTTATAGAGACCCTGTATATTGTCTGTCAGGAGTTCTAACCCGAGATAAGCCAACATGTAACTTCCAATGGAAAAAACACGGCTTTCTCAGGTCAAGGCCCACCAGAGAGAAAATGTATCACCTTGGGACTTGTTAATAGTGAGGGCAAAAGAGATCTTCACTGGAGGAAACTGTAGCCTTTTAAACGGTATGGGTAAATCAGTGGGAATCATGGGTATCCGCGGAATATAGGCCAGTTGTCCCACTGCTGGCCCTGATAATGGTCGCCACGATTATACTGTCCCGTAACTGTTTTGTAAGCAGCATTTTCTCATTACACATGCTGGGGGGCTCAAGTTTCTTAATAGCATGATAGGAATGCCAGCTTTCGTGAGGAAGTAAGCTAGAAGAGAAGGGTTCAAAGAATTTAAAAATTTTTGGGGATAGACTTATAGTGATTGACCTGACCGGGCATTTTCTCTGAAATGAGTTTATTTGTTTCATTCACTGTATCGTTTCTGGGTGACAATATTGCCCTAGAACAAAGCAAATGATAATCTCCAATAAATTTTCAAGACCGGGATATATTGCATCAGTAAGATGTTCCAACCTGTGCAATATGTATCCTAATGTCCCGCCAAGTTTTTACGTCATTGCTGTTGGTGTTAGAAGAGACAATTTATTCTTCGCTAAGATTGAGTAGTTTACGCGGAAAGTCGTCATCGTCGTTGTCGCTCAAATGGGCTCTCATGTTTGTTCGTAAATTGGGAGATGCAACCGAACTCCGTAAGTGAGATGATTTTAAGCATGCTCTGATGATATCGGCGCGTGTTCCTTTTGTTACTACAGGCAGTGTTTGCAGAAAATCGCCCGCAAAAACAAAAGTAACACCACCCATTACAGCATCAGAGTTTCTGAGGTATTTGATAGTACATTTGTCCCATATAATTAAAGATGTTTTTCGTAAAAGTTTCCCGAGTGGCCCATTTTTACGTATGGAACAAACTGACTGTTGCTCTAGTTAGACTGTCAGAGGTAGCTTAAAGGTGGAGTGTGCTGTTTTCCCATCATTTAACAGAGTAGCGGCAATCGCCGAAGAGGCAACAGCTAGTCCATTTCTCCCGGATTGTCTTACTTTTGGCAATACCAAATTTGCAAGAAACGATTTGCCAGTGCCTCCCGAGGCGTCAAGAAAGAAGTTAAACGTCTGTTATTAAGCACACAGTGAATTTTGTGCATCAAAAGCTTGTTTCTGGCCTTTAACTAATTTCGGTACATTTTCATTAATAAAAACTGACAACTCATTGGTATCCTACGAACGTATCAGTAGTATGTCCGTTTCATTCTTATGTGGCCGAAGCCGAATATCGATAGTGTGCTAATTCTGTTTCGAAGAATTCAATTCCGATGACGTCCGCTGCGCCTGCGTAAGGAGACGCGACGCGACTGAGCTGCGATCAGTGTGGCCATCTTTTAAAAAGCGAATCTACCTCGAAGATGACAGAAATCTACTAAAATCTACTATATTGTTTTGCGCATGCTCAGATGTCTTCGCATATTTTCAGATATTGAATAACAGGTGATGGTGGCACTTATTATTGTATAGGGTGTAGGTTACTTCAATCAATCAGGTCATAAATCTTCCCTTCCATAGATTTTTTATGTTTGGCAGTGGCGAGGTGTTCTTTCAAGGAGGCAATGCGTGGTAAAATCTTACAATTGCATGCTTTGCAGTGAGCGCTTTCATTGTCCTTTTTGGATTTACACAACCACGAAGAAAATAATTCATTTTGCTCCCACTCCGATCTATAACTTTGTTGCGAATATTTCCTCTTCATTTTTGGAAATGTTTGAGTACACTGCTGTGAATTAATTAAGCTAACTTATCTAACACAAATCACTTATCCGTATTAATAATTCTAATTTTTACTACGTCCTCCTTTCCGAAAATATAACTATACGCCCTTCATGAAACAAATATGCACAATCCACTATATTAAAAATGTTAAAAACTTGCCACGCCCGGGGATCTACCGAAACCGGTAGCTTAGATTGCGAATGTAGCGCCATCTAGTCACCAATAGTCGGATGTGGCAGAAATCTACCAAAATCTACTAAGAAAAATTTACATACCACAGATGACCTGAAATCTACTAAAAAAGTAGTTTTCTACTACAGATGGTCACGCTGGCTGCGATCCCGCGATGCGATCAGAATGATCAGATGTAAAAGGCCACGCCCCCTTCTCCCGAAGCGAGCACTAACGCAAACCGAATTAAACCGAAGCCCTGGCGCGTCTTCCGCTGATTTGGCCGGCTTTCATACGATTTTTACCCGATTCACTTTGCAAAACCGACTACCACGTGAAAGCCTTCTTATTTTTTGGTGTTTTATATAGCCTATGGCACTCTTGAATAATGTGGCTTTCTATTGGTGAAAGAATTTTTAAAATCGGTTCAGTAAATCCCGAGATTAGCCCTTTCCATTTACAAATATACAAATATACAAACACACAAACTTTACCTCTTTATAATATTAGTATAGATAAAATTAAGGTGAAAAATTGGTTCCATCAGTCTAATCCTTGGCGAAATAGACAATAATTTAACAGGAACAATGGTGCACTCTTCGAGCTTGAATACCGTTTTCAATTATTTGGGGGCTGCACCCAATAAAAGATGCATAATAGAAGGTGAACAAGTCCTCAATTGTAAGCACCCAATATTGGTGGGCATTGTAGTTATTAGTCCTTTATCAAAAGGAGAATACCTCTTCGTTATAGTCAATTACTATAGTCGCTAAAAAGAAATATCACATATAGCCTATTCGTTTTGAGATATTTCGTGCTCCTGAGTAACTCAAAATCTCGAAACACGGCTTGCCATTGGCTGCGCACTAGCACTGGAACAGCTCAGGAGCACGAAACTCCTCAAAACGAATACTGTAATAATGCGATAAATAACTGCTGCTAATACCATAATGATACTGAAAGTAGTTTGGGAAACCCTCTGTCAATTAACAATTATCTAATTGTTGAAAGGAAGAGATGTAGTGTATGGATTGGTAAAACGTATTCAGATCCCGATGTAGTTGAACGAGGTATAGACTCTTGAAGTTGAGATATGATTATAATAATATAATAACTGGATTGGAAAGTGAATACAGGTATTGACAGAATGTAACAGATGTATCATTCGTATATATAGTTTGACTGGGAAAGTAAATACAAGGAGTTAAGTTAAATAGTATTTTATTTCAACCCTATCAAATAAAGTGTATAAAAAGTGTGATTCTACTGGCATAATGGATGAAAAAATTAATGATGGTGTTTTTGCTCCATAAAAATAATGGCACCTTGCTTTCAAACTAGTGCTTTACTAACTGGGAAACCCCATGATATATGTGGTTGGTCAACAATTTGTTTTTGTTGCCTTTCTTGTATCAACTTATTCCAGTACATCGAAGGCATTGGTGATATGAACTGATGCTGCATTTTTCTTGGGAAACCTTTGAAAATGTATAGTCCTATTCTTGCTTTTTGTCGATAAACAATTGAAAACACAACAGTTACAGTTATGAACTGTTCTTTTACGATTAGAAGAACTTTGTTCCATCTGTTCACTCACGATGCACTATAAGATGTAACTGGAAATAATGTTTATTATAAAAAATTAAGATTATTGTTGATTATATTAATGAATTATTGCACAACCCAGTAGTTGAAAACTATGAAATTGCATTTCTGAATCGTGAACTGAAAAACTTAGCTCCAAACAGAATCTTTCAACCTAAATCTCTATATATTCATTTGAAAGCACTAATATAAATACCTTTTCGGATATTTTTCTTGACTCAATATTTCTGCTACAAAATCCAGTAGAATATAACAATAACCACAATATAAATACTTCAAATAATGATAAAAAACACTTCGTAAGTCGGGACTACCAAACTAAACAGTAAAACAGTACTGACAAAGTAGGTTCGGGAATTAGCCACCAGAGGGCGTCTAGATTTTTGGATTCGCCAATAGTTTTATAGTTCCATCCATCATACCAATTCAACGGTCACGTAGTTAACAACCTCCTAGACCACTCTGTAATAATTTTTCTACCATAACAATTTGAACTCAGAACTTTCCTTTTAGATCCCCTGAATGAAGTTTACCTCAGTTTCCGTAATATAATATTGTTTCGAAAACTATCGGTTTACCTACCATCCATTCTATTCGATTGTGATCAAATATTTCCTCGCCTGTGTAAATATAAAATATAGGAAGGAGCGTCTTGACTTATAGGCAGAATGAGAAGAGAGAATGATGTATCATTTCAACAGAGTGAAGATTTTTCACTCTTTTTATTCTATAATTTTTGGATCATATGAAAAATCTTGTCAGTTATAGATGTTTATACAGGGTGTTCCTGAATTGAACGTACAAACGAAAAGGGGAGATTCCTTAGGTGAGTTCAAGAAAAAAAGTCCCATAAACATGGGGTCGCAAAGGTTTCGTTTTCGAGATACAGGGTGTTAAAGTTTCAATCAAAAACATGTGTTGATTATACGAGTTTATCGAATCTTTATGAATCATCGCTACAGATCAGGAAAATTTCCATAAAAACTGACACCACAGCTTACAAAGTGGCCTTCCCATCATAATGGATTTTCACGACAAGAGACCGAAAAGTTTAGTATAAAAACAAAGCTTCTTTTTACATTTTTTCAAATTAACAGTTGCACATCAAAAAAAAGTTCTGCTGAAGAACAGGTGGCAGTGTTCCAGAAAAAAATATCACCCTGTAGATCTTCTATCGAAATTGCCATGTCACGCGGTGAGAACTCTCAAATGTATTATCTATGCCAAATTTCAGTTGAATATCTTGTGAAGTGTAGATACTATGAAAAAAAATTTTTATTTTTATTTGGAACTTTTTAACTTCCATTATTTCGCGAGATTTACATCATATTCATAAACTCTAACTTTTTTCTTGAAAAATATGCTCTTGTATAATAACGCTCAGATGCACCATTTATGAAAAAAATAGATTTGAAATGTTCTCTCTTTCCACTAAGTACTCAATGTACACTTTTGTTTCGAATTTAATTTCACTTGATAATGATGAGGTTGAAGATAAATTCAATTCTATCAAACGTCAAAACTTTCGATATCAATTATTTGCATCCATGTTTTGCGAATATGAGGCAAAAAGTGTGGACAGGACATCATATTCAAAGGGCACTAGCCCAATTTTGCATTATATGATTTGGGTAGAACCTGTCTAAAATATGATGTATAATGTCCACTAGAAGTTTGTAGGTCTAATTACGGGACATCCTATATATATAGATAATAATATTAATGACTACTACTAATTACAAGCAGGGTTCGCTATGAAATTTCTCTCAATCGAAAGGATATCGACAAATAGCTTATTGATTGATTATTTCTAATGAATAATCAACTTACATCGAATGTAATCCAACAGCAGTCATCAAGGAATATTGAATATAATAAAAGTTTCAATAACGATCTCCATTAGACTTGTAACATTAATGAGTTGTGTTTAATTACGCTACTTTCATTATCTATTCAAATAAATAAAACCTCATAAATTAAGTTCATTCAAATATAAGGTCCTCAATCCAATAATTTTCATTGACAATGATAGTTAGATGACACGAAATCTTCGGATGGCTACATTTAGTTTGGGTATCTACTCAATGTCATCTTCTGAAGAAAATGAAAACATTTAATAAAAGCCCCGAGCAGGTGTTTCTGAGCAATAATGCTATCACCTCAAAATTTTGTATAGGACTTGAGATTCATGCTAAGTATATGAATGTATATGATTCATATGATTACACAGTAAACTATAAAATATGTTTGAAGAGTTTTTTTTATTATTTTACGTGAGTTTAATTCTTGAAAATTAAAGCCATAAACTGGAAAGCATTAACCATTTTTTGACTCATGGTGCAACATTTTGGTGTCCCAAGATATTAAATAGAGACAAAACATCAAAACAAAACACTTTGAAACATTATCAAACATTTTAAAAATTAAAACAATTAAAATAAAGGTGTCTGAATGAAACGAAAAGGAAATGCCACAATGTTCAATTATTATTGTCAAGGGATGAATTTACGTAAAACAAAAAAAACCGTTTCAAGCTATTTCTCTTTTAACTCGGCAATCGATCAATATAACTCACAACAAGTCCAGATATACGATTCGATTTCGATTGATGCAACTCGATATGAATAAATCGTTATATTAAAACGTAATTTAATCATCCATTAAGAGGGATGATTCGAAATGCTTATTCCAGGAATTCAATATGTACTTGAGTGGAACAATAATATGAATGAACGATGAAAACAGAAGTTCTGAAACTTTCTGCATAGAGTAGCGCAAACGTAACAATCCCTTCAAAGAATTATCCAGTAAACTATAAAATATGTTTAAACAGTTTTTTATCATTTTACGTGAAGTCAACCCTTGAAAATGAAACCTATAAATTGTGACGCATTAACCATTTTTCGGTCCATGGTTCATAATTTTTGGGTGATTCAAGATGTTAACTAAAGACAACATCAAAATAAAAGATACCTTGAAACAAAATAAAACAACTTGGTAATTGAAAAGATCAAAATTAATAAGGTGTCCAAATAAGACTAAATGGATATGCATCAATTACTAATTATAATTTCAAGGAATGAATCGACGTGAAACAAAAAAATCTGTTTCAATATATTTCTCCTTTCACTGAGGAATCGATCAATATACCTCACGACAAGTCCAGATATACGATTCGCTTTCGATTGATGCATCTCGATATGGATAAACCGGTATATTAAAACGTAATTTAACCGTCCATTATGAGGGATGATTCGAAATACTGATTCCAGGAATTTAATATGTACTTGAGTGGCACAATATGAATTGACGATGAGAACAGAAATTCTGCAATTTTCTGCATGAAGTAGCGCATACGTATACAACCAATTTTCCTTTCTCTGCAGTCACGATATCCGTCCTATCGTCGTACCTGTAATCACAATAACGTATTTTCCGCAGAGAAAAGTAGTATTTCCGATCCAGTGTGCGCAAATGATACTTGTTTTCTAGAAACCGCTATCGTCGGAAAATTTTAACGAGAAATAAAGAGATGATTTTTAGTGGGGATTTGATTGTTTCGATGAGGCATTACGATTCGACAAAACAATGAAGGTTTCCCTGGAATTGCCAGCATTTCATCGATTTTAAGAGAGACTATATTCTTATTTGGAACAATTATTCATAATACACGAAAAGAAGCTCAATTATAATATTTCATTATGTGAAAGCTCAAAATCTCTCCATTTCGTGACTACAAGATATGATTCAGATTTTTTTTATTCAGGGGATCCTAAAAAAACTCCACATGTAGTATTAAGGAGTTCTATATTCTAAGTTACAGGATGTTTTTTAAATTTGGATGGAAAATAAAACCACTGTAGCTTTTGACTAAAAATCGCAATTTATTCGAAATTTGAAATGATAGTACCTTAGTTGAGTTTCCAAAAACTGTTATCAAATATCATTTGATTTCCAGGACCGTAGCACATACATTTTCGGAGTTCTAAATATCAGCCGGGACAATGAATATCATGATTTCTTCGGTATCCATGTAGTGACGATAATTTTTATACTAGTATCCATGTTTTCATTCTTTTCATCTCGTAAGGAAGCGAATTTTGAATCTTTATGAATTCAATCAATTGAAGTTGAGTGTTACTTGCAGTTCAATTATTCATTGTTAAATGATTTGATTAATATCATTTATAGGAAAATTCGACTATAGCTGACTAAATCATTATATGAAATTGTTGAAATTATTGTAGAATAATATCAATTAATTGATTTTAAAAAAATTGTAGAACTCAAATAAACACTCAAATTCAATTGGTTGAATTAATTCATAAAGATTCAACGTTCTCTTCGTAACGAGATGAATAGACTGTAAAACATGGGTAGGAGACAAAAAATATTTTCCTTTTGAATGTTCACCCAGTTACCGATAATATATTGTATGTTAAAACATTTTTCATTTTACGTGAATTCAACAATGGAAAATAATAACTATAAATTGCATCGCATTCGCCATTTTGTAACTCATAGTAAAACTATTTTTATTGTCCTGAGATATTCAATAAAGAAAATAAACTAAGCATCAACACGAAAACCAACTAAAAACAATTTTTGATTAAATAGTTTGTGTACGACCTTGTGTGTACAATAGAAAAAGGAATGACAGGTTTCTTCTAATTAAGAAGAAAACCAATTATGTATAGGCCGAAGTTTCGTTTATTTTTATAAATATACTCGGGGCCCCAAAAATCTATATCAGAGGCCTTTGTTTTATCACTCAATTAAAACATGAAAGTTGTAAGTGAAATAACGAAGACAATCAGTTAACGAATGGAAAACAAGTTCGAAAAAGGTGGGTCGAAGAAATATGAGGTGTATGGAAAGTAAAATAACAAGAAGAGCAGAGAATAATACCAATTGATTAAAATCAACCAATATTAAACCCATACTTCGGAACTAATAATATCAAATATCAAACGGAGCATCCATAGATAGCTATTTCGCCCTATTTGGGGCTCATCAGTATGAAGGAGCTCAGTCTGAAAGGCATTCTGGGTTCCCTTACTTGAAGAAATGTCGCCCAGCTCTGAGTATTAACAGAAACAAGACGCCATCTCTTGGGATCCTTAAGAACACCTACCTCCAATGCATGAACGTTGAACGAAGTTGCGAGATGTTTATCCGTTTTTCATCAAACTGGTGGCAGTCCAACTCTGTGGATTATACCTTCAGTCGATGAAGTGGAAACGCTCGATTAATCGTCATAAACCAGACGTGGTGATAATAGTACAAATGAAAATTATCGCGTTAATCGCAGGTATAATATGAACAATAAGAGCAGGGAATAATACCAATTGATTAAAATCAACCAATATTAAACCCATATTTCGGAACTAATCCCGTCAACGCACAAAGAACATGCATGGTGGTAATATCAAACGGAGCATCCATAGATAGCTATTTCGCCCTATTTGGGGCTCATCAGTATGGAGGAGCTCAGTCTGAAAGGCATTCTGGGTTCCCTTACTTGAAGAAATGTTGCCCAGCTCTGAGTATTAACAGAAGCAAGACGCCATCTCTTGGGATCCTTAAGAACACCTACCTCCAATGCATGAACGTTGAACGAAGTTGCGAGATGTTTATCCGTTTTTCATCAAACTGGTGGCAGTCCAACTTTGTGGATTTTACCTTCAGTCGATGAAGTGGAAACGCTCGATTAATCGTCATAAACCAGACGTGGTGATAATAGTACAAATGAAAATTATCGCGTTAATCGCAGGTTTAATATAAACAATAAGAGCTATCTATGGATGCTCCGTTTGATATTACCACCATGCATGTTCTTTGTGCGTTGACGGGATTAGTTCCGAAGTATGGGTTTAATATTGGTTGATTTTAATCAATTGGTATTATTCTCTGCTCTTATTGTTTATATTATACCGGCGATTAACGCGATAATTTTCATTTGTAAAATAACAAGAAACTTCAAGTAAAATACTCATGATACAATATGATTTTTCTCTTCAAAAATGCATTAAAACAATTTGAAAAACAAATATAAACAACCGACGTAATGTTCAAAATTGATGAGTCAACAAAACATGAAGGTGTATAAAAAGCAGAATAGCAACAAACTATAGATAAAATAATCGAAATATTATATAATTTTCGTTGTCAAACAAGACGATGCATTGAAACAAAAATAAATCAACCAATTAAGCAAAAATGCATTCATTACTCGGTAAGCCAATGAAAATGAATGATTGATGATTTTTTAATCATTGTTTTCAATCAAATTGAGTAGAATGTCTAAATAAAACGAAGCGCAATTTCAAATCATTATTTTCAAGGATTGAATTCGCGTCAAATGATAAACAATTGATTCAACATATTTCTTTTTTCACAAATCCACAAATCAAATCAATACATTCTGGAAATATTCAGAACTATTGGCTTCATTTCATTCGTCTTAAATTCAATAATCCTTGTTTGCAATCGACCGTGAGGTGATAATGGAACAACTTCAAAACATCAATTTCTTGAAGTTTTAAGAAATTCAGTGTTGAATAATCATTGTTTCAATATAAACAACCGCCCGAAAGATTCCGACTCCACATCATAACTTTTTCAAAACACCAGCAACTGAAGATCATTCAACCCAGCTTAAAATGAACCCCCATTCATGAAGGGATGAAACCACAAAAATAAATTTTCATCTAATCGGTAAAAGTCTGTTGCACCAAAATAACCGGGACATTTTTTCAGACAAAGATCACTGAACTAGTCTTTCAGTGGGTCAAACTGAAATAGCTTTTCCATTGTTTATTTGTATGCGTGACTCCCCCACCCCTCTTCGCCGCTTCTACAACGTTCGGGAAAACTGCCAAACTACCTGATTATAATCACGTGGTCGCCAGAGGTATACGAGTAACGACGAAAAAAGTTTCATGCTTTTTTTCGTACGGAATATTAAGTAGCCCGCATAGGAACTTTCACGCACTGGTCCGCCCCAAATTTATTCGACTAGTCATGTTTCATCATTTACATTTTGCTGCATATCATCTATACTCCGTTCGGATATTATGGAGCAAAAAGTAGGCCATGGAAATTTGGCATATTCCGCTAAGTACAGTGATGGAACTTCACTATAATCATAGACAAACTAAAAAATTAGATGAGCCACTCGTATATTCCGCGCCATCTGTCGGAGGAGGAGACTAATACACGAAAAAATTATTTTCAATTTGATAGTTAGATGTCGTTGCATTCATGGAAATCCTATCGAGAAAATAGTAAGTATGTAGAATCATTATTATCAAAAAACCTTTGAATTGTCAACTGACACAAGGAGTGGTTTGACACGTTCTTTTTGAAATATAATAAATTTCGATATGCCTGCAAGAGTGAAGACGTGCTGTGTTATTGGATGTGAAAATCGAGATGCAAGAAGGTAATTATAAAATTTATATGTATATTCTGTAACCTATAAGAATTAAGATACTCGTAGTTTTCAAAAAAGTTTTTCATATTGTATTGAATGAATAAGTTTAGTAGGTAAATACTCATATTTTGTATTATTGAATTCATTATTGTTAGTTTTTGAAAATGTTTTCAATGCAATTATTAGTTTATTGATCAGATATTTATGAAATAAATCTGTATTTTCAATTGGTGATACCTGTTTCAGTTAATAAATTTCCAGAATATGATTATTTATCCTCATTTCTCGATTCCAAAAGAAAATCAGATGAAAGTTCGTTGCAGGTATTATTTTCATGAAAATTAATTTCCTCACTCATCGATAACTTGCACGAATCCATTTCTGTTTTCTTTTTGGAAATTGAATTTCAAAAAACTTTTTGCCTCTTGTATATGGGTGTACCTACCTATCCAAAAGGTGCACTACAGAATTCTTTTTGAGGCAGCTGTACGATACAGATTCCTTTTTTAATTGAGCTTTTTTCACGAATTAGTAATGTTGTACAAAAACAGATGGCGCTGAAGCTTGTTCTACTAGTGTCTCATCTATTCTCCGTTTAGTTAGTCTATGGTTATACAGATTTTTTTTTATAGTGTCAAGTGTGGGAGGAAGCAATATTTCCTTGCATTTTTATTGTGAATACATATACATAATCAAAAAGGTGTGTATATGCATTTCTAATAGGTTATAGGCATTTTATGCAGGTACCGGGTTTTTCACTATAATTTGGCCCCCCCTTTAACTTTGTTACTGAAGGAGATACAAAAAAAGTTTCGTATAAAACTTTCACGAAATCAACTGAGGGTTTTTTATATGAGTCCAGAAACTGAAATATATACAAGGTGACCAACCTATTGATGGCAACTTCATTTTTTCGAATGGAACACCCTGTATATTTTTCCACTTTAAAAAAGACGTCCTGGTCCGCCCCATTCGACAAGTCATGTTTCATCATTTACATTTTGCTGCATATCATCTACTATATCGAATTTATTGATCAGTTTCGTTATGCTGCTTTGCGCTGCTTCGGCCAAAAAGACAAATTGCCACCCTTTGAATGTTTAAGGTCGTAGTTAGCAAGATATGAAAAATGCCATGAATTCAGCACGAAAGCCTATAAATTATATCAACTTTTTTATGTTTTTATCATTCCCCAATCATAAATCTTTGAAATGATGCAGTGAAAGTATAGCCTTGGCAAACTTTTTTAATTTTGACACATCACATTGGCTTGATAGAATTCGAATTATGAAGGGTGTCCCACAAGGAACTTCATTACTCCTACCATATAGAATAGAATAGAACAATTTTATTAATCCTTTGGGGCACGACAATGTGTATAGGATAAGTCAAAATACTAATACCAATACAATCCTACTTACTAAGTTGTAAAAGAGCCTTGCCTTGTATTCAAGTTGAATTAGTACTAGTTCTTCGATTTTTGACTTTTGAGAATAATGGATCGGAATATCTTTTCAAATTTATAATAAAGTGCTCCGAAGTACTTGAAATCTTGACTGTTGCATTCGTCGAGTCCTCTACTTCATCTCTAAAAATTACATAAAGTAGTACAAGCGCAGTAGAGAATGCCGAGAGAATTTCGATTTAAGTGAATAAATCATCCTGTATACAGGCAAGAAAATAAGGATATATTTCTTAGTTATCATTTCGTCAACTTGACGAAAACCTAAATGATTAGGAAGTTGCTATTGAATTATCAACCCCCATGGTGATTACGAGTTCAACCACTAACTTCGTTACTGTTACAATTGTCTAAGATAAATCTGGTGCTAAATGCACTCAAGACCATTATTTCGATACTAGTAGGTATTTCAGCTAAATTGAATAAAAGGTCCATTGTAAACAATTTAATATAACTCAACTGTTCAATTGAAATAGACGAACAAAATTCAATTTCCCTTCATGATCGCATATTATAAATTATTTAAACCACGCTCAAGATCCACAACATGTAGTTTGGAAATTGGAGACGATCATAAATTCAATAACAATTCTTTCGTTAATCGCATTATATTAAGTGCTCCTTGTAATGGTGCACACCAATCACAAAAGCAATCACTTGAATCATAAAATGTCACACGTAATGTCAATCAATACTTGCTTGCTCATTCAAATGATAAGTTTATGTTCTATATTTTCTCGACCTTCTCCGTAACCTTAACAAAATCCATGTAGGTTTGTAGTTTTCATGTACGTTAATGATGCATTGACTGTATACTTGTGATATTTTCTGCTTTTGTAGAAACTAACTGGAATTGGAAATGCTATGACATTTAATCCATTCCGTTTGAGTTATTATGGTTAGAATGATAGATTTAATGACCTAGTTCGTATGAATAAGCTTTCTTCAGTGTGAATTCAAATCGATGAACTTATAGATGGTGGTGGATTAAATATTTAAACACTTTTGCAACTATAAGCGATTAGAGTCTGGTGTTCCATTATATTTAATAATTGTGAGGTCGTTTTGAATAAATATTTCCTCGATTTCTATGGAATTATCTATCAATTTTTAAACGATTCACACGCCAAATGATTTTTTCATTCATTATAAACCAGAAAAACAACAATAGAAAATTTTTCTGAAGGTTCTATTGGCATTCATTCAAAATATTGATTTCAGATTGGATATATTTCTCAGCATAATAATTGTTTTCGATTTCATTTGAGTGTAGAAAAAAAAGATACTTTTAAGATTTGATTTTAACGAATATTCTGATATTTTCCCATATTGTATCACGATTGAATAAAAAACAATTCAATTTTCTTTCGAATTCGGTTCATGAAGTAGCCTGGATTAGTAAAATATTAGAAGTTATTTTTTTCGGTGATCTAACTGTTTTAAATATGAATTTTTCCAAAATTATTTTTTCATCTGACTTGTTTCGTTGTTTTCAACATGACTTTTTATATATACGAATTTGTTTGTTAAGATGTTTATTTTAAATTTATGCGAGAAGTATTTTTTATTCATCATCCTTTAATCTTCGAAACATTTCTGAAATGTGTCTTACGGTATGGCCCATCAGGTCGTTCTTCAAAAAAGAAAAATATTTAAGTCGAAATCTGGTGAAAACGTTGGTTGTGGTATGATAACGTGTTGTTTTTCTGAACTTCCACAATTGTGACCTGACGATTTTTTCCACTTCAGATGTTTTTTCTGATATTTGACGCTCATCGTCAAATCTCGATCTTCTATACCACTTATACAGGGTCTTTAAAAATGAATGTAACAGTGCAGCTGGCTTTGGATTATTTATTTATTATAATTATGTGACTGGAATTATCAATGTCAAAGGTAGATAGAGATAAATATGGAGAAAGATTTGATAAATGTATTGAGTGTGCATAGGAAGCAGCAAAATGAAAGTCATCCAAAGCCAACTGCGCAGTTAAAATCATTTATAGAGACCCTGTACCTAAACAGTTTTTCGAGACGAAGTGGACTGACCTTCGAATCCAACAGGTAAAATTTCTTCTTCTTCTTCTTCGAAGCACGCAGTATTCAACTTCAACGCTAAATTCAATACAGATTCTTTGATATATTCTTCTCAAAAGTTCAGTTGTCAACAACGAACTGCTTATCCATTATAATTTGAAACCAATTCACAGAACTTCTAGCATAAAGTATCATCGAAAGGTATTTGAAAAGTTACAGTAAAATCGTGTAATCAACAATGTTACCATGTATATAATACGATAACAAAGTAAAGAGTTTGGTAAAACTACAGGTATTAATAAGTTAACATTATGTATCATATTATGATACTATCGGAATGGAGCAATTAGGCTTTAATTCCACATGCGTGCAATACAGGAACACTAATCAGTAAATGCATTTTCTGAAGATTTATCGTGAGTAATTTTTTTTGTACTTAATTATATACATTCATTATTATACGTAGGGGAACACATGTTACTGTCAGAAGATACTTGAATCAGAAGTCGAATGATACCTCATATTGAGTTTCAAGATATCCTAGTCGATATTTTTAACTGAGTAGTTGAACAGAAAGTACAAAATATCTGTTAGCTTTTTGCATTATGTTTAGTGCACTTAGGCAAACATGTATTTCAAATTAAAAGTTCGAATTGAATGTATTTCGAGTTCATACAATTATACAAAGACGGGCGGTTATGGTACCACTTTGAATCCGAATCTAAGATATTACACACATAGTTTAACACCTGAAGTCTCTTTTTGTAATATTGGTACACAAATGTTCATCATATGTAAGCTTTATTGCATATAGCCATTCAATTTGAATTAGTAGTTTGTTGTCGATAATTGAGAGTTATACGTTTTTCGTGTTCTTCGATATCTGACTTTTGAGAATAATGGAACTATATTAAATTGGCATTTTTAATGAAGTATTCTGAAGCACTTGAAATTTTGACTGTGGCATTCGTTGAGTCCACTTCATCTTTAAAAAGTGTTCATGAGTAAAACAAGCGCAGAAGAGATGGCCGAGAAAATTTTGAAGACGATGACTGTCCTGCATCCTCGTCAACGAGCGAAGAAATTAACAAGAAAAATTGTTTTGGAACATTGTCGAATTACTAAATTAGACCAGTATTTTTTTTTGTTGTTCTATACTGTTACCGAAAATATAGTTTGTATCTGAAATTTGAATTATTTAATATCATGTTAAACGTTTCACAGATTGATATTTCTACATGCTGAGGCCTATTGCACCAAACACTTTGCAACTTTTCACTTCGCACTTTGCACTTTGCACTCTGACAAAATTCAAAAGTGAAAATTAGTTATGTTGCACAACATTTCTCCCAATATTTAATGCCTGCGGAGTAATTTTCACTATGCACTTGACTTTTCATAATGTATTTCTCATTTATGAATTCGTTTCGTGCAACTTAATTCATTTGAAAAGTGAAAAGTAATATGTGAAACGTTTAACATGATATTAAATAATTCAAATTTCAGATACAAACGATATTTTCGGTAACAGTATAGAACAACACTATCGCCGTGATCAAAATTCTGTAAAATTTTGAAAACGAATTTCATATGAACTGTTGGCCGCTTTTTCATTGCTGTCATGATGGTCAACAACGACGTGATTTTTCTCCGGAAAGTACGAACTTCCCGAACTGGGTCAAAAATGCCACTCTTTCAAAGAGCGTTCGGTACTTAATCCGAAAGCTCTTTACGATTGAAGTCAATCTTAGTTTCTCGAAATAACATAAATGCAATGTACCATTCAATTTTTTAAAAGCTCGTCCTACATAAACGAGTGCTGAATCATTTTTTTTTATGATATGAATATAAAAATTATACCTGCCGATAAAGGAAATGCCACAGTTATAATGGATTCAGATGAATATAAGAATAAATTGTTAGATATTATCAACGACAATGATAAATATTCCAAAATCAATAGAGACCCAACTAATGTTACAGAGAAGAAAGTCAAAAAATCATATCAAAAAACTCCAAAAATTTCACATATGCTGAAAAAAAATTTATAAATACATCCTATAGTAAACCACCACATTTATATGGCCTACCCAAAATTCACAAACCCTAAATTCCATTAAGACCAATAGTTAGCTCGATTGGATCTCCCTGTCAAAATTTGGCTAAATATACGTTACAATTTTTGAAACCATTAACAGGAAAGTCAAACAGTTTTTTGAAAAATACGTCGCATTTTCTTCAAAAATTAAGAACATCAAATTTGAATCAAACTGACATTCTGGTAAGCTTCGATGTTGTTAATCTATTTCCAAACGTTCCAGTGAGTAAAACACTTGAAATAGTGAGAAGAAAATTGTTAGATGAAACAACTATTTATGATAATACTAAATTAACTGCTGATAATATAATAGAAATGTTAGATGTTTGCCTAAATTCAACATATTTTCAATTAGACGATGTTTTCTATAAACAGAAATTCGGAATGGCCATGGGTTATCCTTTATCTCCTATTATGAGCAATATATTCATGGAATATTTCGAAGAAAAATATGTAGAAACATATTCACTGAAACCAAAGACTTGGTGGCGATATGTAGACGATATTTTTGTAATTTGGCAACACGGCAGAGAGGAATTAAATAAGTTTTTTGATTATATCAATAATAAAGAACCAACCATTAAATTTACGATGGAATTAGAACACAATAATCAAATTTCTTTTCTAGATGTTCTAATAAGAAAATTTATAGATCATTATGAAACAAGTGTATTTCGGAAACAAACACACACTAATAGATACCTAAATTTTTATTCCAATCATCAATTAAATGTAAAAACAGGTATTATAAAAACACTTTATGATAGGGCCTTTTTAATTTCATCTACACCTGAAATTAGAAATAATGAAATTTCTTTCATTAAAGAGTTCCTACTAGATAACCAATACCCACCAAATTTTATAGAAAGAACAATTTCAAATTTAGAACGAAAAATATCTAATCGAAATTCTAATGATGATCAGGTACAAACAGAAAACCGTCAAGAACAACCAAATTTGTTGAACGTCATTCCTTATATTCCTGGCCTATCAGAGAAAATAAGAAGAATTGGTTCCAAATTTAACATAAGAACTATTTTCAAAACACAAAATGATTTGAGATCCATTCTAACTAGAACAAAACCAATGAATGAAACCCAAAATCAAAAAATTGTGTTTACAATATTCCCTGTATATGTGGAAAATCTTATACAGGGGAGACATCAAGACCTTTAGAAATAAGAAAACGGGAACATAAGAATAACATCAGGAATAGAGACATCACAAGATCACAAATTGCTGATCATATATGTTCAAATAGCGGAGATCATATGATGAACTGGAACCACACAAAGATCCTCATGACGGAACCTGATAATTATAAAAGGAAAATTAAGGAAGCTACATGTATTTTGTTGGATGAAGTGAATAATTTGGCAAATTGTTCTGTTGGAATAGATCGTATTTGGATTGATTTATTGAGGAACGAAGTGACATCAGGAAATTTCAAAATCAAATAAATCAACATCTCTATAGATTGACAATCAATGTCAATCAGATTACAAATGAGAAAATACACAATTCCGAAGAATTTTAGAGTTTGTCTGAAGAAGGTGTCTGATATAGCCACCGAAACGTTACAATATCCTTTTAATTTGTTTCATTTTTCAGTTTTACTGTTAGGCAACAATTTTTTCAAGACCAATTTGCTCGTGACAAATAAGTGCAAAGATTTTCGCAGGAGCACTTCACCTTAATCAAACATTTTTTAATTATTTATGTTTCAGAGACTGGGAGTGAAAACCTATAAAGTTTCTAAGAAATGCAGAATCCTCCCAGAATATATTTCAATCGATATCTAAATCATTTTGCCCAAATGTTTGTAATTTTCGAATTTGGAGCCGAAAATGGTATCAAACGATAGGGTTCGAGTCCCTAATGACTAATCCGTGGTCAAATATAATTCTGTCCGTAGGGCTGTCCGGCCGTAAAGACGATAACTTTCGGAGGGGTTGTCCCAGTGACTTGAGATTTTCAGGGTGAGGTTGGTTTCCAAATGCCGCAGTTCGTTAAACACCCAAATCAAACAGGGTGTCCCATAAAATATGACAATTCAAGATTTTTGTTCCACAATATTTCAGACAAAACGAAACCAATCGGAATGAATTTTTGCGACCACAAGCAAGATGCTCGTAATCAGCCTAAAGTTTTGCGATCATAGTATTAACTGAACCACAAAAATCTCAATTGAAGTATTGAAAATAAGAATGTTTGTTTATATTTCCATAACAAGATATCTGACTCCAGTGGAATTTATTTTGTGAATGGAAATGGATACACTGCATGCAAAATTTCAAGAGGATTATCATCAGAACGATAAAATTTATATTTTTTTAATTAATTGATTTTCTGCATGTTTCATTTTTTGAATAATTCATAATTCATTCATATACTCAGCAGGAATCTCAAGTTCTATATAAAACTTTGAGGTAATAGCCATTATTGCTCCACCAATGAACTAGCTCCCAAAAGCACCTGTTCAGGGCTATTCTTAAATTTTCTCCATCTCGTAGGCTCAAAAAGTTGTACATCAGAGAACATAAAATTTTTTTTCAAAATAAATTTTCACGATTTTTCAACATTCTACAGGTATTACTTGTTTAGATTTGTGACTAAAGGGATAAGAAGAATCACACTATGTATACTGTATACCCATGCTACTAAAATCTACTTCGTATTAGTATCATGCTGTATACCGTAAATTGCCGGATATCTCCACTGAAATGTTAAAGGAATTCCAGTTGGAATCTAGTTTTGAAGTTACGAAGTTTCGTACATTTCTCCGTTGTACAAGACACATTGGAAACATGAAAAAAAATTCGGAAACAAATTAATTTCGGCATTCGTTGGAACAACACATGCTGTAGACATTATTCGAAAGTAGTTCGGCGAACTGTTGTAAGCAACTTCCGAGGTAAGGTCGGATATAAAAGTCGGTATTAGTCAAACCATGCTTCTTTCGCCAAATCCCCGGAGATGGAAACGGAATTACAAATGAAAATTTTGATTAAAATATTTGGGTCCTTGAAGAAGGTTCTGGATTTAGCCGTGCAACGAATACGTGGATCTTCGAAGAATGATTGATTCCCCTTCTGTAGGATTGTCATTCAGGAATTGATCGACTGTATGAACAAGTGCATCCCAAATTCTCTGACTCCTTGGGGTATTTCTATAATCCAACCATTGGATATACAGGATGTATCTGAATAACGCCGAAAAAATAGGTGATTCCACATATCATTTTGTGAAAAAAAGTTTCCATGAATGTGGGTCCGGAAATGCTGTTGACATTTTACTTAAAAAATGACTAAAAACTTGGTACCCCACTCAGATATTTTAAATATTTCAGTGACCTACAACGTTTTCAGTCAGTTTTCAAGTAAAACTTCAACGCTCTGTATCTAAGAAACAATGCATTCCGGAAATACATAATTCTTGCGTCGCCACTATGAGATATATATGACATTATATATTTTTGAAACGGCTGTATATTGATTATTGTTTTAATAAGGAAAAACGAAATTCATGTGAAGGAAATCCTCCATAAAAAATTAGACTAAGTCACTGGGTTTCCATCAAAAAAGTGTTTTTGTTAAAAGTTCATAGCACAAACAGGAACTGAGATAACCAAAATCGAAATCAAAAACTCGAAAAAAAAGATATGATTATGAGTTTCTCGAAAAAACATGACCGCATTGTGTAGGTAATTCATGTTTCTGTATATCCTATGGTTAAAAAGTTGTTGTTCAGGATCATCAATGCTGGCCACCTTTTACTTCGGTCTATTCGCATTACTCTGTAATTATTTATCGAACTCATGTTGGGCCAACTTCCAGTCTTTCAATTTCACTGGAATTACCCTCCACAGGGTTGTAGACGTGGAGAGAACATTCATTTGATCGAATCTCTGGTTTTATTGCTAATGTTATACTTTGGTCAGAATGAATCCGGAAAATACCTGAACAAGTTATATTGCATACTGAAAGCAAGATGAGAGATCAAGTGGGTATTGAAGAATAATTTCTAAAGGTAACGAACTATGTTATGTGAATTGATGTTCTATTCTTGGTAAATCTTTGTTACAGAGGTGTCTGGTAATTCGACATGAGCCATCGAAGGGGATATACTAGATATTTAGAGGTTTGATGAGGGTGGGAAAGGGTTTAACAAAAATCCTTCAAAATGCATAAAAATTAGGTAAAAGTGAAACAAGAATTGACCTGTGTCTGGATTTCGTTGCCAAATATTTGATTGTGTAGCAATCACCCTGTAACTTCCAATGTTTAACATGTATTGAAAACTGAAAACCCCTAGATTTTTCATAAAAATATAGCCAATAACCTAATTAACTTAATATTTTATACAGGTTGTGTATCTGAAAAACATCGTAAAACGAAAGACGTGATCCCACAGATCATTTTTTGAGAAAAGGTTTCTCAAAAAAAAATCAAATTCATCATTTGATTGAATATAATAAATTGGATTTTTCACTCTCAAGCTACATCATAGAATTTTATTCAACTTCGGCCAAAGTAATTATTTTTGTGCATTCGCCATTTCGTGACGAGTGTCCTTTCTGTTATTAACTATATTAGTATTTTCGCACCGGTTCATAAAAGCAAAGAACTCATCATCATTCGTTCTGCGCTTAGTAACCCCTGAACTTTAAATGTCAGATGGCAATTATTGGTAAAATGCAATTAATTTATAAAGAAAAAATCAATACTTCGAAGAGGGTGCTTTTCCATTATGAGAATTTATGAAGTATGTATTTTTAGACTGCGTTTGATGGCCATATTTCAATTGTAGGTATCACAATGCAAAAACTCATTAGAAGATCGAAAAAATTGTATTTCTTAAAACAGGGTGTTATTTTAACAGCGCAGTCAACTTTCTCTTCATACCAACGTTGGCCGACGCTTTCGCCATTTTGTAACCATCTATAAGTTTATGTAAGTTCAAATAAATATTGACGTCATATATTTTCAAACATATAGAACTAATCTGTGAAAAATTTTACACTGATGGACGTTCAAAAAAGCTGTGAAAGAGGATGTAATATTTCTGGAGCTCATTTCATTACAAAACCTCATTGCTATTCATTAGAAAAGAAAGTGCGAATAGTCTAATAATTCTCCTGATATGGAAATTGGGTGGAAGAATGATTCTCCGTACGTTTTCTACAAGCAAATGGTCTCCTTATTATAGTCCCTGCTCAATATTCCTTAAGAGTAAAGGAGTATGAATCAAATCAGTTTGAAACTTTATGATGAGTTCGGACACAACCTCTATAAATTTTTCTTAGTTTAACTTCGATTTTGTCTACTCAGAAATACCAGTAACTCATTGACGAATCATTTTCTTCAGAAATGTTCAGAGTTATATTATTTTCATCTAGTAGGTATACATTAGATATACAAGAGGTCACAAGATATTCCATATAGCCAATATCTCGACCTTCAGGCATGATTGAAATTTGAATCAAGAAATATTTTCAATGCGATCAAAAGCTTTATCAGAATCCGTCGTTAAAATCTTGTTTCTGATTTCCACCCAAAAAAACTATTAGTGCTATTTTCGTGAATGGCACCCTTTTATTTTTTCCCTTTCAAAATTTTCCAATAAAAAAATATGTCAAACAATTTTTCATTATTTTTTCGTAGAATCGACTCTTAGAAATAATAATTATAAATTGTGACATACCCATTTATTTTGACACCTTCTATTATGTGATTTTTTTTTAAGTTCTTTAATTATGTTTCAAGGTGTCTTTTGTGTTGATTTCTGTTTATTGTCTGTATTAAATATCTTGGGACACCAAAAATGTTTCACCATGAATCGCAAAATGGTGAACGCACCACAGTTTGTAGCTATTATTTTTAAGGGTTTGAATTCACGTGAAATGATGAATAATTATTTCAACATTTATTTTTTCTTACTTTTGAAGGGAAAAAATATGAGGGTGCAATTCAAAAATATATCCGGGGTAGTGTTTTTGAGAGTGGTTCACATGACATAAATTTGAACTACAGATTTCGATGAAGTTTTTGCTGCCATTAAATTCTGTTTGAACTTTTCTTTGTCTGGGAGTCGAGATGTCAGCTGTAAGGAACTTCTAGGGGCATCCTGTGTATTGAACATATTCCTTTAGTTTGAAAGATAAAAAAAAGCTTGATGTTTTGGCTTCACTGAAAGGGTTGCTTTTATCATATAATATTCAATTCTATGGTTCAGTTTATACCATAAACATTAGTTATTTGCAGATTGAGTTATAAGAACTCTGATTAATTTAAATTAAATTAATTTAAAACTTTTTAAGAAAGAATTACTTATATGGAAAGCATATAAAGAAGGAAATTGTAATGATGTATCAATATTCTTCAATAATTTCTTCATAGCACCTCAATAAATGCATTTTTTAAGAAATACGTTCATCGTTATTATTGATTAAACAATACAAAGTTCAATAATTAATGATTTGAAATAGATTGTGAGGTTAAAAATTGCCGAGAAAAACTGAGTATTGAAAATAAATGAGAAGCAGTTTTATTAGATCCAGATGGTGAGTTTATGTTATTTATAACACAAAATCAACGAAAACGTTAGTCTAACCAATTTATATCTTCAGATAACTTCAATCACATCGTGAAATCTATAAACGAGAATAAAAAAGTTCGAAATAGAAACATCACACCCCATATCTTAAACTTATCGTTTATGCAAATGATTCTAACATAAACTTCGATTGTTTCCATTTGTGTACAAACAAAACCCCTAAAGCCGACATTTCTAGCATGAAATCGGGAACAACCCCAAAGAAAACCGTTGGATGCTGGAGTAGTTGAGTTATCCACCCACCTACCCTTGTTTATATGCGTGACCGAGGCGTAGTTTCAAAAATTTGGGAAATTTGCCAAACCAGCTAATCATTATCACGGCCCATCTATAAAGACCAGGGTGGTGATGGTTTTAAAACATTTTCAGGCATAATGGTACATTATGGTCGGAAACCAACATCTAAAAATAACATTCCTAGGTTCGTTTGGGTGTATGTACGAAGAGACCATCAGGAGGGATGCTGTAAGTAGTTGATGGGTAATTTTGGGGTGGAGTTGAAATACTGAGGTTGTACGTGATGGGATGTTGAAAACTGCCACCCCAGGTGTCTGATGTGACAGTTGAAGCGTCAACATAGTTGATGAAAGCTTAAGAAGCGAAGATGTGGTAAACTTACCCGCAGATTGCAGATTCGAGGGCGAGGGCAACCAGCACGAATGGAGAAACCACCCGGCCAGGCCTCATTGTGGTTTTGTTACCTACACGTGTACCGCTTGATACATTTCATTCGGCAAGAGGCCACCCACAAACTGATGTTATTTTGTGTCACATCTGATAATGCACTAGGAGTGGTCTCTGGACCCAGCCAGCTCCGCATCCACTGCGCATGCTGTTGAAAAATGGGCAGAGTAAATCGTCAACTAACAAACCTTTACGGAGGTCAGGACGAGAATGTCGGTGATGTTCAAAGTGTTACAATCGTAACAGTTGTGTTACATCTGATATTTCGTTGTTACAATTCTGAAATTGTGTAAAAGTTTCACCAGTTCAGTCTTCAACCAAGGGCTAGATGTGTTTTTTGAGCGCTCGTTGTACTTAAACGAATGCTATATCGTTTTGCCCAAATTTCTGTAACTTTCTAATTTTGAGCCGAAAATGGATCCCACGATAAGGTTCGACTCCCTGATGACGAATCCGTGTAGGCCAAGCAATAGAGGTTTTTTACGTGACAAAAATACTACCTGAAATCTGACTGTGCAGTCATGCAATAGGTAGTTTCTACATGTTTTTCATGATAAATTCCACTCCTGAATCGTCTTAGGTTTTTTTTGAGAAGGGAAAAATAGCCAAAAAAATCCAAAATTTTGCTTTTTCGCTTATAAAACGTGAAGTATTGATCTGATCGAAAAGCTATTATATTGAGGCACTTTTTGTAGAGAATTCAAAAACAAAAAAAATTAGAGGTGATACGTCTCAAACGGTTAATTATTTTCCGAGAAAAATCCAAAAAACTGGAAAAAAACATCAATTTTTCGAAAATTCATAACTTGGTCAATTTCTGAGATGAAGCGTAGTTGCTCTGAATTTAAGTAGTTATTAACATATACTTTATTGGTGCACAATTACAAAGCTGTCGGATAAATAGTTTTTGCACAATCGCAGTTTTCCGAATTCGACGTACTTTTTTCACTGACTGCTTGTCGGATTTGAATTTTACAAAAAGCATTTCAAAGAAGAAATAACATTCTTCAAATCGTTTATTCTCTCGATACCGACCGATAATGTTTAGTGGGTGAAAAACGGCGTCAAACAGAAGCAAAAAGGCTCGAATGCATCAAACTAGTCGCGGAGTGGGAGTCGCCCGCTAAGCGAGGGGAAAACTGTTTACCTTGTATCTTTCGCGCGTCGCGTAGCAGGCGATTCCACTCCGCGACTAGTTTGATGCATTCGAGCCTTTTTGCTCCTGTTTGACGCCGTTTATCACCCACTAAACATTATCGGTCGGTATCGAGAGAATAAACGATTTGAAGAATGTTATTTCTTCTTTAAAATGCTTTTTGTAAAATTCAAATCCGACAAGTAGCCGAGTATCACGACCTTCTTGAAAAGAGTACGTCGAATTCGGAAAACTGCGATTGTGCAAAAACTAGTTATTCGACAGCCTTGTAATTGTGCACCAATAAAGTATATGTTAATAACAACTTAAATTCAGAGCAACTACACATCATCTCAGAAATTGACCAAGTTATGAATTTTCGAAAAATTGATGTTTTTTTCCAGTTTTTTGGACTTTTCTCGGAAACTAATTATCCGCTCGAGACGTGTCACCTCTAATTTTTTTTGTTTATGAATTCTCTACAAAAAATGCCCTAACAGCTTTTCGATCAGATCAATACTTCACGTTTTATAAGCGAAAAAGCAAAATTTTGGATTTTTTTGGCTATTTTTCGCTTCTCGAAAAAAACCTAAGACGATTCAGGAGTGGAATTTATCATGAAAAACATGTAGAAACTACCTTTTGCATGACTGCAGTCAGATTTCAGGTAGTATTTTTGTCACGAAATCAACCTTTCGTAGCTCTATTGCTTGGTCTAACTTACAAAAAAAATACCCCGTTCACCACCTCTTCCAGGCCAGTTCTGGGAGATGTTACGAAATGTTACCATTTACAATTCTTGTGTGTTACAATTAATGGAAGGCCAAGAACAACGCTGGAGAATGTTCTGCGCGAAGATCCTGCCGATCTGGACACGTCGTAAACCGATTCTCAGGACTGCCGAACGCTTTCCTAACCTAGCAAATTTTATGACTACAATTACGCTCTTTATTTCGGCCAATCCACCTGCCCGTACATGCTCCTATAAATATTCCCTGCGTTATTTTTTCACTGGGATTTTCAGACGGTCTCTGGAGTAAACAAACGTTTCGTGCGGCGACTTCGTCAGTTTTTACTTTGCATAAAAGAGTAATACTTTGTTTTCGGTGGATAAGTTACGATCTGGAATTGGGGTGACTTGTTCAGTTGGAAAATTATGAGATATTAAACTGCATCGAGGGCCTCAATAAATTATCTGAATTTATATTATGATTATATCTCTATTTCGGTTATTCCTTATTATCATGCTTGACGTTTCAGATAGCGTTTGTCGTCCCTCTTTAGCAATTTCACTGGAATCTCGTCTTTCTGAAGTTATTCGTCTGAGAGTAAACAATCACTTGTCATTCTCAGTCATCTTCAGAAATTCAGTTCTTTCTGAAAAATGGCTTTCAGCACCAATTTCACAGAATTGATTAATTAACACTAAACAGCGAGCATTCACCTACTGTCTGAGAAAAATTTCCTGAAAACTGTATATGAATCTTTTTTGAACCATTAATTATACCATCTGGATTTTTTTTGACATTCATTTCAGAAAACTGAATAATTTCCTCAACTAATTTCAGGAAATTAAATTGCTTGATACCAAGAATTCTTGCATTCTTAGCACCAATCGCTGAAAGGTTATTGAATACATCTGAAAATTGTGTTTCCTGTGGCAACCATATTGCCATCATCTTCTTCTTTGATTCTCCTAAAAACGTCATCAATGAAAGTATAGGAACCTATATTGCAACCAGATTCAAATTCATAAATTTCACTTTCTACATTCATTCCAGAAAATCAATTCTTTTACAAATTCATATGTAATACTCTCCTATATCATATAATATATTCCAGATAATAAGATTCCACGATTAAAATCACATAAACCTTTTCTGTCCAATTATTTCCTGTCCTCAAATGAAAGTGATAAAGCAATTTGGAAATCTGCGTGGAACACACGTACAATTCAGAACTGATCCTTCAAATAAAGTTCCTGGATTTGATCTTCCAAAGAACATAGGAACTGGAGACAATTGAACATCCGATAAATAATTGTTCGATATTTAAATTTCAGGGTGGCCTTAAGAGATATACATGAAGTTACCGAGTCGTTTTTGAATTGGGTTGTTAATTTTTAATCGATTTAAAAGTGTCTTCATTTTATTTCTCTTTTTTATTTTTCTGCTTCGATTTTTTTCTTTTCAGATTCATAATTCAGAAGGCATTTTGAAGGGAGGGTTATCGGTTAGACTCCATAATATAAATCCTTCATTATTCGAATACTTTTTAAGTTACATTTTTGTTAGAACGGCGAGACAGGGTTCTTTCTACCGAGGTGGTTCCCTGAGCTCGGGTATCATACGAGAAAATAGTATGGTACCTCGTTTCGCACTAGCCTCATTAAGGGATTTTTGTTTTCGTTTTGTGTATTATATTATTTCAGTTCTTGATTTTAAAGGAATAATCATATAATTATTCGAATCTAGAATACGGTTTTTCAGTAGAATTATTCTGGAGTTATTGGAAATTTAGAATTTCATTTTTCGTGTATTTTTGAATCTGAAAAATCCGATCAGGTTTAAATTTCATTATAAGCTAGACATGACGTTTTGAAACTTGAAAAGAAAAGTTGAACTTGCTGGCAGAATATTTTAATTCGAACTGTCATTTTCCTATTAAGCTTCTGAATTCCCGTGTCGGCTTTTCAACTCTTATAACTGGCATAATTATTCGGATTTTTTTTGCTGCTTGATCTCTGAAATAAAAAGGCCTGTTGAATCCTTATGAATTTTCCATTTTATTATGTGTAAAGCTCAGAATGATATTTTGAAATATGTAAATGTATGTATAATAATAAATATTAATATTCCTCGATGGTCAATTGGAGGAGTGGAAGTGGAGCGACTCCAATTCATAACTTTACAAATTCATAACACTCATCCTTTCAATTCAGTTTTTATCGATAATTCCCTCAATTAATTCCAAGTTTTCTATTGAATGAATAGATTAATGGATTTACTCAATATTTTGAAAATGTTACTCTCGAAAACTCGAGTATTTCAGGATCTATAATATATCTGTAGAATTTCTTGCTAGGCACAACATCTGGCGCCATCTATAAGAATTCGGTAACAGCAAGAAACTATTACAATGTATTCCTTTTCAGTAATCAATAGTGGGTTCGTTTTGTCTTGCTCAATTATTTTGAAATTCCATAATATCATATAATGTTGTTATAATTTATGTGGATTTTGTAATTGTGAAGGAAACCTCAGAACAAGCACATGCATCGGTGACAATTTAGGTGATAGGCGGAGTTGACCTGAAGAATTCTAATTCATCATTATATGAAATTCTTTTATACAATTGAACAGGTTTAATATGGATGAAACTTCTTCATTTCTTTGTAATTTCTATATATATATTGATGCTCTCAATACCTGCTATGAAAATACTTTGAGGCAATTGCTTTAAGGACACTTATTTATTATACCTTTATCATATGCTTTTTGAGCGCTCGTTTTACTTGAACGAGTGTTATATAGTTTTGCCTAAATGTCTGTAATTTTGGAATTTTTAGCCGATAATTGCCTCAAACGATAGGGTTTGACACCCTGATGACGAATCCGTGATCAAATTCAATCCGTGGGGCCGTCTGTCCGTCTGGTTGTCCATCCGTCAGGTCATGAGCACGAACTTTTGCATTCGCAGAGATTTTCTTGGAGACTTGATATTTTTAGGGTGAGTTCGGCAGCCAAATGCCGCAGTTGAGTCCGTTAACCAGTCAAAGCGAACCAGGGTGTTTCATAAAGTATGGTCATTCAAAATGTTCTTTCCTCAATATCACAAACAAAACGGAACCAACCAACATGAAATTTAGCAGCCACATGCGAAATTTATCTTATCTCACATTTATTTAGAATCTATTTATTGATTTTAGACACTTCCTTCCTTATTAGATGAAAACTTTAGGTCCAAAAACATTAGTAGCAATTATAGCATGAACCAGAAATATTTTTTCTAAATTATATTCTGAATTCTCTTACAATGTTAATTATTGTTAGTTTATTTTCGAATTTGAATTTCCTGTATCACACCTGTTGGAAATGAAGGCTTATTATTATCGAATTGAGCATATTAGCGTAGAAAGGATGTGATTTCACACACCCTCTAGCGATCGGCTATTACACTCCCTACTAGTCTCCCTACAAAGGGGACCATTCACTCATCCCGGATCCGGATAGCAATTATCAGGAGGATTGATCTCTGAGGTGTTCGGTGTTCTTCTTTTCCTAATGGGTCCTGGGTTGTTCGTCCTTCGTTGCTTGGTCCTGGACATCTCAGTTGGTGTCCTGGTATAGTCGGTCTTGATATGTTTTCCTCCATGGTTGTACCTGGTGTCCATAGTGACCTACAAACTTCCTTACCATTCTAGCAGTACCGAGAAGTACTGCTTTTTGCATTATACTTTGTGAATGTTTATTTCTAGTTCTAGCTCCTTGAGGTTGGATTTGAGGCTCTTAGGAATAATTCCTGTGGTTGATATGAGAATGGGAATGGTTCTGGTACTAGACATTCCCCGTTGCCTTTTGATCTGAAGTTCAAGCTCCCGATTGTCACTTAGATTGTTGTTATTCGGGATGGCTACGTCTATAAGTATTGCTCTCTTCTCTGTTATCTTCACTAGAATTATGTCTGGCCTGTTATAAGCATCTGTTAAATTTGTAAGTACTGTGCGATCCCAGTATAGCCTGAAATGGTGGTTCTCCAGTATTACACTTCAGGCTGTTACTTATAATATGGAATTATTTCGGATTGCAGCATCTTCAGTTGGCTAGCGAGCTCCTGATGAAGTATTTTACAAACTGCATCATTTTGACTCTGATATTCATTTCCAGCAAACATTTGGCAGACTCCTGTAATATGTGGGATTGTTTCTGATGTTTGGCATTCGTAGCGGAATCTATCGTCGGTGAGGCTCCCATCCTTCATGATATACAGGGTGACTGGTGACGTAAGGGACAACGGCTAACTGGAGTTAGAGGACCTCAAACTGAATGAGGATTGAGGGTTTAAATGTCCCATAAGGCTATTAGTTTCAGAGATACAGGGTGTTTTTTGCAAAAGTGCTAAAACTATAAACTCCCATATCTTCGTCAATATGGCAAATTTTTCCCGGATATTTGGCAAGCTTGTTAATATACATATATTCTCCATCAGATCGACAAGAAAAAATTCCCAAAAATTGCAGGTCCATATTCAAAAATTTCAATTACCGTGTCAGGTTAGAAATATCACTCGGTATATGAGATAAAAAAAATTGAATTAGAAAATTGGAATCTTCAAGAAACACTGAGTAAAAATCTGTTTTTAGTTTGAATGGCACAAATTTTTTATAGTTTTTATGATATGTTGAAAGTCGAATATTACAATTTATTCATATTGAATTCGAGAAACATACTATTCCTGATAGAAAAAACACTGAATTTGAGATGCTTAAATAATCCTGACGCATTTTGAATATTCCTTCACATCTTGAACTCCTTTTTTATTAATTTTTTATCAATATTATAAGAAAAATTAAAGAAACAATAGAAATACAAAGAGAGGAACAGTAGCACATATGAATCATAAAAAAATCAAATAAACAAATGCTCGATATGCGAGAGCCATTCCCCTCACACACTTAATGACTCTTTTGAACAATTGAAGTACTTTTCATATCCACAAGATGAAAAATTATACTCTTGATAAAACAGAAACACTGGATTTCAGCTCGAAAAAAGTTTGACTTTCTTCTCAGAACCCCTAAACAATAATCCATCTGGTACTTATGTTTTCAACAAAATTTATTCTTCAATGAAATAATGTATGAATTTTGAGGACTTATTTTCCTCTAATATGTACTTAAGTGTAGCAACTTCATCTTCTTTTGAGAAGCATATGAATTTCTTTAATGCAAACAGAATATTAGGGAAACAAGTGATTTTTTAGAATAAGAGGTTTGTTATTCATTATAAATAAAATACATCCTACTACACAGAGTAGGCTTATTTCAAAAAATGACGTTTATATTCATACATTCATTGGTTGTGAATTATTGGGAATTATGTCGTTTGTTTATCTACTGAAAAATGCATTCAATATGCACGAATGAAGAATATGTAGATGATACTTGTTTTTGGATTGCGCAAAATGAACGGATATAATATTTGGTCTCAGAATAATCCTCATCTCAAAAGAGAAAGAAATCATTAGAGATCAAGAGAGCCAATAATTGCGTTGAAGCAAATTGCTCTGATTTCGAGCATTTGCTTAGTTGTTTTCTCATGAATCATTGCATTATCTAATTGAAGAATAAATTTTTTTGAAAGAACAAGTATCAGATGGATTATTGTTCAGGCGTTCTGAGAAGAAAGTCCAACTTTTCTCGAGCTGAAATCTAGTGTTACTGTTCTGTCAAGAGTAATTTTTCATCTTGTGGATATGAAACGTACTCCAATTGTTCAAAAGAGCCAATAATTGTGTGAGGGGAATGGCTCTCGCATATCAAGCATTTGTTTATTTGATTTTTTTATGAACCATATGTGCTACTGTTAATCTTTTTGTGTTTGTATTGTTTTTTGAGTTTTTCTTATAATATTGATTGAAAATTTAATGAAAAAGTATTTCAAGATGTGAAGGAATATTCAAAATGCGTCAGGATTATTCAAGCATCTCAATTTCAGTGTTTTTTTCTTTCAAGAATAGTGTGTTTCTTGAATTCAATATGAAAAAATTGTAATTTTCGACTTTCAACATTTCAAAAAAACTTTAAAAAATTTGTGCCATCAAAACTAAAAACAGATTTTTACTCAGTGTTTTTTGCAGATTCCAATTTCCCAATTTAATTTTTTTTATTTCATATACCGAGTGATATATCTCACCTGACACGGAAATTGAAATTTTTGAATACGGACCTGCAATTTTTGGGAATTTTTTCTTGTCGATCTGATGGAGAATATGTATATTAATAAGCTTGCCAAATATCAGCGAAAATTTTCCCATATTGACGAAGATATGGGAGTTTATAGTTTGAGCACTTTTGCAAAAAACACCCTGTATCTCTGAAACTAATAGCCTTATGGGACAGTTAAACCCCCAATCCTCATTCAGTTTGAGGTCCTCTATCTCCAGTTAGCCGTTGTCCCTTACGTCACCAGTCACCCTGTATTTCTGCACGGAAAAAAAATAATGTACCTATACGAGATTCATATATTGACTTCCTGAATTTCATATACTCGGCGGGACAGAAGAACGCATATCTAATCTTATCTGACTGCAGTCACCTATTCGTAACGCGCATCCGAATATTGCAACTAATCTACTTCCAATATTACTATAATGGTAAGGTCTGGAGGATCTGATGATTTTGGCATATTGAACTAGAACCATGGTATACCAATGTAGGATCCTGAGAATATAAAAATTAGACTCTAATCAGATTAACCGTATATCCACGATTTTGAGTACTAGTTAGTCCCGCTTTCGAACTCAGTACTATTGTCATATATGGTTTATATTTCAGTCATTTTAGACTTATGAAGCTGGTAATATTGTTCTATGAATCTTGTAATGTAAAACTAATAACCTTGTCATATGAGTCTAGATTTCTCGTTCATCTGGCAGATGATTTTTTCAAATCATTTTCATCATTCTGTGAGCACATCCAAATACATATAAATGAGATCAATGTCGGCCAGATGAACGAGAAATCTAATATGATCAGAATAGATAGGTATATTGAAAAAAAACAATTTAAAACGGTCATGAGAAAATTTATTGATCTTTTCAAAAAAATGAAAATAAACATATCCAAAATTCTAACAAAAAAATATTCAATAAAAATGAATAACAAGCTTTTGACAGTCTGTCATATATGCATAACAAAATGAAACATTGTACCTATATCTAGATATCTAGGAACACCCTGTAGAAACATTCCCCGATCCTAATAGTCCAGTAGGCAGAGCAAAATTAGTGGAGTCTGCTGGAAAAAAATTAGAACTTTAAGATTCTTCGGGAATGATGTGGAATGACTCGAGGACCCTGTGCCTACTTGAAGGAGGGCGAAAAACCAAAACTAACGGTTTTAAGCATACCAGAAATCATATTTATGTACAAAAATAATTCATTCTAAGACGGGGGGCCGCACACCACAGAAATATGAATCGCGAAGCAAGAAACATTCTCATTCATAAAAACACCTCGAGGTTGATTTCATATGTTTCGCAGGTATTTCATTTTTCTTTGGTGTGCAGCCCGGCTAAAAGTCTGATGACGTACATATTTACAAATCTCAAAGAAATAACGGAATTATGTCCCCAAATATCATGCACAAACAACAAAGCAATTAATGTTCACTTACCTAGGAATCTTTGAATATATTCTTTTTCTAAATTAAGCTGTTTCAGGAAGGCCTCCATTTATAACAAATCACTCTAGGTCGATTTTTAAACTTCTTTCAAAGTGCTCACTGATGCTCGCACAAAATCACAAATGGAAACGGAAATTAATTACGTGCAACTGGCAGACTGAGACGCAGACGCAGAGTGGAGAATGCAATGCTGCTCTGTGCTTGCAAAAACGAGGCGATGTTTCGTGCCCCTTCGTTTGGTCTCGTCACCGCGCTTCGCGTATTGTCGGGGAGAGATAAAGGAAACCGGAAGGAAAAAAGTCTGTTCTTGAAGAACAGGTGGTCATTTATATCAGATGAGGATATTCCATTTATACGGCGGGAATACGAGGAAGGTCCGAAATTGTATAGAACTACTGAGAATATAATGTGTAAGTATAAGATATTTTTTTTGGTGAATAGTCTGGAAATCTGTCATTGGAGAACGATTTCCAGTAAGATTGATTTTTTGATTCGTATCTGAAGGGGTTTCTACGCCAATATAACATAATACCGATAATATAATATATGAAATTCATGTTACTGGTATATGTTACATGTTTGTACGACCGTCGTTCAGGATCATTTTTTTCCCTGTGATAATTTTTAGTTTGCACTACTTGATCTTGAATGGCAAGGAGGAAACCTTCTGTTTAAGGAAACAATCTTCCAGAAGTCAGCCAGTAGGAATATCGACATGTTCCAGGGTGACCTCGTTCAGGAGTCATCCATGTAGGGGCTTTTCTCTCCATCTTTGAATTTTATCACCATCCGTCTGTGCGGTGTTTTGATGAGGGTGTGCTCGCTTCAGGGCCGGCGCTAGGGGTGAAACAGTGAAGCAAATGTTTCAGGGCGCCATCTTTCTGGGGGCGGCATTTTTCGCCAGCTGACTTTTCGTTTTTAGGGTATGGGAGGACTAGGGGCGCCCGAAAATTCCTTGCTTCTGGCGCCAAATTTACTAGCGCTGGCCTTGGCTCGCTTAGTAGTAGAGGTGTTGGACCATCTGCTTCAATCAGTATCTTATGTGAGTCCGATGTGTTTGACTTTTCTACAAAGTAATTTCTTAAGTTGTTTATCTGTTCAGCCGCCATTTTCTTTATGTCCACAAAGCCTTGCCCGCCTTGATGCTTGTTGGCCTCTGTGCACAATCTCCTCAGTTTTCGTCGAATGCGATCGAGATCTGTATTACTCCAATTCACTATTCCGAAAGAGTATGTGAGAAGGTGTAAACAGCTTTTGTGAGATTTCTGTTGTTCAGTTTCGTTTTCAGAATTCTCCTCATTCTTCTGGTGAACTCTGCTGTTAGTTCGTCTTTCATCACACGTTGATCTATTCTTTGACATTGTTTCATTCCCAGGTATCTATATATACCTACATCTCCTGCCGGCATTGCCTTTATTTCTTCTCCGTTAGATAATGTGAGAGGTGTCTATTGGATTTTACCCTCTGCTATATTCAGAGAACGACATTTGTCCAGTCCTAAGTTCATGCTGACGTCTTTGGAAAACTTCTCCACAAGTCGTAGTAGGCACTCTAGTTGGTCTCAGTTTGCTGCAATCAGTTTCAAGCTATCGACGTATAGAAGATGGTTAATCAACATATTGCTACTGTTGCCTTTCAGGTTGAATCCCTATCCGGAGGACTTGAGAATATACTTGTAATATTTTATATCTCGTTGAGGTTCGCTAATAATAATCTCTGTGATGTCTTGATCTAAACTGTCTTTATTAGTTCGTATCATACAACACATGACATCCCCACTTATTATGAGGATGCGCAATGATACAAGTAATACAAGTATATTACATCTCCCTTATTTTACAATAAAAAGAAAATAATTTTGATTTAAACATTATTGAATAAAAATTCAAAATATTATTTACATAAGAATAATTATATTTACAAATTATGAATAGGATAAAAGATCAGGTTTTTTAATCTTTCTTCCATATCTAGAGACTTGTGTTTGAGAGGTTGAAGGTTGAACATCAATTTCATTATTAATTACATTTTCCTCAGTTTCAACTTCTGATTTACATTTGAATTCATATTTGGAAGTTTCTGGTAATATTTCATCTTTTTTAACTAAGTTACAATCATCTTCATCACTATCATAATACAATTGATTATTAACATACCTTGGTTTCAAATAATACCTATTTCTACGTTTCAATTTATTAGTTTTTTCTTCTTTTACAACGTATGAATTTGAATTATATTTCTTAACTACAACTCCAGGAATCCAAAGCTTATTTTCTCTAATATAAACTTTTTGACCTATATTTAAAGGTGATAAATGTTTTGTTCTTTTATCAAAATATATTTTAGAATTCAATTGTTTTTCTTTGATGAATACACCCTGTTTCTTGAGATTTATTTTTTTTGTTTAAATTAAAATTTGGTAAGACAAAATTTTATTAGATATCGGAGTTAAACGATATTCCAAAAGAGCAGCATTAATATCTTTTTTATCATATTGACATTTTCTGATTAAATTTTTTATTGTTTGAATGCTCCTTTCAACCATTCCATTTGATTGAGGATACAATGGGCTGGACATTTCATGTTTAAAGCCCCATTCATTACAAAAAATTTTGAATTCTTGACTCGTGAATTGTGGACCCCCATCAGAAAATAAAATTTGGGGTATTCCGTGAATTGAAAATATTTTTTAAATGATTTATAATGCTAGCACTGGTGGTTGAAAATAGCTTTCGTATTTCAATAAATTTCGAAAAATAATCAATCACTATCAAATACATAACATTATTTAGTTCATACAGATCAACACCAAGTTTAATCCAAGGCAGTCCAGGAATTTTATGTGGACTTAGTGGTTGCTTATAATTATTTCTCGAAAATCTATTACATGTTGGGCAAGACAAAACAAGATTCTCAATGTCATAAGATATTCCTGGCCAGTAAAGTACATTTAAAGCTCTTAATTTTGTTTTAGTTATTCCAAGGTGACATAAGTGTAAAATATTTAACATTTCTTTTCTTAATAGTTTAGGTACAATTATACTATTGTTACGATATAAAACGTCATTAATTATTACAATTTCATTTCTTATATTCCAATATAATTTAGTATCATCTTTACATTGAGATCTAAAAGTTGGCCAACCATGTTTTACATAATTCATTAAATTTTGAAGCTCTTTATCCTTTTTTGTTTCAATTTTGAATTTTTCAAGCTTATCATGACTTATTGGAAAATTATCAGTTAAAAAATTCACTTGAGCCTCATATTCTTCATCATCAATAAAATTTTCTTCTTGTGAAATTGTTGTACTTATTCTACTTAAAGCATCAGCTATGTACATTTCTTTGCCTGGCTTGTATACTAATTTTATATTATATTTTTGAAGATCAAGCAACATTCTCTGAAGTCTCATGGGACATTGAATTAGAGATTTTTTAAATAGGCCTATTAGAGGTTTATGATCAGTTTCAATAGTCACTTCTTTTCCAAATATAAAATGATGATAATTTTTACAACCAAACACTATTGCGAGTAATCCCCCACTGGGTCAACACCTTGTCGTGGTGTGGGGGCTTGTAGTAGCTGCATTGATACTCGGAATCTCTGCGGCTGGAACTCCGGTTCCTGGCAGGGCCAACACCCATGTCGATGAGATTCCGGAGGAGTGGCGAAACTAAGATTGACCAACCCAAGCCAAGGTGTGAGATATCGTGCCGAGGGCTGAATGGCACCTGGGTGAAGTGTGTCGCGAACGATTCCCTGGGGAAACCGGGTCGCATCCCCTTGTAAAAGACCTTCCCCCAGTATCCAAGCTCTGCTGGGGGCGACCATATTTTCTTAGGTTACTCGTGGGATTTACATGGAAGGTAAATTTGATGAAACAAAAGGTGCCAAACACCCTGACACCAAAGGCTCCTCTTCTGGAGGGGCTCGAGGTAACATCCCGGAGAAGACTCCGAGTGAGGGCCCTTCAGGCAATGAAGGGACTTCACAATCGGGGCCCTCTTCGAGGCCCGCTGTCAAAAGGCGGAACCGCACAAGTGCGGAGAAAAGGAAGGCGAGGAGGGCTCGCGCGGACTCAACCCGTCAAGCGGCGGGAGAGTCGGCAGTCGGGAACTCCCCCCTTCCACGGGCTGGTGGCTCTAAAAGGGACGCCCCCGAATCGGTCACTCCACCCTCGTGTGAGAGGCCTGCGAAGAAGGCTAACCACCTTCCGGATAGGCCCTCTTACAATGAGGTGGCGAGTTTGCCCTTGAAGGTGGCCCTCGTTCACGAGGATTGGCCAGACAGGGCGCTCTCCAAGGAGGACCTCAGCGCTGTGGAGCTAGCGGTGGCTGCTGGGATGGACAAGATCCTACCTGGCATGCCCTACCCGCGGTTCCAGGGTGTTGAGCTCAACCACCAAGGTGCAATTGTCACCTCCTGTGTGGACAGATTCAGTGTGGACTGGCTGTGTACTAGCCTGTCCACGCTGAAACTTCCGAAAGGACTCCGCCTCAAAATGATTGAGGTGAAGGACCTGGAAAGACTAACGAGAGTCAGTCTGATGGTGAAGGGTGCTCAAAGCTCATCGCCAACGGGACTGATTCTCAGACGGATAGAGATGTCGACTCCGGCTCTTAAGACTAGGGGCTGGAGAGTCTACAACCGGAGTGATGGGCCCGATATGGTGCAAATCATTCTGGGGGTGGACAAGGCATCTCTACAAGTCTTGGAGAGTTGCAAATTCCAAGTTGGCATTGGAATGAGGATGGGTACCTTCAGGCTCATCCAAGGTCCAAGCCGTAACACGAGTGCCACGACCTCCTCGAATACGAGGGCTGCTCCAAGTGAGGGGACCCGTGAGGAGGTGGAGGGCACTCGGACCATGGAGGAGGAACCCTCCAACCCGACGATGGAGTCGGGCAGTCCGATGGATGTGGACTCTGTTGGCGCTCCTGTCGGGCTCGTGCCGGGGGGACCTGTTCAGGGCTCTGCACAATCGGACACACCCGTTGGTCCTGCGGGATCTGCTGATCCTCCGGGATCTGCTGATCCTCCAGGATCTGCGGGCACAACGGAACAGTTGGCCGACTGAGGATTCATCTCTTCTCATGGCGGCCAACACATTTGTAACACAAATAAACTTGCACCATTGCATTGCGGCAACCGATATTCTTCGGTTGCAGCTGGCGAAGGTGCAGACATTCATTAACCTGATTCAGGAGCCCTGGATTAGAGGTGGCGAGGTGAGGGGTCTCTCCTTCAGTGGAAGTAGGCTCTTCTGTTCGCCCAAGGACACAAATCCGAGGGCGTGCATACTCGCTTCTTCTGACTTGGGGGCTCAATTATTAACAAATTTCTGTTTCAGGGATCTAGTAGCGGCCCGGTTTACTGATTTCAGGGGACCGCTGGAAAACTTGGTGGTATGCTCGGCATACCTTCCATACGACTCTCCGGATCCACCACCATCGAAGGAGATGGTGGAGCTGGTGACTTTCTGTGAGCAGAAAGGCTGGCCCCTGCTCATTGGATGTGATGCGAATGCGCATCACATTCTGTGGGGCAGCACTGATGTGAACCCCAGGGGTGAGGCTCTAGCTGATTTTCTGTTTTCAACCAGTTTACACCTTCTCAATAAGGGTGACGAGCCTACCTTTATCACGTCAAGTAGAAGGGAGGTTCTTGACGTCACTATGTGCAGCAGCTCCATCGCTGATTGCATAATGGATTGGCGTGTAGCCACGGAGGTGATCTCACTGTCTGATCACCGGCACATCTGCTTCACCATCAGTGGAAGCAGCCCGACAAGGGATCTGGTAACTTTCAGGAACCCCAGAAAAACAGACTGGTCCAGATATCTGGCATTCCTCGCTGAAAACCTGGGACAGGTGCATCCCAAACCTAGGACTTCGAGAGAATTGGACACTGCAGCTGAAAAGCTTCAGGAGGCCATAATCTCAGCCTATCATAGCAGTTGCAGTCCCCAGGTTCGTAGACCGAAGGGTCAAACGAAATGGTGGACTCCTGAAATTAATGATGCCAGACGCACCAGCAGGCATCTCTTTAACAAGGCAATGAGATCCGGCCTTGCAAGTGACTGGGACGACTATAAGTCGGCCCTGAGAGTGTACAAAGGACTAATAAGAAAGTCTAAGCGAGAATCTTGGAGGCGCTTCTGTAGTGATATTGAGGGTGCGCCTGAAGCTAACAGGCTCAGGCGGGTCCTCTCTGCCGGGGGCCCTCCGAGGATTGACTACTTAAATCTTCCTAGTGGGCAAAAGACGGGCTCAGAGGAAGAAAGCTTAAGACATCTCTTAGAGACGCATTTTCCTGGCTTCTCTGAGAATGTAGACACACAGGGTGTATGCCATCGACGGGCCTCATACGAGGACTGGAAGCTGGCTGCACGTGTAGTCACACATTCTCGACTTCGTTGGGCGATCAACGGTTTCGAGTCTTATAAAGCAGCTGGTGAGGATGGCATTGTTCCGGCTCTGCTATCCAAGGGGCTGGAAGTGCTGGCCTCCCCACTGCTTCACGTTCTCCGTGCGAGTCTGGCTCTAGGTCACATTCCATTGTCCTGGAGAAAGGTGAAGGTAATTTTCATACCCAAGCCTGGAAAACCATCGCATACAAAAGCGAATGACTTTCGACCAATTAGCCTCTCCTCGTTCTTAGTCAAGACACTGGAGAGGTTGATGGAAAGATACATCAGGGACGATGCTTTAGTGGCTATACCACTGCACCCCTCCCAGCATGCGTATCAGCTGGGCAAATCAGTAGATTCTGCTCTTCACTCAGTGGTTAACTGTATTGAGGACGGAATACATAACAAGGAGTACACCCTAGCTGTATTTCTTGATATAGAAGGTGCCTTCAATAACACTGCGTTTGGTGTGATGCAATCTGCGTTGGCCAGACATGGTGTTCCGCCTACTCTTTGTCGGTGGACGGGGTCTCTGCTTGGTTCACGTAGCATCGTGGCTCGGCTGGGCGGCTCGACCATAGGGGGCTCGCCAGGAAGGGGATGTCCGCAGGCGGTGTTCTGTCTCCGATACTGTGGAATCTCGTCCTGGATGAGCTCCTGGTGGAGTTAAGGAAGGCTGGGTTCGTTGTGGTGGCCTATGCGGACGACCTTGTTATATTAATCAGGGGTAAGGTGATCAGTGTCATTGGGGATCTGATGCAGAATGCTCTGCGACGGGTCGAACGATGGTGCTTGAAAAACGAGCTCTCGGTAAATCCTAGTAAGACAGAGATGGTTCTCTTTACTAGAAAGAGGGTGCCTAGCAACTTACGACTTCCCAGTCTGTTTGGAGTTGGGCTCACTCTATCCGAACAAGTTCGTTATCTCGGGGTGATATTGGACCGCAAACTTTTGTGGAACAAACACGTTGAGACTCAAACGAATAAAGCCAATGTAATATTCTGGTCCACTCGGAGGGTGCTGGGTAATGGATGGGGCTTCAAACCGCACATTATGCACTGGTTGTATACTGCCGTGGTGAGGCCTATCCTGACCTATGCCTCTGTGGTGTGGTGGCCTTCTATGGAGAGGGCCGTCAACCAGAACATTATGACTAAATGCCAGAGGAAAGCTTGTTTAAGTATTACAGGCGCTCTGAGGTCTACCCCTACAGCAGCGATGGAATGTCTGCTGGGTCTCCCTCCTTTGCACTTAGTTGTGAAGGAGGTGGCTATGAAGACAGCTCTAGGAATCTGGGAACGGGGACAATGGCGCGATGGAGGACTCTTCACTGGGCACGCGAGGGCCCTCAAAATGGTCAAGGATGCTCACGCTCCCCTTCTCCAGAGAGGTGACCGCGCGGGCACTAGGTTCTGCTTCGACGAACCCTACAGGGTAATTGTTCCCGACAGAGACCTATGGTCTTCATCAAACAGGCTTCTTAGTCCAGAAGGTCCCACCTGGTTCACTGATGGCTCTGTCACAGCAACAGGGTCTGGGGCCGGAATCGTGGGTCCTCACTTTAATCAGGCTATCCCTCTGGGGAAGGACTGTTCCATTGTACAGGCTGAGCTATTTGCGGTTCTTGCATGCGCACTGGAAAACATTCGCAGGGGATACTCTGGCCAGCACATTTATATATGTTGCGACAGCCAGGGAACTCTGAAATCTCTATCTGATGTTAGAGTTGACTCTCTTCTGGTAGAAGAATGCAGGAAAGCTCTGCGTGGGCTGGGCTCTGATAACTTTTTGAAAGTGGTCTGGTGTCCGGCTCATGCGGATATACCTGGTAACGTCAAGGCAGATGAACTGGCTAGGCGGGGAGCCGGATTAGCATTTGTTGGTCCGGAGCCTTCGCTGCCAATCTGTCGCACATCTGTCAGAAGTTTCTTCAGGAACTGGCTGAACAGGGAATTTTCCTCGGAATGGAGCGCAGGGGTGGGCCTGAGGTGGTCGAGGATTCTCATTGAGAGACCGTCCTCGCGATCTGAGGTCAATAGGCTTCTGCTGCTGGAGAGGAAACAACTCAGTCTGGTGACTGGTGCATTGACTGGTCACCTGTTTAACAAGCATTTGAAGAGAATGGGATTGACGAGCTGCTCCCTATGCCGGTGGTGCAGGAGTACTGATGAAACGGTTGAGCATATTTTGTTCAACTGTGAAAACCTTACTGAGTTAAGGTCAACACACCTAGGAAATCCAACACCTTCTATTCCTATGGTGAGAGGGACCACTCCTGGCAGGCTCGCGACATTTCTGTCTTCGTGTCTGAGGAGCTGAGTCTCTGTAAAATGATGCGGGTGAACAATGGGCCACTAGGCCTCAGTTCGGCCGGTAAGGCACCGCACAGAGAAGAAGAAGATTGCGAGTAATTCTTTTTCAATTTGAGCATAAGCTTGATGGGTAGGTGTAAGAGATTTGGATGAATATGCTACTGGTTTATTATTTTGAAGTAGTGCTGCACCAAGAGCAAATTGACTGGCATCTACTGTTAATGTGATAGGTAATTTTGAATCATAATATTGTAGCACTGGCGGTGAAATCAAAATATTTTTCAATTTATCAAAACATTCTTTATGATGACATTCCCATTGAAAACAATTTTCTTTTTTAAGAAGTTCTCTTAAAGGTTGAGTTAGATCAGACAAATTTGGAATAAATTTATGTAGATAGTTTAGAATACCTAGAAATCTTTGAATTTCTTTTTGGATTTAGGTTCTGGATAATGTTTAATAATTTCTATTTTACTATTGTCAGGTTGTATACCCTTATCACTTATTATGTGTCCCAAGTATTTTATTCTGTTAACATTAAATTTACATTTATCTTTATTAAGTTTTACATTGTTCAATTTTGCTCGTTCTAATACTAATTTTAATCTTTCATCATGTTCCTGTTTATTTGAACCCCACACTAAAATGTCATCAATATAAATTGCTGTGCCATCAATTCCTTCAAAACACTCCAACATCTTCCTTTGGAAGACCTCACTAGCACTTTTCAAGCCATAAGGAAGACGAAGAAAGCGATATCTTCCAAAGGGAGTATTGAAGGTGCATAATTTTGAACTCTTTTTATCCAGCTCAATATTCCAAAAACCATTGGCTACATCTAACACTGAAAATATTTTGGCTTTATTTAAATCTTTTATGATTTCGTCGAATGTAGGTATTTGAAAATGTTCCCTAAATATTGCCTTATTTAAATCTGTTGGATCAATGCACAGTCTAAAATCACCATTTGGTTTATTCACAATAACAAGAGAATTGACCCATTCAGTTGGCTCATTCTCCTTCACAATTATTTTTTGTTCTACTAATTTATTCAATTTTCTTTTCAATTTATCTCTGATACTAAATGGAATTTTTCTAGTTGCATGAATAACTGGTCTAATATTTCTGTCAACTTTAATTGTATATTGTCCTGGAATGCAACCTATTCCTTCAAAAACTTCTTTAAATTCATCTAATAAATTTTTTGAGTCAACATAGTTTAACATTTTTGCTATTTTAAGGTGATTTATAGTTTCAAGTCCTAAAATATTGGGTCCATTATTTCTTACAATATGGAAATTAACCTTATAATAATTATTTTTATATCTAGCATTCAAATTTGCTGTTCCTATAATGTTCAAAGTTTCACCTGTATAAGTATGTAGCTTAGTTTTACATTTTTTAAGTTTAATTTCATTAAAATATTTTTTGTATGTACTTAAAGAAATGACATTAGCCTGTGCACCTGTATCAACCTTGAAATTCAAATCATTATTATTTATTGTTAGTTTCACTGTCCACTCTTCACTATTATTATGTTTACTTACAGTTCCCAAAAATAAATCTTCATTATCAGAATTCGAATCCTTCTCTATGTTGTTGACATGTTGTTTCCAGGTTCGGCATAAATGTGAGAAATGGTTCATCTTCATGCATTTCCCGCATCTTCTTCCATACGCTCTGCAAGATCCAGGACGGTGATGCTCGCCACATTTCCCACAGCTAGTTTGTTTTTGTTTACCATGCCGCCATTGCCGCCATGTTCTTGATGTTGAGGGAATATGCGCATTGTTGTTTCTCTGCGATTGCGCCTTGAAATGATATGTATTATCAGCTTTTCTGGAATCTTCTGATCTTCTTGATAATGGACTTTGTGAATTTTTATTTCTCTTTATAGTATTGACGAATTCTTCTTCTATATCGATATTTGAAATTTTGGAGGTGATGGCTTTCAACTGGTTCTTCGTTATTTCAGAAGCTTTGCAAATTTCCATAGCTTTATTTAGATCCAAGTTTTTTGTTCTTAATAGCCTATCCTTGACTGCTTCGTCTTTGATTCCTAAGACGAGTCTATCTTTTATGAGACTGTCTTTTAGGTTTTCGAATTCGCAGAATTCACTCAATTGACGAAGGGAAGTAACATATTCGTCGACTGTTTCCTTTGTTTTCATTTCCCTGGTCAGGAACACATGCCTTTCATATGTTACATTTTTTGTAGGTTTGAAATGATCGTCGAACTTTTCTAGAACCAACTGATAATTATTGGAATCCGAAGGTTTATTATATTGGAATGTATTATAAATTTGTAAACCTTTGTCTCCAATGTGATTGAGTAAAAGGGCACATTTTACTTCTTCATCTTCATCTTCCAATTTGGATGCTTTCAGGAACAATAGGAATTTCTGCTTGAAGAAACGCCATGCTTCCACTGGGTCCTTCTCGCCTTCCATTTCACCAGGAGCGTTGACTTTGTTCATGTTGATTTTTGAACTTTTTTTTACTATGGTTCACTAAATCGACTGCGCCATGTAATATTTTATATCTCGTTGAGGTTCGCTAATAATAATCTCTGTGATGTCTTGATCTAAACTGTCTTTATTAGTTCGTATCATACAACACATGACATCCCCACTTATTATGAGGATGCGCAATGATACAAGTAATACAAGTATATTACAATACTTAATAACGGGTTCATTGCCATGCAGAACCACAATGAACTCAATCAGTCTCCTTGAAAAATTCCCCTCTTGATGGGCACTGTGCCCGTTCTTATGTCTGTTCCGCCGATTTCGATGTTAGTGCGCCAAGTTAACATAACGGTTTTGAGAAAGCTTACTATTTCCGGATTTACTTTATAAACCTCTAATACTTTTATACGCCATTCATGCATATTATTATTATTCTCACGAATTCAACTCGTTCTTTTCGTGAATTTTCTGCATATATCTTCATTGAATGAAGAACAAAAAATTTTGTAATTCTTATGAATAAAAATTAGATATCTACAGTTCTCAGTCGCATTTCGAATTTTCTTCTTATTTCAATTAAAAATCATCTGGATATATCTAAATTCAAAAATCACTTTCAACCGGACAGTCAATTTCCCAAATATGATTAACCTACTAGGTAAATATTCAACCGCGAAATGACGTTTCAAAGAAGCACCAACAAAATTTACAGTTTGTAATAACATCAAAAGCTTCGCTTCGGTGTTGAGAAAACCTCACTACCGATTCAAATCTTCGAAAAAATTAAATATTTTACGAGAACTCGTTTCTCACGATCCCTTCATCATGGCAGACGCGATATTGCGAATTTAATGGTTCTACTTATTATATCGTAAAAATGCAGAATGCGGAAAGTTGCCAGGTTGTTTGTATTGGATTTAGAGTTGCCAAGGCGTTACTTTGAAATACCTACTCGCATGCTGACCTATCACAATGTATAGTTAATTACTGATTCGATAAGGGTAAATAACTCAAATCAATTCGACATAAAGAGTTTACCAATAAGAGGTGTTATTTTGAATAACTCGCTATTTCGGTATTTTTTGACATTTGACGAGTAGAAACTACGCCATTAATAAAAATAAAACGATGCACGCTTCAAGGACGCATTGAAATTATTGAAATTCATTATAAAAATGGTGAACATTTGGCAAAGACGGTTCGTAAAACTCGAACATTTTTGGGTCGCGTGAAGCACCTTGTCGGACCGCAATAGAGAAATTGGTGAAAAAACTCGAGGGACAAGTTAGTGATGTGAAAAATAAAACCCGTGCACGTCGCTCAAGAACAGCCGATAATATGGCTGCTGTAGCCGAAAATATTGAAAAAAAACAGGTTTGTCTATTCCTCGTTGTTCTTTGGAATTAGGCATTCCACAAAAGCTTTTGAGGCCGAAAATGGAAAGTATTGATCTGGACAACCTTTACTTCTAACAAAACGGCGCTACGTGCCACAAAACCAACGAAATCATTGATCTTTTGTGGGAAAAGTGCTATCTCCCGCAGAGGTGACCACTATTGACCACCGAGATCTTGTGATTTAACACCTTGCGACTGCTTCTTTTAGGGCCACGTGACCTCAAAGATGGAATTCGTGAGGCTATCGAGGACATAGGGCAGCCACTTCGCGATTTGGTTATAGAAAATTTCATTAAAAGGATATGATTCTGTAAGGGCGTGGTGGTTATTTGCCTGATGTAATCTTCCACTGCGGCATAGCTTCTTCTTTATAATGAAATAAACATCCGATCATTCATATTAAAAAACGGCATTTTTCTTTGAACATCAAAATAATAATAATAATACTTATAGACGCAGCCATCCCGAATAACAACAATCTACGTCAAAAATACGCTGAAAAAATATCGAAATATCGAGAGCTAGAACTTCAGATCAAACGACAGTGGGGAATGTCTAGTACCAGAACCATTCTCATTCTCATATCTACCACAGGATCGAGTAATCCCTAAGAGCCTCAAGTTCAACCTAAAGGTGCTAGATTTGGATGAAAACCTTACAAAATAATGCAAAAAGCAGTACTACTCGGTACTGCTAGAACGGTAAGGAAATTTGTAGGTCACGATGCACACCAGGAACAACCATGGAGGGAAATATCACAAGACCGACTAGCAGGATATCAGGCATCAAGAAATCCAGGACCAAGCAACAACGAAGGACGACCAACCCAGGGCCCAGGAGAAGAAGAACACCAAGGACCTCAGAGTTCAATCCCCTTGATACTTGCTATCCGGGATGAGTGAATGTTCCCCTTAGTAGGGAGTGTGATAGCCGATCGCTCTAGATTTTTTTTTAACTTTTATAATTTTTAATCATTCTAGGCAAGCTGGAATCACAGAATATACTCTGGGGGCGAGGTAATGAGTTCTCTTATTGGAGAACCGCCCTTTATCTATCAACATCAGGGCTGCCGGAATAAAATATCCTAATAACTTCTCTGTGTCTGTTTTCCATTTTACTGGTATTTCTTATAACGACGTTACCCTGCTACAGTCTCACGACTGAGATAAATTGCATTAAAAGTAAGTCTGTTCGCTGAACTAATCTCAGTGCTTCGAGGATACTTTATACAAGTGTACCATACCTGCACTATAACAATGCTAGAACCTCAGAGGAAGAAGTAAACTTACTTCTTCCTCTGAGGCTAGAACTGAATTTCAGTGATCTCATTCTTTTACTACCTCGAAATTTTATTTATCATTCTTTGGAAAACTCAGTATTTCGAAGTAGCAATGTTGCAAGTGCTATAAGGATACTGGATACACGTGTATCGTATCTACACTATAGCAATGCTAGTACTGAATTTCAGATAATCTCTTACGTTTACACCTTCTATTTTCATTTAACAACCTTCAAGAACTCATTGTTCCAAAGTAGCAATTAGCCTATTCGTTTTGAGATATTTCGTGCTCCTGAGTAACTAAAAAGCTCGAAATACGGCTTGCCATTGGTTGCGCACAAGCACTGGAACAGCTCAGGAGCTCGAAACTCTTCAAAACGAATACTGTATATGTTGCAAGGATACTTACACGTGAACCTATATCATTCCTACATTACAACAATGTAAAAACATAATTTCGAATAATCTCACACTTCAATACCTTCAAATTTTATTTAGCAATCTTTGAAATTATTGGTTGTTTCAAACTAGCAATGTTTCAAGTGCTTTAAGGACACTTTATACGCGGGTATCATACCTGCACTATGTCAAAGGTAAAACAGAATTTCACACTTCAAACTTTATTCAAAAACCTTTAAAAATCGGAAGGATTTGATTTTGATGCGGGTATCAATAATATCAAAATATTTTTTACCTGCAGCTGAAAAGAACCTTGATGGTCGATTCAAATAGCTTTACTCTACTTAAAGCTCTTTACCATTCAGAAATGTCAAATAGGAAAAATTGAAGATCAAATCAATTCAACATTTAGTCCGTTAACGAAAGGTGGAGCCGTCGGTTGACCATGGAAATTTGGCATATTCCACTGTGTATATTGTGAGATTCTCTCACGCTTTGTGAGCCGTTGCAGAGTCTTGTTGGAACGTCTATGATCTGCGATCCTAATTTTTCTCTGTCCACGGCATCAGAGCAACCACTAGAACACTTTCCTGAAATATGTCGCATTAACTTTGACGCCAGGCTCAATGAAAACGATTGGAGAGCGCCCATCCACAAATAATGGTTTGCCATTATTTGTGGTTGGTGCTGGTTCCTGATGGTAGCCAACCGATGATTCAGATTCTCATATGAAGGGTTTGTCAATTGACTTCTTTTGTTCAGGGAGTTCAAAAATAGCCCATATGGAAAAATTATTCCGTCAGAAAATACGAGATGTTGGGAAATTCACCGCTTTCGGCCAAACAGAGCAAATCCTTCGCTCTCTCGAGTCTTATAATTTTTTTTCGCTTTAACTTTTAGCAAAATACTTTTATACGCTTGTAAATAAAACTTATAACTCCTAATTAGCTGATATCCCGTGACAGGTTCGTCGATGGCTTGAAACTGGTTACACTTCGAGTACCGATCCTAGTATGTTTATCAGCTCATTGATGCGCAAAAGCGACGAATCCAAGGGACGCGGGGGTTATGCAAATCGGTAGCCTGGCTCTTGGGAATTCAGTCGCTATGGAGGGTAGACTGTAAAATACTTTTTTCGCCGCTTAAGTCATGCACCAACCATTACTCCATTCTTAAATGGGATACAAAGTTCGAAAGAGACGTACTGGAAAAACCACAATTCCAAAAATCAAAAGTTCGTGACGACCCCAACATCCGAATTCGGAAGTATCTAAGTGCATTCAATCTGCATAGACCATCATGGCACCGCGTTTTTCACAGAGACCAGAAGCTGTGTCCTTGCGAAAATTTTTTTGGTGTAATGATTGAAATCCCAAGATTTCCCCTTCATTCAACTGAAGTTGCCCAGAGCATTAAATATATGGAGACGTTCGACAATTTCTTGGTTAGTGAACTGAGAAACATTCCTGACAATGACCAAATAACAGGGATCCAGATTTTAAGTTATGATGGACAATTATCACCATTTTCAACGATAATCGTTCGAACATGAATTTAGAGATAACTCTACACAACGCTTGTGCCATCAACAGAACACATAAAATGCACAAGGCACTCAATGCGCACCAGTTTTCAACTTTTTCGAATGGAAAGTGACAACCACTATCCCTACTCCATTCCCTGAATTCCAAGAAGAACTTTTGACCTCCCCTCGTAGCAAAGATTAAGGAGAAATCGTCGTCCCTTATCTTTGCCTCGTAGATAGCTATCTTAGACAAAGGAAGAGTCTAAGATAGCTACTTAGAACATAAATAGATGGAATGGCAAATAAACAAATTGTTGTTGTACGAACACTGGAGAGAGATAGAGGCCTAGTGTCGCCAATCACAATCGAGCTAGCTGAATTCAAAACGTTGCCAGATCAACTTTTCAAGACGAATGAGTGAGATACTTAAAAAATCAAATGTGATTATACAGTATTGATTTCTTGATATTTGAAGAGCTTGAATTCCACTATTTGAATTTTAGTTGAGAAAATTTCATCTTAGTTTTTGATTTATAAAAAAAAATTAAAATCACGATAATAATTTTCCTCCCAATTCAGATAAATTGTCGACTTGGCAATGTGAATAAGGTTTACAAGCAGTAAACATCTGTCAATACTGTCTTTCTTTTCTCGCTTGTTGACCACGTTATTTCGCTAAATCTTGATTATTCGAGGGTTTTAGTATTTTATTCAGTTTAAGTTTTAAGTTTAAAAAGTGATAAAACATGCCTAACAAGTGCTTTTCCTGCGGTTTCACTTATATTGTGGGAGGAGAGGTTAGTCTTCACAGGTGAGTACCATTCATGGGCGTGCAGAATCTTTTTTGTTGATACCACGAGTAACAATTTCGATTTCTATACTGAATGTGAATACTGAAAATAAAATGTATTTTTAGACTGCCTACTGATAAAGATGAACAGGAAAAATGGTTGAAGAGAATTGGTTTCAAGGGTACGCTTTTGGAAAATAAAATATTTTATCTTTGTTCGAACCATTTTTCTGAAGATTGCTTTAGGAAAATAAACCTAAGAAGGCATCTTATCCCAGGAAGTTTGCCTTTGGAAACATCTCCGTAAGTTCAACAGAAACTTTCTCTCACAATTTCCATATTTAATACCCCCTTGCAACAAAATGATGTCCCAGAATATAACCATATACCTATATAACGTAAAGTAATTTGTAGGTCCTTATTAGGAAAAGATGAAGTAGAAAAACAGGTTACTCCTGAACCCGAATCGGATTTTGAGTTTCAATCTCCACCAAAAAAACTACCACGAGTTGACGACACATCACCAACCACTGATTCAGAAGAAACATTAACTTTAACCTCTCCTTCAAAATGTGCATCAGCCAGTTCGAGTGCCACTTCATTCTCAGGAAAACGAAGAATAGTCAAACTAAAGTAAGATATTGAAAAAAAAATAGTGCTTCTTCTAATTTTATCTTCACAGGAAGAGGCGGTTTCTCGCAAATCCTCGCTACATTGGGGATTACTCAGAACAACATTTGAAGAACCCTTTGCTGCGAAAAAAATTTCTGAAGTTAGCTCAAACAACAACAGCCAATTTGAAGAAAAGAAATATGTTGTTAGAAAGACAGGTCAATCGACTCAAATCATCAATAAGAAGTTTACAAGAACTAACCAGAAATATCCGTCAAAATTTTTCGGTCGAAGGAGATATGGAGAGTGCATTGAATGTAAGAAAACTAGTAATAGTACCTTGTGGTGATAAATTCAATTGAACTTTTTTTAATTTTGTATGTGTCATGTAAATATTTCACATAAATCAATTTGAATAACTGGTAATAACTGCTTCAATACAGGTTGATTATAATAATAATAACAATCTTTATTTCAGAAAGTTCTAAGTTACAACTAAGAGCAAATGAAATAGTTAAAATTTGATAATTCATTCACAGATAAATATGTAGTTGTAATACTTCCTCGGTCAGTTTTTTCTAACCTTCTTTACTTCTTGGATTTCTTCTCCTAACTGCTTGTATGCAGTTGGTTAGTACCAATGATGACCTGTTTATTCGCTTGGAATCTATTATAATCAGTAGTCAAATTGGATGGTTAAAACTACAATATATATGTAAAAATCATTCTATTTATTTGTAGGTATCTACTTCTGGATCAGCAAGGCAGATCTTGGAAAAATTACTCAGGGGGCCCAAGCGACAGAAATATTCAGAAGAGCTGCGGGCATTTGCTCTCACACTTCACTATTACTCTCCTCGAGCATATTCATATGTGAGAAGCACATTTAATTATACTTTGCCTGCACCTCGTACCATGCGAACATGGTATAGTAAATTGGATGGCGGGCCAGGTTTCAATGAATCAGCTTTAAAAGGCATAAAAGATAAAGTCACTAAAGCGAAAAGTGATAAAAAAGAATTAGTTGGTGCTCTCCTAATGGATGAAATTTCTATCAGAAAATTGATAGAATGGAATGAAGGAAAATTCAAAGGAATTTCTGACTTTAAGGGTTACATCGGAAAGCAAGACCATGAAATGCAAGAAGCGAGGGAAGTGTTGGTATTTATGATAGTTTTTTTAAATGAAAACTATAAAGTCCCTGTAGCCTATTTTTTCACCAACGGTGTGGTTGCTGATGATAAAGCTTCTATTTTGCTGAAGTTACTTGGACATCTAGAAAATACAGGACTTAGAGTGGCAACCATAACATTTGATGGTTTATCATCAAATTTAAAAATGGCCGAAATTCTAGGAGCAGACTTCTCCAATCCAAGTTCTCTGAAAACTTGTTTTTCATACCCACCTGAAAATCAGAACCGCCATATTTATTTTATATTGGATCCAAGTCATATGATTAAATTGGTCAGAAACACTTTCGGATCAAAAAAAACCTTAATTCATGACCAAATAAACAACATAGAATGGAGGCATATAGATAATCTTGTGAAATTTCAAAATACCCATGGTCTTAATGCAGCTACTAAGATTGGACTTAGACACATTAATTACGGAAAAGAGAAAATGAAGGTGAAGTTGGCCACACAGATTTTGAGTAAAAGTGTATCAGATGCTTTACTTTATCTTGAAAAAGATTTGAAAGTTCCTGACTTTTTTAATGCACAAAATACAGCTAAATTCTGCGAAATGTTCAATAATTTATTTGACGTATTTAATTGCAGAAATTTATATTCAAAATCAATTTATGGTAAAGCTCTTTCTAAAAATACAAACACTTTCATTTTTTCTTTTTTAAATGAATCCTACAATTATATTACCAATCTGAATTTGACTAATGGTAGAAAATTGATATTCTCAGATGTTAAAACTGGATTTTTAGGATTTCTGATCAATATCGTCAGCCTGAATGGTATTTACGAAGAGTTTATCAATTGCCAGAATCCACCTTTAGATTTCCTATTGACATATAAGATATCCCAGGATCACTTGGAGATCTTTTTCAGCTCAATAAGAAGTAGAGGTGGATTCAATAATAATCCGAGTGCTAGACAGTTCGAGGCCGCTTTCAAGAGGCTGCTATTACACAATCACGTGAAAGCTTCCGGCTCTGCCAATATTTCCAGCATTGATGATACTATTTTACTGCCCCTTGACAATAGTACTGTTGATTCTGATAATACACCTCAGATTTTTGAAGCGCCTGCTGTAGGGGACCATACATATGTTGTGAATTCTAAAAATTGGCATCTAAGTGAATATACAGAGGATGTAGTGGTATACATAGCAGGATTTGTGGTAATAAAGGTAGTACCAAAAATCAATTGCCAGATATGTGTTTCAATACTGAGGTCTAACAGCGTACCATCAAAACTGCAGTTGAGAAAAACCTTGGGAGGTCTATCTGATGCCTCACAATTTGTGGTCAACATATGTACAGAAGCTGAAAAAACGTTCAGGTGGGCAGAAAAAGTTTTCAAGATATTTGACAAAAAATACTGTAATTTGTTGCCCCGCTTGGTTCTCACCACAATGAACAGCATTGATTCAAAATTGTTTGATGTATTTAATACGCATCTGTTTGATGATGAACCAGAAAGGAATCATGGTCTTGCATTATCAAAGCTTATATTAGAGACATATTTCAATTTAAGGATTCACCACGAATTGAAAAATCGAGGAAGCGAACGGTTAGACACAAATAGATTGAGGAGTAGATTAACCAAAACAATTACATTTATTAATCAATAGATACATATGATGTGTTTCCAATGTATGTACACTATGTTAAGTTATTACTAATAAATTATGTTATTTTTCTCATGTAGTTTTGGTATTGCACCTTTTTCATATACTCTCTTTTCAAAAATAAAAACGATCTGGTAAAGAATCACCTTACTCTCCATACACTTATACTTATTCCACTTTTAATCGAGAAATCACATGCAGGTGGGAAATGGAAGGCATGCAATGCAACTAGGTAAGTTTTATAATTTAGAGAAGATTTTAAAGATTGCATTGTTTACCTTCAATTTCGAATACTATTAAATACCGTAATTTATTTAATGGGAATAACACAAAATGCGAATCAACCAATCGTATTAGTGGTAGGATTTCTTGTTGAACCTCAGAACATAAATCTATTTATGTTCTAAGTCTTAAACAATCACGATAGTGCTAAGAAATGTGAAATTTATAATGTTAATTTAAGTGCAATAAATGAAAAAAATGGTATTTATATAGTATTGGATTCAACGCCCCTTAGATTGTTTATTGGTAATCCTTTCTGGCCTTGAAACATAAATAACTCTAAACTTCTGAAAATTTTCACAAGAGCCAAATCATCAAAGTGAAAAATAAACATTTTTCTTAAAATACTTAAAAACACGAAGTAATTTTATTAAATGAAACACAATGCAGACTTTTTTTAAATATAAAATAAATAAATAAATAAACATATCAATTTATAATTTATATTCCTAGAACATAAACAAACAATAATACAATAATCTTTATTGTTAAATGTGATTTGGGCATATACATAAAGAAAGTATAGAAGAAAGTATAGTATATTTATGTCTGTTCTGTGGGCATATATTCGAAGTTACAAACTAATATATGAAATTATGTTACGCCACTGTCTTAGTGTCCGTTGAGAGAGAGAGGCTTCGAGTGTTCGTACATAAACAAATGTATCCGTAGCACTAGAGTTGCCATTCCATCTATATATGTTCTAAGGATAGCTATCATTCACCTAGGCAACACATAATACATCCAATTTCCTAACAAAAATTAGTTTATTATAGCTTAAGTTGAGCTATTATTAGTATTATTATTCATCAACGTAAATGTATGTTGATAGTTATTAGAAAAATGAATTTTGCTGAAAGATAGAAAATTTGAAAACAGCAGTGCAGGTCATTGAGTAGTGCTATAGAAAAAGATTTGATTTATTTCTGTGATTTATCTTCAACTGTCATTGCAAAATAAGGTTAGCTTGTCTTTCCAATCCAACAAACACATCAACATTCACGGTGATCTGTTGACCGGTTATGACGATTAGTAAAATCAGCTTCAAATAATCATATTTTATTATTTAAAAAGTTTTTATTTCAAATAAAGAAGAAAATGAGTCGAAGGAGAGCACATGATGAGGAGGACGGATATGGTAGGTGCATTTTAATTTCCTAAAACTTATTTTAACTGAAAACTTTCTAGATCGTGTGTACCGTAAGAGACGAAGGGTTTCCGAAAATCAAGAAATAGAAGACAGGTTGGAATCTCTTATACTTAGGGTTGGCGAAAAAAGCACTTCGTCCCTCGAATCTAATTTGGAAGGGCTTGCAGGAGTACTGGAGGCAGATTTACAATCTTTTAGGATTAAAATTCTAAGGATTCTGACAGACTGTGCTATACGGATGCCTGAAAAATGCACGATATATACTACTTTAGTTGGTTTGCTCAATGCTAAGAATTTCAATTTTGGTGGTGAATTTGTTGAATACATGGTTCGTACATTTAAAGAATCATTGAAGCTCTGCAAATGGGATGCAGCAAGATATTCGTTACGATTCCTTGCAGATTTGGTTAACTGCCATGTTATTTCCGCTACATCTCTTTTACAATTGTTAGACAACATGATGGATTGTGCCAATGAAGAAAATGTACCTAGGGTGAGCTTTCTTACATTTTGTATATTGAAATAGCATAGTACTTCCTGATAACTTGATACTACATTCAGTGCGTTCGGCAATTACATCAGACTTGTCAGATTGTTCGGTAATTGCGTCTGGATGTAAGGGAGGTAAATCTGTTTCGTTCGGCAATTGACATCTGGAGTGTCTGGATGAAATCTTTCAGCTCGGTCTCTTGAGAAGGAGGAGAAAGATTAATCTCTTGATGCGAGGTTAGGTGTTACTTGTGTTATAAACAACAACAACAAGATAATCTACATATTATTACCTAGTTTTGATTTTTTCACTGTGGAATCTAACTATTGGATTGCTGTATGTTCTGTATTTTTGTCTGTGCGGTTTCGTAAAGTCTTTTGAAATGGATTTTCGGGATAAGGGCAACAAAAAATATACAAAATCTGCGTAAGTGAAGATGAATTCACTTGAATAGTCAATAAGGGAGGTAAGTGTATGAAAAATAGATAATCTTGAAGAAGTGATGCAATTTTCATATCGTTTTGAAATATGTATTGAGAAACCTGTAGTTCCTATGTATGATTGTGACAAAATTGCAACAAAAATTACTCATTTTGCTGAAAGTATGTTTTATTATGCTCTAGCTATTATTTATGCTATCCTGTATCATCTAAAAATCCAGACATTTCTATCAAATTCAATTCACATACTGTGAATTTCTCTCTTTCGAAATAATTTTATTTTGTATCACAATAGATCTTCAATTCAAATTTGATAGCACAATACTTATAGACGAATACATTAAATATCATTACATAACATCTGCAAAATGATTTTTTTCATTTAAAACCGTCCTGGGAAAGCTTGGAAAATGTGGTTTCTGGTTGTAAACAAATACCTAAACAATCTTAAAGCCTGACGCTCACTTGGACGAGACGAAGCGACGCGTTAGTTAGTTAGTTAGAAACTGATCTTCGCTTCGCGCCTCCCAAGTCAGCGTCTACCCATTTGATTCAGTACAAATCGTGCCCTGCGGAAAACAACTCTTCGCTTCGTTTCGTCTCGTCTCGCCCAAGTGAGCGTCAGCTTTAACACGTCGATTTGTCAGTTGTCAATCTTTTAGCTCTACACCATTTCCAAGTATATTTCAGAAAGCGTCAATTGTATTTCAGAATAGTCAGCTGTATTTCAGAAAGCGTCAATTGTATTTCAGATTAGTCAATTGTATTTCAGAAAGCGTCACTTGTATTTCAGATTAGTCAATTGTATTTCAGAAAGCGTCAATTGTATTTCAGATTAGTCAATTGTATTTCAGAAAGCGTCACTTGTATTTCAGATTAGTCAATTGTATTTCAGAAAGCGTCAATTGTATTTCAGATTATATCATATGTATTTCAGAACCCGTCATTTGTAATTCAGTGATGTTTTCTGAAATACAATTGACGATTTCTGATATACAATTGACTAATCTGAAATACAATTGACGCTTTCTGGAATACAATTGACTATTCTGAAATACAATTGACGCTTTCTGAAATACAATTGACTATTCTGAAATACAATTGACGTTTTCTGAAATACAATTGACGCTTTCTGAAATACACTTGGAAATGGTGTAGATCGTTCAACAATTCCAGATTTGTCAGACATATCTACAGTCACGTGACAGAAAATCGGTCCGATCAGGGATGTAATTGCCAAACGCAAAAAAAATCATTAGAATTTACCATTACTAGTGGGTTGAAGCTACCACACTTAAAACAGAGGTGACTAAAAAAGTTTCAAACTTGAATCTATCGAAAAAGTACCTTCTTCAAAAAAAAATTATGAACTGACGCAAATACTTGTATGCTTTACAGGTTCGCAGAGACTGGTACTGCTTTGCAGTATTGAGCACTTTGCCCTGGGTTGGGAGAGAATTATATGAAAAAAAGGAACAAGCATTAGAACATCTCTTGGTACAAATTGAGGTATTTCTAAACAAACGTAATAAAAAACATCATAATGCTCTGAGAGTTTGGGCAGTAGATGTACCACATCCTCAAGAAGAATATCTTGATTGTCTCTGGTCTCAAATCAGGAAGTTACGTCAAGATAATTGGCAGGAAAAACATATTCCAAGGCCTTATTTGGCCTTTGATTCAACATTATGCGAAGCTCTACAGCATAATTTGCCTTCTATAGTACCCCCACCACATCAAGATACATTTCAATATCCCATGCCTTGGGTAGTCTTTAGGTGAGTTAATTTTTTTAGTTTCTTTTAATTCTACTAGAATGGATTTTCCCTCGGATTTTCCTTTCAACTTGGCCTTTAAAAAGTTATTGGAGAACTAGCAATTAGGTACTTGGATCTGAAATTTTTGGTGGTGCCTTAGAGATAAGTGAACTCTTTGCTCAAAATATTTTCAGGCCGACAGTGTTGCCACATTCATCTTGAACGCATATCTACTTTCGTTTTCAAATGGAACTATCTATATTTTCTTTTATTCATCAATTGCACACCAAATTCAGAGTACAACCTACTGTGAAAAAAATTTCTGCCACGCACTGTTGCCAAGCTATGCACTAATTCAGATCGTGACTATAAAAGGTGGAATGTTTCAGTATTTTTCATCTCATTTGAAATCTATTGAAACTAACTGCCATTCATTTTTCACCTTGACTGACGTTGCCATTTAAAATCTCGGAATATTTCAATTTTAAGTTTCCCGTTTTTGGAGCGAAATCTTCGGAAATTTTCAAGAAGTCTCAATATACTGAAAGTATGACATGAGGAATACAGGAATTCTGGACTATAAGACTGCTGAGTTTGGTTTTGTTTTCATAAATAGGTATCACAATTTCAAAATGGGTATACAGATGTCAAGAATTGCAAGAATTAGTCCATTACTTGGCAACAGAGGAATTTTTTACAGTATTGAGTACTCCGAATTTGTTATAGAATGGGTACATAAATTAAAATATAGGTTTTTCCATTTGAAATATGAAAGCAGATTTGCGTTTCAGATAGATGTGGCAACACAGTCGACTTGAAAAGATTTTGTTCTCAGCAATCTTCTAATAGGCCAAGTTAATGTATATTCAATGAAATTTTTACTGAAGGAGATCATTAATTTGAAGAAAATCATGAAAATAATTACTGATGCCATTACTGAAGGCCTATTTTTGTAATTATATGTAAATATTTCAGATTATTTGATTACACGGACTGCCCTGAAGGACCAATTTTGCCTGGTGCCCATTCCATTGAACGTTTTTTGATAGAGGAACACCTACACTCCATTATTGAAATGTACCATTTGGAGAGAAAGGACTGCGCTGCTCATATTCTTGATTTTCCATACAAACTTAAAATACCTCTAGAATACTGCATTGTCGAAGTGATGTTTGCAGAACTATTCAATATGCCAACGCCTAGATACTTAGAAATATGTTACGGGTCAATCCTTATTGAACTCTGCAAGCTGCAGCCTGCCACTATGCCTCAAGTGTTGGCCCAAGCCACAGAAATGTTATTTATGAGAATAGATACAATGAATGTCTCCTGTTTTGATAGATTCGTTAACTGGTTTTCGTATCATTTGAGTAACTTTCAATACAGATGGACCTGGGAGGACTGGGATTCTTGTCTGAGTTTAGATCCTGAGCATCCCAAACCAAAATTCATCAGGGAAGTGATGCTTAAATGTATGAGGTAAGCATCTCTCAAATTCAAAATAGGTATTTTGATATTCAACATTATACACTACTGGAAAAAATTAAAGGATCGAAAAAAAATTCCAAATTTTTCGGTAATTTTCAACATGCCGTAACTTTGAGAGGAATGGTCGTACAAGAAATTTAAAAAAAGGAAATTGTAGCTCCAAGTGTCTAGTTTCTGGATTAGATCTTCAAAAATTTTAAGTTTCAGTGGTTTTCGAGTAATGATAGAAAAATCAGCAGCAAAAAAATTCTCAAAATTTTACCACTTTTTTTTTCTTGTCTACGAGCGTGGAAATTTTAGTTTTGCATAATCGTTATAATGATAGGATACTTTGTTAATTCAGCTTTAATTTATTTTTTTATTGACCTCAATACGTCCACTTCTCGCCGAGATATCGGTCTTCAAATGGAAAAGGATCCATTTTTTATCCGTTATTAAATGAATAAAAATTTTATTTGTTAGATTATTTTATTTTTCTTTTTTTGAAATTTATGTATTATCTGCAATTAAATTGTGGGAAAAGCTCGAGAAAATTCTTTTTTGCCTTTTTTGATGATTATGAGCTTCTCAGAGCAAAAAACGTGATCCTTATTTTTTTCAAAAATTCAATCGAGTCAAACAAAAAAACGGCTCGCTGGATTGAGTTGACTCTTCGTAAGGTTTTTATTTACATATTGAACTGTGAAAGTCACACTTAACATTGGTTTCCTCAACATTTTCGATCCAGCGGTAGATTTTCCAAGAAACCACCAAAAGCCCTTTTTTGTTGAATTTTTATATTGATGCGACATGAAAAAAAAAAATTTCTATGAATAAGCAATGGTTGTTCATCAATAGGAGTTCATTTAAGGTCTTGAAACCCTCCTTCAATTTTCTGTGCGATCATTGGTTGCTGAGAAATCGATAATCAAAGACAAATGGATCCTTTTCCATTTGAAGACCGGTATCTCGACGAGAAGTGGACGTATTGAGGTCAATGAAAAAATAAATTGAAGCTGAATTAACAAAGTATCCCATCATTATAACGATTATGCAAAAATAAAATTTTCACGCTCGTAGACAAGAAAAAAAAAGTGGTAAAATTTTGATAATTTTTTTGTTGCTGATTTTTCTATCATTACTCGAAAACCACTGAAACTTAAAATTTCTGAAGTTCTAATCCAAAAACTAGACACTTGAAGCTACAATTTCATTTTTTTACATTCCTTGTGCGACAATTCCTCTCAAAGTTACGGCATGTTGAAAATGGCCCAAAAAATTGGAATTTTTTTTGATCCTTTAATTTTTTCCAGTAGTGTAGTTATAATTATTATTTGTTCAGTTTGTTACCTAACCTAACCATTTAGAAAATCTAAAAGGTTTCCACTTTCAATCATTCATACATGCTTTACAGTGTTTAGGTGCGTTTGTTCCTAGAGAAACAGCGAGCTGTCGGTTCGCCCAAATATCTGTATTTTTCGAATTTTGAACTGGTTGTTGTCTCGGATGATTTGGTTAGGCTGACTTATGAAAAATCAGAGGTACAAAATGATTCTGTCCGTTTGGCCGTAAACACGGTAACTCTTGAACCGATTGAGTTAGTTCTTGGGTTGATTTTATACATTTGCGAATTCAGGCTTTATATTTAAACCAACGCATATAAAAGAGAATGGGAAAGAGAAGACATTAAAATCACAATTCATAAGAGCTTTAATAGCCTAAGGGTTAGAGAATATGTCTGCCGTGCGAGAGGTCAGGTGTTCTCAAACCCCGGCAGGATTGTATACATTTTTTTTATATTTTTGAGTTTGATATTTTCTGTTCTATTGAATTATATGAAACCAGAATCTTTTGCCCTCTTGCTTGCAAATTCGATAAATCAAAATGAATATTAATTTTATTCATTTATTAATTCAATCTTCTTTTCAAATCTTGAACATACATTGAAAATTCCGAGTTCTGAACTCGTTCCTTTTGGAAATTATCATGTTTATCTATCGGCTGTAGGATGTGTTTTGTGGTGATAGCGACTGAAATCACAAGAAAACAATATGCACATTATCAAGTGATGTGTCCAACTGCCAAGTTTTGCAGTTTCAGTGCCCTCTGTATGACCTTGTGGCCCGACAGCTGAAATTTCAGTTCATATTTGATTAACCCTCATAAATTAAAAAAATTTCAATCATACTATTTTGGAAGATATCAAATGAAACTAATGGTTTCAAATCCTCTAACAAAAACTTTTTATTGGTTTCAGATTATCATATTGGCAACGTATAAGAGAAATTCTACCAGATTCTTTCAGCTGTTTCATACCAGAGAAACCTGAACCTTATTACAAGTATTCCCAAGAAGGTGCTGGTGAGTGTTACTATTTGTTAATAATTTTCCAAATACTTTATATCTGAAAATATTGAACTGCAAATCATGAGCAATAGAAAATTTTGGAGTGACAGACATGTTCAAACAATGCGCCTTGTACACTTTTCTTTATGATGAGATTGGACGGTATCAAATATTTTCTTGCATATTTTTTAAACAGAAAGGTGAATGATCGTGAATATTAAACGTCTTCATAAAATAAAAATATATTCACAACATACATAAAAATCTCTTACACATTTAATTTTAACTATATTCAAAAGAATTATTTGCTATTCAATTTATCATGAATATACTCTAATTCTTTATCAAATATTTTCTTGCATATTTTTGAAACAGAAAGGTGAATGATCGTGAATATTAAACGTCTTCATTAAATAAAAATATATTTACAACATACATAAAAATCTCTTACACATTTAATTTTAACTATATTCAAAAAAATTATTTGCTATTCAATTTATCATGAATATAATCTAATTCTTTATCTGTTATTGCTCTTTAAATTTATATTGTGTTATCAAGTCAAGGGTTAATTTCAAGAAAATCTTTACTACCTTGTTGAATTACTAACAATTCAGAAATATCTTAGCATATTTTAGAGTGCATGTTTGGGAAGTTTTTTAGTAGATAACATTTATGAAATTTCCAATATAATAACTAAATCTACATCAATATATTAATTTTCAGTCGATATTTTTTCAATTATATTATTGAATTATATTACAATTGAAATTCAAAGGGGTTCATCTTGTTATAATTTTTGTAATATGGTGGAAACGAAATTTTTGTTTTATATTTGCTACAATCTCATCAGATTATTCACTGCTCCCTTTTGGAAAATAGTCGTCACTAACAAGAATATTTTTCTCCTATAAAAATAATTTTCTTAAACAAAGCTTTCACAATATCAGAACTATTCTTCTTTTACAAATTTTTCATTGATCTTTCTTATTTTTTGCTTTATTGGTGAGATTCTTTCTGGATTTTGGCATATATGATCGTCTTCTATATTTCAAATTTTTTTTCTCTTGCAAAGCATTTTTATTTTCCAAAGCATGTTTTTTATTTAATAATTCTAAACCTCTGGCGTGATTCACTAACTGCAGTGCAATATTATTAAATGCTTCTTGTTCGTCTGACTTCTTGGGCGGATTCTCTTCGTTTTCTGGTAAATCTGCTCTGAAAATTTGTAGCTTTTCTTCGTTGAGTAAATTGCTTAATTTTGCCTTTATTGTAGGCAAGACTTCAAGTTCATCTGAAATTGTAGGTTTCTTCTTATTGACTTTATAACTGATCGATGTGAGGTAACTCTGACTAGTTAGTGGCAATCTTTGTGTCGTTGAATCCATTGGTTGTGTAATGTAATTGTTTTGGGATTCCGCATAAAATTGGGTCAATGAAGTTGTTGGTGGTACTGTTGAGGCTTCATAAAAATCAGAATATATGATCCTAGGTGTTTTAACTACTGTTCTTGTGGGTTCAGTAGTAAAACTAGTTTTGTATGTTTTAGGTAATTGTTTATAACTGCTGAACTTTTTCTCCTTTGGTTTTGGTTTAGCAGGTCCAAAAATGTCATCATCTGTGTAGTCTTGATACTTACTCTTGTTTTTGCTGATCGGAGCAGAGTTATCTTCATCTGATATTTCTTCTAGGAGGAAGTCATTACTTGTACTTTTAGTAGTTGCTGGTTTCAACTTTGTTGTTGCTATTCGGGTTGGCGTAGACGATCTAAATATTGCTGTAGTGAGTTTGGTTATAGGACTTGTGGTAGGTTGATTCGGTACAGTTTCAGTTGATGGGTACGCTGCATTGCTATATTCAGTGGTTTGTGGGCTGAAATATGTAACTATTGTGTTGATTATTGGTGTGTTAAATCTCGTTTCCGTTGTCGGTACAGAATCAGAGTATGTTTGAGTAGTCCGTCCATAATTAGATGTTTCTTTTGATGTTGCATCATACTGTCTAGGCGTTTGAGTAGATACGCCCACTGATGTACTAGGGAATATCAATGTAGTTCTTGATAAAGCGTTATCTGTGGATGGTTCTCTTCTTTCAGTAGTGTATTCATTATTGCTATATGTGGTTAACCTACCCTGTGTGTATTCATATGATCTGGCAGTAGATTCACCAAAACCATTTGGACCAAAAGTTACTGTCGGAACCGGGGTTACTGTGATTATTGCTTCATTAGATTCAGGAGTACCTGAACCATCGTAATTATAAGTTGAAGCCCTATCTGTACTTCTTTGAATTGGTGTTGTTCGGCGAATTCCTATTGTTTCTCTGCCATATGTGGATCCTCTTGTTGTCTGTTCATCTGATGCAATTTGCATTGGTTCAGTTATAGTACTTCTTTGATATTGCGTAGTTTGTCTTGGTTGTGTTATAGTACTGCTTTGGGTTTCGGTATTTTGTCTTCCCGTTGTAGTTTCTCGGCTTGTTTGTTGACCTGAGGTACTCGGCATTGGTAATGTTATAGTAGTTCTTTGGGTTCCATAAATGAAAGGTATTTCAGTTGTGGTGGTAAAAAGAGGAGTTGTTGTTCTTCTATTATGAGTTGTCCGTTCATCTTGTGTTGATGAACTTGTTGAATGAAATTGAGTTGTTGCAGTTTCTTTGTAGGGACGTGATATTTGGTTAATAGTTGGCGATGTGTCTCTGAATGGAAGTTCTGTAACCTTCTTCATAGATTCTGTAGGTTTTGCAGCAGGAAACAAATTGAGATCTTCATCATTTTCATCGTAATAATTCTCCGTGGTTCTTGATGATGTAGTTTTGGTGAATTGCTTACGAGTTGGGTATTTCTTGGTGTTTATAGTGAATATATCATTGATGTCCTTTTCTTCTTGTGCTGACTTATCTACGTCCTCTGCAGCAAAAAAGTGTATAGTTGTCTTCTTTGGTAATTTTGTCGAACCCATATCTTTAACCACTTCTGGTCTAACTGACGGCGATGATGGTGGTATTAGTTCTTTCATAATGAAAATAGGCACTTTAGTCGATGGTATTTGGTTTGGAATATTTGCGCTTGTATACTTTGTTACTTCAGTTACAGTAATTGGCGACGAAGGTACAAAATGAACCTTATCTGCGGCTATAGTTTGAAGTGTTCCAACTTCAACTGGTGTTAAAATTTGTAGCTGTCCTTCGGGAACTGTAGCTTCAGTTAGTGGTACTATCTGTCCTGTTGGCAACTGTACCAGCGTGGTTCTTTGAGGCGTACTAGACGTTGTTTGTTGTGCCTTTTTGGTTGGCGTTACATTTGATATTTTATCTATTGTAGTCCCTGGAGTTGTATTTTGGGTACTTATCTTGAACCTATGCCCAGTTGTACTTGTTTTTGCTGATAGTGAGTTTATTAAGTTTCTATAAAGTTGGATTTCTTTCAAGTTGTTATTGTTTGACGCTGGTTTTCCATGAACGTGGGTTGGTGGTTGGCTATGATGAATATCTGTTATTGGAGGTCCATGTGAATGTGTTATCAACACTGGAGGATATAAAAAGTCGTTAGGTGGTCTTGGTATATATTGTCTATGCCATTTTACTTGATCTGGACTTGAGTAAAATTCATTGTGCTCGTAACCATTAGTATATCTCGGATTGCTCCTGATAACAAATACGTGTCCAGGTATGCCGTAGTCAAATTTTCCATTTTTCGTGAGTAAACCATCTTTGAGAGCTCTATCTACAGGAGAAATGGTGTACTCAACTTCGTATCTATATCCAAAATTTTCATCCCTATGCCTTATTCTCTTGACTGTCCATAAAGCTACTAGCTGTTGCGCCCCATAGGGTATATAGTGATCGCATTTATCACCCCTACATGATTTCCTTTCGTTGTGACATTCATCACAATCATTATGATACGGGTCCTGTACGAAGCTGAATCCAACAGGGGTGCCATATAATTGTCCCCTAGCCAATATAGCTATATCTCCGAATACTTTAACTGTTTGCTTCCCTGAAAACGGTGCACTTTGTAGATAGTCGCGTACTGAAGGATCGGCATAACCCTCTCGAAGAAGGGCTTGATGTGCCGCCTCTCGAAGACCTATTTCCCAATCTTCTAAGGGAGGTTCATCTACCTGTGTTCTGGAAATTCTCACATGATCTTCTACATCTCTCCTAGGGGTGATGGTTGTTACATCGCTAACTGAATGTATCTGGAAAAAAATATTTGAAAGTGTTATTGATGTTGAATATTAGGTCATGTTTTGGAGATCTCAAGATGGGGAATTCAGCAATATAAGTAGTACCTACTAATATTAACATCGTAACCAAAAAGTTATCCATCAGATTATATGGATCGTGCAATAATAGTTAAGGCCAGAAATTGGTGATTTAAAAGATAAATTTAAATGATTATCGACATTCTGTTTGGACCCTAACACACTTACTATACATAAAATGACACACTGACGGTAATTTCGAGGCTAAAAGTGATTATGTCCATCTGATCTGAGATCATTGTAACTTTTAATAGGAATGAGCTACAGCGTTTTTTAAGATTTTTCGTTTTCGCTCAACTACACTCCATAAAAGGACTTATTCTGACACAAAAAGTGGTTCAGTCAACCCCACATTTTGAAAATGTCTAGAAGCTCACTTTGCACAAATCTATACAGTGCGCGTCAAAATTATGGAACGAATTCATGTTCTTCGAAGAAAAATATTTGGCAACAAAATCCTGAAATAGGTCAATTTTTGTTTCACTTTCACTAGAGGCGAATTTTGGCGATGTATATCTACAGCTTACCATAGTTACATAGTTGACAGTTAATACACGCATGTTCTGTCGAATCACGTAACGGTGATCTGATTTGACAGAACATACGTGTATTAACTGTCAACTATGTAAATATGGTAAGCTGTAGTTACATCGCCAAAATTCGCCTCACATCTTCAGGTATTTTTGAAGATTTTTTTTGTTGCACCCTGTGCCATCCTCATCCACTCTCTAAATTTTTTGAAAAGGGAAAGTGGTTCATGTAGTAATTTTGTGGTGAGGTCTTCTTATCTTTTTTACATGCGTGCAGAAATTTGAAAAAAAAAATTTTTTTGAAAATTTTGTTAGTTCAAAGAGGTTTTCATTATGTGCACTTTGTCATGGTTATTTAATTTGAGACTATGGTACCTGATGAAATTTGTCACCGAATGAAAGTCGATCATTACAGTTTTGTTCAAGCACAACTTTCAACCTCCTCACGTGAAAAATTAGACTGTTTGAAACATCGATGAAGTTGTGTTGTCAGAAATCTTTCTTTGAATTGAAATATTTTATCCAAAAATTTCAACTTCAGTAGAAACGTACGGATAACATTCCTACCTAACTAAGATCATAGCTGAAATGCAGTGTTTCACACATTCTAATTTTTCACGTGAGGGGTTAAAAGTTGTCCATGAACAAAACTGTAATGGTCGACTTTCATTCGGTGATAAACTTCATCAGGTACCATCGTCTCAAATGTTTTTCTTGAAAATTTCTGCCCACCTGTCAAGAAGATACAAAGACCTTGCCAAAAAAGTACCACATGACCCAAATTCCCCTATTCAAACAATTTAGTGGGTTGATAGGGATGGCACAGAATTCAGCAAAAATCTATTTAAAAAATGCATAAAAGTTTGGTAAAAGTGAAACAAAAATTGACCTGTTTCAGAATTTTGTTGCCAAATATTTTTCTTCTGAGGAAATGAATTTGTTTCATTATTTTGACGCGCACTGTATATTGTACGTTGTTAAAAACATCATTCATTTGATATGAGCTTATCATATACAGTGTGTTTGGTCATGACTAAGCGATAATTTAAGCGCATCAAATATACCTTATTTTATCGACAAAAACAACGAATCTCCGAATATACAAAATGGCGGAAAACCTGCAATGTTCCCGATTTTTTTTCGGTTGTCAAATTGAATTTTATTTTCTGAACGAACACATTTTTCTAAGAATTTCTGAGGAAAATTTTCAACACAAATTATGTTCACATGTCTACAGCGATAAAAAAAATTTCATCCGAAATGAAATTTCGCACAAATGTACTTCTTTTAATATTATATCAATCAGGAATATGAAAACAGAATCGTAAAATATAAAACAGTTACTACAGCCATTCAAACGTTTCGTACAGACCTCTGAAATAAAAAAAAATGTTGGGGTTCTAGAGTTAAAATAAATAAATTATTCATCCATTTCGGGTGAAATATTTTCATCGCTGTAGACATGTGAAAAAAATTTGTGTCGATTTTTTAAAAAAATTTTCATAGAAATTCGAAGAAAATTGTGTTCATTCAGAAAATAAAATTCAATTTGACAACCGAAAAAAAATCAGGAACATTGCAGGTTTTCCGCCATTTTGTTTATTCGGAGATTTGACCAAAAACCGTTACTTTGAGTGTTATACATAACTGACCACACTCATAAGAATGTTGCTCAAAAATGACGTTTAACACCCTGTATCTCGCTTATGCTTCGAAAACGGTATACATAGTCCGTTCACGAAAGGTTGAGCAGTCGGTTGGCCATGGAAATTTGGCATATTCCACTGTGTATATTGAAATTTTAGGTTATGTTCTTTATTTTCTTGTCAGATTGATACGTAATGTTGTCAATATTGCATAGAGTTGTCTGACAACTCGCAATCTCGTCGGACGAGGCCGGGTACATTCGGCAACGTTGACTTTATTTTACGTTATGACAGCAAATACTGCCAACTTCAGATAAATAAAGAAAAGCCTACTATGTGCTCAACGTTTCGTGAACGGACTATATTGTATGAGGCAAAAATGATTCTCCCGGTGTTCTCTACACGTCCAGTTCATGATGAAACACCCTCTGTGTTTTAGACGTAACCTTAAGCACGTGCTGTATTCGAAATAATAATAATAATGAATAAATAATAATAAATCGAAATCATTTCCACAATCTACAAAAGCGCGATAAAGCTTCAAACTACCTGACAGTGCTACTCTGAATTTAATTATTCAAAAATCGAAAAAATTGCAAATTCATAATTGCATATAAACCTCAAACTTGTTCAAAATCACTGAACATTAAAAATGGAAATATTTGTGTTAATTGAAACATACAAGATTATGAAAGATTCATTGTTCTCGCGCCTTCAATTGCAGAATTAATTTTCACATCTGATTCATTATTACAAGTGTGATATAATTACGATCCTTGTCTATTACCTGTCGGTTCAGTTTTCCATGACTCTACAAGCGTTTTCTGGTCAAGCTCAAGGAGATTGTTGAAATATTATTTTAAAATGAGAAATGGTCTATTTGACCGCAAGTTAGGAGTTATTCGGAAAAGGAAAATTAATACACACCGGCAAAATAATATTATAGATCCACCCAATAAATCGATGAAGTTTGTTAATTGATAAATGTGTTATTTTGAGTCCGATTTGATAGAATTTTTTTTACATGTAGAAATATTCATCCCAAATCAATCGCCAGTTTTGAATTTCAAGCAAACTTGGCTTTCGTTATTTAATACATGGTAAAACGAATCCTCTTTTTTTACTCTAACTTCAAAACCACTTGTGCCGTGTTCTAGTTGTTCCACAATATAATTTATATAATAATGCTAAAAAACTTTCTTATTTCAAATGGCACGCATTTCTTTATCTCGTTGAATGCAAAAATTAATTTCGAAACTTTTTTCATAAGGTTTTCCTTCACCTAAACCTGATAGTTTCTCAGCAAATCTCGATTTTCAATTTCCTACACAGGTATTTGATTAATTAATTTTTTGAGATTAATTCTGCAAGAAAACCTAAAGATAAAAGCTTCGAAATTAATTTCGTTCAACACTGGGCCATTTGAAATAAGAAAGTGTTTTACCATTATTCGTAGTAGATGTTTGAGAATTAATTATGATCACCCTGTACATTCCAGAAAAAACATTGTCTCTATCGCTTGCGTAACTGGTTCCTTCATAAATTACTATTTTACATTTTTCGCGATTTTCCCGTGAATGGTGCATCAAATGTACAGAGTGATCTGAATAAACGGATCATATTTTGAGCTAGCCTTTCCTTTTTTGAGGTTATATGTAGGGCGTCACATTTAAAAAAATGTAACTTTGGTCTGTATCTCTGTATTGGAACACCCTGTATATATGTAAATAATTTTAAATTTTGCTTTTGGTTACCCTCAACTTACCACAATTTTTTTTAAAATATCATGACTCAAAATGACGCGGCAGTGGTGGACCACCCGGTATATGAACAATACTAGTCTTTTTCAGTACGGATGTTTTTTTTTTCTGTTAGCATAGTAATCTATTATTTTTTATTCAATCACACCAAATTTTACTTTGCTCCAGACAACAATATAAAAATATTGAAAAAGGGAAAACCATAATTTAACTTCTTTAAATATGCAACAATTTTATGCAGATTTAACATGGCATATCCCAAACTATCAAAACTTCGTGACAAGCAATCTTTGGAGTGAATAAGTCACGGAAGATATATTTTTATAATGTTGAGAAAATATGCAAAATAAATAATTGCCCATTCATAATATTATTTCATAGCAGCATTTATTGTTCTTTAAGTTACACAATCCTCCTTCGTTTCTTTCGATATAATCATTTAGTGTCGAAATAAATGCGAATTAGTTTTACGCGTAGATTCACGAAAAAAATCTTCAGCGGAAATTAATATTAATATGTTTTTTAAATTACATGCGAAACAAAATGCGATAAAATCATCATCACTGGTGGAAAATTTACTTTTCCATAAAGTTGGAAAAGTCCAACTGAAATATTGGATTTTATTTTTTGCAATAACGGGTGACCGGGAGATTTCGAAAGGTGTTCCTTAGAGACTTGAAAATTCAGGGTGAGTTCGGTTTTTAAATGTCGCGGTTAAGTTGGTTAATCAGCCAAAACAGGGTGTTCCATAAAATATGGCCATTCATAATTTTTTTCCTCAATATCTCAGACAAAAAATGCTCATAATAAGCCTCCTCCAAAATTTTGTGCCCTTAGTGAACCGTACAAAATTCAATTGCAATATTGAAAAGTAGATTCTTTATATTTCTCTAACAGTGAATCTGATTCGAGTGAAATTTATTTCGTGAATGGAGGTTGATATACTGAATGTTCATGCAAAATTTCAAGAGAATCGAATCACCAGAACCATAGATTTTAATTTTCTTTAATATTTGATTTCTTTAATATTTAATTCATCTGAATATTTTCCAGGATATAATTCCGATCGTGCTGAGATTTTGCATTTATATACAAAATTTCGAGGTAATACATTTATTGCTCCTCCAATGAACGAGCGCTCAGAAAGACCTGCTCAGGCTTTTCTTAAAATGTATTCAATGTAATGTATTCTGCCAGATAGGTTAGAAAAATTCATATCTATTTTTTTCATGCGAAAAAAATTTGGCTGTTTTCATTTTCCTACATGATCGCCCTGAAAGTTATTTCGAAAAAAAAATTATTCACCTTTCTGAAATTACTTCAAGTTACCCAAAAAAGACTTGAAAGCTAGAACTTCAGTTTTCAGTAAGATGTAGGTCCTGAAACATTCATTTCCGATTTAGAAATACAAAAAGGGTGTTTTTTTAGCTTTTGGTTAAGTTTATAATCTCCGCGTAGTCCACAGCTACAAAAGTCATAGAAAACAGTTCTTGATAGAACCTTTTTTGTTGTAATCGGCCTTGGAAGGCAGATAGACTAAAAATCGTTGAAACCCAATAAAAGGTTTTTTCAAAAAAACTTTTTAGGTTTTCATTCCCAGTCTCTGAAACAGAAACAATTAAAATAATTTTAATTAAGATGAAATGCTCCTCCAAAAATCTTTGCACTAATTTGTCAGGAGCAAATTGGTATTGAAAAAATTGTTGCCTAACAGTAAAACTAAAAAGGAAATTAATGAACAGGTAATGTTTCGGTGTCTATATCAGACACCTTCTTCAGACAAAAACAATTCCGAAGTTAATTATCCTTTTCATTTATTTCCTTTTTTAGTTTTACTGTTAGGCAACAATTTTTTCAATACCAATTTGCTTTTGACATATTAGGGCAAAGATTTCCGCGGGAGCACTTCATCTTAATTATTTTTTTTTTAATTATTTCTGTTTCAGAGACTGGGAGTGAAAACCTAAACAGTTTTTTAGAAATGCAGAATCCTCCCAGATTATATTACAATCGATAACCGATAAAAGTTGTTTTTCTTCTTTTTATTGAAATTCCTGTAAAATGATTGTAGCTCCTGTAATTTTTACAATAAATTTAGTCTCACCACTGATGGAAAATGTAAACATTGGTCAGAATTGCTAGTTGTTAAATTACCTGTTTTGGTATAAGAAATGAAAGTCAAATAATACTGAAAAATTACTATTCACTACAATTTTCAAAATCCGTTCCTCCAACTTGAATACATAATCGAGAACGTTTCAAAAAGTTACGTGTTGAATACCTGAAGTTAATCGAATATTCTTGTTTTTTTTTCTTTCCGCTTCTGGAAGTTTTTTCCACAATTCTGTTTCGTTGTTGTTTTCCTTCGCTTACACCAGATCTTTGTAAAATCTTCAAATAAAAAAATCGATTCCAGAAAGATGGATTTGGCGTGCAGGGCCATTGCCTGCGCCAGACCCATCGATTTTTTTATTTGGGGATTGAGCAAAGAGCTGGTGTTTGCGAAAAGAAGCAACAATAAAACAGAATTGAGGCAAAAACTTTCAGAAACAGAAAGAAAAATTGAACAAGAATATTCGAGAAGCTTCAGGCAATTGACACGAAACTTTTTGGAACGTCGTCGATTATGTATTATAGTTGGAGAAACGGATTTAGAAATTTATGGTGATGAATATTAATTTTTCAGTATAAGGTGCCTTTTAGTTCTTATCCCAAAACAGGCAATATTACAACTAGCAAACCTGACGAATGTTTACATTTTTCATCATTGATGGGACCAAAATTATTTTGAAAATTACACGAGCTACAGTTATTTTACAGGAATTTCGATAAAATCTATTACAAATTTCAAGTTTAATTCACCATAAAAATGATAAGAAGAAGAAAAACAACCTTTATCGGCTTTCGACGATTATCAATCTATCCGCCTTCGAAGGCCGATTACAACTTACAACCAAAAGCTGAAAAAACACCTTTTTCTCCAACCATCAGAAAATGATGACATTTTTGTACTATTTTCATGTGCAAAAGTCATAAATTTCCTTACCGTACAAAAATGCACTCGTTACTTAGCAACACTTTTAATCCTAGGATTAAAAACGCTACTTTTAATCCTTGGATTAAAAGTAATTGCATTTGAAGTCTACTTGACAATCACTGTCATGATTCTGTGTTCAAATTTATAACCAAATTATGAACGATTTTTCACTAAAACCAATTTTATTGTAATTTTGACTTGGTTGGAGAAAAAATAGTATATATTATTCGGATTAAAAGTGCCTATTTTAACTCGCAATTTTGCATTCGCTCGGCTGCGCCTCGCAACTGCAAATATTGCTCGTAAAAAAATATGCACTTTTAATCCTTATAATATTATATAATATACTATTTCTCTGTGACGGGAAAAAAATGTGACATTTTATATCTCTTGACAGGTCAAAAAATATGACTTTTTACGAAAAAACTTTCAAACACTGTCAAAAAAGTGAGTGTCTATGTATCCCGTGGGCAAAAAAGTAATTTCGTGAAAGGTTATATTTCTTTCATTATTCAATGGTCGTTTTTTCTGTCACAGAAAAAAATAGTGTATTTTACACGGGAAAAATATTAGATTTTAGCTCTCAGTTTTTTGTCTCCCTCATCTTCGCTTCGGGAGACTAACCTCGAGCTAAAATACTTTTTTCCCTTGTATAAATAACTATTTGTATTTCTGAATTTAAAATGAAGAGTACACCCTAATGAAAACTGAAGTTCTAGCTTTCAAGTCTTTTTGGGCAACTCGCAGTAGTTTCAGCAAGCTGAATATTTTTTTTCTTTGAAATATCATTCAGGACGATCATATTCAAAAAATAAAACTGCAAAATACGTACTGCATAAGAAAATATGAATTTTTCAAACCTAGCTGGCAAAACCTCTAAAAGTCATAACTCGAGAACTTCAAAAAATCGCATAACTGACATGGGAAATACTTGGATAGCCACAGGTTTGAGGAATCTAAAAAAAAATATTGACGTCAATCTACCGATCTCCCTGTATATTATGGTATTTTTCCATTCCCTCATTCTGTTATTCAAATTTGTTGACAATAGAGTTTCTACTTTAACTACTCTAAGGTACGGAGTAAAACAAATTAAGAAATTATTAGATCGAATCCTATTATACGTTGAATTTATTCATAACCCTAATTCTAAATTGCACTGCGTATGACATGCTTAACCATGCTGAAATTTACATCGAGCGTGTAGACAAACTGTTGAAATTAAGTTTTGAAATGGTATATTAATTGAGTATTGATATCTACCTTTATTTTGGTTTGGGACATTGTTTCCTTTTAGTGCATAATAAAAGCATGTATTACAGAATATAGTTTCAAGTTTTTGTGCGCTGGTCTCTAGGAACAAAATCGTATCTTTGCATGCAATTTTTGAATTTAAGTAACGTAAACCAATATAATTGAAGAATTGGAGGTCAGCATAAATTTGGTCCGGACGGCTTCAGAACAGCCAGCATCGAATATGATTATTTTGCAAGTTTGTGCAAAATTTTGTGGGATATTGTAATAAAGTGACTAGAAATAAACTGTACAGAGTGTTACATAATATTATGTCACAACTTAAGGGGATGAATCTGCGTATAATTAATTAATTCTTCATAACTCTTGCAGTTTTTGGGATATTCAGTCCAAATTTAGAATTCGAGCTATTTTCAACAGTCTCCATCATTGCACGCCCTGAATCTTAACTAGAATCTACAGGGTATTTTCTATTCCGGAGCTATGTCCCCTTTTTTTAATTTTTGATATCTACGTTCAACTTTTTTGACTGAATTTTTTCGTATCTCTAACCGTTTTCGAGTAAAAAATCATTGAACGATTGTATGTTATTCGCTAAATAAAAAATAATAAAAATACTTGATAGGTATGCCCAAAATTTGCTTTTACTTTGATAGCTCGTCATCTGAGACTCAACTTAAGCTATTCAATATCAACATACAATAGTTCAATAACTTTTTACTCGAAAACGATTAGAGATACAAAAAATTACAGGAGTCAAAAAAGTTTGAGAGGGAAAAAGGAGACATGGCTCCAGAAAAAAAAACACCCTGTAGATTCTAGTTAAGATTCAAGAAGTGCAATGATGGAGACTGTTGAAGATAGCTCGCATTCCAAATTTGGACTGAATATCTCCAAAACTTCAGGAGTTATGAAGAAAAAACTAAGTTTTTTTGGAAATTTCAACACCCTGTAGCTCCGTAACGAATCTTTCACTGACACATGTCTATATAAACTTTTTTTCTTGAAATTACATGTAGATTGGCCCCCTCAAGTTATGACATACTATTATGTAACTCACTGTATCTGGCAGTAAACTCTATAACTTTTGAACGGTAGGAGTTGTTGAGTTTAGATATTTCAAATTTTCCAAGAAAGTTCACAACATTAGTATTTCGAGTGATTTATTACATTTCATTCCAAGTTTTTTGTCCAATTTGATACCAATAGTAATATTCTGGGAATTTAAATTTAATAATGAATTATTTTATTCGACTTTACTTTAGCTGAAAATTTCAACCAGGTGGATTTTTTGTTTACTTTCTCAAATTAGATAAAGAGAAATTCAAATTGGTACATCCTGAAATTTTGGCTACCCCTTCCTGAAAACATAAACACCATAACTTATAATAACTCGAAAATTTCAGGGTACGTTCAAGGGTGAAAAAAATTAAATGGGTAAAATGAGACTAACCATAGTGTGTTCAGATTCATATTATTATTTTCCTTTCCCAAACATTCCTGCAAAAGTTTCGTGCTTTTATAATATTTGCTAGCTTGTTTCTAAGGGAGCTGCGTATTTTACTTATGCCTTAATGTTTCTAAGTTTCAACTTTTGACAACGTTTCTGTCTGACCATGATAAGTACAAGATCTTTAATGGTTGAGTAGTTTTCGAATTATAATGATTTGAATTTTTGGATAATTCTCCAAAATTATATAGGGTGACTGGTGACGTAAGGGACAACGGCTAACCGGAGATAGAGGACCCCAAACTGAAAGAGGAATGGAGATTTAAATGTCCCATAAGGCTATTGGTTTCAGAGATACAGGGTATTTTTGCAAAAGTGCTAATTTTTCGCTGATATTTGGCAAGCTTGTTTCTATTCATATTCGAAATTTTCAATTTCCATGTCAGGTGAGAAATATCACTCGGCATATGAGATAAAAAAATTCAAATGGGAAATTGAAATCGGCAAAAAACATTGAGTAAAGGTCTGTTTTTAGTTTGAATGGCACAAATTTTAATAATTTTTATGATGTGTTGAAAGTCGAATATTATATTTTTTTCAACATCATCGAATATTCATATCCAATTGAAGAAACATACTGTTCCTGATAGAAAAAGAACACTGAATTCGAGATGCTTAAATAATCCTGAAGCATTTTAAATATTCGTTCACATCTGGACATCCTTTTTATTGATTAATCTATCAATATTATAATAAGAAAAATTCAAAATACAACACAAACTAAAAGATAGGAACAGTAGCACATATGATAAAATCAACTAGGGAAGCAAATGCTCGAAATGAGAGCCATTCGCCTCAACACTTATTGGCTCTCTTGGACAAATGAAGTTTAATTTCAGCAATTATAATATTGCTAGATTAATTAATAAAAAGGATTTCGAATGTAAAACAATATTTAAAATGCAGGATTATTATTTATTATCTTCAAGCATCTCGAATTCGGTGTTTTTTCTATCAGGAGTAGTATGTTTCTTCAAGTGAATATGAATAAATTGTAATATTCGACTTTCAACATATCATAAAAACTATGAAAAATTTGTGCCATTCAAACCAAAAACAGATTCTTACTCAGTGTTTTTTGCAGATTCCAGTTTTCTCATATACCGAGTGATATTTCGGACTTGAATTCACCGGAAATTGAAAATTTTGAATACGAACCTGCAATTTAAAAAAAAAATTCGATTATGGAGAATTTGAATAGTAAGAAGCTTGTCTAATATAAGTGAAAAAGTTGCCATATTGACAAAGATATCGAAACTTATAGTTTAAGCACTTTTGCAAAAAACACTCAGTATCTCTGAAACTAATAGCCTTATGGGACCTATAAACCCCCAATCTTCATTCAGGTTGAGATCCTCTATCTCCACTTAGCTTTGGTCCTTTACATCTCCAGTCACCCTGTATATTCAGCTACTCAATAACGATACGAGTTCTTTTGCGAAATTTTATCAAGATTCCCAAGATTAAGAAAATATTTCGCGAAACTTCAGAAGCTGATCGGCCTGTATCACCCAAGTTTGAAGTGTGCACACTGAGCATCGATTTAATCAAGTGTACAAAAATTCAAACAAAATAAACACATGCAAATGCCATAGAGGAACTCTAATGATCAGTAGGTATTAATAAAGTTACTCAAGTACCAAATGACTAAATTTCTTCACATATTTACCAAGAGAAAGAGGACCGATCCAAACGCGGGAAAGTATCCCATGTCTTCTAGACACAATGAACACCGTGCGAACGCTCAAAACGAAGACGGGACAAACGCAGATCGACGCGGCACATATCACCTGACGAAAGCCGGGTCTTCACTGATGGACGGCAGACGTCTCCGTCGACTTGATGACTTCTTGGACGGCTCTCCGATGCCGCCCGGAGGAGGTGGTGATGGCGCGACGCTCGGACGCTCCCGGAAAACATCCGCGATGAGGAATGGCGGAAGTCCGGAGAAGACGCGTGTCGTCGGTTGTCGCAGACCGGAGATCGATGGTGTTTTTGATGTCGAGTGAATGAAATGTTTGTTCTTCCCCTTTCGTGAAAACAGTTGAGTAGCACAGTGGAGGGTTTTTCAATAAGAAACTGACAACTTTTGTTTTAAAGAAAACGCAAAACTTCCCTTGTGGGTGCAAAAATGTAGGCGTCATCCTGAACAGTTATCTCAACTGGTGGAAACATATAGATATATGTAGGCCTTTTCGGAAACTTATTCGAGTTAACTCGATCCCTAACCTTTGCGTTCGTTTACCTAACCCGAACATTCAACCCGTGTTCGAAAGTACGGTGCTATTAACTCGATCACCGACCCATGATTTATCGTAACCCTACACAAGAGCAGGGTCGTAGAGTCACCGCATGTGCACTGAAGTTTAATTTTGTATTTGAAAAAGGCGGGAATAAGTCTTCTACTCTTTTCTTAGTAATTTTATATATTCTATTCTTAAAAATTATGGAACGAGAAGAGAATTCGGCTCAATGTAAAATGTGTTGTTCTATGAGCCAAGAAAATTATGTAAAACTTCTTCATAACTTTGTATACAGATCTTTCTGCGCTTGAGCTTCAGCCTTCTTTACTTCCTTTAACAGAGTTACTCAAGGATAACATTAAACATGGGAGGGCACACTAGAAATTATAAGACATATTTCACAAAAGCCAATAAATGCAACCAAAGCTAGAGACAATCGGAAAATAAACTGGGACTGAAAAAACCAAATTCTTTACTTCTTCAACATAGGTACTCAAAAATAACATTAAACATAGAAGGGCACACCAGAAATTATAAGAAAGATTTTACAAAAGCCAATAAATGCAAGCAAAGTTAGAGACAATCCTTAAATAGACTGAAACTGAAAAAATAAATTCATAGAATATTTGGTTATGTTAAGTATACGTCTGACACTTCAAATTCTAAACCTCATGTGTTAAATTTTGAACCAGGGTCCGTGGTCCGAGTAGATCCGTCACGTGACCCAATGGATCGAGTTAATAACCCTGAGTAAGTTTCCGAAAACGGCTTATGACTATTTCCAGAGCCACAGCGGCCAACTGTCAGGAGGCAATCTAGTGACTCTACTATGTGTGTCAGGGAGTGTTGAAAGAAATGATAAAAAGATTGAACCTGCAAAAAGTGCTTCAAGGTTCACATCTGCTGGACCTGACACCAATAAAAAGAGCGGTCCAGCGATGGAGGTTGAATAACAGAAAAACCCTCTGGGGAAACACTCCTGGACTTACCAAAACCAAAAAAATCTTGATGATTTCTCCTACCTATACCAGAAAACTCCTGAAGCTGCCACGAGCTGAGCTTCGGGTGATGGTGGGTGTACTGACGGTACCTACAAATATCATTGTTATCGTATAGTGAAGTCAGCAAATAAGATTGTCTGAGCCTTTCCGTGGGCTTGGAGAACACCAATAATAGGAGAGTTTCAGCAATTGTATTTGAATATAACCCTCTGAGGAAATACTCCTGGACAATAATAAAAAAAAATCTTGACGATTTTACCTACCTATACCAGAGAGCTGCTGAAGCTGTCACGAGCTGAGCTTCGGGTCATGGTGGCACTAGTGACGGTACAAAAATCATTTGTACTGTATGGATTTCAGAATAAGAAATTAACATAGAGATGCCCCTACGCGTGAATAGTACTGCATAGTAAACAACCAAGCATTAGAGTGAGATGGAAAGCATTTCACTGTCACACTGGGGTGAAGTAAATAATTGGTTAAATTTGCATTCCTCCAGTTCCTAAATATAATACAACATTTTCGTAATTTTGCCCTAGTTATAATTAACGGATAAGCCTTAAGCAACAATAAACTGCCACCGAATCATTGAAATAATTTAGTTTATGAATGTCAAATCAAAATGAAAATGTGAACTCATCGCATCAAGGAACTAAACACGAACAGACAATGTTGCCAAACTGACAGAATTATCTGTAACAGACGCAAACCGTTAGTATCAGTGTAAGGGAGCGGTAAACCAATTCTCCCAATACGGAATAAACATACAGCACGATTTCGCAACGCCGGAAGTTTGTTCGTGCGAATAAAAAGATTCTACTTGGCTGCATAACAAATGCGTGAAGGCAAATCTAGATTTACTTTTTACTCTGAGATTTAAAAGCTTTATGTATCAGAAGCAGATACAGCTGAACACATAGTATGCCAGTGTCCAGAGCTGCCTGGCCTAAGAACAATTCATATGGGGAAACCAGTCCTAGATACCCAAGAGGTAACGGCCAAGGCTCCTAAGGAAGTTCTCTGATGACGCGAGGATCGGACGCATCCGTCTTAAGACGGAAAACATCCACGTTGATGAATGGCGGAAGTCTGGAGAAGACGCGTTGCGTCGGTTGTCTCAGACCTGAGATCGATTATGTTTTTGATGTCGAGCGACCTCTTTCTTGAAAACATTTGAGTAGCATAGTAAAGGGCGTTCTTAGAGAAATTGACAACTCTGAACTTTTCTAGTGAGTGCAAAAATCTATCATCCTGAACAGTTATTCCAACGGGTGGAAACATATAGTTAAGACTATTTCCAGAGCCACGGCGGTCAGGGGTTTTGCTGACCTGCGAGTGCCGTAACACTATGATGAGCAACCGGAAAGAGGCAATCAAGTGACTCTACTAGGTGTGCCAGGGGAGTTTGAAGTAAATGAAAAAACCGATGAACTTGCTAAAAAATGCATCAAGGTTTAGTCATGCAGGAACTGGGCTTGGAAAACAGTTGAATAAGAGAATAACCCTCTGGAGAAACAGTCTTAGACTTACGGTCGGAAATTATGATTTCACCTAACTATATCAGAAAGCTCCTAAAGCCGAAACGAGCCGAGCTTTGTCCTTTGTACCGTATGATACAAGGCTTTATTAACAAAAACAGCTGTTAACATGGAATGCTAGTGTCCAGAGCTGGCTGGCCTAAGAACAATTCATATGGGGAAACCGTTCCTGGTTACCCAAGAGGTAACAGCCAAGGCTCCTAAGGAGATTGACCATTTTCTCAATGTGACCGGGCAAGAATAGTAGCCCCACATCAAGAAGCATCCGGCGCACAGTGGCCCTTTCTTGGGAACCGGCAGCGTTACTTGAAAACCGGTGCCTGGTCGACCCAGAGTGACATCGTAGGAATCGAACGGTATCATTAACAGCCCCTTGAAGTAATTTTTTGAGGACTTATAGACGGGTAGTCTCAACCCGTACCATAAGATGACGGTTGCATTCGTCAAATTGAGATGAAGAAGACCATTAAATGTAGCTCGGCTATCACCTAGACCCCCGTCGTCAATGGCGCAAGGACGAGTCACTATTCGTTTTACAAAGTGATAGTCGTAGATGTTTGGGGAGCTCCAGGCTGACTAGAGTAACAATTTCGGGTAGCTGTGGCAGTGCACATTTTGATTGAAAATTTCTTGTTCATGGTTGTAGATTTTTCTCTCAAGTCAAATCCTTCACTTTCGCAAATCTAAAAGATTTCGTATTATGAACAATTTCACAATAGATTCACTTATCGTTATGATGTCCACAATTTGTTCATTCGTTTTAAAGTCTTTCAATGACTCAATTATCAGCACCATTTCAATCCACCTGAGGCTCTTGGAAGATGCAGCCTTGTTTCTTCAATTTTTTCAAAATCAACTCAATATGGAACGGAGTGCCACAGGGTTCAATTTCAGGAACGATTTCTTTCATCAATACTTGAAATTATAGTTTTAGCATGACACTTGTATTTTTAGAAAATCGTGTATGCAGATTAAAACCAGTGAAACTCTTGCTATTGTTCAAAAAAAATGTTTGTGATGAATTCGTGAATTTATTCAGTAGATTTTGAGAACATTTGTTTCGTTTTATTCCGAAATTTCAAGACATTCCCTATTAATTATAGGTTTCTTCAATGTGCTAAACACGAAAATTTTCATCGAAAATGCAACGGATCGAAGTATTTTAGAGATCTTAAAAGACTTGAAACTGAACGCAACATAGATAATGTGTAAAACCAAAGATTTGGTAAGGATGCAGCCGAAGGCTTGATGGAAAATATTCCATTTATGCTCCAAAAAAAGTTCCGCCTTGTCAGTTCTGCTGGAATGATTGGTGTCTTTTTGTTCTCTTAGATTTTTCGTCTATTGAGACTTCCCTCTACTATTAATTAGCAAACGTTTTCGAATACAAGAGGAAATTCAATTCTGTCCGTGGGGCCGTCCGTTAGCACGATACCAATCGAAATGAAATCTTGCGGCCACATGCAAGATGCTCATAATAAGCCTTATGATGAATTTGGTGGCCATAGTGTTAACAGAACCATAGAAAATTCAATAGAAATATCGAAAAGGAGAATCTTTATACTTCCATAACAAGATATCAGATTCGAGCTAAGTTTATTTGGTGAATAAAGATTGATATACTGAATGTTCATGCGAAATTTTAAGAAGATCGCATCATCAGAACCATCGAATCTGTTTTTATATAATTGATATTTTACATATTTCATTTTTAGAATAATTTCCAAAATATAATTCCGATCGTGCTGAGATCCACAAAAACTCAAATCGAGAATTACGTGCGAGTTCCTTCCAGATCTTTGAAAAATTTGTCGAGTTCATTAATTGACTTCTAGACGAATATAACTTCTTGGTCAGTGTACGCCGACTTCATACTCATGACTTTTTGATTGCTTCCGTCACGACATCTTAACGTTCGAATTAACCTCCACAAAAACTAAACAGATAAACCATCGAATGAGTTCCAAAATGAGATCGAGAAATTGATGTCAAGTTCCAATAATAATAATTTCTCCCATTAAAACAAAAATGAGTAAATTGACGAGGAGCATGAGATGGATTTCATTTCTCGTTGAAATGAAAATGCGAGTTCAGGATAACATCATTTTTCATCGTTTCTGCAGTTTACGGAGATTCATGACAGTGATGGAACGGTGTCTGAAGATATCCGATATCCTGATGATATTTTGTTTTGATACGAAACTGGAAACTGCTTGCGACTGTTATGAAATCGAATACATATTCATTCGGAAAATTCTCTTGATGCAAGTGTACATATTGTAAATGAATACTGAATCACCAGAACACTCTATGTTGAAACTCTGTTTAAAGTTTTTTGGGAATTATTCTGAAATAATAGGTCGAAAGTTTACGCATGAAGAGTTTATTGAAAACGAAAAAACTACATAGAATTTTTTCATTAAATTGCTATATTGTGTAATTTCCATTCAATATCGTTAAACACAATAACTTTCGAAGGGATTGTCCTAGAGACTTGAAATTTTCAGGACGAGTTCGAGTTCCAAATGGCTCGGTCAAGTTCGGTCACCAGCCAAATCGTACAGGGTGATCCATAAAATATGACCATCAAAATTTTTATTCCTCAATATCTCAGGAAAAACGAAATCAATCGAAATTAAATGTTACGGCCAAATGCAAGATGCTCATAACAATCCTCACACAAAATTTTGTGGCCACAGTGTGAACAGAACCATGGAAAATTCAATTGGAATATTGAAAAAAAACTTCATATATCCATAAAAAAATTATCCGATTCGAGTGATTTTTTTAATGGAAATCGATATTCTGAATGTTCATCGAAAGTTTCGTGGCCATAGTATTAACAGAACCATAGAAAATTCAATTGAAATATCGAAAGAAGTATCTTTATATTTGCATAACAGGATTGGAGTGAAATTTCTTCTATGAATAGAGATAGACATATTGAATCTTTATGCAATATTTTGTGACCACAGTGTTAACAGAACCATAGAAAATTCATTTGGAGTATTGAAAGACAAATCTTTATATTTCCATAATAAGATATCCAATTCGAGTGAAATTTATTCTGAGAATGAAAACTAATATACTCGTACTAAATGTTCACGCAAATTTTCAGGAGGATCGCATCATCAGAACTATAGAATTTAATTTTTTTAGTTTATATTTTTTATATATTCCATTTTCGGAATGAATTTCAGAATATAGTTCCGATTGTAACGAGATTCTGCAATTATATATTTGTTATCAATCTCAAATCCCATATAAAATTTGAGGTAGGTAATTGTCTTATTGCTTACCAAAAAACAAGCGTCCAAAAGCTCCTGCTCAGGGCTTTCCTAACATTTTTTCAATTGTATACGGTGCATCGTACGGCAAAAACGCAAGACAGCGTTTTTTTCTTTTACGATTTCAACATCCTGTATCTCAGAGAGAAGGCATTCGTCAACATGTTTATATGACAAAATAAGGCTTATTTTCGGCATTTTGAAATTTTTCGAGACGAGATGTAATCAGTATTGAATAACTCAACTTGTCTACTGAAGAAACTTCAGTATAGTCATTAGAATGTAATAAATATTCTCTTAATCTTATCTTCAATATCAAATACTAATATTTTCGTCTGTACTTTGCAATCTTCGTTTTGATAGATTCGTATTTTTTCGTCTTTCTCATCTTCTGAGGAAATTGTAGATAAAAATTACGATGCTTCTCCGATATTTGGTAAGTCGAAATAAGGTGAGAAAAGTATTATATTAAATCAACAAAATTACAGGGTACTTATGATATTGAAAGGTAGTATCGACTGGATTACGTAAAAAGAATGTGAAGAAATAAAAGTCCAAAAACTTTGTGATTCAAAATTTTTCACACAAATTTTGAGGCAATGTGAAAAGTGTGAACTTAAAAATTTTGGATCCTTCAATTATCTGCAACTCAGCCATTCGACTGATTGGTAGGTTTGCCGGAAATCGAGAAAATTTGTTGTTATCCTAAAAACGATAAATCTGAGAAAAAATGCTGTTGCAACTTTTATGCAGAATCAGAGAATTCGGCGGAGATCTTCTTCTTCTGAATTGGTACCGAAACTATGTTGCCAATGCTAGAACCATTAACTATTGAAAGTTTCACTAATTTCCCCTAAATTAATCACAAATACCTCGAAATACCGAAATAATCGATTATATTTAAACAATAGCGAATTTTTCTTGCATTTAAATCCGAGGATGCACCAGAACCTTGGTCCAAGGCACCAAATCATGGGATATGTATTCAATTCAAACATTTGTCATTAGCACTTCATTACCCTTTGGGTCGGATCGCGTCTCGAATAATCTCTCTCCCCTTTATCCGAGAAGAAACAATCGTGTCAATGGAATTAACAATTCTCGTTGTCTTTTTGGTCAAGTTATTTTCACACGAACGGCGACCTTGAACTTAATTGGCCACGATTTCGATACACGAATTAATGAAGGTGTTGAAGCTTCACGCTTTTGGAGTCCGACAGTGAAAATGTATGTATTAAGAATGGTAAAACATTAACGATCTATTTGCAATCGATCCATTTATTTTTTATTTATAATCAATTTATTTTAGAGGAAGAAAACGTATAAGTAGTATGCAAGGTGTTTCAGAAAAAGATCATCCTCTTCTTAGGATAGATATAAAACTGAAAAAAAAATGGGGTTTGTTAAGTAAAAAATGTTCGTAGTCCCATCCGTATTCAAGAAAAAAAATATACACATCTTTTGAGATTTTTCCGAAACTACTGGCAACATTGCAATGAAATTTTACACGAATATGTTTTGGAAGCTTATACATACAATGAATTTGTTTTTATGTCTGATAGTGATAGAGGGCGCCAGTAGTAAACATAACTTTTTGAGCGCTCGTTCGACTTAAAGGAGTGCTATATCGTTTTGTCCAAATGTCTGTAATTTTCAATTTTTGAGCCGAAAATGGTCTCAAACGATAGGGTTAAACTTCCTGATGACGAATTCGTGGTAAAATTCAATTCTGTCCGTTGGACCGGCTGTTAGCACAATAACTTTCGGAGGGATTGTCCTAGAGACTTGAAATTTTTAGAACGAGTTCGGGTCCAAAATGCCTTGGTTAAGTTCGTTAACCAGCCAAATCGTACAGGGTGTTCCATAAAGTATGGCCATTCAAAATTTTTGTTTCTCGATATCTCAGGCAAAACGAAACCAATCGGAATGGAATTTTGCGGCCACATGCAGGATGATCATAATAAACCTCATTAAAAATTTTGTGGTCAAAGTGTTGACAGAACCATAGAAAATTCAATTGGAATATTGATAAGAAGAATCTTTATATCCTTAACAAGATATCCGATTCGAGTGAAATTTATTTCATTTTCTAAATAATTTCCAGAATATAATTCCGATCATGTTGAGATTTTGCATTCATATACTTAACATGAATCTCAAGTCCTATACAAAATTTTGAGGTGATAGCATTAATGCTCCACCAATGAACGAGCGCTTAAACGCTCCTGCTAAGTGCTTTTCTTAAATGTTTTCAATTTAATTCGAATCTGGTGTACACATAGACACACATTATTTATAGTATGAATTGGTAATTGAATTAATTACTTTAACCCATAAAATCTTCATTCGCCTTTTGTGGTATGCTTTATATAACTCACGGAATCTACCCAAATGCACTGATTCTACAATGGTCCTTTTAAGGACTTCTCAAATCTTCTTTTCATTAAAGGTCTTAAAAGAAGATTTCATCAGAAGCTAATTGACACCAATCAGTACTATTTATCTGTTATTTAACGACATGTCTAACTAGGAAGTGCATCTTCAATTGTCACCTAATACATTAATTAAAAAAAAATTCATGCTTGCTGGAGCAAGAGTTGGCCATTTTCAGAGGCATTACAAGAACAGCCCGTTACGTAACGAGAATAAACAGAGAAAAGTTGGAAAATTGTTATTATCCAATATTAATTACTATTGTGGATTCTTATATCTGCTTGTACCCAGTTATACGACTATTCCTATTGTTAATTATCGATGTAGAACATGCGTGGTGAAAGTACCTAGCTGTCGTGTTGCTTTGAATAAAATGAAAAGTATCAAGTAAAAACGATGAATAAAACATAAATAAATCTTTTCCGTCGGTGTCAAAATACAGGGCGATTTTAATGTGTACGAAATTGATCATTAATGACCCGTTTTAATGCTCAATTTATGCTGAAGGGTTTTCCAATAAGAGGTGTTATTTTGAATAGCCCTCTATTTCGGTAGATGTCACGTTTGAAGCTGTCATTTTTTGACATTTGACAAGCGGAAACTACGCCATTAATAAAAATGGAACGATACACGCTTTGAGAACGCATTGAAATTATTAAAATTCACTATAAAAATGGTGAAAATTTGGCAGAGACGGTTCGTAAATCTCGAACATTTTTGGGTCGTCGTGAAGCACCTTGTCGGACGCAATAAAGAAATCGGTGGAAAAATTCGAGCTGTTGGGACAAGTTAGTGATGTGAAGAATAAAACCCGTGCACGTCGCTCAAGAACAGTCGAGAATATTGCTGCTGTAGCCGAAAGTGTTGAAGAAAACCCAGGTTTGTCCATTCCTCGTCGTTCTTTGGAATTAGGCATTTCACAAACGTCATTTCACTGTATTTTGCATAAAGATTTGCGTCTTAAGGCTAATAAAGTTCAGTTAACACAAGAACTCTAGCCGGCCGATCATCAACAACGTCGTGTCATTGCTGATTGGGTCGTTGAAATGAATGAAAATGATCCGGAATTCCATCGAAAAATCATCTTGAGTGATGAGGCCCATTTCCACCTCGGTGGCTTCGTCAACAAGCAAAATTGTCGCATCTGGGACTCGGAAAACCCAAGACTTATTGTTGAAAAGCCTCTCTATCCTCAACGTGTGACTGTTTGGAGCGGTTTATGGTCCGGCGGAGTCATTGTACCTTACTTTTTCGAAAATGAGGCTGGAGCAACAGTTACGGTGAATGGATTGCGCTATCGAGAGATGATTAATGATTTTTTATGGCCGAAATTCAATAGTATTGGTCTGGACAACATTTTCTTTCAACAATACGGCGCTACGTTCCACACAAGTAACGAAACCATTGATCTTTTGCGGGAAAAATTTCCGGACCGTGTTATCTCTCGAAAAAACCTAAGCCACCATCAAGTTTTGTTTGAATTGGTCCCATTGAGCTTTTTTAGAAGTCCAGCCTGATTTTGATATTAGAGAAGCAAATGAACAAAATTCCGGAAACAAATTGAAAGAGGCTTATAGTATATAGTATCATCATCGCGAGAAACTAAACACAAATCTGGATGACATCCGCTTTTCCATAAATGATTTTCTGATTTGAATAAATCAGGAAAGGAGCTCAAGACTCATCTTAGCTCCTTCAGTTTACGATATCCCTTCAGAAGACTACGAATTTTGCACACTCAGTACAGTGCACCCTATCATTAATTAGTTTTCGACTATTTTTTACACGTCTGGAATTGTTTATTAGCTTTAAAAATAATTGTATCAAGTTATCTTTTCCGGATTTTCCAACCAATATCATTGAACCCAAACATATCCGTTCTTTATAAAAAACGTGCTCATAAATTCCGTTTTCAAGGTGATATACAGCAAATACGCCGGTCAACTAATTTGAATTCAGTCCTGAAACGGACGAGAATACGTTCAGAAACGTCTGGAGTTTTTTCATGGTTTCGATTTTGCGGAACTAAACGGCCAGGGAAATCGAAATTGGAGAGACCGAGAGTCTGCTAATCACACGGGAAACTCATTCGGCCCGTGGCTTCTTAATGAACAATAATATGCCATTATTATGTCGCTATTAAAAATTCTGAGTGCTTGTTCTGATAATTAACTCATTTAATATAAGTCACGATGAGATGATTGGGATATTGTAGCACCGCGTGCTACTCTTATTTTATAAGGAAATTAATGAGAGTAGGATGACAAACTAGATCCGACGTAATACTGGAAAATTCTAGGTTTGCACTGAAATTACTTGTTATCAGGTGCTTTCAGACTTCCAGAACTGTCCCTCATCTTATTATACAGCATGGAGCAGAAGAACTTGACTTGACAGTCGAGCTCGTGCCAAATACATACTTGACTCTTGACTTGATTTGAGATATAACTTTTGACTTTAAATCAAGCTAATTGGTATTACTTTATCCTGATAAATACGAGTCGTATTTAGGGATGAGTATCAATTAATCGCAAAAATCGATATCTTGATGTAATAATCGATATTTTTTCCAAGATATTCATGTTAAATTACATTTTTAATCACATAACCTGTAAACACTTTTCAAGCTTCCTTTCAATTTTTTTAATTTAAGAATTGTTATTGTACACTAATTACAATTCTACAAGGTACATTTAGGGTTAACTTATCCCATAACCTATGATATATTCAGGATTCTTCGTACAATATCAAATTAAATTTTCCTTTAAAGAATGAATGGCAAAATTTGCTCTGTAGAGACGTTCACATTTCGCATGCCGCCACTGTACAGGGTGTTTCACATATCTTGGTAAGGTAATTTTTCTCGAAAAGGTTTGAATATTTCTTCATTCTGTTGACGGTATTTTGTACAAGTCAATGTTGACTTGAGAACAGTAACATCCCTTTTTTATTATGTCATTCCAAAGATAATTTAATTCTGAATATTTCTTTTGAATACCATTTTTTTCTATTTCTTACCGTTAGCGACCTGTAGCGTGTTTTATGTTAATTCCATTCCATTTATTTTTGTCTGTATTGTGACAGTATGCCTTGATTTAGAGACATAGATCTGTGTTTCTTAAAATCAAAGCAAACTATTTCCCAATCATAATATTCATCAAATATTATATTTTATGACAATAAACATTTTTTTTAATAATATGTTCTATATACCGGCCATTAGGATCCATACATATAGTCCGTTCACGAAAGGTTGAGCCGTCGGTTGGCCATGGAAATTTGGCATAATCCACTGTGTATATTAAAATTTAAGGTTATGTTGTTTATTTTCTTGTCAGATTGATACTCAATGTTGTCAATATTGCATAGAGTTCTCTGATAACTAGCAAGCTTGTCGGACGAGGCCGGGTACATTCGGCAACGTTGACTTTATTTTACGTTATGACAGCAAATACTGCCAACTTCAGATTAATAAACAAAAGCCTACTATGCGCTCAAACTTTCGTGAACGGACTATAGATTATATCTTTTCCTTATTTCATTATACCCAAGTTGCTTTAGCCAAAATATTAGGGTTCACTTGGACGAAGTAATTAATAATAATAAAATATAATGAACTAAGGAAAAGATAAAATTTATGTATGGATTCTAATGGCCGCTATATAGAACATATGATTTGACAAGTTTCGTTTGTTATTAAAAAATAGAATATCATAGAATTAGACCCATAGCTCCTCACTTGACACCAAGGTTTCCTTAAATTTTTTCAATAAACCCGTCCATTTTGTGCATCAATTTAATACCAACAATGGTATTGCAAATTCTGAAATATTTACATTTTTTCCGAATATTTGCGCCATGAGTATTTTTCACGACTATCAGGGCATCACTGATGGTCTCTACAATCACTCGTTGAACTAAAGTGGATATATAGCGCTAGAATTATTATTGTTACATTACCAGAAGAAAAAATCGCTTGTCATTGTTTTCATTTCATATACGACATGCAACTCTAATAACTCCACTCTTTCTTTCGCAAATCCGCAATGAAAGCCGTCATTCTTTTATTTTAAGTGAAACCAAATTAGTAGTTATGTTGATATACAAATCCCAAGATTTAGTTATTAAAACCAATTACTTACGAGCTTTCTAATGAAACAAAACATGAATATTAGACGTTGAGGCATGGGTTATTATTCTATGAATAAGGTAAGTGCAATGCGTAAGTTATGTAAGCTGAATGAAACAAATATTGCTGCAATAAAAGATGTGCTCAGTGGGATGATTAAATTTTAAATGGACGGAAATACGGAGTTTAAATAAATATTTGAATGACTACAATAACCTATACAGTTTACCGAATTGTATATTATTGAATTTTTCGTCATAGATAACGGTTTGAGCTGATAAGGACATTTTCAGTAGTCTTCAGAAGGAAACATTGTAGAACTAGAAATATGGAAACTTACCAGTTTTTTGTTTCGTTGTCAGGATTTAGAGAAAATTTAAGAAAAGCTCTGAGCTGGCGCTTTTGATCGCTCGTTCATTGGTGAGCAAAAATGCTATTACATACCTCAAAATTTTGTAAAGGATTTGAGAGCAATAATTCCCGAAATACTTCTGCAGCAGTATCGAAGGCAGTGAGCATTTATACTCTGCCGCAACATTTCTCTCGCGACGAATTGTCGGCAACGACGGACAAAGAAATACCACTGCAACCTAGTTCACGCTGCCGGTCCTTTGACTTCCGTACGAAAAACCGCCAATTCAGGGAGCGTAGAGGAACACGAGTGGCAATGAGAGGCAGCAGGGAAGTGTATTGATTACATTCTCGGGCTGCCCACTTTCCTGCTCAATTCCCTGCTCCCTGCCGCGGAAGTGAGCTGAGTGTAATCGGGGTGAAAGTAATCGCACTTCAGTGCCAAAGCTTCTGACTTATGATGTTGTTTACGAAAGATTATGATCTGTATTGTATAATGTAAATGTCATCGGACCTCATCACAGAATTAGCGAACTGCCACTTGGATATCAAATCAAATTTGTTATTATATTTCAGGTTATATTAATAATTCTACTGTATTCATGAATAGGTTTTCGAGTTCATTAATTTTTTCCATGGGATGCAAATAATATAGAGATAAATTCATTTGCGTTTTGGTCGAATGTAGCAATGTTATTAAAACACTGAATTTATTCAACTGTTTCCGAAGTAAATATGAAATTTTTGGGAGATATGTCTTATGAATAAAAAATAGAACATTGAAAATTTCGTAGATAGTTACTGTTCAATATTTCGTTTTCTTCTATTCTATAGGGTGTTTCTGAATTGATGCGAAAGAATTAAGGGATGATTCCTCAGAATATTTTATGAAAGAAAGTTTCCATAAACGTTGTTCCGGAAATGCATTGTTTCCAAGATACAAGGTGTTGAAGTTTCATTTAAGAACTGACTGAACATGTGGTACGCCAATGAGATTTTTTGAAATTACAATTATTTTTGGATTATTCGTTTATGACAAAAAATCTCTCAAGCGTTTTTTTCGTGTGGGGCTCCGTTTTTATGTAAAAAAATAAAACATCTTGACGTAGTATCTCTATCACATAATGTGTTAAAGTTACGACAAATACGCGTTAAGATGTTATATTTTCTTGAAAAAAATCGCACCCCACACGAAAAGAAAGCAGAAGAAATTTTTTATCACAAATTGAACGAAGAATTCAAAAATAATAGTTAGTTTAAAATATCTCAGTGGTTTTTCGGTCAGTTTTTAAGTAAAACTTTCAATCTTGGAAACAATGCATTTCCGGAACTACATTTATGGCAACTTTCTTTCATAAAATATTCTCAGGAATCATCCCCTCAAATCTTTCGCATCAATTCAGAAACACCCTGTGTATTTCCTACGGTTTGTTCATGACTAAGAACTATTACGTACAGGGTATCCCATTTTGGGCACTTTTACGGGATATCTCCGTTATTTTTAACGTTAGCGGGATGCGGTTTTCGCGACAGTATGCTACTTTTTTGTGAAACAAAAGATGGCACAATAAGTTTTCGCATAGCCCTCTTAGTTTTGGCTATACAGAGTGGAAATGAAAAGTATCACTTTTTAATTACCCCCCGTATCTCAGTTGTGCTTAAACTTGGAGAAATGGTTGAAACGCATTCCTATAGATTTTTTTCCGTAGAATCCAGTGGCGTAGTCAGTTTTTCAATTAAACTTTCCGTTTTTGAGTTATTGAGCAAACATATGTTTTTTTATATTGGACACCTGTATATTATTTTTTATTCTTATTGAGCACAATTTCAGCTTTTCAAAAACATATTATTTTATGCACTTATTTGCAAAACCAAGCTTAGAATTCAAGATTTTGTAATTAAATTGTCAATAACTAAGTAGTAGGCTACAAGGGCGTAGCCAGGGGGGGGGGGGTTTGGGGGTTTAAACCCCCCCCCCCCCGAAATGTTTCAGAGTTATTTTTTGTTGCAAAAATAATCTTTCATTTTGCACTTAAACCCATTTATCTCTGAAAATCTAGTTAAAATTATCAATTCATATTAGCAATATGGATAATATTAAAGTTTCATTCCATTTCTAGAACATACTATCCAACAATTAACTGGTAGATTTTCTAAACACCGAAAATTAATATCAGCCTTACCTGGTCTGCTACCCCAGAATTTTAACAGAGAATATGAATCAGAATACGCATCATCGATTTATTTTTCAATACTACCAGAAAAAAATAAAAATGTAATTAAAGCAGAATTTTAAATATGGAAAATATCAATGAACTCCATTTCAAAATCGGCATTAGAATGCTTAGATGAGTGCAATCATAATATGTATCCGAACATCTACATCCTACTACAAATTTTAGCTATGATTCCAGTATCTACTGCTACTCCAGAAAGAAGTTTTTCCAGCTTGAGGAGAATTAAAAATTACCTGCGCAATTCTTCTAGCCAAACTAGATTGAATGGGTTGGCGCTTATGAATATTCATTATAGTGTGAAAATTGATGAAAATGAAGTGGTTGACCAATTCGCTAGAAAAAAAAGACGGATAGACTTTAACTGAAGGAATTCACCATAAAAAATATTGTTTGTGTTTTCTCACTGTTTCATTTTTAATACCTATTCATATGTGGTTGGCACTATTTTGGAGTAAAACATTAAAAAACCCTATTTAGTTTCAATGAAAGCACACATCCACACTAATTTCATATTGATTCATCTCGTAAGTATTGTTTGGAAAATAAATATTGTTTTTTAAGTTTTTGTTTGAGTGAATAAAAATTAAATTTTGAAGCATATTTGAAAAATAGGTTTAGTTAACCTAACCAGGAATATCTATGTTGAATATTGTTTCCGAAGTAGGAAAAGGATTATTGAAGTCTTAAAAACAACAAATACTTGCTACAGAAAGCGACCCTCACAATTCCCGGCACCTACAAAGTCAATTGCCAAAATGTCAAAACCCCCCCCGAAATTCATTCCTGGCTACGCCCTTGGTAGGCTATGACTGTTTATTAAAAACAAAACATAAATGTGAAGATTTCGTTAGAAATCGAAAATAATGTTAACATAATATCTACATCACATGATCTAATATTTAACTTAATTTAATTTGCAATTTTTTGAAAATTCAAATAGTTGATTACCTATAAATACCAATTATTAAATGTTTATTAGGGAATCCAAAACAATAACCAAATTTTGTAATTTTGTTTTATAGATGCTGTTCAAAATGACGGCCATTTTTGCATATAGCAAAATACAATTTATAAAGCAAAATATAATTCAATAGCGGAGCTTCGTGCGGCAATTATTTTGGCCTTTGAAAATTTGCAAAGAAGGCCTATGATTCTTTTGAACGCCATTAAAAGAATAACGAAACTCTGCAGATTTTGTATACGGGAAAATGGCCGTCATTTTGAACAGCATCTATAAAACAAAATTACAAAATTTTGTTATTGTTTTGAATTCCCTAATAAACGTTTAATAATTGGAATTTATAGGTAATCAATTATGAAAATTATTTATCGACCGTAATTGTTATTAAATTGAGAAATCCTAATAAACTCTCAATTTGGTAATCAATTATTTGAATTTTCAAAAAATTGCAGATTAAATTAAGTTAAATATTAGATCATGTGATGTAAATATTATGTTAACATTATTTTCGATTTCTAACGAAATCTTGACATTTATTTTTTGTTTTTAATAAATCAGTCATAGCTTACTACTTAGTTATTGACAATTGAATTACAAAATCTTGAATTCTGAGCTTGGTTTTGAAAATAAATGCATGAAATAATATGTTTTTGAAAAGCTGAGATTGTGCTTAATAAGAATAAAAAATAATATACAGGGTGTCCAATTTAAAAAAACATAATATGTTTGCTCAATAACTCAAAAACAGAAAGTTTAATTGAAAAACTGACTACGCCTCTGGATTCTACGGGAAAAAATCTATAGGAATGCGTTTCAACTATTTCTCCAAGTTTAAGCACAACTGAGATAAGGGGGGCGATTAAAAAGTGATACTTTTCATTTCCACTCTGTATAGCAAAAACTAAGAGGGCTATGCAAAAACTGATTGCGCCATCTTTAGTTTCACAAAAAAAGTAGCACACTGTCGCGAAAACCGCATTCCGCTAACGTTAAAAATAACGGAGATATCCCGTAAAAGTGCCCAAAATGGGATACCCTGTACAAACAGGGCGGCTTTCATCTTCTTCAAACATCATTTTTCCTGAAAGCGGAAAAAGATTCATTAACCAAACTCTGAATCCACTATCCGCAGGCGTTCAAATATTCCGTTCGCAACTAGCCGCAACAACTTCATCCATTTTTAAGAAAATAGGTCATCCTATCTTGCGTCTACGACCTTATTCGACCAGAATCGCACTTCAGTTCCGCTCCAAACTCGTTTCATAATCTCAGAAGAACGGCTGAATTTCCCCAGCTTATTGCCTAGACAGCTCGGCGGCAGGCATGAGCGAATTTCGTAATTTTTTTCTTACCCGCCACCCATTGTGGCAAATAAATGCCCGCGTTTCAATGTCGCTGCGGTAATTCATCAGTTGAACTTGTGAAATTGAGAAAAAATACAAAAGCAGATTGGGGGGCATAAATCGAATCATCGTCCTTCCTTTCGGATTTAATCTCTGTAATGCTTGTGTAAGAACTAAGTACGCTAGAGTGGATAAAATTTTCTGTGTTGGGAGTATTACGCAAAGATTTATAATACTAACTATAGTCCGTTCACGAAAGGTTGAGCACATAGTAGGCGTTTCTTCATTTATCTGAAGTTGGCAGTATTTTCTGTCATAACGTAAAATAAAGTCAACGTTGCCGAATGTACCCGGCCTCGTCCTACGAGTTTGCGAGTTATCAGACAACTCTATGCAATATTGACAACATTGCGTATCAATCTGACAGAAAAATAAAGAACATAACCTAAAATTTTAGTATACACAGTGGAATATGTCAGATTTCCATGGCCAACCGACGGCTCAACCTTTCGTGAATGGACTATAGATGGCGAACCTGTCAGAAATTTTAAGGCAAACGGCGGCCATTTGCAGTTTGGGGTGAATTTGAGAGTTGTCAATTTTTCTATGAATTGAAATATTATTATATTAAATTTATTTTATTTCAACGAAATAAAATGATAGGATTACCAATATCGTTTAATAACTAATCACAAGAATCGAAAATATTTATAATTTGATATAGACCGAAATGTTAGAGTTCACAGAACACTAATATACATATAGAGTTCGTTTTTCATCACTTCTTTCAAAGGAACGTCTATGTTTCAATCAAAATTCGAGCATGGACCTATTATAAATCTATGAATTCGAGCACAGATGGCATAAAACATCAAAATATTTGTGGTTCACCCCAAACTGCAAATGGCGGCCATTTGCCTCGCTTTTTTCTACGTGACAGTAAGGAAGTTCGACGTCCAGTTAGTATTATAGGTCCATGGTATTACGAGGTGTTTCCAAACTGTCAGTCTCAACCGACAGTTTCATTGACAGTCGGCTTTACACCAGCAGGGCACCTTCAAGAATTTTTGAAATTTTATGCCCTCGTTTTGATCCCGTTCTGCTCACCACTCAGTTTATTTTGCTCACCTATATACCGGGTGTCCTAAATTCGTTGTCTAATGAGGGGATCTCAGAAACCCGATGAGCTAGAACGAAATGAGTGGCACATTTTCGGGCTCAATTTTTGAGAGAATTCAACCTTCTAAGTCAAACCATTTTCGAGCTATTAGAGAAAATTGGAAAATGGCGTCAAATGAAAAGTTCTTATAACTTCTTTATTACAGAAGTTATAAATATGAAACTCAAACATAATACAGGCACTTTTTCAGCAGATTTCATTAGAATGAATTGAACGATATCTGTTAAAGCCCCTCGAAGTCAATTGGGTACGTTTAAGTTGAGAAAGCGATAGCGTTCAGCAAAACCGCTGACAGACCGATGTTTCTCAGCAGCTGTCGATTTCTTGCAGCGGTAAAAATTTGCGCTTTGTAACTCATCTGACCGCTGAGACATGCGCATATACCTATTTTGTGATTTGTTTATGTTTAGGGTTTTTAGTTGAAGTTTAGTATTGTTGCGTTCTGTGAATTGAAGTTTATTAAGGAGTATTTTGGTTATTCCAATACACTTCAATTTATTATCTGCAAGTATAATCACAAAAAGTTTCTCAACTGGGTATCTGAAAAATCAATCAATCAAAAAATAAGGTTATATATCATGATATGTCAGATTTGTAAATCACTCAGCGAAGCGTTAAAAAAATTTTCATCCGCTGAAACTAAACTCAACTGATTTTTGCTTTATGCCAACAGTTGAGTGCTGCTGAACGTACCCATTGGTTGCGTTCAGCGGACACAACAGTTTGTTGTACAACTGATCAATGAATTTGCGCCGAACGCATCCGATCAGTGAACGCATGCTCAACATGTTCACTGATCGGACGCCATTTTTCTGAACGACTCCAAAGTACGCTCGCTGATCGCTCGCTCACTGATCGGTTGTCTCTTTACAGTTTTCAGCTGTTTACGTGGTGTAAATTTGACATTTAGGTTATGTGAGCATACTTGACACGTTAATACCGTTCAGAAACCTTCCTACTGATCAGTGAGCGCTCTGTGAACGCAACCATTGGTTGCGTTCAGCGAACAGTTGTACAACCGTTGAGTGAATTTGCGCTGAACGCACTCGATCAGTGAACGCAAGCTCAACATGTTCACTGAGCAGGCACCATTTTTCTGAGCGACTCCAGAGTACGATCGCTGATAGTTCGCTCACTCATCACGGTTGTCAGCTGTTTATGTGGTGTAAATTTAACATTTAGGTTATGTGAGCATACTTGATACTTGATAAGTTTATACTGTTCAGAAACTTTCCTACTAATCAGTCAACGCTCTGTGAGCGCTCAGTGATCAGATTTGCAACGGTTGTTTTCGCTGAACGCAACCATTATTTCAGAAACCAGTACTACTTGTCGGTAATGGGCAGAATATCACCTAGTCCTGGCTCTTACCACAATGGCCCAACTTTTCTCCGATGAGTCACGACTCGGTTGACAAAGTTATAGCTTACGGGAAAGAGTTCGATTTTGGATTAAAAATCGAACAAACATTGTGATTTTAAAAATCGAATATCTCTAATGAACATTTATTATTCTTGCAGCCACCCTCCCTGGAACTGTAACCGCCCACAAACTGGTTGTTTCAATACGTCAAAAGTGCACTCCTGAAGAAGTATTGGGAGTCTTGAAAGATCTGCCCAATCCCAGATCTGAGGAAGAAGCAGATAGTAGGTTCAATCCCTTGAAAATCGACGTTTTCGTTCAGACTCTGCTCAATTTGGGTTCTAAAAGCTTTTCACATAGTTTTGCTGCTATATCCAAATTTCACTATGTTTTCAAGGTAAGCGATATATAACTTCGATCAATCAAAATAATTTATAGTCCGTTCACGAAAGTTTGAGCGCAGAGTAGGCGTTTGTTCATTTATCTGAAGTTGGCAGTATTTGCTGTCATAAGGTAAAATAAAGTCAATGTTACCGAATGTACCCGGGTGTCAATTCTCGGGATCACTCGTTGGATGAACGTATACGTTCGTGATATTTTGAGCGCAGATTTTTGAAAATTCTGATAATTATATCAGATATTCTCGAGCATATCGTCAACTACTGGTTCCGACGAAAGTGTATGTTTATGTCAAATGGATATAATTATTTCAATTTCCAAAAATCTACGCTCAAAATATCACGAACGTATACGTTCGTCGAATGAGGGATCCCGAGAATTGACACCCCGGTCTCGTCCGACGAGCTTGCGATTTATCAGGGAACTCTATTCAATTTTGACAACATTACGTATCAATGTGACAAGAAAATAAACAACATAACCTAAAATTTTAATATACACAGTGAAATATGCCAAATTTCCATGGCCAACCGACGGCTCAAACTTTCGTGAACGGACTATATGTGCCTTGCATTTCTTCCCTAACATCATTGTATAAGGACCTTCCTTCATATTGTTTTGGTAATGATTGATATCGATGATCACCAACTTTTTTCTAATAGAGCTATGTAACTTTTGTTGATTCACACTTAATTTCTTTCTTTGACAACATTGCTAAAAACATAAGAATAAAATTTTTTAGTGTTTAAGTTTTAGTTTAAGTGAATACTGAATTGGATTTTATCAGTATTCCAAATAAATAAAAAAATATTGAAATCCTCTTAGGCCTTCTTGAAGTCTTATATTTCAGAATAAAGTTAAAACGTTTTGTGCTTTCGAATAAAAGTTGATTTATTGCATAAAAAAGGAAGTAATTTCCGTGGATTTCAAGCATTTGGCCACTCTTATAGCGTTTTCCATTGGGAGCACCAGTTTTGCACTAATGTTGCACTGGTGTTCATTGAATGGGCATTTCATTGTTCTTTGTACCAATTGAACACAAAAAATTGCATCCCTTTACCGTCCAACTCTCCACGCATAGAACATCGACTTTCTCCGGTACTTTCATCCCAAGGGTCTCTAGAGTGTGGAACCAACTTCCTGTCCACGCCTTTCCTCAGAATGTGAACCTCCAGTCTTTTAAATCACGTGTTAATAGACTGAATCTGTCCCTCCATCCTCCGACACCCACGGTACACTAGTACTTAGGCCTGAGCCTTCGTGGTCTGTCTCAGATAAAAAAAAAACTCAAGTCGCACTAGTGTGCACCAGTTCTCCCAATGGAAAACGCTATTATGGTACTCCTCTATTATTGCTGTCTCGTGTTTGGTAGCCTTCATTTCTGGATCAATCGAAGGTTATAGCAATATTTATCAATTTCACACTCCATAAAAACTCCCGTTAACGCTAACAGTAAAAAAATATTGACCAAATTCTTCAGTGAATATTGGTCTTCAAATAGACTTCAGTTTTCGTCTATTTGGAACAGAAATAGGAATTTGTTTCTGTCCTAATTTCCAAACAATTCTTTACAGATATTGGCAGAATCCGAGGAGGCGCAAATATGTATTTTGCGTAATATGATCGAATTATGGAGGAATCACCAACAAATGATGACAGTATTAGTAGACAAGATGCTGAAAACACAAATCATCGAATGTTCCGCTGTAGCGAATTGGATTTTTTCAAGAGATATGATACCCGAATTCACTAAATCCTATATTTGGGAAATTTTGCATATTACTATAAAAAAAATGAACAAACATGTGACGAAGCTTACAGCTGAACTAGGTGAAGCCAGAGAAAAACTAGCTAGGGAAGAACACAGTGATAGTGAGAGTGAAGATGATGAGGAGGGGAAGAAAAAGAACGAAGACTCGGAAAAACCTACAGAGGAAATGGTGGAGAGAATGGAGGAAAAACTAGAAGCTGCCCAAGCAGATCAGAAAAACCTTTTCTTGATCATTTTCCAAAGATTCATCATGATCTTATCGGAGCATTTAGTAAAGTGTGATACTGATGGGAAAGACTACAATACACATTGGTATAAGTGGACTATTGGTAGACTTCAGCAAGTGTTCTTAGCAGTAAGTAATTGATGATATCTTCTTCATGAAGGATTCAATGAGATTGACTATTACATTGGAACTGATGATTAATAATTCCTTTGTTTTTCAGCATCATGAACAAGTGCAAAAATACAGTTCCACCTTAGAGACATTACTCTTCACTCAAGATTTAGAGCCTCATATTTTGGAAGTTTTCCACCAGTTCGTTTCATTGAGAGGATAAATCCAGAAGAAATTTATAGGTTTCAGATTTGTTTAGTTAGATACGTTACGTATTTCAAGAAAATAAAATTATCTAATTTAGCACATCATTTGTTTCAGGTTGTGTTAATTTTTATTTTTTGAAAATTATATTTGTAACAGGTTCTTTTTGTGGGCCAATAAAATATAGAATTATATTTATTGATCAGCTAGTATTGTATCTATACACTTGAATAGAACACCCATAGTCGGCAATATGCGAACAAAATTTTCGTCAATACAAAGGATTCAATCAGTAGGAAGAGAAGTTCCTGAGTTTAGGCCTCAGCATGTGAAAGGAGGTCCAATTTGGTCGTTAAGGCTTTTCCTCTGATTGAAATGCAATATAATATTTGCCTTTGCATCTTTGAATTCATTTATTCTTACAACTTGAATTTATTTTGGACATTGCTAGAGAGTTGAATATTAATAGCACATTTATAATCCGTTCACGAAAGGTTGAGCGCATAGTAGGCGTTTGTTCATTTGTCTGAAGTTGGCAGTATTTGCTGTCATAACGTAAAATGAAGTCAACGTTGCCGAATGTACCCGACCACGTCCGACGAGCTTGCGATTTATCAGAGTACTCTATGCAATATTGACAACATTGCGTATCAATCTGACAAGAAAATAAACGACATAACCTAAAATTTCAATATACACAGTGGAGTATGCCGAATTGTCATGGTCAACCGACGGCTCAACCTTTCGTGAACGGAGTATATAGGGAAAAATGTCAAACCGACAAACATCGAACTCCGTTGTGCTTCTAAGAACAAAACCTAAAGTTCTTCTAACCAACGCACACACCTCGTCAATATAAGCAACGAAGCAAAAGGTAGAGTCGAACAATACGCCAAGGTCATACATTTCATCCCCTATTTGTAATGCAGTTGCCAGATTTATGATAAATATAAAGCAGTGGTTTTGACTTCCTAGTATATTTGACTTCGAAACATTTTTCAATATTCAGTTTCAAATGGTTGTTCATACACCAATCAGGAGTGGAAGTCAGAAGTTAAATACCTAGGAATAACACTGGATAGTAAACTTCTGTGGAATAAGCATGTTAATACTGCTACTGGCAGAGCTAAAAGGGCTCTAATGGCGTGCAGACGTCTATGCGCCAAAAATTAGGGTTGTAACCCAAATATACTGCGATGGATGTACGTCATGATTGTGAGACCTATAATCACATATGGGCCAGTAGCCTGGTTTGCCAAGGCAAGTCAGATAAGTACGAGCAAAATACTCAATAAAGTACAGAATCTTGCATGTGTATCACTGGAGCTATGAGAACGTGTCCAACTAGGGCACTTGAGGTCATTACGGATCTCACACCTCTACATCTAGTGGTTGATAGGGTAGCCTATAAGGCTATCCTCAGAATATCTAAGGAAGGTACAGGTAATGAGAGAACAGAGAGTCTGGTCCTCTCTAAACAACTACATCTCATCTGCGAACGTCCCTAGTGATGTAATGATCAAGAAAGTAAGCACTGAGTTTTTCTCAGGACATTGCTCAGTGAAAGAGAGGAATGGAAACGGGAATAAACCGACTATAACCTCAAAGAAAATAACGTAAAATGGTATACAGATGGTTCCAAAACCTCTACAGGAGCTTTCGCTGGGATATACGGGCCAAGTACCAAGTGTGCACTGTCGCTAGGCACCTGTATGAGCGTCTTTCAAGCGGAAATCTTAGCTATTGAAAGATGTCTAGATATAAATCTAGAAAGAAATTATGAGAAGTTCCCGGCCATTCAGGAATCAAAGGCCAATATACTTGCCAAAGAGGGCGCACGAATGTCACTCTGGCAGAATCTCCCAGGAATGGATCATTCCACGTACTAATCTGGATCTTAGTAAGAAACAATTACACCTCCTCACTGGCTTTTTTATACGACCTGTTCAGAATGGAATTATCGGACACTGAGAACGCCTTGGGCGAGAAACTTGTAATAGTGAGGAACTAGCCTCGTTGAAGCCTTTTAACAGATATTGGATTTTATCAGAAATCTTGAACTGGGAGGTGAGCTGTGAGGGTATGGTCCGAACAGCTCTGTAAGGGGGCACAATAGACCTTGAGGTCGCAGTGAACTGTAATCCCTTTTAAACTAAGCTAAATTACACCAATCATTTATACACTGCAGGTCCGACTGAAGCATCAAATCTAAAACTTTACGTATCCTCACGTAGATCTTGAAATCATCAGCATATTCCAAGGCGGGATAACCGAGAGAGACTAAGAGATCATTAATATAAATTAAAAATAACAGTGCTCCTAATTTGATCCCTCTGAGATACTCCACACGAATGCTCATACTCGAATTATCTGAAGCCATTAAAGAACACATAATTCAGTCTTCCTATATAATATATGACATCCATATGATATCCAGGACTGAACCCGAAACCCACGTCTTTGTCAGTAACAAGTTGGAGAAAGAATCAACTCGCATATTATAGCATCCAGCTAATTGAATAAATTCCTCGTAACCATTGATTGTCAGAATATTCATGTTTGAACTGAATGCTTTAACTCATCTTCAAATATCAAAATCATAAACAAGACCATTATAATAAAAAATAAAATAGTGTCTGACAAGACCTCATTCAAAATTTATGCTTATGAGTAGGAGAAGCCCTCTGCTTTCCCTGAATATTTCTTGAGACCATACATACGAATTCTATAGTATAAAGCATTGTTTATGGAGAACCCATAGACTTATAAAAGAATGGACAGGACGTGTGAGGGAGAATATTGACTTCAGACAAGGATACGGATAGAATAATATTAGTGCGAAGCACAGAACATATAATAAAAACAGTGGATCGCATTAGAGTTTTTTATGTTCTGTCAGTTTTCCAACATTACGAGAGAGAGATACTGTGAAGGATGGAGTAATATTAATTTAGTTTAGTCTATGCACCACACTAATATTACTCCATCCTTCACAGTATCTCCCTCTCTTATGTTGGGAGCACGAAACTTAGTGCGAAAGTCACGTGACGGCCTGTCCATCCTTTTATATGTCTATGGGAGAACCTTAAACAATGTATTCAGAGACTTGATTGACGACCCAAAGCTACTTCACAAAGTTCGGAGCCTGTTTTCATATTCTTGAAATAAACCTATCCTCATTGATTGAGATCAATGCCTTTACAGCAAATTGATTTTTTTGGAAAACGAGGGCCTATTTCACCACTGATTGATATCTGCCAGATAGCTTGTGTAGGCCCTCATTTTCCAAAAAAAATCAATTTGCTGTAAAGGAATTTTCATAAACATTACCAATGGTTGATGATCTCTTTTTTCAATTCTGACGATTTCGGGTTACACCTTTCAGTAAAAATACCCAGAGGGAATATTGAAATTTTTAAAAAAAAGTGCATACTATTTCTCTTTAGTATGACAACATTATTCAATGTGTCTATGAGCTTGTTTTTATTTGTAAATAAATGATAGGAAAGTTTTATAAGTTGTGGACTGTCAATTCTTTACCTCCAATAGATAAGATTATTTCATGTCCATGTATTAGTCATTTCTGGAATGCCAGGTAAAGAAACAAATATTTCAATAACTAAATATTTATTTTGTAATAATTAACATTTTATTCAATTGAAGAATATATTTCTTTTGGAATAACACTTTGAACTGAACTACAGCAGCACATTCTGATGACTAGAAATACTATTATGTTTAATCTAAATCTAATATTTTGTGTTAAAACCATACACTAATTGGAGAAAGGCAAATTTAGGATAAAACAGTTAAATAAATTAGGGAATGTGTTGACGATTTCCGGACTTCAAAAGTTTAACAGTCAAAAGATTAACACAAAATCAATAACTTATACAAGAGCACCTCCACTGTGATTCGAATTTCCAGGATCACAATCATGAATGGATGGATATCTTAGAAATTAGAATCAGATGTGTACAAAATGAAATAAACTCAACTAACCATAATATATAATATAAATAAGAGTTGAAACTGCAAAAACAGTTGACTAAATCCACATACCGTGGACCACAGCAGTTGACTAATTTTCTGCTGAATTACCACTGACCAAATTTCAGCCATGGCATCTTTGGTAGTAAGTTCTGGATAAATCCACGCAATATTCGATACAACAGTATAAGAATGGTAAAAAAGTAAACAGGAATAGCAATTTTCAGCAATATGTACAATATTTGAGAGACTAAACATAGATCTTACAACTTGCAAAGATTCGTTACCAACGACCCATCAACTAGTTACACATTATAATCTATGCACTTCTCTATAACAAATATGAAAACAATATACAATCTATTCCACGAAATCAGTCTTTACAATATAAATTCCAAAAATTCTAATTTTCCCAGGAAGCACAAATTGAATTCAGGATTTTTCATTGAAATGTCTCAGAACCTTCAAATCTCACGAATAAAACAATACAACACAAATACAATAAATTAACCTTACAAACTGGACGGAGAATCATACATACAAAATTTCATCAAAAGAAATTCGAATTTTTCAGTTACACTAAATTAATTTGCTTCCAAACGTACTGAGACATTCAAACTTAAATTCCAATGCATATTTCACGATTTGTATGTGCGTATAACATCCCTTATCGCAGCTCGACATAGAGGACAGTGACCACCACCTTTTCCTTTCCACTGTTGAAGGGCACATTCATAGCACATACACATATGTCCGCACATATACAAAACTGCGTCTATGGGATTTTCATAGCAAATTGTGCATTCTGTGCCAGCACCGTGAACTGCCCCATTTTGCTCTAACCATCCCAGGGTTGAATATTTACTTGCATCTGAGGAAATTGGCTGAAAAAAAAAACCACTCATTATTTCATTTGCTACATGATGGTTGCATTATGCATTATAGATGTAAAACATAACACTCATATTTCTATACAGCAACTGCTAATTAATTATAAACAAATAATTTTTTTTTATTCAGAGATATTTCTATTAATCTTTCATTACTAGAAAAAAATATGAGTTATGCTCTTCAAAGAGATGTTTGTGATGCTCACCTCAATGTAATTACTGCTACAAGATGAAACCATTGTGCCAGTGAGGTTTGGTACAGGTGCAACTCCACAACTGGCCTTGCTTGGAGAAGGAGGAGTCACATGACTTGGGTGTGGTCCACAGTTTAATGCTTGTTGACTAGGATGACTATTTTGGCTATGTACAGAACTATGAGAAGAATGATGCCCATGATGATTGGAAGGTACTTGAGTTGGCTGATTGATGAAATGAGCGGTAGATGGCGGTAACATAACTGTCAACATTGCTCCACCATTGACATTTGTATGAACTTGAACGTCAGTTGTAGGGGGCGCTATGAGTATTCTTGCATTTGAAGGTTGTGGCATAACAGATGTCCTCCTGAGTTCCGATTGAGCATTGATAGTATTTCTCAGTTCCGATTGTGAGTTCAGGCTGTTGATGGACTCCGAAGCCGAGGTTGGTGACAGCATTCTGCAGTGAGTGTTTTGTGATTGATGCGTGGGTATTGATACAGGCGAAGGACTGCTCAAAACACGAATTTTCTGAGTGGATCCGAAAATATCGAAGAATGCCCATAATTGCAGGCTTTGATCTACGTGAATAACTACCAAAGGAGCTCCTCCGTTTCGACTGATTTGTACTTCACCATTCAGAGCTATGCAAAAACTAATTTCGTCACCTTGATTTAAATTCCTAGCAAAATCTCTGCTGATCACCCAGTATTCAGGCCGGTCCAGTAAGAAGTTAGAATCATCTGGTAGATCGCTAGTTTGGAGGGTTGCAGGGTCGCATGATGTCAACCCTAACGCTAAGCATCCTTGGAACATGGCTTCTGTGTTTAAAATTTGACAAACCACCCTTTCACCGAGCTGAAGAGGTCTAGCAGTAAACACGTAGCCTTGACAGAATTCGTTATCGGCGCGAGCTGCAATGTTCCTGCTACTGTTGAACCTTACATTTCTACCACGAGTTCTATGCAGTGTCATTGGATGATAGTTGATATAAGATGACTGGTAACGAAGCACTGGAAGATTCATATCCTCATTGTCTCTTTGCTGAATGCTACATTGCTGCATGGGGTAAACTATTCTATCAATGTCTTCGTTAATATTATCACAGTTATTATTATTGGTTGTATTTCTTCGAGAATTGTTAAGATTATGTCTAACGTCCACAAACTCTATAGCTGTCGAATTTCCGTATACGTCAATTAGTGCCCATAGTGGTCCTCTGGTATCAACCCCGCTGAAGAAAATACCCTTCTCCTCTCCATTGATACCGAAGTGAACGTCTCCAGCTGAGGTCACGTAATAGAATAAAACCGTATTGCGACTGCAGAATCTTTCTGGCAAGGCTTTGGCCCAGTATCCTGGTTTGTTCGTTAGATCTGGACAGGCATATTTGGGCAAGCCAGATCTCAAACTGCTGGGGTCGTTGTAGGTGAAACCAAACCGTATTACCCCACTCCAGTTGATCGATATCTCCAAGAATTTAATGCAGATCTGAAAAAGAATACCCTTATAAGCATATACGCCAATATTTCGTTTTAATTAGTATGTAATGGGATAGTTGGTAACATTTGAAATTGAAAGTTGTTTCGAACATTCCACTAACGGCAAGAATGTGAATAATGAGTTATTATTCCCGGCTGTCAGATGGTTCATAGATTTAGCTTTAATATACTATTCTGTAAATTGATATTTTTTTAGTATTTTAAATTACTCAAACTAACAAATTCGGGTATACCTTGTCAATCGAAGGCCAAATCTACTTTTATTACATCAATGAAAGCAATTTTTAATACAAAATATACAATGACGTTGCATAATATACTATTATCAACCGGTCAAGCTATAATAATTATGAGAACCTGAATGTTTAAAACATTTCTACACTCTCAATGTTGGATTTTTTTTTAATGGTTATCTGAATATTTACCTTTTCATTAACTTTAACAGGTCTTGAACTGAAAGCAATTCCTTTACAGAAACTTTCTGCACGTTTTGCAACAGTACCATCTCTGCTGATTCTGATGTTATCTCCATGAACATTGTGAAAAAGCAGGGGTGGTAGATTATTGGTTCCTCCTCCGTTCGAACTAGATCTTGATGCTGTAACAAAGAAAAAAACGTTGAGAAAACCTCAAATAATAACGAAATTAATAGAACGTAACGATATATTTATATCGAACTAATTATAACCCAATTACGATGTTATTTCAACGTTATATCCTTGAAAATAATTGTGTTAAATTGTTTATTCAAAATATTATTTACGATTCATAAACCTTTTTTTCGTCGTGAAATTAAAAGAAACATTTTATGTCTGTACAATATTTATATCAAGGCTGATCCAATCACATGTATTTTAGTTTATAAGAAATCGGACTGTCAGGCATCTGTTAGAAACATGTGCAAATCGGGAAGCAATATATTCGGAATTGAGAAAAGGCTCAACCAGTAAGAGAACTCCAGGTGTCGCTTATATCTGCAATATGTTGAGGGGAGTCGAACAGCTGTTTTTTACCAGAGGGTGCTCCTTCAGGTATCCGGTTTAACGACCTCACCTTAGGGTTGCACCCTTGGATATCCATACCTTCAGTTCCGATGTTATAAAGGAAGCTGCTAGATCTATTGTCAAATATCGAGGACAAAAAAATTTGGATTGGACCATATTCAGGTCGCACCGAATTCTACTGTTGAAGTTCGTCGAAAAACACATTAATATTTCGATATAATTAAAAAACAGGATGGGAAGAAAATTTTGAATCATGTAGAAAAAAGAATTGATCATATAAACATATTACATCATTACATTCGTCTCCATACAACATAAGTAGATAATTGAAGGAATTCGAGAAAATATTAACAACGAGGTACGTACTAAGAAGATTCAAACAATGACTGCTTATTTTATATTCACTAATTTTCACCCAAGTTTGCACAATTGTTATTTACTATCTCAATACAAAATTTCCACAACATTAAATCTCTATGTTTGAAAACATTTGGAAACTACTTTAAATTTTTTAATTGTTATTAACTCCCAAATTATTGGGCCTATTTGATCTCTCAAAATGAACTTGCTCGGATATTTAGGCGCTAATTTTTTATATTTCCGAATGTGAACGAAGGAGAAAAGAAATTCTCACAATAACTTATTAGCCAGGTAAATAATGAACATAATTGATAAAATTGGTCTGCCTGATTTGAATATCGGCTATATTGTTCTGAGAACCGAAAGTTAATGAAAAAATTAAACGTTTGTTATGTGTGAAACCGACCCATAACATTATTTTCACATGGCGTTTGGTCCCAGCATTTAGACAGAGTAAAGCTGTCTGCCAGCTCGGACAGGTTCATAAATCTGAAATTTCTCGGTGAGAAGTTATGTTCCCACGGTACTTCTCTAACTCTTTCTCCGGACAGACAGACCGACGTAGCCATAATACACGTGAAATCATTAATGACGATCACGATCTCGACGATCCTCTCGCCGATCGGAGATCATCGACAACACGCAAATAACAACGTAATCCGAGATTTTTTCGAACGGATGGTCCCACGAAAAGAACGAAATGCCTCGCTCAAACAACCTCGGAATAGTAATCATCTGATTCACGATGTGTCCGAACAGAAATATTATGTTATTAAGGCATCAAACATAATTATTTATTAGATTTCAAGATTCTGGATTCTGTTTTTGGGTGGTATATCTATAAACTTTTGTTTCACTATTTGTTTCATTATGAGAATCTTGCATGTGGCCGCGAAATTTCATTTCGATTGGGTTCGTTCAGTATGAAATATTGAGGAACAAAAATTTTGAATGGCCATATTTTATGGAACACCCTGTACGATTTGGTTGGTTAACGAACTCAACCAAGGCATTTGGGGATCGAACTGAATTGAATTTGATCACGAATTCGTCATCAGGGAGTCGAACCCTTTCGTTTGAGATCGTTTTCGGCTCAAAATTCGAAAATTACAGATATTTCGGCAAAACGATATAGCACTCGTTTGAGTAGAACGAGCGCTCAAAAAGAGAAGTGGTTTTCGGCATTTTTAAGCAGTTTGCTTTTATATCAGACTTCCAGTCTAAGTCGAATAAATTTGCTGGAAAGCTTACTGGTGAAATATTTTAGTATCACCTGTTTCGTCGCTACTTTTTCGCCAATATTGAATCTGGAACTCCAGTTCATCTCACACTAATGAAATATTTGAATGGATTGATAGAACATCGAACGGTTTTGTAGTTGGTTAATCGTATCTGGTGTTAATAAAATGAGTATATCCTGAAGATTACGATGAGACTGCATTTTGTGCAATCGACCCACTCATGCAGAAATTATTCCTTCTCGATCAGTCACGATCAAAGAGAGGATTTAAGGGTATTTCATTATCCTGTCATGGCCCAACATCCATAGGGACCGAATATTCCTCATAGCCTATGCATCCTGTGGAAATGCGAACACTTGACTGGGATCCCCCACGTATAATATGAAGGGAGAATGGAGCTGAATAAATGCATAAACATCCACATGTGTGTCCGATTACATAACCCCAACTTAAGCGTTTTACCGTCCTCAACAATGGTAAGTCCATTATACTTCAGTTTGTTTATAATTCCTTCGGGAGTTTCAATGTCAGCGATACTGAGTGACAATTCTATCAAAGAAGTGCACAGCGTCACAGTTTTCATTTATGGGGTGCAAACCAAACTTGACTGAGTTTGCCATCGTGAATCTTCAAATTGTATCACATTGTTTAATTTAGAAAAAAAAGTGAACAGGTGATTCCAATTTCATTATGATATTTTATCCTCATTTTTCTCCTTATTCCACTTCTGTATCTTTTTCCCAAGAATTCAGCCATTCAGAACTACCAAATTTCAATTTCTTCTTTTATTTCGCTATCTAATTTCCAGCAAAAATTCTACAAATGTTGATGTTGAATACACTGAGAGGCGGGCGCTATACACTTATACTGTACGATTTGAAAGACAAATTTCAGTCTATCTGATGAAATGGCTGCTACTTTCCTTCCTTCCTGCCTCAATTTCTTGTTTTCCGATGCAGAAAATTCAGGTGGGTATATGAAAATCCACCCAAGTATAAAGTTACAACGTAAGTCTAAGTTAAGTTAGTGGAACAATATTCATAAGCCCAGCGCTCTGAAATAATGGGGTTCCGAGCCCTGCACGTGTCCTCGTTCAGTTTCCTGTCCCCAGGCCGGATATAAGGTGGAGATTTTCAGCCCTAGAATATCTACAGGAAGCACCATTGTGTTAATGAGCACACTTCACTTCTACAAGAAAAACGGCTGCACTTTTATTGTTATTTCGTGAAATCGTGTTCTTTTCTTTCGGTCTTTCGGAGATCTAAAGACAAACCAACCAAATTCCGACAATTATCATTGTCTACTGTAATCGAAGAGTATTGTGTTAGATCTTTTGAATGGCTTGTTGTATCAGAGTATCCTTAATTGTGGAAGTGTGGCCGCAATAGCTCTTTTGAATGATACAATCATCAAACACGTTAGTCACGCCTACTTAGGACAACACTCGTGCATTTTTCTCTTACAAATACATAATAAATTCCCGAATGCAACAAGTTTCTAAAATTGGAAAAAAAAATTGGTAGAAATAACACGTTATATTTTACTATTAGATATTTCTCAAATAAGCGCAGCTTCATATACATCTCAAAATGTATAATTAATAAATATGAAACCAAAAAAAGAGCCATATAGGAACAAATTTTTGTACAAGCAACATATGATGTGAAAATGAAACTTTAATTTGGTGAATAACCACCACAGCATAACTCGAAAAACATCGAGGTTTTGGTGCGTTCGCAATGTAGTTCACTCAATTCATCTTCATTATGAATCACAAGTTAATATCTTTATTGTATACTGCTGTTCATCATCTCACGTTTCATAAAAATTCTACTTAGTTATTCTTGAAACTTTCCCATAGCCACTATGAGCTCTCTGATAAACCCACAATTTCGTAAATGATTTATAATAGTGAGGTACATTTTCGGAACGTTCTTCAATGATGATTTTCAACGTTGATTACTAACATCTGACTGTAGTTACAATCACGACGTCTACAGGTAATGATTAATCAAGTTAATTATGATTTATTGCTCCTAAAGAACTGCGTATTGTATGTTTATGTTCTAAGTTGAGATAGAAACATCAGTAGAAGAAAATAACAATATTTTTTCAACCTTTTCACTCAAAGAATGATAATATTCTTTGTGTAATTTCTAGAATATCCCGAATAACCGAGTCCTTCGACCTACAATCTGTCATCAGCTTCTTTACGATGAAAACAACATTTATTTTGATTATTTATCCCCACAGCTGTAGAAACTAATAGTAGAAATTGTTTCAAATGGCATATCATACCGATCAGAGTAAGTGAGCGCCAATAAAAACGACTCGTTTATATTTTCGTACTGCAGCAATCGAAATAAGACATCTTAAAAGGTGTCTAATTTTAGAAGACATTCTGAAGAATATGCCATAGCGATATTTATATCTGAGACAACAGACATCAAAGATGGGATCAAGGTAGAGGAGGATATCCCCCTTACGTATTTTTCATAGACAGGAAACCCGAGTAATTACCGGGAACCGGAAGATAGTTTTTCTAACACTCTCAACAGGTGACAACTGTGCACCACAGGTTTGGGTTACTCTGGGAATTGCAAAGGTTAGCGATTGGATTTATAAGGGTAACCTGAATAATATCGTGTTCGGTTACACAAAATCGATTGATTATTTTCATGGGAATTGTCGTTGGTTTGTAAATTGATACATATTTGATCCACTTCCGGAACTTCTAGGTTAACTGACTGTATGGAAATGGGAATTTCATATCTCCATTTCAACACTATAGTCCATTCACTAAAGGTTGAGCCGTCGGTTGGCCATGGAAATTTGGCATATTCCACTGTGTATATTAAAATTTTAGGTTATGTTCTTCATTTTTTTGTCAGATTGATACGCAATGTTGTCATTATTGCATAGAGTTGTCTGATAACTCGGAAGCTCGTCAGACGAGGTCGGGTACATTCGGCAACGTTGACTTTATTTTACGTTATGACAGCAAATACTGCCAACTTCAGATAAATAAAGAAACGCCTACTATGTGCTCAACCTTTCGTGAACGGACTATATATATTATTTCAATTCCTCGTAGTATTCATTTTATGTGTTTCTCGTAAAAGTGTATCACATCGATTACACATGTCAGATTTGACAATCTTAATTAGTGTCGCCAACCTACCAATTTTGATGCTCCTGTTTTATATGAATAATATTATTATGTCATTATGTTTTAATGTGCTGATGGCTGATATGATGTATATTATATGCATATTAGGTCTATCTATCATTCCAAAATATTTCTTAATCATCAAACATAAGAATTTCTCAATGAAACCTGTTCGAACTTCGATGGCTGAACTCAAACTTATGAAAGGGAACACATTGTCCGCGTTCACGGAAGTTTGAGCGCATAGTAGTCGTTTGTTTATTTATCTGAAGTTGGCACTATTTGCTGTCATAACGTAAAATGAAGTCAACGTTGCCGAATGAACTCGGCCTCGTCCGTCGAGCTTGCGAGTTATCAGAGAACTCTATGCAATATTGACAACATTGCGTATCAATCTGACAAGAAAATAAACAACATAACCTAAAATTTTAATATACACAGTGGAATATGCCAAATTTCCATGGCCAACCGAAAGCTCAAACTTTCGTGAACGGACTATATATATTATTTAAATTCCTATAAAGGATTAATTTTATATGTTGTTCGTACAAGTGTATCACAATGATTAGATATGTCAGATTTGACAATTTGAATTAGTGTCGCCAACCTACAAGTTTTGATGCTCCCCTCTTTATATCAATAATATTGCCAATTATTCTCATTCTGTTTCTGTTTTATTGTGCTAATGCCTGATATGATGTATATATTAGGTCTATCTTTTATTCCAAAACATTTCGTAATGATGGAACATAAGAATTGTTCAATGATTGTTCAAAATTCGATGGCTAAATTCAAACATCTTCTGAAAGGAAACATTTGTACATTCACGTACAAAAGACATTACATTCAAGAGAAAAAAGGATTATTGTCTATAATGCGTTTGAGGGCCATTTTTTATTTTTAATGAATCACGAGCAGTACCGTCGAAATCATCTGCACAGAACTATAAATTGTGACGGATTAGTTGGACTGAAACTTTCTGGTAAAACAAGATAATGCCTGCAATAACGTCCGACACAAATCACGATTTTCCACGCAATCGACACGAACGAAACGGTTTTGTGATTCATCGATCGAGAAGGAAGCAAGCAACGTTTTCCTCTAGTTCTAGAACGAACAAAGGAATCCTTCTCTGACGAATCAATCCGTAAAATGGAGATAGCCGAGAATAAACATCCAGAGCGCATTTTTCAGAGCCGAACGGTACTCATCCAGGTCGCCAGCGTGGGAAAAATTCGCTGCTATACTTTTTTAGTCGCAAATACACGGCCAGATAATCTTTACAAGCGCTAGGTCTTCAAGAGCTCTCCTTGAAGAGAATGCGAAGAAGGTTGCTGCGATCATCTCCTGAGGAACTCTTGCATATTGCGTTTTTTTTCGAACTCGCCGTAATAATTTGAAACCGCATTTTCAATTTTATGATTGTGGATCGTGAAGTTTACAACTCATATATCAACGAACTGGTGTTATCATCTCGTACAATATTTCATTTTTCTATTTTTAGAGTTTATGAGCTTCTAGATAGCTCGAGGACCTGAGGGAATGCCAGCTGTACGTTCACAGCATCCCAGGAGGCTCGCATGTGGCCCCCTTGGCGAGATCTAGGAATAACTAGACACCCCATACCACAACACCCCAAGGAGGATTATCTATTTTTCCTTGCACACCCTATCTGAACGTTACAATGGCTGTAGTGGACTATGCGCCTATTTCTAGTCCAATTTATTTCATTAAGCACTATTCAGAGGTTAATTGGAAATAATGGTCCTCGTTCTAATGGAGAATAGAAAATATAAATAGTTTTCGGCAGTGCGAAAGTAAGTGTTAAAATTCTGAGTGTTATAAGTTTCGTCCATCATATGTAGGTAACTACGAAAGTGAAGGATTCATCTAACTTAAATAAAATATTATATTATTATGTATAAAACATAATATTATTATGGATAAAACATAATTTTCCTGAAAAATGTTCAGAAAACTTTTCTAATATCGAAGAATAGATAGATAAGCTTGAATAAATAAAAAAATACATCAAATACCAATAGAAGAGTTACATAAATGTGACCAATTTAAAGGAAAGAATGCTAACTATAGTCCGTTGCCGAAAGTTTGAGCGCATAGTAGGCGTTTGTTTATTTATCTGAAGTTGGCAGTATTTGCTGTCATAACGTAAAATAAAGTCAACGTTGCCTAATGTACCCGGCCTCGTTCGAGGATCTTGCGAGTTATCAGAGAACTCTATGCAATATTGACAACATTGCGTATCAATCTGACAAGAAAATAAACAACATTACCTAAAATTTTAATATACACAGTGGAATATGCCAAATTTCCATGGCCAACCGACAGCTCAACTTTTCGTGAACGGACTATATGTGATAAATATTATATTAATCTGAACTTATAACAACTAACATTGATAATAAAGGTTTGAAATATGGTAATCAGACACATATCAAATGGCATTCCTGTTATTCAACCCAGTGAATGATATCGGGGAAAATTGATATTCAGGTACAAAGTTGTAATGCACAAGAAATATTTGAGCATATGCAACAGAAATATTAAGCAGACGTATGAACCTCACGATCAGAGAGATAACAATTGTAAACATGTTTGAAATCTTGAGGGGATCCCAAATAGGGTCGACTATGCAGGTAATCAGATACATCATATGACTGCAAGCGCGCATTCTTTATGCCATCGGACCTTTAACAATAAAGAAGAGAAATCAAGGATGTTACTCTAGCCAACATAGTGTACTTACTTCTAACATCATTTACAAGGATGCGTCAAATGCACTCCTGGCGCGTTTCTGATTGCATCACAATTGTGAAAGCGCAATATTGATTCGCCAATTATTTCTCGCGGACATTAAGGCCCGAAGAGATTCTCCTGAGGAATTCCAAGCGGGTACGACGTTGTCGGATGGTCGGAATAATTGCGAATCTCTCATCGTATACTTCCCGTGGTCGCGATCCTAATTACCCTGTAGAATTATTGGTCTCGCAGTCGGTCGTAAGGCGATTTGAGATATTAGAAATAAATTAACACAAACATGGTTAATTTAAATATTGATGGGCATTTTTCATTAGCGCTAGATTCACGTCAATGTGCAATTCGTGCAGAAGCGGATTAGAGCCACTCTATATATTTGATTTATACGAATTTTGAAAACTCTAAAGCACCCACACACTCCCAGATATTTCCAACGGATTCACATAATCCGTCAAATCTTCCAGAAAGAAAAAACAAGACTTTGATTAATTACGTTTCCTCATGACGATTCAGAATGCGGCATGAATCAGTCCGTATATTGAGAGTAATTATGGTCAAGCAGAAACGTTTTTTTGTGCTTCATTCAGAACCAGAACATTTTAGTATTTCATTTAAGCTACTGTAAGAAAACTTCGGAGCGATCGACCAGTGAAATATCTGCGGTCGATAACGGTGTACATTTAATAAGCGGAACGAAATCTATGGTCACCGAAAAGATCGTCCGCCAAGTTTCTTTATTGTTAAAATAATTAAACTACGTTTTTTATCGGACTTCGAAATATGAAATAATGTTTCCCATGGATATTCATTACATACGTCATTTATTTCAGAATTATAGATTTCGAATGAAAATACTTAAAAAATTGAAATTTTCGGAATTAACTGCAGTGCGTTTTAAATGAAGACATTTCTTTTCAAATGGAAGCGAAAGATAGTTCATATACAGGGTTGTGCATAAATCTGGAATAAAATTTTTATTTCCTCGGCCAATAATCAACAACTCGAAATGAAAACTGTGAAGTGATTTTTAATTTCTTTGTCCGCATTCCACCTTTTTTTCAAATTTGAACTTATATGTCGGTATGGGCTCGTAAAAATTCTTACGAAGAATGAAATCTCACTTTAACAATTATTTTTCTTGTAAAATGTTACGGCTTATGAATTGAAGAAAAACATCCAATTTTATTTCAGACTTATGCCCAACCATGCTTTTAGTGTCGATATTTCCTCCAGACGAAAACTGTTGAGCTCGTTCACTTCTTGAGGCAATTTTTTGTGTCGATGTTATATCCGGTAGCTTCACATCCTGCGGTTCTCCGGTACGGTAACGTTCCTAGGATATTTATACCGATGGCCCGTTCTCAAATCACTACACCTTGTCGTTTTTGTACACACCTGGATGCGCTCCGTTGCGAAAAAACTAGAACCGTAAAAAATAAGATCGTCGGATCATACGTCGAATAGAAGACGGAACTTTTCACAATGAGATGTGGTGTAATTTGATCCGATTAATAGGCGTAGATACCGAGTGTTAAATTACGCAAAACAGGAATAGTTTGCAACGTAGCAGAAAAAGTATAGCATATTTCACTTTATATTCAATTGGAGATATATAGGATCAATTTTTCAATGAAAATGAACAAGCTGCGTTTGGGATATCAATATTAATTATTTAATCAACTAGTTTATTAATCGCTCGCTTGATATACGAGTTAATTACAAAATATGCATTGAGTATAAAGTCTTGATTGAAAAACATTCTTTTGTTTGCCATTTATGTATTCATAGTCTAAATGTTTACCACAGCTTCTCATATTGGCACGTATCCGTTTTACATCAGCTTGGTATTCTGAGCAACAAAAAGAGTTCAAATTTATACAAATAACGTAGGTACATTCCATGAACGACGAAATGATCCAAGATGACGACAAATACAAAAAACACCATAAAATAGTCGCTGATCATCGTTTTTTCTTATTCAAAGACATAGACAAAAATGTCCAATCTCGACTAAAAGCACTCCTGCCCCTTCGAGGTTACCATCAGTACCCCGAAGCATATCCAAGAATCCATATCAACACAATCGAATTAAGTGAAAGATCGGATGCTATAAGTAAAGTCATCGATAACTGATGATGTAGAAAGTGTAGAATCCTTGTATATACGGTACTGGAGGCGTTGTTGTGCTACCGTACCGTGGGAACCTCTGTGGTCGTGCAGTCGTTCTCGGCTTACAATTTCACAGGTAAACCTTGTTTATTTATCGAGAATGGGGATTCTTCAGCTCTGTGTAACGTATGGGAACGATGCTATTTGTATATTTGATGGCATCGTGATGTAACTTGACGGATAAATATTGATGACAGATCGCATTTGGACTTTCCAACTAATGGGAAGGTTTATAAGGCACGTTACCGTCTAAGTGAGTACTGAAAACCCGCAGGGATCATTTCTTGTCCCAATTTATTTGTTTACCACGAGAATATAAACTCTCAAATGATCATTGCGGAAGTATTGCAAACCTGCAAGAATCGTTAGTTTGTTACGATTATCACGAGAATCTGTAGGTACTTCCAAATATAAAATTTTAAATAATAATGGCAGAAGTACAGAAAGGCCACGAGAATTTTTGTTCCCATTCAGTTAAGTTCAATCTTTTAGAATAGCATTTTTTTACTTACAAGGTGGAATGTCGAATTCTGTAGTTTCAAGCTCGGCGTGCTTCAAATATACTATCATCACAACAAAACATACTGCTAGGAATGTTGGCAACAAACTTCTCAACAAAAAACCCAAAACGAAAAGCAATAATGCTAGGAAATTAACGAATATTAAACTCCCAAGTAAAAGCAACATCTTTAGCAACCAATCCAATTGGATTATTTTCGTAGTTTCGAAATCCGAGTAGAACAGAAAATTTAACGATCGTAAAATGAACCTCCTGTTACCATTAATTTAATTGGTGTACCACTCGAGCGTTTAATTCTTTTCAGAAAACAATAGGGTCGAGGTTATGATGAAATTTGAATGTGGGTTTATCGCCGATGATGGCTTCGCCCACGGTTTTGTCCTTTTTTCTGGCTGAAATTGAAACACGTGAAGGGTAACATGATCATAATAAGAGAAATATCCATGTGATGCCACAAAACTTGAAATGTTTTTCAGATTGTGGAGATTCTGTAGTTAATTTTTTCCGGAAAATCATAAACTACTTACGGATCTACAAACATTAAGAATATCATTTTTTGAGTATGACAAGTGAAGATATCATGTTCGTGCACATGATTTGAGATGTAGTTTTTACGATAAGTTGATGTTACCACGTCATTATATTAATCGTAATTGCAGACCAGACTATGAAAACACGTTTCTGTCATAATTTTAGTAATATTAAACCTGTGGAATAAAACAGTGAGCGCTGGCTTGTTGTTCGAAGTATACAGGGTGTTTCCTAAACATGCGGCAAAAATTTAGGGGATTGTTCCTTGGACTATTTTAAGAATATTTTGTCCTTTGATGATTTTTGAAAAACCTCTTTGTTTCGAAGATACAGGGGAAACAAAATTTTAGATAAATACATTTTATTATGAAAAATTACATGAAAATTTAACTTAACCTACAAAAACTGTTGAAAATGACCACCTCTAGCCATAATAGTCAAAGATAAAATGTTAATTGCTAATACATCACAAAACGAATTCAAATGAAAACCGTGTTTAATCTGTATTCCTTTACCATCTGAAATTATCAATTTTAAGTAAAAAAACTTGCCGTTTTTAGTAATTGGAATGTTGTTAAACAAATTTAAAAATAAATTGTACCTACTTGGTAAACACAGTGCGGTACGCATTTTTATTTAAACTATTATTAATTTTAAAAAATGAAAAATGTTGTTCGCCCTGTATCTTCGAAACAAAGAGGTTTTTCAAAAATCATCAAAGGACAAAACATGCTTAAAATAGTCCAAGGAACAACCCCCTGAATTTTTGCCGCATGTTTAGAAAACACCCTGTATATGTAATACGACGAACGTATTATTCGCGAATAATATTTGAAAATAAGTGTAAAAAACTTCAAATATTTGTAAATAAATCTTAGCTTGTCCTTGTTCATTAGCGATCGTAATGTGTAAAAAGAAAGTGTTTTTAATCGAACTTCTGATTAAGTAGGAAATATTCCTGAACGACTTGTTATAGATTTGTCGCATGATTCTGTTATCCTCTGCTCTTCGGCGAAATGAATTGCCCACATCCGCTACTGATTCCCAATGATTTATGTTAATAAAATTCCCACAACGAGATCGGAATATTAACGAGTTTGTCGATTATAAGTCTACGTACAAGTATTGCATTATAGAAAGCACTACGTAATCTAGAGAGTCCACCGTGGGAACCAGCTTGATATATAGGTCATTAACTAATTCATTAGTATTTGCCATAGATACTACTTTTGGCGAACATTACAACTGTTCTTTTACCAGAGCGTATTCCAACCTAATGATGACATTGTGGTGTCACAAAAATTTATGTTTGGTCATTCCTCAACCAGAAAAGTTCATTCCTGAAACTTAACTGCCATTTTTAAGGTATTACACATACTCAGAGGAAGAAGTAAACTTTTTACTCTGAGGGTACACACATATCGCATCCATAGATGCAATACGCTTCAGCAAAGCCCTCAATCTTCAACAAAATACATGTCATCTAACTAGGAACAGATTATAAATTTTTATTGCGGAAGAGCATATACAGTATAATACATAAAACTTCAAAGTCGGGAAGACACATGTGAGTTCAAAGTTGAAACAATAAAGGAGAGCATACTACGGTAGTTATCCGTTAATCTAACAACCAACTTCCTTTTTCCGTTCTTCAAAGAGTTCCGGATAGGATAAAAATCCAGTTTTCCCATCGTATCAAGCACTAATCGCAAGTGTTTATGCGTGAAACATATACAGTTATAAACATCAAGGACTTGATTGTTACAATTTTGGCTGTAACGGTGGATGTCAGTTTGTCATAACAAACAACTGATATTGGTGTCCTCCAATAAATGTTTTGAATCCATAATGTGAATATGAGTTCTTGTAAGAAACATAAAATCAGCCCGGGTATTCTGCTCTTGTTTTCATGAATTCAAGGATTTTATATCTAGTTTAATAGTGAACTAGTTAATCATTATAATGAATGCAATATATTTATTATGTACATATAAATATAATCAATATCTAAAAAATGTTTTTGTATGGTATAATAGAAAGGTTTCTAGTTTCTCAACCCCGTAGGTTGGTTCTAGATCATTTTTACTATGGCCAAAAACCGTTATGACGGTTACAAAAAAGCTGAAGCGGCTTCATTCAATGCTTCTATTCAGTTTGAGATAGGGATGTATACAATGGAATACTATTATAACCATGGAAATTAGGTTAAGGTGCTGTTTAGACGCTAGAGGTACAAATCTTGAAAGCGTGTTGATTTTAGGTGTTGAACTAAGAAATCTACTCATAGTAGCTATCGACAGACGTTCACTTGAATATTTCATCTTCGCGTATTCAAGGAAAAACTATTTAGAATATTTCAAACGAAATATAAACAAAGCTATTAATATCGGCAGGCTGATATAATAGCAAATTTTTACATAAACCATGGCATAACAGCATCGGTTCAATCGATATATCTCGCGTTCAGATTTGTACCGCCAGGTATCGATTCATTCGAAACATTTCCACTGACCTAGTCCCATGCGACGTTTGATTTTCTTCAAGACCTTCATTTTCCCCTTGAGCGGCGAGAACAACGAATGACTTTTCACAGGTTTTTCAGCGTTGCAGTCGCAAGGCTTTTCCGGTTCATGTATCCCCATCAAGCAGACGAATCGATAATGTTTATTTTACACAAATTTAACACATATACTACACTAATGCACAAAAAACTAGCCCGATTGTCGTCCCTAACCCGCGGTGACTGAAAAAAGGACGAAGAAAACTAGCCAGCACGTTGCTCGGCTGTCTAGACTGAACTGAAGCAATATCGGTTTCGGGTTTGGGATGAAACATTGCTGATGATAAGGTAGTGGGGGGATTACAGCTGCGGCCACGAGCCTTCGACCAATGGGAGAGCTGCCACACGCCCGATGGTGACTGAACAGCCGGCTCAGACAGATGTGTCACTTATCACTATGGTATATACCTGTGTTTACCTTATGCATTTCGGCTACAGTTTCTTGTAATTATTGGATTCTTCACATCAAAATTCCGACCATGGCAATTTCGAGGCTACCACTTGATGTTGAATTTTGACTGGAACCTTGGTTAGCTACCTACAAATCGCTACCGATAGGCAGATAGCAGATAAGATCTAAGCCCACACAGAAGCTAGTGTTTCAGAAGGGTAGAATGATAAGAGCTTCGACAAGTAATACGAATAGACTCTTGAAAGTCCAGACATGCAAATAGATCACAATGTTTGAACACAGCAATTTTGAAGCTACCACTTGATATTGAATTTTAACTGGAACCTTGATTAGATACCTACAAATCGCTACCAATATGCAGATAGCAGATAAGATCTGAGCCCACACAGAATAAGCTAGTGTTCTAGGAGGGTAGAATGATGAGAGTTTTCACAAGTAATGCGAATAGAGTTTGGAAAGACCAGACATGCAAACAAGCAAAAATTGTTGATCATGTCGTTAAAAGGTCACTTCATGTCTGCAGATAACGCTACAATTGAGTTTATTCATGAGTGTAGTAGGTGATTTGATTTTGATATAAAAAGAAGTCGATACGAAATAGAAACAGACAATATTTCTGAGGAAAATTATAGAGAACCTATAGGGAAATAAAAGATTGATATGATAGCTTTTGACCAAGATGGAACAACAGAAGTGATAACCAGTCTTTGGAGTTTGTACAGGTCTGCCTCATAAACATGACATGAGATGATACTGTTTTTATGTAAGGACGCATAATATAAATTCGTCTTGGTATGCCTTCGATAAGGTTTTGAATGAAAGCCTGGTCGATTGGACTCCATTCCAATTAAAGCGTCACTGACCTGCTGCAAATTTTTAGGAGTTCGCGAAATCGAATTTTCCTCCTAAAATCATCCCAACATGCTCCATTGAGTTCTAATCCGTGCTTAGAGCGGCCAAATTCAAGTCTTTGATAATAAAGTCTCTGCCAAATTTCAGAAAATCTAACAGCTAATGTCAGAAGCTAGTCGCATTAATTTTGCTGAATTTTAAGTTCGATTTTGCGATTACCCTGAGGACGGCTGGCTGAAACGTTGGATAGAACTATCCAAGATAATGGAAACAGCCTAAATAATCTTTCAACAATATGGTACATATTCGATATCTGGGACGAATCGAGAAAAATGATAAAATGATCCAGATCCAGATTATGTTTATTAATCATTGTATTGAACTACTGGGGCACCGAGGGCACGGGGCTTAGGAGCTGCAGCAGTTGCAGTTCATTTTCAAACGTTAAACATTATCAAACATTCTTTTTTTGAATCATTTTGAACTCGGCCATTGTTGAAGTATTCTATAATCACTTCCCCCTATTTTCAGATTCACCATGCACATCATTCTTCAGTTCAGTTCAGCACCCCCCCTCATAACAAAATCTCAGATGCGTCACTGTATTGAACAATAACGACTACTCACTTCGAAACACATTAGAAGAACGGAAATATGCATCCTTATTATAGTAAAAATAGAAAAAAGTTTTCGTTTAAGGGGTATAAAAATATAACGAGTTATCTTCAGTTGTATCAAAGGGGACAACATCAAGGGTATAATAATAACAGTGTATTGTATAGGTATAGAGTACCTAAAAACCATTCACTGGACCCTCTTGAAGATAAGAAATAATTAAGGGCCAATAAACCGATTTCGATAATATTCGAATTTTTGCGAAATATGAATGAATTCTATTTTACTGAAATATCATTGGAATTACACCAGGCAATTACAAAATAAACAGTGTCCAACTCAAATAATGATTACGTAGATTCAAATGTGCAAATAAACCCTTAGACTGGTTTTCTGCCCTACCCTTCAATTTAAAGCTTAAAGCTACCACGCAAAATAAATAGCTTTCATTAGTATTTACTTCCGTAAAGGTATTTTTAGCGCCATCTTTTCCAATTTTAGGGCGATTTGCGTAGTTGTTAATGAGATACCCGATAGGGGAAAACTTTCGCACGTGCTGACGACGGCATGTTAATTGAGACCACTGTTTTATCGAATTTCATTTCATCCCTAAAAACATAACGAGTGCTATACATTTTAGGTGAAGATTTTTATATGATAGACAAAGCAGAATCTGTAAAAATTTCGAAAATTGAGTTGCTGAGAAATTTTTTTTTAGCCGAAATGTCAGTACTTTAGTTTAGTGCAGCATTTGGGGCTATTGCACCAAAATACTCTGCATCTTTTCACTTTACATTTTGACAAATTTCAAAAGTGAAAATTAATTATATTACACAACATTTCTCCCAACATTTAATTTCTGCGGAATGCTTTTCACTTTGCACTTGACTTTTCACATTGCACTTTTCAATTATGAATGTTTTTCGTGCAACGCAATTCATTTGAAAAGTGAGAAGTTCCAAAGTATTTGTTGCAATAGGCCCCAGAGACCTATTACGTTGCACGAAACGCATTCATAATTGAAAAGTGCAATGTGAAAAGCCAAATGCGAAGTGAAAAGCACTTCCCAGAAATTAAACGTTAGGAGAAATGTTGTGAAACATAATTAACATTCACTTCTGTAATTGGTCAGAATGCAGAGATGCAAAATGAAAAGTATTTTGGTGCAATATGCCCCAGGTTAAAAAAAAATGATGTTTTTGCGGCTAGAGAAACCGGGTTCCATAGTTAGAGCTTCTGTTTGTTTCAGTTTTTTCAAAGAGGACAACATCAACGGTATAATAATAAAAGTGTATTGTATACGAGTAGATTACCAAACCTCTTGAAGATAAGAAATAATTAAAGACCAATGAACCGATTTCGATAATATCCGATTTTTTGCGAAATATGAATGAATTCTATTCTACTGAAATATCATTGGACTTACACCAGGTAACTACAAAATAAACAGTCTCCAACTCAAATAATCACAACATAGTTTCAAATGTGCAAATAAACCTCTAGACTGGTTTAGCTGGTTTTCTGCTATACCCTTCAATTTATAGCTTCCCATCCAAAATAAATAGCTTTTTCCGCCGACCTCTTAATAAAAGGTGATTTTAATGTGTACGAAATTGAGCATTAATGACCTATTTTAATGCTCAATTTTTTAGGCATTTTAATGTGCAATTCCCATGGCAACCGTACACAAAGTTATCAGAAGCACTACAAGAAATGTCAAAACTCTACTGAAACATAGAAATTCCATTATGTCAAATGTATGTCTTGTGCAGAATAAGGATGTATTTCGATCAAGAATTTATACACTATTCATGTTGAGATCGTCGGAAAAATCTTGTAATCAACACGGTTATTAATCTAGCGACTAATGGTCTCGAACTATTAACGCGTTCGCTCCGCTCACGCATTAAAATATCTTGACCATTAGTCGCTGTATTTAATAACCTTGTTGATTAAATAACTATTATTAGTATTTACTTCCGTATAGGTATTTTTAGCGCCACGTTTTCCAATTTTAGTGCGATTTGCGTAGGGGTTAGTGAGATACCCGCTAGGGGAAAACGTTCGCACGCGCTGACTACGGCATATTAATTGAGACCAGGAGTGTATCAAATTTCATTTCATCCCTAAAAACTTAACGAGTTCTATAAAATTAAGGTAAAGATGTGTAGATGACACAGAAACCGAAATCCGTAAAAATTTTCGACAATTTAGTTGTCGAGAATAAAAGATTTTTTGCCAAAATGTCAGTAATTTAATTAAGTGTGCCGATAAAGTTGCCAAGGGTGCATCGTTAAATTTGAAGTTGAAATTCACAACATCTGGGGTCTATTGCACCAAATACTTTGCAACTTTTCATTTTGCACTTTTCGCATGAATAAACTTGCACGAAACGCATTCATAATTGGAAAGTGCAATGTGGAAACGCAAGTGCGAAATGAAAAACACTTGAATCTTGAGAGAAATGTTGTGCAACATAATTAATCTTCACTTCGCAAATTTGTCAGAATGCAAAGTGCAAAGTGAAAAGTTGCAAATTATTTTGGTGCAATAGGCCCCTGGTATAAATAAGTACAGTACAGCCACAGTTGAAGATTTGAAAGACGAGAATTTTGAAATCAAGCAGCCTTAGGCGGATGTATTGCTTCTGAATAATTTATGTTTGGTTGTCCATGACAATTGCACATTAGAATAGGAAAAATTACTCATTAAAAAGGGTCATTATCAATCATTTTCTTATATGTCAAACTGAAGGTCTAAGTCGACGGAAAAACTTCAAAAAAGACTCATCATTCAGCTTAATGATGTGCAATAATTTTTTCAAAATAGTTTTACGATGTAGCTCCACAAAACTGCACTGAAGATCGTCATATTTTAATCGGATATTATTAAACCTATTAGATACAGTGAAACGAAAGATCTTTCAATTTCCTACAATTTTGGCACCTTAATAAAAACTCCGCAAATGACTGATTAAGCTGGTTTTTCCTATACCTTTCAAATTATAGCTCCCCAAGCAAAATAAATAGCTTTTATTAGTATTTACTTCCGTATAGGTATTTTTAGCGCCATCTTTTCCAATTTTAGTGCGATTTGCGTAGGGGTTAATGAGAAACCCGCTAGGGAAAAACGTTCGCACGTGCTGACGACGGCATATTAATTGAGACCAGGGGTGTATCAAATTTCATTTCACCCCTAATAACTAAACGAGTGCTATAAATTTTAGGTAAATATGTTTGGATGACAGAGAAAGTAAAATATGTAAAAGTTCTCTGAAATTTGGTTAGTATAGAGACTTAAAAGTGTAAAGTATTATTCTTATAAAACATATTTGGATCTAATAAGCTATGAGAATTACCTTAGTTACTGTTAGTGATTGATGTCAAAACGAGAATAATTGAAATTTCAAATAGATTTTGGTTGAATTATTGAATTTGGCCTGTAAATAGTAAATATTGGTGGATAAACTTAAATTGTCGTTTCTCTATTTACAGGTAAATATGCTTTAATGTTGATTGAATTTGAGTTTTAAATAAAAACTCTATTTACAGAGCAACACTTGGAGTTTTCTTACCAAATCAATATTCAAAAATCATATTATAAAACGACAATTTCGTTTATTATTCTCAACTGGATACCACACTAATGGAAAAGTTGAAGGTTCAATTCACTATTAGTGCAGCAGATGATGGAAAAGCAAACGTTTTATGCATAAGCTCCATTACAACTGAAGATGGTATAAGCTACAAAGTTCCAAAAGAGTTTCAAAAAGCAGAGCTACATACATGTATTACATCCACATCGGTCTATACAAATATAAAAAATACATTGAAAAGAAGAAACCAAAAAAGGAATGTATACATCAGGATAACTGAAGATATAAAGCAAGCCTATTGGGATACTGATGGAAATGTTATGATTGGAGGCCAATACCCAGAAGAAATCATAGGTGATCAGCATGATGAATCGAATATAACTGAAAAATCAATTACAGATCAGGTGGTAAAGGCATTGGAATCCATGATCCATAATAAAAACTACAGTGAGAGACCCAATTTGAGGACATCGTCTGTGAAATTCGTATTGGAAAAATTTAATGGAAAGGGCAACGTTCATGAATGGCTCAATTCTTTCGAAAAAGAATGCTCAAGATGGGAAATCATGAAGGATGAAGAGAAAATTGAAATTTTAAGAGATTTTCTTGAAAAATCCTGTCTGGATTGGTATAGTGCAATGATAATAAAACACAGTCTACAATCTAGTTGGGAAATCTGGAGAGATAGCTTCAAAGCATCATATGCAAACAAAGGATGGCAAAATAGCAGGTATGCATTGTCTTTTAAATATCAAGCTGGATCATTATTAGACTATGCAGTAAAAAAAGAAAGGTTATTGCTGGAGGCTAGAAATATAAAGGATCAAGGGATATTGATTGATATCATAGTAGCAGGTTTACCAGATTATATTGCTGAAAAAATCGATAGAGAGGAGATGCTGGAAACAAAATATCTATTTAACGAGCTTGGAAAATTAGAATACCTTGTTACAAAAAAAAATTTCAGGAAAGAAGGAAGTTTCAAAGAGAAAACTGATGAAAAAAAGCCTTGTAGTATCTGCAAAGATTTGAAAAATAAAAGTCTGTACCATTCAGAATCCAGTTGCTGGTTCAGATCCAAAAATGAACCGGTGCAAAGAAAAAATTATGGATTCAAGAATATTAATAATACAGTAATTGAAGCTGAAATACATTCCCATTCAAAAAACTAACAACTACACCACTAATAAAAATCAAACTGCTACTTGAAGATAAATTGGAAATAATTGGAGTATATGATTCAGGATCTAATGTTTCTATAATAAATTCCAAATTATTGAAGCTGAAAAGGACAGAAATCAATATTTTCAATAATCCAAATTTAGTAACCATTAGTGGTGTTAAGAAAACGAGCGGTTTGACAACTTTGAAAATAAAAATATTTGAAATTGAAAAGAAAGTCGATGTCTACATTGTGGAAGATGATAATTTTCACTATGATTTCTTAGTTGGATTGGATTTGATAAAAACATTCAAACTGAATCAAGATGAAAATTTAAGAATATCACAAAAAAAGGACACACTTTCAGAAGAAGAAAATGAAATAATAGAAAGAGATCATCAAAATAGTGATGAAATAGAATATACATTTACAGACAGAAGCATCAAAGATGACTGCTTGGTGAATTTTAATGAACATGTTGAAGAAAAAAATTTTGATATGAAAATGGATAATCTAACCTGCAATCAACAAGAAGAGATAGGAAAGTTGGTTGAAAAATACAAAACCATCTTTGCTAAAGATAAATATGACATAGGTACTGTAAAGGAATATGAAGCAAGAATTGACCTATTAACTGAGCAATACTGCAGTAAAAGACCATACAGATGTTCGATTGAAGATAAAATGGAAATTGAAGAACAAATCTCGAAACTACTAGATAGAAATTTAATAGAAGAATCCTATAGCCCTTTTGCAGCACCAGTCACCTTGGCCTTCAAAAAAGAAGAAGGAAAAAAATCGAGATTATGTATAGATTTTCGAGATCTGAACAAAATCGTTGTACCCCAGGCTCAACCGTTCCCGTTAATTGAAGACTTGATGATAAAAACAAGAAACTGTAAGTTTTTCACTACTCTAGATATTAACTCAGCATTTTGGTCTATTCCTCTGCGTGTGGAAGATAGAAAAAAAACCGGATTTGTGACACAAGAAGGACATTACCAATGGACATGCTTACCTTTCGGATTAAAAACATCGCCAGCAATATTCCAGAGGATATTGAGTAATATATTGAAAAAAAATGAACTTACGAAATTCGCAGTAAATTATATAGATGATATTTTAATATTTTCAAAATCGTTTGGTGAACATATTGACCATCTATCACAATTATTGGAGGCCATAAAGAGAGAAGGTTTCAGATTGAAATTTACGAAATGTTCATTCGCATCGAATAGGGTTAAATATCTGGGCCATATAATTGAAAATAATTCAATTCGACCACTGAATGATAATCTCATCTCAATAAAGAATTTTGCTACTCCAAAAACACAAAAAAATATTAGACAGTTCTTGGGAAAAGTGAACTTTTATCATGAATACATTCCGGGAATTGCAATGATACTGGAACCCTTGCATAACCTTTTGAGAAAGAACCAAAAATTTGTCTGGTCTGAAGATTGCCAAAATTCATTCGAAAAAATAAAAACCATTTTATGCTCACAACCAGTGTTAGAAATATTTGATAAGGATTTACCAATAAATATATACACGGATGCATCAATAAAAGGAATCGGAGCTATATTAAAACAAATTCAACTCAATGGAAAAGAAAAACCAGTGGCCTATTTCTCAAAAAAACTGAATGAGTCGCAAAAGAGAAAAAAGGCGATATATTTAGAATGTCTTGCAATAAAAGAGGCAATAAAATACTGGCAATACTGGTTATTAGGCAGATCATTCACAGTTTATAGTGACCATAAACCACTTGAAAATTTAAATTTAAAATCAAGAACTGACGAAGAATTAGGCGACTTAACATTCTACTTATCTCAATATGATTTCAAAATTAAATATGCTCCTGGAAAAGACAATGTAGAAGCGGATTGCTTAAGTAGAAACCCAGTTTTAGAAATAAATGATAATGAAGAGGAACAATTGAAAATTGTAAATATTGTAAAACTAGAAGACATTCTTAAAGACCAAAATGGCAATGGAGAAATACAAAAGAAAATGAAGAACATAACTAAAAAACATGAAATATATTACAAAAAAAATAGAAGGAAGGACAAAATTATTCTTAGCGAAAAGTTCAGTATAAAATTAATAAAAAAGATACATGAAGATTTATGTCATATTGGTATCGAACAAATGCAAAGAACAATCAGTACAATATATACCGCGAAAAATTTGACGCGAAACATAAAGGAAGTCTGCAGAAACTGTGAAATTTGTATTAAAAATAAATCAAGAGGCCAAGAAAAATTTGGTCTTATGTCGCACTTAGGTCCAGCCACAAAGCCTTTCGAAATAATATCGATAGATACGATTGGAGGTTTTGGAGGTTCACGATCAACAAAGAAATATCTACATCTTTTAGTAGACCACTTCACAAGATATGCATTTATTATAACATCAAAAACACAAAATGCTAAAGACTTTATTAAGCTAGTAAGCCAAGTATCAGAAACAGAAGATGTTGGATTATTGCTTACTGACCAATATGCAGGAATAAACTCAACAGAAGTCAAGGAATATTTGAATGAAAAAGGAATCACAATGATATTTACTGCAGTAAATGCACCATTCTCTAATGGATTGAACGAAAGGTTGAATCAAACATTAGTTAATAAAATAAGATGCAAAATAAACGAAAAAAATGAGAGAAGAGCTTGGACAACCGTTGCTCAGGAGTGTGTAAATAAATACAATGAGACTATACACTCAGTCACTGGTTTCACACCAAAATACTTATTGTATGGTGTAGATACTACAATTGTACCAAGGGAATTGAAAAATGAGATATCTGAAGATAATTGGATTAAAGATAAAGAGACGGCTTTGAAGAATACAATCAAGTCGCATAACTACAATAAAAGAATATTTGACAGAAATAGAAAACATATTGAACTTGAAGTAGGAAACTGGGTGTATGTTGAAAATAGCAACAAACTCAATAGAAAGAAATTGGAAGAGTTGAGAATTGGACCATACCAAATTACAGAAAAAATTTCGAATTCCATATATAGAGTGGATACAGGCCATAAAAAATCAGAGTCCAATTTGTTCCATATAACTAAACTTATTCCAGTAACTACAGATAAAGTGAGAGGAGAAAATGAAAAAAATTATTCATAAATGAAGGGAAAATTTGATGATCAATTTTCTCCCCAACCGAGGGGGATATAAAACATATTTGGATCTAATAAGCTATGAGAATTACCTTAGTTACTGTTAGTGATTGATGTCAAAACGAGAATAATTGAAATTTCAAATAGATTTTGGTTGAATTATTGAATTTGGCCTGTAAATAGTAAATATTGGTGGATAAACTTAAATTGTCGTTTCTCTATTTACAGGTAAATATGCTTTAATGTTGATTGAATTTGAGTTTTAAATAAAAACTCTATTTACAGAGCAACACTTGGAGTTTTCTTACCAAATCAATATTCAAAAATCATATTATATTCTTAATAGTTCTTGATCTATAAATAGCATCCGATGTGTAATAGGACATATCGAATGGAAAATAATGAATGAATCCAAAACTATATTACCCTTGAAATAATAACAAATTTAAGAAAAGCCTTGAACATTAGTGGATCAATAATAATTTTACCTCAAAATTTCGTATAGGAGTTGAGATTCATGCTAAGTATATGAATGCTAAATCTCAAAACGATAGGAATTATATTCTGGCAATTATTCAAAAAATGAAATATGCATGTGAAAACAATGATGTGGTCCTCTTGAAACTTCGCATAAACATTCAGTATATCAATCTTTATTCATTAAATAAATTTCACTCTAATCGGATATCTTGTGATGGAAATATAAATATTCTTCTTTTCAATATTCTAATTGAATTTTCTATGGTTCTGTTAACAATATGGCCACAAAATTTTGTATGCAGTTTATTATGAGCCATATTTTATGGTACACCTGCACAATTAGGCTGGTTAACGAACTTAACCGCGGCATTTGGAAACCGAACTCATCCTGAAAATCTCAAGTTTCTAGGACAATCCCTTCGAAAGTAATCGTGCTTACAGCCCCAAGGATAGAATTGAATATGACCACGAATCAAGGAGACGAATCCTATCGTTTGAGACCATTTTCGGCTGAAATTTCGAAAATTACACACATTTGGGCAAAAAAATATAACACTCAAAAAGCTGCCCACATGTGAAACTTGCTCAAATGTTTTGAGTAATAGAAGACGTCAAACTTATCACAATATTATAGCAATTTTGACAGGGATAAAATTGATGCTATCGCGAATTAAGTAAGGTGCACGATGATCTTAGAAGGACAAGTCATTGTTCAAAGGACTGCAGGAGTCATGATTAAAGGAGCAGTCTGCTGAAATAGGCAAAAGCTACCCTAATCGTTACTCCAACAGTTCTTTGAACAACGTCTTGAGCTACTCGTAGATGACTTCTTCTGCCTATTTGTATTGTCCAAAAAGTTCAAGTTTTGTCGTGGCCATTCCGTTTACCCGATTTAAATTCTATTGATAGGTGGAGACTGACTGTCTAATCAGCACAAACCTCCACAGACTATGTCACAGTTAACTTATGAACATGAAGTTGCTTGAAACGACTTTTTTCATCTTTCTGTGTAAGTGATTACATGTTAAAAAAATATCTGAAAATTAATCCCTCATTCTTGATGCAAGGCTGCCACTATTCTTATTCTCTCTCTACACTCCTAAGGTGAATGAGTATATTGAGGAAGTCCTGCATATTTGCAATAATTGAAGCAACACTCTTTGCATCAGATGATCCTGAAATACCTAGAAATCATTCATTTTTCTCGATCTCAACAACAAAACCACCTGGTTCTACGTTCCCACGAACCCAAGAAACTTTTTCTGTGAACTAGAGGGTGGATTTTGAATTTACATCCTAAGAATCCTTTGTTATCGTCCATCAGCTGTTCCATCCTCGGGTTCTTACCTAATATTGCGCACATAGAAACGTATGAGAAACGATTATTTCTTCCTTTATTTATGTTCCTCGCATAGACCTGACGGCAAGGACGAACGTAGAATGGGCCTTCTTTTTTCTGCTCTTTATCGTCCTATCGCTAGAGATTGCGGTTTTGTATTGTTAGAGGCTGTCCTTTCATCTCAAGACGTTTCTCTACACTTGTGCCACAAGTCAGTGCCTTTATTGATTTTCTGATGGTTGCTTCGGTGCAAAGGAACCTGAGGCCTATTCTTTGGCAGATATTCGAGAGTGTGTCGGTCCTGAAAGTTATTTTTCAGCATCCACATTCTTTGAAAACTACATCTCGCAGTTGCATATCTTGTACAACAGTTTGGTTCAACATTTCCGAGGAACCCAGAATTATTCATTCAACAGTTGAATATAAATGATGTCTGTTGGCTTATATTTCACTCTGTATAACACAAAATATAGGCAAGAGTTGAAAATTTATCCCTTGGGTAACTTCGCGAAACTTAGATATATATTATAAGAGGTTGAAAGAATCATTGATAGTCCCGAGGCACAGTATAAATTTCCGCAGATTTATGGAGGTTTATTTTTCGAGTCCACATTTGTAATTTTCATGTTCCGAGTAATTCCGCAAGAGTTTCACGTCTGCCGAATGCTGCAGATCGTGGAAGGAATTCGGGAAAACCTTACCTGATTGAAACATAAAATTCAAGACATGAGGTAAGAGGAGATGTGAACAAAATAGTTATATCTGGTTTGCCCTAGATGAATTTTCACTATTTTGTGATTTTGCTTCAAAATTTATTGTTTGGAAAGTAACTCGAAATAACAAATCTGACAAAACATGGAGAATGTCTCTTCGAAGCACGGAATGTTTCATACTGTCATTATTATAAGGGTCATCGAGATCGCTCTGAAATGGAAGATATGGAAAAAAATTCATATTTTCAAGAAAATTAAAAGTCTACAAAGAATGTGTTAAATCTGGAAAAATGATATACTCAATAGTACACTAAAAATTACAACAGAATATTCGTTATCTGCTGGAATATTTATTGTTTTGATTTCACCATCGATATACGATCTCCTGAAAACTTTCACAAGTTCGTGCACCTTCAAGTTCTAACAATTCTCAATAACAATCCACTCAACAACATCATTCCCAAAATAATAACTAAAAATTCAAGAAAACCTGCTTTTGAGCGCTCTTTCATTGGTGGAGCACTAATGCTAAGTGTATGATAGCAAAATCTCAGCACGATCGGAATTATATTCTATGGCCACATACTGCCACATTCGCATGAGGCTCATAATGAACATCTTGCATGTGGAAGCGAAATTTCATAACGATTCGTATCGTTTTATATGAGATATAGAGGAACAAACATTTTGAATGTCCATATTTAACGAAGTTACCTGCGGAATTTGGGAATTGAACTCACCCTGAAATCTCAAGTCTCTGAAACAACCCCTTCGAATCGTCATAAGGGAGTTGAACCTTATCGTTTCAGACCATTTTCAGCTCAAAATTCGAAAATTACACACATTTGGGCAAAACGATATAGCACTCGTTTGAGTAGAGCGAGAGCTCAAAACGTGTGGGACAATTATAAGTGACTAGCGACCCGCCCCGGCTTCGCACGGTAATATCTTCGAAAATATTCACTTAAATCATACGTCTGAATAGTCTGAAAGTTAAGTAGTGTGATGGAATGTCGCTAAGTTTCGATCCAAGAAAAACTGTTAAATAAAGGCATTTCATCAAAATTTTATCATAAATTCCCTAAATTATGGCGCCTACCGACCCTCTACGACAGAAAAGTGATCAAATACTAACTTGAAGTCTTAGTAACACTCAGTTAAAAAAAACATCAAAATCATTTCAGTAGCTATGGCGTCATGCGCTTCTTGACACGATCACGCTAGATTTACGCGGGAATGAGGTATTTTCCCGCCGTAAAAAGTAGCCTGTGTCCGTGCCTAGGATCCTATATTTATATTAATCAAGTCTTATAAAATCCGTTCAGACGTTAAGGCGTGAATGAGGTAAACTTTTAAAACAAACGATTAAAAATCACTAACTTAATTAGTTTTCTGCCTACTGCCTACCCCCTAACGTGACGTGATCATTTTGCTCTAATATCCGTTTTTAGGTAACCATCTATTACTTTACTAAATTTCATCAAAATCTGTTCAGCCGTTTAGACGTGAAAGAGTAAAAGTCCCAACAAAAACGACAAAAAATCACTAACTCAATTTAGTTATCTGCCTACTGCCTACTCCCTAAGAACGATGGCGTGATTATTTATAGCCTATGACCATTTCTAGGTTATCATCTATCACCATACCAAATTTCATCAAAATCAGTTCAGCCGTTTAGGCGTGAAAGAGTAACAGACAGACAGACAGACAGAATTACTTTTGCATTTATAATATTAGTATGGATTTCTACCAACTATAACGGCTCAATATTTATCAACAGTTCAAAATATAATACTGAAAATTTATTATTTGAAATCTTCAAGTAAAAGGTCTATTTCTGGCATATCCAAACAATTGTCGAATTATGCCAAGTTGAACGTCTTCAATGGCCGGGTTACAGGTACAAGACTAATAGAGCACCACCCGAATTGCGTGGTAGCAGACTTCTCAGGTGATTATTCAATGATGGGTCTTTGTCGTAGTGAAACCTTAAGAAACTGAGAAGAATTGAAAGGCACGCGTTGGCGGACGGCTATGTTTTGGCGCCAATTCACAGAAAAATGTTTTATATTGTAACTTTTTTGGGGGATTCACCAGAAGGTACTCCGTATGCTATTTGGAAGATCATATGATCCGAAAATAGAGGTTCGAAATTGAACTCGTGGGATTAGCGTATGGAATGAAGACGTCGCCACTGAACTAAGGGCGATATATCATTATATATTTTTGAAATGGGAAAAACGGTGATTATTTTTAAGTGAAAATGAATTATTTTTTCCATAAGAAAGAAACAAAAGTTTATGTAATAAATCAGGAACGAAACACCTTAGCAAAAATTAGATGAAGCCACTGAAACGAAGATAATGACCAAAGATGAAATTGCCCAAATGTTTGTTTGAGCTTATAACTTTAAAACAAAATAAGATATAGGAAGGCGCTTAACGGCGTCATGAGTTTCTCGAAAAAAGATAACTGCAATGTGCCATTAAGGTTTCTCTGTCTCTTAGCATTGTATAAGGAATTATACAATGTTCTTAGGGTTAAAAAGTTGTACTTCAGGCATCACCAATTATGGTCACCTTGTAAAACTTCGGTAAAAGTGAAGACGAAACGATGTATGACGATAAAAAAAATAAAATAGAGAAAAATTGAAACAAGTGTTTATTTTATAGCGACAATAATTATATGTGATTTCTACCAAATAACGGCCGAATCATCAACATTTCAAAAAGTACTTAGTACCTACATAAAAACTTATATTTAAAATTTTAGAGCAAAAGGCCCATATCCAAACCATTGTCGAATTATGCCAAGTTGAACGTCTTCAAAGGCCGAGTTACAGGTACAAGACTAATAGAGCTGGTCAAAAGCACCTACCCGAATTGCGTGGTAGCACCCAGACTTCTCAGGTGATTCCTTGACAGCTATTATACAATGATCGGTCTTTGTCGTAGCGGAACCTTAAGAAACTGAGAAGAATTGAAAGGCACGCGTTGGCGCACTTTACCTGGTGTACCTTTCGTGTGCCCTTACATGGACCGCTATGTTTTGGCGCCAATTCACAGAAAAAATGTTTACTTTGTTGCTTTTTATGGGGATTTACCGGAAGGCACTCCATATGTTTTTTGGAAGATCATATGGTCCTTTATTTAGGTAAAGTGATCTTTTAACGGACCATGACAGTGAAAGTATTCACATTTTTTGCGCGTTTGACCATAAGGGGCCTCTGTCTATAATTTGGCCGAAATGATCGCAACTTCCGTATTTTGAGCACAGAAAGCATTCAAATTAAACGACTTGGTTGGAGTCGGTCGTGTAGGGGAAACCCCGGATAGATGCCCCACATTTTGAAATTGCCTCATATTTTTGAAAATATTGATTTTATATGAGTAATTCTATGAATGTTGGTAGCCCCAATATTTGATTTGAAATACTGACACTTTTCTCTGATATAGCAATCCCAAATTTCCCAAAAATTTGATTTTTGTAGAACCCTTTTTTTGGGGATAGATGCCTACAAGTATGGATTGTTGCCCCACCATGAAAATACTGGGAGGGATAGATGCCCTTCATACTGTGTGAACCAAAAACCCAACTAAATAAAATGACATTTTCTATGCTTAAAACAGCAACTTTATCTACGCAACATGGATCGAATTGTGCATTTGAAATTGAATTTCGAAAGCAAGTTGCATTCTTCATATTAACATAAAACATTATTCCACACATTCATGATAAATTAATGAAATAAGTCTCAACAAAAATGATCAGGAATCGAGTTTGAAATCAAAATAACACAATGAATCGAAAATCTGCTAAGAAGATATGGATTTAGTTTAGATGTCCTAAAGGGCACCTATACCTCAAAAAATCAGGGCAATTATTCTTCTTCTTCTTCTCTGTGCGGTGCCTTACCGGCCGAACTGAGGCCTAGTGGCCCATTGTTCACCCGCATCGTTCTATAGAGACTCAGCTCTTCAGACACGAAGACAGAAATGTCGCGAGCCTGCCAGGAGTGGTCCCTCTCACCATAGGAATAGAAGGTGTTGGATTTCCTAGGTGTGTTGACCTTAACTCAGTAAGGCTTCCACAGTTGAACAAAATATGCTCAACCGTTTCATCAGTACTCCTGCACCACCGGCAAGGGCAACTATCCTTTTCGATAGGGATAGATGCAGATGTACACTCAATGAAACACTGTATTGACGTAATAAAAAAAATTACTGATACCTACATCGGTTCGAGTCCCAACTAAGTTTCACTGATTTTTTTTGTATTTTATTTTTTTTGTATTCATCTAGAATATTCGTCAACTTTTCTGAATAGAGGACCCAAAAATACTGAGATTTGACCAAAAACCGTTACTTTAAGTGTTATACATAACTGACCACACTCATAGTAATCTTGCTCAAAAATGACGTTTGACACCCTGTATCTCGCTTATGCTTCGAAAACGGGATATATTGTATATAATAAGGCAAAAATTATTCTCCCGATGTCCTCTACTCTACACGAAAATATATGTTTGTCCAGTTTATGATGAAACACCCTCTATATGAGGAGATTAGTGACACCACATTATGTCCATCCTGTACATTCCTGAAAAAACACCTTTGGACAGACCTATCATAATAATTATACTAATGAAAACCTATATTCCTTGACAGCAATCTCAACTACAGATAAGTTTTAAAGAAAAATTGTATGAAATCCGAATTTAAACCTGAATAATTTTGCAACTGTTCTTTGTACATTAATGAAACTTCCTACAGAAGTTTACATACATCATGGTATCATATTTTGAAAAACTCAGGGTGGTCCCAAAGTCACTAACAAAGTTACATTCAGTTACTTATACAGCTTCATGGAACAGACTGTATAACGAACCTAAACGTGGGTGGCGGTGTTTGGATATCTGTCACATCTTGTTATTCAGAACCCAAACCATCATGATAACATTTTGAAAATTAGAAGAATTATCATCAAAATTTAAAGATTCATTTTTCCGTAGCTGCAATTTTGGAACACCCTATAGAACAAACCAGATGTAAGACCTTCGTGAAAATCTGATATATTGTTCTTGAGGTTGGTATAAATATAATATGTAGAAATGGGGAAAATTCACTGGACCCGCTTTTCCTAAGTAAGTGTGCGGGGTCCTTTGTCACCGAATGAAAGTCGACATTACATTTTTGTTCATGCACAGAATTAGATAAAGAATACTAATCAGTTAAAAAACTTCAATCTTCGCGTGAGCGTTAAATTGTTTTTGTTTCATAGTACCTAATGCTTATAATTTCGAAATAATAAACCATGAATGCGATTGCTTTAAAAACTCATCCATGTAACCTATTTACAAATTTATTCGACTTAAGTATAAGAATTAAGTGTACACTACCCCAGCATAATTAATAACTTCTCGATACCGGTCTACTTCTTCAGACTAATCATGATCAGGCACCTGTCCACCAAGTCTCTGGTACAGCAACCTATGGCTCTCTTCTCCTCCGGGAAGCAATAAGGCAGGTGGAGAGACATACGGGGGCCATATGCGGGATCAAAAACTTCTTCGACGTTCACATCGATTCGCCTTCTTGATCTTCATTTAATTTTGATGGTTTCGTATTTACGATTTCCTTTAATTATAATGTGAATTCTTGGAATGAGTACGACCAGACGGTTGCGAATTCGCTATAATCAACGATATGTTTTTAAACAGATCGAAAGAATATGATAAGGATGTTTTTGAACTCTAAAAGTTAAATGATGCGACTCCGAACCCCACGAAACCTTGAAATTGAATGGACGTATAATACACTCACCGACAAAATGATTGATCCGCTCAATAAATCAATGAAGTTTGTCAATTCATATAGGTATACTTGCTGATCCGGCAACCGTTTCTTGCCTTATAAATTATAAATAACCTAGATACCGACTGCAGCGCCACCTGTCGGGCTGATTTGTGAATCTAAACCATTCTCGAATCTCCACGAACACACACAAAAAATTTCATCAAAATTGGTCCAGTCGTTTAGGAGGAGTTCAGTCACATACACACGCACACAAAAAATATATATATTAAGATGTTATTATGAGTCCGATTTGAATGAATTTTTTCTCACTTGTACGTTCATCCCAAATCAATCACCAGTTTTGAATTTAGAGAAAATTTGCCATACGTCATTTAATACAGGGTCTAACGAAATTTGTGTTTTAACTCTAACTTTGAAACCACCTGTGGCGTGTCGCAGTTGTTCCCCCATTTCTTATTTGATCATCAAGACACATCTTCTCTTGACAATTAAAGTCTTCATTCATCACAATAGCTCAATTTTTGTTGAAGATACAGGGTTTTCAGTAATACATTTCATTTCACACAATTTTGCTATGTCAATAATAGAACACAATGAAAACATACAAAACACTTTATAAGAAGTGTTTCACCCGTGTATTCAATGCAATTCGTCTTGGTCTTGGCATGCCTTCATTTAGATTTTGAATGGAAGGCAGATATTTGGCAGAGGCTGATATCCAAGAATTAAATTGGCCTTCTATAAGGCCAGATCTTTCAGGCGGAAATCTCAGCTATTGAAAGATGTCTAGATATAAATTTGGAAGGAAACTACCAGAAGTGCGGTATAGCCATACACTCAGATAGTCAAGCTGCTATTAAAGCACTGAGCTCCTACGTCATCGAGGAGTGCCGGAACAAACTCAATGAGGTAGGCAAGAAAAAAAATGTCTTTTTAATATGGGTTCATGACCATTCGGGAATCAAAGGAAACGAAGAGGCCAATACACTTGCCAAAGAGGGCGCACGAATGTCACTCATTGGCCCAGAACCCTTCTGTGGTATAGGTAAATGTACCTATAAGAAGGAGTTTCTGGAGAAGGAGAAAGCCGAGAGGGAAAAAACTCTGGCGGAATCTCCCAGGGATGGATCATTCCACTAAGTTCTTTCGGAACTTTGAGACAGCGGGATCCAAAAGATATCTGGATCTTGGTAAGAAGTAATTACACCTTCTCACTGGCTTCCGCACAGGACACTGTCGCCTCAGGAAGCACCTGTTGAGGATATGATTATCGGACACCGACGACTGTAGGTTCTATGGGAAGGAGGAAGAAACCCCCATACACCTAGTTACAGAATGCTTCGGCATTGCGAGCCTAAGGAGAGAATGCCTTGGGCGAGAAACTTGTAAGAGTGAGGAACTATCCACGTTGAAGCCTTCACAGATATTAGACTTCATTAGACCTCTGTAACTGAAAGGCGAGCTGTGGCCAGAACAGCTCTGTAAGGGGGCACAATAGACCTTAAGGTCGCAGTGAACTGTAACCCCATTTTAAACTAAAACTAAAAAGGCCAGATTTGAACTAAACTGAGCATGTTATAGGATGCTCTTAGGAGGAATATTCTATCTAGCGAACTCCTGAAAATTAGTAGCAGATCAGTGATGTTTCAATTGAAAATTGGGATCTAATTGTCCAGGCTTTCATTCAAAACCTTATTGAAGGCATGCCAAGATGAATCGCAGCTGTCGTCCGAGCAAACAGGAAAACACGTATTAATTGTCTTATGTTTTCCACTTAGTTTTCAGTTTATTTTCAGTTCGTTTGGATTTGAGGTTCAATTTGTGAAAGAACTGTTATTGCCCTAGCGATATTGCGAAATGAAATGTTTTACTGAAAACCCTGCATCTTCAACAAAAATTGAGCTATTGCAATGAATAAAGAATGTAATGGTCAAGAGAAGATGTGTCTTGATCACATGGTGGAACACGCCACAGGTGGTTTCAAAGTTGAGTTGAAAAACAAATTTCGTTTCACCCTGTATTGAATGACGTACGGCAAATTTCCTCTGAATTCAAAACTGGTGATTGATTTCGGATGAACGTACCTACAAGTGAGAAAAAACAAAAAAATTCATTCAAAACGGACTCATAACATATTTATGAATTAACAAACTTCATTGGTTTATTGAGCGGATCAATTATTTTGCGGGTGAGTGTATTATACGTCCATCTAATTGCATCTTCAACAAAAATTGAGCTATTGTAATGAATAAAAAATAAAATGGTCAAGAGGAGATGTGTCTTGATGATAAAATGAGAAATCACACAGAACAATCAAAGTTAATGTTAAAGACAGATTTCGTTTAATTTAAATCGGACTCCATCAATTTATTTGTGTGGATCGATGATTTTTCTGGTGAGTGTAGTTATTTAGCTTGAAACCATAGCTTAGATATAGGCACCTGCTATCAATTATACCCAATAATGTAAGAAAACTTTTGAACATCTCGTAGAAATAACTCGAAATAGTTTTTATGTTCCAGTAGAGTTGCTTCTGAATACTTCGTTTTCGTTCGCCCAGGACAAATAACAATTGCACTTCAGAATAGAATAAATTGAACATAAAATGGGTGATTATTATTCAATTTCTTATACGTTAAACGCCCCTTTCATTTTAAGGTTGACGGAAAAAATAGTAAAAGATACATGACTATGAAGTTTTGAGTGCCTTCAATAATTAATTTAGTTTTATCATGAAATACACATGCTCGCATTAATCAAAGTCATTAATGAACTGGTTTATTGAATTACTATTTCGCATTGAAGCTGATACACGGTTTTTTTAAGATCCATTATATCACGAAACTGCAACCTTAATAGAAGATTAATCAGTATAAACGCGTAAGTCCCATCAAAATTACAAAATTAAAGTGGATTTTCAAGGAAAAGACTTGACTTCCATTGTTAAATGTGAACCAAAGCAATATTAGATTTGTGTGAACTTCAACTATGTTCCGTCAGTTTATCAGTAACATCATTCTTGGCCAGTGGTCTCTGTTCATGTCCTCTATCACCTGTCCGAGGTGGTCCAGCAAGCATCTGCACTGCATCTGCGCTACGAATTTTTCAACTCAAGTTTCACTAGCAGTGGATTTAGGTAAATTCTTCACGAATCATTGTTGTTAGTGAAATCTTATTATTTAATTGTATTCCATTGGTAGCAAGTTAGCCATGTCAAACTTCATATTTAGACATAGACGCGTATAGTGGCGCTAAATTTTGACAAGATTCACAATAGTATTTTCTCTAGAATATTCACCATTAGTGGTCAAATTATTTCCGAAAATTTATCCCTCGAAGACGATGGATAATTTCCCAAAAAATTCTAAAATTCATAGGCGAGAAAAAATTTCTGAATTTCACTTGTCCTCATGTGGTATTCGGTAAGAAAATTCCACATGGAGAAAAATTTCTAATATATTTCACTGTTTGGTGCCCACCAAAATTCATTCATTGCGATGGTATGATTTTTCAAAAATACATTTTGATTGGTAAAAAATTACAAGTGTGAATTTTCTAAAAAAAAATAAATTTCTGGCCAGCACTGCTGGTCTGACAATGTTCTATGATGTTAATATCGTATAGTCTGTGAATATTAAAATGTTAGGTAATTTTGTTCATTTTCTTGTCAGATTGATACGCAATATTGTCAATATTGCATAGAGTTTTCTGATAACTAGCAAACTCGTCGGACGAGGCCGGGTGCATTCGGCAACGTTGACTTTATTTTACGTTATGACAGCGAATACTGCCAACTTCAGATAAATAAACACACGCCTACTATGCGCTCAAACTCGTGAACGGAGTATAGACAATATCTGAATCTATTTCTGTTGTAAAAATCATTCAATTCAAGAGCCTTTTCACATCTATTCATATTGGTTTGTTTTTATATAAGCGAAATTATAAATACGATCAATATCAAACATGTCATTTGCAACCAAGACAGCGGCGCACATATTTCCTCTATGTCAGAATCGTATTATTAAAAATTTCCAAAAAAAAATTAAAATTTTGGCCAGTACTACTGCAATGCAAAAAATGGGAGTAATTTTACATGAGCTTTCCACAAAATTATATGTATTGTAGTTTTACAGCTATTTTGATGTAATAAGTAAGTAACCAGATATTTACATAGAATTTCATGTATAATTACTATATTTCAGGTATTTTTCCGAAGGTACAACTGAGGAAACGTAAATTTACACATTCCTATGTAAAAGTCAACTAGATAATATAATTTTCCGATGGATCATGTAGAATCACATAAAATACAATGCAATTCAGATCACGAGAGGTGACGTAATACCGATATGCAGAGATGAGTGAGTGAATTAATCCGTCGCAGTTCAGTTTAAATGTGAATTAGCGATATGCTAAATTGCATTTAAATCGGATAATTACACATTAATAGTTATTTAATCAACTAGGTTATTAAAGACGGCGACTAACGGTCAAGATATTTTAACACGTGAGCGTAGCGAACGCGTCAATAGTTCGAGACCATTAGTCGCTCGATTAATATCAGAGTTGATTACAAGATTTTTCCGAATATCTCAATATGAACTGTGTATGAATTCTTGATCGAAATACATTCTCATTTTGCACAAGACTTACATTTCACGTAATAAAATTTCTATGTAGTGCTTCTGAATACTTACGGTTGTACGGTTGCCATGAGGATTGCACATTAAAATAGCACAAATTGAGCATTAAAATGGGCCAATGATCAATTTCGTACACGTTAATATCACCTTTCATTTTGAGATCGATGGAAAAAAGTTATGAGCAGAACATTCCGTGCTTTCTGCTGCGGTCGAGGGTTCCAACATTGATATGACTGTATTGATTTTTATTTTTTTTACTTTTTCGAGTTTTCTCATTTAACTGTATTATATGAAATAAGAAGCTCTTGCGCGCTTTTTTATTGTGAAAACGATTATTCAAACTTAAATATCCTGAGAGCTTGGTTTCATTCTATTATATTCGACTTTTCAGTTCAAATTTTGAAAAAGTTTATTCTTCATAATTAATTATGTTAGTATATTATCATATATTTCCTCGAAATAGAAAACTAGTAGATTTAAAATTGCGTATATTTATTTCTATTCAAACAAGTACGCACGAACATCATGTCCATATCTACCTGAAGCCATTATTTCCCAATGCGAAATCCGTACACATTTATTGAAGATGCACCTCGTTCTGGTGTCTAAGATCACGAGGAAGACCTTTAGATCCACCCATCGCCTCATGCAGTACACGTAAGAAAAAAGATTATTGCATTATACTGGGTTAATTACCATTGACCCCTGGTGTTTCTTGGCATCATCTCTCGGCTCGTACTTCCTTTGGAAGCAATTGATGCTAACAAGTTGAATTGAATTTTATTTGAGAAACGGCTTTTATATTGTGTTACAACTTCCTCCGCCAGCTTGGTCGAAGAAATCCAACTAATGATCGCTAATTGCCTTTTAAGAAGTTGAAGTTTGTGCCACCCTGGATTCTTGTTAATGAAAATTGAAAATGGGCGATATCCGGTCTCTACCACAATTTGAAACGATGTGATGAGTTATGCCATTTTGAAATGACGAAACAAAGTTTTCAGGGGAATGAGGGCATCAAGAAGAATTTTCAATACATATTTGAAATTCATTCTGGGAGGATTCTGCATTTCTTGAAAACTTTATAGGTTTTCACTCCCAGTCTCTGAAACAGAAATAATTTAAAAATTTTGATTAAGATAAAGTGCTCCTGCGAGAATCTTTGCACTCTTTTGTCAGGAGAAAATTGGTCTTGAAAAAATTGTTGCCTAACAGTAAAACTGAAAAAGGAAATAAATGAAAAGGGTAATGTAAATCAAATTGCAAATGAAAAAACACACAATTCTGAAGATTTTACAAGTTTATCTGAAGAAGGTGTCTGATATAGACACCGAAACGTTACATTATCCTTTTCATTTATTTCCTTTTTCAGTTTTACTGTTAGGCAACAATTTTTTCAAGACCAATTTGCTCCTGACAAATAAGTGCAAAGATTCTCGCAGGAGCACTTCATCTTAATTAAAATGTTTTTAATTGTTTCTGTTTCAGAGACTGGGAGTGAAAACCTATAAAGTTTTTAAGAAATATTTGCAATTACCAAATCTTGTAATATCTGGTGAAGTGCATTGAACTCTGCTGATTGAACCTAATTACTCAATCAATTCTCATAATGTGATTTGGTTCCCGTAAGAAAAACAGTATTTTTCTCCAACCATCAAAAAATGTTGACATTTTTGTACTATTTTCAGGTTCAAAAGTCATAAGTTCCCTTACCGTACAAAAATTTGCTGGTTGCTTAGCAACACTTTTAATCCTAGGATCAAAAACTTTACTTTTAATTCTTGGATTAAAAGTAATTGCAATTGACGTCTACTTGACAATCAATATTCACCAACAATACCAGATATCCCAGACTACCGACTTGCTATAGCCAAATTTATTTTAATTTTGGCTTGGTTGGAGAAAAAATAGTATATATTATACGGACTAAAAATGCCTATTTTTACTCGCAATTTTGCATTCGCTCGGCTCCGCCTCGCAATTGCAAATATTGCTAGTAAAGAAAATATGCACTTTTAATCCTTATAATATAATATACTATCATTGAGTTTAAAAATACTATTTATTTATTTTTAAACTCAATGATACTATTCTCAAAATATTCATGAACGAATCACATAGGTACCAGTTAATTGAATAATATGATGTATAAACACGACATTGTGTTATAGTTTCAACCAAATGTCTGTGAGTTTTGAACGATATACGAGACAATCTTCAGTTTCCAAAGAAAAATTCATAAAATGTTTAAAATTTGAGAAATCAGTTTTTTGATCAAATCTACTCATTGATGTCCTCTATAAGAATTAAACATATAACACTTAATTTTTGCCGGCCTAACAATAACCCACTCACGAGCACTTTTATTGATATCAAAGGAAAATTCATAAAAAAATTACTCATTGTTGAGCGAATCTGTACTGCTCGATATCTTCTTATTTTACGAGAATATAACACTCTATTTAGTCGAGCAAGAATCAACCCTCCACAAGCCTACTATTATTTCGAAAAAGAAATTCATGAATTCATCAAAATTGAAAAACAGAATTTCAGACAAATCTTCGTGCCTTCTTTAAGATTAATATAAAGGGTTTTTTTTTATTTTGAATAGCCCGCTTTTCGGTAGATGTCACGTTCGAAGCTGTCATTTTTTCAAAATTGACAATTAGAAACTACGACATTAATAAAAATGGAACGATACACGCTTCAAGAACGCATTGAAATTCACTATAAAAATGGTGAAAAATTGGCAGGGTCGTCGTGAAGCTTCTTGTCGGACCGTAATAAAAAAATTGGTGGAAGAATTCGAGCTGTTGGGACAACTTAGTGATGTGAAGAATAAAACCCGTGCACGTCGCTCAAGAACAGCCGAGAATATTGCTGCTGTAGCCGGAAGTGTTGAGGAAAACCCAGGTTTGTCCATTCCTCGTCTTTCTTGGGCATTAGTCATTCCACAAACGTCATTACACCGTATTGTGCATACAGATTTGGGTCTTAAGGCTAATAAAGTTCAGTTAACACAAGAACTAAAACCGATTGATCTTTGCTGATTCGGTCGTTAAATCTTTGAATAAACCAATATTATTGCGTTGGAATCACTGTTCAAATGCATTTATGAAGCATAAGTTTAAATATAGTATAATTTAAGGTTTGCTCAGAAAAACTACCAACACCTCAATATTTTACCAGACTTGGGTTTCTTGAAAAGTTTCTATTTTCCTATTGACCACTGGTCCAGATGTCCCTCAGATTAACAATACCTGTCCGCCGGTCTTCTCTTGACCGTAACCAACACAGATATTCATTAAAAACAGATGACACCGACCTCATCTTGTAAAAAAACCATCTGTCGAATAATGCGAAACCCTGTTGGAGTTTTCAAGTAATATTCCACCAAATGTTGCGTTTCCCAAATAGCCACAAATGATGAAGTTGTCACGTTTTATCGATACGTGGATGAAATCGCCATGGCAACAATGGGTTTACAGGTTCATGTGGTAACCAAATGTATCGAATATTCTTGTCCTGTTTAGGTACAGATGATCCCGAAACTACGAAGGCGTGAGAATTTAGAGGAATTTTTTTATTGTTTGAATTTTATGATTTTCGGAATTTTTTCTTGGTAATCCTCAAAATGTGTGGACAATATGGCTGTATGAAACGGTGTTAAAGATTCTAAGGATAAAACAACCAATAGGAATGGTGACTTTGAGTTTATACGAACATGTCCGTCAACTTTTTCTGTGAAAGTTTTTGTTCTTTATCTCTTTCACAATATAATTGTTCTGAAAAGTCATAAAATATTAATTTAATTCAATTCAATATTAACTCATGTACGAGAAAATCGAATCTTAGAAGCGAAAAAACGAGAGAACTAACTAGCCTAACTTAACTCATGAAATTGATGCACACCTGCTCCGAGAATCATTAGCTAAGGCCTGTTTTACCATTTGCTGATAAGTAACTATCGCTATATGATGCATTCATTACGTCGAAATATATTCGTATTTTTAATATGGAATCATAAATTTCATAAAAGTAGAAGAAGATTTACCGAAATATGTACATATCTGAAAGGCTGCAATTTCAATTAAGAAAAAGATACTACTAAATAGTTATCTGCTATTTTAACATCAGTAGACAAACATCGCCTTAGCTATTAAGGGTCTATTTCACTAAAATGTAAAATGTATACAATGTGTTTGGTCATGACTTAGCGATAATTTAAGGGCATCAAATATACCTAATATTATCGACAAAAACACCCACATTGGGAAGTTTATCGCCTTAGTTTTAGAGTAGCCCCCATTTTAAATTAACTTTTTTTATTTTTGTTGACCCTTCCAAATAATATCGATTTCTTTGGACATAAAGGTCCTACAGATGTAAAAAAAAATGTTTTTTGAAAGATGATACTACAACCTTTCATTAAAGTAGAACAATATGAAAACATTTAACTTGAAAATGGCATAAAAAAATTCTTTGAAAAATGTTTAGTAAAAAATGTACTGATTCTCTTAGTGAATCCGCAATAGTACAAGAACTAGCACATCGAAGTATAATTTTTGTTCAATGATTCAACACGCAAGGATATTAGCTAAAAAAAACACCTACATCATTTCTGTGAGTTACATAATTTGAGAGTTATTGCTACAATTTTCATCCACAAAATAGGACGAAAATTGATTTACTGAATGTTCATGCAAAATGATCACATGATCAGAACCATAAAAATAATTTTTTTTCTAAATTATGAACTTTTTCGCATCATTTCGAATTTGTCGATTCGATCGAGCTGAAATTTTGCAGTAAAATGTTCAATGCCAATTCAAAGCAGCACGGGAAAATTTGTTGGAGTTGCGTTAATAAAAAAATTCTAATTTTACCATGAAATACCTGTAAATTGGAGACAGGATTGTGAAATCAGATCCATATACCTACAGTAGAGACTCGATAATCCGGATCAATTAATGCAAGGGATGATCCGGATTAATAAGGAATCCGGAATACCGCGTCTTACAATTCAGTAAAGATGCAATTAAAAAAAACGGTTGAAATAAATATAGGCTTTATTATCGAAATCATAAAACAAATATATTATTTGGAATAATTAGATATTTTACGTTTTCTACTGTAAGGGAAAAAGAATGCTGAACAATAGCTTTCTCCGGTATATCTTTCAGAAGCTGAATATCAGTAATTGCCATGAGTTATGGAATAAACATACTGCATCGAATTGATCTATGCTCTAAATACATTTGCTAACATTATCCCCGTCTTCGAGGATCGAAAAAATATGTGCTAAAAGGCCTTTTCGGTATTTCAGTTTTGTTAATTTAATATCATTATTATCCATATGCTGTATCAAAGCTGTATGGTTTGGAGGTAGAAACATTCCATTCCATTTCAATAATTAATTATTCTTGTCTGACTTTTTTTGTCTTATACCATTATGCACTATTATTTACCAAAAGAACGCCCGATCGTCGTCATAGAAATTGAGTTACGACAAGTTAAAACCGTAAACCACATAAGTATGCAACGATCGAAAATCCGGATTATAAGGACATAATACAATCTTGACGTCAATCCGGACTAGTAAATATCCGGATTATCGTTCTCCGGATTATCGAGTCTCTACTGTACCTGATTTTGATTTTTCTAGTTATCGACTTTTTCAAAGGTATTTCGCCTTTTTAATTTTCAGAATGTAAATCTGACCGTGCTGAAAATTTGCATTTATATATTCAGTTTTTATTTGAAAGGAATGCTATCAATAAGTCTTATATGAAAGAGGTGCTGATGAGAAAACAACAGATGTTCTCTTTTGAATTGGAAGATGCATTGCTTTGTTGGCATGCTTAGATATATTCGGAAATCAACAGAATTTTTCTGCCAAGGGGTGTACATTTTCAGTGATTTCTTTCGTGAAATCTGAACAGGCTAATTCGCAAGAAAACCTCCTTAGTCTAAGTCAATGTTCTTCCCGAAATGTCCCTGATCGATCAGATATCAAGAAGCTCCGCACCGTTACCCAATATCCTTGTCATTATCCTAGAGGCTTTGTTTCACCTTGTGGGTATCTCTTAACCATCGACAACAGGTGATTCCGCCCCAGATTCCAGCCAGCTATCGAATAATTAAGTTCCGGGCCATCTGTCTTATATACGATGGAGAACTTCTTCAATTCCCGATCTGTTCACCTGAAGAATTCTCTTCGGCCATAAACGATATTGAAGAAATATCGACCGTTCGTGTTGTATAATCCATTATTCACCAGTTGTAAAATGATTACAATAAAATTACAAATTCAATTAGGAGACGCTGCTACTACTACAATGAAACTGCCGTTGGTTAAAAGGTCCTTCATCTGTCCTCCATTATTGCGCTTTTTCAATGTTTACGAGGCAAGGAGAGTTTGTCAGTGTATATAATTCCGAACAGTGGACTAATAAGATAAAGTAAATCGGCTTCTCTTCCTCATAAACGGTTTTCCAATAAGAGGTGTTATTTTGATATGAAAAATGCCATTTTCCAATATAAATGATCGGATGTTCATTTCATTATAAAGAAGAAGCTATGCTGTTAATAGTGGAAAATAACATCAGACAAATGACCACCACGACCACGCTTTCAGGACCATATCCTTTTGATGAAATTTTCCATAACCAAACCGCGAAGTGGCTGCCCTATGTCCTCGTTAGCCTCACGAATTCCATCTTTGAGGTTCTGAATCGACGCTGAGCTATTGGCGTAGACCTTCTCTTTCACGTGGCCCCAAAGGAAGAAGTCACAAGGTGTTGAATCACAAGATCTCGGTGGTCAATTGTGATCACTTCTCCGAGAGATAACACGGTCCGGAAACTTTTCCCGCAAAAGATCAATGGTTTCGCTGATTGTGTGGCACGTATCGCCATCTTGTTGAAAGTAAACGTTGTCCAGATCAATACTATCCAATTTCGACCATAAAAAATCATTAATCAACTGTTGCTCCAGCCTCATTTTCGAAAAAGTAAGGTCCAATGACTCCGCCGGATCACAAACCGCACCAAACAGTAACGCGTTGAGGACAGAGGGGCTTTTTAACAATAACTCTTGAGTTTTTCGAGCCCCAGATTCGACAATTTTGCTTGTTCACGGAGCTACTGAGGTGGAAATTGGCCCCATCACTCAAGATGATTTTTCGATGGAATTTCGGATCATTTTTATGCATGTCAAAGATCCAATCAGCAAAGACACGAGGTTGTTGATGATCGGCCGGCTTGAGTTCTTGTTTTAACTGAACTTTGTAAGCCTTCAGACCCAAATCTTTATGCAATATACGGTGTAATGACGTTTGTGGAATGTCAAGTTCCAAAGAACGACGAGGAATGGACAAATCTGGGTTTTCCTCAACACTTTCGGCTACAGCAACAAAATTCTCGGCTGTTCTTCAGCGACGTGCACGGGTTTCATTAATCACCTCACTAAGTTGTTCCAATAGCTCGAATTTTTCAACCACTTTCTTTATAATTATCATTATGCGGTCCGACACGGTGCTTCACGACGACCCAAAAATGTTCGAGTTTCACGAACCGTCTCTGCCAAATTTTCACCATTTTTATGGTGAATTTTAATAATTTCAATGCGCTCTTGAAGCGTGTATCGTTCCATTTTTATTAAAGGCGTAGTTTCTACTTGTCAAATGTCAAAAAATGACAGCTAAAAATGTGACATCTACCGAAATAGCGGGCTATTAAAAATAACACATCTTAATGGAAAACATTTCATAACGTCAGATAAAGTCAATCGGCTTCTTTCCTTATGTAGGGTAAAGGGAGGAGAGATGGACCATAATTTACAAAAGTCAATATAATCAGTTGATTAATCAGAGAAAAAATCTGCAAAGTCGTTCATAAAATAGCTTAACTTTGATATCCTCTTTGGTATAATTACAAATAAAAGAATATTCATCATTCGAACGAACAAGTATAAAAATCTTAAACTTCTCAAAGGTCCATCTACCCTATGGAGGTGAGATGGACCATAGCAGGTCGGTGAGATGGACCATAGGAGGTAACAAGGATGAACATCACTATTTTCTTTTTTTTAGAAGATACGTTGCCATAATTCTGACAAAAGTGTTATATGTGTTGTGCAACCAGCGCTTGCACAAAAGACACTGTAACCATTCATCTTTTTTTTTGTTATTCGATAATCTTCACTGCAGCATATTCTATATCGCTGAAATGTTCATCTGCACTGGAATCGTCATTTAATGTGACATCCTCTGCTTCTTCTTTATAAGATGAAGAATTGCCTCATTGATTATTTCTTGCTTTTACTGCCAAATTGGAACACGGTTTTATTTTCGCGTTTTTCTTTTTCTTTTCCTCAATAAATTCGGGTGAGGTTACCTATATCTCCTGATATCTTTCTACGAACTCTTTTTATAGCCATAGATATGATGGGTACAGGGGCAACTTCATCCAGAGCTTTTCCGGGAGTAACAGATTCAGTAGCTGTTGATTTGTCAGAAGTGGTTTGTTGATTATATAGACCAAAGGTACTTGATTGAGGAGATTTTGAACCTGCTTACGCTGTTTCATTCGGCATTGGCCATTGATAGAGCAAACAGGAACATTTCTCTTACGTTTGTACTTATAAGTCATTATACTGAAACAAAGAGAAATTGGTCCGAGTCACCTCCCTCGTATTGGTCCGTCTATCCTCAAATGGGAGGATAGACGGACCATTCGACAACAGCTTAACGGTTCAAGGTGGATTCCATATTTTAAGTCCTATGAGGCACTAATACACATATTCATAGTTCCAGTATTTGAAAAAACATCAGAAACTTACCTACATGGGTTAAAATCACAAATATATAACTTTAAATATAATCACCAACACAAAATGTGTTTTTCTCAAAAACGATTCAATTAAATGCGTGAAACTGTGACCTCCTCTATGTCTCAAAGTGATCTGTTCGAAACGCACCACGTATGCTGGTCAATTGGAGCGGTGCTGTCGTTTCTTGCAGAATATTACCGATGGTCCGTCTATCCTCCTGGTCCATCTAACCTCCCTTTACCCTAGGATTTACATCTAATGTTTCGCCTACAGCAAGGATAAAGCATCGTCACAGGTATCTAGGTCGGAGGTAAAAAAATTACTACAAATGACTCCAAATTGACGACGCGGAAAATTGAACAATCAATCAACTTTTGATCTCGATACCACAGTAGAATTCGTCCTACAAACGATTGCTATATGGTTTAGCACAAATGTCTATAATTTTCTAACTACCCACATTCCATACAGAAATAGACTCATATTCCTGCGATATATCCGCGTACTAGCAAAACTAAAAATAGTCTCGAAGGTATGGAACTTGCAGCGCCTGGATGAACGCACTGTATGTTAATACAAATTGAGAGAATTGAACTGAATAGAGATGTTAATTATATTTCAATGATACATGATATTTAGCTAAGAGCATTGTATAAATACAGTACTTTCAGCTACTTTAACATCAAGTGGTGAGACAGGGCCTTAAAGTCTCAAAACGAATACAGTAAATGCTGGTTCGTTGATCCACTTCGAAGGGCTAGTAACAAAGCAGAGCAGCATTGACAGTAAAAAATGAGCAAAACTTCCAGAGAGTGGTACTTTTTCATGAATTTACTTTTATTCCCCAGAAGCGGACATGTGTGCAACACAAGACACATTGATATAACAACGACAAAACAAGAAAACATTAAGTACCACCCACATCCCATACAGAAATAGGCTCATATTCCTGCGATATATCCGCGTACTAGCAAAACTAAAAATAGTATCGAAAGTATGGAACTTGCAGCGCCTGGAATAGAGATTCAATTATATTTCAATGATATTTGCTAGATAACTAACAGCATTATATAAATGAAATACTTTCAGCTACTTTAACATCAAGTGGTGACACAGGGCCTGAAAGTCTCAAAACGAATACAGTAAATGTTGGTTCGTTGGTCGACTTCGAAGGGCTAGTAACAAAGCAGAGCAGCATTGACAGTAAAAAATGAGCAAAACTTCCAGAGAGCGGTACTTTTTCATGAATTTACTTTTATTCCCCAGAAGCGGACATGTGTGCAACACAAGACACATTGCTATAACAACGACAAAACAAGAAAACATTAAGTACCACCCACATCCCGTACAGAAATAGGCTCATATTCCTGCGATATATCCACGTACTCGCAGAACTAAAAATAGTATCGAAAGTATGGAACTTGCAGCACCTGGATGAACGCAATGTATGTTAATACAAATTAAGAGAATACAGTCCACCTGCCTTTTCAAGAAACCCCCATGCTCCAGCGCGACGTTTGATGTCTCGCGTTATTATGCTCAATAAAAAAATTCAGCATTTTACTGTTAAGTCTGGAAGCAGGTGACTGGCGGATTCGTCCGTCTACGCGCTCGGACGGTCTGTCTGTCACGTCTCTGGTAAAAAGACACCACCCGCAGGTGATTCGGTGTTTTCTAAACCGGATTTCAATGCGGCAGCTTATCTAAATTGAGGAGTGTGAATGGTTAGTTGGCTTTGGGAGTCTTCTAATATGCACGGCTACCTTAGTGAATGTTGAAACGGTGTTGTTGATCCTCTTTGAGGTAATCGCTCGGAAAAACTTGAGAGAGACCGCTAATATATGGTATTCTGCAAATTTACCTTGTAAATTGGCTAGAACTACGTCGACAACGAGCATTTTTGAGCACTCGTTCTACTTAAACGAGTGCTGTATCGGAATGCCCAAATGTCTGAATTTTCGAATTTTGAGTAGAAAATGGTCTTGAACTTAGACAGAGATCTAAGGTCTTAAACGATAAGACGCGACTCCCTGATGATGAATCAGTGGTCGTATTCCCTCACAAATAGTTTCTGATTTCATATGCTGTGGATGTGAGCAGCAAAGTTCAATTAATGAATTAATTAAATGATAGGTACCAAGAATTCTGTGGATGTTCAAATTTGAAAAAACTACTGACGCGTATAGTCTATGGGCCAGCGCCTGTTTTTCGTAATGATTACTAATAATCTGAATATTTGTGAGTAGCTTCATTTTGACGATACGCCCAACTTTTTCATCTACGAAAATTCTCGATAGTGAGAGCTATTACAGTATGGAATCAAAAGTTTCAAATGGATGATTGTTCAAATTTTATTACTAACAGCTACTTTATTGATTATATCTTGAAACAATTTTATTACAAATTGAAAACAATACCTAATTGTCCTACAAAAATGATCATCCTATCAAAGTGTCCTTCACTCCCAACATGTATCAACAACTAGGTCTAAAAAAATTATTACAAGTCAGCTGATTTTTTCACAGTTGCTTAGCAAATATTTCCTTTATCAACTGGTCACATTGTCCTACAAATTGGGTGGTACGTTTTTTCAGTCCTACGGTCGGAAATTGTAAATTGTTAGTAATCATTTTTAATTGTGGGTTATGTGGTACAATTTCTGAGGTAGGACTGGCAGAACGTACCACTCAATTTGTAGGACAATGTGACCGGTTCATAAAGGAAATATTTGCTGAGCAAAAGTGAAAAAATCAGCCGGTTAGTAATATTTTTTTTAGACATAGTTGTTGATACATGTTGGGAGTGGGGACCACTCTGATGGAATCATCATTGTTGTAGGACAATTATTGTTTAAAATTTGTAATGAAATTGTTTCAAGATTTAATCAATAAAGTAGCTGTTAGTGATGAAATTTGAACATTCGCACATTTAACACTTTTGACACCTCCATACTGTATAAGCTCTCACTATCGAGAATGTTGGACGTCTCGTCAAAATGAAGCTGCTAACAAACATTCAGATTGTTAGTAATCATTGTGAAAAACAGGCGCTGGCCCATAGACTAGTAAGATGTTCAAAACAGAAATTGATTCAAATATTTTGAACATTATGAATGAACATTCACAGAAAGAGTTGGAAAACTATTATTGGTTTAGAATATATGGGAATACATATTTTCTGCTGAAAAATAATATTACATATATTTCGAAAATCGTGTAATTTTAAGATTTCCACGAAGTTCTGCAGTTTTCGCAGAAACAATTTTGACCTCGAATTGGTCATCAGTTTGTCCAACCAAGTCGTTCGAGACTGGCTCACAATTAGGAAATTGAGAACATTAGGGGAAAAATTCGTATACAGGGTCTTTCACGAGGAACCTCAGCCATATTTATACGGGAAACTACTGGACGTATTTTCATGAAATTCAGCACTTATAAGTATTTCACGATGCTGATGAAATCTAAAATATTTTCAAGGCATGAACACCTCCGGTTTTTCTGGAAATGACGTCAACTTCCGTTTTTCAAATTAGAACACCATTTTTTTATTGCAGAAATAGATTCCTTAGAAAATTTCAAGTTATTTTGATGTAACATTTTTCAGTTTTGGTTGGAAAATTCTCTCTGAGCGGGAAAATACGAAAAAAAAATCGAAAATAGAGCTCCGCTGAAACAAGAATAACTTCGAGGTTTTTGGATGGAAAATTTTCATTTTTGGAATTTTTCAAGATGTAAGATTGATGTATCCACTTTAAAAATCGAAATCGTTACTTAAACCATGTTTTAGATTTTACTACCCTAATATGCAAGAGAAAAAAGTTACAGATTGTTCCTAAATAGATGGCGAATTTTGATTCGAATTTGTATCGGATAGATATCATTAATTACATCTGCCAAATTAATGATATCTTTCATTAAAAAAAAGAATGTAAAACATGGTAAGTTTTTGCATATGGTTCATAAGGCATTATTTATTTATCACTGAAGAGAAAACCGATGGCCGATTAGTTGAAATAAAGAGGTTTCCGATACAAATTCGAATCAAAATTCGCCATTTATTTAGGAACAACCTGTAACTTTTTTCTCTTGCATATTAGGGTAGTAAAATCTAAAACATGGTTTAAGTAACAGTTCCTGAAAATTTCATCTTTTTGGCGTGAAGGGAAAAGAAATAGCTGAAAATTCAAGACGAAAAACAGTTTTTTGTGAATAACTCAGAAAATATCCACTTTAGGGCAAGGGTGTGATGCATACACTCACATCATTTTTTAACGTAGATTCAATATCTGCCATAAAAAAATGGGGTTCTAATTTGAAAAAATGTTTCACGATTTTGTCATCCCTAACTTTGAAAGCGATTTTTTCACCCCCTGTAGCTTGAATCGCGATTTCGATTTTTAAAATGGATACATCAATCTTACATCTTGAAAAATTCCAAAAATGAAAATTTTCCATCCAAAAACCTCGAAGTTATTCTTGTTTCAGCGGAGCTCTATTTTCGATTTTTTTTCGTATTTTCCCGCTCAGAGAGAATTTTCCAACCAAAACTGAAAAATGTTACATCAAAATAACTTGAAATTTTCTAAGGAATCTATTTCTGCAATAAAAAAATGGTGTTCTAATTTGAAAAACGGAAGTTGACGTCATTTCCAGAAAAACCGGAGGTGCTCATGCCTTGAAAATATTTTAGATTTCATCAGCATCGTGAAATACTTATAAGTGCTGAATTTCATGAAAATACGTTCAGTTGTTTCCCGTATAAATATGGGTGAGGTTCCTCGTGAAAGACCCTGTATACGAATGTATTAACTTCTCAAGACATTCAGGGCCTATTTCACCACCTGCTGATAGCTATCATTGATATAAATTCATCTGCGTTTGTTACATGGCAGAATATTTTTCCGACTGAAATATCTGAAAGGCTTCAACTTCAATGCTTAATAGTTATTAGATCAACTAGTTTTTAAATGACAGCGATTAATGGTCAAAATATTCAGTAGTCCGAGACCATTAGTCGCTATGTTGATAAACGAGTTGATTACAAGATTTTTCCGTCGATCTCAATATGAATTGGGAATAAATTCTTGATTGAAATACATTCTTGTTTTCACAAGACATACGATTGGAATCATATGAATTTCTATGTTCCAGTAGAGTTATGAGATTACTCGTATTGCTTCTTAATGCTTTGTGTTCGTTTGCCTATGATATGAATTGAACATTGAAATGGGTCATTAATTTTCATTTTCGTACACATTGAGATCACCTTTTATGTTGAGGTTGGCGGAAATACCTATTTAATCAACTAGGTTATTGAAGACAGCGACTAATGGTCAAGATATTTAAAATCGTGTGGGAAGCGAACGCGTTCGAGACCTTAGACTATGTCCCATAAGCTGGGTTTCACAAAAACCCCAATCAAGTTGATTGAAGAAATATCCATATTTCAATACAAATTTCAGTTCAATTTCGACATAAACCACCGACTTTTATCCAAATCAACGATTTAATTGCCCAATCAAGCTTTGTGAAACCCGCGGTTAGTGTAAGTTCGAGACTAGATTAATAACCGATTTGATTACAGATTTTTCTGTCGATCCCAATATGAATTGTGTATTTATTCTTGATTGAAATACGTCCTCATCTTGCACAAGGCATACATTTGATATAGTAAAATTTCTGTTCCAGTAGAGTTTTGACATTACTCGTATTGCTTCTGAATGCTTTGTGTTCGGTTGCGTATGATAATTGCACATTAAAATAGCCTAAATTGAACTTTAAAATGGGTCATTAATGTTCAATTTCGTACACATGAAAATCTCCTTCTATTTTGACTTTTGAGATCGACGGAAAAGATTATTATTTATTGCAACTTATCAGAAAGGGGTGAAACACGCCCTCAAATTTGAATTATCATCAGAATATGCATACGCGCAAAACCTTCTTTATAATGCTCTTCAATTTTTCTGTTTAATTTTCTAACGAATTCAGAATCAACTCAATGTATTTTTTAAGAAAATTATGTCACCATTGAGTATAAATTATGGATGAATCGGACTGACGAATCCTAAGCTTTCTGCGTTATCTCGTTGCAATTCTTAAAATGTGGTTATAAATGTTCCTCGTGCGTGCTCGACAGTTATTCATCAAATAAAAAGGTTATACCTTGCCTTTTACTCGGATCTTTACGAGCTACCTTCTCTGCCAAACCATAAAAACACAATCGACATCAATGATTCTTCAAATTATTTCCATAAATCGCTTTTCTATTGTATTCACTAATGCGATTTGATAACATGGAAGGGGGGGAAATTTTAAAATTCTGAATTTTTAATACTAGATGATTTTAATTCATTTTTTAAGCGCTCGTTCTTCCTAGTGTTATGTCGTTTTGCCCAAATGTCTGTAATTTTCGAAGTTTGAACCGAAAATGGTCTCAAACGATAGGATACGACTCCCTGATGAAGAATCCGTGGTCAAATGCAATTCTGTCTGTGGGGGCCGTCCGTAAACACGATAACTTTCGTAGGAATTGTCCTAGAGACTCCAGATTTCCAGAGTGAGTTCGGTTCCCAAATGCCGCGGTTAAGTTCGTTAACCAGCCAAATCGTACAAGGTGTTCCAGAAATATGCGCAGTCGAAATTTTGAGAGTGAGATGATGAGATTTAAAAATCATATCCTTAGCATGAGTCTCATCTGTGGTCCTAGAGACTTAAGATTTTCAGAGTGAGTTCGTTTCCCAAAAGCCTCGATTAAGTTCGTTAACCAGCCAAATCGTACAGGGTGTTCCATAAAATATGGCCATTCCAAATTTTGTTCCCCAATATCTCAGACAAAACAAAACCAATCGAAATGCAACCACATGTAATATGCTCATAATAAGCATCATGAAAAAATTTTTCACGATAGTGAGAACAAAACCATAGAAAATTTATATGGAATATTGAAAAAAAGAAGCTTCATATTTCCATAACAAGATATCAGAGAAAAATGTATTTTATTAATGGAGATTGATATACTGGATGTTCATGCAAAATTTCAAGAGGATCGCATCATCAGAACCATAGAATTTAATTTTATCTAAATTATGAACATTTTCGAATAATTCCGTGTTTGTCGATTCTTTTCTATCGAAATGAATTCAAAACAGAACGCAAAAATTTGTGGAAGGTGCCTTAATACAACCATAGAAAACTCTCTATTCTAATATTGCCATGAAATCGAGTTTGAGGATGTAAATTGGCGGAGTGGATGATCATGCAGATTTTTAAGAAGATTGTGAAATCAGAGCCATAGAATTTTATTTTTTACCTATGTAGATTTACAGAATATAATTCCGACCGTGCTGAGAATTTGCTTTCATATATTCAGAATCAATCTCAAGTCCTATACGAAGTTTTGAGGTGATAGCTGTATTGCTCCGACAATGAACTCAAAAGTTCCTGCTCAGGGCTTTTCTAAAATTTTTGTTTATGATAATGTATGGTTTTCGAGTCGAAATGAACAGCACCACTCGAATTACCCTGGCGTACCGGAACCAAAAACCAGCTTCCGTTTGCCCAGCCTGCTTTGTGTTCAGGAACCGTTCGCTTTCCTCATGTGACCGTATCATGTGTCTTCTTACGTACAGGATCGGCCTGAAGAAAAGTCGTCACCCACATGTGAAACAATAGTTTTCGTTTAATGAATAAAGCAGCTTGAGTGGCATTAACGAATCCAAATACATGAAGCGACTATATTGCGGTTTTTGACGAATAATGCTTAAGACTTAGTTCCCAGTAAAAAAAGTCCAATGGATTCAAGTCCGGTGAACGGGCGGGTCACGGGATTGGACCATAACGTCCGATCTATCTTTTTTTCAGAGAAATTAATTTTTCCAGAAAAAAATTTTCCGGAGAAATTTCTCTGGAATTTTTTTTCTGGAAACATATTTTCCAGGAAGATAGAACAGACGTTTTGGTCTCGTCACCCGCTCGTTAACCGGACTTGAATCCATTGGACTTTTTTTACTGGGAAGCAGTTAAAGAAAAAGTGTATTCGAAGGCAATCGTAAGCGAATTTGAACTACAGCAGCTTCAATTTACCAAGTATTATACCATTTTGGAATCCTTACTAAATGCGCCAACTTTTGACCAAACCAAACTTGCGTAGTACATTTTTTTTTCAATACAGTCAGTTGAAACTAGGCAATCGTTTATTTTGATTGACCTCTGAGAGGTTAGCCCTATTTTCATGAAACCGAGAGCAGCTGGTATCAAAATTTTGATTACAGTTTAGATAAGCATTATTCAGGGTTACACAGCAAAAAAAAGTTGGAAAAAGTAGATATTTGTGGCAACAGGAGTGATAGGACTGTCACAGGGTGTGGAATTTTGCGTGTTTTTTCAAATGCCTATTATTTTAAAATCATGCAACTTAGATTTTTCTTATATTCTTCTGACAACCAGCATTACTTGCCTTATCACCCGGTTTCAGGTTGACGTCGAGTTTTGGGACCCTGTATATTCATAATATTGTACAATACTTTACAACTTCAGATTGAATGAAAATATTAAACTGTTCACAGATACAAGATAAACTTCCATCGAGTAACATAATACATATATGAAAAAAAATATGGAATTGAATCTAAACGAGATTGTGTCTACCGTTTAACCCCTTCAGACCTGATTTTTCAAAAACAATCGAAAAATTTTTTTCTGTGAATAAACTTTTTTGAAGGGCTCTTCTAGGTTCATTGCTATAATTTCATGCAAATTTTTTGATATTTTATAGAAAAAAAAACTTGTGCATAATTATGCACAATTCGACTGAGCGTAAGATATATCTTCATTGAGGAGGTTGAAAAACATAAGTACTATTTCTAAAACCTAGCAACGGTATTATGAAATATTTATAAAAAACACCATAAACAATGTTGAGGCTTAAAAAAACAAAATAACTAAACAAATAATAATTTTGATAAATGGATAACAATCATAACTGCGGTGAAATTTTATGAAGCAGTTCCTCTCCTTTTTTATACATGTGTAAAGAAACTGCATTTTCTCAATGTCAATTAATTCAGAGCTCAGGATATGACAACTATAAAATAATAATTGATTTGACTTTCAATCAGAACATCTACTTTTCAGAAAAATTTTATATTGTATATTTGTTTGAGAGAGATTCAGTATTTGAAGAATCGGCTTCAATTGTCGTTTTATAAAACTGATCCTCCTTCGGAATTAGAATAACTTCAAATGTGTTGCTCTATGAATATAAAGTTTATTGTTATTACAAAATATTAATTGAAACTATTTTTAATCTTACCTATGAATATAAAGAAACGACAATTGATGTCGATTCTTCAAATACTGAATCTCTCTCAACTCAAACGAAAATACAATATAATACTATTCAGAAAATTAGATGTTTTGATTGAACGTCGAATCAATTATTATTTTATAGTTCTCATATCCTAAGCCTATTATAATCTTATAATTATATTCTCCACTCAGAAGCAAATCCGTAAGTGTCTGAACGTCTTTCTGATTATTCAGATAATAATGTTTTCTCGTATGAGGAAGAAACCACTGGTGAATGAATACTCGACAAAACACTTGAAAAGTGTGAAAATAAATCAAAATTACTATATGCATCAGCCAAGATCCTAAGACTCTCGATTCATAATATCACAAACGACTAGATGAATAGCGCACAATTATGCACGAATATTCGCAACTCTTGGAGCGAAATGTGCATAATTATGCACATCATTTTCGAGGCGATATTTCGCGATAGAAATAATCGGATGATTACAATTTTTTTTCCTATTTACAAAGTTATACATTCGTGATAATAATGCATGCAATATAAAAAAGTAATTCGAATTGTTTCCTACAGAAAATTTGAATTGAGTGCGTACTCACCTGCGCAGCCATGTTTCTTGTGAATACACCACAATACATATGGATTAATTCAGACATCTGATAACAGATGGTTCTGAATGAGCACATTCAAGAATTCTTCAGAGCTAAAGGAAGCTATTATGATCGTCATTACAGATTCCTATCGTCCGATTAGCTAAATATACGCCAATAATATGGATGTGCATAATTATGCACACTGGGTCTGAAGGGGTTAAGAATATCAGTACAGTTACCATAAGAATGTTATGACTAGCTCCCAGTATTTTCAAATTTGAATTATGATTTTTCCAATTCAAGCGACAGCTACATAAACATCATAAAATATTGTTACGGGGCAATTACGTCAAAGTGTCATTGCCATTTGTAATCATATGATTTCTAATCTATGGTACCAAAATGAATCCTCTTCGAAAATAATTATATTTTCAAAAAATATTTTAATGGGCGGGATTGAAAGGGGTTTAAAATTGTGCTTGAACAAAACTGTCTACTCTTATTCGGTACCATCGTCTCAAAGTAAATGAGCCATGACAAAGTGCACATACTAGAAACCTCTTTGAACTGACTAACTTTTCAAAAAAAAAATGTCTTGAAAATTTCTGCAGGCCTGTAAAGAATATATAAAGACCTTTGCAAAAGTTACCACATGACCCACTTTCCCTATATTCAAAAAATTTAGAGTGGTTGATGGAAGGGCACATGCTGCAACAAAAATCCTTCAAAAATGCATAAAATTTAGTAAAAGTAAAACAAAAATTGACATGTTTCAGGATTTTGTAGCCAAATATTTTTCTTCTTAGAATACTGTTTAAGTCAGGAATTTTTTTCATCTTATCGAACTTCAGTACGTTGACACTAAAATTTTGCTTAATCATATGTCGTTCAAGCGAATTATTATATTATCGCAGCTTGCGTTACTATTATTCTACTTCAAAACACCCCCAAGCTGAGAAAAATAAACTCTTTCATGATAAACGAACCCATTGATAACAATAGCAGTGGTCTTCTCGCTAAAACCAATGAAATACACCCCTGCAGGATCACCCTCGAAATTATGCCCTTCAAGTCCACTTACTCTACAATTTTTACCTGAAGTTCATTATACATTCCCCTTATCTTCGAGAGAAAGTGTGCACGGATATTTTCGAGGTGTCCTAGGCCAAGATCACCTGGACAAAATGTGCATTTCGATTTCACCCCTATATTTATTATTATTTTTCAACCCCCTTCAATATTTCTCGTTACTTTCCTGTTCCGAAACATTGTTTATCTTTTGAATTTTTATCACCTGGTATCGAGGGCGTCGCCAAATGGCTTGAACGAAAGTGATCTCGATATTTTCTATTCGATATTTGGTCCTCCACTCTTTCATAAAAGACAGATGCAGGAACTGGGGGACGTCCAGAATTGTTTGTCTTGGAAAATGTTGATTACATTTGAATCCTGAGAATTCAACATGAACTTTTCAACTGAAATTTCACTGCTCTTGCGCCAAGTTGTATATGAAGATCGTCTGTGTGTAATGAGCATTTGCAGTTTTCGAGAAGAAATTTATTGAAATCATAGAAATAAGATACCGAATTCGAACGATCAGAAACAGAATCAGTAGTTGTGTGTGACGTACGTGTTAGCATTGATTTCATAGCATGAATTTTGAATCACAGTTTGCAACAAAAGTTGTGAAACAAGCTTTGTTGTTAATTGAACTGAAACGGAATTTAATTTTTTGGTATCAGCCATCGATTTTGGGGAAAAAATTTATAAACAATTCTCTTGAAATTCTCAGAAAAATCCCAATTGATGTAGTAAAAATCAGATAGTTTCTTGTAGTAATACATTTTTCGTGATTATTATACGAGTTCATCGAATCTTTTTGAATCATTAGACAAATTGAGAAAATAAATATAAAAATTAATGCTGAATTTATTCACAGCAGCCTACTTATTTCATGACAATAGTAATTTACGTAACAAGTACGGAAAGTAGTTTTTTTTCGACGAGTAGAAAAAATTCTAGGACAAGCCGTAGGCGAGTCATGGAAGTCTGCGAGTCGAAAAAAAACTATTTTCGGACGTGTTGCGTACACTATTTTTTCGGCAACCGTGAATTATTGCGAATTGCGATACAAGAAACTTTTGACAACTACATAGTTTTATACAGGGTGTCCCATTACTCGACGTCAACCCGGAACCGGGTGAAAGGGCAAGTAATGCTGGTTGTCAGAAAAATATAAAAAAAAACCTAAGTTGCATGATTTTAAAATAATGCGCATTTAAAAAAACACGCAAAATTCCACACCCTGTGATAGTCTTTTCGCTCCTGTTGCCACAAATATCAACTTTTTCCAACTTTTTTCTTTGCTGTGTAACCTTGAATAATGCTTGTCTAAACTGTAATCAAAATTTTGATACCAGCTGCTCTAGGTTCCATAAAAATAGGGCTTACTTCTCGGAAAAAAAATTCGAAATAAACAATTGCCTAGTTTCAACTGACTGTATTGAAAAAAAAATGTACTACGTAGGTTTGGCATGTTTTTTCAAAAGTTGGCGCATTTAGTGAGGATTCTAAAATGGTATAACACTTGTTTAATTGTAGCTGCCGTAGTTCAAATTTATTTTCGATTGCCTTTGAATACAATTTTTCGTTAACTGCTTCCCAGTAATAGAGTCCAATGGATTCAAGTCCGGTGAACGGGCCGGCCACGAGATTGGACCAGAACGTCCGATCCATCTTCCGGGAAAAAATGTTACCAGGAAAAAAAATTTTCAGAGAAATTTCTCAGGAAAATTTTTTTCTGGAAAAATTATTTTCTCTGGAAATTTTTTTTCTGATAACATTTTTTCCCGGAAGATGGATCGGACTTTCTGGTCCAATCTCGTGGCCGGTCCGTTCACCGGACTTGAATCCATTGGACTCTATTAATGGGAAGCAGTTAACGAAAAAGTGTATTCAAAGGCAATCGAAAATAAATTTGAACTACGGCAGCTACAATTAAACAAGTGTTATACCATTTTAGAATCCTCACTAAATGCGCCAACTTTTGAAAAAACATGCCAAACCTACGTAGTACATTTTTTTTTCACTACAGTCAGTTGAAACTAGGCAATTGTTTATTTCGAATTTTTTTCCGAGAAGTAAGCCCTATTTTTATGGAACCTAGATCAACTGGTATCAAAATTTTGATTACAGTTTAGACAAGCATTATTCAAGGTTACACAGCAAAGAAAAAAGTTGGAAAAAGTTGATATTTGTGGCAACAGGAGCGAAAAGAATGTCACAGGGTGTGGAATTTTGCGCTTTTTTTAAATGCGCATTATTTTAAAATCATGCAACTAAGATTTTTTTTTATATTTTTCTGATAACCAGCATTACTTGCCTTTTCACCCGGTTCCGGGTTGACGTCGAGTAATGGGACACCCTGTATAATAATAATAAACTTCATTCACCAGAAATCATCATTACAAGTCACAATGAAAATGTCAAGAAAAAAACAGAAAATACTCGTACATAACAGTAAATATTTTTTGAGTTTATAATAATAATAATTCATTTATTCATTCACAGTAATTACAATCGCAGGGATGAATAAACTTTTTTATCCACTTCTATAAACTAATTTCTATGTGTAATAGTAGCTAGAACACAACCATAGACATGTCTATGAACCGAAAAGCGAGTGTTATAATAACACCCGCCCATAACTCCCGCTAATAAAAATACCTAGGAAAATGAAATTGTTCACAAAAAAAAATGAATAAAAAGTAGGATCGATCCGGAAATCTATTTCAGCCATCAAGATAACGTTCTAGCGATTCATTCCAGATTTATTTTTGGAAAACATAAATTTTTGAAGTTGCGAAAGTACTTGATTTGATTAGTTAGAGACTCTGATTTGATTCCCGACTACAGAGTACAGAGGTTTGACGGTTGGACGAAATGTTGTCAATGCTTTTGACAACTGTTCAAAATTTTTTAAATGCAGATTAATTCGAATTTTACTGAAGAAGTCGTGGATAAAGTATAGTATTCAATTCGCGGTAATGCTCAAAACACACTTGATGAATTACACCAGTCGCCTGACGGCTCGTGGTACAAAATTCATCTGCGTGTTTTGACCTGCATTACCGCTCATCGAATAATATACTATTAATTTTTTCATGGGGATTCATGTAAAATTTAGTCCGAAAAGGACCTTTTTCCTGACAAAAAATCAAAAATAGTGTAGGGTTCAAGATGTATTAAGGGTTCGTGAATCAACCTGCGCAATTTTTCAAATTTGTCAATCTCTATTATGCGTCTTGGTAGTGCTGTGTAAAATTTAAGTATGTACAAGTATTTTCGGTGGAAGAGAGATTATGCTGGAGATAAATAAACTAATCATTCCTTGTATTATATGAACTGATCTTTCCGAACTTTATGAAGTATTGCGGTTGTTTGTACACAAACTGTAGGCATTTGAATATATAGAGGGCAGGTAAAGTTTGTATATTATTTTTTCTGAAAACACCTCTACAAGTCTCTCTATACCTGAATATACTTCTTATAGCGAATTTCTGTATTCTGAATATGAACTGTTATTTCGTTACTATCTACCGCATTTCTGCTTTCTCAGAGAAAAAGTGGGTTCTTCCCGGACGGTTGCCGAAAAATTGGATTTTTTTTGGGAATTTTCAATTAAAAATCGTTTTACAGATTATAGAGTAAAATTCGAGTTGAGGTCCCGAAAAAAGATCTGATTGCATCCGAATAAACTCCAATCCTCTGTTTTGAATTATCTGGGATTCGTATCAAGAGCATCTGTGAATCAAAATTCAAATTTTAACTCCCTCTATCGAAAAATCGAGTGTTAAAGAGAGTTAAATGAGTGCTATATAGTCTTGCCCAAATGTCTGTAATTTTCGAATTTTGTGCCGAAAAGGGTTCGATTACCTAATGACGAATTCGAGATCAAATTAAATTCTGTCCGTGGGGTAGTCTAGCCGTTAGCACAATAACTTTCAAAGGCATTGTCCTAGAGAGTTGAAATTTTCAGGGTGAGTTCGGTTCCCAAATCGCTCGGTTAAGTTCGTTAATTAGCCAAATCGTACAGGGTGTTCCATAATATGGCGATTCAAAATTGTTGTTCCTCAATCTCTTAGACAAAACGAAACTTATCGAAATGAAATGTTGCGGCAATATGAAAGCTGCTCATTATAAGCCTCATAAAAAATTTTGTGGCCATAGTTTGAACAGAACCATAGAAAATTCAATTGGAGTTTTAAAACGAAGAATCTTTATCTTTCCAAAACAGGATAACCGATTCAAGTGAAATTTGCAAGGAAAATTTCTCATCATCAGAACCATAGAATTAAATTTTTTCAATTATTTATTTTTTACCTATTTCATTTTTTGAATAATTTCCAGAATATAATTCCGATTGTGCTGAGATTCAGCATTTATATATTTGGTATCGATCCCATTTCCAATATAAAATGTTGTGGAAATAGTCTTATTGCTGCACCAAAGAACGGTTGCACCAAAGAACGAGCGGTCAAAAGCTCCTGCTCAGGGCTTTTCTTGAATTTTTTCATCAAAATTATTCTGAGAATCTCCTATATTTGTTTATAACTGCCACTAATTAAGGAACACACTATATAGGTCTTGGCTATTAGATAATAAAACAGTCCGATTAAGAAATATAGCAGCGGCACGATTTTTTACAGTTTGATCCAAAAATTTGGAGTTTTCGGTAGTTAATATTTGATTCTTTGAGGAAGAATCGTATAAAATTTTTTTCATAATGGCAAAAAGGGGTCGGCGAGATGAGTGCCGACCTGTCCAATTGGCCACTCTGTATATACACATTCAGCACTACTGGGCCGATTATGAATAAGCTCTCAAGAGTTGAGTACTGATTTCAAGTCGTTGTCTGGAGTTTTTACTCATTTATCTTAGTTTTATCATTATTATTACATTCCCTTTTTATCTGTCTTTTTTATTACGCATGTAAGTGTGCCTATCATTAGAATAACATCAACTACTTTTTAAATAGAGGTCAATTCATACCCAAGTGATATTTAGAGATTTAGAATATAATCATGTCAAAAGCATTGCAACCTATATTTAATAAACCATTCTTTAATCATTAATTCAACTGGAATAATATTATATCACGATTATTTGGGTAATTTCTATAATTTTATATGATTATTGACGTTTAAAAAAGAAGTTTTTTCAGATCATTCTTAAAAACTTACCGAAACGTCGATAAAAATATAAGAAGAATAATCATCATGACTGGATATGAAATATTGATTTTTCATTATTGTTAAACATTTGAATTATTTCTTTCAAATTTTCAGAGCATACTTTATCAGTTGTTATGGAATTAATTCACCAAACAAAGGAATACATGCTTGAAACGAAATTGAAACATAAAATATCAATGAAATAAATAAAATAATAAAATGTATAAGGTGAATAATGCGGATAATTAGAGTAGAAAATTATTATTTATTCATTTATGGAGCATAATATTACATCCTGAATGGAAAGAATATAATAAAAATTCAACATGTAACAAACAATTCAAGAAAGTTCTGAGCATCTTGAATGTCAAAATTTCATTTCGATTGGTTTCGTTTTCCCAATTTGAACAATGGCTTGAAAGCTTTTGACTGCACATCATGGCTTTCTTCAATATATTTACCTTTCAGTTGTTAAACTTGATGAATACAAAGAAATCGGACACGTTAGATTAGATTCAGAAGAAACCATCTCCATAAATTGAGTAGGTACTATAAGAAAACAATTTTAACAATGAAATAATTGTCAGTGTTTTAACTGTCTTCAAATATTCGGGTGAAGATGACTAAGGTAAGAAGAAAACGCATTATTGAAATATTATTTGGGCTATTTCCAACATTTTTTATTCTTTTATTCACCCAGCATTAGCTAGCCGTCATCAGGAAACCAGTTGAGACTTTTGAATTTCAGTAAAGTCAACATGTTTTGAATGAAGACCATAGGATTTCATGGAGTAAAGTTTCCATAATATCAAAAGAAGAAAAGCTGAAACGTAGAAAATTGAAGGAAACAGCTTTCATTATAACCTACTAAAGGAAAAAAAATCTCTGATATGTACTGTTGCCAATTTATGCACATGCATGAAATTTTTGACATCTGCATTGCCAGTTTGGAAATGAAATATCTTATTTTTTTTATGCGAACGGTACCAAACTCAGCAGTCTCCCTGTAGACAATCAATAAAGTAGTCAATTGACAGATTAAAATCTGTCATTTGACAAATTAAAAAGTGTCAATTGACAGATTGAATTCGTGAATTCACAGACTTCTTTTTCATCGCGGTGGCACTCATATGCCGTCGTATTGCAACAAGGAACCCCCAACTAAAAAAACTATCTTTCCGATATCGATTCATTAGGGAATCTTTTATGGTTTATTTGCAACCTATAATTACACCACGTTACTATTTTTATCGACATTCGGCGTGGCTAGGTCAATTGTATTTATAGTCTGTTGCATCTGCTGACACGTGAAGCTAGGGGTTCTAGACAATAAGTTACATTTTGGTCTTTCATAACACCGGCGTCCACCCCTTACCCGGCGTTCAAATTCAGATCGCTAAATTTGAGCACATGGATGGCACACGATACCGCATATTTGTACAGATAAAAACTGTGTGTGCTGGTTCGCGGTCAGGGATGTACTCAATAATTTTCTGGATGAAATGCAATGATTGTACTGGTCAGAGAGGGCTAAATTGTACGGGGTGAATCAAAACTATAGCGGATAATTGAGTGAACTAAGTGTGAAGGAGTACTGGATTTAACAGTCCATTTGTGTATGAGACGAATGTAATATTCATATATCGTCAAAAGTCTTGGTTACGCGTTCAAATAATCTTTGAATCAATCCCGCTAAGATCATGCAAAAAAAATTAAGAAAAGCCCTGAGCAGGAGCTTTTGAGCGCTCGTTCATTGGTGGAGCAATAAGATTATTACCTCGAAATTTTACATGGGACCTTAGTTTGATACCAAATATTAAAATGCAGAATCTAAGCACATTCGGAAATATATTCTGGAAATTATTCAGAAAATGAAATATACTCATAAAAAATGAATAATTGAAAAAAAATTTTTTATATTGTTCTGAGAATGCCATCCTCTAGAAATTTTGAATGAACATTCAGCTTATCAGTATTTATTCACAAAATGAATTTTACCGGAATCGGATATCCTGTTGAGGAAAAAAATATATATTCTTCTTTTCATTGTTTGAATTTAATTTTCTATGGTTCTGTTGATACAATGGCCACAAAATTTTGCACTCGAATCGGATATACTGTTATGGAAATTTAAAGATTCTTCTTTTCAATATTCCAATTGAATTTTCTATGGTTCTCTCAATACTATGACCACAAAATTTTGCATGAACATTCAGTATATCTTCATTCGCAAAAAAATTTCACTCGAATCGGAATATGGAAAAATGAAGATTAACAAACGAAGATTTTCTTTCAAATAAATTGCATTTGAAATAGGAGAAAATATTAATCTCATTTCCAGAACAGAAGATTGTTTACTCAGAGTAAGAAGTAAACCTAGAGTTGCCTTTACCCATTTGTTATGAAGCCAAGTAGAATCTGTTCTACATTCCGGCGTTGCGAACTCGTGCGTAGGTTTATTTCGTATTGGGATAATTGGTCTACCGCTCCCCTATTCTGATACTAACGGCTTGCGTCTGTTACAGACAATTCCGTCAGGTTGCAACATCGTCTATTAGTATTAAGTTTCTCGATACGATGTGTTTACATTTTCTTCGATTTCATAAACTTCATAAACTGAATTATTTTACTGATTTGGTAGCAGTTTATTCTTGCTAAAGGCTATTCCGGTAATTATGGCTAAGGTAAAATTACGAAAATGCTGTATTATATTCAGGAATTGTAGAAATGAACATCTAACCTATTGTTTACTTCACCCCAGTGCGGCAGTGAAATTCTTTCCATCTCACTCTAATGCTTGGTTGCTTACAATGCAGTACTATTCACGCGTAGGGCATCCCTATGTTTATTTCTTTTTTCTTACTCCGAGATTGTTTAGTTCTTGAGAAACCTAGGATGCCACTTTTGACGACGTGTGTATATTATTTCTAGGAAATTTTTTTTAGGTTTTCACTCTGTCTCTGAAATAGAAATTAGTGCAAGGATTTAAGCAGGAGCATTTCATCTTAATTGTATTTTTTTCTATTATTTCTGTTTCAAAGACTGGGAGTGAAAACCTAAAAAATATTTTTGAAAATGCAGAATCCTCCCAGATTATTTTTCAATCGATATGTGTATATTATCCCAATCCGGTCCTGGCACCCCATCGTTCAACATATGCATCGCTATGTGGAAGTCTGCAAAGCCAGCCAAGTGAAACGAACCTACGAGTGCAGTGCACGACAACAATGCCGAATACCCCCCCTTGTATCGGAATTACTGGAAGCACCACTAGGGTCGTACCGTCGTACGCCCCTGTTGCATGTCTCCCATTCATCCACCATGCAAAACCGGGTGGGGCGAGGGGGGCACCCTCTCTGAGACGCGTGTCGTTCAGCAGCTGGCTCGTGCCGACCCCCAAATTGCGATAGCGGTACTCAGACAGACAGACAGACAGACAAACATACATGCGACGAGTAACTTAAGAACGCATTAGATTACAGCGGAAACCATCATAATGGAATCAACACATTTCCGCAAGCCAGGAGATGGGGCTGAAGAAAATTTGGGGGTGCTTACAAGACACCGAGTAATTTTTGATATACCCACAGACTACAGAGGGAGTACCATTTGGTATAATGATTATACGGTGTAATATAAGTCCTGCAAGACTTGTATACGACGAACATTAATTCGATAATAAATTTCGATAATGAATAGTTTGTGGAGTTTGATAGTTTGGTTGCCTCAGCAAGACTGACATATGGTGGCTCCATTTTTATTCAATCGAAAGCATCATTTAATAAGGTTATTTTCTTTAAGTAAAAAGTAACCAAGTAACGCAACCAAGTAAAGGTTGACGCTCACTTGGCAAAGAGGCGCGAAGCGAGGCGAAGCGTTGTTTTCCACCAGAGAGGTTTGCACTGAATCAAATGGGTAAACATTGGGTACGTTCAGCAGCACTCAACTGTTGGCATAAAGCAAAAATCACTTGAGTTGAGTTTCAGCGGATGAAAATTTTCTGAACGCTTCGCTGAGTGATTTACAAATCTGACATATCATGATATATAGTCCATTCACGAAAGGTTGAGCCGTCGGTTGGCCATGGAAATTTGGCATATTCCACTGTGTATATTAAAATTTTAGGTTATGTTATTTATTTTCTTGCCAGATTGATAGGCAATGTTGTCAATATTGCATAGAGTTGTCTGACAACTCGCAAGCTCGTCGGACGAGGTTGGGTACATTCGGCAACGTTGACTTTATTTTACGTTATGACAGCAAATACTGCCAACCTCAGATAAATAAAGAAACGCCTACTATGTGCTCAACCTTTCGTGAACGGACTATAGGTATAACCTTATTTTTTGATACCCAGTTGAGAAACTTTTTGTGTTTGTACTTGCGGATTATAAATTGAAGTGTATTGGAATAATCAAAATACCCCTTAATAAACTTTAACTCACAGAACACAACAAAACTAAACTTCAACTAAAAACCCCTTAACATAAACAAATCACAAAATAGGTATATGCCCATGTCTCAGCGGTCAGATGAGTTACAAAGCGCAAATTTTTACCTCTGTCAGAAATCGACATCTGCTGAAAAACATCGATTTGTCAGCGATTTTGCTGAACGCTATCGCTTTCTCAACTTACTCAACTGTTGCCAACAGTTGAGTTCTTCTGAACGTGCCCATTCACTTAGGAGAGCCGAATCGCATGTATATTAGACGCGCAGCACTTGGACGTAGTGAAGCGCTCGGAAGGAACGCGTCGTTTTACGCTGGGGTCTTTAGCATTGAAACAAATGAGTAGACGCTCACCTAGGAATGCGCGAAGCGAAGAGCAGCGAGGAGCGAGTCGTTTGACGCTTGAATGATCTTTGGGGCATGCGCGCGACAAATTTCTCGAGGTGGTCCTCAAGTAGAAGTTAGCGATTTGTATGAAAATTTTATACTCGAATTTTGTCAATGTGGCACAGTTATTTTTGTCTTTGTGTGAAATGAGACAAATGAGTTTGTTTTCAATGGCTCATGAGAGATTATGTTCATGATTGATTAGAATTCTCTCGCTTGAGTTCTGGAAAAACGAAAACAATACATACAACAATAATTTTTGATATACCCTCAGATGTTTGATTTATGTTGGCTCCATATTTATTCAATCGAAAGCATCATTTCATGAGGATATTTCAAAATAGGAACTCTCAAAAGTATACGAGGCGGATCAATTTGAAGAAAACCTAGCGAAAGTTTTCTTTGAATTGATTTTTAGAGAAATACTTAGGGGTGCTTACAATACACCGAATAATTTTTGATATACCCAGAGGGCAGAGGGTGCCCCATTTGGTATAATGATAATATTCGGTGTAATATAAGTCGGGAACAATCATTTCAAAACTTGTACACTACGAGCATTCATTCGATAATAAATTTCGATAATGAATAGTTTGTCTCAGCTGTTTGATATTTTCGTTGTCTTAACAAGACTGACATATGGTGGCTCCATTTATATTCAATCGAAAGCGTCATTTCATATACAGGGTGTTTCATCATAAACTAGACAAACATATTGAACTTGACCCAAATAGAAATAAATCTTTATGAAATATGTTGAGACAGATGAAAGAACCCTAGATAGCACTAATAGTTTATCACATCGGTATATATGTGAAGATCACTTATACTTTTTGTTACTTCGTTGTTTATATGGAATAAAATTGTCTTAAATTTCTTATTTCTCTAGTATTTTCAGTATGAATGTCTCATTCACCCATATAATGAAGATGTATGAGTGAGAGAAAGAAGGATGATATCATACCCAAAATTGATGCAAGTGTGAGTTGAAATGATGTCAATGACTATCAAAGTATGTCAATGACCATCAAATATGTAACTTTGAGGAAATCGGTGGCCCTTCGAATATTCAATATAAGGGGCGTTCGGCATCGACATCGGACGTGTCGGATCGATCTGAACCGTTCGTTTATTACATCCGGATTGAGGGGAGTACACATCTGGAGCGTTCGTCATAAAAATCTGAGCAATCGGACGTCGATCTTTTAGCTCGGTCTATTTCGACGGAGCAAAGCGATTCTATCCATAGTATTGATCGACCAGAAGGGGATATTGCATTCCTCGTTTCCTTTGCATTCAGTGCCTTTGCACCTAATTATTTAATTGAGATTTAACGGAAGAGCTACGAAAATGGTGAAAGTATCGTTAAAAGATGAGCATATTTCCCAAAAATAGGGATCTTTGAAATCTCATCACTACATAGTATAAAACAAAGTCGCTTTCTCTGTCCCTATGTCCCTTTGTATGCTTAAATCTTTGAAACTACGCAACGGATTTTGATGCGTTTTTTTTAATAGATAGAGTGATTCAAGAGGAAGGTTTATATGTATAATAACATCCATTAAATAGTGGAGAAGTACTGTTATTTTTGAGGTTTCTAATGTGATGTCGTACCGTGCGAAGCCGGGGCGGGTCGCTAGTAATCTATAAAAGTAGAACAGAGCAGTATGTTCTGTGGCAGATGCTCTGTACCGTTCGTTTATTACCAGATATTACAGATGAATCTGTACAATCTGTGGTCACGTGACTAAAAAATCAGTCTGCTCGCGGAGGTCAATGCCGAACGGGCTTATAGATTTATAATACTAACTAGATGACGAACCTGTCAAAAATTTTGAGGCAAACGGCGGCCATTTGCAGTTGGGGTTTTACTTGAGAAGTGTCAATTTTTCAACGAAAAAAATTCGAGCACAGATGGCATAGAACATCAAAATATTCGAGTTTCATCGCAAACTGCAAATGGCTGTGGATTCTATTTTTCCTAAGAGTCTATGAGGGGAAAAATAGAATCCACAGCTTACTTGACCACGAATTTTTTTGAACGTACGTTATTTCGACTGATTTCCCACATATCACTTTCGTTCATTATTCCACTCCAACCCAACCAACTACTTCAGATTGTTGTATTGAAAAAAGATCAATTTACGAACTGTTATAGAGGAAGAAATGGTGGATGCGCTTTGCAAAAGCGAAATAAATAAATTTCAATTCGAATCTCATTTTTCGTAATGAACTTTATTTTAATGATTTATAGCATAAAAAAGTTTAATATATTCAGGAATCTACAGTACAATCTTCGTTGGTCTATCCCTTGATATATTTAGAATCCAATTTCTGTGAGTGCCTGAAAGAATTCATTATAATTTCCTTATATTGCATATCAGTAATCAATGATGCAGGTGCTTTGAAATCTATAAGCTTGATTACTTAAAATTACTTACTAACTGAAATTGAGCACTGATCGCAATCCCTTATAGGCACTTATTTTATAAAATCTTCCATAATGACATAAAGTTTTGAATAAAATATTCAGTATATCTTCCTTCGTTTATCAATATCAATTCAAAATAATGAGCATATTTGATAAGAGTAAAATATAATCTATAAACAAACATAAACATTTTTGGCATTATAATTGGGATCTAGTCAACACTGTAGGTGAATTAAAAATGATGAAGATTATATCAAATGTTTGCCAAAATATAAAAGAGGGAATATGAAATGATACTCAAATATTGGAATACACATCTTTGAAATGAATGTAGAGGAACTGCACTGAGATTTCTCTACATCATCAATCTCAACTGTTACCTAAACAGATATCTCCAATTCGGTAGCATAATTGTAGTGTTATATCATTTCAGTTTTCAATTTCCACGACTCTACTACCAATAGAACATCTATTACCACTGTATAAGGAATACTGATGCTGTCGATATCAAACCAATTAAATGATGATACGTTTTTCTTGGGAATACATATAAGGATATAAATGTGTCATGACAAAATTTGTGAAAAGTCAGCTTATGGAAAGCCAAGTTCATAAAAATAAATATTAACCTCATCACTGTGAGCTGCAAGACTATATAAATGGTGCAGTATGAAGATTTCAAAAACAATAACTTACCAGGTATCAGTCCACTATTTGCTTGTCCCATTTCAATCCAAACAATAACAATTTGATGGTCATTGGACTTCAACTATAACCTAACCTATATGAAGTACTTCTAGGCGTGTGCATATCACATAAAATAAAATTCGCTTCGAACTTAAGTCCTTAAAACTTTTTAATTAAAAATCATCTTATCCTGTACAATTTTGAGATTGTCATTAATTGATCATAGAAAAAAGTCTCCGAATAAAGAGTTTTTGTTTTCATTATTAGATCTTATTACATTAATTAATCTACTCAATATGATGATATAATTGTTCGGGTAATTAATTTGAAAGTAGACCGTAAATCAAAGTTATAATAAAGCTGTTTAAAACAGATATATATTATTGTTTTTCTGCAAATTCAATTCTATGAACCTCATAATATTTATAGGTTATGTTTACTTGTCAAAATTAAAAAACAGAGCATTAAAGCAGATAAACAAAGCAGTAATAAAGGTATTTGGCAATTTTTAGTAATTCAATGGGTAAATTACCTGGATTACTTGTAGTATAGGATGTAGATAATGTATTATTGAAATTTCAGCAAAAGGAGAAGAAGATATGCCAGCAGAGTTTTCAGTAGAAAAAATTCTTGACAAGAGAACAAGAAACGGCAGAATTGAATATTTATTGAAATGGAAAGGTTATAGAGAGTGAGTATTAAGTAAACAAAATATATTGTCGGATAGCAAGTAAAAAATGATTCCTTATAATATCAGATCATTCAACATGGTTAGCGAGACAGGGATAATGAATAGATGCTACCTTAGGTTATTCGTTTCTGAGATACAGGGTGATTTATTGATTTCAGCAAATACTTTATTAACTACAGCAATGTAATGTCATCAAATTTGGCAGGCATTGTCAGCAAACTTTTCATATGATTCATACTGAAATAGTACAGACCAGAAATAAGCTGTTGAGAACTTTGTTTCTTGATCTAATAGAACATTCTGAACATGTAATACCACTTTTTATATATTATAATTTGATTGACCGAATTAACAATACCAGTCAAATTTGTGGTGACTACATTGGACGGCTCCAAAATTTTATGTTTCAGAAATGAAATGGGATTTATTTGTTTTTTTTTGGCTCTTCAAGGTACCATCTATTCATCGTCAGAGTATTTTATGAAAATATCAAAATCAGAAGATTTTATCTTGTATATTTCAGCGAGGATAATACTTGGGAACCTGAAGAAAATCTGGATTGCCCTGATCTCATTGCAAATTATGAAGCTCAATTTCAGAATATAGTCACCAGTAATGTTGATGATAATGATAAAAGTAATACCAAAAGAAAAAATATCGCTGAAGACAACAGGCTAAGGGGATTTGATAGAGGGCTTGAACCAGATAAAATCGTTGGTGCCACAGATGCCAGTGGTGAACTTATGTTTCTCATGATGTGGAAGAACTGTAATGAAGCAGATTTAGTAGCAGCAAGAGTAGCCAATGCTAGATGTCCAGAAATAGTTATAAGATATTATGAGAATAAACAGATGTGGTACTGTAAACCAAATGTTATTGAGATTGATTAGAATGAAGAGATAAATTGTGAATATTGTTCCAAAAAATACTAGCAGTTTATGCAACATTCATGAAGAAAAATCACATTAATGATTAGATTACAGTATTAACTATTTGCAAAACAATTGTTTTACTCATCCTCGCATTTTATTCTTCAACATAACAATATTGAGATATGTACCTAAAATCTTTGGAAATATATAATTGTTAAAATTTTCGATCTAAAGTCTAGAAGATGGTATCTGGTTATACAATTTTAAGTTTAATTGTATGCAGTATACATATAGTTCATTCTGCAAGGCTTCTACAAGATAATAATATAAAAATAATGTCTTCAGTCTGAATATATAATATTATGTATGTCGAACTGTTCGCTACAACTGACGTTCAAATTTGAAATTCGCTACACTATGATTCAAAACGCCTGGTATACAGCCATATCAGGCAACACAAAATGCGTCGCCTAGCCAACATTTATATCTGCACAAATTCTCCGACATATTCAATTAAATTCTAACTAAATGAGTTCGTTGTTGGCGAAAGTTGGGCCATCATGAATAGCATGTGTAATTTAAGACTGATAATAGTTTTGAACAGAAAGAGTATTTGTATGAATTATGGGTCTTCAAGGATATAATAAATCTCATCTGCTACGTGTATTGGAAGCACAGAATCTGGTTCTTTTAGAGTCAAAAAAATGAACGTAAAATTTTTCCATTTACGATCCAATAAAGTGAGTTATTCAGTTTTTTCATTCAAGTATTGACTTATTGATCTTCTTTTGAAAGGAAAAGTAATAATTGTAGAATCGTTCGAAGAGACTTCGATAGATGGAGGGACATGTAACAAGTCACGTTCAATGGGTTTAGACTTTGACTTTAGTACCAAAGATTTTCCACAAAAATCTTTTTTTAGTACTTAGACAAAGGACTTTGTCTAAGGTTTAGTACCTAGCAGAGCGAGTTACTGTCATTTCTTTAAACAAGGATATAAGTTTAATTGTGCTCACCAAACCTAATATATTCCCCAAGAACAATGCACTAAAGTTTTTCATAACAAAACTATTATGATAGTAATATTGTTTGGACAGATTCTAACAGATGGAGCCACCCTATAGTTATAATGATTTGAAATTTTTCTTTCGAAAATTTTCAAATCTAAAATCGTGCACTGTAATTTCAAAGCAACGTTATAGAAGCCCATAAAATTTGAGCGGATAAATAACATTTGGTCTAAATGATAGCCATGACTGTGCCTCGGATTACATCATTACATGAATACAAATAATCCTCTTTCCAATAGTTCGCGGCGCCGTTGTGTTTTTTGCGTGCTTGTTGCTAGGAAAACAGCATGCCATATATGTAGTTCAACCATTGTATGAATTATAGAAATGTTCAACAGTGGCGGCTGCTCAGAGGAGGCCAGGCCTCCCCTAATTTCACTGAATTTTCTTCAATTTTAAATTCAAGTTCAAATAAAAAATAATCACATTTCTACATCTGTATTATTTCCATAATTCTATCTACTATACAAATCTCAAAGTAATAAACATATGTTTATTACTCAGCGATCTAAAGCATTCTTACATTATCCGCAACACACAATACAGCGTAACGGATAGCAGGCAAACCACTTAGAGAAGAAGGCTCGCCTCCACGAGTCGAGATTCGTTCGAATGTAACATTTCAAACTTCTTCAAATGAGCGGTGTGGGAACCCCTCAAAATTCAAGTTGTAGATCACGAGTCGGAGGCCGGCCCCGCGGCATTATTTTCGCTTTTAGGCTAACGAGCTTAACCGAAACTGAACGTCCGATCGACCCGAATCAATCCCGGCGATCGTGGATGAAGATCAGCTGTTGTTTTGATTCCCTTTCTTACGAAGTATTAATTCTCTCAGCGTGCGGTTTGTGGTTTTGTGACATTTTTCGGACAAGTTTGTAAGTAAGATTTTAATATTTCAGCAAGAAAGATGGAAACAAAAACAAGAAGTGAGAATTATAATACAAGTAGTCAACTTAAAGAAACGCAAGATCCTGTAGATTTTATTTTGAATAATCAATTCAGTAACATGCCTTACGAAGATAAAATTTTCAAAACTCAAGTAATTGAGACACCTCGACCAGCAATGCCAAATTTAATTATTAATTCTGCTTAAAATCGTTCGTTCTGCTTAGAATCGTAAAATAAATGCCAGTGGCTGACAGGAAGCCCAATTAATTATTTTTTCCGCCGACCTCGAAATAAAAGGTGTTTTTAATGTGTACGAAATTGAGCATTAATGACCCATTTTAATACTCAATTTTTTTGCCATTTTAATGTGCAATCCTCATGGCAACCGTACACAAAGTATTCAGAAGCACTACGAGAAATGTCAAAACTGTACTAGAACATAGAAATTCCATTACGTCAAATGTATGTCTTGTGCGAATTGAGAATGCATTTTAATCAAGAATTTATACACTATTCATGTTGAGATCGTCGGAAAAATCTTGTAATAAACTCGGTTATTAATCGAGCGACTAATGGTCTCGAACTATTAACGCGTTCGCTCCGCTCACGCATTAAAATATCTTGACCATTAATCGCTGTCTTTAATAACCTAGTTTATTAAATAACTATTTTTCTGATCGAATCAATATTGAACCATATCGCCTTAGTTACCATATGTCATAACACACTCATATATCCCAAGGGAAATAAGAAACGTCAAGTCTTATTGTCCCAAGGGAAATATGAAACGTCAAGTCATATTTTACTCAAAATAGTATAATAAATATGCAACCTTATACATCAGAAAAAAGTCATTTGGTGCTTCTATCAAAAATTTCTTGATCTGCTCCCGGGACAACACTGCTGATTTTTTTGAAACGGATCCTTTATTCGTTTTTTCTTAATAAATACTTCCACTTGATCGAATAATTTGACATTCGTTTTTTCCTTCAAATTTAGCATGGATCTTAACATAGATAGTTTTGGCCATAACGTGTTTGGTGAATGTGGAGATCATCGAGTTGAATATACATCAAACATTATCAAGCTACAGTAGATGTCAGATCTGACAAAGAATAATTGAATAAAGTCATTAGTTTAAATTGTACGATTAGAATTAGAGACGTGTTGGTTTAATAATAAATATACATTTAATTGTAAACATAACTTCATTATCATTACCACTCTGAGGTACCACAAAGTGGCGACGAGGATGGGATAAAGTCAGAGAAGTAAGTACAAAACAATATAAACATGTTTACCTATACAGTATACATTACTGTAGTGGGTAAGGTGGAAGGCTGTGAGCCATACCTAAATAACAAAGGTTATAAGAGTTTGGCTGTGAGCCATCAATAACAAAGGTTATTAGAGTTTGGCTGTGAGCCATCAATAACAAAGGTTATTAGAGTTTGGCTGTGAGCCATCAATAACAAAGGTTATTAGAGTTTGGCTGTGAGCCATCAATAACAAAGGTTATTGGACAGTTTGGCTGTGAGCCATCAATAACAAAGGTTATTACAGTTTGGCTGTGAGCCATCAATAACAAAGGTTATTAGAGTTTGGCTGTGAGCCATCAATAACAAAGGTTATTAGAGTTTGGCTGTGAGCCATCAATAACAAAGGTTATTAGAGTTTGGCTGTGAGCCATCAATAACAAAGGTTATTGGAGAGTTTGGCTGTGAGCCGTATACCTATTATGTACTTAAAGTACAAGCGAAAGGCTGTGAGCCGTAGAGAAAAATGTATAAATAAATTATTACAGGAAAAAGGGAAAATATAACAAGGTGTATGTTTATTTACATAAACATATTTCTTTTCAGAAAGTTTAATTATTATTTGAAGAAAATGGCTAACTCATCAGGAATTAAGCCATTCCTAGCAGAAAATTTGGATAAAACTATCATTCGGATAGAATGGGAAAAATGGTTAAGGTCACTCAAGCTGTACTTGGCATCAGAAGAAATTGTTGACCCAATTAGGAAAAGGAATAAATTGTTACATATTGGGGGACCACAATTACAAGAAGTTGCGTACAACTTACCTGGTGCAATTGAAGAATCTGACTCAACAACAGAAGCTGACCCGGAAAAAGAAACTGACGTTTTCAAAACGTTAGTAGAAAAATTAACGGAGTACTTTTCCCCGATTCAGAATTCCACATTCGAGAGGTATGTCTTCAGAAATATGAAGAAGGAAGAAGGAGAAAATTTCAGTAAATTTCTGCTTAAGATCAGACAACAAGCTTCAAAATGTGTTTTTGGTTTGACAGCTCAGGAATCCAAGGAAATCAACATAAAAGACAAACTTATTGACGGTTGGGCTTCGGCGGAATTGAAGGTGAAGTTAATAGAGAAAGAACGTTCATTAGATGAAATAATTGAATTATGTAAGATGAATGAACAAGCAAGACAACAGTCAAAATCTATGGTTTCAAATGAGCAAGATGCATCAATATCTTCGGTTAATAAAATAGCTTGGACTATCAAACGAAACAAGGAAATCATTGTACTCGCTGCGGTAAGCAGGGTCATACAGCTTTCTCAAATCAGTGTCCAGCTAAAGAATCTAAATGCCATAAATGCGGGTCTCAAGGACATTTCTCGCTATGTTGTCGTACGAGATTCGACAAAAGAATGTCCAGTTCTTCAGTGGACGCTCCAAACAAGAGAATGAAATACAATTCTAGGGTTCATTTTGTGGAGGCAATCGGAGACAAAGAACTTGAGGATTCTACCCAAATCAGAAGTTTTGATTGTTTCAAAATTGATGAAGATCGCCAACTGAGTAGGTCAGAGGTCAGAGAAGAGCTCATCCAATGTATAGTCGGGGGGGTTCCCTTAACATTTCTCATCGACTCAGGATGTGGCGTGAACATCATCAAAATACAGGACTGGAAGAAGTTACAAAAACAAGGAGCCGGGGTGTGGAACATAGAAACAGAAAGAAAATATCAATTGAAGCCCTATGGAGCTGGAGGGCCCTTGAAAATAATTAATCGATTCCAAAGCACGGTAGCGATTTCAAATAACGCAGGTATTCTTGCAAACTTTTACGTAGTGGAAGACGGAGAAGTTTCACTGTTAGGAAAAGAATCTGCTCAGAAATTGGGGGTGTTAAAACTAGGGCTAGAGGCAATGGTGAATAATACGCTGAAAGTATCATTACTATAATCCAGCTCAGTGTTTCATTTGCCATCATGAAACGTTAATCGTTATCACCAAAGATGATTAATCTTTGATTATTAGCAAAGATTCTTTGGTTATTAGGAGATTGAAATCACAAACATCTAAATCAATTTGACATTTTATAATCATGTCATTACATAATTAAAAATTCCCATTTTCATAACATCCTCAAAAATTACTGTGAAATGTACATTTTTCGTAGCCTTGTGCAATATAACAAAATCATAAAAACCTTTCCCCCCATATGCAGATATCTTAGTTTCAAAAACTCTTCTGACCATACATATCATGTAAAATGTCCGATGGAAAAGTGTACAGAGCAGAGGTGGTTGACATAGATGTTGCTCTGCTCAAAGTGGATACAGATAAACCACTTACAGCTTTACCTTTGGAAGTCCTTTATGTCTAAGCAATTCAATTTCTGTTGGTGTCGTCAGCTCAGTAGATAGATCCGCTAAAGAACTCGGCCTCAAGAACTATTCCATGAAATACATTCAAACAGACGCCCTTATAACTTTTGGTAATTCTGGAGGGCCATTGGTCAATATCGATGGAAAAGTCATTGGAATAAGTAGTTTGAGGCTCACTTCTGGAATATCATTTGCCATACCTATCGAATTTTGCTTAAACTTTCTGAAGAATTGTAAGACATTCAACTCTAACAAAAGTCCAGAAAAGAACAGAGATGATAGTGAAATTACTCTTTTTGGTCTATTCCACTCAATAAAAGCATAAACTGAAAAAAAAAGGGGAAAGAGAAAGAAGATACAGCTAGAAGAGCAAAAGAAGACAACATAGAAACAGGGGATAAGGTGCTGATCAAAAACATGGTGGTAGCAAATAAGTTGATCCCCAGATTTGACAAAAGAGAATATGAAGTGCTACGGCGGGAGGTCAAAGTATGCCAAGAAGGAGCGTCGGGAGGATCGTTTATACAAGAAGAGGAACCCTCATTATCGAACCAGTGCCAAGAGGTGATCAACCAAGACTCCGAGCACACAACTATCGCCGACGCTGAACTGACTAGTGAGGAGACAGGACGTCCCAGGGTTGAGCCGCTGAAGCTGATAAGAAAGGAGGGAGTGTGGAGATCATCGAGTTGAATATACATCAAACATTATCAAGCTACAGTAGATGTCAGATCTGACAAAGAATAATTGAATAAAGTCATTAGTTTAAATTGTACGATTAGAATTAGAGACGTGTTGGTTTAATAATAAATATACATTTAATTGTAAACATAACTTCATTATCATTACCACTCTGAGGTACCACAGTGAATACTGAATATTCCTGCAACTGGAGATTGAATGAATTAATCATACTTCGAAAAGAACAAGAATCAAAGCAACATACCAAATCTTCAAAATATGCTAGCAAAATATTTTCGCTGACACCATCCACCAAACTTTTTCTTTTCCACTCCTGAAAGCCTTCATACTCTTTACTATAGGCAGCTTTAGATTTGGCCGGAATCAAAAATTCACGGCTTTCGCCGCTTAAGTTTCGACGTAGTTTGACATTATTTCAATAATTTTATTTCTGACAAGACATCAAAATACAACCAGTCAACCATGATTCTCACAAACACGGCCCATAGCAACGTTAAAAATCCAATTAAATCAAAAATTCACAATATAATATTAATTTTTCCATTTTAAGAACGATATTGTTTCGATCAAAAAAAACTATTACAACACGGGAAATATGAATACATTTCCCACAGTTGCCTATACTTCTTCGCCCTCGGGATGTAACTAGGCGGGCAACCTCGGGAAATATACTATTCATATTTCCCTAGTAGATGTAACAATAGCTATTATTGGTTGCGTGGTTTCGGGCCTCCTCTGATTGAAATCTCACGAGCCGCCACTGATGTTTAACAAAATCTGTAAATGGTCGAATAGTTCTCATTACCTATGATGATTTGAAATATTTTTCGTGGCATTTTCAAAACTAAAATCCGATCAATGAACTCGGATAACTTCCGAAGGTACGGCTTTCGAAACTAAAAAAAAGGGTAGGGGAAAACCCGGATAGATGCCCCACTTTTTGAATTTGCCTCATATTTTTGAAAATATTGATTTTATATGTGTAATTTCTATGAGCGTAGGAAGCCCCATTATTTGATTTGGAATACTGAGTCTTTTCTCTGACATAGCAATGCCAAATTGCACAAAAATTTGATTTTTGCAGAACTCTTTTTTTGGGGATAGTTGCCTACAAGTATGGATAGTTGCCCCACTATGAAAATACTGGGAGGGATAGATGCCCTTTATACTGTGTGAACCAAAAACCCAACTAAATACAATGAGATTTTCTATGCTTAAAACAGCAACTTTATGTACGTAACATGTATCGAATTAACAACAATTGTGCATTTTTAATTGAATTTCAAAAGCATATATTAAACGGAAATTTGTATTCTTCATATTAACATAAAGCATTTTTCCACACGTTCATGATAAATTAATTAAATAATAAGTCTCAACAAAAATGATCAGGAATCAAGTTTGAAATCAAAATAACACAATGAATCTGCTAAGAAGATATGGTTTTAGTTTAGATGTCCTAAGGGGCACCTATACCTCAAAAAATCAGGGCAACTATCCTTTTCGATAGGGATAGATGCCCATGATTTTTTTAATAAATTAAGAAGAAAACAAAAACTATATTTGTACTCAGATGTACACTCAATGAAACACTGTATTGGCGTAATAAAAAAAAATAATGAATTTATTACCACTTCAGAAGTTATATACAGCGGCAAATACCTACCTCTAAAAGTTTGGCATGTTTGTGGAGATCGCTGCTGAGATGATAGCACACACTAGCGAAAAACGGCTTGGCTTCATTTAACAATAACCTTTACAAAACTAAGGTCCAGGGTGACTGTAGCAGCTACTTATAAAATTAATTTTTTGAAACGTGTTTCGGAAGTTAGATATTTTGAAAAGGGGGCATCTATCCAACTGAGGCATCAATCCGGGTTTTACCCTAAATTTATATATGAATAGAATTAATTCCATAGCTCTCAGGATATTCAAATTTGAAATATCGTTTTTTCCAATATGAACAAGAGCGCGAAAGCTTCTGACTCCACATTAAAAAGCAGAAAAAACATACAACTCAAAAATGTAGAGAAAAACAAAAAATTCAATAAATACGGAGCTAGATATGCGAACCCCGGATTTTCAGATTAGGTACTAGTCCTTAGAGTCCGCAATCCAATACGATATTATTTCTGAAAATTTGAATTAATCGAATAATCACCTTATTATCAAAATGTGGCAGATTTGAATTATATTTTTAGTCAATCGTTATATTTAATTTCTTCTGTGAACAGACAGGGTTGAATCATAGATTTATAATACTAACTATACTCCGTTCACGAAAGGTTGAGCCGTCGGTTGGCCATGGAAGTTTGGCATATTCCACTGTGTATATTAAAATTTTAGGTTATGTTCTTTATTTACTTGTCAGATGGATACGCAATGTTGTCAATATTGCATAGAGTTCTCTGATAACTCGCAATATCGTCGGACGAGGCCGAGTACATTCGGCAACGTTGACTTCATTTTACTTTATGATAGTAAATACTGCCAACTTCAGGTAAATAAAGAAACGCCTACTATGTGCTCAAACTTTCGTGAACGGACTATAGATGGCGAACCTGTCAAAAAATTTGAGGCAAACGGCGGCCATTTGCAGTTTGGAGTGAAGCACAAATATTTTGAGAGATGTCACTTTTTCTATGAATTTAAATATTAGAATTACCAATATTCCTTTATTTATTTCATTTCAACGAATCAAAATGATAGGATTACCAATATTGTTTAATAACTAATCACAAGAATCGAAAATATTTCTAATTTTAATAGACCGAAATGTCAGAGTTCACAGAACAATAATATAAAGAGTTCGTTTTTCATCACTTCTTTCAAAGGAACGTCTATGTTTCAATCAAAATTCGAGCACAGATGGCATAAAACATCAAAATATTTGTGGTTCACTCCAAACTGCAAATGGCGGCCATTTGCCTCACTTTTTTTCACGTGACAGTAAGGAAGTTCGACGTCCAGTTACTATTATAGGTCCATGGGTTGAATTTGTGTATAGGTAGGTACCGGATATTAACCGATGCTCATATAACGTGCGTTCAAAAAAATTCGTGGTCAAGTAAGCTGTGGATTCTATTTTTCCCCTCATAGACACTTAGGATTCTATTTTTCCTAAGTGTCTATGAGGGGAAAAATAGAATCCATTGCTTACTTGACCACGATTTTTTTTGAACGCACGTTAGAACATGGATAATATCTGTTTCATCATTTCAGGAACTGTTTAACATATACCTACATCAGATATTTTCATTTTTTATTGAAATCTGAAGTTTCTTTTTCCCTATATTCCAATAGAAGTTTCTATGGTTCTGTTCACACTATGGCCACAAAATTTTGCATGCGGCTTGTTATCAGCATCTTGCATTTGGCCGTAACATTTCTTTCCGATTGGTTTTGTATTTTCTGAGATATTAAGCAACAATAATTTTGAATTACCATATTTTATGGAGCACCCTGTACGATTTGGCTGGCTAACGAACTTAACCGAACCATTTGTAACCCGAACTCATCCTCAAGTCTCTAGGACAATCCCTTCGAAAGTTATTGTGCTAACGGCCGGCTGGACGACCCCACGGACAGAATTGAATTTGACCACGAATTCGTCATCAGGGAGTCTTACCCTATCGTTTGAGTCCATTTTCGGCTCAAAATTCGAAAATCACAGACATTTGGGCAAAACAATATAGCACTCGTTTAAGTAGAACAAGCAATCAAAAATCAGAACATACGAATAATGGGCACCTATCAAAAAAGTGTCTGTATATAGTGTTTTTGTTTAATGTTTATAGCACAAACAGGAACGGAGATAATGGCTAAAATTGAAATTGCCCAAGTTTCAATTTTGGTTTATAACTCGAAAACAAAAGGCGAAAGAGCAATGCGGTTGACGGCAGAATGAGATTCTAGAAAAAAGATGACCGCAATGTGCTATTCATTTTTCTCTATCTCATATGGCTAAAAAATTGTAGTTCAGGTATCACCACACACTGTATGTAAAATATTCTATTTCTTCTAACGTCATACAAAGTAGAAATCTCTAATCGAAAATCAGAACACACGAATGATGAAATATGCCGACGAATTCCAGCCATTAACTAGAAGCGACGCCGACTTGAGAGTAGGAAATGTACAGCGATATTTTTTCATCTACCTGGGAATCATGTCACATAATGCCTACACTAACTTAAACATGCAGGTTCCTATCAAAAAAGTGTCTTTATATTGTTTTTGTTTCATGTTTATAGCACAAGAAGGAACGGAGATAATGGCTAAAATTGAAATTGCTCAAATGTCAATTTTGGTTTATAACTCGAAAACAAAAGGCGAAAGAGCAATGCGGTTGACGGCAGAATGAGATTCTAGAAAAAAGATGACCGCAATGTGCTATTCATTTTTCTCTATCTCATATGGTTAAAGAATTGTAGTTCAGGGATCACCACACGCACACATTGTAGGTAAAATATTCTTTATCTTCTAACGTCATACAAAGTAGAAATCCCTAATCAAAAATCAGAACACACGAATGATGAAATATGCCGACGAATTCCAACCATTAACTAGAAACGACGCCGACTTGAGAGTAGGAAATGTACAGCGATATTTTTTCATTTACCTGGAGGCTGGAAACTATTTCATATAATGCCTACACTAACTTATACATGCAGTCTTAATCCCGTTTTCAGTCGTAAATCGATCGCAGTAATTGAATCCTACTTCTTCGTATCGATAGATATCGAAAAAATTCGTGTCGGAAATTCCTCAAGTTCTTGATGTGTAGCAGTTGAACGGGTTGAAGTCAATCTCCAGATGCTAGCTCAACAGTTTCATACGGGGGTAATTTGACAAGTTGGTATCGATGTTACTTTCAAATATTAAGATTTGATTACTTTTTTCAATGACATAACAGCCAGGCCCGATGGTCGTGCGGTATGGAAGGTCCCTCAGATCAATAAAGAAACAAAGACCAGGTCGCCAAACCAAAAAACCCGGCTAGACCATTCTGTTTGGCTGGACATTTGGGTGAAAAAGCCTGACACCCTACATTATTCGGAATTTTGCGTCTCAGCATTAATGAATGAAATGCGTATGTGAAACTGTTTTGATTTTCGCGAAGAATTTTGTTTCTAATCTATAAAAAAAATTAAGAAAAGCAATGAGCAGGAGCTTTTGAGCGCTCGTTCTTCGGTGGAGTAATAAGACTATTAGGTACCTCAAAATTTTATATTGGATATGAGATTGATATCAAATATATAAATGCAGAATCTCCACACAATCAAAATTATATTCAGAAAATTAATCTAAAAAAGAAATATGTAAAAAATAAATAAATACAAGAATTAAATTCTATGGTACTAATGCTGCGATCCCCCTGAAATTTTGCAGGAACATAGTAGTTTTCATTTTCAAAATAAATTTCACTCGAATCGGATATTCTATTATGGAAATATAAAGATTCTTTTTTCGATATTCCAATTGAATTTTCTATGGTTCTGTTAACACTATGGCCACAAAATTTCGAATGAACATTAAGAATAACAGAAACAGAGGTTTAACGCGTACATCGCCATGAATATTAGGCCCTTTCTATTTGAAGCCGCATCACTTCCAACTGATGTTGCTTTCTGACAAAATCAGTTTAATTTCCACAATCACTTCAGTTCATCATAACAATAACATAACCTAACATTTTGGTGAAAGTTTACAATTTACTGTTTAACATAACAGAAAGCGAATAATTATCCTCGGTTTTCATTTATAGTAATGAATAATACATATTACTTTTAGAATTTCCGTCCGAACTATCGTCGATGGTACTCTGATTTCAAACCCTATCGTTTTGTTGATTGTCATCCGATGTTCTATTTGTCAAAATCACTTCACTTCCAACTGAAGTGATTTCGGAAATTATTCAGGCAAATAGAAAGCTAGGATTGAAAAACAATAAAGTGAAAGCAACCAATATTAAACTCATACTTCGGAGCTAACTTCGTCCTTGCTCGAGACAAAATGAAAGGAAGTGGTATCAATCAGAGCACCTATAGATGGCCATTTCGTCCTTATTAGGACTCATCAGCACAGGATAGCTCTGAATGATAGAAGGTATTTCTTGGAACTTAATGCGAAACGGCGTCCTCTTTAAGGTATTATCCCACACAACAATGCCATAACAGTAACACTGAAAGACAGTGAATGCATGTTAAAAATACCGAAAACGCCATCTCTTGTCCCATACGAAAACCTTCTTCCATAGCATGAAACTCGAACAAAGTAGCGAAATGTTTACCATTTGTTGCCTTGACTGAAGTGTTTTTGCATATCGCAAAATTTTCCTACTTCAGTCTACAACGAGGAGCGCTCGGGTAACGTCATGTGACAATAACGATCTTCATTCACAGAAAAAATTTAACTCGAATCGGATATCCTGTTATGGAATTTGTCAGGTTAACGAAGTCTCTAGGAAAATATCTTCAAAAGTTATTGTGCTAACGGACGGCCGGACGGTTCCACGGACAGAATTGAATTTGACCACGAATTCGTCATCAGGGAGTCTAACCTTATCGTTTGAGACAATTCTCGGCTCAAAATTCGAAAATTACAGAAATTTGGGCAAGACGATATAGCACTCGTTTCAGTAGAACGAGCGTTCAAAAAGGTGAATAAATCGCTATTATGTCAGCGTATTGCATTCAAACGATTACACCAAAAATGATAATTTTTTAGTGGAACAAGGTTTATTGAAGAAAATGTTTTCATATAATTAAATGGAGATGATGAAAAGTTTAATTTTTCTTTGAATTGAAAGAATAATTATCGAGTATTTTTGACCATTCTGACAATTCCGAAAATAAACAATTATCGAACACATATTTTTAATGGTTTTTCGAAATCGAATGATAAGAAAAGAGAATATTCTGATGAGGAGAAATCGAGGATGAGTTGACCAATTTTTCGCACTGTGACATCACACGTGCGAAGCGAGGAAGAACAGTAAGTAAATAGCCTATTCGTTTTGAGATATTTCGTGCTCCTGAGTAACTCAAAAGCTCGAAATACGGCTTGCCATTGGTTGCGCACAAGTACTGGAACAGCTCAGGAGCACGAAACTCCACAAAACGAATACTGTAAAAATATAAATTTGTAGAATCGAATGCCGAACAGTTTGAGTATTTTATTAATCAGCCAAACGGAGTCATCAGATAGAATTAAAAAAAAACATACAAAAACATGAAAATTCATCAACATAACAAAATAATAAAAAAATTTAAATAAACAGAACTTCTTCTCGGTATAAATTCTTCACTCTTTGAGTTGAATAATGAAAATAAATTAAACATATTTTTGGTGCGTAGAGGCCTACCAGTTACCATATAATAAATAATAATAATAATTTATTCACCATAAGCGATAAATTCAGTTTTTTTTTCATTTTCAATCGCTCGTTCTTCTTAAACGAGTGCTTTATCGTTTTGGCCAAATGTCTTTGAATTTTATGCCGAAAATGGTCTCAAATGATAGGGTTCGGCTCCCTGATGACGAATCCGTGGTCAAATTCTATTATGTCCGTGGGGCCGTCCGTCCGCCCATTAGAAGGATAACTTTCGAAGGTCCTAGAGACTTGAATTAGTTCGGTTCCAAGATGTCGGTTAACCAGCCAAATCGTACAGGCTGTTCCATAAAATATGGCCATTCAAAAATTTTGTTCTTCGATGTCTCAGACATTACTAGACTAACCGAAATGAAATTTTACGACCACATGCATGATGCTGATAATAAGCCTCATGCATAATTTTGTGGTCGTAGTGTTAACAGAACCAGTGAAATTTATTTTATGAATGCAAAATTTTGTGGTCATAGTGTAAACAGAATCATAGAAAATTCAATTGGAATATTGATAAGAAGAATCTTCATATTCTCATAACAAGTTATCCGATTCGAGTAAAATTTATTTTGTGAATGAAGAATGATATACTGAATGTTCATGCAAAATTTCTAGAGGATCGCATCTTCTGAACCATAGAATTTAATTTTTTTTAATTATTGATAATTAACATATTTTTTTTTGGATAATTTCCAGAATATAATTCTGATCGTGCTGTAATTTTGCATTCATATACTTAGCATGAATTTCAAGTCCTATACAAAATTTTGAGGTAATAGCGTTTTTGCCCCACCAATGAACGATCGCTCAAAAGCACCTGCTCAGGGCTTTTCTCAAATTCTTTCTATTTTGTCTCATGCTGCATGAAAGAAAGAATAACAAACGAAAACCTTTCATGAAATATATTGCAGTTGACAGAGAGGTTCTTTATTTCTTGACAAATCCAAGACGGTGTGTTTCATGTCCACAAAATTATCTTACTTCCCCGGTACATATGACAAAAGTAGGCAAATATTCTCACGTTCCGCAATTTCGATATGAATGGCGGTGGCAAAAAAGGCCGACGTATTGCCAATTATTGGTTTTGGCGGCGGATCCATTGTGAAAAAATTCCGGTTATTTAAATTTGAGAGCACCAACGGGCCATGGTTGAATGAGCGGAAGTATATTGGAACACAATGGTAGGGTAATTTGGTTGTTCGATATCGATAAATCGATGGATGCTGCGTGTCCAGATTTATTGATATTACTACATGTGCCGAAAATCGTACAGCGATTGAAAAATCGAAAGATTATAGCGTCTAATGATTAACTCAGAGTATAGATTGCTTAATCTAAACATGAGCTTGTACCCCATTAACTCTCCTGAAATTACCAGGTAATCTGTTTTTTCAAGATGAATGTCATTCGCTTTTTTGAGCGCCCGTTCTACTTTAACAATGCTATATAGTTTTGCCCAAATGTCTGTAATTCTCGAATTTTGAGGCCAAAATGGTTTCAAACGATAGCGTTCGAGTTCGACTCCCTCATGTCGAATCCGTGGTTTAATTCAATTCTTTCCATGGGCCGTCTAGCCGTAAGGACGATAACTTTCGAAGGGCTTCCCCTAGAAACTTGAGATTTTCAGGATAGGTTCTGTCCTCGAATGCCGCGGTTGAGTTCGTTAACCAGCCAAATCGTACAGGGTGTTCCATAAAATATGGCCCTTCAGAATTTTTGTTCCTAAATATCTCAGACAAAACGAAACCGATCGAAATGAAATTTTGCGGCCACATGCAAGATGCTCATGATAAGCCTCACGAAAAATGTTGTGTCCATAGTTTTAACAAAACCATAGAAAATTCAATTGGAATATTGCAATTATTGCTCAAAAACGGGTCGAGATATACGAATGAAATTGGGAGTTTCAAGAGGTAGTTACAATGAATTTCTGACTTTCAATTAAGAATTTTGTTCATCATTGGCTACTATAGATGTAATGATCTCAATTTGAATATTATTCAAAAACTTAACTTTCTACTTAACTTAATGTTATACTTAAACGAGTGCTATATCGTTTTGCCCAAATGTCTGCAATTTTCAAATTTTGAGACAAAAATGGTTCGAATCCCTGATGACGAATCCGTGGTCAAATTCAATTCTGTCCGTGGGGCCGCCCATCCGGTCATAAGCATGATTGTTCTAGAGACTCAGTGTAAGTTCGGTTCCTAAATGCCGCGGTTAAGTTCGTTAACCAGCCAAATCGTACAGGGTGTTTCATAAAATATGCCAAAATTTTTGTTTCTCAATACCTCAAACAGAACTAAACCAATCGAAATGAAATTTTGCAGCCACATGCAAGATGCTCATAATTAGCTTCATGCAGAATTTTGTGGCTATAGTGTTAACAGAACCATAGAAAATTCAATTCGAATGTTGAAAAAAAGAATCTTTGTATTTGTATAACGAGATATCCGATTCAAGTGAAATTTATTTCTTGAATAAAAATTAATATACAAGTGGAATAATCTTTTCGAACAGGACCGAGAATCGATTCAAGACTTCTCCTACTCAGGAAAGCCAGTAAAGGCCACCATGTTTGACATCATCAACGAAATTCTTCTAGGGAACACCAGTTTGAAGGAAAAACAGTTACTAGCATAAGCTGGAGTATCACATACCACCATTTCACAAACTTTAAATTACTGCCAGGGTATCACAAAAGTCAGTGCATGATGGTTACAGCTAAAGCTCACGCCTCTTCAGAAATAGCTGCTCTTCGATGCGTCAAAACAATTTTTGGAGTTGTGTGAAGATGAACCTGCACATATTTTGAAGCGATATGAAACCTGTAGCCTGTATCGGTGTTACTGGAGCTATGCGCACAGCCCCTACAGCAGCGCTTGAGGTCATACTTGATCTGCTCCCCTTACATCTTCATGTGAGGAAATGAAGCCTGATGGAAGTGTTCCTCCTGGACACGGGGTTGGACACATGAGAATATTGAATCAATTAGATTCAAACCATCGGATGTTATGCCAACTATATTCGATTTCGAAATAACGCCCTGTGAAACAGTCATATTTAACCGTCCTAGTGCAATTAGCTCTGTAAATCGCTTGGATAAGAATACATCCATATGGTTTACCGATGGATCAATATCAGTTAAAGGTACTTGCATTGGGATATATCGACCTAAATTAAGAATTTCTAAAGCCCTAAGGTGTGAACCCTCTATTTCACAAACATGGCTGTCTATATAATATGCTCCAGGAGATCTATGGAACCGCATTGCAAGGGTTCTCTGCTGACCTGGGAGTGTCGTAACATCCATAAAGCAACTGGCAAGATGAAATATGTATATTGAATCTACTATGAGTGCATTATGGTGTTGAAGTCAAAAATGCCGATGAACTTGCAAAAAGTGCATCAAAGTTAACACCTGCTGGACCTGAGCCTTTTTTGTGGGATTGGAAAAGACCAATTTAAGGCAGCGGTTCAGTAATGTGAGTTGAATAACAGAATAACCTTTTGGAGGAACAGCCCTGGATTTACTCAGTCCAAAACATTCATGATGATTGTACCTACCTATACCAGAAAGCTTATGAATCTGTCACGAGCTGAGCTTCGGGTGATGGTGGGACTGCTGACAGTGCACTGTCTGTACAAACATTATTTGTACCGTATAGGAAAGTCGGCAGATGATATTTGCAGGCTTTGTGGATCAGAAGCAGAAACAGCTGAACACGTGGTATGCAAGTGTCCAGAGCTGACTGGCCTAAGAAAAATGCATTTGTTCAAAACGGTCCAGGGCACCCAAGAGCTAACAGCCAAGGCTCCCAGGAAAGGTGTCGGCTTTATCAACGCCATAAACGACCTCCATGGGCCTACATGAATAGGTAGGTTAGAGAACAAAAGACATATAGTCCGTTCACGAAAGGTTGAGCACATAGTAGGCGTTTTTTTATTTATCTGAAGTTGGCAGTATTTGCTGTCATAACGTAAAATAAAGTCAACGTTGCCGAATATAACCGGCCTCGTTCGACGAGATTGCGAGTTATCAGACAACTCTATGCAATATTGACAACATTGCGTATCAATCTGACAAGAAGATAACCTAAATTTTAATATACACAGTGGAATATGCTAAATTTCCATGGCCAACCGACGGCTCAACCTTTCGTGAACGGACTATATATTGTCGCAGTTGCCGAAAAGCTGAACTAGCCATAACGACCCAATTCAAATAATGATAATAATAGGAAAGGGAAAGACCATAATTGGAGGATAATACTCTACCGAACTAGAAAAATCGATGGATGAAAAACTGCAAGGAAAGAATGTGTTTCTATTCCAAGAAGGGACAGGCCGAAGAGAAATTTGCCAACTGAGCATGGAAGGATTAGAAAAACGATGGAGACGGGGGGAGTTATTTTCGTCTATGATTCAATGTTTTTTCCTGATAGCATTGAAAATAATAGAAATATGCGTGGTGATACATTTTTATTTCTGCATTACCAAATAATTACATATTAACTGGATGTGTTATCATTTGTATGTGAAGTGCTAATGTCTGCAAAATTCATGAAAATCAAATTACTGCACGTCGCTGTCCTAGTTCAAAATATCAAATTTGACATTGATCGGATTCCATTACCGGACCAAAATTCGAAAATAACAACCATTTGGGCTAAACGATTTTAAGCTGTTCCCCTAAGAACAAGCGCAAAAAAATACTGCCAGGACAAGAGAAATATCGCAATTTGGAATCAGATGGTGTTTCACGACACAATAAGTCGAATCCGAAAAATTCACAACTTCCTGCTGTAGAATAACGCGAAAGATGAAAAATCATTCATTTTCACAAAGACTCGGTATCAATATCGGGATAAAAATTTTTTTAATACACATTGGGAAAAATTCCCTGAATGCACTCTAACAAAAATTTGTACGAATGTTACTTTTCTCTGTACACTTTTGTCGGGCTAAACGTGGACTAAGTTCCGCTCATTTGATAAGCATTAATTTGAAACTAATAAGTTGTCCAACTCCATTGAAATTTTTCCATCTGCTTCGAATTTTTTTCAACTGCTCTGAAAATTTGCCAACAATGATCAACATAAGCCTGCTCTAGCACCTACTCTTCAGAAGTATTTATCCAACTGCCTCGAAATTAATCCAATTTCTTCCGGAATATTTAACAACTTCTACTGAGTTTTTTCAACTTCTTCGGAAATTTACCACCTGCTTTGAAAGTTTGCTTCAACTGCTTCGAAAATTTAACAACTACTCTGAAAATTTGCCAACTCTGATCAACATAAGCCCGCTCTTGAACCAACTCTTCAAAAGTATTTCCAACTGCCTCGAAATTAATCCAATTTCTTCAGAAATTTTTACAGCTGCTACGGAGTTTTTTCAACTTCTTCGGAAATTCACCATCTGCTTTAAAAATTCGTCAACTCTGATCAACATCAGGCTCGTCCCTGTTAATATTATTGGAATATTTGTTTAAACATGTTTCCAACTGCTTCGAAAATTTGCTCTGATCAACATCAGGTCTGCCCCTGTACAACTCCATTGAAATCTGCACATAAATTTTTTCAACTGCCTCGAAATTTTTCAAACTGCTTCGAAAATTAACCAACTGCATTGAAAATTTGCCAACAGCTCCGTAATTTTTTCGACTCCCTCAAAATTTTATCAACTACTTCAAAAAATAACTCAAGAGCAAGGAAATTTTTTGACGACAAAGGAGGAATTTTTGCTTATTTTGCGGCATAACAAAAAATGTTGTTACGAGGTTTAGAAGAATTAATTCATGGATCTAATCAATGTATACAACTGCTCTATTGGAACATAAATAAAAAAAGGAAATGGGGCGAAATTATTTGGACATAATACATTCACCGGCAAAATAATCGTTACTCTCAATAAACCGATGAAGTTTGTTAATTCATAAATGTGTTATTTCAATTCCAATTTGATTGAATTTTTTTTCAATTTTCAATCACCAGTTTCTAAAGTTGAAAAAAATTGGCTGATGTCATTTCAACCGGGTGACACAAAATCTGTTCTTCTGCTCTAACTTTAAAACTACTCCTGGTGTGTTCCAGTTGTTCCACCGCGTGATTTCTTATTTAATCATCAAGCTACATCTTTTCTTTATTCATTACAAAAGCACAATTTTTGTTGAAGATAAAGGGTTTTCAAGGAAACATAAAATACCACAATTTCGCTGTGTCTTTAAAAGTACAAAAATTAAATCCAAAATCCGAACGTATTAAAAATAAAATGAAAATTAGGTGAAGAACATAAAATAACGTGCGTTCAAAAAATTTCGTGGTCAAGTAAGCTGTGGATTCTATTTTTCCCCTCATAGACTCTTAGGAAAAATAGAATCCACAGCTTACTTGACCACGAATTTTTTTGTACGCACGATATTAAAGAAGTATTAGGCCATATGTTATGTTGTTCCTTATGCGCACTGTTTATTGGAGACGATTTCATGCTTATGACTGATTGTGATAATGTCTAACCGCATGTGGCTAGGATTGTCTGGGATTATTTGGCAGTGCTTGATATCCATGAATTAAATTGGCCTGCTCTAAGCCTCAATTTGAACCTAATTGGGCATATTCGGGATGCTCTTGGGAGGAAAATTCGATCTCGCGTAACAAATCCTGAAAATTTTGGAGCAGCTCAGCGACGCTTTAATTGGATGATGAAATCAAATCGAATAGGCTTATATTCCAAACATTATTGAAGGCACGTCGAGACAAATTTCACCTGTAATATGTGTACGAAGGATATCACTTCTCAAAGTTTAAATTCGTTCAAATACTGTTGTAGCCTTAGTCCTTTGTCTAAGGTTGTAGCCATAGCGAAAATATGAAATTTAACATTTTTCTGAAAACCCTATATCTTCAATGAAAATTGAGCTTTTGTAATTAATGAATAACGAAATCGTCAAGAGAAGATGTGTCTGTATGATAAAATGAAAAATCACACGCTGGAACAACTGGAACACACTAGGGGTGGTTTTAAAGTTAGAAAAAAAACACAGAACTATATATACTGGGTGAAAGGAAATCTGTGTTTTTTTTTCTAACTTTAAAACCACCCCTAGTGTGTTCCAGTTGTTCCAGCGTGTGATTTTTTATTTTATCATACAGACACATCTTCTCTTGACGATTTCGTTCTTCATTAATTACAAAAGCTCAATTTTCATTGGAGATATAGGGTTTTCAGAAAAATGTTAAATTTCATATTTTCGCTATGGCTACAACCTTAGACAAAGGACTGAGGCTACAACAGTATTTGAACGAATTTAAACTTTGAGAAGGCTCAGGGAAAAACCTCAGTAGAAAAAACCCCGTCTGGCCGTTTTCACAAAATTGAAACCGAAAACTATTCGAATAAATACCTTCAATATTCAGATACAAAATACTTAATTCTTACTCTCGGGCCAGGAGGGTGTTTTAAACCAGGTCTGGCCTTCCAAGTGATGATTTCTCGAATCTTCTGTTCTTCTAAGACCGCTACAGGACCCTACTGAAGGGTAATCATCTCCCATAGATATATTGTGGTATATCATTCTAAATATCAAATTCAATTTCGGAATAATGATAAAAAACATTTGACAAACCAAGTAAAAAATGACGAACGCCAAGTTTCTTGAAATTTGAAACTGGTGATCGATGAACTTACGATTGAAAAAAAATCAATCAAATCGGAATAATATATTAATGAATTAACAAAATACATCGATTTATTGAGTAGATCGATGATATTGCCGGTAAGTGTTGAATGCTGGTCGACCTCAAGCCAGGATATTTCAGGAATTACAAAATTTTTTCATGATTTACATTCAAATTCCTGATCAGTCATCAGTCATCACCCAGGTGTCATACCTTATCCGATTAGTATGTTAGCACGTCCAGATGATCGTATCGTTCCTCCCCCAGCTTCGCAGCAGTCCGACTAGACCGACGACCTGCCAGAAACAATTCATTCTTATTTTGCAGAAGACAAACATTTGAAGTTGGGGTGCCTCAGGGCTTTGTCTTGGGACCACTCTTGTTTTTGCTATTCACTCGGCTATTCATTAATGATCTGCCTGAGAATTTGGAGAAGTTATTCATCAATGAGTCTTAAATTCACGAAGAACTATTTAAAATATTAAAAGCAATCTTGTTTGCTGATGATTTTTCACTAGCCGTTGCTGCGGAAACTTTGGGAGAACTGCAGAGGTTATGCGATTTGTTAGTTCGTTGCTTTGTTGAATGGTGTCATGCTTATGCTATTATTATGATAAATGTAAACAAGACTGAATGCATTCTCTTCTCAATTTTAATAAATGACAATAAACTTGTAGTCACATTCTGATTCTGTTATCACATCAAGGGACTGTACGAAGTTTTTGGGTACCTATTTACATCGATAGACATTTAAGGTGGGATTCACACGTAGATGAGGTTTGTAAAAGGCTCTACAGCTCTTATTACGCTTTGAGTCGAATCAGGTATTTGCTACCCTTATGCTTACTTATGAATGTAAATTATAGTTTAGTATTCAGTCACCTTTCGTATAATACAGGGTCTCTATAAATGATTATAACAGCGCAGTTGGCGTTGGACTATTATAAATATTTTTATTCTGACTTCAATTTGAACAAACGATAATTTTTTAATGACTTGCATTAAAATTCCTGATCAGTCATCAGTCTATCACCGAGGTGTCATCCCCTATCCTATTAGTATGTCAGCATGTCCAGATGATCGTATCGTTCCTCCCCCAGCTTCGCAGCAATCCGACTAGACCGACGACTTGTCAGAAACGACTTTAATTTGGTTGCGATCTGTCATGAGAACATCGAGAACCAACGTTACTGTGGCAAGGTGGTAGTAGACACAATACCGCGACGATGGCCTCTCCTATTCCCGGTTGCGGTATCGCCGTTCTTCTTGTGCTGGCAGTCGTTTTCGGCGTCGTGACGGCCAAGACGAAGTTACGTTTCGGGCACTATGACAATCTTTTTGTGGCCAGGTGCGAGGCGAGGTGTTGGTTCAAGTCGGGAAAGAATGAGGTAGGTCGGATTTTTTTAATATGCTGTAATTTTTGCGCGCTTGTTTGATAATTATTTGATTATACAGTACGGGCTTAATATAACGAACGTCAATATAACGAAATTTTTTCTTAATCCCCTTGGGTTGTCCATGAGAGTTAATGTAAAATATACCTTTACTTTACGAATATTTTTCACGAGCAACCTCTTTATAAATATTTTTCAACTAAGTGTTAAAAAAGTGGAAATATCCCTAATTAACGAATTTTGTTTACTAAAAACCTTTAACGTTTTCACCAATATGACCCTCTCATAGCATGTGATTCAGTCGCGATATGAAAAAAATATTGTTTTTGACCGCTCGTTCTACTTAAACGCGTGATATATCGTTTTAGCCAAATGTCTGTAATTTTCGGTCTCAAACAATAAGGTTCAACTTCCTGATTACGAATTCGTGGTCAAATTCAAATCTGTTCATTGGACCGTCCGGACGTAAATACGATAACTTTCGAAGGGATTGTCCAAGAGACTTGAGATTTTCAGGGTGAGTTCGGTTTACAAATGCCGCGGTTAAGTTCGTGAACCAGCTGAATCGTACAGGGTGCTCCATAAAATATGGTCGTTCAAAATTTTTGTGCCTAAATATCTCAGATCTCAGAAATTTTGCGGCCACATGAAAGTTGCTCATAATAAGTATCTTTCGAAATTTTTTGTGGCTATAGTATTAACAGAACCATAGAAAATTCAATTGGAATATTGAAAAGAAGAATCTTTATATTTCCATAACAGGATATCCTATTCGATCGAAATTTGTTTTGCGAATGAAGATAGATATACTTAATATTCATGCAAAATTTCAAGAATATAGCATCGTCCTAACCATCGAATTTTATTTTTTTTATTATCGATTTTTACATACATATTTCAATTTTTGAATAATTTCCAGAATTTAATTCCGATCATGCTGAGATTCTTTTTTCATGTACTTAGAATGAATTTCAAGTCCCATACATTATTTTGAGGTAATGGCATTATTGCTCCACCAATGAAGTAGCGCTCAAAAGCACCTGCTCAGGGCTTTTCTCAATTTTTATTTGATTATGGCAAAATTTCCTTTTAGCGCTAATTTCTGCTCTGTTGTTCACAGGTCACTTTTCTCTCGAATTGTGATAGCACTCACAGTGATTTTGGGACAAAGTTTTATACAATATAACTGGGTTTCTAGTGTTGTGACTACAATTGTTAAAATTATATTTCACCAATCACCTCCGACCCATTTTGTTCTCAAATATTGAAATATATTGAAAAGATTTCAACTCAGATTTTTATCAAGGCTTTAGGACGTTTCATCATTTGATTTGACCATATATTATATACATTAGTTAGTTCGTGAGTTTTTTTGATAACTATCACAGTTACAGAACAACAAGCGTAAAGATATTTTCAGAAGAAGACAATTTTACGATCTTCATAAATTTTATACTGTACTGTTTAGGTAGGCCTATACTTAGTTCTCTTTCACCTTTCATTATTTTTTCCCCCAGAATATGTATTTAAATTTATTCTTTATTCACCTAAAAACGATGAAAGATGTGTAATCTGAAATTTTTGTTCATATATTCTCGAAGAAAAATACAGAAAATTGACTTTTACTCTGAGAACGTGTGAGTAACCAAGATTTGATTATTTCTGATTGAGAGAAAATTGAAACGGCCTTAACTTGAAGTCCGAAACTACTGTTGGATTGTTCATATTGGAAAAATGATCATTCATTTTTTAATTTTATGAAAATTGTCGATTGTTACATGTTATTAATTTATGAATTCAATTTCCTTAGTCAACCCTTAAATCCATAGGAAAAATTTCAAGTTTGGACTTCGAACCTTCTGGCCAACTGTAAACACTCGCGTGTTTTTTATTTATATTAACATACAGAAATTGGTTCTCTGGTTCTGATCGTTCGGGATATTTTATTATTAGATACCTATATTACTACAAACATAGATACTTTCCGTATCAGTAGCTCGAAATAAATGAAAAAACCTGTGTCGTTTGCTGTGTTTTGACTATCTTTTATTGCCTTAAAAATCAACATTTATTAGTAACTTTTCAATCAAACAAACAAAGATCGGATGACACTTCGACATATTCGAAACTCTCATGGTTTTTGTTTGTTTAAATATTAAAAACTTCACGAAAATATGTCCATCAAAATTCATTTTTCCAATAGTCATTATTGGTATATTTTAATATTATCAAATCAATAAATGGTTCCTGAATGCAAGATCAAGATATGTTTTCCTTATTCTTTTCCAAAACTTGACAGCCTACACAGCAAAACTATTTGCTGGCCTAGGCTAATAGGATTCGTTTTCTTCGAAATTTATTAAGAAATCGTAAATTTAATCATGAATTAATCTCGAAATAAGTCTCAATTAGAACTTCAAATTTGATACTATACCTTCTACACATATTATTTAGGTAATTTTGGAGCAATTGAAAATTTCACGAAAACCTCGATGACAATCTTTACTTGAGCGTTCCCAAAACATAGCTCTCAAAGTTTCTCGAAACAATATTTCTCTCTTTCATCTTCAATATGCTAGATAATATCAAGTGTACAAAAATTCAACTCTCGTTTGTTCGAAAGGAAAAATATTGGGATATTTGATTCTGCAATGGTACCTTCGGTCGAGAACTGAAAAAGCATTATTTTAATAATTCTAGATCTATTTTTCGGTTTCAATGCGAAATAGTATTCATGGATGTATAATATATCGAAAGGATAATAGTGGGTAGTTAAAAAAATATTCATATTTTCGTACAGAAAAATGATACAAAATCAGCCTAAATTATATGATTTTAGGTGACTATTCAATTGATTCAATTCATTCTTTGTGAAAATGTTCCATGACTATCGTTGACATCAACTATATCAATTTGTTCTGTAAACAACAATTTATCATGAAATGAATAGAAAATTTGTATTTATGAATGGATAGAATGAGATCAATAATTATCAGGATATTCCAATTGGATTTATAGTTTTCACAATCCAAACAAGTCTATAAAAGTTTCTGATTTCAGGTCAAGGTCTGTTTTCAACATATCCATAGAGTTTGAAGGTATACACATACAGGGTGTTAGTGAATAATTGCAACGGAAAAACTGACTATTTATTTATTGCTCAAAAACTGGTCGAAATATACGAATGAAATTGGGAGGTTCAAGACGTAGTTACAATGCATTATCTGACGTTTAATTAAGAATATAGTTCATCATTGGCACCCATAGATGTAATGATCTCCATTTGAATATTATTCAAAAACTTAATTTTCTACTTAACTTCTTAATGTTCTACTTTAACGAGTGCTATATCATTTTGCCCAAATGTCTGTAATTTTCAAATTTTGAGCCAAAAATGGTTTCAAACCATATTGATCGAATCCCTGATGACGAATCCGTCTTCAAATTTCTGTAGACCTTACTATGAATTAAGAATGAATTTTTGATTGAAATATATTCTTATTTTGCACAAGACATACATTTGAAGTTGTGGGTGCCTCTGTCAGGGCTTTGTCTTGGGACCACTCCTGTTTTTGCTATTCATTAACACTATAAGTTATTCATCAATAAGTCTAAAATTCACGAAGAAGTATTTGAAATAATAAAAGCAATCATGTTTGCTGATGATTTTTCACTAGCCGTTGCTGCGGAAACTTTGGGAGAACTGCAGAGGTTATGCGATTTGTTAGTTCGTTGCTTTGTTGAATGGTGTCATGCTAATGCTATTATGATAAATGTAAACAACACTGGATGCATTCTCTTCTCAATTTTGATAAATGACAATTAACTTGTAGTCCAATATTCTGATTCTGTCATCACATCAAGGGACTGCACGATTTTTTTTTGGGTATTTACATCGATATACATTTAAGGTGGGATTTACACGTAGATGAGGTTTGCAAAAGGCTCTACTACAGCTCTTATTACGCTTTGAGTCGAATCAGGTATTTGCTTCCCTTATACCCACTTATGAATATATATTATATTTTAGTATTCAGTAACCTTTCGTATAATACAGGGTCTCTATAAATGATTTTAACAGCGCAGTTGACGTTGGACTATTATAAATATTTTTATTCTGATGTAAACTTTAATTTGAACAAACGATACTTTGAGTTTACGCTGGTTATTTCGAAAGAAATTGAATAATGTGACTGGAGTTATAAATTTGTAGAGAATTTGTAAGAAAAGAGAAGATAAAAATTTCCAAAGCAACCTACGATGTTACAATCATTTATAAAGACCCCGTATCTTATTATGGGGTAATTCGTCGGACATTGGAAGAGTATTTATCATCCAAAAAATAATTTTGCGTTTGATATTAAACGTGTCTCCAAGATCCTCTTGTAGGCCAGTTTTAGTGGAAAATGGGATATTGACATTGGCTTCAATTTTTATTTTGAAATGTTCAGTTTTTGCTAAAGGAACTGAGCACAGCCTTATAAAAATATTTAGCTTTCATTCCCATAAGATTAGGAATAAGGATATGTTGTCAGTTCCCATACATAGAACAACAAAATTTTAAATGTCACCTTAGTACTAATGTATTAAGACATTCAACCGTCTACCATGTACTATTAAGACGCTCAATATATTAAACTTCAAGAAAGTGGTTAAGTCTTTACGTTTGCAAGAGTGCTTTTTTAATGTGAATGAGTACCATTTGAATGATAAGTTTGATAACGTCTGAATTATCTTTGTATTTGTGACTCGTCCATTACATACTTTTTTATGTTCTACAGGATTAATAAATCATTATTATTATTATTATTTGCACTAGCACAACTGATGATAGTTAATATCTCGGAAAATCTCGATAGCGGATTGTCATCCAACGGAACCTTCCACGCAATCCTCTCACACTCGAAAATTCCTCTTTCTATAGATGCAACAAGTCTGCGGTGATTGTTATTGCCCTATTTCACCTTGTAAGTCGAGATCTTGAACGGAAATAGATCGATTCGTTTGATGTAAGACGAGATTGCTCTGGAATCTCGCATGAACCCAATCCACAGCCTATCGGAGGTTATATTTCGACAGTCGCTCGATCTCATTTTCAAGAAATACGAGAAGAAAAATATCGTGTGCCGTCTAAATTCGAAATCGAGAAGTGAACATCCAGCACGAAAGTTTGTCGATTAATCATGATGTAGAAAATGGGACAGCAATAAACAAATTAACTTAAGGTGGTTTTTCTTGCACCTTAATCAGAGTATTTTGAAGATCAATCATTTTATTGTCAAACGCTCGATGTCAGCATTCAATACCCCCCATATTGATTGTATTCATATTGAAGATACAAGCTTTTGGACGCTGGTTGGTATTGGGGAAACGATTATTCAAATTTCATGTATTTTTTGTATACAAATCTTGAACCTATGTCATGTTTTGCAGTCGACCCTGTTTACGGTTGGCCGTAATGAAAAATTCCATACTTCAAAAACTTTTCGATATACAGGGTGACCAGGAAATGGGTGATTCCTCAGACCTGTGGCTTTCCGAAAATACCCATGTTATACTATTTTTTGTAGTTCTCGAGTTATGATTTATAATGTTTTTTCAATGTATTCTGACAGATAGGTTTGAAAGATTTATATTGTTATGCAGTGAGTATTTTGCAACATGGTCGTCCTGAATGTTGCTTCCATAAAAAATTATTCAGTTTCCTGAAGTTACTGAAAAATAACCCAAAAGTCTTGAAAGCTAAAACTTCAGTTTTCAGTTGTATGTACTCAAACATTCATTTTCGATTTACAAATACAAAAAAATGTTTTTTTTTGTTTTAAAGAAGTTTAAAAACTTGGCGGAGTCCTGAGCTACAAAAGTCATAGGAAAAAAAGGAACTTGATCCGACACTTTTTGTAGTAATCGGCCATGGAACCCGATAAAAGTTGTTTTTCTACTTTTTATCATTTTTATGGTGAATTAAACTTCAAATTTGGGTTTTAACTTGATTTCAATTGAAATAACTATAGCTTGTGTAATTTTAACAGTCATTTAGGTCTCACCAGTGATGAAAAATGTAAGCATTCGTCAAAATTGCTACTTGTTTTGGGATAGGAAAAAGAAGACACATAAAAATGAAAAATGACTATTCTCTCCAATGAATTTTCAAAATCCTTTACTACAATTTGAATACATAATCGAAAAAGTTCTGAAAAGTGACGTGCCAATTGCCAGAAGCTACTTCATATTCTCATTTTATTTTTCTTTCCGCTGCTTTTTGCGTCAATTCTGTTTCGTTGGTACTATATATGCGTTCAAGATAGATGTGGCAACACTTTCGACTTGAAAATATTTTAGGAGAATAGGTCCGTCATCCTCAAGGCTCCATCTAAAATTTCAGAACGAAATATTCACTAATTCTACATATACATCTAATATGCCAAGTTAATAGGAAAACCCTGTATGTATTCTTCAAAGATTATCAATTATCCTGAAACGTAAATGATACAGCTCAGATCGCACTTGAGAAAAACAATATTTTTCATGTGCATATTTTTCAACAGCGTTGAGTATGTTTTACCTCCAAAGTGACTGCTAATAATATGTGCCCTATATACCTCCGCGCACCTGGTTTGCGGAACAAGTTAAGAAGATTATAACTCTTTATTATGCAAATGAAGTCTTTTTCAAACAATCGCCTTGTCATACCAACTGCCATAAGTTGTTGTTAAGAGGCTGGGATCATAAAAATAAAATGCTAATGAAGGCAGTAGCGGTACAAATTTTTATCAAATCGAAAGAAGAAAAAGAAGTAGGTACTTCATTGTGGTAATTCATGGAACATCGATGAAATGGAATGAACAGTGAGAGAAGGTTTTGAACGAAACAAGACACATTAAATGGAAGAAAAATTCAGGATTTTACCGAATCTTATGTGAAAGATGAGAAATAAACAATTTTCAAAATACGGGGATGCTGATAAGTGATTTAATACTTGGTATTTCCACCCCTTGCGTTAATTACTGCTCGGCAACGACGGTTCATACTCAAAATGAGTGATCTTAAAATGTTCTGATCTAATCCTTCCCAGATTTCTCTGAATTGAATTCCTAAGTCATTAAGAGTAGCTGGATGATTTTCTGTACTTCTCAGCCTTCTATTGAGGTTGTCCCAAACCTGCTCAATTGGATTGAGATCTGGACTTCTTGCTGGCCATTCCATTCGAGAGACTTCAACCTCTTCAAGGTACTCCTGAACGATGCGCGCACGATGGGGTCTGGCATTATCGTCCATAAAAATGAAATTTTCACCAATGTATGGGGCAAATGGCATCACATGCTCTTCAACAATGTTCCTTATATACCTATCAGCATTGATGGTTCCATTATCAACGACTACTAGGTCTGTGCGAGCAGTCACAGATATTCCACCCAATACCATCATCGATCCTCCCCCGAAACCAGTAGTATTCAGGAAATTGCACTGAGCATATCTTTCATGTGGACGTCTGTACACAAGGGAACGTCGATCACAATGGTAGAGGCAGAATCTAAACTCATCTGTGAAGAGAACTCTTTCTCAATCAGCCTCTTCCCAATGGATATTGTCTCTGGCAAAATCGAAACGCGCACTTCGATGGGCTGGGGTAAGAGCTGGGCATCTTGCCGCGACACGAGGCCTTAAATCATATTCTCTGAGGCGATTTCTTATTGTCTGAGTGCTAATTTGCACCCCATGAGTTTGCTCAAGCTGACTTTGAAGGAGGCGAGCGGTTGCAAACCGTTGTTTCAACGAAGAAAATCTCAAGTAAAGTTCTTGAATGGCAGTTGTTACCCGTGGTCTACCCTGTCCTGATCTTCGGACATTCATACCTGTCTCCCTGAATCGCTGCAACATTCTGGACACACTTGTATGGGAAACTCCAAACCCTTCTGCAATTCTTGTGTATGTTCACCCTTCTTCTTGCAAAACTACCGTTTGGGCACATTCCTCTTGGGTCAAATTGCGTGTTTCGCGTTGCATAGCGATCGAGTGTAGAAAATCAAACGAAAGAAAAACTTTTGATCACTAGAATTGTAGAATTGATCGAGAACAACTGATTTCAGAATGGAGCCAATACCTTCAAAATTTGATAATCTCTTCTTTTTTTATTCCTGCTGGGAAAAAACATCTGTATTGAAGAAAAACGTTGAAAGTGTATAACATATGCATGCATAATTCTGATTAATATAATTATCATTGAGAACACTTTCAGTTGTAGAATAAATTTGAGATTTCCATAATGTGCGTTAATTTTTTCGCATGATTTCTTTGGAAAAAGAAAGATGTGTAGAGTTGTGGGATTTCTTAATTCATGAAATCAAAGTTGGACTGACATAATCATAATCTACGATATAAAGTGCATAATTAATATTGATCTCTTCAATATAATTTCCATATGAATTACATATGTGGATCGAATGATTTCTGTAGGTACATCTTCTGAGATATGATCAATTTGCAACAAAGTTTTTGGAGTTATTGCAATTGAATATGAGATAATAATTTCCAAAATAATATCAATGAAAAAATGAATAAGAACTTTTTCTCTTCGAAATATTGTGAGTTCCAAGTTTTAGTAAATCTTCATAAAATACGTCAGTTGAAAATGAATTAGAAAACTCTTATGATACAGAGTTCGGTTTTATCGCACCATGAAACACAGCAATAATCTGAGTTGAACATTTTTCCCGAGGTGAATTTGCCTATTTCAATATCACTATTTTTGGTCAAAATGATTCTTTTAAATTGGGATCGTATGTCAAAACTTTCAGAGTACGCATAGGTAACTCCCAAAATGTCAAAATCTGAGATAGACCTGTCAGAAAGCAACACTTGGGTTGTCCAAAATCCAGGAAAATAAAAATATTTATGTTTACTATCTGTGAAAAATCATTAAATATAATGATGCCCAGTCTGTATCATATGAATGTTATAAATTGCAAATTAAAATTAATGATATCATTGACTAACCAAAATGAATAGCCAATGACGTCACGAGAATACTTTTTCACTTTTTGTAATGAAAACTGAGCATGATACCTAATGAACCTCGTTATGACATATCAGGCACGTTTTATTTCTTCGTGCATCTAGGTCATAATCTCGTTGAATGAATAAAATAGGTATCTATCTGTTGCTACTATCATCGGTTCAAACAACCGACCATTGCTGTAAAAATCGAGATAAATCCTATGATAAATTTACTTTATGAGTTCTTGGTACATACTCGACTACGTTTCAATGATGTGGAAACAAATAATATTCAACCTGGAACATGAATATTTAATTTTCTTCTCGAAATAGAACAGATCCAATGAATAGCGATATTCAGATCAGCAACATCTGCGTCAATATCACTATGATAAAGTTCGTTCTTTCGGAATTCTCAAAATTATATTAACTCAAGTGGAAAATGATGCAATGTCTATTCATACATTATTTGGTTTCTTACCATATTTTTAACTATTATTTTATTTTGATCTAATGATCAGTTTTATTATAATTTCTGAAAGGATATCATACATCATTATCTGAATTTGTTTGTAGTGTGGCAACCAACTATTATCCTTTATATACCCACTAGCGACCCGCCCCGGCTTCGCACGGTACGACATCACATTAGAAACCTCAAAAATAACAGTACATAGTTCTCCACTATTTAATGGATGTTATTTTACATATAAACCTTCCTCTTGAATCACTCTATCTATTAAAAAAAACGCATCAAAATCCGTTGCGTAGTTTCAAAGATTTAAGCATACAAAGGGACAGAGAAAGCGACTTTGTTTTATACTATGTAGTGATTATACATTCTGCACATCTTTAGTGAAAGAATTCAAACATGAAATTATTTCTATAATAAATATCAGCTACTATTTACCAGTTTGCAGATGTCTTAGATGATGTAATAATCTGTTTCCGGCAATCTCAAGACAAAAGGTGGTTTTAACGAAATTTATCAAAAATGACCCATTTTATTGCTCGATTTCTAATAATGGCTAATGCAATTGAATTTCGAATTTGAGAAAACCATGTTTTTCAAGGGAAATGCCTAAAAATTACTCAATAAAAAGTATAAGTATGGTGATTAGATATAAGCTTTTCTTTAGATTGAGGTCGAATATTCATATAGAATGCTTGAGAGAAATTTTCTTTTTGATCGCTCGTTCTACTTAAACGAGTGCTATATCGTTTTGCCAAATGTCTGTAATTTTCGAATTTGGAGCTGAAAATGGTCTCAAACGATAGGACTCGACTCCCTGATGAGGAATTCGTGGTCAAATTCAATTCTAACTTTCGAAGGAATTGTTGTAGAGACTTGAGATTTTTAGGGTGAGTTTGGTTCCCAAACACCTCGGTGTTACATAAAATATGGCCATTCGAAATCTCTGTTCCTCTATATCTCAGACAAAACGAAACCAATCGAAAAGAAGTTTTGCGGCCACATGCAAGATGCTCATAATAAGCCTCATGCAAAATTTTGTGGCCACAGTGTAAACATAACCATGTAAAATTCAATTGGAATATTGAAAAGGAGAAACTTCATATTTCCAAAACAAGATGTCTGATTCGAGTGAAATTCATTTCGTGTATGAATATTGATATACTTACTGAATTTTCATGCAAAATTTCAAGAGGATCGCATTATCAGAACCATAGAATTCAATTTTTTGAACTTCCAAGTTTTTACATACTTGTCAACTGAATATGGAATTAAAGTACTTATATGTGGGAAATGTGATATCTAATATGTTATTATAAGGTGGTTTATTGGTGGCGGGAATTTTTTGAATTTTAATATTTCCCATATATCCCACAATTCCATTTTCAGTTGACATTCCTGCAAGAACAGATATACCGGTAATAAAAGCTGACTAGAGATCAAAAAATTTTAACAATTCTGATAATAGAAAAATATTTTAAATGTTTTAAAATGTTAATTTTAATTCAAAGACAATAAGTTGCATACTCTCACCTAAATAAATAAAATATTATTTCAGCTGACCTGATGATGGAATAATTCCGAAATCGATCGCCGAAGGTTATAATAAATAAAACATAGTGCATTTTATTACATTTCTTACTATTAATTATTAATTAATTTATTTATTCACTACAATTTGATTACAAATCAAAAACAATCAATCAACTTCACCTATAGTATTTACAAAATAATCCAGTTGATTTTCTGAAACACCTAGATGTGTAACACCTGCATGTTCTAAATTGGTCTTGAAGCACAAATTTTAAGACTTCAATCAACTGATTGAAGTCAACTGACCTTTAATCCAAATCCCATCGTCGCCACTGAATCAAGGTATCTCATCTCTACACAGAACCTGAGGGTTTATTAGCACCATATGCCAGTAAAAAAACCCTGTTCATTTGAACAAAGCGTATAAAACCGTAATGGAGTACTAATTTGTTAAGATTTATAGTCTCTTAATGGAGTTATAAGAAGAATATATATCTTGCGGAACTTGGAACTTGTTTTACCATTTACAAACAGCTCCGTGTACACTGTAACATAATTGGATACAGTTAATGCTGAATTAATACAATATTGGTACTGATAAATGTGGAAACTATACCGTACCAATATCGTGGAGTTGATCGGAAAACTATAAACGTCCATGATGCAATACAAGAGCTTGGAAAATACTTCAATAAGGTTTAACAATTAGACTACCAACGAAAAAAGACACAATTCCAAAGATTTTATTTGTTTCTCATTTGTAAACGTCAGTTTCCAAAAACACAATATTAATCAAGGAAGTTTATTTTTTCAAGTCACTAACTTGTAAAATTGACAGTTAACTTGTAAAACTTTTACAAGTTAGTAGTATTATTTACATTGAAAGTTGTCAAGTACTTGCTTCTAATTTTATTTATTCTTCTAATCTCAGAGTTCCTGGAACAAATGTATTTCTCAATACATGTTCTCAAACTATTCAAAAACGATATTCGTACCTTGTTTTATTCGTATCCATTTGCTTTCCTTTTCACGTACTTGCTTCTAATTTCATTTATCCTTCTAATATCATTGTTCCTGGAACAAATATTTTTAGTAATAAACGTTATAAAAATATTAAAAAACGATATTCATACCTTGTTTCATTTGGATCTGGCCTTTTTCGTCAGAAATTAGCAAATATTCTCGAAGGACTTCCCTCTCGTAAAGCCACTGACAGTTGTCATAATTTTCCGATGTCATAAATAATCATAAATAATAGCTTACGACATTTGCGACAAATTATTGAGATTTTTTTGGAATTAATCTCACCTTTTTACAAACGAGAAACAAATAAAATATAAAACAATACACGCAAGGTAACGGGTTTTACTGGCTCAAGGAGGTAACTGACTCGCCTGCGGCTCGTCAATTATATCCTCCATTCGCCAGTAAAAACCCTTTTACCTTGCTAGTAATGTTATATACTATTCCAAGTTCGTCTGAAGTATGAGTCTGATATATGTAGACTAGACACCGAAACGTTACGTTATCCATTTCATTTATTTCCTTTTTTATTTTTACAGTTAGGCAAAAATTTTTGAGCGCTCTTTCTACTCAAACAAGTGCTATATCGTTTTGCCGAAATGTCTGTAATTTTCGAATTCCTGATGACGAATTCGTGGTCAAATTCAATTCTGTCTGTGGGGCCGTCGGGCCGTCCGTTAGCACAATAACTTTCGAAGGGATTGTCCAAGAGACTTGAAATTTTCTGGATGTGTTTGGGTCCCAAATGGCTCGGTTAAGTTCGTTAACCAGCCAAATCGTACTGAGTGTTTCATATAATATGGCCATTCAAAATTTTTGTTCCTCAATATCTCAGACAAAACGAAACCCATCGAAATGAACTGATGCGGCCATATGCAAGATGCTCATATTAAGCCTCATGCAGAATTTTGTGACCATAGTGTAAATAGAACCATAAAAAATTCAATTGAAAATATTGAACAGAAGAAACTTCATATTTCCATAAAAAAATATCCGATTCGAGTGAATTTTTTTGTGAATGGAGACCGATATTCTGAATGTTCGTCCAGAATTTCGTGGCCATAGCTCAAACAGAACCACAGAAAATTCAATTGAAATATTGGAAGAAGAATCTTAATATTTCCATAACAGAATATCCGATTCGATTGAAAATTATTTTGAGAGTGGAAACTACTATACTGAATGTGCATGCAAAATTTCAAGGGGATCGCATTATCAGAACCATAGAATTTAATTTTTGTAATTATTTATTTTTTACATATTTCATTTTTCGAATGATTTATAATCCCATATAAAATTTTGAGGTTATAGGATAAAAAAGGGTCCGCTTCGAAAAGTATTAATCAATACATTCTAGAGACGTACTAGTCGTAGTGACAAGTATTATACACTCACCGGCAAAATAATCAATCCCCTCAAAAACCGATAAAGTTTGTTAATTCATAAGTATGTCATTTCATGTCCGATTTGATTAAATTTTTTTCAATTGTAGGTAGGTTCATACGGAACGAATCTCTGGTTTTCAATTTCGAGAAAACTCGGTGTACGTTATTTTATACAGGGTGAAAAAAATCTGTTTTTTTTTGCTCTAACTTTAGAACCACCCCTGGTGTGTTTTAGTTGTTCCACCGTGTGCTTTCTGATTTCATCCTCAAGAGACATTTTTTCTTGATAATTTCATTTTTCATCTTTAACAATTGCTCAATTTTAGTCAAAGATACAGGGTTTTCAGAGCAACATTAAATTCTACAATTTCGCGATGGGTAGCTATATGAGTACTTTTACAGATTTAACCTTATATCCGAATGTAATGAGAATAAACTGAAAATAGCGAAAACATAAAACAAGAGAAGTTTTAGCGCCACACGTTGTACCTTATGCACCTCAGAGTAAAAAATGAACATTTTCCACTTTTTACTCAGATTTGAACCCAATTAGGCATGTTTTGGATACTTCGATATAGCGAACTCCTGAAATTTTGCAGCAGTTTAAATTTGCATGCTCTAATTGTCTAATTGATTCAAAACCTCATTGAGCAAATGCCAAGTCGATTTCCACTTGGTATCAGCGCCTGGGCGGAAAACACGTTTGTTTTCAGTTATTTTCATAAGGTCAGAATTTCAGGTTAAATTTGTTGAAGTACTGTATAATAGCCTTAGCGAAATTTGATGTTTAACTGAAAACCCTGTATCATTATCAAAAATTAAATAATTGTTAAAAATGACGGACAAAATTGTTGAGGAAAGTAGGTAGTTTCAAAGGTGGAGTAAAAAAAAAATTTTTTTTCACCCAGTATAACATGACGTTAGGCAAGTCTTCTTGAAATTCGAAACTGATTGATTGAGTGAACTGAATGAACTTACCTACAATTGAAAAAAAATTCGTACTTGAAATAGGTAACACATTTATGAAGTAACAAACTTCATCGATTTTTTGAGTGCATCGATTATTTTACCGGTGAGTGTATCTCTGATTGGTTGAAGCCAGATGGTTTCACAATCTAGTGTTTTTAACACTCTATCGATTTGCAATCAATATTCATAATCTCGATTCTAAAGTTACATTTATATTCCTCATTCCTCTGATGATGATTAATGCATGATAGCAAAACCTTCAATATCTCATGGTTAATTTTAATCCCCTGACGTTCATATGTATGTTAATGATGTTCCCCATCTTTCTTTACCAACTAAATTTTATTTATTATTTCATTTCAGTGTATAAGATCTTGCTTGTCCAAAGGCTTAACCAAACCAGGGGTGTGTCCTGAAAATGAATCATTCATCTCTCCATTCGCAACTGCCTGTATAAAAGCTTGCCAGCTAGATTCCCAGTGTCCAGGACTGGCCAAATGTTGTCAACACAGATGTGGCATCACCTGTCAAGAACCTACATATTTGCAAAATATAACAGGTGAGCTGCATTGTTATTGAAATTATGTACGAACTCGTAGAAATTTAATTTATTCATCGATTATTGAATAATCCACTCATTTTAAGTCTGAATGCACAGGCATAATAATACCCATTAATCACAAGTGAATAATGAGTTATTATTAGGTGCTGTCAGATTCTTCATAGATTCATCTTTGATGTTATATTTTTTGAATTGACATTTCTTCAGTATTTTGAAGTACTCCAACTAACAAATAGGGGTTCATCTTCTCAATTGAGGACCAAGTCTACTATTACGTCAATAAGAGCAATTTTTATAATAAAATATACAATGACAAGTTCTACAAAAATATCTTATGAAACATGTTGACATTTTCCACACTTGTTATAGAAAAGTCTTGTCTGGGTCGCAAAATGTTAAAATCATCAATAAATACATTCAGTAGTCGTGAATGAAGTATAGTATGCTATTCGCGTATAATTGCTGTTATTAACTCGTTTTTTTGGGCTACTCGCCTAGGCTCGTAAAACTTCACCTAGTGAATAATAGCTATCATTATACGCTCGTTGCATAATATACTATTGTTGTACTTTTGGAATGAATATTAAATGGAAATCTCACAGGAACTCTATATATTTTTCAGAAAAGATATAGGTAATCATTCTTATGTACACCGTTAATATGTACCTCAGAAGAAAGAAATATACATTTAACATTTTCATAATAATGACACGATGACACCTATAGTAACTGAACACTTAAAAATACCATGTTCAAAATATATAGAGCACATAGAGGCAGAATTGAAACCTATTTTTCATGAAATATAACATGATGCTGCTGGATGTATAGTAATGTCAATGTTTCAAAAATTTTAAGTGGTATAGGTATCATAAGACCAATTTCATCTTGAAGACCTAGATATTGACTTTGAGAATTTTCAGCCACTGGTTTCATCATTTAAATATCAAATTTTTTGGTTTAATACTTCTAAGACATTCTAACCTCTGAATATACTATATAATAAGAAATTCTTAACATTCTATTCTGAGCTTAGAATAAACAGTGCGCGACAAAATTATAGAACAGATTTATTTTTTCAGAAGAAAAATATTTGGTAACAAAATCCTGAAACAGGTGAATTTTTGTTTCACATTCACCAAATTTTTATTCATTTTTGAATGATTTTGTTGTGCCCCATCAACCCTCTAAATTTATTTAATAGAGAAAGTGGGTCAGGTGGTATTTTGGCAAGGTATTTCATATATTCTTTACAGGCGTGCAGAAATTTTGAAGAATTTTTTTTTAATTAGTTCACGTGAAGGGGGTTGAAAAAGGTTGAAAATTGTGCATGAACACATTCATTCGGTGACAAATTCCTTCAGGTACCATCTTCTCAAATGAATGAGTCATGACAAAATGCACATACTGAAAACCTCTCTGAACTAACAAATTGAAAAAAAAATATTTTTCTTGAAAATTTCTGCGCGCCTGTAAAGAAGATATAGAGACCTTGCCAAAAAAGTACCAAATGACCCACTTTCCCTATTCAAAAAATTTTGAGTTTTGATGGGGATGGCACAGGGATACAGGGTGCAACAAAAAGCCTTCAAAAATGAATAAAAATTTGGTAAAAGTGAAACAAAAACTGACCTGTTTCAGGATTTTGTTCTGAGAAAATGACTGTCTTCCATAATTTTGACGCGCACTGTATACTATATGATATTATATATTTTTATTCTTTGATTCTGGATTAATGATTCCTGTAGTCATACCAGATCATTGTAGCCTCAAATTTCGAAAATTCAGTCACTTGGGAAAACCAATTGCACGCAGTTTTCATCATGAATGGTGCTTCAGCATTCTAGCGCTTAATATACGTATACAGGGTGTCCCAAAGCTCGACGTCAACCCGGAACCGGGTGAAAAGGCAAGTAATGCTGGTTGTCAAAAAAATATTTAAAAAAACCTAAGTTGCATGATTTAAAAATAATAGGCATATAAAAAACATGCAAAATTCCACACCTTGTGACAGTCTTTTCACTCCTGTTGCCACAAATATCAACTTTTTCCAACTTTTTTTTTTGCTGTGTAACCCTGAATAATGCTTTTCTAAACTGTAATCAAAATTTTGATACCAGCTGCTCTAGGTTTCATAAAAATAGGGTTTACTTCTCAGAAAAAAATTCGAAATAAACAATTGCCTAGTTTCAACTGACTGTATTGAAAAAAAACGTACTACACAAGTTTTGCATGTTTTGTCAAAAGTTGGCGCATTTAGTTAGGATTCCAAAATGGTATAATACTTGGTAAATTGTAGCTGTCGTAGTTGAAATTCGCTTTCGATTGCCTTTGAATACCCTTTTATTCAACTGCTTTCCAGTATAAAAGTCTAATGGATTCAAGTCCGGTGAACGGGCCGGCCAAGGGATTGGACCGGAACGTTCGATCCATCTTCCGGGAAAACATGTTTCCAGAAAAAAAAATTCCAGATAAAATAATTTTTCCAGAAAAAATTTTTCAGGAGAAATTACTCTGGAAATTTTTTTTTCTGGAAACATGTTATCCCGGAAGATGGATCGAACATTCCGGTCCAATCCCGTGGCCGGCCTGTTCACCGGACTTGAATCCATTGGACTTTTATACTGGAAAGCAGTTGAAGAAAAAGTGTATTCAAAGGCAATCGAAAGCGAATTTCAACTACGACAGCTACAATTTACCAAGTATTATACCATTTTGGAATCCTTACTAAATGCGCCAACTTTTGACAAAACATGCAAAACTTGTGTAGTACATTTTTTTTCAATACAGTCAGTTGAAACTAGGCAATTGTTTATTTTGAATTTTTTTTTTGAGAAGTAAACCCTATTTTTATGAAACCTAAAGCAGCTGGTATCAAAATTTTGATTACAGTTTAGACGAGCATTATTCAGGGTTACACAGCAAAAAAAAAGTTGGAAAAAGTTGATATTTGTGGCAACAGGAGTGAAAAGACTGTCACAAGGTGTGGCATTTTGCATGTTTTTTTATATGCCTATTATTTTTAAATCATGCAACTAAGATTTTTTTTTATATTTTTTTGACAACCAGCATCACTTGCCTTTTCAACCGGTTCCGAGTTGGCGTCGAGTTTTGGGACACCCTGTATGTATCAAATTTAAAAATCGAATAAAAGTATCTTAGAATACGAGTGAATGTTCTGAACCGAGAACCTCAAAGTTCTTGGTAATAAATATATTATGATACATTGCAAAAAGCTTTTAAGATCGCGTATAGCCTTCACACTCATTTGAAACATCAACTATCGACTCCTTCAAGACTATTAAAAACGTTCTTTACCGATTTAGCCAACACAAAAAGGGTAAAGTGTAAATATTTATAACTATCTTGGGTTCAATGCACAGATTTATCATCTTGAATATTGGTTAGTCAGTGAAATGCGGTCTGGACGCCCTTGGATTTACTATTAAATACTTTCTGAAACTGGACAGTTTGAACAAGAAATGTTTATACAACAATTTATAAAGGGAAACATGTATATCGGTTGATTATCGAACATTTCTTTTCATCTTCTTTGTCATATATGTGAAAAGTTAGTCAACACTATTTTCCAATTTTCTCAAGATCTATCATGGCTCGCCAATGTTGCGTTCCATAACTTCTACACGAACCATTATGATATATCAATAATTGTCTTTAATTTTGATAGATTGGGCAGTTACTAGGTAGAAATCACTTATATAGGTACCTCTGTTTTCAAATTCGTACACGATTTTTTTGAATTTCAGTAGGTTATGGATTCACATTGAAAAACATTGTTTTCAATTCAAAATCGTTTTCAATTTTCCCCAGTGGCGTCCATTCAGACTTCTGTCCGAATATATCTGGGGGAAATAATGGTACGCCTATGTTTTTTTTAATTCAAAATTATTTTAATAATCATTATGTAATTCGAAGAGAGAATGTTCTCTCTGGAGTTTCTACCTGTGACGAATACTTTCTGATGTGAAAATTAAAATGCAATTTCTCTTAAAACTTCCAAAATATTCTATGCACAGATCAAGGCAGCTCAGTCCCTCCATTTAATTTTTTTGAGCATAGAATAATTCACACAAATTTATAATTTGTCTTGAATTAATAAAATATTAAGTCTTAAAAAAAATATTATATAACTCCTTTGAAATCAAAATAGCACAATGAATCTAAAGTGAGCTAAGAAGATAGGGTTTTAAGTTTTCCGCATCATGAGCAAAAATTTCCCGATGAAAATCCAAATTTTTGGTAAGTATCTGTCGTTGATTTTCTCGATTTTTTTATCCATCTCATCGAAAGCTGCTTTCAGTTGCTCTGTTGTCCGCAAACATACTCGAGATTTCTACCTTTTATATTATCTTAGCATGGGTCTGTGGTTCTGCTATGATTAGTGAAGAGTCTAAGTAAATTCACAAAACATAACAGAACAAAAAATATATCAAAAAAATTAAAACTCAGACCATAGATACCCCAAGGGGCACCTATACCTCGAAAAATCTAGCAACCATCCTTTTCGATAGGGATAGATACCCATGCATTTTTTCATAAATTAAGAAAGAAACAGCCACTATTTATACTCAGATATACACTCAATGAACCATTGTATTGACGTAATATAGTACGGTGTAATTAGACCTAAACCTCAACATCCAAAGTAAAAGTTTTCCTCCAACACCAAATTGCTCTACATAGTCCCCTTATTCTATGGTAAAAAGTTACACCATTTTCAGCGTCAGGTTTAGGGGTGAAGGGGGGTAGAATTTGGAAAATCACTATTTTTTTTAGTTTTTCGTAAATATTTAAAAACTAAGCGGTTTATCCTAAACATTGTTATATACAAAAATGTTCTACGTTAAATTCTGAATAAGAATGGTCCTTTTCATAAGCACTCTAAATTGTACGGTTCAAGAGTTACAGACGGTGTAAATGTTAACTTTTTCGTAATTTTGATAATTTTTAAAAAAAAATAAGCTTCGTGAAAGAATGTTGCTATTTCAGTGGCCGGTGGTATGTTAGTGATAAGCCCTTGAAGGAACGACAACCTCACCACCTTATCAAGGGGCACTCTTTTTTAAGGGAAAAGAGGCTTCCACAGGCCTAGGCCATATAAACCTGTGGTACGGAGAAACCCACCCTGAACTTTCTACGAACATTGCAACATAAATTCACTTCTTAAGCATAAATATCTTTCAAATTTGGAATGTTCAATGTCTTTATTAACTTCACGCATCCTCCAGCACATTATCCTCCTCCTCTAGCTCGTCGTCTAAGATGTTATTATTGTCCATGTTATCACATGCTTGGCCTGAGCAATTGCTGCATATGCTAGTGCAGTTTAGACCACTCCTTCTGCATTCACAATTACGAACGCATTCATCTTTGCAAGTACCGCTGCAAATATTCACGAAAAACTAAAAAAACTAGTGATTTTTCAAAAGGACAAAAATACGAGATAAATTCACCTAAGAACTTCATTAAGGAAGTCCACCATCCTGTTTTCATTTGGTCATTTAAATCTGGAACTAAAGCCGATTTACAGGTTCATCAATTGGCATCGTTCGGTTTTTCGACTTATCGGACTTCCATAATCGTCATATCATAACCCTTTTTTCAGACCACCTGTATGTAGTAGCGTTTTGGCAAACCCAGGTGGTCCTATTGGAATTCAAGTCAGGAGCAGGAGCCATAAAAACTAGGCCATTATTTTAATATTTAAACCAGTTTCATTAGCCTGCTGGAAATCAATCAGTTGGTCTTCGGCTTCAGTTGAATCGCCCGTGGCGCATATTCAAACAAGGGCTCTGGTTTGCATGTATACCTATCTAGGTAGGCCATTAAACCTAACAATATGAGCAGAAGGAATTTCTCAGAGGTGATCTCCCACGATGGGGTGAATAATCGTGAAACTCATTAGGTAATTTATGTGTCATAGTTTTTGAGCACTCTTTCTACTTAAACGAGTGCTATATCGTTCTGCCCAAACGTCTGTAATTGTAGAATTTTGAGCCGAAAATGATCTCAAACGATAGGGTTCTACTCCCTGACGACGAATCCGTGGTCATATTTAATTCTGCCCGGGGGGCCGTCCGGCAATAAGCACGTTAACTTTGGAAGGGATTGGCCTAGAGACTTGGGATTTTCAGGGTGAGTTCGGTTCCCAAATGCCGCATAAGAGATTTAAGGAAAAATTGAATGATCAGGAAAAATCGCCTGGATAGCTTTTTTGAACGTTGTCCAAAATTTTCTAGGGAAACATAAATATGAGAACTACAAAGATTAAATAAATGAACTTTTAAATGTCATATAAAACCTTGGAGTGTAATATGTCCTTAAAAATACATATGCTGGACTCTCATCTAGATTTAGTGCCGTTTCACATGGAGCGTATGATCAGCGCTGACTGTCAGCATAGGAATTCAGCGCTGATGATCCGTTTCGATGTGTTGTCTTCACATGCGGCGGATCCTCCGTTGTCAGTTGTCACCTAACCTAACTTAATCTGCCGGCAATCGGCAACACAGAAAGCAATATAAGCTCGTACGCAACTGATCGTCAGTGAATCATGTGAATTCCCTCATAACAATAATGGCTCGTGCGTTAACCGAGATACGCCGAGAGCAAGGGCTCGTCGTATGGCCGTCGTATGGAATCAACCGCTCCGATCATCCGCACTTCATGTGAAATGATACATTTATTGCATGGTACTTGCCACTTGGTTATGCGTCCGGATGGTCAGCGCTGATGATACGCTCCATGTGAAACGGCACTTAGTTCCCGCAGATTTGAGTGCTGTGAGTGATGAAAAAGGCGAGAGGTTCTTTCAGGACATTTCCTTAATGGAAAAGCGCTATCAAAGAAAATTGAGTCCAGGAATGCTAGCAGATAATTAATGGAGAATCGAAAAAAACTTTCCAGAAGCCAAATATTCACGAAAATCATAAGCTATAAGTAATTCTAAATAAGGAAATAATTTCAAATAATCTCTACTTTCTACAAAAATATGTTTTGATGTCGCATGGATACCTGACGTGTCAATTTTTTCTCATTCACATATTATCGTTAGGTGGCCCAAATATATTCAAAATTTGATAGTTTTCATGTGACAAAAAAAAGTTTAATTTTGTTGACCAGTGATCAGGGTAGGTAGAGGGTTGAAATATTTGAGTTCGTAAATGGACTTTTCCAGCGATTTCCAGAAAAAAATATTCTATAAATAATCGAGCATCAGCTAATCAAAGCGATTATCCGTTTTTTGTACACGATATTTGAGCTTTCCAGGATTCCAAGTACCGAAGTTGCATATGTTTAAATCAAGCTGTGTTTTGCAGAAAAGTTCATGAATCAATTACCCTGAAACCACAAGTAATAGGGAAGAAGAAAAAGGTCAATATACAGGGTGTATATATGTCATACCATTACCAATATCGAACAGTAAATAAGTGGCCAAGAGGACTGGGGCAAAAATAAAATCATATTTGTAATGCCAACGTTTCGACCTATATTTCTGGTCTTTCTCAAGGCTACAAATAGAAAACATAATGAAACATTACTATGTGAATAGACAAAACAGCGCCAAAAACATTTATAAAAAACCCAATACAAAAGTTTTGTTTTGAAAGACAAGTTGCGAACAGGACAGGAGTCGGCTTATTAATAACATTTCAATGGCAAACACAGGAGGGTTAAAACCCCTCAAAGTTTTCCAGAGAGAACATAAATACGGTTATCGTATCAACGTTCCCTTGGAAAAGACCAGAAATATAGGTCGAAACATCGGCATAACAAAAAGGATTTTATTTTAGCCCCTGTTCTCTTGACCACTAATTTACTGTTCGAATTATAAGTAAATAGGACACTATCATAATGATGGATTACCAATACACTGCGCAAAAAAATTAACGCACATTATGGAAATCTCAAATTTATTCTACAACTGAAGGTTTTCACAATGATAATTATTTTTATCAGAATTATGCATGCACATGTTATCTACTTTCAACGTTTTCTTCAATACAGATGTTTTTTCCCAGCGGGAATAAAAAAAAATGAGATTATCAGATTTTGAATGTATTGGCTCCATTCTGAAATTAGTTGTTCTCGATCAATTCTAGTGATCAATAGTTTTTATTTAGTTTGATTTTCGACCCTAGAGGAATGTGCCCAAACGGTAGTTTTGCGAGAAGAAGGGTGGACATACATTAGAATTGCAGAAAGGTTTGGAGTTTCCCATACAAGTGTGCCCAAAATATTGCAGCGATTCAGGGAGACCGGTATGAATATCCGAAGACCAGGACAGGGTAGACCACGGGTAACAACTGCCATTCAAGAACGTTACTTGATAGTTTCTTCGTTGAGACAACGGTTTGCAACCGCTCGCCTCCTTCAAAATCAGCTTGAGCAAACTTATGGGGTGCAAATTAGCACCCAGAAAATAATAAATCGCCTCAGAGAATATTTTTTAAGGCCTCGTGTCGCGGCAAGAGGCCCAGCTCTTACCCCAGCCCATCGAATGGCGCGTTTGGATTTTGCGAGAGAGCATATCCATTGGGAAGAGGCTAATTGGGAAAGAGTTCTCTTCACAGATGAGTCTAGATTCTGCCTCTACCATTGTGATCGACGTTCCCTTGTATACAGAAGTCCACATGAAAAATATGCTCAAGCCAATTTCCTGAATACTACTGGTTTCGGGGAAGGATCGATTATTATGTATGGGGTGGAATGTCTTTGACTGCTCGCACAGAACTAGTGGTAGTTGATAATGGAGCTATGAATGCTGATAGGTATATAAGGAACATTCTTGAAGAGCATGTAATGCCATTTGCTCCATTCATCGGTGAAAATTTTATTCTTATGGACGCTAATGCCAGACCCCATCGTGCGCGCATCGTTCAGGAGTACCTTGAAGAGGTTGAAGTCTCTCGAATGGAATGGCCAGCAAGAAGTCCAGATCTCAATCCGATTGAGCAGGTTTGGGACAACCTCAATAGAAGATTGAGAAGTTCAGAAAATCATCCAGCTGCTCTTAATGACTTAGGAATCCAACTCAGAGAAATCTGGGAAGGATTAGATCAGAACATTTTAAGATCACTCATTTTGAGTATGAACCGTCGTTGCCGAGCTGTAATTAACGCAAAGGGTGGAAATACCAAGTATTAAAGCACTTATCAGCATTCCAGTATTTTGAAAATTGTTTATTTCTCTCCTTTCACATAAGATTCGGTGAAATCCTGAATTTTTCTTCCATTTAATGTGTCTTGTTTTGTTCAAAACCTTCCCGAGAGAACATAAAAAATAAGTTATAAAGTCAATGTAGAGTTAACTTTCATTAAAATTGAGATTTTAAGAATGTGCGTTAATTTTTTTGCGCAGAGTATTTGGTATACTTTCGATATAAACGACACAACCGCAATAGATTAGATCTATATAGCAGTGGTTCCTACCCAAGAAACCAAATTTTTAATAAGGTCATATCATCTGTTCCGTTTCCCGTGAAGAAGAGCGTACCATCAATTGTGGTCCACTCTGTATATCTTCCTTGGACACCTACCTATGCGGCAACATTTTCAGGCCATCTGCATCCAGCGTCCTTGCAAGAGAATGGACAATGTATTTCCACTCTCACTCATATTTCATAAGTTATACGATGCTGAAGACATTATAATTCTGCATTGCCAATTCTTCGATATTATATCGTTTCACGTGACGTTGTTTCATTCGTAAAAGGGAGTTGTTAATGTGTATTTACGAGACAATTCATCCAAAATGGATTATATAGGAGGCGCCACATGCAAACGCACTCTCACTCACGTTTTAGGATCTGTTGATTTCTCAGAAACTTTAAGAATTTTATGATTTTGCAATAATAATACACTCACCGGCAAAACAATTGATCCACTCAATAAATCGATGAAGTTCGTTAATTCATAAATGTGTTATTTTGGGTCCGATTCGACTGAATTTTTTTTCAATTGTAGGTACCTACCTATGTTCATCCGAAATCAATCATTATAGTTTTGAATTTGAAGAAGACTAATGCCCGATTGCACCGTTCGTCTAAGCAACGTTTAAGCCCTTAAGTGACGTTTATTCCATTGATGAAACGTCATTTCAGGGCTTAAACGTTGCTTAGACGAACGGTGCAATCGGGCATTAGCCTACGTCATTTTATATAGGGTAAAACGAAATCTGTTTTTTCTCTTACCTTAAAAACTCCCCTGGTGTGTACCAGTGGTTACACCGTGTGATTTCTCATTGTTTCATCAAGACTCATCTTTTCTTGACAATTTCATTCTTTTTCATTATTGCTCAATTTTTGTTCAAGATACAGGGTTTTGAGTGAAACAGTTTAACGCACAATTTCACTATGGCAATAAATGTACAAATTCAACCTTAAATCCTAACATAACAAAAATATACTGAAAATTAAGTTAAAAAGATAAAACAATTATTATGAATAATTTCCCCCCCTACACGGACAGCAGCTGCAATTCGTCTTGGCATGCCTTCAAGGAGTATTTGGAGTATTTGGTAGAGGCTGATATCCAAGAATTAAATTGGCCTGTTCGTGCACTCGGGGAAACATTTCCCATTGATTGTTTTATGTTATTCACTTATTTTTCAGTTTATTTTCATTATGTGAAGATTTAAGGTTGAATTTGTGAAAATACTGTTATTGCCATTGCGAAATTGTTAAATAAGATGTTTTAGGTACTGAATCATCAACGAAAAGTGAGCTTTTGTAATAAATGAAGAACTAAATTGTCAAGAGAACATGTGTCTTGATGATAAAATAATCACATGGTGGATTGGAACACGCCACAGGTGGTTCTAAATTTGGGGTTAAAAAATACAGATTTCGATTCAACCTATATAAAATGACGTACGTCAAGTGTTTTTCAAATTCAAAACTGGTGATTGATTTCTAATGAACATACCTACAATTGAAAAAAAAATCAATCAAATCGGACTCAGAATTAAACTTTTATGAATCAACAAACTTCATCGATTATTTTGCCGGAGAGTGTATTTGAATTGTAATATTCTTTATGACATTTTAACATTAACGTAACTGATTCCTTAGACATTTGGGGCAGAACGAATGCCAATAATTATTTATAATTCAAATGGATCACTGAAACTCAAAAATCAATTTTTAAAATCTTTTATTTGTTTTTGCAAAACTTTTGATAATCCCCTGATTATGTAATGCAGAAATAATTTATGAAATGCAATATTCTCTATGCTATTTTCAATATAAACTCAATTAATTCCTTAAAAAATTGAGACAGAACAATCACCAATGATAATTTCTAATGAGAGTCTGAAATTCAATAATCCTTCTTTAAAAATGTTGATTTCTCAGAAATCCATGATAAGAACGATGTATTTCGAAGAACGAGCGCTTTAAAATCAATATTTTTATCTTCGTCTTGTCAGTGAAGTGACAAAATACAGGGTGTCCCGGATAAGATGGGAAACATTTTATTGGGAGAGAGAAAACACCTAGAGGGTCCCGAAAAACCCCTATATGTAGTATCAAGGAGTTCTAGATTCTGAGTTACAGAGTGTTTTTGAAATCAGAATGAAATTAAAACCTCTGTATTTCCTGAACGAAATCACCGATTTATCCGGAAATTGGAATTGCGATATCTTTCATGAGGTTCCAGAAAACTGTCATCAAAAATCTTTCGATTTGTAGGACCGTTTCACCTAAATTTGGACAGGTCGAAAAAGTTCGAGAAATCACCTTGTACAATATGAATTTCATGATTTCTTCGATATTTGCGTGAACTGTATAACATTTATTTATTCAATTCACCCAATAATGTCTTATGGCACCATCCAAGTTGACGAGGACTTATTCTTTTCTTGATAAGGACAATATTTTTTCTCGTACCTACATATAATTTCTACATTAAATTCATCTCGTAAAGAAGTGAATTTTGAATCTTCATAAACTTAATCAATAATTGGAATTGAGTGTTTATTTCAGTTCAATGATTTATTCTCAAATCATTCGATTAATATTATTCTACAAAAAAATCAGTATTATCTCAAAGTTCTTGGTTTATCGTGTTAAATCCGAAATATTCACACAATATGAATTTTTGAGTATTTACGGGTGTTACTGTCTATCCATTAAACTTCTAAATTTTCAGTTTATCGTAAGAAAATAGAGATTATAACTCAAAATAGTTAACAATCGACGAAAAACGCTTCAAACTCAAACCAGAAATATTTTTCTCGAATAAATGACAAAGAATGCATAACGCTTTAAATTCAAATAACTGTCAGAGTACTGAATACTCTGCAAAAAAGCAGGGTACATGGAGCTTACTCCGAGAAAGTTTCTGAACGATCGAGAGTACCTACATACTCTGACAGGCTAAAGTGAGTTCCTGAACGCTTCGGAGTAAGCAGAGTTTGCTCGGAGTAAGTTTGTGAACGCAGCCTAAAGGTTGACGCTCACTTGGGCGAGACGAGACGAAACGAAGCGAAGAGTTGTTTTCCGCAGGCACGATTTGCACTGAATCAAATGGGTAGACGCTCACTTGGGAGAAGCGAAGCGAAGATCAGAATCGTTAGGCGCGTGGCAGATCAGACGCGCACTTGGACGAAGCGAAGCGGTCGGAAGGAACGCGTCGTTTTCCGCTGGGATCTTTTGCATTGAAATAAATGGGTAGACACGCACCTGGGAGACGCGAAGCGAAGATCAACGAGGCGGCGAGTCGTTAGTCGCCAGGAAGATCTTTGGGGCATGTGAGCGAAATTTCTCGAGGCGGCAAGTAGGTATCCGACGGCCGGGAAGTTCGGCGCGCTGTATTTCCAATTTTGTTCTCGAATTTTGTCAATGGGGAAATACACAGTTATTTTTGAATTTGTGTGAAATAAGTTTGTTTTGAATGGCTCATGAGAGTGTTGGTTAGAATTTTCTCGATTGAGATCTGGAAAAACGAAATTTATATACAAAACGAACAAAATTAATGTATTTTGTACAACTGTGAATGTGAATTCAAATCGTCTGAAGGATAGGTATTTTATTATGTAAATACAACAAAATATTGAGGAACCCTTCATCCGAAGAAATTAAAATATCTGATAGAATTGGAAAACTGTGGAATAATTCCTTTTTGGGATATATGATATGCAAACATTGAACTTTCGATTACTACTTGCTTTGTTTTTTTTTAATCGGTTAAAGAGAAAATAAGCATTTCGTATCAATTATTTATATTTAATTGTATTCCTGGATGAAGAACTACGAGGATTTCATTGGAAAATTCCCAATTAAAACATGATCATGACTAAATTTTTCTGAAGTACAGGACTAGAAAAATTGTCATTCGGTGGACCCCCCGAAAATTTTTTCTAGCTACGGCCTTGTGGCTGACCATACCCAAAAATAACCAGGGACAGCGCCATATTTTACCGCCCCGGCAAAAGTATATTCAGAATAAATTGAATATAAATTAGTCTGATTTGAAGCTTATACAGGTAAGCGGTATGCAGCAAGGTAATAAAAAATGCAACTTCCCAGAACTCATTACTGGAAATTTTTCGATATTGTCGTAGGAAAAGTATTTTTTCTGAAATCACCAGAATGAAGGAATTAGATTAATACTTAATTTTTTCAATCGGTTAAAGAGAAAATAAAAATTTCGTATCAATGATTTTATATATAGTTTTGAAAAAATAACTCTCGGTTTTTGTCACCCTCCGCTTCTCGTTGGAAGACAACATAACCTCGATCTAAAATCTAGTACTTTTTTCCCTTGTATAATACATAATTTTTTTCTGTGACTAGAAAAATGACGATGGAAAGAAATATAACTTTTCACGAAATTAATAATAATAATAAGAGAGTTTATTCAGTAACATTTAGTACATAAAAAACTCTATCCGGCAGAAAAGTGAGTACTTTTCTCCCGAATACATATATACACTCACTTTTTTCCCGGGGAAAAAAGTAATTTCGAGAAGAAAAGTTATATTTTGTAACTTGCCAACAGAGATAAAATTTCGAATTTTTTCCACGTCACATATTTTTTTTTCATTCCTATATGAAGGTGGGACGACGAAGCTATTAAAACAAGATTATGACCAAAAACACGATTCGAACAATAGCTCTACCCTTGTTCATTCGGGTAGTCAGCATGCAGCATGGGTAATAAAAATTTATTGCGGCCCAAAAATAGGGGGGAATTTCTTTCGATGGCTGATCGTCGCTTCGCTTCGTCCAAGTGCGCGGTCCCAGGCGAACTAACGCGTCGCTTAGTTTCGTCTCGTCTCGCCCAAGTGAGCGTCAACCTTAAGAGTCTTCTGTCTTCCATTAAAATGTTCATTTCGAAAAGAATGAAGCAATAAAAAGCATCTTCATCTCATCAACTTGAAATGATAAGATCTGGGGAAAAATGAAGAGTCGCCAGAAAGAAATACGCCCAGATTGCATTTCCAATATTCCCTCATTATCAATTCGAAATTAAATTAAAAAAAGACCTCCCAAGCAATAATCCGTTGGTTGTTAACTCAATAAAGTTGTTTAAAAAGCGATGTTTAAATTTGATTACTACCATGAAATTAGTGACTTGATTACTGTTCTCGGCGCTCCCAGAGAAGAAATTATCCCATTGGCGGTTCGTCAGTTGGGACTGGTTCAACATAGTTGATATATTTTTATAATATCAGACGACAGGCAGTTCTCGACCGTTTTCACTCTGTATACAGAAGGAACGTGAATCATTTTCCTGTTAGATAACTACGAAACCTTCTACGTTTCACATTAACCATTAACCAATGTGTTTACGTTTTCCTTGCATTATTTAATTCAAAAAACCGAAAAATCCGCGATAATTCTGATTTTATTTCGGAATAATTTCATAGGGTAAACTCGTCCTTTGTATGTAGCAGACATAAATATTTTATATCGCTTGACAGGTCACAAAATATAACTTTTTACGAGATTACTTTTTTCCCAGTCAAAAAAGTTGAGTCTATGTATCCGGGAATAAAATACTCACTTTTTTCCGAGGAAAAAAGTTATTTCGTGAAAAGTTATAATTTTCTTTCACTATTAAATGGTCGTTTTTCCTGCCACAGAAAAAAATAGTGTATTATACACGGGAAAAATATTAGATTTTAGCTCGCTTCGCGTCGGGAGACAACATAATATAACCTCAAGCTAAAATCTAATACTTTTATATTCCTTGTATAATAAATAACTATATTTTCATTATAATTGTATATCAGTGATTTATATTTTGTGCAAATTTTCATTTTGCAGAAATTTTTGAAATAATAATAAATAATATATTTTTTCTGTGGCGGGAAAAAAATCTGACATTTTATATCTCTTGACAGGTCACAAAATATAACTTTTTACGAAATTACTTTTTTCCCTTTTTTTTCCCTTTTATCCAGGAAACTCCTTTTTTACCGGGGAAAAAAGTAATTTCGTGAAAAGTTATATTTCTTTCACTATAAAATGGTCGTTATTCATGTCACACAAAAAAATATTGTATTATACACGGGAAACATAATATTAGATTTTAACTCTCGGTCTTTTGTCACCCTTCGCTTCGCATCGTAAGTCATTTATTTAAGTTCTAATTGTAAAAAATCATTTTTCTCAGTCCCCATATAATGGACAGATAATAAATTTTTTTGAGAACTTTTAGAAGTATCTTTCGGAGAAGATCTAGACCACATCTGTTCGCTGGTAAGGCACACCATTGATATGTTCCTTACTTTAATATTATTATTCTCCTTAACTGAATGAAATTTTTGTTGGGATATGGGTCAAGTATAATCAAATACCAAACTAATTTATGGCTCTAGTCTTTAGTCAGAATTGAGTCTTTCGATTTTCACGAATCGAACTGCGCTGTTAGTAGCATGAAACATTATTCTCCTTTACTGTATGTGTGATAAGTCGGAATTCCGAAGGATATTGATATTGTTATCCTCTTGAATATGATTTCGATCAGAAATGAATACTGTTATGTACCTCAATGCAATTTATGGGCGGAAAAAGTGCAACCTTTAGGATATAGTTATCACTTCTTCCCTCAGGAAAACCAAACGAAAATATATCTTGAAAACGAGTTTGGTAGGAAACTAATAGTTGTTTCTTAGATACTTCAATAAATATAGGAAAGTTATTCATATTGTCGCTTTAACCTCGTCAGAATTTATATCGGAGGTTTTGATATTACAGCAGATTACGACAAGCTCTCTCTACTTCTTAGGATCATTTAATATCAAGGTACCTACACATACAACATTATTTTACAAACCTATACTTGGCTATTGCAGAATTGGCAGAGAGTTCATAAAATATTTCTACATATCTTCTTGATTTATACTATAGGACGATACAGCAAATTTGTTTTTCAAGCAAGGCATATTTTCCATAGACGAACCCATATTTTTTTAAATAGTCCTTCTGCTGATTCCATAAGCACCTAAATTCTGTTTGTGATATTTCTTCAAGTTTAGAAATATTTTCCCTCATAAAGAAATACACAGCAGAAAAGGAAAAAATCATGAGTTTGGACATGATTCCGTCATGAATAGATTAGAACACCATGCACTTGATCAATTTAATTAGAATTAATTCTCTCAATCTTGAGATCAAAACCTGACTTAGACTCTTTCTTAACTTTTGTATGATCAGTGAATAAAAAATAGATGGTGTAAGCACGGCCTTCGAAAGAAATTTAGAAGGCCGTGGTGTAAGGCAACATTACGCATTTGTTGAAATCGCGGTCGCTGTAGATTTTTTATCTGATTCTCAGTTTGAGCAGTACTTACGCCATATTTGAAGAACACTTTTTTTCTATATGCTCATGTGATGAATAGCAAGAAGAAATTATTGCAGATGAGAAACATGTCACGGAAGTAAGGTTCAATAATATCAATAAATATCTTTGCTTCGGACCTTCTCCTTTACTACTCGAACATGTTTTGCGTTCTCAATTCAAAATACCACGAACCGCCACTGAATGGGACCAAACTCTCGCTATTTATTTTGAATCAACGATATTTATCCTTAATTCCAAGCTGTCTGTTGTTGATCTTATTAAGTCTTATTATTGACTTATGCAGGTCCAGGATCATAATCATCAATAACGATAAGGTAAGTACTTATTTAAATTAATGACATTATTAGGTAATCTGATTCAGGTTGAAAGCCTGGGGCTACCAACTTCGTAATAATAATGTATTCATCAACTTGGTGGTCTGTCATACATTTTAGCACTTAGTGTGTCGATACACGTTGGAGACGGATTGTGAGCTACATAGGTCCATGTTTACTGACCACATTTGGGTGAAACATTGGCGAACTTTCTTGCCATGTGAATAATGACGTAGTTATATGTAGATGTGTAATGACAAATTCATGCGTTCTACGGAAATAGTGCATGTTGCGATATCTGCAAACTCACGCATTACCTTATCCTAAAGCTGGGTTTAGACGAAGCGCATCTACTCGCGCACCAGCCTCGCTTCCGCTCCCTCGCATCGTGTAAACATGCTCCTCGCCGTGAGGCCCCTCGTCCTCGGGGCGAGCCGTCGCCGGTCGGTTTTCAGTCGCGCATCAAAGAAACCTCACTCTGTCGTTTGAACAAGAATTTGGAGCTAGTCGAGACTAGCGAGTGCGCCGGCTTTAGTATTCCATTAACGCAGGGAAAATGGACCAAGCGAAGTGCCTGGAACTTATCGAACTATACAGGGTGTTCCTTAATTGAACGTACAAACGAAAAGGGGAGGTTCCTTAAGTGAGTTTAAGAAAAAAAGTCCCATAAACATGGGGTAGCAAACGTTTCGTTTTCGAGATACAGGGTGTTAAAGTTTTAATCGAAAACATGTGTTGATTATACGAGTTTATCGAATCCTTATGAATCATCGCTACAGATCAGGAAAATTTCCATAAAAACTGACACTGAATCCATTCACCACAGCTTACAAAGTGGCCTTTCCATCATAATTTGGATTTTCACGAGGATTTCGAGAGGATCGTTCAAATTTTTTTTCTGAAAATCGTTGGTAGATACGACAAAACTACAAGAGACCGAAAAGTTTAGTATAAGAACAAAGCTTCTTTTTACATTTTTTCAAATTAACAATTGCTCACCAAAAAAAAGTTCTGCAGAAGAACAGGTGGCAGTGTTCCAGAAAAAATATCACCCTGTAGATCTTCTATAGAAATTGCCATGTCACGTGGTGGGAACTCTCAAATGTAATATATATGCCAAATTTCAGTTGAATATCTTGTGAAGTGTAGATACTATGAGAAAAAAACTTGAAAAAAATTCAAACTTCAACACTCTGTATCTCGAAAACGAAACGTTTGCGACCCCATGTTTATGGGACTTTTTTTTCTTAAACTCACTCAAGGAATCTCCCCTTTTCGTTTGTACGTTCAATTTAGGAACACCCTGTATAAACAGCGGGTGGTATTGTGGAATCCCAAAGAAAAAATGTACCACAACAAAAAAGACAGGATGCATGGAATGAGATAAGTTCTGTTCTGTCAATTCCGATTCCTGCATTAAAGGCAAAGATGAAAGGGTTGATGATTTGTGTCCATTTTTGCAATTTTCGGCGAAATAACAGCTAGCAGGAGTTCAACATCTTCAAACTTCATGCGCAGGAAATTTTTTATGCTAGGAAAGCAAACGACGCGGTAATTGAATGTGTAGCCATGCTGAACTGTACGACTCTATACGAGGCTGATTACTACCTCGCCTTCTCATCCTGGCTCGCCCTTCCAGGCGAATCCAGCGCGTCGTGTAAACACTAGCGCGAGGATGAGTTTTGGTGCGCGAGTAGGTGGCGAGGTTTGACTCGCGAGTGGGTGCGCTTCGTCTAAATCCAGCTTAATAGATATGCGGTCAATGTATTTGTGTTATTTCGAGAAATCCGTACTATGGATAAGTTCATTCGTATCAGTTTTAAGGTTATGATGATGATTATGATTAAGATTACTGACGAGCCATATTAGGGCGAAATAGCTAAGTAGATATATTGAAAAATTCTTTCGGTCGTATTCATAGTTCACCCTTGAGTAGCAGTCGCTGTTTCATGAAGCATACTCAGTGATTGGAGAGTGATTTTTGTCAGCCTCAACTTGAGGGATGGCGCTAGCACCCTTGAGATGAGTATACGGTCATTCTGACAGGCTGTCTTCTGCCGTTCTGGATATTTTTGGGTTATATTTTGTTCACATCGTAGCGAAAGGTGTAGTGAAGATGGAAGTTTCGTGAACAAATAAATCAACTCAAACACTTGGAAACACCAAAATCTCTCGTGGTTTTGCTATATTTACCTAGGAAAAGTGAGGTTGTTGTACCCCCACCTGTCAAACGTGCACGAAGACTAAACAAATCGTCGAACATATTCGTCATTTGTCGGCGTTGCCAAGTCTATTTTTCAACAAGACCTTCACTCACGTAAGGATACTTGGAGTACAATTTATGAAATGGGCGCTAAAGGTGAGTGCTGAATAGCCCTTATCAGAGTTACACTTGGACCCACAGCTTGAGGGATGACTATGAATACGGCCCTTAGCCCACTATAGAAAAAAAGCAAAATGTCAATGTAAAATATTTTATTACTCAATATATTTCCATCTTAATTGAATACATTTATTACAGTGAACCTGCAACGTCTCTGGACCTTCCCAAAAAATATTTCCTCTTGCGCTGCAAACCAGACCTCCACAGTTTTTATAACCCCCTCGTTGGAAGAAAATTTACGAACTTATAAACTTTTTTCAGTTTAGGATAATCGGACGGAGCAAAATTTGGTGAATAACGGGGGTGTTCTAGTAATTCTTAATCACAAATTTTTTGCAAGGCTACATGAGATTTGTGTGCTGGAGCGATGTCCTGCAAATCAAAATATCTTTGGATAGCTTTCCGCGACTTTTCTCTAAATTTTTTTCCCGTAGAGTGATCAGTAATGTCGAATAGTAAGCTCCAGTTATTGTTCTACCTTTATCTGAAAAATCATTCATGACTACTCCATGGTAATAAAAAAAAACTGAAGTGGGAACTTTTCGTCATTCCATTAATTGTTGCTCTTTTCTGGATCGTATGAATGTACCCAAGTCTCGTCCATAGTAACAATTCGGTTTAAGAAGTCTACATCATTTTTTAAATCGAGCACAGATCGAACGCGATGCTTCTACCCTTGCACGCTTTTGGTCAACATTCAAACATTTAAGGATCCATTTTGCAGACATTTTTCTCTTGTCCAAATTAACGTGAACTATATGATGAAGGTATTCGTGTAAAATATTCAGTACTTCAGATATCCGTTTTAGCCCAATTCGACGGTCTGATAAAATCATGTCATGAATGAGGGCTACCGCGTATGAATTTTCCGCTAGAGGCACTAGTGTTGCGTGAGGTCCACGATAATTTGAATTGTCAAATATTCAAACGTAATTGTGAATCTGTATCCTGTTTATTTTCAATCTTTACGAGGATGTGAGGAGTTTCACATACATATTCAGATTAATAACAGCAAATATGAATCACGGATCAATGAATATCACTGCTTTGAAAGCGGTATTACAAAAGATAGTTGCCCAATTAAGCGGGCTAAAAGGAGAGCTAATTCGAAGGTGAGTTTGTTCAGAGTTTCAATACGCATTTCTTGCGGAAAGTATGCTTATTTATTGAGTTTAGAGTTATGGTTTTTCTTTTACAGATCCAAATACTATGATAGGAATGATAATTCCAGTGGAAACGCATTATCATGATTTGAAATCAGTTTATTGCAGAAGTAGATTATCATTTCAAGAGAAATATTGCTTTTTATCCTACTTACATGATACCTGTGATAGCTGAAAAGTGTTAAAACTTGAAGTAGAACAATAAAACCTCACACAATCCTTTCATTTATCATTATAAGTGAATATATAGAAAAAACAGTATGTGTGAAAAGGAAAACCTCAGAGATCAATGTATACTAACTAATCACTAATTATTCATTTAAAGTAGGGTAATTTATTTATTTTCACAAGTCCTTGATATATATTTTTACAGTAAATGTTATCCTCGAGTTAGTGAGTTGATTGTTAACAAACATGAAATGTTTGTAGTTGTAAAATCCAGAGTAAAATTGTACCAATTAGATTTTCAATTCGAAGTATGTTTCTATTACTCTCGAGTTCCGACAAAAAAGCAGTATCAGTTGAGCTCTCTTGACTACATATTGATTTTCCTCTACAGTTGAAACGATTCTTGCATTTTCAAATTTCTTTCTGCGTTCAAGAACTCTCTCTACTAGTATTTTATTCATATCTGTCCTCACCTTCCTGGTACCCAGAAAATTGGCTAGCTATTGATTTCAGTTTTAATTTAGGAATAGCTGAAAAATTTTCAACAGTAGATTACAAGTAATACAACTATGTATAACTACATTTATTCAGTTGTAAAAGTAAAGTGTCTGAAGCAACATAATGTAAAAGATTATTAGGTAGGTACTCACGGTTTTCTGTATTAGGATCGTTAGGTCACGTATTATAACCAGGGTTGAAATGTTTTTCACAAAAATAAGAATGTTTTGAAGGGGTAACAACAGCTGCTTTAAGACAGTCTTATCGTTCCCTTTTTTTCTGAACAATACGGAACTGCACAACCCTGCGGCATGCTCGATATTGTACAGTATTCAAGGAATAGAATGTACACTTTTTTCACACGACTTATAACACCGAACACTTATAAATATGAATTTGTTTTAATAATAATAAATCAATGACAGTACAAGGAACTTTGACAGGACCTCACGCAACAGAGGCGCCAGCTAGCGAGAAAAAAAACGGTAGCCCTCATTGCAATGATCTGTCATCATTTTCAATGGAAAATTTACCTCTTCTGAAGCCTATACAGACCATTATTTCATGGTTGCATACGAAGGGCATTGATCACCAAGGGTATTATTAAGCTTACCTTCGTAAATCTGCTTACCTCTCAAACCTTTTGGATATAGGCACTTGATGCTAGCTAGGTACTCCAATTTATCGATTTTTACAATTTCGATGGACATCTTTTTTTCAATTCATTCTGTAAATCTGGTTTACTTTTTTGAAGTCAAACTTTACACTGACACTTCTAAAGAGTTATTGTTCATTGCTATGGTATCGCAATATGTTGTTTGATTTTACCACCTTGCATATTCTTTGGTTAGTTCCGAGGTATGAGATTAATTTTGGTTAATTTTAATCAATCAATATTATTATCAGGGTCTAGTTGATTACCAAAAGCCACACCTGAATCTCCAAAAAAACGAATTGCATAGACAACTTACGTCACTCATCTTTTGCAACAAAAAACGTAATACAAAACTTGGGCAATAAGCTTGTCTTTCCCAATCCATGCTTTTGCTTACCAACATTTTCATCGTGTATATTACCAGGTTCAGGTGTGGCTTGGTAATCAACTAGACCCTGAACAATGGGGTTGGACTATTAATGCTGTCCCATCGAATTATTTAATTGAAATACCATTCCTTCTCTTGTTTCAGAAGTTCCTGAAATACCAAAAGATCTCATTGTAACAGAAGGAAGGAGAAAAAAGACTGTCTTCGTGGAATGGAAACCTGGAGGGTCAGCGATAGGAAACGAAAAAATCATCTACGTTCTGGAAGAGCGCCACCACGTTGGCAGGAATTTCGTAGAAGAGAAGCTGTCCCATTGGAGCATATGTGCAAGAACTTCAAAGCTGATCCAACCTTTGAGGAATGTTGTTAAGGCTGGAAGCTGGTACCAATTTCGAGTGGCAGCAGTGAACGAGAATGGTACCAAAGGTTACTCCGAGAATTCCTTCACCTTTAGCATTTCAGTTAGTAAGTTTGGTTTCTAACACGAATTATTTAAGATGACTTTCATTTCGATGCAGGAGTATTCACTGGGTAAAAAGACCTAACTTCCTCTCTATTTATAGTGTGAACACTTGATGTTAAAGTAGATGATAGGTATGTACCCTCAGAGTAAGGGGCCCAACAAAAATCTTAGAACCTAGTAATTGTTCACAAAATGTTTTCATTGCTCTTATAAAACACCTATAGCACTTAAATGGAGAATCCTATAAAGGTAACGGTGACCAAATTTTGGTGCCTTATAAAACTTTTAACCTCCATTCGTTTGTAACTAAGAGGTTTTATAGCGACGAAGAAAACATTTTCATTGTCGCTATAAAACCTTGCTTATAGTGCTTATGAACACCAAAAACAAAACCGCCCCTTATAGCTTCATCTACTCCTACATTGTTTGTTTACTATATGTTCTATTTCGAATCCTTATCATTACTCTCCGTCAATAGATTTGCCCCCCTAGGATACTCAAGAAAATAACCGTCTTTCTTCTGGAAATTAGATGAATATACAGGGTGTAACTAAATAAGTGTAAAATATTCAAGAAGGTGATTCCTCATCGAAAAAAAGATAGGATCTTTCATATGAAGAAACTTAATTGGAGAATCCCTTGTTAAGATACAGCCCCTCAAAGGGAGTACATAAAATTTGTATAACAATTTTTTTCACAAGCCCCAAAAAAGTTACAATATTGAAATTAACCTGACGTTTCCTACTAGCAAAAAGACACTTATCCAGTTATTTATTTGGTTTACCCCATGGTTGTAAGGGTGGGAAACACAACCCCTAAAGTTTATTTCCAATGTTACTTTTCGTCTTATTATTTGTTTACCATTTAAAAATTTATTTCCGATAGCCTGTTTCATTCTAAACAAAAAATGTCTCTTGAGTTTTTTGCCCAAAATAAACCAGTTCACAGTAAAAAATTATTTTACGAGTCTGAAGGACCCTTGGTCGAGAGCCATTTGTATTGCTGCAATAAAACACAGTTACTACTACTTATTTTACGAACATCTACAGAGATAGATCGTCATAAATGCGAAACTAATTTATCTTTCAGCGATAGTGACAATTTTTTTTTTGCTAGTAGGAAACGTCAGGTTAATTTCAATATTGTAACTTTTTTGGTGCTTGTGAAAAAAATTGTTATACAAATTTTATGTACTGTATCTTAACAAGGGATGCTCCAATGAAGTTTCTTTATATGAAAGATCCTATCTTTTTTTCGATGAGGAATCACCTCCTTAAATATTTTACACTTATTTTGGTTACACCCTGTATAACTATAGTTAAACTGCAAACTATTTGATAGAAAATCTTTATACAGGGTCTCTATAAATGTTATCACATGGCAGTTGGCGTTGGACTATTTTAAATACAATTTATATTCTGATGTAAAATATGATTCAAACAACTGATGCTGCGAGTTTAGGCTTGTCATTCCGAAAGACATAGAATAATATGAATGGAATTTTAAATTTGCATAAAAAACCATGAGATGAAATATTTCCAAAGCAACCCTCGATGTTACAATCATTTACAAAGACCCCGTACGGTGTGGAACAGCCAAATGAAATAAATTCGATAACGAATAAAAGAGAGCGTATTGGGAAAAACTTCGACTCGTCGATTTGTATTTTTAGATGCGCATTTAGAAAAAAAATAATTAGGTATATAGGATGTCTCAAGTGACAGTGACCGATACCAAATTTCTTATTTTAAGTACAACGCCCTGTATACTATTAGTCTTTTGGATTCTTCAGAAAATTCTGGACATAATTCATGTACAATGTCCCATACCTATCTTCAACTGTTCGAAAATGTTTCTCTTGGATCATTGACGATGTTACATGATGAAATTTGTCACCGAATGAAAGTCGGCCTTTGCAGTTTTGTTCATGCACATCTTTCAACCCCTTTCAACCCTTGAAAGTTGTGCATGAACAAAACTTTAATCGTCGACTTTCATTCAGCGACAAATTTCATCAGGTACCATCGTCTCAAAGTAAATGAGCCATGACAAAGTGCACATACTGAAACTGTTTCAGGATTTTGTTGCCAAATATTTCTCTTCTGAGGAAATCAATTTGTTCCATAATTTTGACGATCACTGTATTCATTTCAACGATACCTGCCAGATAGGTCTGGTTACATGTTACATGTTGGATTATATCAGAAGTATAGATAATTTGGATGATCTAACAAAGGCAAACTTTGTCAGGTCATATAGCAAAAAGAAACAAGATTGTCCTTTGAATCCTCTGAGAGTGCCTGACGCACTCCTAAAAGTGAAGGGAGATGCTGGTGGACCTTCAACAAGTTCACAATTATGACAAAAAAGGAATTACGTCTTTAGTAATACTGACAGTGTATTCAGCAACAGTATTGTTAATTGTATTTATAATGTACATATTGTGATAACACTTGGATCTATAAGTTTCAATTTAAATATAAATATATAAACATATATAAAGATAAAATACAAGACATTATAAATAAATTCAATAACTACCATCCCAAATTGAATTTCACCTGTGAGTTAGAAAAACAAAATGAAATAAATTTTCTGGATCTAACACTTGTAAGAAAAAACACAGGAATAAAAACAATATGGTATACAAAACCTACTTGGAGTGGCCGCTACTTAAATTTTGAGGCTACAGTCCCAATAACACATAAAAAAGGTGTCATATCAGGAATTGCTGACCGAGCTCTTAAACTTACAAGTCCGGAATTCAGGAAACAAACAATAACAAAGGCAAAGAATATACTTCTTCAAAACGATTATCCTCTAAAAATGATAAACAAAATATTCAAAAACAAAATATTTATGCTATATAACTCAGAAAAACAAACAAATAATAAAAAAATTGAGGCTGAACCACCCAAATACGTATCTGTGCCGTATATACAGGGCTTATCAGAAACCTTGAATAAATCGCTTAAACAGCATGGAATAAATTTGGCATATAAAAATATAAATAACTTAACCTTCTTAAACTCAAAATTGAAATCAAAAATCCCTAAAACAAAAATATCCAATTGCGTATACCAAATAAATTGTTTAGATTGCCCTAAGGTATATATTGGACAAACATCACAGTATATAAAGGAACGAATAAATGGCCATAAATATTGTAAAAACATCACTGCATTGAAGAAACACGAACAAACCGAAAGGCATAAAATGGATTTCGATAATTTTTCCATCTTAGAAAAAGAAAAAAATGGTAAAACCCGAAATATATTGGAGATGATTCATATAAAGAAGAATAAAGAGGCTATGAATGACAAAACGGACACCAAGAATTTAGCCCAAATATATCACAACTTAATAAAATAAATGAAAATAGAACAACTTCAAATAAAATCCTTCAAGTAACTCCATCTACAAAAACAACAATGAGTATAAACATGAATAAGATAGTTATCTAAAATTTAACAACATACACTCTTATTAATCCATACAGATGTCGTAATATTTATTCGTCTTGAGTTTGAAAATTTAATTTGACGTTCATAACTTTACCAATGTTTGTTTGTGTCATATCTGTGAAAATGTGTAATTGTGTTTTATATTTTTAACTGAAAATGTAATATTTTGACGAAAATAGTGAGTGTAGGAAAATTTTAAATTGATTCATTGTGATGTTCATTATTTGTATTTTTACAGGAATTATTGATGGTTGTACTATCCTTGAAAAAGGCCAAAATAAGGCCGAAACATATGTCGGAATCAATATATTTTATAAAAAGTAAATAACTATTTACTGGTAAAACTTAGTGCTAAAATACCCAAGAAACTTCAATCAACAATTTATAAATTGAATAGCACAAGAAAACTAAACAACGAAAAATAAATATATAAACTTTATAAGCAATTAGTGAAATAGTCCCTAAATCTTACAATTTGCATTAAATTCTACAGATCCCAAGCCTCCCAGAGCTCCGCAAAATATGACAGTCACACCTCTTTGGGTCGGTAATACCAGCTTGAGTGTCCAACTCAGCTGGAGTCCTCCACAATCCGATTTACCAATCCATAAGTACAAAGTGTTCTGGAGTAGGAGACTCCATGGAGTCAGGGCTTTAGATTCCGTTCTGGTGAATCAACAAGTTGTTCCAAGGGTAAGTTTTCGATTTTTCATCTTGAATAACCATTTTTTGGCTGATGCTATAATAATGACTGACAAATAATAGCTAGAACTGCGGTTCGAAGAAAAATCATCAAATCGGAATAATTTCCGGGAAATTATTGAATAAATGTAATTGAATCTGTAAAAAATGAATATTTAAAAGAATTAAAATCTATGGTTCTGATGATACGATATTCTTGAAATCGTGCATGAACATTCAGTATGTCAGTCTTGATTCACAAAATAAATTTCACTCGAATCAGTTATCCTGTTATGTAATATAAAGATTCTACTTTTCAATATACCACCTGATTTTTCTATGGTTCTGTTTACACTATGGCCACGAAATTTTGCATGAAAATTCAGAATATAAGACTTCATTCAAAAACAAAATTTCACTTATATCGGATAACCTGTTATGAAAATATAAGGATTTTTCTTTTCAATATTTCAATTGAATTTTCTATGGTTTTGTCAACACTATGGATATAATAGAATTGAATATCTTCTGAAGGAAATATGAAGTTTCTTCTCTTCAATATTTCAATTGAATTTACTATGGTTCTGTTCACACTATGGCCAAAACATTTTACATGGGGCTTATTAGGAGCTTCTTGCATGTGGCCTCAAGATTTCATTTCCATGGGTTTCGTTTTATCTGAGATATTGAAGAACAAACATTTTTAATGGACATATTTTATGGAACACCCTGTACGATTTGGCTGGTTAACGAACTTAACCGAGCCTCTATCGTTTGAAACCAATGTCGGCTCAATATTTGCAAATTACAGACATTTGGGCAAAACGATATAGCACTCGTTTAAGTAGAACGAGCGCTCAAAAACCTAATAGCACTCGGAAATTTTCTTAAAATACATAAACAATAAACATCTTGGAATTCAGGGATTCCAAGATGTTCCGAGATGAACTTTTACTTAAGGTCGAAATTTGGGATAAGGGAGACCACGACAGTGTCTATATATTCCATCTATAGTTTATACGTTGTTTTTGAGACAGCCTGTATATAAGGGCGGCAAAATCTTAGCCTGGCGCGGACCTTAGGAACGGCCCTGAATAATAATAATAATTTATTTCTTATTGCATTTTATATGGTTTACATACAGGGTGTCCCGAAAACAATGGATAAGCCTGCAACTATAGATAGACCCTGTCGAGGTCTAACTTATTTCAAATTTTTACCTTAATGAAAATTCCACGGTTCCGAGATATTCATGGTTTTCGTATTTTTAGAAAATTTCCAAGTGCGATTAGTTTTTCTAGTGCCATTTATACAAATGAAGATGTATTTCGATATGGTTTTTTTTAATTTCACATGAGATAGTTCAGCTATCGGAAACAAAGAATTAAATTCATCAAACTAGTGTAAAAAGTTAAAAACTCGTGATTTATAAAGAAAAATTGAAAACTAAATGAAATTTCTCTCAAGTTTGATGAGCTACCGTGTAAAAAAATGTAGGACGCCCCTGGTACACATCATCTTAAAAACTTGCTCAGTTATTGCAGATTCCAAAAAGGTATCATAAGCCTAGGCATTCTGTTGTTTTTCATTCTCGTAATTACTTGATTACCAAATAATCGAAAATTTTCGAAAAACTCTTTTTGTTGTAATCGTTATTCTGAGCTCATTTGTTAGTGTCCGGAGGCAATTTTTGTTGGAATCTAGTGGAAAATTACGAAAATTATTTTTATTTTGAGAAAAGCAGTAGCGTATCGTTTCTCTGGTTGAATAGAAATATGGCATTATTTGCATTCAACACCCTGTATCTCGAAAACCTTACCGGACCTAATTGTATTTGACAAAATTTCTTACTTTCTGTACAGTGTTAAAAGGAAAATACCAACTTAAAAAACACCCTGTGTTGCTACAATAGATGTATGTGGAATATTCATTACAAATAAAATAACACGAATTATTACCAAATTACTATTCGATGGAAAAAATAAAACGAATTAGTGCCAATCACTTATTCATTGGAAATGAATAAAGGATTCGAAATCAAACAATGAGTTCAGTCATTCATAGCTTAAATTTATTCATAAAAAATGAAACCCTGCTTGAATAGAACAATATAACACTTTTGTGAACACTCATTCACAGTCAGTAAACAATTTATTATTACAATATCCAAATCATAAAGCTAGTCAATTCATATTTAACAGAAAAAAATTTTGAAAAAGTACCAGTAGAACACTAGAACAATAACAGCACTTTTATGAAAATGCGTTCACAGTCAGTTTCAAAACTATAGTTATTAGAAGTTAAATAAAATTAAAATTACCTAGGTTACTGACTGTGAACGAGTGTCCACAAAAGTGTTATTATTATTATGAATAAATTTACGCTATGAATGACTGAACTCATTGTTTCATTTCGAATTCTTTATGAATAAGTAATTGGTACTAATTCGTTTTATTTTTTCCATGGAGTAGTAATTTGGTAATAATCCGTTTTATTTTATTTGTAATGAATATTCCACATACCTCTATCGTAGCAACACAGGATATTTTTTAAGTTGATACTTATCTTTTAACATTGTACAGAATGTAAGAAATTTTGTCAAATACATTTAGGTCCGGTAAGGTTTTCGAGATACAGGGTGTTGAATGCAAATAATGCCATATTTCTATTCAACCAGAGAAACGATACGCTACTGCTTTTTTCAAAATAAAAATAATTTTCGTAATTTTCCACTAGATTCCAACAAAAATGGCCTCCGGACTTTAACACATGAGCTCAGAATAACGATTACAACAAAAACAGTTTTTCGAAAATTTTCGACTATTTGGTAATCAAGTAGTTACGAGAATGAAAAACTACAGAATGCCTAGGCTTATGATACCTTTTTGGAATCTGCAATAACTGAGCAAGTTTTTAAGATGATGTGTACCAGGGGCGTCCTACATTTTTTTTACACTGTAGCTCATCAAACTTGAAGGAAATTTCATTTAGTTTACAATTTTTTTTTGTAAATCACGATTTTTTAACTTTTTACACTAGTTTGATGAATTCAATTCTTTGTTTTCGATAGCTGAAGCATCTCATGTGAAATTAAAAAAAAACCATATCGAAATACATCTTCATTTGTATAAATGGCACTAGAAAAACTAATCGCATTTGGAAATTTTCTAAAAATACGAAAACCATGAATATCTCGGAAACCGTGGAGTTTTCATTGAGGTAAAAATTTGAAATAAGTTAGACCTCGACAGGGTCTATCTATAGTTGCAGGCTTATCCATTGTTTTCGGGACACCCTGTATACTGCAAAAGAGGGACGTGGATTAATAAATGTTTTCTGTTGAAATATTCCTTCAATGAATATGGCTCCAAACTCAACAAAAACGCTCTAATGCATTGGACATATACTCTGTGAGATCCAAAAACCTTCATTCGTTGAGGCAGATGATTGAAAAGTTTTATACACATATATTGTGGATGTTTCTCTGTCATACTGAGATGGTGTACAGGACAATGAAGATCTCTGGATCTCACAGAGCATCTATCACTCACCTCTAAATTAAATCTGAGTCTATTTTTGAACAAAAATTTTAAGCATTCCAAGATGTAAATTCCAAATACTGTTAATATGCCATTTTTTCTGAAGATACGCCGACATAAGTCACGATTTTTCTTAATATTCTCTGTTGAATCAGAAATATTTCATTTACATTAGTCCCGGCTCCCCAAAATAAAGGGTTTTCCAAGAAGAGGTCTTATTTTGAATAGCCCGCTATTGCAGTAGATTTCACGTTTGAAGCTGTCATTTTTTGACATTTGACAAGTAGAAACTACGCCATTAATAAAAATCGAACGATACACGCTTCAGGAACGTATTGAAATTATTAAAATTCATTATGCATTATGAAAATGGTGAAAATTTGGCAGAGACGGTTCGTAAAACTCGAACATTTTTGGGTCGTCGTGAAGCACCTTGTCAGACCGCAATAATGAAATTGGTCGAAAAATTCGAGTTGTTGGGACAAGCTAGTGATGTGAAAAATAAAACCCCTGCACGTCACTCAATGGACCTTACCTTTTCGAAAATGAGGCTAGAGCAAGTTACGGTGAATGGATTGCGCTATCGAAAGATGATTAATGGTTTTTTTATGACCGAAAGATAGTATTGATCTGGACAACGTTTATTTTCAACAAGACGGCGCTAGGTGCCACACAAGCAACGAAACCATTGATCTTTTGCGGGAAAATTTTCCGGACCGTGTTATCTCTCGAAGATGTGATCACAATTGGCTACTGAGATCTTGTGATTTAGCACCTTGCGACTTCTTCCTTTGGGGCCATATGAAAGAGAAGATCTACGCCAATAGCCCAGCGTGGATTCAAGACCTCACAGATGAAATTCGTGAGGCTATCATATAGGACAGCGACTTTGCGATTTGGTAATGGAAAATTTCATTGAAAGAATATGGTCCTGTAAGTGTGGTCGTGGTGGTCATTTGCCTGATGTTATTTTCCACTATAAACGGAATAGCTTCTTCTTTATAATGAAATAAACATCCGATCATTTATATTGAAAAATGGCATTTTTCTTTGAATATCAAAATAACGCCTCTAATTGTAAAACCCTTTATAACACCGTACCCAGCTAACGACTCCCAATTTGCAAATATACACTTTTGATGAAACCTTCTCCAACATAATTAATTTAAATTCTCATACCAAAACAAAACGTATTCAACTTTCCACTGAGCCATTCTATATAATTTGACCACTTTAAAAAGTTGTCAATATAGACTCCTAGGAATTTACTAAACTTGTCCAAAACGAATATTTTACTGTGATCGATATAAGGACATCAATGAAAAACACAGTTTGCATTGCCTTAAAAGTTTATTGTTTTTTGATTAAGAATATAATATCAAGTTCATAATTAATTCGCTGGAATGCATTCGCAGCCAACAACTACATCAATTACTTCAGCGGTCCAGTGTTGTCTTAGGTTCAACGGAAGAAGAGAAGAAAACCTCTCAGATTTTCCTAATGGGTTCTTTTTCAAAACTCTTACTTGGTAATATCTTTTATTGCATATATTCAAACTAGCACAGGAATTTTCCTCACATCTCATTGAATGTATGTATCTGAAAAATATTCCATTTTTCTAATTCGAGTTTTTTATTTCTTGGGATTTTTTCATTGTTTTACTAAGAGATGCTGACTTAGAAATAAAATAAACATAATTGTATGCAATTATTATCAATATTATCTTCACTCACCGGCAAAATAATCGGTCCACTCAAAAACCCGATGAAGTTTGTCGATTCATAAATATTTTGTTTCAAGTCAGAACAACCCCTGGTGTGTTTCTTTTGTTCCACCGTGTGATTTCTTATTTCATCATCAGAACACATTTTTTATCAATGATTTCATTCTTCATTTATAACAACAGTTCAATTTTTGTTGAAGATACAGGATTTTCAGAGCAACATTAAATGCCGCTATGGCTATAGAAGTACTTTCACAGATTTAACCTTGAATCCGAACGTAATGAAAATAAACTGAAAACTAAGTGAAAACATAAAACCAGAAAAGTTTCACCGTCATATGTTTTTCCTTATGCAAGGTTTTGCGCTAATGCATGATAATGACCGATCGCATATGGCTAGGATTGCCTGCTCTAAGCCCAGATTTGAACCCAATTGGGCATACTTGGATGCTTTTGGGAAAGAAAGTTGATCTAGCGTCATAGAGGGCATGCCAAGACGAATTGGACATTTTGTCTGCGCCTGGTCAAATAACAAGTTATATTTTTCACTTTGTTTTCAGTTTATTTTCATTAGGTAAAAACTCAAGGTTAAATTTGTTGAAGTACAGTTAATTTTTTACTGAAAGCTCTGTATCATCAACAAAAATGGTGGAACAACTAGAGCACACCACAGATAGTTTCAAAGTTAGAGTAAAAAAAAGATTTTGTTTCATCCAGTATAACATCAATTTCATCGATTTGTCGAGTGGATCGATTATTTTGCCGGTGAGTGTATAATAAAGCAGCTACTTCAGCAGGAAACCACTGTCGGTTCGTTGTTATTCATTTTGAAAACCTAAACCGCTGATCAGAACATATTTTACTCACCTCGGAAAATATGAATGTCCCAAATCTCGAAGATGATACCCCATTCCACAAGAACAAGGAGTTATATTCTGGGCTGATTTGTAAACAACTTGTTTCTTCGATTTAAACTCATTTGGAATCTAGAACTCAATATATATAAATTTGTTGAAGTCAAGAAAATACCACATATAAAATCTGATCGCTCAGAAAAAAGTGGGGTAGAGTATCTCATCAAGACTAGCTAACACTTAATTGAAATTTGAGAATCATCTGTTGATTGGTTGAACCAAATGATAACATTGTTGTCACCACATTAACAGAACTCGTAAAAAATGTCAAAGCCCAATCCAGTAGAAATAGGTATCAATAAACGAAAAGTACTAATTGTCATACTCTTCAGACGGTCATGAGGCCATGTGAAAAAAACACGTACTAGAAATGAATAACGCTTTTATTACGAGAAACAAGTTTTGTTGGTTATAAGCTTATGTGCACTTCCTTAATAATGAGTATGATATAACACCTTTCAAGGTCTGATAATTTTAGTTACAAAATGGCGAAGGAACCTATTGATTGAATATTTCGTAACTGTCAGAAAAACAGTTGTCACGAAATTATAGCAGTAATTGTTTTGTTAAAAGTCTGACATAATTTGAGTTAAGATCGATAATTGCACAATTAATATCCTAGACAATTTCATTGTTCTCATTAGAGACCGAATTAGGTATATGCATTTGAATATAATTAAGACATTTTCAGCGGTATTTGCATATTTTCACTAAAATCTAAAATCCAGTTATGTTGCATATTTTCGGTACATAATCTCCTCCCTGCGTTTCGAAATGCGATAAAAGTGCTGAATCCGACCAAATTCCACAAAATATGAGGTCTATTGAGTGATAATAGTTATAATTGTGACTTTTGTCAGATTTGCGAATCACTTGTATTGCATTCCGGAACGCAGTATTAGTAGCCCCGTGCTACGAAAGTATCCAAATAATGAGTAAAATACGCCGAATGAACTTCACGTTGCCATTTTCATTTCTAAATAAACTTCAAGAAAAGTTTGAAATGATATTGAAAAGAATTGGTTCCAAGTTCAACATAAGAACTGTTTTCCAAACAAAAAATGATTTGAGATCCATTCTAACCAGAACGAAACCAATGAATGAGACACAAAAATAAAAAAATTATGTTTACAATATTCCCTGTATATGTGGAAAATCTTATACAGGAGAGACATCAAGACCTTTAGAGATAAGAAACCGGGAACAAAAGAACAACATCAAAAATAGAGACATTACAAGATCACAAATCGCAGATCATGTATGTTCAAATAGCGGAGATCATATGATGAACTGAACAACACAAAGATCCTAATGATGGAACCTGATAATTATAAAAGGAAAATTAAGGAATCCATATGTATTTTGTTAGATGAAGTAGATAATTTGGCCAATTGTTCTGTTGGAATGGATCGTATTTGGATTGATTTATTGAGGAAAGAAATAACATCAGGAAATTTCAAAATTAAATAAATCAACATCTCTATGTGTTGACAACTTTTTTTTTTATCTGAGACATACCACGAAGGCTCAGGCCTAAGTACTAGTGTACCGTGGGTCTATTAACACGTGATTTAAAAGACTGGAGACTTTCAATGTCAATTAGACTGCAAATGAAAAAACAAACAATTCCGAAGATTTAACAAGTTTGTCTGAATAAGTTGTCTGATATAGACACCGAAACGTTACATTATCCTTTACATTTATTTCCTCTTTTAGTTTTACTGTTAGGCAACAATTTTTTCAAAACCAATTTACTCCTGGCAAATTAGTGCAAAGATTTTCGCAGGAGCACTCCATCTTAATTAAAAATTTTTTGGTTATTTCTGTTTCAGAGACTAGGATTGAAAACCTAAAAAGTTTTTAGAAATGTAGAATTCGTCTATAGTCCGTTCACGAAAGGTTGAGCACATAGTAGGCGTTTTTTTATTTATCTGAAGTTGGCAGTATTTGCTGTCATAACGTAAAATAAAGTCAACGTTGCCAAATGTAACCGGCCTCATTCGACGAGATTGCGAGTTATCAGACAACTCTATGCAATATTGACAACATTGCATATCAATCTGACAAGAACATAACCTAAATTTTAATATACACAGTGGAATATGCCAAATTTCCATGGCCAACCGACGGCTCAACCTTTCGTGAACGGACTATAGATTATATTTCAATACATATCACTCACTAAAAGTTGCATTTCATTCCTATTTTTCCTTGTTGACTTAGTGTATTTGCTGAGTAGACTTTCTCCGAAAATATTATTGTCTGATAACTCCTCCAAAAAGTCATTTTCAGTATTGTCGAAATTGTAGTCAATCCCATTTTCCTGTGATTGTTTCCAAGTCTCTAGAGCGATGAGGACGTGAACTAATGAAACGATGTGAAGAAGTTTGTGCAGTTTCTGAAATAATATTGCTCACATTAGGTGATATGCATAATTAGAAAAAGTATCTGAAAATGTGTGTACAATTTGAGTTGCATTTCAAAATAACCTTTGAATTCTGGAATTCTCAATTTTTTATAGCAGGTAATGTTTTTTCAATCAACTTAACATTAATGACAGCGATTAATGGTTAATATAATTCAACGCGTGAACGGAGTGGGACCATCAATTGCTAGATCAATAAATAATAATAGAATAATAAATTCTTATTTCGCACAAGAAGTACATTTGACATAATATAAATAAATAGAAACTAAAAATTTTCAGGGTGAGTTCGGTTCCCGAATGCCGCGGTTGAGTTCGTTAACCACCCAAATCGTACAGAATATTCCATAAAATATATGGCCATTCAAAATTTTTGTTCCTCAATATCTCAGACAAATCAGAACCAATCAAAATGAAATTTTGAGGCCACATGCAAGATATTCATAAAAAGCCACATGCAAAATTTTGTGGCCATAGTGTTAACAGAATCATAGAAAATTCAATTGGAATATTGAAAAGAAAAATCTTCATTTTTCCATAAGGTATCCAATTCGAGTGAAATTTATTTTGTGAATGAAGATTGATATACTTTAAGTACATGCAGAATTTCAACAGGATCGCATTATCTGAACCATAGATAATTCAATTGAAATATTGAAAAGTAGAATCTCTATATTTTCATAACAAGATATCCGATTCGAGTGAAATTCATTTTTTGAATGAAAATTGATATTCTGAATGTTCATACAAAATTTCAAGAGAATTGCATCATCAAAACCATAGATTTAATATTTCTAATTGTCAAGTTTTTACATATTTCAGTTTTCGAATAATTTTCAGAATGTTATTTCGATCATGCTGAGATTTTGCATTCACCTATATATTTAGTATCAATCTCAAGTCCTATACAGAATTTTGAGGAAATAGTTGCTCCACCAATGAACGAGGCTCTCTTAAATTTCTGTAGAATTAATTAATTTGTTTTACTAGGTAATGTTTATGAATTTTAACTAATAATTTTTCATTCAAGCATTATAATCAAAGGTTTGTAATCAAAGCATTCATATCATTATTTAAATCTTAATTTTCAATTTGGTAACAACACATCCAAACACCGACTCACCATAGCTAATTCACAAAGGTGCAGAATAAAAACGCAATGCATAAGTTTGGAATATGAGCAGTGTTATATAAGTTTGTTCTTGTATAGACCCATTAAGCGTGTAATTTTATACCATACAAAAGGTGGGATGGAGTATATAAGTCTTGTCACAGAAGATGTCCGTTTGCCATTGTTAGGATCATTCGTATGTTGTCACTTCTTTTTGTGATAATAAAATAGGTACGCCTCAGACGTCTTCAAGGTTTCAATGAGGGCTTCATTCTTTATATTCTCATCGAAGAGATATATAGGGTGTGAATTTTAATTTGCTAATAGGTGAAGTTCAACCTACACTCACAGGATTAGTATGCTTGAAGATACAGGGTTTTCGGTAACTCGACGTGATCTTTCAAAAGAGATATGCAGCAAAATGCGTCTAGTGAAGCATGTTCCGAAAATATATGGTTACGACATAGCGTTTTTTTAACTTTTTGAAATTTTCTGATTCGTTATCAAAAATAATTAATTTTGTGAAAACTTATTGACTTTAAATATTCAATTGATATTTTTCTCAAAGCCAAGGAGGTGGTTCTCATTTCTTTCGAAAAAGTATACATTAAAAATTCTGATAACCCAAGATACTCAAGGTCATAAATAACGGCACCTGTATTATGATCTTGGTGTACAAATGTAAGGAAAAACTTCCCTGTTTCTTCAGCTTTTCAAAAAGGTACATACGTCAATAATTCCTTCATGCAATCAAAAACTATGGCCGGAAAACACAGGTAACAGTAACAGACTGTAATGAAGTTCGATTTTTCGGGATAATAATCGTACTCCATTTTTAGTATTTTTCTATTTTCCGCTCAGTTAATAATTCGGAATTATTGGAATTGGTAATTTTTGTATTGGTTTTCGTATATTTCTGATGCGAAAATCGTTTAATACTGAAGTTTTCTGAATTCTGTAGTTTACTCAATTCAATCAATAGTTCCGGCTTATTAAAATACGTATTTTTCCGTTAGTTTTCACATTTTTCCGTTCATTTAATTTACCGAATATAGAAATCCGTAAAAGATCAAAACAATGAAAAAACGCCGGGCCGAGATTTAATCGCGTTTTTCATCGCTGCAACCGGCATAAAAAAGCATATGCAGTACAGATAAGGACATGTTTTTGTCCAATTCCTCCGCCAGCAACGCGAATTTTGGAGTTCGGGTCGGCGCAGAAAATTTTCCTTTTCCCGTTTCCTGGGTAGGTTGTGCTATTTTTCCCTCAAAAGAATAGCTGGCGCCCGAGGTGTTAGTTGTTAGTGAAACTATATTGCGAGGAAAACCCGTTACAAGACTTTTTCGAATCATTCAGATATCCTCTATTATATTCCACTCGTGATTCGTAAACGGGCCATGGTTCGAGTGAAGTAGGGAAAAATGAGATATCTGAATGACTCCAAAAATTCTCTTACCTGTTCGTTTTTCCAGCCACAGTTTTTTATTGCATTTAGGAATTATTGGCGTGTGTTTATCCTCACATTTGTTGACGAGTGATTCTCAACTTTTTCATCAAGATTTTATGAGGAAAACAGCTAGGTGTAGCTATTTATGACCCTGTATATTCTGCGTTATCAGAATTTTTTGTGAATACTTTTATGCAAGAAATGAGGACCATCTCCTTAGCTTTGAAAAAAGTATTATTCGAATATTTGGGTCAATAGGGATGTTGACTCATGTTACGAATTCATATAAATTGAGGTTTTTCTCATAGAAGGAAGTTTTTGCAATCCTAAAAACCATTTTAGTGATCTTATTATTCTCGTTAAATTAAATAAAGCTAATTTACATTATGTTATCGATTATCTACTATCACGTGACTGCGAACGTCAATCAGAGGTAGTTGACGTCACTATCCAATATTTTCATTGCAAATTCGAATGTTCTGTGCATTCATAAGGCCGCGTTTCACAAAACTCCAATCACCTTGATTATTGAAATGCCATCATTTCTGTGCAATTTTCAGTTCATTTTTGAGATAAACTATCGACTTAATTCAAAATCAAATTTGATTCGAACTTATGAAGTTGAAAGCTGAAAGAGAACAGAATAGTTCAATTATTAGTTACAAGAACGATAATCTACAATTTCCTTTAAAATGGAGGATTCATCAAGGGTAAAAGTAGTAACTTACTATTATCGATTCCCTGATGGTCGCAAATTTCTTTGTTGAAAACAAGGATTTTTGTGCAGCGGAGCTTAGAAACGTGAAATTATCTTTGTAAGTATCAAGCTTTTAAGTCATATTCATTATTACAAATAGAAGAAACACCTTATACTGCATTTATAGACCGACGTATTCATTTTGAGGGCTTAGATTGAACTTTTTCACAAGGAATCAGGCAAAATCAGTTCGCTTTGACAGAAGTCAACGTTTGTTTATTGGATATTGACGTAATCATCATAACGTGACAAAATTGAGCATTTCTGCGGGAATTTCGAATTGTCTTTTCATTTACGTATTTTTTATTGGCAATTATTATATTTTCAAGAAAAGAGTAATTTTTTCGTGTTTGTATAGGGTTTATCTTTAAAAGAAAATAAATTTCAAAAAGTAGTCAACGTCCCTATTCCTTTTCACAAAATGAATTATTTTCTATAACGAAGCAGACATTTTCAAAAAAGTTCGCAAAACTGCCATATCAACAACTAGGTCTAAAAAAAATATTGCTAACCGTCTGATTTTTTCACTGTTGCTTGGCAAATATTTCCTTTATGAACTGGTCACATTGTCCTACATATTGAGTGGTACGATTTTCCAGTCCTACCTCAGAAATTGTATCACAAAACCCACAATTAAAAATGATTACTAACAATTTACAATTTCCGAGCGCAGGACTGGAAAAACGTACCACTCAATTTGTAGGGCAATTTGACCAGTTCATAAAGAAAATCAGCCGGTTAGTAATAATTTTTTTAGACCTAGTTGTTGATATATTATGTTGGGAGTAGGGGACACTTTGATAGAATCATCATTTTTGTAGGACAATTATTATTTTCAATTAGTAATAAAATTGTTTCAAGATTTAATTTTTAAAGTAGCTTTTAGTTATAAAATTTGAACATTCACCCATTTAACATGTTTGACGCCTCCATACTGTATTAGCCCTCACTATCCAGAATTTCCGTAGAGGAAAAAGTTGGGCGTCTCGTCAAAATGAAGCTACTCACAAATATTCAGATTGTTATAGTAATCATTATGAAAAACAGGCGCTGGCCATGGACTATAACCGTTTTCGAGATTATATTGAACGATCGTATGTTTGATATTGAATAATCTTAAGTTGAGTCTCAGATGACTAGCTATCACAATAAAAGCAAATTTTGGGCATACCTATCGAGTATATCTATTATTTTTTTATTTAGCGAATAACGTACAATCGTTTAATAATTTTTTTACTCGAAAACGGTTAGAGATACGAAAAAATTACAGAGTCAAGGAGTTTTTAAATTGAACAAAGATATCAAAAATTGCTTTTACGCTGATCAGTGGCGTATCGCAAAAAAATTTGAGAGGGAAAACGGAGACATGGCTCCGGAAAAGAAAACACCCTGTAGATTCTAGTTAAGATTCAGAACGTGCAAATTTGGACTGAATATTTCAAAAACTGCAGGAGTTATGAAGAAGAAAACAATTTTTTTTGGAATTTCAATAGTCTGTAGCTCCGTAACGAAGCTTTTTCGGACCCATGTTTATATAAACTTTTTTTCTTAAAATTACATGTAGATTCAACTCCTCAAGTTGTGATATACTATTATGTAACACCCAGTATAGGTTTTAAACGTGAATAATGGTCCCTGAAGTTTCGAGAACATACTCAATAGAGCTTATTTTGTCTTCAGTCTCACTAGCTGAATATTAATAATAATAAATCAATGGTAATCCGAGTGTTTTGAAGTTTACTACCTGGTAAAAAGTTTTAACTTCTCATAATATTCATTGATTTATAGCCAACGTTCGTGACTTTTATTCTTTGCCAATATGTATGGATGGTAAACTTTCCTCTTTAAGAAGAAATGTTTGTACGTTACAGTTCTGAGAAACAACAAAGATTCCAGTTTATAAGTCTTACAACACAGTTATGGATCCAGTTGCATCTGGGAAGTATGTGACATTTTCTTTGTAACATAGATAAATTGAAAATAGTAATCATCGAAATGAATACAATCTTCAATTTATAGGCTCACGAACCTTCTTCATGCGGACTGGGATGATTTATTCAAGATGTTGTCAATGAGGGAAGAGACAGACCGGTTTCGGCCTCATTAGGCCTCGTCAGTGTCCCATATCCCTCAGAGACAACATCCTATTGAAAAACTTCTACATTTAAGACTACCTGTAAGACTCTATCGAGTAGTATCTTACAGATGGTGACATCTAGTAGTGAGTAGTGTCAAATGAGAAGTTCTTTGTGTTTTGCAGGATCAAACAAAATATGTTTTGAACGATCTACAACCGGATTCACTATATTTTCTTCAAGTTCAAGCACTGGTGCAATTTGGAAACGAAAGACTGAAAGGGGAAAAGTCAGGGTATATTCTCAATACTACTGCGTTCAAAAATTGTAAGTATTTTTAAATTTGTAAGTATATGATTAAAAATAAGGAAAATTATTTGCAAAAATTCTGTGAGTGTGTGAATAAGAATATTGACATTGATAAATTAACTTCAATATTAAATATCATAGACCTGGGAATATTATTGTCACTTTGACATCGATAAAAAAGGTGCATCCTTTTTTATCGGATAAAAACTTCTCTTCCTCAATATGTCAATTAGTCTGTCAGATTTTTGAATTTTGAACATATAGTGCTTCTATTTTGAATCGGTGTGGTAATTATTTAACTTTGTTGATATAAGAACCCAAAAGATGAATCGTTTTGGTGAAGTTTCGACTGAGAAATTTTTATTATATTCTGTCGTTAATTTATCTTGCCAAAAAACACTCGAGCTTTTCTTTTATCAGATAAATTTCTCTTCAACTCAAAGTTTTGCCAATCACTAAATTTGCTCGAAAAACTGACATCAGATAAAATCGCTCCACCTTCGGTGTCGCGATTTTATCATGTCAGTTTTTCTCGTAAAATTAGTGATTAGCAAAACTGTTTCGTTGCAAAGAGAAATTTATCCGATAAAAAAAAGCTCTTGTGTTTTTACTGTTGATAAATTAACTTCAATATTAAATATCATAGACCTGGAAATATTATTGTCACTTTGACATCGATAAAAAAGGTGCATCCTTTTTTATCGGATAAAAACTTCTCTTCCTCAATATGTCAATTAGTCTGTCAGATTTTTGAATTTTGAACATATAGTGCTTTCATTTTGAATCGGTGTGGTAATTATTTAACTTTGTTGATATAAGAACCCAAAAGATGAATCGTTTTGGTGAAGTTTCGACTGAGCAAATTACGACAAATATCGAGAAGTCTATACCGCAATCTACAAAAAACACAAAAGCTTCAATCTGGAGACAATTTATGGAGTTTTGTCAAGTTCGAAAGTATGAATTGTCCGAAATAATTCCATTACATGAAGTAGCAAATATATTAAAGGATTGGGCCTATAATATGAAAAAGAAAAATGGAGATGATTATAAAGAATATGCGGTAAAGCAATTTGGAATTTGACTGCGAAGATGGTACAAGAAAAATATTTCTGTGAATACAATATTAAATTTTATTGTATTAATAAAGATAATTATTGTTGTTGTTCATCCATATATTCTGTCGTTAATTTATCTTTCCAAAAAACACTCGAGCTTTTCTTTTATCAGATAAATTTCTCTTCAACTCAAAGTTTTGCCAATCACTAAATTTGCTCGAAAAATTAGTGATTGGCAAAACTGTTTCGTTGCAAAAAGAAATTTATCCGATAAAAAAAAAGCTCTTGTGTTTTTACTGTTGAATAATTTTCTAGAATATCTATCTAGTTTAGGTTTCTACTTTGTTAATTCTCCTTCTATTGTTTTTCGGAATTTCTTATATTTAAATAATTCAGTTTCTTCGGGTTTTTCTTGTAATCTTCTCATTTTTTCTCATTCGTTTTTTAAAATTTCTTATATTGATTCGATTTCTGGTGTTTAAGTATATGTATCGATTAAAATAGTTAATGAAATAGATCTGTTACAAACTTCCGGAGTTTCTATATTTCCACATATTTTGTTCTATATTTTTATAGCGAGCTATCAGAAAAAATATTATTCAGCCACTTAAATGCGATAAGATTATTGACAATTTCGTTATTTCAATAACATGTTTATTAACGTTCATGATATTAATGTTGCATTTTTTCGAATGATTGTTCATAAAATTTCGTCTTTTTTCGGTAATTATGAGATGATTGAAATCGATAGATGAAAATTTACTTGAGAATTATATAATTTAATGTTTGAGACTTATTCAGGATAAATCCAAGAACACCAGGCTATTATTTTCAGTTCACGTTCATCGATTTCGATATGAAAATAAAATTTCAGCATCCAACATTGATCTGCCGGTATCATTTGACAAGTTATTTCGTCAATTATTCAGTAAAAATAGTAAAACCAGATAGAATTCTGAAAACATAAACACTTTCTATTGGTTTAATTGATTTTAATTCAAATAATGAAATATTTAAAAAAATTATATTTGAAAAAAATTAAACTGTATGATTCAGATGACGCGATCCTCTTGGAATTTTGCATGAACTTTCAGTATATCAATCAGATGATGCGTTCCTCTTTAAATTTTGTATGAACATTCAGTATATCAATCTTTATACTTACACAAAATAAATATCACTCGAATCGGATATTTTTTGTGGAACAATGAAGTTTCATATATTCAATATTCCAATTGAATTTTCTATGGTTCTGTTAACACTTTGGCCACAAAATTTTGCATGAGGATTATTATGAACATCTTGCATGTGGCCGCAAAATTTCATTTCTATTTCTGTTTCTTTTTCTTTCTGTCTGAGATACTAAGGAAGAAAAATTTTGAATGGCTATATTTTATGGAATACCTGTAGGTACGATTTGGGTGGTTAACGAACCGCGGCATTTGGAAACCTAATTCACCCTGAAAATCTCAAGTCTCTAGAACAATCCCTCCGAAGTTATCGTGCTAGGGGCCAGACAACTCAACGGAAAGAATTGAATTTGACCTCGAATGCGTCATCAGGGAGTCGAACCCTTACGTTTGAGACCATTTTCGGCTCAAAATTCTAAAATTACGGACATTTGGGCAAACGAGATATAGCAGTCAGTTAAGTAGAACAAGCGCTGAAAAAACAAAAAAACAGCAAATTACATAACATACCGATAAACTAAAATTAACCAAAATTGATTTACACCTCCCTTACAAGTTGAACGCCGAAAAGTTTATCTAATATTGATAAAGTTGAATAAGGATTACTCAACAAAGTATTAAAATAAGAGCCTGCAATCGGCTCTTAGTAATCCCTGCACATCTCTAAAATATATCGGTCTCTAGGCCGCTATAAATCCGTCCATTTTTTTTCAGTTACGAATAACGACATAGTTCCCTTGAACCTAAACGCCAGATCTAAACCGAGGGGCCTGCAATTGGAGAAGATATTTTGGTCTCAAGGCGAGCTCAGAGCCAGAATATCTTGGAAACCCAAAAAAGGTACGCAAAGATACACAGTGAGCTGGTGGACTGGATCCTGCAACAAAAGTTATGACGGCCACAACCATTTCAAGGTAGCGGCCACTACAAAGGTATCAATCACGTATTGCTCTTTTGTTCTGTCGAAATCGAGAAGATTAATCTTGCTAAGAAGTATACAGAGTGTCTCCAAACAAAGAGAAAATATTTCACAAAACTAATATCGTGTCAACTCTTTCAGGCATACCGGTATGAAATTTATCTCATATTTTTTCCGTCTGTAGTTGCATAGTGGGATGAAATTCATACCACTCACAATACAGTGCATATCTTTGAGGTTTAAATTCTGTACCATGCTCTAATTGACGAAATAAACTCTAGAGCTAGTCCAAATACCGTAGTGCATGTAGTTTCCTCCCCATTGTGTTTGAGTTTGAGTCGTCCAAATAACTTTTTTCGATAAACAAATTTCTGTGCTTCTAGCAATTTCAAAAATGCCGGTCCTGAAAGAGTTAAACCATCGACAGATGTGCTTTATGAAGCATATTAGGGGCGTTCGGCATCGACATCGGACGTGTCGGATCGATCTAAACCGTTCGTTTATTACATCCGGATTGAGGGGAATACACATCTGTACCGTTCGTCATAAAAATCTGAGCAATCGGACGTCGATCTTTTCGCTAGGTCTATTTCGACGGAGCAAAGCGATTTTATCCATAGAGTTTTATGTTTTTTATATTTTTTTTTGTTTTATGTTGAGTTTCCCGATCCGACAACCGATAGATTGAAAAATTCTAACAGTTTTATTCTTCTGTTTTCATTTATTCATTAAAAACTCAATTAATTCATTAAAATTTTTCGATATAGCTATCGTAGTTATAAATGGGCAGGAGGAGATATTGCTTTCCCGTTTCTTTTTCGTGTAATTAATCAATTAATTGATCAGGATCGTTCGGTACATATCGGTTATTATATGTTCTGTGGGTACAACTATCGCCGTATTGAACGACCAGAAGGGGATATTGCATTACTCGTTTCTTTTGCATTCAGTGCCTTTGCACCTAATTATTTAATTGAGATTTTATGGAAGAGCTACTAAAAGGGTGAAAGTATCGTTAAAAGATGAGCATATTTCCCAAAATAGTGATCTTTGAAATCTCATAATCTATAAAAGTAGAACAGAGCAGTATGTTCTGTGGCAGATGCTCTGTACCGTTCGTTTATTCCCAGATATTTCAGATTTATCTGTACGATCTGCGGTCACGTTACTAAAAAATCCGTCCGCTCGCGGAGGTCAATGCCGAACGCCCCTATTGATCAAGTTAAAAAAAACATAAGTATAGTAAAAAAAATTGTATCTCACAATTACGAAATATTTAAGAATTTTCTATTATTATTTATTAAATTTGTTACTAAAGGCGATAAAAAAAAATTTTTCAAACAAAAGTTACACGAAATCAGTTTTTCTAATATGACTTCACAAACTGAAATATATACAGGGTGGCCAACATGTTGATGACAACTTCATTTTTTCAAATCTAACACCCTGGACAGGAGGTTCTTAAACTTTGAAACTCTGTGGTACTCAGAATAAAAAAATAGACCAACACATTGTCCGTTCACGAAAGTTTGAGCGCATAGTAGGCGTTTGTTTATTTATCTGAAGTTGGCAGTATTTGCTGTCATAAAGTAAAATAAAGTCAACGTTGCCGAATTACCCGGTCTCGTCCAACGAGCTTGCGAGTTATCAGAGAACTCTTTGCAATATTGACAACATTGCCTATCATTCTGACAAGAAAAAAAATAACATAACCTAAAATTTCAATATACACAGTGGAATATGCCAAATTGTCATGGCCAACCGCCGGACTATAAATATGTTCGATGATCTGTTCATGTTTATTCTTTCATTTTCAGGCTTATCGCTTCGACCTATATGATCTTCAGTTCACCTGTAGATATAAAGTTAGTGTAAGAGAAGTTCCTTCCAATGGTTCAAGAATAACTGAAGACACAATCCTGAGTTTCTCCACACCGTCATGTGATTCCTTCAAAAATATTTACCGAAAAGCAAAATGTGCTAATTCTGCTTGAACTCCAACTGCGCCATTTGTACATATAATTTATAACAAATACATTTATTTTTTTACTTTTTTTTTGTTTAATTTATTATCCCGAAGGTTTTTTCATAGAATTATCACGTCTTGTGATGGATACATACACCGATATAAAAATGCTTCATCAAGAAACGGAAAATAGGTATCTTCCTGTCAACAGTGAAAATATGTTTTCAACAACCGCATGAAAAACTTTTTAGGTAATATCTCGACCATTAGACGTTGTCATTAATAACCTAGTTGATTCAATAATATAACCCGTAGTACATTTATGTTGTAAAAGGATCTTTCTTTAATCTAAAAATCATAATATTATTTATGATGATTTGGTTTATATTTACACTTTATCAAGCTAAGCGATACGCCCTCTGGTGGCCATATGGGGAACCATTAATATTGACATGATTCTTTTATTTTGCATTGTGTTTGTGTTTGCATTATGTGAAAATGTATCATTACTAATCATTTTTTAAGTATGAATTCATTCAAACCGCTATTGTTGTACAGTTCCTCAGTGTTCTTCCTATGAAAAAAAGGAATCAAAATATACATTTCCATGCTGGGGATTTTCGTGTTTGGGTAGAAGGGAAATCGGGCACAGGAAATATGAAAGTTTGATTCTTGCATTTTGTAGATGACGATTATTTTTATGGAGGTAAGTACGGATTACACATAACTTGTAGGTTGAATTAGATTCATGGGGTAATTGTTTACATATTCCAGTCCAGTTGCCAACAGAGGAAGCTTTTGAAAAAGACTGCTGTGCCTTCCAGAAATCTTCCTGTTGGATCTACCACCAAAAAGGAATAACCAGAATGTTCTAATTCTAGTAGTGAAACTGAACGTTTGAGACAAAGAAAGACCCACCAGCCACCAAAGAATGCTATTCTGAAAAAAAGTACTGTTTCAATATAATAAAATTATGTAAACTAGTAAACTCAACTGTTCAACAAACAAAATTGTTTTTCTTAATTTCATCAACAGCCTTTTAAACCTATCAGATCTTTCACTATGGCTAAAGTAAATTGAAATAAATAATGATGTCAATATCAATAGTTATACTGATGACCACTGTGGCGCTGTATTCTTATTCCAGATTCCACCTCTAGTGGGTCACTGACAAAAGAAGAAGAAAAAATTACACTGACACCTGACAGGTCCATAACCTAACTAAAGGTACATGTCAAGATTTCTCATAGGAAAAATATTTTCTAAAGATGGGAAATGACCAGTCTTTAATGGCTGGTATTGATATAGAAGATAAAGCTGTGGAAGTTGCTGATTTTTGGAGTCAACATTCTGCAAGTGTTCCCCATTCAGAGCAACTTTCAAATTTAACCATATTCATTGGAGAATTATTCGTTAATGGTCCCTTATGGACAGTACATACACCTCTAGAAAAATGTAGCAAGGTGCTAATACATATATTACTCTTACCATAAGAACTAAAGCAATCAATTTTCAGAGTTTAATGATATACAGACATCCCAGCATTATCAAATACATTTCTTCTTGGTCGAAAAGTTCCAAATTCTATTTAGCCGTGGAACATGTAAGACCATTATCACATGTATTTTCATCACTAAGTACCCTACAATTATGTATAGGATTACACTCAGTATTGAAGGCTCTTTGTTTCTTACATGAGAAAGCCAAAGCTTCACATAATAATGTGTGTCTGGCATCTGTGTATGTAACTAATGATGGGAGTTGGAAGTTAGGTGGTATGGAATTTTCTTGTAAATATGCCGAGTTATCCAAAGAGCATCTGAGTAAATCAAAAGCAAATCGATATGCTGCAGCAGTTGATATAAATGAGGAAGATTATATACAAAAACCTGGTATTTTAAAAGAATTTGTTGACGTCTATGCATTCTGTGTCTTGGTTACAGAACTTCTGAAAATGGATAATTCAGGTAAACCTAAACACCTTGAGTCCAATTGTTTTTAAGTTTTATTTTCCAGAAGATATCCCAGCTCTAGAAGACTTCAAAAATTTGTGTGGGAGTGCTTTGAAAAATATAAATGTTGATGAAAGACCAGCATTATCTGAACTACTCAAACATCCATTTTTTAATCATGACTTTATTGCAATACACTCCTTTTTAATAGAGTTACCATTAAAATCTGATGATGAGAAGGTAGTATTCTTTTCTGGTCTTATACAAAATCTAAGAAAATTCAACGAAAGTCTAATTGCGAATCAATTGAGTGGTTTACTCTTATCAAGAATGGTTTTATTAAATCCTACTGCACAGACTGAGGTTTTACCTAGGATACTATCCTTTCAACAGGGTAACATCTAATTTTAATGATTAGTTTTGATTAGTAAAGAGAAATTGTTTCAGATGGTGATCAGGATGATGTAGATGGTCCTTTTTTCAGTGAAGGGATATTCAAGGAGCATCTTGTCCCTAAAATACTTGAAATTTTTTGTGTTAGAGATGATCAAATCAGATTGCTTTTATTGAAACATTTTAAAAACTACGTTCATGCATTCAGTGAAGAAGAGTTACAGTCTTATATACTACCAGAGGTATGTTTGTATTAATTTTTATAAAATACTACATCGCATTTCACATTTCCATTTCCATTATTTATAAAGATGAATTTGTAAGAATTTTTTTTGATAATAGTTAAACTAGACATATACTCAGTTCACGAAAAGTAGAGATGTCGGTTGGCCATGACAGTTTGGCATATTTCATTGTGTATATTAATATTTTAGGTTATGTTCTTTATTTTCTTGTCAGATTGATACGCAATGTTGTTAATATTGCATAGAGTTCTCTGATACAAATGAAATGTACTTAATATCTGATAACCAACAGCTAAACCTAACTTATTTGCTCCATTCGTCAACAAAAAGTTCATACTAATTAAAGTGTTCATTCCGATTAAAAAATGGCATTAACAACTACTAATTTATTCACAGCTTCTGGTCGGCATTAAAGACACGAATGATAATTTAGTGTCTTCTACACTACAAGCTCTATCTGTTCTTGTCCTTATATTAGGAGCAAATATTGTAATAGGAGGTAAAAGAGCAAGACTGTTCACAGATGGAAGACCAACATCTCAAAATTTTAGAAAGACAAGACAAAATTCTAAAAGATACAGCAAAGCAATGGTACCAGAAATTCTAGTTGAACCACCTGATATAACTGCACCCGTACTTCAAATGGATCCAGTTATAATGAGTAATTTACCAGAACGCCAAAGACCAGACGGAGAAGAAGTTGAAGCATTAACAGATGGTATGGATCAATCTGTAGAAGAAGAAATAGAATGGGAAGACTGGGAAGTAAACAATGATAATCAAACAATTGAAAGTAATTCATTGCAAGTAGAAGAAACTAATAATATCGAGAATGAAATAGCAAAAAGTATGGATAACTTGAAAATTATGTCTTTAACGTCTAAATATAAAAGTACAGAATTGAGCAAGAAAACAGATATTCAAGATATTAATGAGTTAGACATAAAAAATCAAAAAACCAAAGAACCAAGCGATGACATTGATTTTTTTGAAGATATGGAACCAGAAATAAAAAGTTCCACTAAGTACCTGATTGGACATGAATCGACAGAGAACGTAACAAATGATAAACTGAATTTGGTAGTGTCAGAATTCGAAGAGGATGGATGGGGAGAGGAAGTTTGGGAATAATTGTTTACTATGAAAAATATACAGTATCAAATTTATCTACAAGTGATTCAAATATATTTATATTACTAAGCTATTTGTTATGTTTCTTATTTCCTATATTGACTTCCTTCACATCAACTGTCAATTCACAGAATACCGATCAATGAAGAGCAGTGAACACAAAACAACTGGAATAGCTCCAGGTTAAGTGACCACTGAAGACATGGCATTGCAGAGGGAAATCGCATTGTCTAAATGGAACGCTTGGCAATTTTTTTAATATTTTGTGATTTTTTATTGTTATTTGGTGAGCGATGAACATGATTTTTTTCACAAGTCATTTCATCGAAAAATTATGTTACTTTTCTATTTGACTGATTAACTGAATAAATCACTTCACATCGACCAATAGGAACGCTGCCTTACTGATTTTGCATCAGTTTTCCAATTTAATTATCACTATATGAGCATCCTGCATGTGGCCGCAAAATTTCATTTGGATTGGTTTCGTTTAATTTGAGATTTTGAGGAACAAAAATTTGGAATGGCCATATTTTATGGAAAACCCTGTACGATTTAGCTGTTTAGCGAAATTAAACGCGGCATTTGAAAACCGAACTCACCCTGAAAATATCAAGACCATAGTTATCTATGTCTAGGACAATCCCTTCGAAAGTTATCGTGCTGATGGCCTGACGGCCCCATATTCGTCATCAGGTAGTCGAACCCTTAGACTATATTTCTGTATTTTTCGATTTTGGGCCGGGAATGGTCTCGAACGACCCGGTTTTGGACTCACTAGTGAAGAATCCGTCGTCAATGAAAATTATGTCCGTCAACAACGATAACTCATCCCGGACGGTCCAGTAGTTTCGGAGTTATTGACATTTGAAATGTTTCATCAATTTCCTGGTATTTCCGAATCACATCCGATCATTTAGAAATTTCGTACTTTGAAGGAGAATAGAATGACGCTAAAACTCATTCAAAATTTTGTGAGTAACGTGCCATCGAAAATAAAAGAGTTATATCTCCATGTTTTGTTAAAAAAGTTGAATTACCTATACATATCTGGTTAACTGTATGTTGATTTATCCTCTATTTCACTCGTAATTCGTAAGCAGGCCATGGTTTGAATGAAATAGAGGAAAATAGGATTTCTAAATGACTCGAAATAGTTACATATTTCCCTAACAAGTGCGGAAAGTGATATATATACCTACATTCCTGCACACGCGACTACCGTTGACCCGAACGACGCGAAGGGAAGCGGAGTTCGGGCAAGCATCAGTCCAGATCGAGAAAGACACTTTACGAAAGAACATTATTTTTTTTCTACTGTCGCATAAAGATTCAAAAAGCACATTGAAAAGAAAGTGTCACTGTCTAAACTAAAATGAGTGCGGAAAAGTGGGTAAAAATAAAAAAGCACGGTCGTAGAAAAAAAGACAGTTACCTGTTCTGTTTTCACGCCATAGTTTCTGATTGCACGAAGGAATTATTAAATTTTTAAAAATCTAACGAAACAGGGAAGTTATTCCTTACATTAGTATACAGAGTTCATAATACTTTTTTCGAGTAATTCTCATAATTCTTTAATCAAGATTTCACGAGGATAAAAGGTACAGCTATTTATGACCCTGATGTACGTATATCTCTGGGTATCTGAATTTTTAGTGAATATTATTTCGTGAGAAATGAGGGTCGACCCTCCAATAGTTACCAAGATATTCACCTTTGAATTATCATTTTCACAATATGAATGATGATAATGCGAACATTTCGAAGAAATTTCAGAAAAAGTCGATATTTCAGAAACTTTTCGACATTGTAGTCCATCCATAGTCTTCGATTGGAAAATATTTAATTTGAAAAAATCAAATATTAACGGAATATAATCATATTTAAAATATCAACAAATAAGATCGTTGTACAAGATAATCTCTTTGTTGTGGGTAAAAGTGCCTTTCAAAGTTATTTTATTAATATCATTATCTTGTTTATTGCTAATTGAAGTTGCGATAATGGTACTGGGGAGCATTAATCAGTTATTAAATAGGAGTCGTAAATATTCCATAGATTGATTAAACTGTCGAAATTACACTGGTTTATTTTAATTTACTCTGTCTGAATGACTTCCAGTTGTTGTCATATTTAGATCTCATGAAATCAAATGAAGATGAGATTTCTAAAATTGAAGCCTCTTCTTCTTGTGTTATGTGCTGTGTTTCCATCGTCACTCCAAAGTGGTAAATTTAAGAAATAAGCATTTCATGGGCCCAGAAAACAAGACTGTAATAATACTTTATTGTTTTTAAGATGATTCAAACCATTTACCAACAACAACACAATTCAGTTACGATGTAAAATCACGTTTGGAGTCGTTGCTTGGAAAAGTTCACAACATTTCAGATGACCAGTCTTCAGTTTGTGATCGATGCGAAGTTGTTATAACAGATTTGATCAAGTTTAGAAAATCTGGTGCTAACAGGACTTCAATGTTAGAATATCTGACAGATTTATGCGTTTCCATAATGGGATATTTGCCATCAGCGTGTAAGACTTTGAGTGAAGTAGAAATAGTAAGTGCTCCTATAGATCATCCAACTTGTATCAACTATCGTAAGGAAAATACAATTAGACATCATTTTCTTTTTATCTTTTATATTCTTATTAATAATCTTTGGCTACAAGCTTACTGGCATGACATACGATGACTTGATATACTTTGTACCAAACGAAACGAAGACTTCAGTTGAATAAATGTTATTTGATCCTCTTTCGAATGTTTTTCGATTTTTACACTTCTTCCACATTCTCATCAATATTATAAGAATTCAAAAAATATTCTTACGAATTAATCTCAAATGAGGCTTAATTTTTTTCAGGATGTCATAACTTACATCATTGATAACAAAAATGTGAAGCCTGTAGAAGTTTGTGGGGTTTATTTCCAATACGATGGATGTATTAATCCCTTTGCTAAAAAATGGGTAATAGATATTCCACCACATTCTACTGAATTGAAGGAAAAGGTAAAAATCTAGAATCTAGTTTTCCATATAGGCACGGATAGAAATTAGACCAAGCAATAGAGCTATCGAAAGGTCGATTTCGTGACAAAAATACTACCTGAAATCTGACTGTGCAGTCATGCAATAGGTAGTTTCTACATGTTTTTCATGATAAATTCCACTCCTGAATCGTCTTAGTTTTTTTTGAGAAGCGAAAAATAGCCAAAAAAATCCAAAATTTTGCTTTTTCGCTTATAAAACGTGAAGTATTGATCTGATCGAAAAGCTGTTAAGGCATTTTTTGTAGAGAATTCATAAACAAAAAAAATGAGAGGTGACACGTCTCGAGCGGATAATTAGTTTCCGAGAAAAGTCCAAAAAACTGGAAAAAAACATCAATTTTTCGAAAATTCATAACTTGGTCAATTTCTGAGATGATGCGTAGTTGCTCTGAATTTAAGTAGTTATTAACATATACTTTATTGGTACACAATTACAAAGCTGTCGGATAAATAGTTTTTGCACAATCGCAGTTTTCCGAATTCGAAGTACTTTTTTCAAGAAGGTCGTGATACTCGGCTACTTGTCGGATTTGAATTTTACAAAAAGCATTTTAAAGAAGAAATAAAATTCTTCAAATCGTTTATTCTCTCGATACCGACCGATAATGTTTAGTGGGTGAAAAACGGCGTCAAACAGGAGCAAAAGGCTCGAATGCATCAAACTAGTCGCGGAGTGGGAGTCGGAGTCGCCCGCTACGCGACGCGCGAAAGATACAAGTAAACAGTTTTCCCCTCGCTTAGCGGGCGACTCCCACTCCGCGACTAGTTTGATGCATTCGAGCTTTTTTGCTTCTGTTTGACGCCGTTTTTCACCCACTAAACATTATCGGTCGGTATCGAGAGAATAAACGATTTGAAGAATGTTATTTCTTCTTTGAAATCCTTTCTGTAAAATTCAAATCCGACAAGTAGCCGAGTATCACGACCTTCTTGAAAAAAGTACGTCGAATTCGGAAAACTGCGATTGTGCAAAAACTATTTATCCGACAGCTTTGTAATTGTGCACCAACAAAGTATATGTTGATAACTACTTAAATTCAGAGCAACTACGCTTAGTCTCAGAAATTGACCAAGTTATGAATTTTCGAAAAATTGATGTTTTTTTCCAGTTTTTTGGACTTTTCTCGGAAACTAATTATCCGCTCGAGACGTGTCACCTCTCATTTTTTTTGTTTATGAATTCTCTACAAAAAATGCCTCAACAGCTTTTCGATCAGATCAATACTTCACGTTTTATAAGCGAAAAAGCAAAATTTTGGATTTTTTTGGCTATTTTTCGCTTCTCAAAAAAAACCTAAGACGATTCAGGAGTGGAATTTATCATGAAAAACATGTAGAAACTACCTATTGCATGACTGCACAGTCAGATTTCAGGTAGTATTTTTGTCACGTAAAAAACCTCTATTGCTTGGCCTAAATGTTGTAATTGAATTGTCCTTTTCAGATATATGAATCCAGTGAAAATACTATAAATATTGTTCAAATCACTGATGTGCATTATGATCCATTATATAAAGCAGGTAGTAACGCTGTTTGTGATTTACCTCTCTGTTGTGAAGAAAGAAACGGTGTGCCAGTAGATCCTAAAAATGCTGCAGGTACTTATGGCGATCACAGGGTTTGTGACATGTCCAAAAATTCTTTGATCGATTTATTGACCGAAATAAGAAAATCACAGGTGAATTTTGGGAAGCTACGTTAATTAATATAGTCAAATAGAAATGATATAATTGATTGATATTTGTAGAAAAATATAGATTTTGTGTATTTCACTGGCGACATAATAGCGCACAAAAATTGGGAAACTAGCAGAGAAAGTAATTTGGAAACAATTCAAGAATTTTATGCTTTACTGTATCAATACTTTGGAAATATTACAGTGTACCCCATACTTGGAAATCATGAAGCCCATCCTTGCAACTTGTAAGTACTAAAAAAATATGACCTTTGAAATTATCCAATTATGGCAATTATTCACTCAAAATTTTAACTGATTCAATTTCATTCAAACGTTGAAAATGCGATGTCTATACTCGTGAGTTCAAACGTCTCGGCATGATGATGACGTAGGAGCAAGCATAAATAATGATGGGGACGACGACACCCAACAGAGTATCCAGTTGTCATTGTTGTAAACTGCGATTGAACATTCAACCAATGAAATGAATGCAAACGCGTACGTCACATTCAACAGCCAATTCTGATCGTTTGAATTTGCAGAGGTTCCAATAATTTTTTCTCGAAAACCTATAACTACAAAACAGAAAATGCCAACTCAAGATAACCGAATGATGATTTCAATTCGAAGGTTACCGTACGTATAGTCCGTTCACGAAAGGTTGAGCCGTTGGTTGGCCATTGAAATTTGGCATATTCCACTGTGTATATTAAAATTTTAGGTTATGTTCTTTATTTTCTTGTCAGATCGCTACGCAATGTTGTCAATATTGATGCATAGAGTTCTCTGAAAACTCGCAAGCTCGTCGGACACGAGGCTTGGTAAATTCGGCAACGTTGACTTTATTTTACGTTATGACAGTAAATACTGCCAACTTCAGATAAATAAACAAACGCCTACTTTGCGCTCAAACTTTCGTGAACGGACTATAGGTGTTCTTTGAATTATAATTTTGTTTGCAGATATGCACCATTAAACCTTAAATCTGCAGAGAAAGTCAATACCCAATGGTTATTTGATGCGGTAGCAAATTATTGGGAGAAGTGGTTACCAAAAGCAGCTCTGGAAACTGTGAAACTTGGTGGATATTACACTGTCCTTGTGAAACCTGGTTATCGAATTATTGCGATAAATAGCAATGTCTGTTTCACTGAAAACTTGTAAGCATTGGTTCAGGAAAGATTAATATAGAAATAAAGCTGGGACGAAATTATTTCAGTTGGCTTTTCTATGACGATGAAGACCCTTATGATCAACTGAAATGGTTGGTCAAAGTACTCTTGGAAGCAGAAGAGAAGAAGGAAAAAGTTCACTTGCTATCACATGTACCTCCAGGAGAGATTAGATGTCATCGTCAATGGCAATACAATTTCAATAGGATTGTCCAGAGGTGGGACAATAAAACATATCCATAAACGTAAGTTTTCAACTAATTTCGATTTTTTTAGATTTGCAAAAACTATAAGTGCTCATTTCAATGGTCATACACACGTAGACGAATTTAGGATTTACAAGAATGAAACAAATCCAAGTGAAGTTATCAATGTTGCATATAATGGTGGAAGTTTCACAACCTTTGTTGGTTTGAATCCTGATTATAGGGTTTATGAGGTAGCTCTAGAAAATATGGTGAGTAGGAACTGAAGATTTAAATTAACAAGGGTGAACAACTGAAATGAAAATTGTTCTATTGGGTGGTTTTCGGGTGTAGGAGTCTTAAAGGCCTTATTTATGGTTTTCTCTTTATAAAATAAAATTTATTAAAAAAAGAAAAAATAACAAATCTGGCGCGAGTTTAAAAAACTACAACCTCACATTGAGTGAGAATCAAAATAATCTTTCAATTCTGTCGAACTTTAATATAGTTACTTCGTGACTATGCTCCCCTTTTAATTTTTAAACCTCTGATGAAGCCACACAGAGTAGTGACGAAGGCTTAGGCATTTCAATAAAGAGAAAACCATAAATAAGGCCACCCAATATTACAAACTAAATACCATTCAGGCTATTTGGAAAAGGCATTTCCAGTGATTTCAGAAATAACGGCCCCTCAGAAAATCATAGCGATTATCCGTTTTATGTTTTGTAGTCAGGATTTCGAGAAAAAAAATTATTGAAATTACCAAATAAGCTAGCGAATTCAAACGATCACCATTGGCCGTTGAGTGTGACGTACGCGTTAGTATTCAGTTCATTGGTTGAATTACAGTCAAGAACGATGCCAACTGCCCCGTATTCTGGACAAGTGATCTTTCAAAGCGCATAAGAACTTCATTGCGCGAGTCCCTCTTTTACTAACAAAAATGCACACCGCGCAATGAAGTTCGTTTTCGCTTTGAAAGATCACTTGTCGAAAATACGGGGCCTGGCACTCTGTTGTGAACAGAGATATCTATATCTCTGGTTGTGAATCGACATCTCCACTTATTGTGTTTGATCGTATAGTCCGTTCACGAAACTTTGAGCTGTCGGTTCGCCATGTCAATTTGACATATTTCACTGTGTATATTAAAATTTTAGGTTATGTTGTTTATTTTCTTGTCAGATTGATACGCAATGTTGTCAATATAACATAGAGTTCTCTGATAACTGTGAATCTCGTCGGACGAGGCCGGGTACATTCGGCAACGTTGACTTTGTTCATCGTTATAACAGCAAATGCTGCCAATCTCAGATAAATAAACAAAACGCCTTCTTTGCGCTCAATAATATGTGAACGGAGTATACGCCATCGTGGCACGAAGGTTGAACCTACAACTATAAAAATCGCATTTTCAATATTTAATTGAAAATTAATTACCTACTTGAATTTATAAGAGAATACCTAATTGGGTAAACCATCGGTTTAGGCATGTAAGATGGCGGCGATTTGTTGACAACGGAATGACGCATGCGCAGAGAGTGCCAAACGTCCTTTTGATTGCCAGATTGTGCAAGGCATATCTCTGGAATCGAATGTTGACTTGTTACTAGGATTTACGAATTTATTTTGAAAAGAAATTATAGAAAAAGTTTCAACAAATATCGTTTATTCAGATGATCTGCGCAATTATTACTGAAGGGAAGTTTTAAGAAGGAAATAAACACGGCCAGTTGTATCCAAAACTTAATAAATTACGCTATTAATCAGAATTTTCCAATTTTCAGTGAGTTCCGAATTTTCTTCTCTTTTTACAACCTGATTAGAAAGAATTTTAAATTGAAATATAATCAAGGCACACTTCGAAATATAATGTATAATTGCACTCTTCAATTGATTTATTTCAGAGTGGGTTAGTTCGAAGTGCTAAAGAAGGAAATAACTAAGCAAGGAAAACCTACATTCACGCAACCATTAAAAAAAATATATAATCACATTTCTGTTCTACAAAAAGTTGAAGCAAGCCATTTCACTAGAATTGGCTTAGTAAAAATTAATTTGAATTGTATAGTGGAACTTCGATATAACAAATCGAAAGGGAATTCAATCGACTCTTCAAATAAAAGAATAGTAGTCGTACTTAGCAACGTTGCTGTCACTTGGCGGACCGCCGCCATCTCACATGCCTAAACCGATGGATTACCCCTAATTGGAAAGATATATAAATTTATCACTACACCAATGCTATTACAGAACAAAAGAATTTCAATACTGGAAATGCCCATTCGTTTGATTTCAAGTGATAGGATATTTGTGCATTAATTGAGTTTCAGATGGTGTCAGATTATCATCAGTACACATTCAACTTGAGTTTGGCTAATTCACAAGGAAGCAAAGGACCAGAATGGTATAAACTGTATTCCTTCAAATCGGCTTATGGATTGAAAAATTTGAATTATGATAGTTTGTCAGATCTGCATAAAAGACTTCAAATTGATTCAGAACTGGCAAAGCAATACGTGCAGTGAGTATTTTATTCACCACAGATGTTATATAGGAAGTTAGATGTTAAAAAGTAATGGTGGAATCACTCATACGTGAAAAACTGTAATATCTGCCCATTTTATATGCGATTCGGGAAACTTCATTTTTATAGCCGCTAAATAGTTGCAAATGACTGCACCAATTTCAGACGACAATTACAAGATTGAGCAAAGTACAGAATGAATATGTATGCACTTACCTCGAGAGTTAAGAGAGAAGGTGTCGGTGAAGTCACCTCCAATCAGGTAGCAGAAGAGGCGTTGGGGATAGGGAAAAGGGATGATTAACCTTTTCTGCACTTGTGGTTATCACTTAGTTGGTCGAGTCTCACACATCACTCGAAATTGCCCAATTGGTTTCAACAGAAGAACGGATGAAATTGAAATAGGTGCTTATCAGAAGATGATAGATGAATTTTTTACATTATCAAAAACTCAAGTTTGATCGCTTTTCGAATCAGAATCTTAATAAAATGGCGATGTTTCTTTACCGACCGCCGCAAGTGGCGCCAGCAATCGGGACAATTCACTCCAAGAGCTAGGGAACATTCACGACTCAACAGCCGCTACACTTCAAATGTCTCTCACATCGGATTTACGTCGAATGATAATTTTCAGGTGATATCAGAAAAGAATGAAATTCAATTTCTGCTATCAGATATTTTTGTACAGGCACCCTAAGGCAGGAAAATGAAGTTTTTCAAATCTCAAATTTTGTCACCATAATGTCTGAAATGAAAGCGAAACATTGAACCCGCCATTACTTTTAAACATCTCGAGAGGAAGCTCACTTCATAATCCCATTTGCAGGTATCACGTCAGAGAAAGTGAGTTTGCATTTGAAAGTGGATGTAACAGAACTTGTGTAGAAAGTCAGATCTGCCATATTACCGCAATTGATGCTGATGAATCTATAAAGTGTGGAGAATTTAGTATATTTGCCAAATAATGTATGGAATTTTTCAAGTTATTATATTATTATTATTGTAATAGAAGACTGTGAGATCTCATGTTTTTGGCTATGATTGCTGGATTGTTTGATAGCATTTCAATAAATCATGAGGCTTCAGAAAACCCATTTGTTAAAAACCAGAGACCCTATATAATAGAAAATAAATACATATCAATTCACAGACATGAAAACCATCCAGGACCTAAATTTATTTGTAAATTATAACAAAAGGGAAACACTCACACAGAATAACTTAAATTTTACAACTCGTCATGTCCTATATGACCTTGAAGGAAGTCTGACAAATCTTCCAAAGAGCGACTACCAGTATATTCTGATATTTTTTCACCATCTTTGTATAGATACATTGTGGGGAAGCCATCAATCTAGAAAAAAATATAAATCAATAACGAGTTATCATTCTGGATTTGATTTACCTTTTCATCATTGCATAACCCTTTGTTCTCCTGGGCAGTGCAATCAACTTTCATTACTTTAATATTATTCATCGATTTGTACTTAATGTTCAAGTCATCCCAAGTAGGAGCCAAGCTTTTACAGTGACCACACCTGTTAAAAAAAAATTCCATGTTTTCTGTAAATATGTATGAACCAATATTACATACCATGGTGCGAAAAATTTGACGAATGTGATACCATTCTGAATGGTATCTTTGAAATTATCACCCGTTAATTCGATTTCTTTCTCATCATTTGGTACTTCGTTTTTATCTTCAGCTTCTTTGTTTGTAGCTTGCTCACGCTCTAACATTTTCTTTATATAATTGACTAATTCCTCTTGGGTTCTAGAGCCTTGAAATTTTTCAATCTGAAATTTTTTTGGGATTAATTCATACATCTTATGAAATAAATCAAAAGAGACATTTTCGTATTTCTTACTTTTTCTCCATTTTCAATCCATAATAGAGTGGGATATGCGATTATATCATACTGGGAACAGACAGATTTATGTTTGGTGCAGTCAACTTTAGCAACAGTTACTGATGAATCAAATTCATATGTTTTCGCAACATCCTGCCAGAGAGGTGCCAATTGCTAAAAAAAATATTAATGAAACTGCTTTGATTCCATTTTCAAATGATCAAGAAGAATAATAGGATGGCTTACTTGGCAGTGAACACACCAAGGTGCATAAAACTTAATGAAGTGCTTTCCTTGTTGCACATGACTATCAAAGTTTTCCTCTGTAAGTTCAACTAAAGCACTTGTCACACTAGTCTTTATTTCAGATTCTTCATCTCCCTTAAAATATAGAGAGTGAAAAATTTTATACAATATTAATAAAATTAACTAATACTCCTCTTAACTGCTCATTTATGAAAGTAGTCAGAGTAGGTAAATCTCTAGTTCCTCTAAATTTCTCTCCCTCAGACTTTCCTTTCTTGAAGAATTTCAAAGTAGGATACCCAGTTACATCTTGGTCGGAACATATCTGCTTGTCCACAGTACAGTCTACTTTTGCAATTCTCACATTGCCATCTTCTTCATTCAACATTTCAGCAAGTTGTTCCCACGTTGGTGCCAGTCTTCGACAATGGCCACACCTAATTAGGAAAAAAAAACAAATTGAAACGTATTGGATTCAGTTTAATGCACTACTCTACTATCTTCCAGTGAAGTTTTTTATTATTATTTGTATTGTTCTTATACTTACCAGGGCGCATAAAACATCACAAAGTGATTTCTCTTTGGTAATTCCTCCGCAAAATTTTCTGTATTATACTGTATTGTATAAACATCTTCCTCATGCCCCAATACTATTTTGAGGCAAAATAATATGACTAGAGAAAATTGAGTGAAGAATTTCATTATATCATAAAATTTAAATTCGCACTAAACTAAATTCAACTTTTGTATAAACTGGTTTGAGGAAATGAATATTTCGTTCGATACTTTGATTAAACACTACACACTTTGGATATATTGTGAAGTATTCATTCATAAATTCGAGTCTTATTAGAAAATTTCGATCAATGCCCGTGTCAGGAGTTTGATCGCGAAAATCTGAGGTTAATTTTTGCTGTCATTTTGACAATTACACAGAACGCGAGGTTCTCACACCTCACATTTGTTTGATATGCTTCTTGCTTCTTCTCAAATTATAAAAGATTTTATCTTACGGACAACTAATCCGAGTGTACGAAAAAGCTAAATTTTTAATATTTCATTCCAATTATTCAAATAAATGCCCTGCTTAGCAAATTTATTGCGCAAGTGTAGCGACGATCATAGATTTCTAGGTAAAGGTAACGTGTCCAGAAATTTACATTCAATGGATAAAAGAGTTCGTCTCAACCGGCGAAATGGATTTTTGGAAACAAAATTTATATGTATTCTTTAGTATATTGTTATTGGATTTATTTAATGGCATATCTAGTTCAGAAATACTTCGACCTCGGGGGGTTCCTCTGTCCCGGGCACCCTTATACAATCCTGAACAGGATTTCGCTTGCTTTGATCAAAGTAAAACCATTCCATTTTCTCAGGTAAATGATGATTACTGTGATTGTCCTGATGCTAGTGACGAGCCTGGAACTGCAGCTTGTCCACATGGGATATTTTATTGTGTGAATGCAGGTTTCAAACCTATGAACATTGGGGCAACAAGAGTAAATGATGGAATTTGTGATTGTTGCGATGGTGCTGATGAGTATGCTAGTGGGGCCAAGTGTATTAACAACTGTGTTGAACTTGGAAGGTTTGCTAGAGAAAAAGAACTTTTGAGAGAGGAACTCTTGAGGGCAGGCAAGCAACTCAGGGAAGAATTCAGTCAAAAAGGTGAATTAAATTTTCAGATGATAAAAAATACCTACTTGCATTTATATTTAATTTATACTGAAATCCTTCAAGGAATCCAAGAAAAGCAACAGAGAAAAGAAAAATTATTGGAACTGGAGAAAAACAAAGAGGAAGCAGATAAGGTAAAAGCTGAAAAGGAAAAGTTGAAAAATGAAGCTGAGGAACTTGAAAATACTGCTTTAGATTACTACAGAAAATTGGAGGAGGAACAAAATAAACAGAAAGCTGAAGCTGAAGCCCTCAAATTGAGAACTGAAGCTTCTGCTGCTTTTAATAGGTATGACCTGGATCAGGATGGAAAAGTCAAATTTTCTGAAATACAACAATTTGAAACCTTTGATAAGGATAAAGATGGGGAAGGTAATAACTAACCAATTGAATTTTATTTGAAAGTTTCGCATAAATCAGTGAAAATATACCTAATTAACTTCAAGATTTATTCATCGAACAAAAGTTCATATTATGAAATCAACTATTATCAACAATGTCAAATTTATACAGTGTATCTTAAACCTGTTTCTACTTTCTCTAATCCATTTCAGTTTCTGAAGAAGAAGCCAAATATTTCCTCAATGATCAGGAAGAAGTTGATATGGATAAATTTGTTAGTGATGCTTGGAATAGAATTAAGCTGTCTCTCATGATTGAGGCTGGTGCATTCAAGGAAAAAAGTCAAGAAGATCACAAAGCTGTTGAGGAGGAGGAAGGAGAATTCAATGAAGAAGGTAAAAGTATAACTTTAAATTGAATTTTGAATGTCAATTTGGTAGTGGTATCTTACCTAGAGGCGAATTTTGGCAATCCAACTACAGCTTACCATAGTTACATAGTTGACAGAAAATATGTGTATTAACTGTCAAGTATGTAACTATGGTAAGCTGTAGTTACATCGCCAAAATTCGCCTTTAAGGCCCTTTCTATTTGAAGCCGCATCACTTCCAAACTGATGTAAAATCAGTTGATGCGCGTTCTATTTAACAATGTTGTGATTTTGAACTGATGCGCATCACTTCCAACTGATGTTGCTTTCTGACAAAATCAGTTTAATTTCCACAATCACTTCAGTTCATCATAACAATAACATAACCTAACATTTTGGTGACAGTTTACATTTTACTTCTTAACATAACAGAAAGGGAATTATTATCCTTGGTTTTCATTCCTAGTAATGAATAATTCATATTACTTTTAGAATTTCCTTCCGAACTATCGTCGATGGTACTGTGATTTCAAACCTTATCGTTTTGTTGATTGTCATCCGAAAAAGGCATGTTCTATTTGTCAAAATCACTTCACTTCCAACTGAAGTGATTTCGGAAATTATTCAGGCAAATAGAAAGCTAGGTTAGTTATCACTTGACTGATAGATGAGGCAGTATATTTCCGTCATTTGAGCTGTCAATGTCAACTTAGGCTTGTAACTCATTAGGTTTCCTAAAGGGGCATATCTAAAATATTTTGTTTCCATTGAATTCCTGAACACAGCTTATCCACCATGATGGTTCAAAGTTTTTGAATTCAATTAGCAGAATAAGGTTATTTTGAGCCATTGGCAGTTATTAGATGTGAGATACATCTGCCTATGTTTCCAAATGATCGGATTCAACCCAGGTCATTTAACTCTTTGAAACCAATGATTTCGTAAACTATAAATGTTCAGCTGTCAGAGATTACCCATTAGGCATGTAAGATGGCGGCCATTTTGTTTATAACGGAATGACGCATGCGCGGAGAGTGCCAAACGTCCTTTTGGTTGCCAGATTGTGCAAAAGCAATATGAATTGTAACTAGGATTTACGAATTCTCTTGAAAAGAAATTATAAAATTAGTTTTACAAATATTGTCTATTCAGATGATCTGCGCAATTATTACTGAAGGAAAGATTTAAGAAGGAAATAAACACGACCAGTTGCATCCAAAAATTAATAAATTACGCTATTACTCAGAATTTTTCAATTTTCAGAGAGTTCGGAATTTTCTTCTTTTTTTACAACCTGATTACACATAATTTTAAATTGAAATACAGTGGAACCCCGGTAGTCCGGCCCCTGTCTAATCCGGCGCCCCCTGTAATCCGACATGGTCTATTATTTATACCATACATAATGAAGTATAATTAGTATTTCAGAGTACATATATATACATATGTATGTATAAAGATTCTTATCATTGGATCTGTAGTTTGTCGGATTACAAGGTACTCTTTTGTAAAAAAATCCGGACTATAGGGGGGGTCTTAGGCAGTACTCTATAATCCGACGAATTCGATAGTTCGACACTGCCCTGCAAAATGTTTGTCGGACTACCGGGGTTCCACTGTATAATCAAGCCACAGATTGAAATATATAATGTAATATTTCACTATATATTTTACTTTTCACATAGGTGATGAAGAAATTAATAAATGTTTTTTTTTTTCAATTAAAACTTTCAAGATATACTCTCTTTATGGAAAGAAATAAAACAATTCAATTGATTCATTTTAGAGTTGCTTAGTTCTAAGTGCTAAGCACAGAATACTAATATATGCTAAGAAAGGAAAGAACTAAGCAAGGAAAATCTACAATCACTCAACTATTTAAAAAAATTGTATAATCACATTTCTGTTCGACAAAAAGTAAAGCAAGCTAGTTCACTTGAATTGACTTCAAATTAATTTGAATTGTATAGTGGAACCTCGTGATAACAAATCGATTCTTCAAATACAAGAATAATCGTCGTGGCAACGTTGTTATTACTTGGCGGACTGTCGCCATCCTACATGCATAAACCGATGGATTACCCCCATTTTTGTGAATATTATTTCCATCCCCATGATCATTTCACATTTACCAGAAACATAACTTGAAGTTTTCATCTTTCAAGAGCCAAACGAAGAAGATGGAGAAGACGAAGAAGAAGACAATGCTAAAGAGCCTTTACAACAAGAGGTCCAAGAGGAAACTCCCCCTCATATAGAATATGATGATGAAACACAAAAATTGGTAGATGAAGCCACAGCTGCCAGAAACGAATACTCAAATGCTGAATCTGCTGTCAGAGATCTAGAAACTGAAATACGTGATATTAAAGAATATTTAGAGAAAGATTTTGGCCCAGATGAAGAATATGCTCCTCTTCTCGGGCAATGCTTTGACTATGCTGATCATGAATATATCTATAAGCTTTGCCCATTTGATAAAACTGTGCAGCAACCCAAATCTGGTTCGATGGAAACACGCCTTGGTTCATGGGGGCATTGGTCAGGTTCAGATCATAATAGGTATGAAAGAATGTCATATGATAGAGGGCAAGCTTGTTGGAATGGTCCTCAGAGATCCACTACTGTGAACATTTCTTGTGGTAGTGACAATAAACTAACTGCTGTTTCTGAACCGAATAAATGTGAATATGTGTTCGATTTTTCTACCCCTGCGGCATGTTACGAAATTTCAAGTGATTCTCAAGATAATACGCATGATGAACTTTGAGGATTATTGGTTGAGTGATAAGCTGAATTCTGACTAATGGTGGGTTAGGAATAAGTAAATCACCTAATTTAATGTGATCATTGAATTAAAGAACTTTTTATACAGTATTTTAAGAAAAACTTATCAATTTAGATATTGATTGATGATATTGTGTAAAGATCGTTTAGAATAGTTTCGTATTACGTCATTGATTCAATCAAGGAGGTCGATTTGAAGAATTACACATGGTCAAAAAATTAAACTATTTAAAGAAAAACGTTCTTGTTGAATTTCACTATTTTCCTGAACTCCCTCTTAGTCTTCTGAATGCTTATACTAGTGAAAGCAGAATTAGTATGAAATTTGATCAACAATTACTACACATATGAATGCAAAGAGAAAGACAAAAATTTAAGGTTATCTCCGGTTTGATCGGAAGTGCCTCCGACTTCTTTATAGCACCCTCAATATTTTTTTGGTTTTTATATTTAACTCGTAATTACTTTTTCAATATTGTATTGCACATTTGTTTTGATGGAGACACAATTTAAATTTCAAATTGGAAGAATTGCACTAAGCTTTGATATTTTATGTAATCTCGAAAGTTAAAAACAAATCTGACAGAAGATTAGTTATTATAACTAAAGCATATGTCTGAAATGTTGGCCAAGAAATAAACTTATGATGCCCACCCCGCTGGCTAGGTAGTACTTAGACCTTTGTCTAAGGTAGTATAAGTCATAGCTGTGGTACTGGTTGTGTAATGGTCTTTAATACTTTTTTAAGTAAAAGCTGTGCGTGGGTTCAATTGCACACCATCATTCATTTTTCAAAATATACCTACCTAATATATACAAGTCCATACCTGCTTAACTACCTAATCCTTTTTGAGCGCTCGTTCTCCTTAAACGAGTGCTATATCGTTTTGCCCAAATGTTTGTTACTTTCGAAATTTGAGCAAAATGGTCCCAAACTCAGAGTAAGAAATAAACTACTACTTACTTTTTACTCTTAGGTCTCCAGCGATAGGGTTCGACTTCCTGATGAGGAATTCGTGGTCAAATTCAATTCTGTTCATGAGGCCGTTCGTCCGTGATTACGATAACCACAGAACATATAATAAACGATAAACGATAACTTTGAAGGGATTGTCCTAGAGACTTGAGATTTTTAGGGTGGGTTCGGTTCCAAATGCCGCAGTTAAGTTCGGTAACCAGCTCCAGCAGTACAGGAGTTCCATAAAATATGGCCATTCAAAATTTTTGTTCCTCAAATATCTGATCAGACAAAACGAAACCAATCGAAATAAAATTTTGCGGCCACATGTAAGATGCTCATAATAAGCCTCATGTATTAACAAAACCATAGAAAATTATCCCGATCGGGCTGAGATTTTGCATTTATACAGGGTGTCTACTGTGATCAAATTTGATGAGACTACAAGGAGAACCGAAAAATAATTATTTAACAGTAAAAACTCGAAATATTTCGTGAAATCAAGAATGTTAATTTGACAAATAACTATGTCAATATTTCGGCCATGTGTTATAGGTATGACATTTTTTGTTGCAAATCACTCGTATAATCCCCCCTTGAAGTTTGGCCACTTTAAAAGTAGACACCCTGTATAATACAATATCAATCTCAAGTCCTATACAAAATTTTGAGGTACCTAATAGCCTCATTGCTCTTCCAATGAACGAGTGCTCAAAAGCACCTGCTCAGAGATTTATTATTCTTTTAAATAGTTTAACAAACTTCAGCTTGATAAACTAATCTATAAAACTAGGAAAATATCAAAAATGATGAATACCATTTTCTATAACTTTTTATTAAATTTTATCTGAATTAATACAGATAACAAATAATTAATTAAATATTTGACAAATAACATAATTAATTGGGAATGTGATTATTTACAAAAATCTACAGTGTAGAATATAATTAATTATTATTAAAGATTCTGGATAATAAGTGGACACAATATCGTCCACGATATGAAACACAGTGTATGTAGGTACTGACATTATTTAAGGAGAACTTCTCCTTAAACAATGGTACTGATATTTTTATTAGTATATACGTAAGGTATGACTGGTATGAGTAATGTAGCTTGAATTCATATAATATTCCATTTTCTTGGAACATGTAAGTATGTAGGAACATTTTATGTTTTTTCTTTAAGATAAATATGACCTTAAATGCTTTCAGTGTTAAATTGGGTTGTCTGAAATGTTTTTAATATGAGGAAGTAATAAAGCCTAGTAAAATAAATGTAGGTATGTACCTATACATATATAGATTTTGATTCTTATAAGAAATTGATATGATTACATTATTTTCATTGGATTTTAATCTAAAGGGTTGATTTCTTCAGATGAGTAACTGATGTTTTTCTATAGAATATTGCAGTGGCGACGTTGAGAGGGGGGCAGTTTGCTGTTCCCCTGAAATATATATCCTATACTAAACTGTAATGTACAAATTCATTCATTATGACTCCCACTGAAGAATCTTAGCTGCCGTCGCCACAGGAATATATATGAGGACAATTATTCATCAAGCTTTGTATTTCTCTGAATGAGAAGGAAAGAATGATGTCCAATAACTTCAATTGAAAAAGACAAATGCTTTTGTTTTAGTCGAAACATTATTACAATTGACGTGAAATTCTCGATAATGGAAATAATATGTTGCACCGTTATTTCTGCTTCATATTTCCATTTTTCTTTTTTTTTCATTGGTTAGTGAGGAAATTCATTCTCGTTTCTCTCAATACTTTCAAGACGTTTGTACATGACATCATTCAATCTTCTGAAGAATAAACTCAAATTGAATTTGTATCAGTGTATTCTTTCGACAAACTCGAATAGGTATAGTACAGGTTTGGAAATTCATATCGGAAACATACGAAATTCAATGCATCAGACAGAGACTTGTGCCGTACAGTTGAACAGCGGCACCAGGGGCCCGTATTCTCGACAAGTGATAATCGAAAACGAACACGCTTTCATTCGAAAACGAACGGTTTGGTATTCTTGACGCACGTAATTGGGAACGCATGCGTTTTCAAACCGAGTGATTACAGCGAGCGCTTTGTATCGCTCGTTCCGTAGAAACGTGTGACATGATTGACAGTTTGTTTACATTTTCAACTTGAGAAATATAATCGAAATGGATGAATTGGTGCAGTTAATGTTGATTGAAGTGCTGGAAACTGTTGAACAAAGTGATAAAAGGAAATATAAGCAGCGTTGTAATCCATTTGGTGATTTGAGTGACAAACAACTCATCAAAATGTTTCGTCTCTCGAAAGAATTGGTGGAATTTCTCATTGATATGCCCTCAGGGTACATAAAACCTGCAAAATGTGCTCAAGATTTAGATATTTCCACTAAAAGTAAGTATCTTTCCATTGTGACATTTTCAGAGTGAAATTTCTTGATGTTCTTGTCTTATTTATACATAATGTTGTTTCCCTTGTAGATTTTGGTTGCCTTACGGTTCTTTGCTAGTTGAAGCTACTAAATGGCCTTCTGTTTCGAGATGTGTACACGAAATTATAGGATATTAAATGGGGATGAAATATTCCAAAGATTCGTCGAGTTTCCTGGGAATTATGACCAACTTAATCAGTTAAGATTAGAGTAAGTGTTTCAGAGAAGAAAACTTTAGTCAAGTGAGTTATTATTCTTTGTATTTATTACAGGTTCTTCAAAAGATATAATTTCCCTGGAATAATTGGTTGTATCGATTGTACTCATATAGCTATCTACCCCCAAAATACATGATGAAGAACGCCCAGAGAACATTTATGTCAATCGGAAGAATTATCATTTCATTGATGTCCAGTTGATTTGTGATCATAATCTGCAAATATTGAGTGTAAATGCTTTATTTCCTGGTAGCACGAATGATGTATTTTTTCATGCATCACAAAAGCTATTTTCTTATATCCTATTAAATTTAGGTGCTTTTAGTTTATAAAACTATACATCTTTTCTCTGGAGCTGAATAATTTATCACCCATTGTTTAGGTAGGAGTTTATAATAAACTGTTTTGATTGACTATTTTATTTCAAACTTATTTTGCAAATCTGACTCACACTTGTCTTTTCATTTTTAAAGTTAATAAGGTTTTTGACACAAACAAATAATGTGCTTTCTTATGATGAAATGTTTATGTTTGTTTTAATGATGTAATTTAAAAAAACATGTTGTGAATAAAATTTGTGACTGTTCATTCAAGATTTTGTTTGTATTAATAAATAACTCAGCTTAGGTACCTTCGAAGATTTATTCAGAATGGGTTGAGCAAAACTGTAACAACAAATAAACCTAAACAAAAATATCACTCTTGGTGCTGATACACCAACATTTCGAGGGCACTGGCTATCCTTTCCTGTGTCCACGCAATTTCCAAGGTTTCTGCCTTATTTTCTTTTGCAATTGCAATTTCCTTTTAAAGTATCTTTCTTTTATGGCTAATTTTGCCATCATGCCAGTTTTAAAATCATTGACCGCTTCAACACTATTCGTCCGACTCTTTTTTTTCCTTCTTGGTGTGAAAAAGTATTCGAAAAATTTCCTGATTAAAGCTCTTGATTTGCTTGCAGTACTTTTTTCTGACTTTCAGTCATTTGAATTATTTCTTTGTCATTATTCTGTCTGATTATAATGTTAATGCTTGATTTCGCTAATGAATCTTCATTATATTAATTCAAATACAACACAACAATATAATTTGATTCTAATACAACACGAATGTCAATTGTTTCGCGAAATTCGAATATCACGTGCACCAATCGACCAATCACCGTTCGTTCCTGAAACGTCTGGCAGCGTTGCCAGATGTTCTCTACTCGTTTATTCCATCGAATACGTTTCTAGAAACGAGCGGTCGTCAAGAATACCACTTCGAGAAAGTACTCGTTCTGAAACCATTCGCATCGATGCGCATACGCTCAGATTATCACTTGTTGAGAATACAGGCCCAGATCTACAATCAAGCACAGTCTGCGTCGGGCTGCCCGTGTTACTATTTGAGCGGGACAATCATATTATTCATTCGTTAGGCGATCCAGTCTGCCAGAAACATAGCACGTAAATCTATCGAATAAACCACTGTTCAACTAGACGGCAAAATACTCTCTCCAATGCATTGAATATCGTATGTTTCCGAAGTGCATTACCAAACCTGTATAGCTCCAATGCGCCTTAGAATCTAATTTTCCATCATTAGGACTCGTCGATTGACCAAAGATAGTTCTTATACGATAGAGAAAATTGTTGAAATTGTCTTAGATATGTCAATAATTATTATTTAGCAAAATTTCTCTAATGTGTACCTATGTTAAGTTATTTTGTATGTTAAGGAGTTATTGGTCGTAATGTAGAAACGTACTAATGAACAGTATAAACAGTTATGTTATAACATGAAATACTTCTAGGCCGTTCTATTCATAAATTATTTATTCTTCACTTCATTTATTTCAAACAACTTCATTTCTTGTTTCTTAGTATAGGAATCTTCGACATGCACTCGGACTGTAGATATCAATTAACAAACTCAACATATCGTACCTATCCAGTATCAATAAAGAATTTATTGTATGGAATTCAATTACGAATACTGGGATAAAAGCTACAATGATGATTTCATCACTTTTTTCTAGAGTGAATGGTATCCGAAAAAAGGAAGAATGTCAGGATGTTGAAAGTAGCACTGCTCTTATCCAAATTCAAGGATTCGCGTTTGATTACGCAAAATGATTTTCACCTTTTGAATATTTCTTAAAAATTATGTTTTTCTACAAGCGTGCACTTTCAATTTTCATTCTCTTTCCCGCACGTATTTCAATTCGTAAAGAGTCACATTGCCAAACAGTGTGGGAAAAACCCCTGCTATTCCATTACCGCACGCAAATGCGTGTGGTAATGGATTAGCAAGGGTTTTTCTCGCACGCTTTCTCTAAAGAATAAACTGAATAATGATATATCTCTATGCCACCGACGACGTTACTATGGAAACGGCATTTAAATTTATTTCATAGGCTTGTAGTCTCTATGGACCGAACGTCAACGATGAGAGTACAATGGTAACGACTTGTCAGAGACTTTTGTCATTCATGTGTATTTAGAATGATCAATTCACATTTGATCTGTGTGTTGAAATCGATCTCGTATAAGCGCTTGTAGAAAAAATATTGTTCCTAACTCGTGCGGAAAGTGTTTTTCCCGCACTCAACTGCTTACCCAAACTCCGCTTCGCGTCGTTTGGGTAACGGCAGTTTCGTGCGGGAAAATATCACTTTCCGCACTTGTTAGGAAAATAACTATTTTTAACGGTGAAAAAAAGTAAAGACTGTTTGCATAGAAATATCACATTGAAAGCATTGTCTCAATCATTTTATATTTCAGACGATGTAAATTCGCAATCACAGTTGTACAAAAAATGTTGTTTGTATTTCGTGCGTATAAAATTCGTGTTTTCATGGCACATTCGAGTGAATTTTTGGCCGAGACCGCAGGTCGAGGCCAAAAATTAACACTCTCATATGCCATTAAAAAACACTCATTTTACGCACTTAATACAAAAATTACTATTTTTGGAACTCATACTGATACTTATCTGATATCCGGTTGCATAAATTTCTTATTTGCGACCATGCATATTTCCCTAAATTTTGTGTTGCACACTTTCATCCCAATATTCATATTTGTGGCCCATACTCATTGAGGGACTGCCAAGCGCTAGGTACACCAATAAGATTAAAAAGTCGGCACATTTGGACACGACCGGACAAGCACTATATGATAACCACCATAGGCTCACTGAGTGTATCGTGATCATAACAATTTTATGATACAGGCTATTTCAGAAGAGTATGAAGTGAAGGAAACCTCTCAGCGCTTCCTATCGCTATACGAAATCTTTCTATCTATCTTTACTAGTCCAATCAACCTCCGACACATTCCGATCGCTTGCGAATATGAACGACAAGTAACGAATGTTCTATGGAGAGGTAGGGGCTAAAACTTCACTGACTTCATACTTTGGTGAAATATTATAGTATAGAGAGATAGCAGTGTCGAATTCTGTTGAGCTATTACAACAAGCCTAAGTTTTAAATCAACGAGATAATTCGATTTTCAAAGAACGCATGCACTGGTATTTCGGTCTTGTTTTACCACATCATGAGCTTACAACTGGTTCCCAGAAACCACAGAATAGAGGGATTTTGTAACTTCTCAATAGCACATGTAGTGTGATTTTGGTTCAGCATTTATACAACATGATCTTTATGCTTGTTCCTTAAAAACACATATGGCCACACTGTCTTCACACTATTTACCTGTTGTAAATACAATTTTGGATGAGGTCTTGTGGCAGATTAGGGCTCGTATTCATAGTTTGGCCTTGAGGGTGAGTGTGAGTTTGTATCGCCATTGTTTAAGGAGAACTTAAACAATGGTATCGCCCTTATGAATACTAGCCATAAGGATGACCTCACTCACCCTCAAGGGCGAACTATGAATACGGCCCTAGATCACACTGGAGTAGAGGCGATTAGACTTATTATACTTCACATCACCTTGACTTTAACATTTAAGATTTTTTGTGCAACTTGACGCTTTCTGCTATTCCGGCAGCATAGTTTTGATAAATCCTATGGACAGCTTAACATTTGCACAGCAGGTGTTCAGCTGTCTCGGTGGTTTCTTCGCAGAAGCCACCGCTGTCTTCGGAAACTCGTATGCCCGTCATTTTTTAGCTCTCGTTATACTCAAACGAGTGCTATATCGTTTTGCCCAAATTGCCCAGATGTTAGTAATTTTCGAATTTTAAGCCAAATATCGAACAATAGGGTGCGACTCCCTGATGACGAATCCGTGGTCGAATTCAATTCTGTTCGTGAGGCCGTCCGGCCGTAATTACGATAACTTTTTGAGAGATTGTCCTGGAGATTTTGAGGAGTTCGGTTCCCAAATGCCGCTGTTGAGTTCGTTCACCAGCCAAATCGTACAGGTGTTCCATAAAATATGACCACTCAAAATTTTGTTCCTCAATATCTCAGACAAAACGGAATCAATCGAAATCAAATTTTGCGACCACATGCAAGCCAGCCTCATGTAAAATTTTGAGGCCATAGTGTTAATAAAACCATAGAAAATTCGCATAGAATATAGTAAAGAAAATCTTCATATTTTTGCATAACAAGATATCCGATTCGAGTGAAATTTATTTTGTGAATGAAGAGTGATTTACTGAATGTTCATACAAAATTCCGAGAGAACCGCATCATCTGAATCATAGAATTTAGTTTCCTTTTATTATTGTTTTTTTTGCATATTTCATTTTTTGAATGATTTCCAGAATGTAATTCCGATCGTGTTGAGGTTTCACATTCTTATACTTCTATTCTTATATCTCAGTTCTATACAAAATTCTGGGCTAATATCATTATTGCTCCACCAAAGAACGAGAGCTCAAAAGCATCTGCTTTTAGGGCTTCTCTGAAAATTTTCTAATTCTTACTTATCGAGTGAGATGCCTAGTTTGGTCCAGATCTTTGAGCAAGGGATAGCTTTCTTTTGGCCCTCGGCCATTTACTAGGATCTAATCCTTCTCGTCTGTTCCCGTTCCTAACTGCCATCGTTTGATGACTGATGGGAACCCGGATTAGACGATAAATAGTGCGGAAGCAGTGTGGCAATAAGTTTTTTTTAGTCCGTGCTGTAATGAATACCACACGGAAATTAGACACCGCATGCCCTTGAAAGTTGCAATATATTTCAATAAATTGGATAGTCGAGGTAGTGGCACGTAGCGTCATCAACGATATCTGCTGTACGTAGTTCCTCCAAGTGGGTAGGCGTCCTTACATAAATCTCCGTGACAATTTATCGATTTGTTCTTATTGGAGGATGAATTTGATCGGTCATCTGACTCTACCTGAAGGTGAGCGTAGGTGTGAACGTATGTAGCCCGTACGATAGTCCACCTCGTCCCTCTGGGATCCAGTCCGCATCCCAAGCCTGCTCCGCCTGCTCCACCTACCAACAAATCCGTTAGTGTATGAACGCATTAGTGTTTTGATAAGATTTTGAAACATTCAAATCGGAAACATGCTAGGAGTTTTATCGAAATCCAGTTTTTTTCCCTAATCTGATGAGTGATGACCAGGATTGAGCATACATTCTGATATTCCTACATCACACAAACTCAAATAGCTTTTGGAGGGTTCAACGAAGCCTACGAGTATCAGCAGATATACAGGGTCAAGCACTCGAAGTGTAAGCCATTCAAGAGGCCATAAATTTGACCAGGAAATTGAATTGTATTTATTTTTATTTACCCACCTACCGAACATTCGAAAATGATCAAAATTTCGGAATAAATTCACTTTTGCTCGATATGTCCACCTTTTATTGTGACTATTGGCTTGAATCTAAAACTAATCTCAAGTTGCCCGAACGTAAATTGCCGGTATTTTAGCCCACTCACGGACAATGGCTTTCCCAGCGTCTCGAGGCTGACATATTTTTTAGTTTGGACCTTGCTCTCCAAAATGGCTCGAGGAGAATAATCCATTGGATTCACGTGTCGTCGAAATTAAGTTCGTAACGTTGTTTTTCAACCGATCTTGGTTCACTCGCGCTTTGTGAGCCAGTCCAGTGCAGAGTATTTTTGGAACGTCTATAGTCTACGAGCTAAGTGTTTGTCTGCTCACGGCTTCAAAACAGCTTCAGGAACACTTTCCTGCTATTATATAGCAAAAACAATGAAAACGATTGGGTAGCGCACATTTCCGGTTACAACGGTCCAAACCATTATTTGTGGCGGGTTCTGGTTCCTAATGGTAGCCAACCGATGATTCAGATTCTCATATGAATGGTTTATCAGGTGAATTCTTTCGTTCAAATGCAAAAAAAATTTTAGTAAGGAAACACGATGTTCGGAAATTTATCGCTTTCGACTAAACAAAGCAAATTCTTCGCTCTCTAAAATCTTACAACTTCTTTTTGCGTTAACTTTTGGCAAAATGCTATTATACTCTTGTAAACCATAATTATATCAGACACTCAACAAATTTCTAAATAGCTTATGACACTGGGGCGGGTGCGTCGATGGCTTGAAAGTCAGTTGAAACTGGTTACACTTCGAGTGCCAGACCCTGGTAAGTTCATATACACCTTTTTTTGAGTTAAGTCTCTTTTTCGACCGAAGATAGATCTAATCGTAATATGTTATCATACAAAAAATATATAAAATATGAACCCCTTCTGAGAACAACGACTTTAAAGCTACGGGCATGGACCTGATTACAGCATTTAAAAATTATATCCGTAATATTTTAATTGCACAAATTGAACTTTCTTTCGATTAATAAGCATAATTAACAAAACCAAAGGACCCCGCACATTTGGTATGGGAATTGGCTCCCGGTGGATTTGGCTGAAAATTTGATATGATGTTCTACTAATCCTACTGATCAAATGTCTCCACTGTCACGAAGCTGAAAAATGCGTACTTCTAGGAGTTTTTAGCGACTTTTTGTATCCATTATGGCTTACGTATTACCGTTCACACAGAAATGTTTGAGAATATTTCGTGATTATTGAAAGCAGATTCTGTCAATTCGAAATATTTTCAAACATTTCTGTGTGAACGGTAATACGCAAGCCATAATGGATACAAAAAATCGCTAAAAACTCCTAGAAGTATGCATTTTTCAGCTTTGTGACTGTGGAGACATTTGATCAGAAGGAATAGTAGAACATCATATCAAATTTTCAGCCAAATCCACCGGGAGCCAATTCCCATAATACGTAAGTCATAATGGATACAAAAATTCGCTAAAAACTCCTAGAAGTATGCATTTTTCAGTTTCGTGACTGTGGAGACATTTGATCAGAAGGATTAGTAGAACATCATATCAAATTTTCAGCCAAATCCACCGGGAGCCAATTACGGTAATACGTAAGCCATAATGGATACAAAAAATCGCTAAAAACTCCTAGAGTTATGCATTTTTCGGCTTCGTGACTGTGGAAACATTTGATCAGAAGGATCAGTAGAACATCATATCAAATTTTCAGCCAAATCCACCGGGAGCCAATTCTCATACAAAATGTGCGGGGTCCTTTGAGCATAAACTTCTTAGAATATTCATTCTATGGAACATACGATGAAATGGAACAAAAAATTATTACGCATATAATTTTCTTCCGGAAATTAGTACTTAAACCTTCAGAGAGATTTACAGAACATGTTTATTATCTGTCATAGACATACACTATCTTAGAATATTCATTTTATGGATCACTTATACGATGAATTGAAATGAACAGTGATCATAACTGCTTGTAAGTTTTTATTTTTTCCGAGAAAAGTATCGACTGTATTGAAATTTTGCAAGAGACTTTTTTTCCAGAATTCAATAGGAAACCATAAGTGAACTTTATTCTTCGAGAATCTATCCCTCGAAAACAATTTTTGAAGTAAAATCAAAAGGGATTGTTATTTTCAACCATAATAAAATGTTATGGAATCAAAAAAATGTGTATGTAAAATCTTCTTAATGAATCATATTATGTATAGTTTTATGATTCAGTGTTTTTTACGACTCCTAAAAAACTAAAAACTGTAAACTCGTCATCGCTGTATCTTGAAAGGGAGGTCGATTTCGAAAAAAAAATTATATGAACTAACCCTGCTTATTTTCATCGAGGAGTCACCCTGTATAAGGTACAGTAAGTGTAGTCTATCCAAAGCCACTTGACATATTTGCTACATTCACCATAGATTGCGTGCGCTCATGATTGTAGCAAAATATCAAAGGAAAATCAGACGTGTGGTTTTATTTAATACGTTCTTCAAATGAGTTCAAATGAACCATACACACATTTTCCTTCTTGACGCTGTAGCATATGTGTAATTTGTGCAATGTCCTTTTGTATATGATTTTGAATGAATTTCAATTGTGGGACAATAAATTTTAACCAAAACTACACGACTTGATGAAAAATTATGATTAATAAAAGTGATAGTTACGGTAAATATACGATCAACGAACATTCGATAGTTATGAGTACTATGAGTACTTTTTATAACACATTAAACGGAAAAATAATTATATACGAAATAGCCATGAAATAAAACACAATTTAACTTTTCCAAATGATTATAGAGAAGGCACCAACTAAAAAAACTGGATTTCGTTTTTTCATCATAAGATGGTCTCTCGTGGAGGTTCAAAAAATTTTTTTAACCAATGGTTTCTACATTATACGTACCTATTTGGAAAAGTGAAAAATATATCTGTGATTCATAACTCATTCCAGAGATTATCATAAATGATATCATCATAACCAAATCTTTGAAAGGGAATATTTCATTTTTATATAACTTGCAGGACCATTAAAAGGAGAATAGAATATTTGCTGGATCATTGATTATGCATAGGAGAATGTTGAGGCACATATGGTCCAATTTATTAATATGACCAAAAAAATTGAAAATAATGATAGTCATTCTGACTTCAATTTTCAGAGCATTTTGGATGACAATTACAATATAGGTCTAATATATGTATACAGGGTGTCTGTAAACAAATGAGAGGGACTAAGGGAGATGATTCCTCGATAAAAATAGGCAGGGGTTGTTCATACAGGGTGAATCCTGTTGAACTGTACATACTTCACACAAAGATAGAGGACACTTTGCTGGTGTCAAAAATAACCCACATGAAAGGTCTCAAACGATTCGTTTGAATTATACAGGGTGATTTCCAGATTTGTGTCATATTTTCAAAATGCTCTATTGGACGAACGAATAATCACAAATGAACCAAATTTGGTACGTAGGAGGACTGTACCGATCCCCATACAGTTGACTTATCAGATTATCAGTTTCCAGGACCGGACTCTATTTTTCTAATATTATCGGAATTTGTAAAGAAAATCACCCTGTAGATAAAAAAGTCAATAAACCTGTTATGGCAGTTCAAACTACACTAAATACTCTTCAATAAAGGGTAATAGAATCACGTGGCACACCTACAGATTTAGAGAAAAAAAATGAATATGGGTACTCGGAGATAAATTTTTTTGGACGGCCTCATTCACAAAAAAAACATACCAAAATGTATCAAAAGTTGAATATTAGTGGTTAAGATCCTCTAGGCATTCAAGTATTCCAATATTCAGGTACGGACTCCTTTTCAGATTGGGTTTTTCAATAGATGATTGGTCGAAAGATTAGCCCTGAATATGGAACACTCCACAAAGACAAAACTGTTACGAGAGACCGAACAACATTTAATAACCTACAAGAAATTGTCATAAAATCGCGAGACACACAAATAGATTTAATAATCGTACTCAGAGATAATTTTTTTGGGCGGCTGAAGTTTCGTAGTAGAACTATACCGAAATGAATGAAAAGTCGAATATTATCAGGTTATATCCACCCCTCATGAAAGTATTCCATAATACTGGGATTAATTTTTCATTTGATTCGTTTTCCAACTCTTCACAATTTTTCATTTCCAATAGGAGCTGCCATATTTCTGCTCACCAGTTGGCGCCACTGTTGAGCTACAGCCCCCATATAGATTTGACTGAATAGTGGTAATTAGTTTCATGTTACTGTATTGAAGCAAACTGATTTTGTCTTTGATTGTTTTCTAATCAATTGATACTCAACAATGCTGTACCAATACTCAACAAGAGAGTATGCCGATATAATATAGATTTATGGATATTGTGATGGCAATGCAAGAAATTCTGTAGAAGAGTACCGTACTAGATTTCCGAAAAAAAGGATCCCCAACCACCAAACTTTCTCAGCAGTTTTTGTGTATCTCAGGAAGCATGTAACATTTCCAAATTCGAAACCACGGCGAGAAGGTATTGTAAATAATAATGAAAATACTATGGAAATTGTCGAGAACGATCCAAGTAGGTATCAGTACTCGCAAGGTGGCACGAAGAACAGGCGTTTCTCAAAAAAGAGTGTGCACTACCTTAAAGCTGGAAAACTACCATCCATACTATTTAACTAAAGTTCAACGTTTGGAAGCACCAGATTATGAATCGAGACTCCGGTTTTCAAATTGGCTGGTTAATAGTAGAAGAAGAATATCATGAATTATTTTTACTGATGAAGCCCAGTTCACCAGAGATGGTATATTCAATATGAGAAATTCTCATGTGTGGGCACAAGAAAATCCCCATGCAAAAACACAACGAGATTCACAGTATCGATTTTCTATGAATATGTGGTGCGGCCTGAAAGATAATGAATTAATTGGACCACATTTTTTCGAAAGTACGTTGAATTCACCGATGTATTTAGATTTTTTTAAATCATCGTTCACCTGAGTTATTAGGAAATTTCCACCAACGCGGGATTTATTTTCAACACGACGGGGCTACACCTCATTACACTCTGCAGGTTCGTGAGTTCTTGCACAACCGCCATGACGGTCGTGTTATAGGTCGAAGGAGTCCTATTCCATGGCCTGCAAGATCTCCTGACCTTTCGCCCCTAGACTATTTCTTATGGGGTTACATGAGAGAATTAGTTTACAACGTTAAGATTGATTCCAGGGAACATCTCAAAGGAAGGATTGAAGCAGCGTGTGTCAAGATTATGAGTGATCCTGCAATGATAAGGAGATCGACCAATCATATTTTTATCAGAGCCGGAAAATGTATTCAGATGGAAGGAGGACATTAAGGGCATCTTTTGTGATTCTTTCATATTCCTTTTTTTTACTTCTTTTGAAATAGTGTTATTGAACAGTTTTGTTTCTATCAATAGCAATTAATAATATAGATTTCGACACACTGACAAAAACTAGGTACTTGAATATTGGAATACTTGAATATCTAGAGGATTTAAACTGATAATATTCTTCTGTCTTCAACTTTGGATACATTTGGGTATGGTTTTCCATGTGAATTAGGCCGTCCAAAAATTTATCTCAGAGTACGCATATTCAATTTTTTTTTCTCTAAATCTGTAGGTGTGCCACTTGATTTTATTACTCTTTATTGAAGAGTTTTCAGTGTAGTTTGAACTGCCATGACAGGTTTATTGACTTTTTCATCTACAGGGTGTTTTTCTTCATAAATTCCGATAATAGGTATCAGAAAAACAGAGTCCGGTCCTGGAAACTGATAATCTGTTAACTCAGCTGTATGGAGATTGATACAGTCTTCCTACGTACCAAATTTGATATATTTGTGATTATTCGTTCGTCCAATACAGCATTTTGAAAATATGACCCAAAACGTGAAATCGCCCTGTATAATCCAAACGAGTGACTGAAGACCCAACATGTGGGGTATTTTTGGAACCGGCTAAGTGTCCCCTACCTCTGTGGGAAGCATGTACAGTTCAACAGGATTCACCCTGTATAATTTTTTTTCAAAACCGACCCCCCTTCCAAGATACAGCCTATGGAAGGCGATGACGAATTGACAATTTTCAATTTTTTTAGGAGTCCTAAAAAACTCTGAGTCATAAAACTATACATAATATGATTCATTGAGTAGATTTTACTCACACAATTTATTTTGATCCCATAACTTTATTATCAGAGGTTTAAAATAACAACCCACATGATTTTCCTTGTAACATCTACTTAATGAAACATATTATGTATAGTTTTATGACTCAGTAATTTTTAGGACTCCTAAAAAATTGAAAGCTGTCAACTCGTCATCGCCTTCCAAAGACTGTATCTCGGAAGGCGGGTCGATTTCGAAAAAAAATTATATGAACTATCCATGCCTATTTTCATCAGGGAATAAACTCCCTCGTATTTGTTTACGGACACCTGTATACGCATGAATAATATCCTAGCAGAAAAAACCATTTTCTGTTCAACGGTTGTTACTAAAATTGGAATAACAGTTTTGTTCTAGAGATCATTCAGAAATATGATTAACCTTTTATAAACAGTTTCATGCTACATTTGTGATTGGAAATTCATGGAAGATTCTGAAAGTTCAGCAAAATACGAAATTCATCCAATTCTATTTCGTATAATACTGAAAAATATCAACATAATCAGTTTTTTATATTATGTCGGGGTCATATCTGCACTATCCGAATTGATAATACTGAATTTTGATTCGACTAACAATTTTAAGAAAAATTCGAAAAAACATTTCTCCAAATTTCAAAATTCACTACTTCTCTTGATGGCTTCAACAAACTGATCTTCATAACATGGAAATCGAAAATTATTGAGTTTTCTATAAGTTGAATGTGAATTCAATTAAAGTGAAATAGGAATTCTTTCATGTTAACCAAATGGAAAACTAAAATAAAAATAGCGCCGATTAATTTTCGGTGAGGATTTTTCATATGAAATAAAACCATTTGAGACGGTAATAATTGAAAAAACAATTTTTGAGCACTCTAATATGAGCCATATTATATCCACTGGACCACATATACCTCTACTGCCGAATTGCCGATAATTAGCAGCAATATTATGAAAAATATTAAATCCAGTACTCGATCACTGTGTTGAATTGTTGAAATAAAAATAGATCATGATAACATTGATCCTGATAAAATAATTGGGTTTTTCCAATACCGACTATTCTCGTAACATAACACATGACAAACATTAACGACACTTTTCCAAGCAATGTATCAAGCAACATCCACTTATTTACCTCAAAGGACATTCGGGTGTTAGATTTGGTGTTGCTCTTTATTATATCCCTGGTGTCTACTAGTGTTTTACTAGAAAAGGACAATAATTTAACCTACATACAATTGATTCAATGCAGTTAGCATTCAAATTGAGGAATTTGTGATGCATTTGAGAGCGATATATTGAAGTTGAAATGAAGGAAATAAAAGAATAATAACAATTTTCAATTATATTACAGAGAAATAGCACTACTATGATAAGGGGTAGTAAGAAACTCTACAGAAAAAGCATAGAAAGTTAATGTTTACTCGAAAACTACGTAAGCTTTGGTATTGTTTTTCATTGTACTCTTAGCTAGATTAGGTTAGTATCAAATTGTTTCATTTTGGAATAGAAAAAAACAATATTCTTGATATAGAAAATCAATGTGCAAAAGTATTACATAAATAAAAATTGTTTCAATATAGTTTCATTTGTTTAAGTTGAATCTTTCATGGGAAGGTCAAAACTGAAGACTGTTTATACATAGTACCTATAGGTAACAGTATAGACTCCCATCATGTCGAGAAATATTTTGGAACTAAAATGTGATCGAGTTTGAATGTTGATATGCAATATTGTATGTTATGTTATCTATTACTGCTATTTAAGAATTATTGAGGTTAAACATAATGCATAAATAATGAAATAACATTTCTTTCCACTTATTCGATTATAATTTCAAGAAATAAACGAATGCAAAATGGCGAAGGAGCCGACATCATTGTTTCTTGCCATAATTAACATTTTTTTCGGATACGTTTGGCATTTTATAACTGAAAAACGTTGAAAGATATCAGAAAATGATATATGTGTCCATGTCCTTCACAATTTTTCAAAAATATTAACATTAAATGCAAATAAACCAGTTTCTTGGTTTTAAAAACCGAGTAATGATAATCCTATCAACAGAAAAAATATGAACATGTTCTGTTAAAGCATCTTAGAGCTTATATCGAATTTTCATCAATTAAAATGATTGGCAGCATTTTATTTTCTGTAGAACTTTTAGGAAAACCTAGCTGGATTATATGATGAAAATATTACTTTTCTTTATGAATTGACAGAATTATATATTATCTCTATTATCTTCACTAATGCAGTTGAGACTTTTTTGTTGATTTTCACTATTTTGCTTTCCTCCCCATGAAGTTCAACTTCTTCCGATATCAATTTAACAGAATTTTTATAGTTGTTGTTGCCTGTTCTGCAGAGTATTGCACATTTAGGAACTCACTTTTTTATACGGATGGAGCCGACTTCCATATCCAACTCAGTTATGGGTAGAGTCTTCTCCTTGATAATGTAGTTCTTTGGTAAGTGGATGTAGTACCACCATACCGTACAGGCGCAAAGTAGCACAAAACCACACAGCACAAACGAAGGAAGTAGATATTGACAAAGACATAAAATTAAGATACAGATAATACTCTAAACTATAAAAAAAACATGCAATAACAATGTTTGTGTAGAGTTGTGTATATCTGTATATTTTTTACCGATTTTAAATCACCGAAACAATTGTTGAATGAATAGTTCTTCAATACCTGAAAAATATTTATAGATATTTGGGGTCGTAAAATTATCTGTTAAGTAATAACATTTTCAAGAACCTTCCATGTCACGATGAAAAGAGATTAAAATAAAAAAAAAGATTTTGAGAGGTAAAAAGAATTCCTAAGTGGCACCGAAATATAATGAAGGGGAGCTTGAAATTCCGGAATTTTGAAATTGTTTGGAAAACAACTGGTTTTCATTAATAATAATACTGGTGTCTCGGGAAGAATGCGATTGCGATTGTCATCTTTCAATATTTCAAAAATTGAATAAATTAGATTAGGACTAGAAACATTTCGGACTTTTTCTATTTTCATGAATATTAGGTTTTTTTTTTCATTTTCGTAACCACAAAAAATAGATTTATGTAGAAAATTCACAATTTCTGCTTGACACGGTCATACAGGTTGATCAAGAATTGATCAAAAAACATTACCGCATGAGTGAGATTTCAAAGTTCAATAACTCTTAAACTATTCGACCGAATTATTTCAAATTTGGAAATTTTGTCACCCCTTACGATTGGTATCATCCTACATTTCTAGAATTGAATAAATCAGATCTGGACTAGAAAAATTTCAGACGTTCTCTATTTTCGTTCATATTGGATCACTCTGTACGTGTACATTATGTTTTTTTCGTTAGCTTACACGAAAGTTAGGTATAGGAATAATAGAAAGAAAAAGATTATTATAAAAAGATATGGAGTGAATCGTGCCATGGAGCTTTTTTCTGCTTATAGTTGAAAGATAGAAACGCATATAAATGGTTTGAGGTCAATACCAGGGGGGCCTTCTTAGCAGCTTGAGAAGTTTCGGAGGATGTTGTCTATGATTTGATAGATGAGAATGTAAAATTGTGTTAACTCTTCTGTTCAGCAAGACAATTCATCATTAATCTTTTTAGGTTAGAACAACGCTTCCAAATTATTGAAATTCATACTCTGAAGAATAAATCTGTTTGCGAAGCACTTCCCTGATTTAACCTCAACTTAATCAACCTAGTGAACAAGCAATATTAGGGGCGTTCGGCATTGACCTCCGCGAGCGGATGGATTTTTTAGTCACGTGACCACAGATCGTACAGATAAATCTGAAATATCTGGGAATAAACGAACGGTACAGAGCATCTGCCACAGAACATACTGCTCTGTTCTACTTTTATAGATTATGAGATTTCAAAGATCACTATTATGGGAAATATGCTCATCTTTTAACGATACTTTCACCCTTTTAGTAGCTCTTCCATAAAATCTCAATTAAACAATTAGGTGCAAAGGCACTGAATGCAAAAGAAACGAGTAATGCAATATCCCCTTCTGGTCGTTGTTGGCGATAGTTGTACCGAAAGATCCTGATCAATTAATTGATTAATTACACGAAAAAGAAACGGGAAAGCAATATTTCCTCCTGCCCATTCATAAATACGATAGCTATATTGAAAAATTTTAATGAATTAATTGAGTTTTTAATGAATAAATGAAAACAGAAGAATAAAACTGTTAGAATTTTTCAATCGATCGGTTGTCGGATCAGGAAACTCAACATAAAACAAACAAAAAATATAAAAAACATAAAACTCTATGGATAAAATCGCTTTGCTCCGTCGAAATAGACCGAGCGAAAAGATCGACGTCCGATTGCTCAGATTTTTATGACGAACGGAACAGATATGTATTCCCCTCAATCCGGATGTAATAAACGAACGGTTCAGATCGATCCGACACGTCCGATGTCGATGCTGAACGCCCCTATTAGCAGTTACGAATCGTTTCTGCACTTTTACTCTCGATTCAGAAGCATCAATAAACAAAGAAATGTACGAAACGAAAACAATATTACTGCTTTAGCGCGTAATGTTAAAGACATTTGTTTTCCGACAACATAAAAATTGATTCAGGGTTTTTGGCATACATTGCTAAGGAATTCAGCTGGTGTTAGAATTAACTTAAAAAATATGTGTTGTGATGAAAATTATTTTTGATATGCAGTATGACAATTCAAAAACTTGCTAGGCCAATTTTGTCGCGACAAGGATGTTTTCATAGAAAATGCCGGAATAGGTCATTTTTCATTTGGAGAGGGGCATATTTTTAGCAGAATTATAAGCTGAAATCTCCTCAACCCAAGGTGTGTAGGTGTAAATTCTTAATAGGAAATAGGGGGTGAGATTTACCTTTATTGAAAGATCACTTGTCCCTCTAGAGTCTAGATGACTATTATGGTTCGTAAATTATTATTGATTACTTGGAGTAGTTGCAGGAGTCGATAATTTGAAAACTTGCTAGACATATTATCTCCCGGAAAGGATGTTTTCAGAGGTAAAGCCATAACAGGTCAATTGTTAAAGGTTTGGGGACATATTTTTTGCTAAATTGTACGCCGAAATCTCTTCAAACCTCAATTGGAAGACAATATTTGCGAACTGTAATGTTCATGGAGAGGGGCATATTAAGCCCGTCCGGCAACGACCACTGCGAGAACACGGATTTTTTAGTCACTATTTTGAGGAATATGCTCATCCTTTAACGATACTTTCACTCTTTCCGTAGATCTACCGAGAAATCTTAATTGAATAATTACGGCACTGAATGCAAACGAGGAATGCAATATCCTCTTCTGGTCGTTCAGTACGGCGATAGTTATACGAAAAAACCCTAACTAATTAAATAATTACATGCAAAAGAAACGAGAAAGCAATCAGGGCTATTCACTAACTTGAGTGGTTATCGCAGTTGTTAACAATAGCAACTCTGATAACAACCTTCGATAACCACCAGTGGTTATCAGTAACCACTTTCAGTATTCTCTAATAAACCATTGGCAACTGTTGTTATCGTAACAACTAGATAGCAACCTTCGTGAAAATAGACGTGGCAGCGTCGCAAAATAGTTCTAATGTCCGTTTCTTTGACAGTTCTTGTTGATTGTCAATGTCAAAAAATAGAGGTTAATGTAAATTTCTGTTGAATTTAGAAGTTTCAGCGATTAAAAATTCAGAAAAATTTTATATCAGTTGTTGTAGATGCATTTTAATAAATGTCCACTTCTGATCAGGCTTTATTAATATTTCTGTATTCTGTTATTGTAAATGTGGGTTCTTTGTATCATATTTTATTTATTGGGTTTTTTGATTATGTAGAGTAATTTATAGAACTAACCTAACCTAACATATTTTCCATAACATTCAACAAAGAAACAAAGAAAAAATATATTCATAATAAAAATTCTAGTAGCTATGTTAAGAATATCATCTGAAATGATCAACTCTGAAGTGTTTCTTGTTTTGCTTTCTGATGTTAAAATAGTATAATCATTTTCTTGCATTTGAATAGTCTGGAATGTTTTACTTTTTACATAAAATGGCGCCCATACAAAAAAAGGAAAGATAGTTTTTTGTCCTAAAGTGAACGAAGAATTGAAAAAATTTGATAGTTTAAAATATCTCAGTAGCGTACTACTTTTTTAGTCAGTTATTGAGTAAAACTTCAACACCCTGTATCTTGAAAACGAAACGTTTGCGACCCCATGGCTGTGGGACTTTTTTTCTTGAAATTAGGTACTCGAATCTCCCCTTTTCGTTCCTGCGTTCAATTTATGAACATCCTGTAAAATGCAGTACTCTGTTTCAGTTAACATTTGAAGCGACTTTTAAGAACACCAAACGTCCTTTTTATAATATTTCTGTTCGTTTTATGACACTCTGTATATGCTGATACTTCTAGAGTATTACGCTCTGCATCTACAAAAAGAGTCATTTTTTGTCAATGAACGCAAGTAGTTATCGTTAACAACACCTCTGAAGCAGTTGCCAGTGAACCACTCTTTATAGCCACTAGTTGTTATAGTTAGCGACTTCCATAAGCGACTTTCTCAAATAGTGAATACCAATTTAGCACTTAGCAACTGACCTTGAACATAACGACTATTTTCAGTGGCTATCCTTAACAACTTTGCTTAGTGAATAGCCCTGAGTGTCTCCTCCTGCCCATTCACAACTACGATAGGTTTATCGAACAATATTAATGAACTAATTAGGTTATTAATGGATAATTGAAAACAGAAGAACAAAAGTGTTGATACGTATTAGATATTTTCAATCTATCGGTTGTCGGATCAGGAATCTCAACTTAAAACACAGAAAAATATATAAAAATCATAAAAAGTCTTAAACTCTATGGATAAAATCGCTTTCATCCATCGAAATACACCGAGCGAAAAGATCGTTATCCGATTGCTCAGATTTCTTTGCCAAACGGTCCAGATGTGAACTTTCCTCAATCCTGATGTAATAAACGAACGGTTCAGATCGATCCGACCAGTCCGAGGTAATTTCCGAATGCCCTTATTGTCTTCCAATTGAGGTATAGCTCATCCTATTCCTTTATAAGAACTTACCTAAGATTGAGTAGATTTTTTGGCTTACAATTCTGCTAGAAACCTGTCCCCCTCCGAATAAAATTGACCTGTTTCGGAATTTTCTTAGAAAACATTCTATCATAATTGGCCTTTCAAGTTTTCAGCCTCTGTAACTATTTCAAGGACTCAATAAAAATTTGCAAACCATAGTATTCATGTTGAGGGACAAGTGATTTTTCAATTGAGGTATAGCGCACCCCCTATTCCCTATTAAAAATATAGGGGTGATAGCGCCTACACCAAGGGTTGAGGATATTTCGGCTTAAAATTCTGCTCGAAATATGTTCCCCTTCGAATAGAAATCTACCTGTTGCGGCATTTTCTCTTGAATAATCTTTACCGTGAAATAATTGAACTGGCAAGTTTTCAAATTGTCACCCTGTATAATAACTAAGTTAATAAGCAAAATTAATTCAACATATTGATGACAAATGAGCAACTCTCAGAGCATTGGAAGCCAATATTCAATACCATTCTATGAATATACTATTGCATTACTAGTTCTTGAATGACGAAATAAATCAAATAGAATGTTAAAACAGAAATCAATTGATATTTCAACCATAACATTTCTGCAATTGAAATACGAGTGAGGTGTAGTTTAAATACTCTGGAAATGAAAATGTGTTCTAAGTGAATAGGTGTCAAAAAGTTTGCATGCATAATTCATTCAGATTTGACCAACTTTTTCGAAAAATCTATTATTGCGTTAAAAAAATCTATTGTTGATTTTATCGAATATATTTTGGAAAAATACTCTTCCGTCAACCTGAAAATAAAAGGTGGGTTCAATGTGTACGAAACTGAACATTATTGACCCATTTTAATGTTTATGCTCTTATGGGTAACCGAACACAAAGCATTCAAAAGCAATACGAGTAATGTTTTACTTTTGGGAGAAGATTCGATTTATTAACATGCCTATATAGTAAAATGTACAGGTTGAGTCTTTTAGTAACATATTTGTTTCAACCACTAATTCTTCGAATCGAAAGAAACAATTTTCTCCTAAATTTGATCAGATTTGTCTCAGGTAACAAGTTTGTTTGATAGATAATGAACTTATGAGTCATTATACAAAAAAATCGTTTATATAAAATATCAACCTCTTCCCGGAAAAGATCCTGAAATCAAAAGTCTGGATCCGATTATAGTGATTCTCCATGATCGACGTACTTTTTTCAAGAAGGTCGTGATACTCGGCTACTTGTCGGATTTGAATTTTACAGGAAGCATTTTAAAGAAGAAATAAAATTCTTCAAATCGTCTATTCTCTCGATACCGACCGATAATGTTTAGTGCGTGAAAAAAGGCGTCAAACAGGAGCAAAAAGGCTCGAATGCATCAAACTAGTCGCGGAGTGGGAGTCGCCCGCTACGAGAGGGGAAAACTGTATACCTTGTATCTTTCGCGCGTCGCGTAGCGGGCGACTCCCACTCCGCGACTAGTTTGATGCATTCGAGCCGTTTTGCTCCTGTTTGACGCCGTTTTTCACCCACTAAACATTATCGGTCGGTATCGAGAGAATAAACGATTTGAAGAATTTTATTTCTTCTTTAAAATGCTTCCTGTAAAATTCAAATCCGACAAGTAGCCGAGTATCACGACCTTCTTGAAAAAAGTACGTCGAATTCGGAAAACTGCGATTGTGCAAAAATTATTTATCCGATAGCTTTGTAATTGTGCACAAATAAAGTATATGTAAATAACTACTTAAATTCAGAGCAACTACGCTTCATCTCAGAAATTGACCAAGTTATGAATTTTCGAAAAATTGATGTTTTTTTCCAGTTTTTTGAACTTTTCTCGGAAACTAATTATCCGCTTGAGACGTGCCACCTCTCATTTTTTTTGTTTTTGAATTCTCTACAAAAAGTGCCTTAACAGCTTTTCGATCAGATCAATACTTCACGTTTCATAAGCGAAAAAGCAAAATTTTGAATTTTTTTGGCTATTTTTCGCTTCTCAAAAAACCTAAGACGATTCAGGAGTGGAATTTATCATGAAAAACAAGTAGAAACTACCTATTGTATGACTGCACAGTCAGATTTCAGGTAGTATTTTTGTCGCGAAATCGACCTTTCGATAGCTCTATTGCTTGGTCTAACCACTGAGTTTAAATTCAGAAAAATCTGGGGAAAACAATACCACACTGTTTCGCTAAGATTCAGTGCGCTCTAAGAAAAAGAGCAAAAAATGTTTTTTTCGATAGAAGAATTTATGATTGAAATAGATGAAGATACATCTCGAAAACTTGCCTTATGCGGAAAAATGTCCTGTCAAATCATATCAAAAAAATTGAATATCCATGATTGTCGAACCCAAATTCTTACATTTAATTTTCGGATGAATGAATGTTTTAGGCATATCATACTTTCAAAATAATGAATGAATGAACGATCTGGTTTCACAACCAAAGACATAACTACGGTTTCAGTACCTATTGTAAGAACAGAAAACCATGCAAAAACCTACCTCAGTGTGTTTGTTTTTCACTTGGAATCATACGAATGATTTAGAAGTATCTCATTTTTGTAACAAATCGAATGTTAATTTTCATTTCATGAAAAAAATCGATTCCAATTGTCATATGAGTTTTCTATTTTATGCTTGTGCATTATCTTTATAGATCTAAATCAATTTTAAGTAGTCAATATTAATTTAAATAAACAAGAATCGTAGGAAATAAAAATTTATTGTCTCTATATATGGTCAATTTTTCGGATATAAAAAGAAAAGTTCACTTATAAGATATTCTATCGTCAGTAGTTAGTTGAAAATAATTTACAAATATAACTTTTTGGTTGAATTAACATTTGCATACAAATCTATTTAATTAGGTTTTCATCAACTTTAGTTGTTCGTGATCTTCATTGGAATATCATACTATTGAAGAATATTCTTAATTGAAACTTTCCTTGGAGACACTTCTCATTCGAAATCTAAGGAACATTATTCAATATATATTTTTCATTTTACAACTAATTGATGTTCATATAACTATAACATTATTTCTCATCATCATTAACATTCCTATATTACCTTGAATTTTTGAAATAACTTGAAACATTCTGGATTATCTACATTATCAGCATAATACTTTGTTATAAAGTCGACGTAAAATTTCGGTTTATAAAATTCGTCATTCATTTTTTTAGAATCTCGGATAATATTGAACTAGTTCTTCGTTATAATCTGAATTGTTATAAGATTTGAAGTTATTATTAATTTATTCATTTCTACGATACTATTCTGAGTTTACCACTCAAATGGAAGATTGATACAATATTTTAGTCCGGTCTATTTAGACATTCGAAGTTACATTAAGTCCCAACAAGCTGAATTTCTGTGAAGTTGTTCAAAACATAATTATAGACAATGTCTATAAGTTCCCCATCATTCCCCTATAAGGAAAAAATTTAATTCAAGGTCAAAGAAATTAGTTTTTCGCGATTTTCAGCGAAACGGTAAGTTTTATCATGAAAGTACCTCAGACAAAAATTGTAGATCATAAAATTATCTATAAAAAATGTATCATACTTTTTTTCGTACGAGCCACCGTTTCTGAGATATAACGATTCAAAAAGTTATAAAAGTCGTTATCGTCATAATATGCACACGTTTTCACGCCACCTATGAGGTAGTGTACTTAGCGAGTAGTTATAACTTTTTGAATCGTTATATCTCAGAAAGGGTGGCTCGTAAGAAAAAAAGTATTGATACATTTTCTATAGACAATTTTATGATCTACAATTTTGTCTGAGGTACTTTCATGATAAAGCTTACCGGTAATATGGGGTAACTTGGCCACCCCGGGGTAACTTGGTCACCTATGATTTAATTTTTGTTTCGGTTAATACTTTTCCTCCTGTTCGTTTTAGTTGGATTTTCAGGTGCCCATCTTTTATTCTAGGTAACTATTAACTAAAAATGGTGAGAAACCATCAGAGAACACCCGGGGCAAAGCCCTACCAAGACTACTCAGAAGAGAAGTGATTTTTGTGTTATTTATGAAATTTTCGAACTGACATAAGTAGCTACGGGTTCGTTTTATCAATTTCCAAACAAATTCGGGGTAACTTGGTCATGCGAACCATTAAAAACGTTCATTTCATTGAAATTAGCCAAAGTGACCAAGTTGCCCCAAACCCGGGGTAACTTGGACACCCCACATATATATTTTTTTCTTTTATATTAAATAAAAACATTACTTTTTACGAACTTCAACTCTTTCATTAAGTTGAAGTCGGTTTGGGGAAAAAATTTGGTCCACATGCGTCAAAATATAATGAAGATATTTTGAAAAAAGTCTGAAAAGAGTGACCAAGTTGCCCCGTTTTACGGTACCGTTTTGCTGAAAATCGCGAAAAACTCATTTTTTTGACCTTTGACCTTGAATTAAATTTTTTCCTTACAGGGGAATGATGGGGAACTTCTAGACATTGTTTATAATTATATTTTGAACAATTTCACTGAAATTCAGCTTGTTGGGACTTTATGTAACTTCACTCTCATTTTTTGGTCTAAATAGACCGGACTTTTTGATGATATTGATGATTCTTTCTAGAACTAACATTATCGCGCTTGTACTTCACACTGTTTATACGGAAAATCTATGAGTGGTTCTGGAACCGGATGGGAATTTATCTGAGATACTCAAACAACATATTTTTTCTCGTTATCTGAGTAACTGGCATTACGATCGAACTCCTATTCAATATAAAGTAAACAGTAGTATGAAAATTCAAATATTACCCTATATTAAAGCCCTAAAAACCCATACCAGATTTAATGAGTATCTATTGACTAGTATTGTTTATGGCGAGAAAGACAAATCATCTTAAGACTATCATCGGAAATTTGAAAATTACGATATTTTTGGTGGAAAGATGTGCTGAAGATGGGATAGTAATGTATGATGAATAAATTCATGTTTGCATATAAGTATATGATGTATCGAAGTAAGTATTTAGACATGGATTATTTGTGCGAAACCTACAAATCAAATTTCAACACGAATACTTCAGATAATGTAGGTATATCATATCTAGTAGATTACCCTGTATGACCTGTATATCGACGAACAGTTAATTGACACTGTCAAGTGAAATCAGTCACAATGTTTGTTTTTATCGATTTAATAACTATTATTTAGCTGTCGTATTTTATGAAACCACCAGTTGAAGGAAACGAGTATTTGTTTCTGAGAATTCGAATGAGTAGTGGAACATCATCATCTACTTCTCTCAACAACAATGCCATTGGTTAGTACCTATACTTGAACAGCTATTAACATGATGTTACTATCGTATTTTATACAACATAAGAAGGGCAACACAACCCACTACACATACATACATTAATTCACGTTTTTTGCCCCTGTTCGGGGTGGGCATACTATAAATTGAAAAAAGAGAACAATTACTAAACTGTCTAGGTATATTTACATCAGAAAGTCCAAATCTACAAACTAAAACACCAACTTTAGGACAGTCTATCAGGATTTAATCAAAGGGGAAATAGGGACAGCTTCTACAACTAAAGAATTGATACGCATGTATAATAGTTGATCCAATTCACAGAGGAATTAGTTCAAAACTGGTAAGCAACTAGTAACTATAATACTTTCTTATGAGTTGGAGCATACTCTTGAACTTCAGAAAAAATTCAACTTTGTTTATATTTTTGCACTTTTGTCTATGAAAAAAATGTGCTAGCAATTAAAGCTGCGATATCAATTCCCAAATCACAAAATGGAATTATATAACACAAACACTACGGTGAGCTGGGGAGGGGACCGCTATATCTCAAATTACAATTTAGGTAAATACACAAAACATACCTCATTCCTTTGAAATGTTTTCTTGTCTTCGAATATTATGAAATTAATAAAAATAGCATTGGAGACTATCGGAATCACACCTCGTAGCATAAAATATTTCAGATCAATCAAAAGTTTTTTTGAATATTGCGAATTCGATTCTGGTTTTTGTCCCTATCAATTTTTTTCGAATTAATTGTCGCTGATCGTACGAGAAAAAATTCAAAATGAATTTATAATTTTCGAGTTTTCGTGAGCCGCCTAATTTTTCAAAATATTTTGTGAATATCGATTGTGAATGGCTTTTGAAAACAGTCTTTCATCATTGTCTAACTTCTCGAATTCACAACTGCATAATTATATGAGATCATCGATTTGAAATCTCGCCTATCTTATTGCATTAGTGAAAAGTTGAAACGGAAGTGTAGAGAACAGTGCTGAAGGAAGATGCACAAGAGTGTAAGCGAGTGTATGTGGTATCAATGATGTGGTGTTCAAGAAGAAGAAAATCCAAATCTAACCACTGAACACTTAACATTTGCAAATTTTTCAACATTCAGAAAAACATCATGCAAGAAATTTCTCGTTGATTACTCACCTCGCACTGTGGCTCAACATGATAATATTCCTGCAACAACATTCGTTTTGTTGTATAAAGAAAAATTAGTCAGAAATATATCCTACCAGATAAAATTCAAACTACAGTATTTCGAACTTTCTCAAGGTTTATCAGCAGAATATCTAGTAGAATATATTCACTGTTTCAAAATAATTTCTATTATTTTTTCTATGTCTACTTATTCATCTGGCAATAAGAATGATATTTGTGTTTGTTCCTTTGTTTCATTATTATTGTTAAATTGGTTAATAAATGTATTAATGTTTAGAGTTTAGGAATTTTTTCACTGTTAGTTGCTTTCTAGATATAATTAACCATGCTAATTTTTATTTACAGCTGATCAAATTGATGTAATATTTGTTTCTCATATCGGAAGGAAAAGCTGAATATAAAAAATGAAACAATAGAAAATGTTCAGGTTACGATTTTCCCAGTTTCATTGTTCAATATTTGGTTTTGAAGCTATCTTCACATGATTGTTTAAAAAAATATTCGTTATGTTATGTACAAAATATTGATTAGAAATATATAATTTATTTTACATTATTATTTAGAACGGGTTTTTCAATAAGAGGTGTTTTTTTTGAATAGCCCGCTATTTCGGTAGATGTCACGTTTGAAGCTGTCATTTTTTGACATTTGACAAGTAGAGACTACGCCATTAATAAAGAAGGAACGATCCACTCTTCAAGAACGCATTGAAAGTATTAAAATTCACTATAAAAATGTTGAAAATTTGGTAGAGACGGTTCGTAAAAATCGAACATTTTTGGGTCGTCGTGAAGCACCTTGTAGGAGCGCAATAAAGAAATTGGTGGAAAAATTCGACCTGTTGGGACAAGCTAATGATGTAAAAAATAAAACCCGTGCTCATCGCTCAAGAACAACCGAGAATAATGCTGCTGTAGCCGTTGAAGAAAACCCAGGTTTGTACATTCATCGTCGTTCTTTGGAATAAGGCATTTCACAAACATTGATCTGGACAACGTTTACTTTCAACAAGACGGCGCCACGTGCCACAAAATCGACGAAACCATTGATCTTTTGCGGGAAAAGTTTCCGGACCGTGTTATCTCTCAAAAAAGTGATCACAATTGGCAACCGAGATCTTGTGATTTAACACCTTGTGACTTCTTCCTTTGGGGCCACATGAAAGAGAAGGTCAATAGCCAATAGCCCATCTTCGATTCAAGACCTCAAAGATGGAATTCGTGAGGCTATCGAGGACATAGGGGCAGCCACTTTGCGATTTGGTTATGGAAAATTTCATTAAAAGGATATGATCCTGTAAGCGTGGTCGTGGTGGTCATTTGCCTGATGTTATTTTCCACTATTTACGGCGTAGCTTCTTCTTTATAATGAAATAAATATCCGATCATTTATATTGAAAAATGGCATTTTTCTTTGAGTATCAAAATGACACCTTTTATTGGAAAACCCTTTATATGAAGTTAAAGTAATGGTGTTTCATGTATAGTCTGTCCAAAGTCACTTGACAAACTCGGAAATACATATACAATGAAAATAAGTGTGTTTTTCGGGTTAAGTTATTAAGAACTCATTTTGTTCAACAAATTCTTGTTGAGTAGCCTTGGACACCTCTCGGAACCCAGGTGACGGTCATTGGGACTCGATGATTGGTTTAAAATTGTTTACATGACTACGAAATGAGGTTTTTGGATTTTGTACGTTCTTCAAGTGAGTTTGGAGTATAACATGTTGAATTAATTATGATTGAATTTTTATTAGAGTTCGAGAGATTTTTTTGAACAAAGAAGTTCAGTCTTGATTAATGCAATTGTAGTAGTTTAATTGAAAATAAAGAAGTGGAGCGTGGATTTGAATGTTAAATTCAGTATATATCCAGCTATTTGTGCGGTAAGCATGAAATGTGGAATATTTCAAGGATGGATTCCTTTTATATGTTCCAATATCTAGAACTTGTCAAGCAGCTACTCAGTGCCATAATGAAATTATTAAGTTGAAGATCATTCAAGAATCAAAAATTCGAATTCGTAGGCAGATGGATGTGACAAATAGGCAAATAATTTGAATATTATACTAGTTCAACAGAGTTGAGATACGAAATTTTTGAGTATCTGTGTGTCTCATTTCTTGAAGATCTTCAACAATCTTCCTAGAAAATAAAAATACTTTCGTGGAAGATAAAAATATTTCTGCGAGGTGCATTGAAGCTTCAACTACGAGGAGATTTTATACCCAAAATGCAACTATACAAGTCCGCATATACTATAGTTTTATCAATTGATCATAAAGTTTCTATTCATATATAATAAGCAGGTTTCATGGTAAAAATCAGCAAATATTCTGTAAGAACAAACCTTCCCAACGAACACAACTATTATTTTCCTGCAAAATAAAATTTTTGAAGCAAACATCACGAAAATTTATTTTTATACTTTAAATTAATAAGCTACGATTTAAAACACATTCATGAGAAGTTTGCAAGCTTTACATTTAATTTGATCCGAAAGACATAGACCAAAATAATTTTGTTATAGAAGACTACCTGTTACGAAAAATTTGGAATTTTAATTTTAATTATGAGCACTATTGATTACATATTTGACTTAGGTTTTATCGTAGATATCATTTGAGATGATTTTTAATAAAAGTTGTTTCAGTTTATGAGATTTTTTAGAAACTTCGATCTATTTTCTATTTTCTACAACAGCTAACAAGGTGAGTTAATTCTTTTACTATGGAGAGCCGTCTATCACTTAGTGGTATAGTTTATCACAAATAATCATGAATTAGAAATTGGTACAGTTATTCGAGTTTTCGAGTGTTACTACATTTTCAAATTTGGAAAATGTTCTGCATCAATCAGAAGAAATTCCTGAAAGAGAAGTAGGAACTCTGGAATTCCCAAGAAACCTTGCACATGGTATGAAAGGAACACTGGTGAATTCAGTGACTAAAGCTGACAGTAAACCGAAAAATTCAACATAACTTATGATGATGTTTCCTTCACAGAATAGTTTTTTGTGATTGTGTTTGTTTTTTGCCCTCAATAATATGTCAGTTTTGTCTTAAAATGAAAAAAAAATTATAGAGAAATGCAGTTGACGGCATTCTTAGATTTCCGAAAATAACGTAAGGTGTTGGAGAGTTGTATAGTTCATGGAACACTGATTTGTCCCAACCTGTACATAAAAATCTCTGGCTTCTTCTGTCATTAGAATATTTATTGAAATCCATTGAATATTTCCATAAATACGTTAAGATCTTTTGCATTGAAAAATATTAGTTGGCATATACAGCGTGTCCCGTAAGGGTATTTTTAGTTGAAACTTTTTTAACTTTTATTATTTCGCGAGATTTACATCATATTCATAAATTCTGATGTTTGTTTTGAAAAAGATGCTCTTGTATAATAACGCCCAGATGCACCATTTCTGAAAAAAATAGATTTGAAATTTTCTCTCTTTTCACTAAGTACTCAATGTTCACTTTTGTTTTGAGTTTATTTGCACTTGATAATGGTTAGGCACCTTTTTTCAAGAAAAAACATCAGAGTTAATGAATATGATGTAAATCTTGCGAAATTATGAAAGTTAAAAAAGTTTCAACTAAAAATACCCTTCGCCCCCTCCCCCCCAAATGATACGATTGTGCTTGACATGAAAGAAATGTACTCAATCTAATCGATGCGTATTTTTCATATTAGCCAATGTGTAAACTTCATCTTCATCTTCAAAGAGCACTAGCTCTTTAACGAAGCAATTTTGCATTATATGATTTGGGTCGAATCTGTCTAAAATATGATCTATAATGTCCACTAGAAGTTTGTCGGTCTAATTACGGGACACCCTGTATAGGGTGAATTTTTAAGTGTCTCCATAGGAGTTTTCGAGGCAGGAATTTTATTCGATAACGGCTAAACTACTGATTTTTAAGACATAAAATGTTTGGCACCCTCGTTGGCACCCTAACTAGTTTTTGCCGATCCATCGGAGTCAAAAAATTATATGGTCACCATTTGACAAAAATGACGTTCCATAGTTTTATTGAGGCTCACTTTGAAGCCCTGTTTCAGGCAACCTGTATGATATTTCCTTGTAATTTATACAAGAAGCAGTATCCGCGTACTTTCTTTCATTTCACTGTTGCAAAAAATATCTAACAATGATGGATTGCGAAGATATAAAAACTAGTTTATGACCAACTTTCTGTAAAAAAATTAATGATCAGGCTACAAATCAAAGAAAACCGATTGGAGTGGTTGCGCATATCATACATCAATAATTGCAGAATTGAACGAAGAATTCAAACATGTATAAATACACAGGTTGTTACATTCGAAACAACAAAATGTGCATTCGTTTCCAGTAGAACCGGAAGTAGAATCCGCTCGAAAATATTTTACAATTTGAGTTCATGTAACGGGTTTTTCACTATAATTTGACCCCCCCTTTAACTTTGTTACTGAAGGAGATACAAAAATATGTTTCGTATAAAAGTTTTACGAAATCAACTGAGCTTTTTTGATAAGACTCCACAAACTGAAATATATACAGGGTGGCCAACATATTGATGGCAACTTCATTTTTTCAACACCCTGTATATTTTTCCATATTTAGTTAGCTCTTTTGCCCCTGATTTCGAATATGTAACATATGTTGGTCTATCTTTTTTATTCTGAGCACCACAGAGTTTCAAATTTCAATAACCATCTGGCATAGCGTTTTGAAAGTTCGTGAATATTTAAGTGGCCAATTTGATCTTTGGATTGGTAATGGCGCACCCATTTCATGGCCACCAAATAGTCCCGATTTAACATCGTTTGACACGTTTTTATAGGCGAAAAAATTTACTTCAGCAATAATGATAATCAATGAAAGCGGAGAGAATATTAAACACATTATTCGGAACTAATCTCGTCAACGCACAAAGAATAATGATAATAATGTAATGATTCAAAACAAATTTTGAACCTTTAATTTTTGACTTGAATCAGAGCCATAATAATGCTATCAAAAATAGTCAAAACATCTTGAGACAACGATTTGAACTATGTGTATTGAATGAAGGTGGTCATTTCAAGCAATTTCTTTAGTTGATGTTATTCTTACCATACTATCATATTTTATCATTTTCATTGGTTAAGTAATTGTTTAGTATTCATTCTAAAATATTAATTTTGAGTAGATTGTTTGGATATAAGGAATTTCGTAGGTATTTCACATATTTTTTTATTCGGTGTCATCATTTCAGAATTTTGAAACTCTGAAAATTGAAGAGACACATCCACATACGCATTTATATTCGAGATCAGGGGGAAATAGCCTATCAAAAAAGGAAGAAAAATGAGCATTTTCAGTAATCGGCACTCTGCCACACAGATCTTGCCAGGTGGTTTTTAAAATTTTAAACTCTGTGGTTCTCAGAATAACAGAGATAGACCAACATATGTTCCATATTCGAAATCAGGGGAAAAAGGGCTAGCCAAACATGGAAAAATATATAGGGTGTTCCATTTGAAAAAATGAAGTTGCCAACAATATGTTGGCCTCCCTGTATATATTCCATTATGTGAATTCATATTGTAAAACCTCGCAGTTAATTTCGCGAAATTTTTGTATGAAACAATTTTCTGTATTTCTCTTAGAAACAAAGTAAAAGGGGGGGTCAAATTATAGTTGAAAACCCGGTACTCTGGAACAAAAGTATTAAAATTTTCTAATGAAACACTTAAAAAAATTACCTTGTATAATGAATAAATTCATGGCAGGAAAGTTACAACGTAGTATAGCTATAAGATCTAAGAAAGCACTGAGCAGGTGCTTTTGAGCGCTCGTTCATTGATGGAGAAATGAGGCTAGTACCTCAAAATTTTGTATAGGACTTTGGATTGATACTAGATGAATGAAAGCAAAATCTCACCACGATCGGAGTAATATTCTGGAAATTATTCAAAAACAGAAATATGTAAAAACTTGACAATTAAAAAAATTAAATCTATGGTTCAGATGATGCGAACCTTTCGAAATTTTGCAAGAATATTCAGAGTATTCAGACTATCAAACATACACAAAACGAATTTCACTCGAATCGGATATCTTGCTATGGAAATATGGAGATTGTTTTCTTCAATAGTTTAATTGATTTTTCTATAGTTCATATAATGCTATCTTCTTGAAATTCTGCAAGAACGTTCAGTATATCAATCTTCACTTACAAAATGAATTTCACCCAAATCGGATATCTTGTTATTAAAATATGAAGTCTCTTCTTTTTAATATTCCAATTGAATTTTCTATATGGTTCTGTTTTCACTATGGCCACAAAACTTTGCATAAGGCTTATTACGAGTATCTTGCAAGTGACCGCAAAATTCATCTCGATTTAAAAATCTCAAGTCTCTAGGAAAATTCCTTCTAAAGTTATCGTGCTAAAAGACGGACAGTCCCACGAAAAGAATTGTGTTTGACCACGGATTCTTCATAAGGGAATCGAACCCTATCGTTTGAGACCATTTTTGGCACTTTCGGACTTTTGGAAAAGTATCTACAGACAATTGGGCAAAACGATATAGCACTCGCTTAAGTAGAACGAGCGCTCAAAAACTGTAACAGCACTCTTCTACTCTACAATATGTGTCATATCGAAATGATTTCCCTCAGAATTAGAGAAATTATCAACTCTATTCTGAAACAAACAATGATTTCATGTCAACTGACTTCAAACGAAACCTTGTGACAAATGTCAAATACCGTATGAATTAACATCAAATTCATATTCAATTAATCAACTTCTATGGCAGAAATATCCGACATTGACACAAAACCTTTGTTGCACCTTTCAAAAACGAGTTTTTTAAATGGGTTTGAAACTCACAACTTTATTCAACAAATTTTTCCCCAGGAAAGAATTCAGAATTCTAATGGTTGGGCTAGACGGTGCAGGAAAAACGACAATTCTGTACAAAATGAAGCTCGGAGAAATCATATCAACAATACCGACGATCGGATTCAATGTGGAAACGGTCCAACACAAAAACATCCTCTTCACAGTGTGGGATATTGGCGGACAAGATAAACTGAGATGTCTCTGGAGACATTACTTCCAAAACACTCAGGCAATAATATTTGTCGTGGACTCAAGCGATGTCGACAGACTGAGCGACGCTGCGAAAGAATTGAGATTGATTTTGGAGGATTACGAGCTCAGGAAAGCGATACTCCTGATCCTTGCTAATAAACAAGACGTTCCTGGTGCCATATCGACAGCTGACATAGCGAATTTGATGAAAATGCATGAGGTTAGTCAGAGGAAATGGTTTATTCAAGGTACTTGCGCTCTGCAAACAGCAGGATTGTACGAAGGTCTGGATTGGCTGGCTTCTGAGTTGAATAAAGTGTAGGGTGAAATGTTTTTGGGAATATATCACAATTTAAGATAAGATCAAGATTTTCATCATTTTCATGTAATGTTGGTCAGATGAGAATGAACTGGTTGAGTTCAGTTGTACGGTAGTACATTCACAGCTTTCATTGAATAAAATCATAATTAAAGATTCAACGCAGTTGAAATGATGGACTATTTTGAAACCGCAGAACCATAATCATAATGGAATTTCTTTTGGATGTTTCTGTAACTCATTGCACATATTCTCTCAGTATTTTGTTCAGTTATGATCAAGACATCATTAAAATCTACAGATTTCAGGTGATCAATCTACAATCTATTCTTGAATATGCCCTTTCTGTTGCAAAATCGCTTTGTTGAAAGCGAAAGAGCCCAGATATAATTTATTGTTCTGTAGATAAAATAACAGGTCAGTCGGGAGGTATTTTCGCCAATTAGGTATACTTGTGCATCAAATATCCGGCTAATTTAATTCTATAGCTTGTTGTCATTGAAGAATTGCATTCGATCATTTTCATTCAATAAAAAGTTATTATGGTTCTTTCATTCGTGAATTTCAAGGTAGATAGTAAATAGACATGCTGAAGCTATTTTTAGTTATTTTATAATGAAACTTACATAAGAAGCCATAGATTTTCAGTGTGGAATACAGTGGTGATCCCTGGATTATCATTTTTAACTCTAAGAGATAGAGAAAAATGGCTGGCACATTATGATGTTTTTATTGCTAGAAACCTAAAATGCCGTCAACTGTACCATTATTTCTTTTCGAGTTATGAACCAAAACTGACATTTCGGCTATCATATCCGCACCTGTTTCTGTAAAATTCTCGAAATAAGGAAACACTAAACATGCACTTTTATCGGTATACAGTGGTGAATTAGGTTTCTTATTGATTTATAATTTACAGTTTCGTTTTCTCTCATGGAAACGATAATTTATTATGACTTATGAGGAATCGATATTTTCTCCTGTTCTTTTCTTATATGTCGAATAGTGCCGAAGCGTTTTCTGTTTGTTTGATGTCTTTCTTTACTCAGCAGAAAGTTATGTAAGTATAAAAAATCGACATCAGCTTGTATTAAAGATGAAAAAGTTCTATATAAACTAAAGAAGCAGAATTAATTTTAATCAAAGAGGTGATGATGTACCGGGTTTTTCACTATAATTTGACCCCCCCCTTTAACTTTGTTACTAAAGGAGATACAAAAAAATGTTTCGTATAAATGTTTCACGAAATCAACTGAGGTTTTTTGATACGAGTCCAGAAACTGAAATATATACAGGGTGGCCAACATATTGATGGCAACATCATTTTTTCAAATGGAACACCCTGTATATTTTTCCATGTTTGGCTAGCTCTTTTCCGCCTGATTTCGAGTATGTAACATATGTTGGTCTATCTCTTTTATTCTGAGAACCACAGAGTTTCAAATTTTAAGAACCACCTGCCAAGATCTGTAATCATTTTACAAGTGGCAGAGCGCGTTTACTGAAAATGCTAATTTTTGGAGTTATAATAACGTCAATGGAAAGATATACATTAAATGCAACAATATTTTTTTCAGATGAGACATCCTGTTCCGTTGATAGGCTATTTCCTCCTCGAATATAAATAAAAAATATGTGAAATATCTATGAAATTATTTATATCCAAACAATCTACTTGAAAGTATTATTTTAGAATGAATACTTAACAATTACTTAATCAATGAAAATTGATAAACTCTGGTAGTATGTTAAGAATAACATCAACTAAAGACATTGGTCAAAATGACCACCTTCATTCAATACACATAGTTCATTATAGTTGTCTAGAGTTGTTTAGACTATTTTTGATAGCATTATTATGGCTCTGATTCAAGTCAGAAATTAAAGCTCCAAGTTTTGTTTCTAATCATTACAATATTATCATTATTCTTTGACGGGATTAGTTCCGAATTATGGGTTTAATATTGGTTGATTTTATATCATTAATATTATTTTCCGCTTTCATTGATTGTCATTTTTGCTGAAGTAAATTTTTTCCTTCAGGAACGGCTATAAAAACGTGTCCAACGGTGTTAAATCGGGACTATTTGGTGGTCATAAAATGGGCGCGCCATTACCAATCCAAAGATCAAATTGGCCACTCAAATATTCACAAGCTTCCAAAACGCTTTGCCAAGGTGCGTCAAGTTGGTGACACACCCCTCGAATTTTGGTATCAAATTGTTTTGAGAATTTTGTGCCCATTTTGTGCCAATTTGTGCCGTATGTTATGAATTTTGTGCCCGTTCCGTTCTCGAGATATTTCAAGTTTTTCAAGTGTGTCACCAACTTGACGCTGTGACACACTTGTGGAAATATGAAAAATTTTTTCTTTCGATAAATTGTGCCCATTCTGTGCCAATTTGTGCCGTATATTATGAATTTTGTGCCCGTTCCGTTTTCGAGATATTACAAGTTTTTCAAGTGTGTCACCAACTTGCCGTTGTGACACACTTGTGGAAATTCGAAAATTTTCTTCTCTCGATAAATCGTGCCCATTTTGTGCCAATTTGTGCCGTATGTTACGAATTTTGTGCTCGTTCAGTTCTCCAGATATTTTGAGTTTTGTTTGTGGGGAGCGTCAAGTTGGTGACACACCCCTCGAATTTTGGTATCAAATTGTTTGGGGAATTTTGTGCCCATTTTGTTCTAATTTGTGCCGTATATTATGAATTTTGTGCCAGTTCCGTTTTAGAGATATTTCGAGTTTTTCATATGAGTCACCAAGTACACGTTGTGTTATTCCTGTGAGATGAATAGATGTAGCAGAATTCAAAGACGAGCGTTAATTCCATGTCATAATATTTTGTGAACATTTTAAAGTATGAGTTGTTGAACTGGCAGACATTAGGTGAAAACAACCAAATTTCAATGATTCGACGACCTTTTCACTTAGAATAATCGACTCAATATAATAATTGAGTTGATGAATTAATATATAAGTACAGGCTTATCGAATATGTTGACACATCCTCAGTTATAATTATACATTAGTAATATTCTACTTCAATCCATAATGAGCTATATAACGATTCAATAAAACAGATACGCGATAGTTTCGTTTCGTTTCATCGGCAAACTGCATATTCGGGTTAATAATACATATTCCGATAGGGTTTAGTGAAAAATTGGTTAAAGTGACTTGAAAAACTTATCTCAGGGCAATTACCAAAGAATAAAATGCTAGAATCATTGCGTTGAAGCATTAATACCGAATGATTTTTTAAGTAAAGTTAAAATTAAAATTGTCAGTATAATAGCCATAATAAGATGAAGATTTGTATTGGATTCAAAAATCCAAATTATCAGTAATGATTATTTCATGATGATAAGTATGCAGCTGACAAAGTAGAGTTTATAAGATTAATGTTTTCCTTGTAATAATAATTTTTTTTCTGATATGCCTCATCATTTTATTTTGTCACAAGCCGCCACTTCAAAACATATGCTGTACCAATTCCTTACTCGATTCTCGTTCATCGTGGTTGATTTGCTTGTCTTCTCTCTAATCCGTGCATTTTTCTGCTTCATGGTGCAAAAATCAAGGAGCGAATAATTCATAATTCAGGACGATAGAACTTACCTACTGCTGAAATGAAGGGAATAAAACAACATATTAACGAGAATCCTTGGATGAAAAAAATTAAATTTATATTTTTGTTTACGAAATAAACATACGGTGTACCGATATAGAATATCAATAAAATAAACAACTCATTCTCAACATAATCATTCTTCAATACCTCTTTGGTCCCCTCGAAATTTTGTAAAATTTCAGGAAAGTTCTTTAATAATTTTGATGACAGTTGCGGTAAGCGTTCATCCAAAATACCAATTGTTGATGGTAAAGAATTTTCTAATGCTATGAAACGTTCAATCATATGGAAGGTCGAATTCCACCTTGTTGAGATATCTTTGATCAACTTCTATGGAATTTCCACATCAGAATGTGTTTGAAATTTCATCAATTTTGAATTGGTTAGACTGTCACGACTGAAGTGGGAAAAGATTGTTTTTATTTTGTTGTTGATGGGTTGAACCAAACACAGAGCATCTTGAAGTAAGTTTCAGGAAATGGGCAAAGCAACCGAAAAATTTACAACAACACTCGTCGCCTTTTCTATATTAGCGGCATTATCCTCAAGTTGGTGACACTCATGAAAAAAAAAAATGAAATATCTCAAAAAAGGAAAAATTTCCAAAACAATTTGATTCCAAAATTCGACAGGTGTGCCACCAACTTGACGCTCCTCACAACTAAAACACTTAATATCTCGAAAACTGAACAGGCACAAAATTCGTAACATACGGCACAACTTTGAATTATTTATCCAAGGAAGAATATTTCCAGCTTTCCTCATATGAGTCTCATTGTGAGGTTGGTGACTCACAGGAAAAACTCGAAATATCTCGAAAAAGGAACGGGCACAAAATTCATAGTATACTGCACAAATTGGCACAATATGGACGCCAAATTCCCAAATCAATTTGATACCAAAATTCGAGGGGTGTGTCACCAACTTGACGCCCCCACAAACAAAACTAAAAATATCTCGAGAACTGAACGAGCACAAAATTCGTTACATACGGCACAAATTGGCACAAAATGGGCACGATTTATCGAGAGAAGAAAATTTTCGAATTTCCACAAGTGTGTCACAGCGTCAAGTTGGTGACACACTTGAAAAACTTGTAATATCTCGAAAACGGAACGGGCACAAAATTCATAATGTACGGCACAAATTGGCACAGAATGGGCACAATTTATCGAAAGAAAAAAATTTTCATATTTCCACAAGTGTGTCACAGCGTCAAGTTGGTGACACACTTGAAAAACTTGAAATATCTCGAGAACGCAACAGGCACAAAATTCATAACATACGGCACAAATTGGCACAAAATGGGCACAAAATTCTCAAAACAATTTGATACCAAAATTCGAGGGGTGTGTCACCAACTTGACGCACCTGCTTTGCCAGATGGTTATTGAAATTTGAATCTCTGTGGTACTCAGAATAAGAAAGATAGACCAACATATGTTACATATTCGAAATCAGGGGAAAAAGAGCTAACCAAATATGGAAAAATATACAGAGTATTCCATTTGAAAAAATGAAGTTGCCATCAATATGTCGTTCACCCTGTATATATTTCAGTTTCTAGACTCATATCAAAAAACCTCAGTTGATTTCGTGAAACTTTTATACGAAACATTTTTTTGTATCTCCTTCAGTAACAAAGTAAAAGGGGGGTCAAATTATAGTGAAAAACCCGGTACCTTACAAAAGAAAATGTAGTAACCTGTCGTTTCATAAAATCTTATCATTGTCGAATCCAATTTGGAAGTCAACAAATATTCAATGTGAAATTATTGATTTTTACTTCGAAGAAGTTGATGGCTAGAAAAGAGTGGAACAATTCTTATACCTTTATTATTCTTTATCTTACCTCAATAATCTCGTAATATAGTCAGGCCAATTTTCTGGAAACATAACCAGGAAGAAACCAATGGCAATAAGTATCATGCCGGCTAGTTTCATGCCTTCGAAGGTAGCACCATAGAGGACAACATCCAATGCTGAAAATTTTATTGATGATATTGAAAATCAATCTCAATTTTTCATCGAAGAAAATGGAAGGTTCAATATACAATAGTTGAAACAGATATGCTGCGACCCTTATATTGATTCTAGTTTTCAAAAGCAACAACACACTTTCTATAGATGATTGTGATATTATAAACTTATGAACATTATGAAGTGCTTTACAAAGGCACAAAATGTTCAGTTAGAGTCATTTCCCATTTTCCTCTTCAGATGAAGTCTTTTGCATAGAAGATTATTGTTGATGTTTTTAGTGTTCCTATCATTTGAAATGAATAATATAATGAATAAATATATATAATGAAATAATCAAGCTAAATATTTATCAATCAACAGTCCAATCAACAAAAGTATTTTAATCACAATTGTTTTAACGGTTTATTGAATATTGAAAATGAGCCAATTTTTTTCTGAAATTATTTTTTCATCTCAGAAATCTTACCTGCAGATACTGGAACCGCTGTTATGAGTCCCAATGTGATGAATAAATCATAAGTGAGGGCTACACTAAAGTTCCCTAGTAAATTGGCAACTGAAAGAAAAAAAATAGACAAATTAATGTAGGTAATAGAAAGATTTATTTGTCTTGTTATCAATATGAATTTTTTTCTGAAGAAAGTTAAAACATAATATTGTTTAAGAATGGTAATTCGACTAAGTCCATTTTTCGTCTATCTATTATGAAAAATTGGTTCAAACTTAAATGTTTATACAGGGTTTGGATCAAGGGCGTAGCCAGGGGGGGGGTTTTGGGGGTTCAAACCCCCCCCGAAATGTTTCAGAGTTAATTTTTTGATGCAAAAATAATCTTTCATTTTGCACTTAAACCAACTTATCTCCGAAAATCTAGTTAAAATTATCAATTTATATCAACAAAATGGATGATATTGAAGTTTCATTCCATTTCTAGAACATACTATCCAACAATTAACTGATAGATTTTCTAAACACCGAAAATTAATATCAGCCTTATCTGGTCTGCTATTCCAGAATTTCAACAGAGAATATGAATTAGAAGACGCATTATCGATGTATTCTTCACTACTCCCAGAAAAAAATAAAAACGTAATTAAAGCAGAATTTGAAAGATGAAAAATGTCAATGAACTTAATTTCAAAATCGGCATTAGAATGCTTAAATGAGTGCAATCAGAATATGTATCCGAACATCTACATCCTATACTACAAATTTTAGCTACGATACCAGTATCTGCTGCTACTCCAGAAAGAAGTTTTTCCAGCTTGAGGAGAATTAAAAATTACCTGCGCAATTCGTCTAGCGAAACTAGATTGAATGGGTTGGCGCTTATGAATATTCATTATAGTGTGAAAATTGATGAAAATGATGTGGTTGACCAATTCGCTAGAAAAAAAAGAAGGATAGACTTTAAACTGAAAGAATTCGCCATAAAAAATATTGTTTGTGTTTTCTCACTGTTTCATTTTTAATACCTATTCATATGTTCTTGGCACTATTTTGGAGTAAAACATTAAAAATCTCTATTTAGTTTCAATGAAAGCACACATCCACACTAATTTCATATTGATTCATCCAGTATGTATTGTTTGGGAAATAAATATTGTTTTTCAAGTTTTTGTTTGAGTGAATAAAAATTAAATTTTGAAGCATATTTGAAAACTAGGTTTACCTAACATAACCAGGAATATCAATGTTGAATATTGTTACCGAAGTAGGAAAAGGATTATTGAATTCTTAAAAACAACAAATACTTGCTACAGAAAGCGACCCTCACAATTCCCGGCACCTACAAAGTCAATTGCCAAAATGTCAAAACCCCCTCCGAAATTAATTCCTGGCTACGCCCTTGGTTTGGATAAAGTATGAAACTGAGGTAAAATCTTTTGAACGAAAAGGAAAAGGACAATGTTAATGAAATTTCGCTGAAAAGTGCTATGGCACAAATACATCTGATGTATAATTTTTGGTTGATAATATGCTTCTGATTGAACCAATTTATATAAAACTTTTAAATACCTTGCCGTTTTTTCTAGAACAGATAAATTTATTAACTGAAGACTGATGAGAATAGTGTTTTAAAATTATTTTATAGAAGTTTGAGGGGATTATCACTAATCAATCGTAAAGTTTAGTTTCATAGTTTCGACCGTTGTAGTAGAAAACAACGAGTTCCTTCCGACCACTTCGCTTCGTCCAAGTGCGCGTCTAATATGCCTCGCGTCTAACGATTCGGCTCTTCGCTTCGCGCCTCCTAAGTGAACGTCTACTCATTTGATTCAGTGCAAACCTCTCCGGCGGAAAATAACGCTTCGCGCCTCTTCGCCCAAACGAGCGTCAACCTTAATAATGTAGGTAAACTTACTTATCTGTTACTGTTTTGATCGTGGTGTGAACAAACCAATAGAAGCACATGTTTCTACTTATTACAACATCAAAAAACTGCCAACTTACCGAGAGAAAGACAACTGGCACATAGCAACGCTGCCCATGGTAGTTTATCATATTGAAAACTTTCCACCCCGGTAAAAAACAACAATAAACTGAGTGGCCACAGGAACGCAGCATTGAGCATACCGATCAAGGAGAAAAACAGTGCTACTTGACCGTAAGTAGCGTCTCCAATAACTTTTTTAAAAAGTACTTTGTACACAGCAGAACCTGCAGCTGCAGAGGATGCTAAAACAACGCCGCCTAGGGTTGGACTGCCTGTAATTCCATCCATGTAGGCGAGGAGGGCAACTCCTGTGTCGCAGATTATCACAGCCATAATCTGAAGTAAAAAATTTTCACAGAAATTTTAGAAGATATTGCTCTCATTTATTTGATGTTCCATACAGTCAATACCTCGGTATTCAAACAAGATAAAAAATTAAAACAGAAAGTATTGTATTGAAAGGAGAGTTTAATGTATACGAAATTTATTTATTTTATTTATTTATTTATTTAAAACCAGTACAAATTACATTGAACAGTAGATAATAATTATCTAATCAACTAGGTTATTAAAGACAGCGACTAATGGACAAGATATTTTAACGCGTGAGCGGAGCGAACGCGTCAGTAGTTCAAGACCATCAGTAATTTTGTATAAATTCTTGATTGAAATACATTCGCATGTTGCACAAGACATATACTTCATTCACGAAAGGTTGAGCCGTCGGTTGGCCATGGAAATTTGGCATATTCCACTGTGTATATTAAGATTTAGGTTATGTTCTTTATTTTCTTGTCAGATTGATACGCAATATTGTCAATATTGCATAGAGTTCTCTGATAACTCGCAAGCTCGTCGGACGATGCCGAGTACATTCGGCAACGTTGACTTTATTTTTCTTTATGACAGTAAATACTGCCAACTTCAGATAAATAAAGAAACGCCTACTATGTGCTCAACCTTTCGTGAACGGACTATACATTTGACATAATATATTTTCTGTGATTCTATGTTTCGACATTTCTCCTAGTGCTTCTGAATACTTTGTGTACGGTTGCCATGAGGATTGCACAAATTGAGCATTGAAATGGAACATAAATGATCAATTTCGTACACATTGAAATCACCTTTTATTTTGAGATCGGCGGACATAATCCATTTGATTGTTCAAATTATGTTATTTTAATGAGTAATTGTCATGGAAACCGAACCCAAAGCATTTAGATATAATACGAGTAATGTCAAAACTCTACTGGAACATAGAACTTTTATTATGTCAAATATATGTCTTGTGCAAAATAAGAATATATTCTAATCATAAATTTATTCTCAGTTCATACCGAGGCCGAAGAAAAATCTTGTAATCAACTCGTTTATTTTATCTCGATCTATTAACGCAACACCTTAAAATATCTTGACCATTAGTCGCTGTCATTAATAACCTAGTTGATAAAATAACCATTTCTGATAACCACCCCTAATAAAACTACATCCGAATATTTTTTCAAATTACCGCGCTATATTTTTCCTTCGAACTATTCCTCAGTAAAAGAAAAAAATATGTTAAAATAATTCTTCACTTCACGTATTTTCAACCCTTTTCATTTTCTTCATTTTGATACCTTATTCAATTTAAATGTTATTATTATTACGATGTTTCAAGATAATGTTGTGTTGTGTTGATGTTTTGTTTATTGTCTGTATTGAATATCTTGGGATACCAAAAATATTTCACCTTAAATCGCAAAATGGCGAACGCGCAAGATTTTATAGCTATTATTAAATTTACGTTATAATGAGAAAACTGTTTTGACAAACTTTTCTTTGACTGGGGAATCGTTCAAAGAGAGTTTATAATACTCGAACGGAATGACCATTTCCTACTCGTATGATTTTCAGCGTTAGCAGTGTTTTATTGAAACAGGCCTATCAGTATTGACTGAAAAACAGTTTCTTGAAAAATATTTTCCATCAACCTCAAAGTAAATGCTCGTAATGGAAATTGAACCAAATGAGTGCATGATTTCTCCTATTTTAAGGTATGTGTTGTGTCGGCAGCACACAATTACACTTTTCTGTATTGTGGGTTGCTGATTTATAAATGCTCTGAAAATATTGGCAATATGCGCCAACATGGACCGAGCGGTTTTTTTGAACAGCAAAAAACATTATTAATTGGAACTGTTAATGAGAGTGTATACTTTCGAGTTCTCCGCATATTTTCGTCGCATATACAAATAGTATTCGCAATTTCGCTATTTTTCGCTTAAGTTTGTTAATTTGTTGTGTGTGGCAAATTAATTCAGGTGTTAGTAACTGATAGAGACAGCAATTAGTTATAAGCTTCAAGAATATCAAGTGCATGACCACTGATGTGCCTTCATTGAGGGATCCCTCCAGGCCTACGAAAGAAAAGGAACCCCCCAAATCATCACAGCCCATTTGGAGTTGGTAAGAGCTTTATATTCAGTTTCTCATTGGCGGAAAACCTGTGAATTGTTTCTGCTATCGCAACATCAATTACAAAAATACAGTCCATACTCGCTCTACTTATTAAATACATCCAAGAGCTAACATTTTTTGGTCCTTTTCGCCTCTTTTTAGCGATTTTTTGGTAAAGACTGCAGGTTTCACTTGTTACCGTTCATATAACTAGCGTCATATTCATCGGGATTTTTTTCGCGGCCGGAGGGTTGTTGCCTGATTTTTCAGATTCATTTCTCAAGGAAACAATCAATTTTTTGAATTAAATTGATTCTGTTTCTGAGAGAAATATTATTCTACGCAATAGAGCTAATAAGTCTCCATTTTGTAAGTTTTTTTGGCAGTTCGTCAAATTTCTTATTACGCATTTCGCCAAGTCCGCAAAATTGTTCAGTACGCAGGTACGACGCTGATCTCTAATTATCGCCGTGTACGCATTCGGAGTTGTCAACCAGGTGACTTCATTCGCATCCTTCATTTTGTTTGTTTATGTTAGTGGTTAGGTTAACTAAACCTCAAATATTTTCAGTTTACCTGAAAATATATTTTTTATTCGCATCGCTTATCGATTCATTTGTTGTATATTCAAAGTGAATATACTACCGGTGACTACGCATTAATTTTCGCATTCTTATATTGTAACTTCACATCCCATTAAGTGAAATTCGCCTTTTCGTAACTTCTCTGTTTTGTGAATATCATTAATCTGAAAATGACTGATTCGCGTTTGAAAAAGGCTAAATTCGCTCGGAGCATCTGTGTTTCCGAAATGGAAGCACTGATGACTTTGGCTTCTACTGCTAAAGCAGACACAAGTAAACATAAGCTTTTCAAAACTCGTTTCGCTGAGATCGATGATCTTAGGGAAGAATTCAATAAGCAACATCAAACGCTTGTGATGGGGTTATTGGCAGACGATAAGTCAGACATAACAGCAGAGGAAACGATACGCTCCAAGTTTCAAGACGATTTTTTTATTGTGAAAACAATTTTTTCTGACCTTTTTGAGACGGAAGAGGGAGGTTTTACTTCGAGTTCTAGAAGGTCAAGCTTATTTCCTCATTCGCCTAATATAAAATTGCCTGAAATAAAAATTGGAAAGTTCAATGGAGATTTTACCAAATTTCCTACCTTTTTAGATTTATTTGATGCTCTTGTTCATCATAACCAAAATTTGTCAGAAATTGAGAAATTTAATTATCTTGTATCATCTCTCGAAGGTCAACCTCTCTCTTTGGTACGTACCTTACCTATGGTGCGAGATAATTACGCCATAGCTTATGATTCTTTGGTGCAACGTTACTCTAATAAACGCTTGAGAGCCCAAGCTCATTGGGACGCTTTGGAAAATTTAGCTAAAGTTAATTCAAATAACGCGAATGCATTGCGCTTGTTACTAGATACATTTAGTGAACATTTAGCTGCATTGAAACATATGCAATTTCCTGTAGAAGAATGGGATTTTATTCTGGTTCAGATGTTATTCAAACGAATGGATAATTCTTTGATAACTAGGTTTGAACTTGAACATGGCTCGACTGCCATTCCCACATATTCATCCGTAGTAAATTTTTTGAAAAAATATTGTTGTGCTATAGAATCCTTGAAATCTTCAACCACTTCAGATAATCACAATAAGTCATTAACCCCTCAGAAATCTTCATCTTATAATAAAAAAGTTAATTCTCTTTTTTCGAATGTTGGTAAGGACGGAGTATTAACATGTTTCTTATGTAAGGAATCGCACCAGCTATTCGCATGTCCGAAATTTCTAAAGAAATCGCCAAAAGAGCGACATACTTTTTGTAAGAATGCACGGCTGTGCTTCAATTGCTTGAGCTCTGTCCATAATTTACGAAATTGTAAATCCCTTCATACCTGTCGGGAATGTAAACTAAAACATCATACACTTTTACACCTAGGATCAGATAATTCATCGAGTAATGTTGTAGCAGAATCTTCTTTGAACACTGGTGATAATCAGCCTAGTCCGGTCATTTCCGCTACCGGTGTTGTTAAACGTACCACGACTATTCTACTAGCTACAGCTTTGATTGAAGTGTGTGATAGACACGGAAATTTTCATATAATGCGTGCTTTGATTGACAGTGGTTCAATGATGTCGTTCATTTCGAAACGGGCTTCTACTTTATTGGGTCTACCAAAGAACCGTATAGGTGTTAAAATTCAAACATTAAATTCTTTAGAAACAAGTTCGAACGATGGGTGTATAACTCTTTCTATGCGACCTGTTGGTCAGTATGAGCCAGTTTTCATCACTGAAGCTTGTATTTTGAACAAAATTAGTGATGAATTACCTCGAAATAGAGTCCTTTCGACAGATTTTAGTCACTTACGCCATTTGAAATTAGCTGATCCGCATTTTCACGAGCCAGGTAACATTGACCTCTTATTAGGCGCTGATATATTCTCGAAGATCGTTCTTGGAGAAGTCATTCATGGGGAGTCTTCGGGTCTTGACGCAATAAATACAAAATTGGGGTATATTGTCATGGGACAGATTGCCTCACAATCAAACGCTTCGACCTTTTCTTTTTTTGTTTCTAGTCCTGACCTTAAATTGAATCAGGATATTCAAAGGCTTTGGGAGCTCGAAGGGTTGCCGTCCCTCCCTGAGAGTTTGTGTCAAGATGACGATTTGTGTGAAACTATATACAGGATGAGCCAGAAACGCGATAATAACGGACGGTATATGGTTTCGTTGCCTTTTCGTGATGGCTTGCCAACATTTTCTGGAAGTCGAGACATTGCTGTATCTCGTTTCAAAAATCTTGAGTCTCGTTTATTAAAACAACCCCAAATGTATAGCCTCTACCGGGATTTTATGCAGGAGTATTTAAGTGCAGGTCATATGACACCAATTGAAAAAGATAGTATTCCACCACATTCTTACTATTTACCACATCACGGTGTTGTTAAAGGCGAAGGAAATAGTTCAAAAATTAGAGTTGTGTTTAACGCCTCTAGTAAATGTTCATCCCAGTTATCATTAAACGATACGCTATTAACCGGTAGAAAACTCCAGAAGGATATTTTGTCGATTCTTCTTCGCTTTAGGGTACATGAATATGTGATAAGTGCTGATGTAAGACAAATGTACCGGATGATATGGGTGAACCCTGAACATCAGGATTACCAACGCATTGTTTGGAGGTTTTCGCCTGACGAAGACATTCAAGATTTTCGTTTAAAAACGGTGACTTATGGTGTATCAAGCGCTCCTTTCCTTGCACTTCGCACAATGAAACAATTAATTTTAGATGAGGGAAAAAACTTTCCCCTTGCTGTTCAAGCTCTTGAACAAGACACCTATATTGACGACGTTGTCAGTGGTTGTAAGACGATAGAAGAAGTACGCAAATTGAAATCGCAATTGATTAGTTTGTTAATGTTGGGTGGATTTGAATTAAGAAAATTTTCATCGAATAATTTCCATATATTAGATGATCTGCCAACATCGCATCTTTCATTAAATGAAAAGTCTTTTGACTCTAATGAAGAAGACGCTTCTTTGAGAATTCTAGGAATGCAGTGGCATCCGTCAACGGATTCTTTTCGCTTTTCGGTTCGTATCATTAATCGACGATGTACCAAACGTCATTTATTGTCAGAGTTAGCTAAAATTTATGATCCTATCGGGTTCTTGGGGCCAGTCACATTTTTGCTTAAACTTTTAATTCAGCGTATTTGGGCAGTTGGGATAGGTTGGGACGATGAACCTCCTGCTGACATATTTCGCTTATGGGATAGATATAAAGCAGAAATTGCGCAATTATCAGAACTCAAAATTGTAAGAAAATTGTTTGAGGGAAGTTTTGATGCAAAATATGAACTGCATGGCTTTTGCGATGCGTCGGAAAAGGGGTATTGTGCAGTAATATATGTACGTGTAATATATGAAGAACGTATATGTTGTCAGTTTTTGTGCTCTAAAACGAAAATTGCACCCTTGAAGAAAATTACGATCCCTCGTCTGGAGTTATGTGCCGCTGCCCTTCTAGCCAACCTTTTGCTGTATTTCATGGAAACCTTACAAGGTCAGATTGCCTTCAGCGGAATGTTTGCTTGGTCAGATTCTCAAATCGCATTGAGTTGGATTCAAGGTCAGCCACACAGATGGCCAATTTTTGTTGCCAATAGAGTATCGGCAATAAAATCAAAGATTCCTCACGCAAAATGGGGTTATATCCCCACAAAAGATAACCCTGCCGATGCAGGATCCAGAGGTCTATTACCTTCGGAATTTATAAAAAATGAATTGTGGTTCCGCGGACCTAATATTTTATGGAAAGAATTGACATTCCATGAATTTTCTGATTTTTTCGAAGGCGAGGTCGCAATCGAACCTTTGTCCTTTATTGTTACGCAACCCCTAAAGGACGAATTCTACAATCTTACAGAAAAATTTTCCTCCTTGTCAAAGTTAATTCGCTCAGTTAGCTTCGTTTTGCGTTTCATGCATAATTTGAGCCATCCAAAATCAGAGCGCCGATTCGGTTGGTTGTTGACGTCCGAATTAAATGACGCATTATTGACACTAGTGAAGAGCACTCAAAGTGTCGAGTTCTTCCAAGAACTTCGATCGAAAACCTTTTCCAAAACTCTTCGTCGCCTCAATGCGTTTATTGATGATGACGGAATTCTAAGAGTTGGGGGTAGACTCCGACATTCCGCACTAAATTATGAAGCGAAATACCCCATACTTTTACCATGTAAAAGTTCCCTCACCACCTTGGTTATTCGTTTTTATCATGAAAAATATTTACATGCAGGTCGAAGAACGTTGACCTTTTTACTGGCTCAGCGCTTTTGGATTATCTCCGCAAAAAGAGCTATTTTTTCTTACATTTCGAAATGTACGCGATGTTGTCGGTCTAATCCTCGTCCGTTGCAGCCTCCGATGGCAGATCTTCCCCATTTTCGTGTTTCCCAATTGAAGGCCTTTTCCCATGTAGGTGTTGACTACGCTGGCCCTTATTCGGTTTCTATGAGTAGACATCGCGGAGTAAAAACTACAAAAGCGTATATATGTTTGTTTGTATGTTGTAGCACTAAAGCTGTTCACTTGGAACTCGCCTCAGATTTATCCTCTGAGATATTTTTGGCGGCCTTACAACGCTTCATCTCACGACGTGGTTGTTGTAAGCACATTTATAGTGATTGTGGAACAAATTTTGTGGGTGCTTATCGCGAAATTAATAATTTTATGCGTGATGCTGCCTGTCGTGAACACATACAGTGGCATTTCAATCCTCCCAGTGCTCCTCACATGGGTGGACTTTGGGAAGCCGGTGTGAAATCCGTCAAAGCACATCTAAAACGGGTGCTTGGCGAACAACTTCTCTCATACGAAGAATTTAGCACACTTCTATGTTTAATAGAAGCAATTCTGAATTCGCGACCCTTAACTTCAGTATCATCTGATCCTGAAGATATAACGGTTTTAACGCCAGGACATTTCCTTACGTTGGAACCCCTATCATGTCTGCCTGTACCTGACTTGGCCGATTTATCAATAAATCGACTAAGTCGCTGGCAGTTGTTGCAAAAGTTGCACCAAAGTTTTTGGACCCGTTGGTCCAAAGAATACCTCCATACTCTTCAACAACGGTCAAAATGGTTGAGTTGTACGGCTCCTCCAGAGGTGGGAACACTAGTTCTCATAAAGGATGACAATAACCCTCCTTGTCGATGGTCTACAGGGAGAATAATCACATTCTACCCAGGTACCGATAATGTACCCCGAGTTGCGTCAGTCAAAACCGCTAAAGGTGTATTCGACAGACCTTTGGTGAAATTATGCCCTTTACCATCTTAGTGGGATATATGTATGGTGCATGTGATTTCTGCAGTCATGTTAAATTTTTTTGTTAGCAATTAGATTATTAATATTTTCCTTCTCATAATTTTTATTGTTTGTCCTTAAACAATGTTTCTAGTTAGTTTTGGCCATTTCTGGCGCGCGGAGGATGTTGTGTCGGCAGCACACAATTACACTTTTCTGTATTGTGGGTTGCTGATTTATAAATGCTCTGAAAATATTGGCAATATGCGCCAACATGGACCGAGCGGTTTTTTTGAACAGCAAAAAACATTATTAATTGGAACTGTTAATGAGAGTGTATACTTTCGAGTTCTCCGCATATTTTCGTCGCTATACAAAAAAGTATTCGCAATTTCGCTATTTTTCGCTTAAGTTTGTTAATTTGTTGTGTGTGGCAAATTAATTCAGGTGTTAGTAACTGATAGAGACAGCAATTAGTTATAAGCTTCAAGAATATCAAGTGCATGACCACTGATGTGCCTTCATTGAGGGATCCCTCCAGGCCTACGAAAGAAAAGGAACCCCCCAAATCATCACAGCCCATTTGGAGTTGGTAAGAGCTTTATATTCAGTTTCTCATTGGCGGAAAACCTGTGAATTGTTTCTGCTATCGCAACATCAATTACAAAAATACAGTCCATACTCGCTCTACTTATTAAATACATCCAAGAGCTAACATTTTTTGTGGGCAACTGAAAATTAAGTAGGTATTCAGAAGGAATACAAGTAATGTTAGATACAGCTCTACTGAAAAATTAAAACTTATGTCAAATGTATCTCTTGTGCGAAACAAAGGTTAATTTCAATCAAGAATTTATATTACTATATCAAGAATTCATACTCCATAATAACGGTTGAAACAAATGTCTTGGTATCAGCTAGCTCTGCTCACACGTTGAAATAAATTAACCATTGATCGTTTTTATTAATAACTGGTTGATTAAATAACTATTATGAAAGCTGAATGAAAAAGGCTTTATTGATTATAATGACAGATAAGAACAATTTCATCAGCCAAAAAAAGGAAAATAAGGTAGTTGAGATAAATGTTACTATTAATTGATTATCTTGAAATAGTTTTTTTTTCAAGTCGTATGTACAAGGTGGTCTCAATTTGTGATCGCTGAACTGCAACTTTCTAACCATTTGAGATAGAGAAAAATGAATGGCACATCGCGGTCTTTTTTTTCGAGAAACTCATTTTGCCGTCAACCGCATTGATCTATCGTCTTTTGTTCTCGAGTTATGAGCCAAGAATGTCATTTGGCCAATTTCAACATTGGTCATTATCTCCTATGCTATGCTCTTTGTACTATAAACTTGAAACGAAAACATTATACATACACTTTTTTTACTGGAATCCATATAACTTTTTTCGATTTATTACATGAAGTTGCGTTTTTTCTTATAGAAACAATAATTTATTTTGACTTTTGGGGGGGGGGCAAGAGTTGACCTAGCCCCCCCACAAGATTTTTATGGCCTAGGTATGCTCAACAAAATTGTATTAATTCATTCATCACTAGCCCGACTAAAAATTCTGGGTTTTCCCTGCCCCTCCTAGAGTCGTCACTGATCTAAGAGCGATATATGACATGTTAAAGATTTTTGAAACGAGAAAAAAATGGTGATTTATTTTAAGTGAAAATAAATTATTGTTTCCATAAGAAAAAAATGAATTCATGGAAGAGATCAGGAAGGAAACCCCTCTGCAAAAAATATATTGCGCAACTTGATTCCTACCAAAAAAGTGTCTCTATAAATTGTTTTTGTTTCAAGTTCAATAACACAAACATTAACGGAGAAAATCACCAAAGTAAATTTTGGCTTATAACTCGAAAACAAAAGACGATAAAGCCATGAGGTTGATTGCAAAATGAGTTTATCGAAAAAGATAACCGCAGTGTGCCATTCATTTTTACCTCATAGGGTTGAAAAGATGTAATTCAGGGTTCACTAATTCTGGCAACCCTGTACAGTAACTTCCGAATATCATTTTACCGTAACAAGTTTAACTTGAATTCGCTTGAGATTACCACAGAAACACTTACCCTTATTCCAACAAATTGCTCATGGAGTATCACCCACGAGAGCAAATAAACAAAGGAAACATTTGTGGCAAATAGGGCCATCACGTCGGTGGCAAGCAATATCCGAAGGGACAATATGTACATGTAGTGTGTTCCCACCCAGAGTAGACAGAAGAAAATGCATCTTATCATGAAACGACCTGAAAGTAACCTTTGCAGTAGCTCAAAATGATTATATTTCACAGATATATCCGGAAAAATGTGGGAAATCTTTCGTATTCAGACAAAACATAAAAAATAAGATTTCCATCATTTCTCCTATCGGCCCTTCCTACGAAGATAATGTCCACTAAATGACTCAACTAGAAATCCATTTCACTGTAATGAATTCTAAAATACTCAATATATTTCAATGAAAATTTGATATAATCAACAGTTATAAAACCTCTAAAATACTGTCCTTAAATTTATTTGCTTGTTTATTTTACCAGGGCGGTTTCACTTTTTCGAAAATAACTTTTACGTTTTTCGAAAGTATCTTTACTTTCATTGAAATTGCTCTTACTTGTTTTCAAAACTGTAACTATTTTTTCTTATTCTCTTTTACTGTCTATTTTTTCACCTCTTTAAATTGGATTTGAACAATATTTTATTGGTTTTTCTTCTCCAAAATCAAACTAAAATAACTATATTCATCAAACATCCAGCGCATTTTTTCTAGCAACTTACCTAGAGTAAATCCTCGATCTCTAAAATCTCTTATACACTCAGAAAGTATGTCCGACATAGATTCGCAACGTTTCGTGCTAACTCGGCTGATGAAGAACAGAGGAAAGAAGAGCATAGTCCAATTCGTAACAAACCATGTTGTAAAAAAGGGTGCTTGATAGGAAATGCCCTGAAAATGACAACCAATTATCTTTTTACAGCTTCGGGAATTGTAAATAACTTTCGTTTCCATCGTCAGTCCATATTTCATAATGGCGTCGGTAGTTAAAACTCCATGGAAAAGCGGAAACTATCATTTATAACCCCAATTCGGATTCGTTCAATAATTCATTGGAAACGGGAAAGGAAGTTCACTGCATAAATCATTTCACTAACTCAGAAGAAAATCAATTTTTATCCATTTCTCCTTGCATACTGTTCGAGAAAAGTTAATATGATAATAACTTTTTTCTACAAGCGTGCACTTTCATTCTCTTTCCCGCACGTATTTCAATTCGTAAAGAGGCACATTGCCAAACAGTGTGGGAAAAACCCCTGCTATTCCATTACCGCACGCGCAAATGCGTGTGGTAATGGATTAGCAAGGGTTTTTCTCGCACGCTTTTTCTAAAGAATAAACTGAATAATGATATATCTCTATGCCACCGACGACGTTTCTATGGAAACGGCATGTGAACGACTTGTCAGAGACTTTTGTCATTCATGTGTATTTAGAATGATCAATTCACATTTGCTCTGTGTGTTGAAATCGATCTCCTATAAGCGCTTGTAGAAAAAATATTGTTCCTAACTCGTGCGGAAAGTGTTTTTCCCGCACTCAACTGCTTACCCAAACTCCGCTTCGCGTCGTTTTCGTAACGGCAGTTTCGTGAGGGAAAATATCATTTTCCGCACTTGTTAGGAAAATAACTATTTTCAACTAGTATTAGCACTGTCATAACTTTCAAACTATACAGGCTAGCCTGCCGTCAACCCTAGACTGCATTATCGATATCACGAAATTAAAATTCACGCAGTTGAAAATTCAAGAGTGGCGTAGGTACAAAATAAATAATGAAAGCAGGGAATAATATTGATTGATTAAAATCAAACAATTTTAAACTCATGCTTCTTTGTGCGTTGACGGGATAAGTTCCGAAGTATGACTTTATTATTGGTTGATTCTCTGCTATTCTCTGCTTTCATTATTTATTTTATACCTGCGTCACTCTCAAATGCGTGAATTTCAATTTCGTGATATCGATAATGCAGTTCATCATTACCATTGTAACCAAATAACGGCTCTCAGTTCATATGAAATTAGTTGTCAAAAGTTTAAATATTTTTTCATCCTAATTCGGAATAAAATATGGAAAGCTTCAGCGATAGTACTTCTTGTTTGTCGGAAAAATATTGTACGCAACACGTCCGAAAATATGCAGTTTTTTGGACTCTCACAATATTGTCTACTCGTCCAGAAAAAGCCTTCTTTCCGGACTTGTTACGTGAAATACTATTCTATCGTTTCTTGGTTTGGAAAATTATAGATTTCCATTAAATTTCGAGTTTTCGGAACACCACAGCACATCTATCATTACGGATAATTTCAACGAAAGTTCAAGGATTTGATACGTTTCGAATAAATCACGAACCAACTATATCAATTGATTTAATGAAATCCTGAACAATTTTTCAACTATTCTGACCGAAATGCTTTCAAATTATGTAATGCATCGAATAGGAGAATTGAAGATTGTAAATATTATGTTTTTGAACACATTTCCATTTGATTTTATACAAATAAAATATACTCAATATCGCCTATCAGTATAACACAAGGACATCGCTGAATTTGTTATTTTCCAAGGAAGGTTTATGAAACCTCATTGAAATAGTTATTTCTGATAAAAGTACAGAAGACGAAGCACTCTGAAACCGTTTAATAACGTACAAGAACTTGGTTTGGTGCACATGATCTACAGATGTGGAAGAAACGGATGGAAACACAGGAGTTTCAGTGTTAAATTCACGCTGGTTCGGAGTCCAGTGGAGCAGTGGAAGAATCGAAACCTCGGAGCGATGCGATGTTGAATAAGCGGCTGGTCTGTTGGAATGGCAGTCTGTAGTGAGTGGGGAAGCGCGCAAGCAACGATCTAGGATCGAATATCCGAATATCGAATCAGTAACACTACAAACGGGAGATGGATAACGTCGCATGTCTATTGAAAATGAATACGACAAATTTTCTCCACTCTTATGGGCGGAAGTTATTTGACTCAATGAATGAAACAAATAATTTCCTGTGAAAATTAATATTCAGGTTCTTTTTCGTCATAACTGGTTTGAAAATAAAATAAATTCTACGAAAAACAAAAATAAATTCGACGAAAATAAAAATATGAAAAAAAAACAGAAATTAATCTGTTATAAAGATTTAATCTCATATCTCGGAGAAAATTCGGCGTACTTGCTATTTTGGAACAAAGTTGGATTATTTTGGACCTTAATTCAATAATGTTCGTCGCTCTTTCAATTTCTTGCCAATACACCATATTTTTGAGATATCCCCAAAGAAAGAAATCATTGGGAAATAAATCTGGAGATCTGGGGAGCCATTTGATGGTTCCGTTTGTGGTCAGAAAAAGTCGTTCTTAGATATTGTGTGACTACGCTTGCGTTATGACTTGGGTATTTTATTCTGTAATAGATCTAAATATTTTGCAGCGTTTAGGTTACCATCGATGAAAAATGGCCCTATCATGTAATTACCCAGCATTCCTGTCCAAACATTAAGTTTTTCAGGATACTGGGTACGCACAGGAATACTCAGGTGCTTATTCTCCTTAGACCAATATCTTACTACGGATGTGTTATGTTTTCTATGCAATGAAAACAATGACTCATCCGTGAATGAGATATTGCTCAGAAAAGAACTAATCTCATTCTCTTTTTCCATCATCTTTTCCCAGAATTCCATTCTTTTGAAATGGTCTTCTGGAAAATTTTCCTGAAAGGTTTGCACCTTATAACATTTGTAACCATTTATTTTCAAAATATTCCGAACAGTTCTATCGCCCAAATCGACTTGCTGGGCAATTTTTCTGCTAGAACAAGGTGCAATGGTTTCAACAGCAGCACACACATCCACTTCTCTTGCCAAACGAATGCTGGGTAATTACATGATAGGGCCAGTTTTCATCGATGGTAACCTAAACGCTACAAAATATTTGGATCTATTACAGAATCAAATTATTCCGACAGTTCGACAGCTACCAATTAATTAATTATTTTATTTTCAAACCAGTTATGACGAAAAAGAACCTGAATATTAATTTTCACAGGAAATTATTTGTTTCATTCATTGAGTCAAATAACTTCCGCCCATAAGAGTGAAGAAAATTTGTCGTATTCATTTTCAATAGACATGCGACGTTATCCATCTCCCGTTTGTAGTGTTACTGATTCGATATTCGATCCTAGATCGTTGCTTGCGCGCTTCCCCACTCACTACAGACTGCCATTCCAACAGACCAGCCGCTTATTCAACATCGCATCGCTCCGAGGTTTCGATTCTTCCACTGCTCCACTGGACTCCGAACCAGCGTGAATTTAACACTGAAATTCCCCTGTTTCTATCCGTTTCTTCCACATCTGTATATGTAATACCAATAGTATAACTGAAAGATAATTCCTTTATTATAAATGAATGCTCATCATTGCAGCCAGAAGGTAAATATCGATGATACTGAGACCTCTAAATTACTAGACGTTAATAAGACTCAACCTTTATAATTGTGATTGGTTGTATTTTCATTTGAAATGAATGATTTGGTAGAAAACCAATTGATCGGTTACATTAACATTTTGTACCTTTGACAGGGTCACGTATGTTGATATCAATAGAAAATCCCTATTTCCTATTGTATCATGTACTGTTTCGTTAATAGAAAATTATAATTAATAATTTAAGCAGATAAAAAGGTTGTTCGTATGGATCTCTAAAGATATCATCTTCGGTATATAATACCTGAAAGAAGGTGCCATTTCGTTTTAAATTCCAAGAATACCTTGAATCATTCAGAGCTATTTCATTCTAATAAGTCTTAAAAACAACAAAGTGGCCATCCATGGAAGCTTTGTTCGATACCACTTTCTTGTATTTTGCTTTGAACGAGGACGAGCTTAACTCCGAAGTATGAGTTTAATGGTCAGCTTACTGCCAAAAACAGATAAGTAACATTTTGTTAGTTTTGTGCATTTAACTTATTCGAGATGTTCAGTTTCCAGCAAAATGAATTATTTCCAAAACAATCTTTCAAGATTCAACACTTTTCCGTTGTACAACAGTTATCTGGTTTATGCAGGTCATTTATAGGGTAAAACCCGGATAGGTGCCTCAGTTGGATAGATGCCCCATTTTCAAAATACCTAACTTCCGTTTTGTAAGGGTTATTGTAAAGTGAAGCCGTTTTTCGCTAGTGTGTGCGATCATCTCAGCAGCGAACTTCACAAACATGCCAAACTTTTAGAGGTAGGTATTTGCCGCTGTATAGCTTTTGAAGGGGTAATAAATTCATTAATTTTTTTCATAACGCCAATACAGTGTTCCATTGAGTGTACATTTGAGTACAAATATTTTTTTTCTTCTTAATTTATTAAAAAAATTAATGGGCATTTATCCCTATCGAAAAGGACAGTTGCCCTGTTTTTTTGACGAATAGGTGCCCCCTAGGACATCTAAACTAAAACCATATCTTCTTAGCCGATTTTCGATTCATTGTGTTATTTTGATTTTAAACTTGATTCCTGATCATTTTTGTTGAGACTTATTATTTAATTAATTTATCATGAATGTGTGGAATAATGCTTTATGTTAATATGAAGAATGCAACTTTTCGTTTAATACATGCTTTCGAAATTCAATTAAAAATGCACAATTGTTAATTCGATTCATGTTACGTACATAAAGTTGCTGTTTTAAGCATAGAAAATCTCATTGTATTTAGTTGGGTTTTTGGTTCACACAGTATGAAGGGCATCTATCCCTCCCAGTATTTTCATTGTGGGGCAACTATCCATACTTGTAGGCAACTATCCCCAAAAAAAGGGTTCTACAAAAATTCAATTATTGTGCAATTTGGGATTGCTATGTCAGAGAAAAGTATCCGTATTCCAAATCAAATAATGGGGCTTCCTACACTCATAGAAATTACACATATAAAATCAATATTTTCAAAACTATGAGGCAAATTCAAAAAGTGGGGCATCTATCCGGGTTTTCCCCTATATCGAATATGGTTGGGAAAATGCACTTAACGCAAAAATGGTAAAAATGTACTTATTTTGTTTTGGCATTGGATTAATATTATTCTCGGCTTATATTATTTTTTGAATTCATGGCGATGCTACGCGTTAAACCTCTGTTTATTATAATTGATTGATTATTTATTCTGAATTATAAGCCATTGCAGATTTCCCTTATTCGGAATAGAAGGACTCAAATTTCAATCACAACAAACTGATTGCTGCCAGTCTCAAAAGTCTATGATATTGTCATAGATAATGTGACGATCATTAACTTTGGAAAAAATATCACTGCGCATTCGCCATTTTGCAACCTATAATATACTACTCCGTTCTTAAATACAAAGAAATAAATCAATCTATCTAAACTTCAATCACCAGAAATGTTGAGATTTTTTTTTCTTGATTATAAAATGTTTGCTCTTTCAGGATATGGTTATCTGAAGGATTGAAATTGTTCTATTATGGAATATAAATTTGAACTTACGTATCTCTTTTGAATAGAAGTCATGTTATATCCAGTGGTATCATGCGGCACCAATATTGGGTCATCATCTACATCCAGGATTGGTCTTCTCAGGTACAGATATTTGATGCAATGTGTGGCACCAACCCAAGATGCGGTGACGCAAACTGTTACCCATACACCGAAATATATCTGAAAATATTAAATATTTTAAAACCCAGAATAGCAGGATATTTTCTATGAACTGGGTTAAATTGAAAAAAAAATGAACAGAGAGTGGAGATAGAAGTTGATGGGAAAACGTTTTTGTCGTACGACGAGTTATTGGAAGGTGGTGTGATCCAGGGAAGTATACTTGGCCCATTCCTCTTTTCAATTTATATGAATGACCTCATCTCATCTGTAACATTTGCGGATGATACAGGCTTTATTGTTCGAGAAAACGATCTAAGTTCAGTCACTTTATCGGCTTAACTAACAGCAGCGTCTGTATATGAGTGGTGTCAAAGAAATAGCCTCATATTAAATCTCCCCAAAACTCAATGCATGTTTTTTTCCGCAAATAGAAAGCCTACTAATTATCCGAATTCGATCGACCTTCTGGATCACACTGTTTCCGTTTCTTCTAACACTAGATTTTTAGGCGTGATTATAGATTCAAATTTGGAATGAACACTTCGCGTGTCTCAAACGGAAACTACTCTCAGTCGTGTATTCTTTGAGAGTAATGGCGAGGCAAGTAGATCATAATGTACTAGAGATAGTTTACTACGCTAATTTCCAAGTACTTTTAACTTTTGGAATCATTGCTTGGGGAGGTTGTACTGGTGTCGATCAAATATTTATTATTCAAAAATCGGCTATCCGAGTGATTTATGGTCTATCTCACAGGCAGTCTTGTCGTGGTCATTTAAAAAAAAAACAAGATTTTGACACTTACTGGGCTTTTCATCTACAGGTGTCTCTTATTTTTTCATAAAAATAGAGAAATTTATTTCAGTCGATATGAGAACATAAATAGAACCAGGCGCATGTTTCCTTTGCATTATCCAAAACATAATTTAACTCTAACTGAGAGAAATGCCGAGTATATCTGTATTACCCTTTTCAATAAGATTCCTAAGATTATACAAAACATAAAAATTTTCAAGTTCTTCAAATCTACCTTGAAAAAATTTCTAATAGAAAGAGAACCCTACAGCATTCAGGAGTTCCTCTCATCTTGATCTGAGCGCTCTTTATTTACTTGTAGGTTAAGATTTTGTACTTTTTTGTTTTTGTTTGACGTTATCTCTTCACATAATGTATATGTTTATGAGAATATGTATAAATCTATCTATCTATCTATCAATCTTTGCCACTTATTTTTTGAAGGACATTCCGTATGAATGTTCGACACTTCTCGAAAATGAAGAGTTTTGTCATTCTTCTGATTAACCACATAAGTGAAATTAAAAAAATAGTATAGTAAGATTTCATTTGTCACATATGTTTGCATTTGAAAAAAGCTATGTGCGGTTACAGCAAAGAAGTTGAGGAAAAATATATCATTCTATTGCCAAAGAATGTATTTGATCTAGAATCTATTCGCGTGTTTCAACTGATTTTTGGGTCACTACATTAATAGTATATTATTCAATGAGCGGTAATGCAAGTCAAAACACACGCAGATGAATTTTGCACCACGAGCCGTTAGGCGAGTGGTGTAATTTATCAAGTGTGTTTTGACTTGCATTACCGCGAATTGAATACTAAACTTTATCCACTACTTTTTCAGTAAAATTCGAAATAATCGGCATTTAAAAAATTTTGAACAGTTGTCAAAAGCGTTGACAACATTTCGTCCAACCGTCAAACCTCTGTAGTCTGTGGTCGGGAATCAAATCAGAGTCTCTAACTAATCAAATCAAGTACTTTCGCAACTTCAAAAATTTACGTTTTCCAAAAATAAATATGGAATGAATCGCTAAAACGTTATCTTAATGGCTGAAATAGATTTCCGGATCGATCCTACTTTTTATTCATTTTTTTTGTAAGCAATTTCATTTTTCCTAGGTATTTTTATTAGCGGGTGTTATGGGCGGGTGTTATTATAACACTCACTCGGTTCATAGACATGTCTACGGTTGTTTTATAGCTACTATTACACATAGAAATTAGTTTGATAATTGACATATTACTCTATAGGAGTGGATAAAAGATGTTTATTATATCAATGACTTTCGCCTGAGCCTGTAAATTTTCGATATAATGTCTATATTATTAATATTACGTGAAAACGGATTATACGCATTTGCATATGCGTTCCGAAATGCGATAAAAGTGCCGAATCCGACCAAATCTCACAAAATATGAGGCCTTTTGAGTAATAATACTGATAATTGTGATTTTCATCAGATTTGCGAATCACTTTTATCGCATTTCGGAACGCAGTATTAGTAGCCGCGCGCTACGAAAGTATCCAAATAGTGAGTAAAAAACGCCTCCAAATGAACTCCACGTTGCCATTGGCATTTCCAAATAAACTTCAAGAAAAGTTTGAAAGGATATTGAAAGAAAATTCAGGTTTCGAAGATTTCCCCCTTATCGATAGTTTTATTAATGGGACGCCAGAAGTTTTACCTGAAACTATAAGAGAGAACATAGCACCAAGGTTCAAATTGTCATCAGTTATGTCCGTGAATGTGGAGTGAACCTTTTCCACATACAGAAAAATTCAAAATGATCGAAAAAATTAAACAAAAGAAAAATTGGAACGATATCTTACTGTGAACGTTTACCAAAACATTAAATTAAAATTTAATACCATATAATTAAGAATTATTGATATGTTGATTTTCAAATAAAAATTACTTTTCTTTTTTTCATTCCACAAGTTCACCACCAAATATTATATATTCGTGCATTATTTGCCTATTTTCTTGCATATTTCATGCATAAAACAACGTTTTTATGTTGCATATAATCCGATCTCTAATTATTACCATTATCAAAACATATTCTTGATGTGTGATTTTCGTATCTATTACACATATCTGTTTCTCTAAATTTTTTGATCCGTGGTTTCAAATGGAAGGAATTGATATGATATTTTATGATTGATGTGGAAATCCTGATGTCTTAAATTTTACGGATTGAACTGAATCACGCCACCAATTTTTATCTCCCCAACATGAAAATAACCATAAAAACCCGGAATATACCAATTTTCAGTTCGTTTCCCTATAAATTCATCTCCCATGAAAGGTTTAACCTTTCCGAAATCAGAAATGGTTTCTCATCGACAAACCACCAAGCCGAACGATAAAACTGCTTTTCAAATATACCCACATGCGTGTAAAGCAATCCTTATACATATTAACTTTCACGTGTAGATTCCATTTCGTAAATATTTGCATATTGAATTATTCATAATGAGCTTGGAAGTAAAACCTACAATGTTTAAATATTGATTTGGTATGTGAATATTGAACTACGGACTATCAAAGAAGTTTATGAGAAAGTTTTCATGTTGACCGTATTAAAAGAGTATTCCGGGTTCACTTAAGTTAAGGATCACGTGAACTAATGAAACAGAACTTAATTTATTTATAATGGAATTGAGTGAAGCAGCGAATTCTTCCAGGTAATGACCTATTGAACCATAAATTTATCATTTTCGTTATATCTTCGGATCTTAATGCTGTCGAACTTTGTTTTCTTTTAGAAGGATCTGATTGCAGTTTTCTTATATGTAATATAAGAAAATCGCGGAATCGCGGGCAGCTCGCGTTTGTTGAAATACGACACTTTTGAATGGGTCGATGGTAATTTTCATTTCCTTGTAATATTTTTCTTGCAACAACTTGCTTGTCAGGTTTCACATGGTTTTAACTGTTGCTTCCTTAAATTCTGTACCATATTTTTTTTCTCATATTTACAGCCCAATATTTCAAAATAAATGCCAATTCTTCTGGTGCCCTATTTTCATCTAATATATACTTTCTCTCATCACAAAACTCCATAAATGCTCCCCATACAAATTTTTTACTGCGAACAGTATTTATTGGTATGTTTGATTGTATGATTTCATTAATATTTTCGTCAGTGTTGGAACCAAATCGAGGCATTTTGAAATATCAAATATAGAAACGTCAAAATCGAAATGCATCATAATGTATCCATGGTAACGAGAGTGAAAATCTCGCCCATGGGCTGTTTTCAGTGTAATCAGGCGCTGATTGGTTGTGTTCAATCAGATGACTTCGAATTGATTGATTTCATTGGGTTTTTGATAAGGCAAAAAATTTTCATCGAAAGTAACCTAAACGCTGCAAAATATTGGGAGTTTTAGAGAATAGAATTATTACGACAGTTCGACAACTACCAATCGACTTCGATCTTGTCTGGTTTCAACAGAATGGCTGTCCAAGTCACAACGCACGAGCAGTCACACAATATCTCAGGACGATTCTTATTAGAGCAGCAGTTCGGCTAGCGACGGCCCTGTATTTTTTATGGTTATCCGGACACCAAAACTTGAATGATCGTTTTTCCAATACAAACAATGGCGCCAGATCTCATTTGCAGTCAATTATTTTTTACCTTTCTCGCAGACTTGGAGCAAATTGAACTCGAACATGATTTAAGTTTCGCTGCTAGGCCAGTGGGTGGGGGCGGCGGTTGGACGACGGTTTCGATTCCCTGCTCCGCCTGGCTGCTGCTGATCGAGTCGGCGTGGGCGAATGGCCCATTTGCGACTCCTTCGTCCGTAATCAGGACGCTGGGGGCTCGATTTCTACCTCGAGGATTGAAGATGGTAGGAAGGTCTCCGTCTTTGGTCATGGCCTATCAGCGAATCATTATGGTGAGTAGTTTGTAGAAGGAGGGTGTCACATCCGACATTTCAGCTGAAAAAAATAAGAATATAGAAGTATATTTCAAAGACTTTTTCAGTTCATTTGGACGAAAAGGTCTGAATTTTTCTTCAGAATGAAGAATTGTTGAGAGATGCGCTGATTTGAGGGTTCATTATAGCTAAAATTCTTTTTTCTAGAAATCAGAAGAGATGCCCATTACAGAACATGTTTGATTTATTTCTGTTTTCAAGTGTTTTACAAAAATGATCCAAATGTCAATTTCAATACAGAAAGTAGGCATAGTCGAGAAAACAAAATACATAATTATATATTTTTTGAATAAATATTAACCAATGCCTCAATCTCTAACAAACTCAGTCTTTTTGTTTCTGTCACTGTAAACGCAGATAGTTTTCTTTCAACATTATATTTCTCAGAAACGTCTTGATCTATTATTTCAAAGTGAAGAAACATATTTCAGTTTCTTCGGACATTGACTGTATTCAAAATAACAAAAACTTTAATCATTCCACAAAACATTGAATTTAAATTACAGGACATATTGAATAGTAATCGTAACAAACCGGTTCATCTAATATTGAGTCAAGCTGTTGTTACAAAATGACGAATGCGCAGACATCGCCGAAATGTACCTACTGATTTTTTCTGAACTCAATTTGTTAGGTAATTTTTGATTTTTGTGCCAGAATGGTCTTAAACGATGGGGTTTTATTTCCTGATGACGAATCCATGGTAAAATTCAATTCTGTCAGTGGGGCCGTAAGCACGATAACTTTTGAAGGAATTATCCTAGAGACTTGTGATTTTCAGGGTTAGTTCAGTTTCCCAATGCAGCGGTTAAGTTCGTTAACCAGCCAAATCGTATATGGGCTGACCAATAAAAATATGGCTATTCAAAATTTTCGATCCTCAATATCTCAGACAAAACGAAACCAATCGAAATAAATATTGCTGCCACATGGAAGATGCTGATAATGAGCCTCATGCAAAATTTTGTGACCATAGTGTTAACAGATCCATAGAAAATTCAATTGGAATATTGAAAAGATGAATCTTAATATTCCCATAACGAGATATCCGATTCAGGTAAAATAATATATTATTATTTGTGAATAAAGATTGATATACTCAATATTGTGCAAAGTTTCGGGAGGATCACATCATCTGAAATATAGAATTTAATTTTTTATGATTATTGATTTCTCACATATTTATTTTTGTGGATAATTGCCAGGATATAATTCCGATCGTGCTGAGATTTTGCATTCATATACTTAGCATGAATCCCAAGTCCAATACAAAATTTTGAGGTAATTCTAAGTAGATTTCGAAAATGAGGGGATAAGCTATTCTCGAGTGAACGAAACATGGAAAAAATCACTTTCGTATATATATTAGTTTCGTACGAAAGGCTCTTTTACAAGCCTCCTTTTTATACAGGGTCTCTATAAATGATTATAACAGGGCAGTTGGCGTTGGACTATCATACTAGCTTTTACCCGCGACTTCGTCCGCATAAGCTTTTTTGTTTTCTCTCGGCTTGAAGTTCGTATAAATGTCTATCTAATTACCTCCTCAAGTTTAAAGCGTAGCTAGTTATGTAGTACTATATTAATTCTGTGGTGTAGGTAATTAGATTTTATCTGTATGTAATGTAACAGCCAGTTGAATAAAAAATCGTATACAAATCAGATCAATAGTTTTGGCGTAATGTGATTCTAGACAGAGTTTTAATGTTGTAGATAGGTAGCTGTGTATAGGTTCCTGTGGGAATGAGATATTTTCCTGAAGTAAAAAGTAGTCTGAATTTTAATACGTTCCTACCCTAAGTTAAGTAGTGTGATGGAATGTCGCTAAGTTTCGATCCAAGTAAAACTGTTAAATAAATACAGTTGCATCAAAATTGTATCATGAATTCCCTAAATTATGGCGCCTACCGACCCTCTAAGTTAGAAAAGTGATCGAATACTAACTTGAAGTCTTAGTAAAACTCAGTTAAAAAAACATCAAAACCATTTCAGTAGCTATCATGCGCTTCTTGACACGATCACGCTAGATTTCCGCGGGAATGAGGTATTTTTCTGCCATAAAAAGTAGCCTGTGTCCGTGCCTAGGATCCTATCTTTATATTAACCAAGTCTTATAAAAATCCGTTCAGACGTTAAGGCGTGAATGAGGTAAACTTTTAAAATAAACGATTAAAAATCACTAACTTAATTAGTTTTCTGCCTACTGCCTACGCCTTAAGTACGATAGCATGAATATTAATAGCCCATATCCTTTTCTAGGTTACTTTCTATCACCTGACTAAATTTCATTAAAATCCGTTCAGCCGTTTAGGCATGATAGAACAAAACTCCCAGCAAAAACCATAAAAAAATCACTAACTTAATTCAGTTTTCTGCCTACTTCCTACCCCCTAAGAACGATGACGTTATCATTTTGATCATATATCCGTTTTTAGGTAACCATCTATTACCTTACTAAATTTCATCAAAATCTGTTCAGCCGTTTAGACGTGAAAGAGCAAATTTATGTTGGAAAACATGGTTAATTTTATGATTGTCAGTAGAGGAATTAAAAAAAAATCAATTCAAAAAATTGTGACCGGGTTTTTCAACATTAAAGATGATCTCGAGAACGGTCCATGACCTAGTGCGCCCCTGGTAAACTAAGCTAGCTAATTTGAATTTAAGACAGTATTCTGAGAGCTCCTCACAGCTGCTTGTCATATCGAATTTTCATTTAATTATATTAAGCTCAGAGTAAGAAGTGAACACAGTTTACTTCAAACTCTGAGATATTAAGTAGTTCAAAACAAAAACTTATTCCAGTAGAATGGATTTCCAGTGGCGTCATTTAGGAGGCTACTAGGTAAAAATTATGGGAATTTGTCATCTTATTGTCTCATGTTTCATCTGAATGTAAGAAATATTCCACATTTTCCCGGATACCCTGTATACACATACGCCGTACAATAGGCAGAAATTAAACCAAACGCTTTTATTGAATTGATTTATTAATATCGAGCCTAATCCAAGAAATATGTCACTCTTTCTGGTTATCCATTGTCTGATTCATTATAACTGACATTTCCGCAGCGATTGTAGCAAATATAGAAGGAAGTTGGTAATTAAATATTCAACAAAGACGAAAACGGATTCACTCGGGCATATCCTTGAACTTTCCAAGCAATCTATTGGCATTAATAATCTACCCTTTATAGCAAACGATTCATTGATCAGATGGCCTTAAAGAGGCTTCCCTTCAGTGATTTTTAGACTTCTTTCCATTCTTAGTTATTATATGGGAGATTTTAAGCAATTTTGTTCATTGTTAACGTCCATTGTCTACAATCTGGGTGTTTTTTGGCTGGATTTTGGACAATTTCCACTTAGATTAATTTTTCGATTCGCCAACGTTTTGGCGATTGGTCCTTTTTCAAGGCTGCAAAAATGTAAAGTCAGATAAGTTTGATTTCTATCCGTGTGGTCGGCACGGCCGTCCGTTAGCACGATAACTTTCGAAGGAATTATTCAAGAGACTTGAGATTTTCAGGGTGAGTTCGGGTCCCAAATACCTAGGTTAAGTTCGTTAACCAGTCAAATCGTACAGGGTGTTCTATAAAATATGGCCATTCAAAATTTTTGTTTCTCAATATCTCAGAAAACACGAAACCAATCGAAATGAAATGTTGTCGCCATATGCAAGATGCTCATAATGAACCTCATGCAAAATTTCGTGGTTATAGTGTACACAGAACCATAGAAGATTCAATTGGAGTATTGAAAAGAAGAAACTTCATATTTACATCAAGAGATATCCGATTCGAGTGAAATATATTTTGTGAATGGAGTTTGATATACTGAATGCTCATACAACATTTTGTGGCCATAGTGTTAACAGAACCATAAAATATTCAATAGGAATGTTGAAAAGAAGAAACTTCATATTTACATCAAGAGATATCCGATTCGAGTGAAATCCATTTTGTGAATGGAGTTTGATATAAGTACTGAATGCTCATTCAAAATTTTGTGGCCATAGTAATAACAGAACCATAGAAAATTCAATTGGGATGTTGAAAAGAAGAATCTTTATATTTCCATAATACGACATCCGATTCGATTGAAATTTTTTTATAAATGAAGACTGATTTACTGAATTTTCATGCGAAATTTTGTGGCCATAGTGTTAACAGAACCTTAAAAAATTCAATTGGAGTATTGTATAAAAGAATCTCTATACAGGGTGTCCCATTACTCGACGTCAACCCGGAACCGGGTGAAAAGGCAAGTAATGCTGGTTATCAGAAAAATATAAAAAAAAATCTAAGTTGCATGATTTTAAAATAATGCGCATTTAAAAAAACACGCAAAATTCCACACCCTGTGACAGTCTTTTCGCTCCTGTTGCCACACATATCAACTTTTTCCAACTTTTTTCTTTGCTGTGTAACCTTGAATAATGCTTGTCTAAACTGTAATCAAAATTTTGATACCAGCTGATCTAGGTTTCATAAAAATAGGGCTTACTTCTCAGAAAAAAAATTCGAAATAAACAATTGCCTAGTTTCAACTGACTGTATTGAAAAAAAAATGTACTACGTAGGTTTGGCATGTTTTTTCAAAAGTTGGCGCATTTAGTGAGGATTCCAAAATGGTATAATACTTGTTTAATTGCAGCTGCCGTAGTTCAAATTTATTTCCGATTGCCTTTGAATACACTTTTTCGTTAACTGCTTCCCAGTAATAGAGTCCAATGGGTTCAAGTCCGGTGAACGGGCCGGCCACGAGATTGGACCAGAACGTCCGATCCATCTTCCGGGATAAAATGTTACCAGAAAAAAAAATTTTCAGAGAAATTTCTCAGGAAAAATTTTTTCTGGAAAAATTATTTTCTCTGCAAATTTTTTTTCTGATATCTAACATTTTTTCCCGGAAGGTGGATCGGACTTTCTGGTCCAATCTCGTGACCGGCCCGTTCACCGGACTTGAACCCATTGGACTCTATTACTGGGAAGCAGTTAACGAAAAAGTGTATTCAAAGGCAATCGGAAATAAATTTGAACTACGGCAGCTGCAATTAAACAAGTATTATACCATTTTGGAATCCTCACTAAATGCGCCAACTTTTGAAAAAACATGCCAAACCTACGTAGTACATTTTTTTTTCAATACAGTCAGTTGAAACTAGGCAATTGTTTATTTCGAATTTTTTTTCTGAGAAGTAAGCCCTATTTTTATGAAACCTAGATCAGCTGGTATCAAAATTTTGATTACAGTTTAGACAAGCATTATTCAAGGTTACACAGCAAAGAAAAAAGTTGGAAAAAGTTGATATTTGTGGCAACAGGAGCGAAAAGACTGTCACAGGGTGTGGAATTTTGCGTGTTTTTTTAAATGCGCATTATTTTAAAATCATGCAACTTAGATTTTTTTTTATATTTTTCTGATAACCAGCATTACTTGCCTTTTCACCCGGTTCCGGTTTGACGTCGAGTAATGGGACACCCTGTATTTCCATAACACGATATCCGATTACAGTGAAATTTATTTTGTGAATCAAGACTGATATACCTACAGAATGTCCATACAAGATTTCAAAAGGATAGCCTCATTTTTTGAATAATTTTCAGAATATTATTGCGATTGTGCTTGCATTCGTTATTTATACAGTGTTTGCTCATGACTTAGCGATAATTTGAGGGCATCAAATATACCTAATTTTATCGACAGAAACACCCATATTTTGGAGTTTACCCTCTCAGTTTTGGAGAACAGAGAGAGATTTACTTATAACACAATTTTAGTAAAAATGTACTGATTTTCTCAGTAAATTCGTAATAGTACAAAAACTAGCACATTGGAGTATATTTTTTCTCAATGAGCTAACACACAAGGATATTAGCTACAAAACGATACCAACATAATTTCTGTTACATATTTGGAAAGTAATTGCTGTTCAACATGACCCACATGAAAATTGATAAAATAAAAAAAATCTCACTACTATACTTTCGATAATTTTCAATGATCAAACAAACAAATTAAGCATAAAAATTGCTCAAAATAGCCGCCTCTGCTCTGTAGACAGGCAGTGGCCTTCATGACGACCTGTCTTGTGTCTTTTGCTCGCATAGTGATCATGTTCGAACAGCAATAACTCTCAAATTATGTAACTTACAGAAATGATGTTAGTGTTGTTTTGTAGCTAATATCCTACCGTGTTGAATCATTGAAAAAAAATTATACTTCAATATGCTAGTTCTTGTACTATTGCGGATTTACTAAAAAAATCAGACCATATTTTTACTAAAACTTTTTTGAAGAATTTTTTATGGCGTTTTCAAGTTAAATATTTTCAAATGGTTATAAGGTGGTAGTATCATCTTCCAAAAAACATTTTTTTGTACAACTGTCAAAAAAACTTGACTTTTCTTCATCACTATGGATGCGTAAAATATTACTTTTTTTCACCGTTAAAAAAAGTCTTTTTTTCACCGTTAAAAAAAGTCTTTTTTTCACTGCTGATAACTAAAATGAGAACAACTTAAAAATAATGAATATTTTAATTACAACTAATTTCACAAAATTATGAGTGTATCTGTACCTCATAAAGTAAATTAGTTTCGTCATCAGCATCTCTGAGAAATTTATTGATATTATCCCTCCATAACACTTTAGATTTCTTTCCTCGGTATCCGACGCTTTTGTTCTTAATAAGCGGGACCAATTTTGAAAAATTCCTTATATCAATATTTTTGAGCTCCATAACTTGGAAGGTTTCAAAATTGTTTATTTTTCCTCGAAATAGCATGTGAGCACATTCTCAGAAACCTTTTTTACGTTGTTCTTGTTGCGCCATTCTCGAAATTGGTTATATGTTTTCTCATATTATTAGCTTTGATTTGGCTGGTAACATATAAGATACAATTGTATTTGCTTCTTCAGCCATATCTGCGGGTGTATCACTACCACTATCATGTTCAACATTCATCTTCTTTAAAATATTTCGAAATTGAAACTACGAGCAAATACTGTCAAAGATTCAAACAATTTCAACAAACTGTTTCTATAGTTACGACACAGAAAGATCACTGGATTCATTTAAATATTGTACTGAAAGCATTATCTTCAATGATTATACGTATTTCAGACGATGTAAATTCACATTCACAGTTGTACAAAAAATGTTGTTTGTATTTCGTGCGTATAAAATTCGTGTTTTCATGGCACATTCGAGTGAATTTTTGTCCTCGACCTGCGGTCTCGGCCAAAATTGACACTCTCATGTGCCATGAAAAAAACACTCATTTTACGCACTTAATACAAAAATAACTATTTTGTACAACTGTCAAAAAAACTTGACTTTTCTTCATCACTATGGATGCGTAAAATATTACTTTTTTTCACCGTTAAAAAAAGTATTTTTTTCACCGTTAAAAAAAGTATATTTTTCACCGTTAAAAAAAGTCTTTTTTTCACTGCTGATAACTAAAATTAGAACAACTTAAAAATAATGAATATTTTAATTAGGTACAACTAATTTCACAAAATTATGATTGTATCTGTACCTTATGAAGTAAATTAGTTTCGTCATCAGCATCTCTGAGAAATTTATTGATATTATCCCTCCATAACACTTTAGATTTCTTTCCTCGGTATCCGACGCTTTTGTTCTTAATAAGCGGGACCAATTTTGAAAAATTCCTTATATCAATATTTTCCTTGACATTCGATGTTTTTTTTAACATTGAGCTCCATAACTTGGAAGGTTTAAAAATTTTTATTTTTCCTCGAAATAGCATGTGAGCACATTTTCAGAAACCTTTTTTACGTTGTTCTTGTTGCGCCATTCTCGAAATTGGTTATATGTTTTCTCATATTATTAGCTTTGATTTGGCTGGTAACATATAGGTAAGATACAATTGTATTTGCTTCTTCAGCCATATCTGCGGGGGTATCACTACCACTATCATGTTCAACATTCATCTTCTTTAAAATAATTCGAAATTGAAACAACTACGAGCAAATACTGTCAAAGATTCAAACAATTTCAACAAACTGTTTCTATAGTTACGACACAGAAAGATCACTGGATTCATTTAAATATTGTACTGAAAGCATTATCTTCAATGATTAAACGTATTTCAGACGATGTAAATTCACATTCACAGTTGTACAAAAAATGTTGTTTGTATTTCGTGCGTATAAAATTCGTGTTTTCATGGCACATTCGAGTGAATTTTTGGCCTCGACCTGCGGTCTCGGCCAAAATTGACACTCTCATGTGCCATGAAAAAAACACTCATTTTACGCACTTAATACAAAAATAACTATTTTCACATCTGTAGGACCTTTATGTCCAAAGAAATCGATATTATTTCGAAGGGTCAACAAAAATAAAAAAGTGAATTTAAAATGGGAGCTATTCCAAAACTGAGGGGGTAAACTTCCAAGTTCGGGTGTTTTTGTCGATAATATTAGGTATATTTGATGACCTTAAATTATCGCTAAGTCATGACCAAACACACTGTATATTTGATATCAATCTCATGTCCCATATAAAATTTGAGGAAATAGTCTTATTGTCCTACCAATGACCAAGCGCTCAAAAGCTCCTGCTCAGTGCTTTTCCTTAATTTTTTCATCACAATTACCAATAACATATAGAAAGCATCAGCGATAGTGTTATTCTACACGATCTACACGGTTACTGAAACAATGTTGTACGCAACACGCCCGAAAATTTTTTTGCTCTTCAGACTTGTCTATTCGCCTGAAAACCCTATTTTCTGGACTTGTTACGTAAATTTCTATTTTGCAGAGGAATAAAATCCACCAAGAACGCAAGCCATGCTCAACGATCTGAGTCTGGAGGCCTAGTTCCGATCATACATAGCCCATTCAACTTTCCACACACGCACATTTTCTAATACATAGAAGATAAAGGTCAGGTCATGGTTTCCTTTGAATAGAAAATAGTTAACCTCCAACAGTTCCTAATCCATGAAGAATTTACCAGATCCAGGTGGATCAATTGTTATGGTAATTATGTTATTGATTTGCAGAATGAAAAGAGAAAATAACTATTGTACTGTTTATAATAGATGGATTGAAGGAAAATACTCGCTCGTTATGTTACAAAACACGGACAATAATAAGCTGTGTATTCAGTTCTTGAACGAGTGTATTTCATATGCTTTCGAGTCGAGATCCTTTCTCGAAACGAACACAATACCAGTTGCCGAGAACAACAATAAATGGTCTATGTAAAGTAATGTATTAGTGAACCTCTACATCGTTCACTTTGTTATCACAGAACATACAATATACAGGGTGGCCGGACGATTGACGTCAATAAAAAAAACAGGTTCCTCATGTCATGGGGTATTCGAATCACCCCCATGTATGTTATCCGATTTTTCACGGTTTCCGAGTTATGATTTGTTTTATGAAATCTGAGAATTTTAAACTTGAACATCTTCGAAAATTTTTTTAAAGAAAAGTAAAAGGCTTTTCTGATATGTTTTTGTTGTAAATAGATCGCCATGAATTGTACTTTTATACATAAAATAACCAGCATCGTAAATTTGATGAAAATTATGGAAATGTTGGTCTCAAATGAGAAAGTTACGTATTTTGGATCATGATCTTAATTTTCAAATTTGAATTAAAAATGTAAACAGGTTACTTCATGGTTTCTAAGTAGGCTCAAAAACTGCGCTCAACACTCAGCTTTCAGAATCATTAATAAAAAATGGTACTCAACAGTCTACTTTTGCTAGAATTAGCCTTCAAAGTCAGGGAGGTGGAAAAAATCAAAGAACTAGACGTTCACTCAAAAATTATTTTTTGCCATTTTAAGATTTTTCTGATCAAGTTATGACAGAAAATGCTGAAATTAGATTTAGGAGAAAAATTTTGGATGAGAAAAAGAAAAAGGTATGGCAATAAATCACACATCATGTAGATAAAAAAAATTATTTATAAAAATTAAAATAAATAAAAATAATTGAATAAACAAATTTTGCGAAGGTGTAGGATGTGTATTGAGGCTGGAGGTGGCCTTTTCGAAAACCTATTGTAAATTTTATAAATAAATTTCTTTTCCTACATGATGTGTGATTTATTGCCATACCTTTTTCTTTTTCTTATCTAAAACGTTTCTTCGAATGCTAATTTTCAGCATTTTATATTATAACTTGATCAGGAAAATCTTAAAATGGCAAAAAATAATTCTTGAGTAAATGTCTAGTTCTTTGATTTTTTCCACCTCGCTGACTTTGAAGGCTAATTCTAGCAAAAGTAGACTGTTGAGTACCATTTTTTATTAATGATTCTGAAAGCTGAGTGTTGGGCGCAGTTTTTAAGCCTACTAAGAAACCATGAAGTAACCTGTTTACATTTTTAATTCAAATTTGAAAATTTAGATCATGATCCAAAATACGTAACTTTCTCACTTGAGACCAACATTTCCATAATTTTTATCAAAGTTACGATGCTGGGTATTTTATGTATGAAAGTACAATTCATGGCGATCTATTTACAACAAAAAAATATCAGAAGAGCCTTTTACTTTTCTTCAAAAAAAATTTCGAAGATGTTCAAGTTGAAAATTCTCAGATTTCATAAAACAAATCATAACTCGGAAACCGTGAAAAATCGCATAACATACATGAGGGTGATTCGAATACCCCATGACATGAGGAACCTGTTTTTTTTTATTGACGTAAATCGTCCGGCCACCCTGTATGTTATGTCTCAGGTCAACAGAACACCTAGATAGGCCTCAAGCTTGATATCAATAGAATTAATTTGAGGACAAGATATACAAAGCAAATGTTTGTCTCAGAATAAGAAAGATAGACCAACATATGTTACATATTCGAAATTAGGGGAAAAAGAGCTAGCAAAACATGGAAAAATATACAGGGTGTTCTATTTGAAAAAATGAAGTTGCCATCAATATGTTGGTCACCCTGTATATATTTCAGTTTCTGGACTCATTTAAGAAAACCTCAGTTGATTTCGTGAAACTTTTATACGAAACATTTTTTTTGTACCTCCTTCAGTAACAAAGTTAAGGGGGGGTCAAATTATAGTGAAAAATCCGATACATCATAATATTCATTAATAGTCCGGTCTATTTAGACCAAAAAATGAAAGTGAAGTTACATAAAGTCCCAACAAGCTGAATTTCTGTGAAGTTGTTCAAAACATAATTATAAACAATGTCTAAAAGTTCCCCATCATTCCCCTGTAAGGAAAAAATTAAATTCAAGGTCAAAGGTCAAAAAAATGAGTTTTTCACGATCTTCAGCAAAACGGTGAGTTTTATCATGAAAATACCTCAGACAAAAATTGTAGATCATAAAATTATCTATAAAAAATGTATCAATACTTTTTTTCTTACGAGCCACCGTTTCTGAGATATATGCTCAGTTGCAGGAACGTCCATTAAAATTTAAAGGTCCATTAAACCCTTAATCCTCCATTAGTTCCTTGTAATAATGGAGGATTAAGAGTTTGATGGACCTTTAAATTTTAATGGACGTTCCTGCAACTGACACATAACGATTCAAAAAGTTATAACTACACGCTAAGTACACTACCTCATAGGTGGCGTGGAAACGTGTGCATATTATGACGATAACGACTTTTATAACTTTTTGAATCGTTATATCTCAGAAACGGTGGCTCATAAGAAAAAAAGTATTGATACATTTTTTATAGATAATTTTATGATCTACAATTTTTGTCTGAGGTACTTTTATGATAAAACTTACCGTTTTGCTGAAAATCGCGAAAAACTTTTAGACATTGTTTATAATTATGTTTTGAACAACTTCACAGAAATTCAGCTTGTTGGGATGTAACTTCGAATGTCTAAATAGACCGGACTATAATACTTTTATTATTGTTTTATCATCTGGATATTGAAGTTATGAATGTTATGTTATGTTCTTGAATATACTTGTTGGTTAGCTTTTTATTTTTCTTTTATTTTTCAATTCTGATTCTATAGTCGGGGGAGCATGTTGTAGAATTTCGAAGTAGGTATTGCACTACTTCTTGCTTTATCCGAACTATATTCAACTTCCTCAAACCATATCTTGGTCTTCCCATGCTCGAAAATGATTTTTTCCGGACTTGTCATGTAAATTACTATTTCATCTGATGAAATCATCACTCTGAACTGAAATTCTACGTTTGTGTGCCCCCAACCCACTTCGTTGAAGCAACCATAAATATGGCAATTGGTTTCGTGCACGTTTGACAACTGACAGCACATTGGAGGTATAACAACCCCACTTTTCCTATGTAAATCATAGCAAAACAACGAGAGATTTTGGTTTTTCTCAAGTGTTTCAGTTGATTTATTGCTTCTTTGGACTGAAAAATCGTGAAAATGTACCTATAAAATTGTTTAATAAGTTTAGATCATATTCATCGAGGACGATATGTAGAAAAATATCAGTTTTGAGCATTCACCCTTATCTACTGCAGAAGATTTATCTATCTAATGTGTCTTATTCCGATGATAAAATGTATCCTGATATTACTATCAATTAAATCAAGAAGACAAAGAGATTAGCCAGTTTCAGGATTCATATTTGGACAAGGAGGAAATAAGAACACTATAGGATGTATTTCCAATTCACCCGTTAGAGAAAGGAGATGAAGAGTACTTGTTAATGGAAAAAATTGTTGTGATAAATTGAGGTTTTATAAGTACCTATATGTACTGAAATCATATCACTGGATTAAAACTTATCTGGATGTTCTTTAATTTGCAGTATATCTTTTGTTTTTTATATGAGACAAGTAAAAGGTAACTGCTATCTCCGCTTTTCACTATTTTATAGAATATAGCATAAGCATACTTACTTCTAACTCTGTATTTAAAAATTTTTACAATTACTCATTATATAATTAATTTTTTATTTATACAAGAGACTATAATTTGTTGGTTTGTATTGAATGATGAATGCTTCACTTTCGACAAAATATTTATTTATTTTTTTAATTTGTATTTAATAGAAATCGTTTTCTACGTTGTGAATAATTGAAATTTAGTTGTTAATATTGATAAAATCCTTAATTTTTTCAATAAAATCATCATGGAATTCATGGGCTTTCATTTCAATAAACAAATATATTTTTTCTTCTTTCCATTTATTGAAGAATAAATATTATAAATATCATAGGATTCACTGCAGCATCATTCTATGTTTCCACTGAATAACTGATAATATCAGGATACATTTTATTTCTGAAAAGAGCTAAGTTAGATGGATAAATAACTTCCTTGTACAGTTGACAAGGGTGAATACACAAAACTGATATTTTACTACATATCGTCCTCGATGAATATGATCTGAACTTATTAAACAATTTTATAGGTCCATTTTCACGATTTTTCAGTCCAAAGAAGCAATAAATCAACTGAAACACTTGAGAAAAACCAAAATCTCTCGTTGTTTTGCTATGATTTACATAGGAAAAGTGGGGTTGTTATACCTCCGATGTGCTGTGAGTTGTCAAACGTGCACGAAGCCAATTCAAGGCTTCCAATAATTTTGCGAGACGGTGTCGATAACCAGGAAATTATACATCAAACATGATGGTCATGGCCGATAAAAACTTCAGTTTCGATAGAGCTGCACCCTTGCTTGCTCCCCGGTTGATGTCCAAACACTCAATTATCTTAATGCAAACAGGTTGCCAATATATGATAATGGAGACGCATTTTAGCATGAAAGTTAGCGTGTCCGGATCAACTAATTTGAGAATTAATTGAAAGCAGTCCATATCTGCCCTATTTCTGAGCATTATTGTTTCATTAAATTATTCCATACCTCATTCGAGTGAAATATTTGACGGATATGTAATTTAATTTATATTCAACGAGATACTCTTAGATTTGAATAATGATGTTAGTATTGGTAGAATAGGAATCGTGTTAAAATGCCGAAATTGTTGTTATTGTTAGTAGGCAACTTTGACTTTTTGAAAGGAAAATTATAGAGGAATCGCTTTTTTTAGTACAGAATAACATACAGTGTGAGGCCAAAAGTTTGGGGTGATTTAAATGGGGACTAATCCTATATGTGACGCCCTCTAGGGGAAACCTCGGATAGATGCCACACATTTTGAAATTGCCTCCTATTTTTGAAAATATTAATTTTATATGAGTAATTGCTATGAATGTAGGTAGCCCCATTATTTGATTTGAAATACTGAAACTTTTCTCTGACATAGCAATCCCAAATTTCCGAAAAATTTTATTTTTGTTGAGCCCTTTTTTTGGGGATAGATGCCTACAAGTATGGATAGTTGCCCCACCATGAAAATACTGGGAGGGATAGATGCCCTTCATACTGTGTGAACCAAAAACCCAACTAAATAAAATGACATTTTCTATGCTTAAAACAGCAACTTTATCTACGCAACATGGATCGAATTAACAACAATTGTGCATTTTTAATTGAATTTCGAAAGCTTATATTAAACGAAAAGTTGCATTCTTCATATTAACATAAAGCATTATTCCACACATTCATGATAAATTAATGAAATAATAAGTCTCAACAAAAATGATCAGGAATCAAGTTCAAAATCAAAATAACACAATGAATCGAAAATCTGCTAAAAAGATATGGCTTTAGTTTAGATGTCTTAAGGGGCACCTATACCTCAAAAAATCAGGGCAACTATCCTTTTCGATAGGGATAGATGCCCATGATTTTTTTAATAAATAAAGAAGAAAACGAAAAATATTCGTACTCAGATGTACACTCAATGAGACACTATATTGACGTAATGAAAAAAATTACTGAATTTACTACCACTTCAAAAGTTATACAGCGGCAAATACCTACCTCTAAAAGTTTGGCATGTTAGTGAAGTTCGCTGCTGAGATGATCGCGCACACTAGCGAAAAAAGGGTTTCACTTTACAATAACCCTTACAAAACTAAGGTCCAGGGTGACTGTAGCAGCTACTTATAAAATTAATTTTTTGATACGTGTTTCGGAAGTTAGGTATATTGAAAATGGGGCATCTATCCAACTGAGGCATCTGTCCGGGTTTTACCCTATAAGTAATCTAAAATCTAATGGGATATTTGGATTCTGCATCATACAAAACCCTCGCATATCACATGAATGTTCATGGAAAATTTCAAGAGGATAGCATCAAAACCATAGAATTTAATATCAATCTCGAGTTCTACACTCAGAAAATTTTATAAGTATAATTAACAGAAGCACTTCTGTTGAAAGTTTAATGTATTAAAATTGTTAATCCTACAAAAAACTCTTTCGACTACTAGAAATTGCTGTACCTACAATAGACCATTTATGTTACCTTGAATAACGTTTGTTAGTACTATAAAACAAGAACTATCGTGATAACAATATCATTTCCATCGAGGCTACAAAATACCATCAAAATCAATGTATTTATTGTCAATACAATGGACAAATTCTATCAAAAACAGCCTGAACTTCCATTACCCCAAAGTCCCAAATTTTGTAAAGATAACACAAATTAATTATATAGAATATCTAATACACTATGATGTCCACAACATGTATTATTATCTTTACAATTATATTGTTATACTACCCTAACAGTATTCTTTGTTCAAATGAAAATCATATACTATAACAGGGATGAAATATTCGTTATGTTAATAGTAAAATATTGTCCGAAAACATTGTTCAACAGGATGACTGCTAGAATTACAAAATCCGCTGTTGATTTAACAGTCCTTCTGTGAGCGAATGCTACAAACCGTTAAACGGCGTTCCCACGAGGCGTTATTTACGACAGTGAACTACGCTTTCGTGAAATACACTTCTGTGTGAACGCATAGTTTTTAAACTTGCTTTCGTGAGGAATTCGTTCACACAGAAGTGTATTTCACGAAGCGTGGTTCACTGTCGTGAATAACGCCTTGTGGGAACGCCGCAATACGGATGCACACGAAAAACATGAGAATATTCAAATCGCTACTGATTTCGTGCACATGTGGTGTGTTTACCTATACTAGCCAGTGTAATCTATCAATCATCTCAAAATGTGAAGGAACTTCAAGATGCCCAAAAACAAATAATAGTTGATAAAATAGTGGACGATTTGATCCAAAATAATAAAAAAATGACCGTGTCGATTGCAAATAATTTAACGGACCAAATTTTATGTTTATTTCCTGCAGAAATTAAGGTAATCAACCGCTATCAGCTATCAGTCTGTGATTATGTTTCATTTTTTTCTTGCAGGAATACTACTTCGCTCCTCAGAAAAATAAAGCCCCCAAAGGAAAACTATTAGCTAAATATTACAATAATGTGAGAAAACTGAAATCAAATGGACTTATAGAGACACAGTCAGCCAAAAGACGACTATCTCCAGATTCACCTTTAGTTACCTATTAGATTCATTTTCATTCCAGTCTTTAAAATATATACTTTAATTTTATGCTTTGACAGTGATTCTTGAAGCTGAAGAAATTGCCGAAACACTTAAAGGAAACTTAAAATTCATAAAAGAAGCCGAGAGATGGGAGGACATAAAGGTGTTATGGAGAAAGTGACAAATTTTCAGAAGTAAATATTTGGTTGAAGACACAGCAAAAATTTTGTTACGATTTCCAATGAATGGCCTCTATACAAACACCCTCTGGGGTACACCTTGGTATGATATATTGGGTTATGTTAAAGATACCAGATTTCTTGAGAAAATCTTTTTTCTAATAGAACTAACCAAAGCCGGAAAATTTTGTTATTCTAAAACCTATTCCCATAACTTCAAATACAAAAATAAGTATTAGGTATTGCATAGAGAGAAAAGTTCATCACAACAATTTCACTGATGAATGATTGATAATAATTGTTTTCTATAAATTCAATAGAATAATATTCGGAATGGGGCGAGATATACTATACTAGCGAGGATCAGATTAAGATATGTAATAGTTAAATGTTATAGTATGAATATTACATTCTAGCAATAAAATAAAACCCTCTATCGGCATAAACAGACTTACTGTTGCCTGAAGAGTATGAATCGTATATTTAACAGTCACACTATCCATTGTACACAAAGCAGAGTTGCTGAAATCATTATATTTCGATCTGCTTAGCAGTATATTTTTATTAACGTAACAGAATTTATTATTCATGTTACAAGAAACTATTGTTATGAACATCTATATTTTTGTTATACCTGATAACTGCACTATTAGAGGAAGAACTACTTTATTATAACGGTAACAGAAAATTCTTTATCTACAACAAGTTTTTATTCAATGTAGCAGCTGACAAAAGTGCTTCTGTTGATTTAATAGAATTTTAGATTGACCAAATAGGGATCTTAGTATTATTATCATAACATACATTTTTCGTTGTATTTACTAGAATAATTTTCTGAGTGTATACAAAATTTCGAGGAAATAGACTTAGGTATTGCTCTACCAATCAACGAGCGCTCGAAAGGACCTGCTCAGGGCTTCCTTCAATTTTTAATATTTAATTCAGAAATAAATTAATCGAAATTTTGCTAATTGAATAGGTATGCATATTCAGCCATTGAATTTTTACATTGATTTAACACTACCTAGTCTTGATGCTGTCACATGAAAAAACTCTATATTTCAGCAGAATTGTGCCCATTATCGTAACCTTGAACCAACTCCTTTCTTCATAATTTCGAAACATGTCGTTTGCATGAATACAAACCTAGTTTCATGCGAATGTGGAATTTAATCATTTATTAATTATTATACACGTTAAAACTTCAACTCACACATTGAGATTTCAGTCCAACGCTTTTTGATTTTTTCTTGTCGACATTCGCGATAAAAAATATCTGCATTGCCTATTGCGTGCTTTGAACTTGATGCCTTTTATCAGATTGGCTTGGTAGAACAATTCATGTTCGCGGTGAAATTTTTATTTCAAACATGGCGAAATATCCAAGATTTTGAGCCTTCAAAGGAGAAATAAAAGTCACCATATGCATTTTCTGGAAGAAATTTCTCACGGGGTGAGGAGGATGTTTTCTAATTCGAATACTTGTGAAAAATTCAGACGGGTCACAGCTTAAACAACTGAAAAAAATCAGCGCTCGTTTTCGAGATTGGTAGCGTACACGTATAATGAACAAGCGTGCAAAGGGTACTAATCCCAAGTAACTTGAAGTACAAAAATAAATCATAGTTATATACCTCACACCTATTCACCCATAATTCTATAAGAGCATAACTCAGAAAATGAATGTGATATTGTTGGGCGTCCTTATTCCTACCAATCAATCAGGATATTTATCTAATGAAAGTTAAGAAGATCATCATCAAACTAACACACAGTGTAAATGAGAAAAGGGAGTGAGAGTCCCACTCTTCTCTACAAACATAATTAGTATTTTTTCAATATTTCCGAGAACATCACTGCTGTTCCATCAGAATAAAAATGGAAATTCACTCTGATAATGCTACCGTATTCTCCCCTAGACCTATTGCAATACTGAAAAATAATCAAGGGAAACTCGCAAACATTTCATTCATTTGTGAAGTGATGCAACCCTGTCATCTCAGAAAATCGCTACAACTTTATTCTGTGTATCACTTTCAACTTCTTTTAATGTCTGTGTTCCTCGCCAAGAAATAAAGTTTTAAAAAAAATTGGATATGTTATTAGCAATAAAGATGGCAAGGTCTAACGCAGAAGTTAATAGAATATCCAGTCAAAAATACTACTTTTTGTATTACTACACTAGAAACCCAAATGCGTAATACTGAAAAGCTGAACTTATTTCACTACATAAGAGAAGTTGAAAATCACTGGGCACGGATTCCCGTAGAAAATTCGATACTTATGTGATGTTTCAAAAATATTTTGGTCGAGATATGAAGATATTTAGTGTAATTAAAAAATGTACTTATTTTCAATCTTCACATTGTTGCCAACCAAATTGATTTGAGTTGTCAAAAATTCGGTTCATCGAAATTTGATCGTAGTATCTAAATTTTTCATGAATACTGTTATTGGGTAGGTACTAGGTATGTGAACACGGATATGTAGTATCGTCATCTATTTTACTGATTGAAATTGCCACCCATTACATTTATTTTTGAAAAAATAACGCATCAGGTCGGAACGGACATGAAATTGTATTGAAATTTGGTAATGAGTTGTGAAGCACAGGATGGATACTAGTAAGCTATTCAAACGTATTACAGATTAAACAACAAAAATAATCAGTGCTTAGCTCTCTTTTTCGAGATTGGTAGTGTAGACGTAGGTAAAGATGAATAAGCGTACCAAAGTTACTGATTCCAAGTGAAGCAACTTGAAGTACAAAAAGTAAATAATACTCTTATACTTCACACCTATTCACCTATAATTCTATAAGAGCATAACTCAGAAAATGAATGTGATACTGGTGAGCATTCCTTTATTCCTATAATCACGATATTTAGGTATCTAGGGAAAGTGAAAAAATCATCATCAAACTAACACACAGTGTAAATAAGAAATAGGAGAGAAAACCCCACCCTTCTCTACCAACATCATTAGTAATTTTCTAATATTTCCGAGCACATCTAACAATCTAGTAATGTTCCATCAGAATAAAAGTGAAAATTTACTTTGATATTGCTACCGTATATGTATCCCTTTACCTCTATGGGATTTGAGATTGATACCAAATATATATGTAAATGCAGAATCTCAGCACAATCGGAATTCCATTCTGAAAACATTTAAAAAAATGAAATATTTAAAATATAAATAAATACAAAAATTAAATTATATGATGGTTCTGATGATGCGATCCCTTTGAAATTTTGCATGAACATTCAGTATGGTAGTTTTCAATCTCAAAATAAATTTCACTCGAATCGAATATTCTGTTATGGAAATATAAAGATTCTTCTTTCAATATTCCAATTGAATTTTCTATGGTTCTGTTAGCACTGTGGCTACAAAATTCTTCATGAACATTCAGTGCATCAATCTCTTTTTATAAAATAATTTCACTCGAATCGGATATCTTTTTATGAAAATATGAATTTTCTTTTTTTCACTATTGAAACTTTTATCATATTTTTAAAAAAACATAACGAATTATGTCAGGAGATACGTGGAATTGTATTTAAAATTACACACCTGAAATACTCAACCAATCAAAACGTGCATTTCTGACAAATCACCATCGCAACGGATAAATTTTAGTGAAATTTTTTCCAACTGGGTACCCAACAGCGAATTAAATTGAAATTTTTTTTGGCGTTCATGATGACGAATGACTGGAAATACGAGTAGAATTAATTAAATGTTTATGTCTAATGTAGAATCTTCTTACAGAAATTCACACGACGTCAAACGAAATCCTGAATTTTTTTGACCTCTAGAGCTCTACTAGCAGGGTTTTGAGCTATGGAGCACAAGATGCATACCAGGATTCTAGTGAGAAATTCAGAACGTATTACAGCTTATAAGATAAATATAATCAGCGCTTATAGCTTTCATTTTCGATATGAGTAAAAAGATGCGTGCAAAAGTTACTCATACCAAGTCAAGGAATAAAATAACTTTTACAATGAATAATATCATTGTTTAAACAATGATAATATTTTTATACTTCATGTAGGTACCTACACATCTAAAATTCTGTAAGAGCATAATCTGAGAAAATGAATGTGTATTATTGTAGTTTTCGGTTTGATTTCAACTTATTTCAACAATAATTAATGTAATATTATTGGGATTCTAATATCCTACCAATCAATCACGATTTTCATCTTGTGAGAGTAAAGAAGTTCATCATCAAACTAACACACAGTGTAAATAAGAAATAGGAAGGAGAATCCCACTCTTCTCTACAAACATAATTAGTAATTTTCCAATATTTCCGAGGACATCTGATGTTCCATCAAAATAAAAGTGAAAATTTACTCTGATATTGCTGCCGTTACGGCTCATAGACTTATTGCAATAATCAAGAGAAACTCACCAACGTTTTATTCATTTGTGAAGTGATGCAACTCTGTCATCTCAGAAAATCGCGGTTTTCATCGTGAACAGCGAAAGTGACACAGCCTGCTCGGAAAAGCGTGTAAGACTGTGGAGTTGGGTGCTGCAGGCATTGATTATGTAGAAGCGTCCCAGAACGTTTCAATACGCCGACGTGACCACAATATCACCCCCTCGATACTTATTTGAACGGAAAGAGGTCATTTTTTTTTAAATCGGTCATATTCAGAAATCGAAAAAATTGAGGAAAAGAACACCGACAGTAGATAAAAAAATATTCAAGGGAGCCCTGAGCAGATGCCTTTTAGCGCTCGTTCATTGGTGGACCAATGAGGCTATATTTACTCAAAATTGTATATAGGACTTGAGATTGATACTAAATACATATTTAAATACAAGATCTCAGCATGATCGGAATGATATTCCGGAAAGGATTCGAAAACTGAAATATGCAAAAACTTGACAATAGGGATGATGTTGACTATTTTTTGGAATTCATTTTATTTTGTAGATAAACCCTACACAAACACGAAAATATTACTTTTTTCTTAAAAGTATAGTATTTGCCAATAAAAAATACGTTGAAGAAAAGAGAATTAATTTTCCCGCGGAAACGACACGTTATGATGATTATTATGTTATCTATGATGATTACGTCAATAGTCGGTAGACATCATAGACTAACTAAATTTTTAGTTTGTCAGTTTGTCTATGGTAAACATACTTTGACTTCTGTCAAAGCGAACTGATTTTGCCTGATTCCTTGTGGAAAAGTTCAATTTAAGCCTTCAAAATGAATATGTCGGACTATAAAAGCTGAATGAGGTGTTTCTTTTAATTGTAATAATAAATATGAGTTAAAAGTTTGCTACTTACAGAGACAATTCTACGTTTTTAAGCTCCACTGCACAAAATCTTTGTTTTCAGCAAAGAAACTTGCGACCATCAGGGAATCAATCTTCGTTAAGTTACTACTATTACCCTTGATGAATCCTATCTCCATTATAAAGAAAATTGTAGATTATCGTTCTTGTAACGAATAATCGAACTATTCTGTTCTCTTTCAGCTTTCAACTTCTTGAGTTCGAAACATAGATATGATATTCTATATATTTACTATGGTTCAAGTTACAAAACCGTGGGTTTCACAAGCTTGATTGGGTAATCAAATCGTTCGTTTTGAAGTAAGTTGATGGTTTATGTCAAAAATGAACTGAAAATTGCAGAGAAATGATGACATTTCAATAATCAAGGTGATTGGAGTTTTGGCCTATGAATGTATTTTGTTGATCTGAGCACCGAACATTCGAATTTGCAATGACAATACGGCATAGTGACGTCAATTACCTCTGATTGGCTTTCGCAGTCACGTGATAGTTGATAATAAATAACATAATTTGAATCAGCCAATAATTATAATTTGAATCAGCTTTATTTAATTCAACGAGAATGATAAGATCACTAAAATGGTTTTTTAGGATTGCAAAAATTTCCTTCTATGAGAAAAACCTCAATTTATGTGGATTCGTAACATGAGTCAACATCCCTATTGATGAAATTGAATCTACGGTTCTGATGATGCGAGCGTTTTGAAATTTTGAACGAACGTTTAGTGTAGCGTTCTTCACACGCAAAATGATATTCACTCGAATCGGATATCTTGGTATCGAAATATAGAGATTCTTCTTTTCAATTTCCAACTGAATTTTATTTGGTTCTCTTTACACTATGGCCACAAAATTTTGCATGAGGCATTTTGAATGACCATATTTTATCGAGCACCCTGTACAATTTCACTGGTTACGGAACTTCACAGAGGCATTTGGGAACCGAACTCAACCTGAAAATTTTAAGTCTCCATAGGAATCCCTTCGAAAGTTATCGTGCTAACGGACGGACGGACGGCCCCACGGACAGAATGGAATTTGACTACAAATTCGTCATCAGAGAGTCAAACCCTATCGTTTGAGACAATTTTCGGCTCAAAAATCGAAAATTACAGACATTTGGACAAAACAATATAGTACTCGTTTAAAAAAACGAACGCTCAAAAATAGGATTATACATCATGCCATGTTTCTCGAATAACATTCGAGATTCAATTATATCTGAGATACGCTACTGTAAATACTACTTGAAATATGTTGTCTTTTTAGGAGCTTTCGTGAACAGGATGTAGAGGGTTCTCATAATCCGGAAACAAAGCCCATAGACAAACTATTAGTCTATGACAAAGCCGATCATTGATAGATCTTGAGTTATTTTATTATAGCACATTGACATAAGCTGCCACAAGTTTTTACTTGCATTTTCAAATTTAAGGGACCATAGTTTATGGCACAGGAATGATACGAAGGCCAACAGTTGAAAGTTTTATATCTGGAACAAAGGGCATCTCGATTTGGGCGATTTACTGAGGAAATCACTTCAATTCGACTGAATTGACCAATAGGAGCTTTTGGTTTTGCTTCAGATTATACCTAAGTGATGCAGCGTCAAATAGAACAGTCCCTTATTAAATTTTCACTTAACTTTGCTTTACTAAGTTTTAATGCGGTCGTATTCTTCAGTACCTACCAATTCAAAACCAAAAGTTAGCAGAAACTAGAATTCGTCAGCAACGGAAGAACAAAAGTATTTTATAAATATATACAGAGAATAAGAAAATAGATAATTTTACGTCAGAGTAAACGAAGAAACCTCAGAAAAGAGAATCATCGAATCAGGAGTACCACAAGGCTCCTTACTGGGACCGATGCTTCACCATCTATACACATTTTCTAATGTATGCTCCAAATGTGTACTTCCCTCAATCCGGATGTAATAAACGAACGGGATCGCATGTTATCTATGTGGGATCAATCCGATCGCCCCTTGCGTAAGCGTAAAAAAATAAAAAATGTGTATCAGTCTGGTTAATTACAATACTACGATGACCACCCGTGCATTTCGAAAGAATAAGAATAATTTTCAGTGCTTGACATTTTGCCATGTTTACTGAAGTCTGAAGTTTGACATTTCACAATCACAATCACAAATCAGGTGTATTGTTATCAGGTGAACTAATTAGGGACAGACAAATCTTAAAATATTTATTCAACAATTTGTTGAAATCCAGTCCTCCGATAACGATAAGAATATGTTGAATTGATTCAATTTGGTTTGTTGGCGAGAAGACATATTTTTCAAAATGGTATACTCTTTCATACATATTCCCTACTTCATTGATCCTAATGGAATAAAATATTTTCAGATGCAATTTATGCTGCTTTTTAGCAGGCAAGGCAAATTACGTTTGCAGAAATGGTACGTGGCACATCCCGACAAGCTGAAGAAAAAAATAACCCGGGAATTGATTACTACTATTCTAGCCCGAAAACCGAAAATGTGCAGCTTTCTGGAATGGAAGGACTTGAAAATTGTGTATAAAAGGTTAGCTTCTATTCAAAATAGTAATCCCAACAATTAAAATATTGTAATTTTTCAAGGTATGCAAGTTTATATTTCTGCTGTGCTATTGAACAAGATGATAATGAACTTCTAACGTTGGAAATTATTCATCGTTATGTGGAATTGCTGGATAAATATTTCGGAAGTGTAAGTTAAGTGTGAAGTTGTCAATAACAATATAGCATTTAGAACATTTCTGTCTGTAGGTTTGTGAGTTGGATATAATATTCAATTTCGAGAAAGCGTACTTCATATTGGATGAATTGCTTCTTGGAGGGGAGATTCAAGAAACAAGCAAGAAGATAGTATTGAAAGCTATCGCTGCTCAGGATCTTTTACAAGAGGTTAGTCCTGGAAATGATGATATCTGATTTAGTTTATAACAGCTAATATCTGGAATTATCTATCTCATGTTTTATCCTGAATTATTAACTTCCAAAGTTTTATCTTAGTACAATTTGCACAACTTTTTATTTGATAAATTGAGAATTTTATGTATCATTTTGATTGGTATTATAAAACTTTCCATTTACATTCTAGTCACCTCGAAATAAAATTTTAATATCCGTGAATATATTCAACTAGAACATTTCAAATTAGGTACTTGGACTAAGCATAACAGAAGTTATCTACTTTTGATTATTTTTCTTCTTATTGATATTGACTTACCTTCAATAATAGTTTACACAATTTTGAATATTTCTGTTGAAATTCTCATTTTATGAGCTTTGAGTCATTATATTAGAGACCAAATATTTATTAAAAAATAGATAATATATTAGTGTTAAATGTTAAAAAGTGTGCAAACATTCCTTAATGCCAAAACTATGCCATAAAATATTGAGAAATATCCTAGTCCAGATATTAACCAAAGAAAGTGTCTTTTAGTCAAATGCTCTTGCGATGTTCACATTGTCACTTATTGCTTCAAATGTAAATTTGTGTTATTTTTCTTGTTTTCTTTAAATGCACTCCCAAAGGATTTGAATGACAATTGATAGATGTGACGTTGCCAAAAGTGATAAGTAATGCCAATTTTGCGTTGATTTCATGTTGGAAGCATTGTTACTTCCATTTTGATCTTTACGTTTTTCTTACTGTTTTATCGTTATTTTTAACTTCATTTAGCTGAATTAATAACCAGAGTATAGTAAGATATGAATGGAGTAAATACCAAATATTGAAAAAATGTTTTTAATCTGTTCCATTAGAACTGACCTATCAATTTGGAAATTTAATTAATATTTGAATCAATTTTTCAAAAGTTCTGCTGTATATTTATTGATGAAATCGATCATTTCGTATTTTAGGGAACTAATGATTTTATGTATCATGTATCTTATTGAATTGGGGTGAGTTCAAATAAGTGTTTGATGATTTACGAGATTGTTGTTTTCAGAATTAATTTGAAGTGTGTATTTTGTTTATTTGTTTATTATTGAATCATTAATGTTCCCATTTTTTCCTACATTTTGATAACAATTACAAACTAACATCAGTGGTATCGTTAGAATTTTCTTACTATTATTTCGTGAACAACTTACAATTTAACTGAATTGGGTAGAATTTGTCTAATTTGAATGAGGATATTATTCTTGGTTGTTAATTTGACGCTTAGGGAAGTGTCATTATTGTAGTGCATGAAAAATTTAACAATTTAGGTTGAATTGAAAACTGAATTTACGTGTTGCTTGATTTATGCTCCATTGCTTGTTTATTCAATATTCGCACATTCATTATGTTATTCACATTTTTTATGGCATTACTATTATTGAAGTCATGTATTAGAAGTGAAAAATTTTTAGAAGAATACTCATACATCCATTATTTTCCGAAAGCGGACAATAATATTACATACAGTTCCTAGAATTTTATTTCAATAAACATAAGAAAAAATTTGATTCAAATTTGTATATGGTTATGCAATGTTGTTCAATTCATAATACCTACATAGGTAATGTTCCTGCTGTTGCCGAAGCTTATGATGCCATTTATTATTGTATTCTTAGATATTTATTATGTTTACCAGAGTTACTGTCCATTCCATGCAATAAATATGAAAAACAATTTCTGTTTTTATTTATTAGTTAAAGGGTAATGAGATTAACAATTTCATACGTTTTTCATAATACTTTTCATGGTAAGTGTGGAAAAAATCAATAGATACACGGTTGCAATTCATTAAAACTTTTAAATTGCAAATATTCATCAACGAATTCAGAATATTGCAGTCTCACAATATTTTGTATTTGTCATGCTGATTTCTTCATCTGAATGTTGATACTGTACCATTTAACATCAAAGTATGATTTCAAGCTCAACAAAATAATTTTCATAGTAGTACTAAGGCTTAAGTGGTAATTGTTTGGTGCTGTCTTTTCGATGGTTTCTGTTTGAACTGTTTATGTAGTAGATTTATTATATTTTTTCTAAGGATGAAGCAGTGGAAGGTGCTTTAAGGGACATTGGTCTTCTATAGTCGACGTTTCCAGTTATGAAATGAATTAATTTTTCAAAAATATTTGTGTGTAGTCTATATGGCCTAACCACTTGTAAAAATCAACATAAATATTGTGTTAAGTTTTGCAAAGTAATAAGTACCAGCTTCTCCAATTAATTTTTGTTATTAACTGATTCATTTTATCTGTCTCAGATATTTATATTTGTCTAGAAGTAACAATGAACGATCCTTTCTTTGTTGTGACCACCTATTAACTCGAAGTCATGTCATTGCATTGTAAATATTGGTTCACCCTTTTTATTTACATACCTTATAAAAATTAAAATTTTTTCAAACTGGTATCAAATATCAAGATACAAATGTTTTTTCCTTTTAAGTTGGTGCCAAAGCTTTAGTCTTCCTTCGTGTAGCTTCCTTCCCAAAAAGAGTCCAAAGATCTTTGCACTCTTTTATATTGACTTAATTGTACCTGAATCTTTTTGTAACGTAACAGTAGATCAAACAAACGTAAAATTTCATGACAATTACAAATATCAATTTTTAGTGGTGAATTGTTGAATTTTATGACAAGGTGGTGGTGTCAAATGCATGTTCCTTACTACTTGTAACATGGTGGTATGATTCCAATAATAAATTTCGTGGTAAAGTTGCATCTGATTTAGTAGATATAATTACATCACGAAAGTTCATATTCGAAACATACCACTTTAAAATAAAAAGTAATAATAATGATAATGGAGACTTTTGTATAAATCTTTTCTATATCATTGTTTCAATATACTAATAATTTTCAGAATTGTTTTCTTCATTCTACCTGAATTTTTAATTATTGTTAAGTACTTACTAAGAGGTTTTAAGTATTTATTGAATAATCATGAGATCAGTAATTTAGTGAACATCAATTTTGAAGGTGGATAAGGATGCAGCATTTTCTATGTCTAGGTATGTCTAAACTATAGCAATATTTCATTTTCAATTGTTTCTTACCCACATTCATCATTGATGTTAGCTGAAGAAAGTTCAATACTGATTCTTGTCAATTTCAGGAGGAGACACCACAGGGCTTCTTTGATGATCACGGGCTTGGATAAACTTAAATTCGAATATACTTTTATTCACCTCTCTCTCTAATTGTTATCTCACAAGATTTGGATTACTTTCTTTAGAACCACTGGTTGCTTCTTAAATCACATTTTTTCAGCTGGATACTTACATACATTTTTCTTGCAATTAGAAAAAACTTCAACTCATACTTGAACCAAATGAGATGTTTCAATGGTCCAAATTAGACTGACTAGGTACTTTCAAAAATTCTATTTTTCTATCTTTCCAACGAAATTCTTTCCCTTTAATATTGAGGTAGTGGAACTATATTTCAATACAATACACCAGTTTTCCAACTAAACATAGTATTTCTCACAGCTCACTCGTTAGTATTATCGTTTAAGAAACACATTTGCCAAAAAATAACATTGCAGAATGGTTTTAATTTGATTGCAAGCAACTTAAGTAATAATTGAAAGTATTAAAGAATTGATATAGGTGCTAAAGCTACAACTCAAATGTGTTTCTATGAATTGGATAATTAACAGTATTAGCGAATCTGTGCAATAATTTGTATTGTTTTGACGTTGTTCCCGGACAATTTACATAATTCTAATTTTACTATTTTATGTACTTATTGTTCAATTTTTGTTTTGGATTGTTCAATTAAATTTTTAGATATCCTTCGTTTTTCATTATTATTTACCCTAGAATTTTACTAAATTCTTTTAAATATTATTAACTTTATAAATGGATACTAACAACTGTAATGTCGCAACCGTACCAAAAGAACGACGCAGTACAGTCAATTCTTAGTGAACAACAATTTTTTGCTATTGTCTTTAAGGGAATGAACAAAACTAGCTGCCGAAGAATCAAACTGTTGCCCTTTTGTACACTAAAAATTTGATTTGATGAGTCGTACGCCATATAACTCTGAGTTGGCACCGTTAATTTTTTTCATTTCCGTATACGTAAAAAATTAAATGAAAGGTAAACGTCCATGTTTTGTAGACACCTCAGTTAGAGTGGCAAACATGCTTTGACAATTGGTTCAAACTCGTGCAGATGTGTGTTTGACACAAAACCAAACTTTTTACTCCCCGCTAGTACGGTCAAAGCTAATCCATGTATAATTGAGCTAATTTGGAAATGCAAACTTTCACTCAATGCAGTCAATGCACTCTGGCTAAACAATGTTTGCGTGAACTTATTCACACTTTTCCAGCCACGGTTTTTGACGTGGATACTGTAGATGTTGGGATAGAGGACAATCGTGCGTTATTTAGTCGTAGTGTTTCCAAATGTATCTCGTGTATGATACTGAGATTAATAGCAACTTGCACATGAAAATACACGAACAAATCATTTGCTTTTTATTATCTGATGATCAATCTATCATTTTTTTGGTGTCCGTCGAAGGATAGGAGACAAATTAAAAACTGTGTACGGGGGTTATCCGGGGGCGGTGCGTTCTCAAAAATTTTTTTTATAGTGTTTTAAGCACAGATATCAAATCTAATTAGACGTTTTCTTGGGTGCCCGTCGAACTGACCAGCCACAGTTTTAGCGAATACTGTGTAGGGAAGTTATCCCCGGGGGCGGTGCGTTCTCAACAAACAAATTTTTGCATAGTATTTTAACCACATATATCAAATCTAATGGGACATTTTTCTGGGCTACCGTCGAAGTATGAGAAAAAAATTCAAAACTGACCAGCTACGGTTTTAGCGAATACTGTATAGGCAGGTTATCCGGGGTAGATGCGTTCTCAACAAAAATTTTTTCGCATAGTTTTTTGAACACAGATATCAAATAAACAGAAAAAAGTTTTTGTTGAGAACGCTGGTCAGTTTTTAATTTTTTTCTCATTCTTCGACAGGCGCAAAAAAAATGTCTAATTAGATTTGATATCTTTGCTTCAAATACTATACAAAAAAATGTTTGTTGAGAACGCAGATGACCCTCCTACACAGTCTTCGCTAATAAATGAAAATTCATGCGTTTAACAGTAACGCGGGCATAATATAAACAATGAAAGCGGAGAATAATATTGATCGATTTAAAATCAACCAATATTAAACCCACACTTCGGAACTAATCCCGTCAACGAACAAAGAACATGCATAGTGGTAATATCATGGATGCTCTGTTTGATATTTTAGAGAGTTGAAGTGCGCGCACCACGTAAGCCCGAACGTGGACGTAGACGTGAGAAATATAACGTTTACGTCTTGGAGTAAAAATAGAGTTGAAGTGCTGCCATACGTACGTACGGCAGACTTTTACTGTATTCGTTTTGCGGTATTTCGAGCTCCTGAGCTGTACCAGTGCTTGTGCCCAGCCAATGGGAAGCCGTATTTCGAGCTTTTGAGTTACTCAGGAGCACGAAATATCTCAAAACGAATAGGCTACATTAGAAACTAAAGCTAACCTATTATTTCTTTTTGTTGTAATCTGACAGAGAAACTTTCTGATATTAGCGATTCAGATTGTTCTCTATAAACAAATTGATGAAGTGAACATATATTTGTAGGATTCCTTCATTACATTCGAATTTCAAAATGAATAATAATGAAAATAATTTTTTTATAACTTGAGTTCTTGCCGAAAGCAGGAATTTTAGAGCAAATCATCACAAATGAGTTGCTTGTATGTAAATATCACTCTCATTTGAAAGGAAAATTCCACATTTGTAACTTATCGAAATAATATATTAGTTCTTGGTACTTATATGCAATCTCGTAACAGAAGTATTGCATTGAAAAAAATTCAGCACTTCTCAGAAAAATGCAAAATCACAGTTTATAAATAATAAGCAAGATATTAAGTAAAAAGTTAATTAATCGTGTTCTCAAAACAAAGTTTCAGCTACATCTGCTACTAGATTATTTTTAAATTTTTAAGGTTAGAAGTAATTCATTTCAAAATTCCAGCATTCGCCCTTCATCGGTCGGATTCGTTCAACTTTCGGTTACGTACGTACGTACTACGTACGTACGTGACAGGACGCTAGTTTACGTCGCACGTAAAGCCGGCCCAAGCGTGAACCATTGAACTCAATAAACACATGGAACCTTAGATTATTTACAACAAGATAGAGCATAGTGAGAGAGAAAACGTGGCCGAAATAAGATAGCAATATGTTTATTATTTTCGTCAAAATCAAAACACATTCCCGCAGCTCCCTATTGGTGGCTTTCTACCACGTGACCTGGACGTGCGAATGAATTTCATTATGGCCGCCTTCTTTGACAGCTGATGCTTAGGTGCAACAAGTTCAAACTTATCGTTTTGAGTTAACCAAGTGATTTTTGTAGTGAAAACGAGGTTGGACAATAATTATTTGCTGTATTAAGCTGAAAAATGGTTAATTCCTGTGTGATATGTAAAAAAAGCACCAGTAAAGACTGCGGGCGATCCATACATCGGTAAGTAAACACAACAAGTAATAATTTACCATAGGCGTAGCTAGGAGTACCTAGCTCTCAATATAAGCATATTGTAAACTTATTTTAAAAGCATTTTCTTTTAATAGAATGCCTAGTGATAATGCCAGACGGAAATTATGGATGGATCAATTAAATTTGGGAAATACAAAATTAGCGAAGGAGGTATATGTTTGTTCTGACCATTTTTCTGATGAAGACTTCCTATATAAATCAGCAAAAAGATTTTTGAAAACTGAAGCTATTCCGTCCAGGATTTCGTCATCGATTCATTGGTAAGTCTATTGAATATTATTAGGGTGTTTTATTCAAATTTGATTTGGATAATATGAACATCTAAATATAATATCTCTAATTTCAGTTCCAGTAGCACATCTCCAGATGAAAGGCCTGTGACTCCAGAACCATTAGATACTAATAAGCTAGGTAGTGTCAGGGAATCCTCAAAACTGAGTAATTCTGAACTATCCAGAACTTCAACAGCTAGTGATTTGTCTGCTACACTGACTACTTCAGATTTATCTGCTACATTGACTGCTTCAGATTTATCTGATACATTAACCGCTTCAGAATTATCTGCTTTTTTTACCGATACAGAATCCTCTGGTGCTTTGGCAGCTTCAGAATTGTCCGGTACTATGACAGCTTCAGAATTGTCCGGTACTATGACAGCTTCAGAATCGTCAAGCAACTTAGTATCCTCGGAAGTATTAACAGTAGCACATCCAACTACGTAAGTTTTACTTAATTTTATATTTATAATATTGCAAAATATATTCTGGTTCATTATATAAAACCTTCATTATCTTATTTCAGTTCTGAAGCTAAAAGTTCTGTGCCAAGACCAAGAAAAAGAAAATGTTTTGTTGGTGATGTAACGGATGAAGATTTCAGGAAACCAAAACAAGGAAAATTTGCCTTCTCCCTTGCTAAACGAAAAATTGCAGAACAGAAAAAGAAACTGAAAGCATTGAGGATGAAGAACAGAAGACTGCAACAGAAAATTTCAGATATTTCAGGACTACTGAATAATTTGAGGGAAATGAACCTTATATCCGATAATGCTCAAGATTATATAGAGGTAAGTAAGATTCAGCTTTGCATATATTCGTGGAATGTAATTATTTTCAATATTTCAGGCATCGTTACCAGGTCCTAGTAGAGATATGGTAAATAGACTCATAAGGGGATCAAAAAATCAGAAATTTACACCTTCTCTACGAGCATTTGCCCTATCATTACATTTTTACTCGCCTAGGGCCTATAATTATGTTAGGGAAAAATTCAATAATTCACTTCCACACCCAAAGACTATTTCTAAGTGGTATCAGACCATCGATGGAACTCCTGGCTTCACAACTGAAGCCCTCAGTGCATTGAAGAACAAAGTGCAGCAGTCTGCGGGAGAACAAATTTATTGCAATCTGGTGATTGACGAGATGGCCATTAGAAAAAAAATCGAATTTATTGCTGGTAAATTTTATGGATCAATAAGTTTTGGAGAAAAACCTGAAGTGGATACTTTACCAGAAGCTAAGGAAGCACTTGTGTTTTTAGTTACCTGCATCAATGGTCACTGGAAAATTCCAGTAGGCTATTTTTGATAGATGGATTATCAAGCAGAGAAAGAGCCAATTTGGTAATTAACTGTCTGGAGTTTTTGAATGAAGTAAATTTGAGAATAACTTCTGTTACTTTTGATGGAGCAGCTTCGAATTTGAATATGGCGAGTCATTTGGGTGCTGATTTTTCGAATCCTCAATCATTGAAGACTCACTTTGAACATCCAGTCACCAAAGAGAAGGTATTAATTTTTCTTGACCCTTGTCACATGCTCAAACTCTTGAGAAATTGTTTAGGAGACAGTAAGATTTTGAAAACAAAAAATGATAAATTAATCAAATGGACCTATCTTGAAGAACTTGTGAATCTCCAAGACACAGAAGGATTGAATGCAGCAACGAAGATAAGAAAACGTCATTTACATTTTGTGAAAGAAAAAATGAGAGTGAAGATTGCTGCGCAGACATTCAGCAGGAGTGTGTCGGATGCTCTTAAATTCCTTGAGTTTGATTTGAAATTGACAAATTTTAAAGGTGCTGAAGAGACTGCAAATTTCTGTCTCTTAGTTAATGATTTATTTGACATCTTGAACTCAAGAAATAAATTCTCTCCATATACATATAAGAGGGCATTATCTTTCGAAAACATTGATTTATATGTGGAAAGGTTTTCTGAAGCAAAAGAATACTTCATGGAACTGACTTTGAATGGAACACCAGTATTATCTTCAAGAAGGAAAACAGGGTTTCTAGGGTTTTTAATATGTATGGAGAGTCTTGAGGAAATATTTAGAATGTATGTGGTGTCAAAAAAATTAGACTTTTTATTGACCTATAAGTTCTCTCAAGACCATCTGGAGGTATTTTTTGGTGCTATCAGGAGTCTGAATGGATACAACAACAATCCCACAGCCAGACAATTTCAGTCAGCATATAAAAAGTTGTTGATAGCAAGGGAAGTGAGAGGTGCTGATTCTGGAAATGTTGTTAATTTGGACAATACATCAATTCTTCATGTTTCGTCATATAAAAAAATAACAATAAATGATCATAAGGAGGACTTGGAGGAGACTGAAGAGTATAAAAATTTGTGTGCAGCGTTAAATGATCATGATTACTTTGGCTCTTCAGGATGGCAATTATCTTCATATATACAGGATGTTTTAATTTATATAGCAGGATTCGTTGTCAAGTCATTGAAAAAATGTATCACTTGCTCAAAATGTCTTGATATGTTGGAGACTTGTGAAACATATTCATTTCTACAGAAAAGAAAAACGTATGGCAATTTATTCAAGGCATCCAAATTTGTCATTAAGATATGCACACAAGCCGAAAAAACAATAAGATATATGATTTCTAACAACCCTAATATTTTGAGTACAAAGTCTGAAAATTTAATCAATAAGTTGATTCATAATTGTATTGTCTGTTTACCAGATGATGTTTTGAATGCATTTGGCAATCATGTATTTGATGAAGGGTTTCTAGAAAGTCATGAATTGCCTTTGATAAAACTGATATTGAAAAGATATTTCACTATAAGAATTCACCACGAGACAAGAAAAATGAGCGATCAAGTGGTGAATCGAGTAAGAAGCATGCTCACACATCTGATTTTGTATCAGAATCAATAAGTTTTTTTTTATCTTTACAATTGTTAGTTTTAAGTTTTAGGGTGATCAGGGTGTATAAAACACTCTTTTTTGATTGTGTACTTTTCGATCCTGTTTGGATTCAATTACCAAGGACTATAGCAGTAGTAGATATGGATTCTTAGTTATTTTATTATAAACATTTCTGAAGAATCGATTATCAGTATATTTTAGTTACCTATCGTATTTCTTCAAATCATTATTGTAAAAATCATTTATTTTATGTTACCTACATGTTATTTTTTATGGAAGTTATTAATACATCCTTGCTTGATAATCAATCCTGATTATGCAGGCTTTCAAGTTTCAATTGCTATTCCACTATAAATACTGATTCCCCGTCCATTCCATTGCAAAACTCACAAAATTCCAATCATCTATCTTATATAGTGGAACAAAACTATACATTCATAATATCATTTGCCCTCAAAGGTGCAGGTAATGGATGGACAAGGTTTCAGTAAGTAAGTAAGGCCTATTACAGCATTAATGAGAACTGATATGATTATACTTCACACTTGATGTAAAACTGACCTATCTAATACATTTTCATGTCGAACTGGATCAATAAATTTATTGTTATTTTTGTTATTCAATTTAACATAGTATTCAGGTGTAATACCCTTAAATTTCAAACCTTTGCAGTCAAATGAGCTCCATTTGTAATAACATGGTGGTCCCCAATAAAAATCTGGACTCAACTCAGAACAAGATATCAAGCTGTGTTAAAATCCAAATTTAGATACAGCATCATCTTGTATGGTAATAACGTACCATGCAGCCTTATTTAAAAGTGACCTGAATAGATGTATTCTATATAATAGGATTGTTAATAAGATCATTGATAATGATATAACATTCAATTGTATAGGTATTTGTAATTATTAAAACCAGAACAACAGTATTTGAATATCATATTTGCTATTTCATATTGAATTTTTTTTCGAATCGAAAATATGCCCGCACTATAAAAATTCTGCGTACAACAATGATTTAGAATAAGATGAAAACAGCGGGAAGGTTAACAAAATTCATAAAAATAATGACATTAATTATGCATCCAATGAAATAATAATTAAAGATTCGATAACCTTTGAAGGATTTATTTCTATTCTTAACAAATTTTTAGATCCACGCCACTGACTTCTATTTACGACAACACACTTTGTTTGTAAACAAACAGTGTTTATTATGGGAACAAAACATTCAGTTCATCTAGTAAGGGATTGCTCCATCTTGTTGTAAATAATCTAAGCATGGAACGGCCTCGCGATCCGGATGAAGTGAGGCCGACTGAGATAGAATGTCAGAGTGAGATGATGATCCCACAATGGTGGGGGTCTCCATCGTAATCTTGCGCGATTCAAAAGCGGGAGTATCCTCCGATTTCAAATGGAGAGTTCTACAAGTAGTAGAAAGAGATAATGATACCTCAATTGCCCCATCTCTCTCCCACACTTTGGACACACGTTTAGTCGATTCTGCTGCATCGCGAGGCCGTTCCATGTGTTTATTGAGTTCAATGGCGTGAACGCAAGAAACTGACGAGTGCGCATGAGCACATGTCAATTGTAACGTTTACGTCTACGTCCTTGGCATAGAAATATATACATTATGTATATATTTCTATGGTCCTTGGCAGCACTTCAACATATTTTATGTTCTGTGACTTCAACTCTCACTATGCATGTTCTTTGTTCGTTGACGGGATTAGTTCCGAAGTGTGGGTTTAATATTGGTTGATTTTAAATCGATCAATATTATTCTCCGCTTTCATTGTTTTAGTCTTCGCTAAAACCGTGGCTTATCAGTTTGATTCTATTCTATCCCATTTATTTCTTTCTGTATTGTGACAGTTTGCCTTGATTTAGAGACATAGCTATGCTATGATTGTGTTTCTCAAAATCAAAGAGACTTTGTAGCAAACTATTTCTCAATCATTATATTCATCAAATATATTTATAACAATAAATATTTTTTTAAATAATAAATGCAACGTGCATTATGATCCATACATAAATTATATCATTTCCTTATTTCATTATACTTAAGTTACTTTGACAAAATATTAGTGTTCAAGAATGTTTATTGTTATAAAATATAATATTTGATGAATATAATGATTGAGAAATAGTTTGCTACAAAGTATTTTTGATTTTAAGAAACACAATCATATCTATGTTTCTAATACAGGCATATAGTCCGTTCACGAAAGGTTGAGCCGTCGGTTGGCCATGATAATTTGACATATTCCACTGTGTATATTAAAATTTTAGGTTATGATGTTTATTTTCTTGTCAGATTGATACGTAATGTTGTCAATATTGCATAGAGTTGTCTGATAACTCGTAAGCTCGTAGGACGAGGCCGGGTACATTCGGCAACATTGAATTTATTTTACGTTATGACAGTAAATACTGCCAACTTCAGATAAATAAAGAAACGCCTACTATGTGCTCAACCTTTCGTGAACGAAGTATACTGTCACAATACAGAAAAAAATAAAACACGCTGTAGGTCGCTGATGGTATGCCATAGAAAAAAATTGTATTCAGAAGAAACATTCAGAATTTTAATTATCTTTCGAATGACACAATATAAAAGGTGTGTTCCTGGAGAAAAAATTCTGATAGCGCCGCGACGCCTGGCGTCTTAATTCTTTTCTCAGACTTTTACGCACATCTCTAGTTAACATTGACTTGTACCATTTACCGTCAACAGAATAAAAAAATATTCATTTTTTTTGCGAGAAGAATTAGAGAATCACCCTGTACACAGCTTGTTTCATTTATTCCCAGAATCGACTCGCTGTATGCAATCTTTTATTAGATCAACGAAATCGCGTAATAGAACGCTTCCCTAAACATATCAAGGAAAATTATGTAACCTACCAGATGTCGCTTTCAACCCGTAATCGTTGAATGGGCGGGCCGCGGAGAGCGGCGCGGAAGCGTCGGGACGCATCGGTTCCGGTGGCAGCAGCGACACAGCGTCGGAGGCGTATTAAGTATGCGCACTCGATCATCCTATGATCCAATAGTCACTAGTCAGTCGTTAGTGATGGTTAGCTGTGAACGGGAGACTGCGAGAAATGCGCCTTAGGCATGTAACTCTGTCTCTCAGAGATACCGGAAGGCCGCAGCATGTTCGCTTACGGTTTCGAAATAACATAGACCTGTAATATGCGAGCGGCCAGTGCGAGTTCACGGTGAAAATCTGGCGTGAACGAGATGACGTCGGTGGCCGGCTCCGTCGAGAAGCCGCCCGCCGCACACGGTCACAGCTTCTTGAAGAAAACGTTCCACAAACCTACCAACTGCCATCATTGTAGCGAAATGCTCTGGGGTCTCATCCAACAGGGTTTCAGCTGCGAAGGTAGGCCATCAAACGCTCACCCCGACCCTCCGACCCTGATGTAGGTCATCCCCTTCTTCTTCCAAACTGCTGCACCAAAAATACCGCCAAACCTACAGGTCATCATCCAAACCACACGCTTCAAGATTCGGGTCTTCCAATTCAATATTTCTTCATGAATCAACAACCGCTTCCTCCATCCTCTTGGTTTTCATCAATCGATATTATTTGCCCGAATAATTTTTATACATAGTTTAACCTACCAAATGCTCCTCTCCTACCTTCTCGACATTCTCTCATCATCAACCCACCATCAATATTTATCCGAATACTTTTCACATTAATTTCAATTTCCCAAATTTTTTCCTTCGTTCCCAAAAAAAGCCTCATTCCCTACTCCAAGAAACATCTAATTTTCCCCTTTAACAACCACAACCTCCAAACTTCCACTAATCGATATTCGCTCGAAAATATTTTCTACATTTTCCTAAACCCGCCAAATTTCCTTTTGCGTACCTTACTTTTCGATACAAATTTTCCCCGTCTATTAACAAAAAAAAATTATTATTCGTTTCCCTAACCCAACACGTAATAATTTTTTTTGTCAATTTTGAAACATTTAGGTGAATTCCTTGTAGCTCCCTCTCTTCCATAACAGTTCGCATAATTCTTGGCTGAAAAACCTTTTTTTATTTCTCAAACCCTGCGAAATTCCCTCACACTAGCCCCAAATTGACAGACGTCCTTGTATAGAAATCCTTCAGTTTATTTCAGCGTATTTATTGAATTCTCACAAATCGATATTTGTTGACAGTTCCAACAATTCACCTTGTTACGATGAAAAAATTGTGGACACACTCCTGGTAGGGCTTATTTAAACCTCAACTTTTGTGTAATAACTGTCATTGATCGAGTTTGGAGGGAGTAACCTTTATTCGTTTGAGCTGTGTACCGACAGGAATGGAGGAATTGCTTCAGGATGATACTAACGCAGCTTCGAAAGATCTGCTGCTTTTACCTTGAACGATTTTGTACTTTAATTATTTAGGTTCAGCTGGATACACTTGGAAGGGATGCTTTTTCAGCTGAAACTAGGTCGAATATAATGGGATGCATTCTTGAATGACTTTCTTATTATTTGGTTCTTTTTAATGAACGTGCTGCCTACTATCTACTTCTTTTTATATACATGAGTGGGAAATGTGCATTATGATGACTCTTATGAAGAACAAGGAGGAGGTTCAGACAAAATTAATCGTAATACAGAAACAAAATATTTTTGGAGCATAAAATCGATTTACCCATTAATCTATCATTGCTGCCTTTGGCGTTATCTTTCAGTTTATTTCCTTGAAAATTATTATAAGCTTTGCAAATGAGCATTCGAATCTGAATATTTCTCTCATTTAATTATCAATAATTTCATTAATTTCCAAATATTCGTTGTACAATGTAGGCCAAATATACAGAGTTGATAGATATAGGAGATGAATCGGAGTCTTTTTGAGTTAGGAAAGTTCTAACGGCTTTTGCTTCTAAACAGTTTGTTTCCGAGACATAGGGTGTCTTGTTTTCTAAGTGAAGGCTGCTATTTTCAATAATTCTTGCAAATGCTTTTTGGTGTAATAATATTAATTGTTCGATTGCTCTACTCGAGTACATATCTCTTTAAATTTCAATTTCCTGTGAAGCATCGTTAAAAAAGAGACCTTTTTGTTCATAATTGAATTTGAATTATAGGAATGAATTCAAAAATAACTGGCTTATTTTTTTTCTGAAGTTAATGACAACACAAACATCATTTCAGTTGCCGAGGGCAAGATATTCAACGATAAATAATAACCCTATCAAAGTGTATCTACCAAATAAATCTCGATCAAATATCTAGCTAGAGTCGCTTCGTGATTTTCAGGAATTTCTAATAATGTATATATATTCGACGCAGTTTAATATTGGACATTGATATTCTGAATGCTCACCAAGCCCAATTGTTTCCAAAAAACAAATTAAAACTGCTACGAGGCTTCTATCAGATGATTTCAACGGTTTCAAAAATTCGGTAAGGAAAACTCCAACAAATATATTTCCATGGATGGGCATTTGCATCATATTGGAATAATATTATAGAGAAAATTTCACACCTGTAATTTTGAACCAATCAAAACGCGTCTTTTTAACAGATCACGATCAAAACGGGTGAATTTCAGTAGAATTTTTTTCCTTGTGATTACCCATCAGCCGGAAATTTTTGGACGTTTATTTAAAATATATAAAATTTGTGTTCTTCAATATCACGGACAAAACGAAACCAAAGGAAATGAAATTTTGCTGCCACATGCATTTTTCCTTAACAAGATATCCGATTCTTGTGAAATTTATTTTGTCGATGAAGATTGATATACTGAATGTTCAAGCAGAATTTTAAGAAGATCGCATCATCTGAACCATAAAATAATTTTTTTCTAATTATCGATTTTTCACATATTTAATTTTTTTAATAATTGTCAGAATATAATTCCGATCGTGCCGAGATTTTGTATTCATATACTTATCATGAATCTCAAGTCCTATACTTAATTTTGAAATACCTAATATCATTATTGCTCCATCAACGAACGAGCGAGAAAAAGCACCTGCTCTAAAATTTTCTTGAATTTGTTCACAAAGAATGTATCCAATAAGAAACCAGTATTTCAAGTTGATTGAATTTGGTTATCCTCAATATATTCAGTAGTATCTAATATAATTAACTTAAATATTCAATCATTCGTTATTTCAGTTTTATCGCTAAACAGAATTGTTAAAAGAAAAAAACTATTCGAATCTGCTTTTGTATGCGGATAGATTGAGATTTAATAAACTTTAAACGATCAAATTAGAAACAGTTGAGTTGAAAGGAATGTCGCTACATGTAACACATGGTGTATAATGAACATGAGAAGTGAATGACATACATCTAAGACTTCTGAAATGAGTACAGTATAAGTTAGGAGTTTGTCGAAGGAATAGCATTCTGTAGGACGTTCATAAAGAACCCATAATAATTTGCATTGGGTATTGGAAAATGATACCTAAATTCGTAATATTGTTTGAAGAGTGAAAAGTATTTTGTTTATAGTTCTTGATCTGTAATTTTCATCTAATGCGTAATCGTATATATGTATTTCCAAAAAAATAATGAATTATTTCAAAAACATATTCCTTATTTTCATGGAATCAACAAAAATGTATTCTTCTGCGTACAGTTCTCTGTGACATTCACCAAACCAATTTTTATTGCAAATAGTACAAAAGTCAAATGGTTTTGTACTCATATCCATATCGTGATAACGGTCACTCAAATTTGAAAATTCTTAGAACTATTGGTATTCTTTCATGAATTCAACTGAAGGGTTTTCCAATAAGAGGTGATATTTTGATATTCAAAGAAAAATGACATTTTTCAATATGAATGATCGGATGTTTATTTCATTATAAAGAAGAAGCTATGCCGTTAATAGTGGAAAATAATATCAGGCAAATGACCACCACGACCACGCTTACAGGACCATATCCTTCCAATGAAATTTTCCAAAACCAAATCGTAAAGTGACTGCCCTATGTCCTCGATAGCCTCACGAATTCCATCTTTGAGGTCTTGAATCGACGCTGGGCTATTGGCGTAGACCTTCTCTTTCACGTGGCCCCAAAGGAAGAAGTCTCAAGGTGTTAAATCACAAGATCTCGGTGGCCAATTGTGATCATCTCTTCGAGAGATAACACGGTCCGGAAACTTTTCCCGCAAAAGATCGATGGTGTTGTTGCTTGTGCGCCATCTTCTTTAAAGTAAACGTTGTCCATATCGATACTATCCAATTTCGGCCTAATTCTGAAGAACAACGAGGAATGGACACACCTGGGTTTTCTTCAACACTTTCGACTACAGAAGCAATATTCTCGGCTGTTCTTAAGCGACGTGCACGGGTTTTATTCTTCACATCAATAACTTGTCCCAACAGCTCGAATTTTTCCACCAATTTCTTTATTGCGGTCCGACAAGGTGCTTCTCGAAGACCCAAAAATGTTCGAGTTTTACGAACCGTCTCTGCCAAATTCATCATTTTTATGTTGAATTTTAATAATTTCAATGCGTTCTTGAAGCGTGTATCGTTCCATTTTTTTAGTGGCGTAGTTTCTACTTGTCAAATGTCAAAAAATGATAGCTTGAAACGTGACATCTACCGAAATAGCGGGCTGTTCAAAATAACACCTCTTATTGGTGGCAAACCCTTTACGTTTTGAAGTTGTTCCTTTCGAAACTTAACGCGTTCACGGTTGGTCGTCTAGCATAGAAGTTGAAAAGACATTTTTTCCAGAACAGATCAATACACGTGACTACATAACGCAGAATCTGATATAATTTTCACCGCAGCGAGGGACGATTGAAGAGGATGTACAGGGTGGGGCAGAAAAACCTATCCGATTTCAAAACGTTATAAAATTAAAACCACTCAGCTTGTCAAAAATTTTTTTTATTAACATATCGCAAATTTTATGCCATTTTTAAATTTAAGTTTTGAAAAGCACATCACTCAAATGTCGTCCTTGGGAGCGGATACACTTATTTAGGCGCTCGCGGTAGCTTTCCATGACTTTCACCGTCATTTCCACAGGAATTTCTTCAATTGCCCGAGCAATATCCCTTCGTAAAGCAAGAAGGGTCCTTGGTCGATGCTGGTAAACCTTCGATTTGAGGTAACCCCAAAGGAAGAAGTCACATGGAGTGAGATCCGGTGAGCGCGGCGGCCAGCCAAGATCACCTCTCAGAGAAATGAGGCGACCGGGAAACAGTTCCCTGAGAATGTCCATTGATCGTCGCGATGTGTGGGCGATTGCACCATCCTGTTGAAACCACACATTTTCCACGCCATTTTCTTCCATTTTGGGTCTAAGAAAATTTTCCAGCATGAAACAATAGCGCTCGCTGTTGACCGTTACGGTTTGCCCATTTTCTTCAAAAAAGTAGGGCCCCCAGACGCCTAGGCGGGAAAGAGCACACCACACAGTCACTTTTGGGCTATGGAGGGGTTCCTGATGGATTTCCCGAGGATTTTCGTCACTCCAATATCGAAAATTCCGCCTGTTTACGGCGCCACAAAGGTGAAAATGGGCTTCGTCCGTGATAAACCGCTCAATAACAAAAGCACGATATTCACCAGACCAAGGCATGTTGACTACTGACAAATGGCATAAAACCAGCTTTCTAACGGTTTTTACCCCACTACTCTACCTGCTCTCTCTTCTGAGAAAAAGGGATTTGAAATCGGATAGGTTTTTCTGCCCCACCCTGTATTTCATTTTACTAATACAAATACAACATATTATTACCGAGTTCATCAGACAGTGATTCTCAAGCACCTCTTGTCTATATCTTTCATCCAGCATCTGATATTCTCGTACTTATACACGTTGACTCTGTGAATACTTGATGCCAAATTTAATATTAGATTATTTTGTTGATTGTATGGAACGAAATTAGTTGTGCACTCGCCGATGAAACTTCGTATCTTGTGGTTTTCCCGTGCTTGGACGATTGCATTCAATACTTCGATCTTCTTTCTCGCTTGTTTCTAGGAAAAGCGAGATCGTTTTGACTAGAAGACTTCAATTCTTGAATAATTAATCGGAAATATTATCATTACCGATACTATGTTTCAAAACCGAAAAAATCTGATAACAAGGTTGCGAATCAGCATTATTTCCAATGATTACCAAAAAAAAATTTTATAGAAATATAGTCCGGTCTATTTAGACCAAAAAATGAGAGTAAAGTTACATAAAGCCCCAACAAGCTGAATTTCAGTGAAATTGTTCAAAATATAATTATAAACAATGTCTAGAAGTTCCCCATCATTTCCCTGTAAGGAAAAAATTTAATTCAAGGTCAAAGGTCAAAAAAATGAGTTTTTCGCGATTTTCAGCAAAACGGTAAGTTTTATCATGAAAGTACTTCAGACAAAAATTGTAGATCATAAAATTATCTATAAAAAATGTATCAATACTTTTTTTCTTACGAGCCACCGTTTCTGAGATATAACGATTCAAAAAGTTATAACTACGCGCTAAGTACGCTACCTCATAGGTGGCGTGGAAACGTGTGCATATTATGACGATAACGACTTTTATAACTTTTTGAATCGTTATATCTCAGAAACGGTGGCTCGTAAGAAAAAAGTATTGATACATTTTTTATAGATAATTTTATGATCTACAATTTTTGTCCGAGGTACTTTTATGATGAAACTTACCGTTTGGCTGAATATCGCGAAAAACTCATTTTTTTGACCTTTGACTTTGAATAAAATTTTTTCCTTACAGGGGAATGAAGGGGAACTTTTAATTAATTAATTTTTTATAATTATGTTTTGAACAACTTCACAGAAATTCAGCTTGTTGGGACTTTATGTAACTTCGAATGTCTAAATAGACCAGACTATATTATGTGCTGGGTATCCATTCATTTGATAACAGACAGGTGCATTTCATTCAATATGGTCCGAGAAGTAGTTAGAATAAATGCTAAAAATAAACCTTTAAGGGATGGAACTCCTTAATTGATGCATTCGAACGTTGTTTCCACTAACGATTTCACACCTGCAGAATCACCATAGGGCTACAATTCTTTTCGCTGTACTACAATACCAATTGAATCAATTTTCTACTGAAATTTTCTAAAACTTCTCAAACTCGAGCACTGCCTTGAAGAAAGCTTTGAAACATTTATAATTCGATTCATTTAAGAATATTGAATGCGAAAAAAGTTCCGAATATTGAATAATTACGGAATAAGAGCTTCGTTACTGCTGAAACCATTGTTCCCTTGCAAATACTACTTTTCGCCCGTGATTTATAGCAGGATAGCGTGATCAACAAACGAAATAGCGATTAAAGATTTAGAATAGGTATGGTTTGGGTATACGCCTAGTGCAAAGGAATAATTCTCGACTTCATGCTATTTTCACTACTCGCTGAACAAACCTTTATTAGGCAACTCTATAATTCTGGAAATTGACCATATCCTATAGGTATGTGTTTCCCATATATGAACTTTATAGAGAGTGGGTATTGTTTTTTTATTTGATTTTGAGTTGCTTATCTTGTCCTTGATAACAACAGCCCAATCTGTTTTTGAAATATTTAAAATGGTCTCAAATATTCTGTCCAAGAAAGGCAATAAATTCAAACGAAAATTCCAGGATGTATATGTACATATATTTCCGAATGTTCTGTTTATTGGGTGATAACAGTTCCTGGGGTTCCTGTTCTATCCTGTGCCCAAATCAATACTTCAATGGATTTCTGATTATGAATTCCAATACTTTAGTAACATGTTTCTGATATTAAATAGTTCATTTCATGTTATTACATCAACTAATGAAACAAACATATTTGCGCATTTCAATATTACTTACTACTTAATACAAAGTACTCACCAGTACCTACTTGTTGAAGTGACTATGCACACGTGTTTCAAAATAAACACGTGGTTTTAGTTCTAGAAATAGAAAAATAAAACGGTACTGCAGGATTTTATACCGCTTAATCTGAAACTAATAGGCAACTCTGTATCGTTTCTGTACAGAGCTTGCAGATCCCGCACCGCTGCTGCACAGACAAGTCAGGAAGCGGGATCTTAATTTTCAGTTGATTTTATGACACAAAGTTCTTATGCACTATGGTTCCTTGACGCACTGTTTCTGATATACGGGATTGAAATTTAAAGAGAAAATTGGTTTTTCGAAAATATTTTCGACACCGTACACTATGTTTCTTTGCGTTTTGGTAGGTTATGAGTACGCATCAAAACACATTTTTTCTATTCAAAAATATTGTTGATTTTTATCAGTGGCATATGTACAGAGTTCTCTCTGAATCAATTTAGTGGAAAAATGGTACGCCTATGATTTTTTTCAAATATAAAATTACTTAATTTAAAGTAAGATTGGTATCTTGAGTTATTCGCCTGAAACGAATAGTTTCCGAAAAAAAATAAAATTCTATTTCATTAAAGGGAATTATGAATTTTTTGATTACGTTCTAAATCGTCTAGACACAGATTGAGGCAGCTTAGTACCTTCATTTTCATACATAAAATATTGTTTTTTTGTATGGAAAAAGAAATTTTTTTTACTTAAAAATAATCACCATTTTTGTCTCGTTTCAAAGAATTTATAATATGTCATAATATATAGCTCATAGGTCAGTGGTGGTGCTTGAGCGGGGTGTAATTCGTTCATCACTACCTCCACTGAAAAACAGATATATATGACATATAATATATTTTTAAAACGAGAAAAAAAAACGGTGATTTTTTCGAGTAAAAATAAATTATTGTTTCCATTAGAAAAACCAAATTTTATTTAATAAATCAGGAAGAAACCCCCTCAGCAAAAATAAGATTGAGTCAGTGGATTCTCATCAAAAAATATCTGTATAGGTAACGGTTTCGTTGCGAGTTCATAACGCAAACAGAAACTGAGATTATGACCATAATTGAAATGGCCGAAATGTCAATTTTGGATTATAACTCGAAAACATAAGAAGATAAAGCAATGCGGTTGACGGCACAATGAATATCTCGAAAAATGGTGACCGCAATATGCCATTTATTTTTCCCCATCTCATAAGGTTAAAAAGTTTTAGTTCAGGGGGTCACCTATTCTGGTCACACTGTACATAAATCACGGGGAGAGGATAAACCAACACTGTTGACAGCTCAACAAGTTAAAGGTATACAAGAAACCGTCACGACATTATTCCAGATAAATTAAAAAGATTTCTTCTCGAAGAAAGAAATTTTTTCATCCTTATTCAAAGATTTTCTTTTTTATAAACCATACTGATATTGACAGTTATTGCGTTATTGGAAAAACCAATATATCTAGCTATGCATATTCTGATATTGGCGAATTGCAATTTCCCCAACCTCCGAAGCTAATCTGCCGATTACAGAAAAATGAGAGTTTCCAGCTAACTATCCTGGTGATTGACCAATCACCGTTGATGATATACGCGGATAAACTAGAGAGCTGATCGAGGTGATTATTGACGTCATTTCTAATATAATTGATGTTTACATGGCTTAGCGGGTTGTTGCTGTAATACTCAGGGTCGAAATTATTTTTATCCTGAAACTCTATTAATTGTTTCATACATTCAACGAACGCGCTGAAACGTTATCATTAGAGCAATTGTTACAGCGGTATATGAAAATACACTGCGCAAAAAATTAACACACATTATGGAAATCTCAAATTTATTCTACAACTGAAGGTGTTCTCAATGATAATTATTTTTATCAGAATTATGCATGCATATGTTATCCACTTTCAACGTTTTTCTTCAATACAGATGTTTTTTCTCAGCAGGAATAAAAAAAAAGATGAGATTATCAGATTTTGAATGTATTGGCTCCATTCTGAAATCAGTTGTTCTCGATCAATTCTAGTGATCAATAGTTTTTCTTTCGTTTGTTTTTGTACACTCAATCGCTATGCAACGCGAAACACGCAATTTGACCCAAGAGGAATGTTCCCAAGCGGTAGTTTTGCGAGCAGAAGGGTGGACATACCCAAGAATTGCGAAAGGTTTGGAGTTTCCCATACAAGTGTGTCCAGAATGTTGCAGCGATTCAGGGAGACAGGTATGAATGTCCGAAGACCAGGACAGGGTAGACCACGGGCAACAACTGCCATTCAAGAACGTTACTTGAGAGTTTCTTCGTTGAGACAACGGTTTGCAACCGCTCGCCTCCTTCAAAATCAGCTTGAGCAAACTCATGGGGTGCAAATTAGCACTCAAACAATAAGAAATCGCCTCAGAGAATATGATTTAAGGCCTCGTGTCGCGGCAAGAGGCCCAGCTCTTACCCCAGCCCATCGAAGGGCGCGTTTGGATTTTGCGAGAGAGCATATCCATTGGGAAGAGGCTGATTGGGAAAGAGTTCTCTTCACAGATGAGGCTAGATTCTGCCTCTACCATTGTGATCGACGTTCCCTTGTATACAGACGTCCAGACGTCCATATGAAAGATATACTCAGTGCAATTTCCTGAATACTACTGGTTTCGGGGGAGGATCGATTATGGTATGGGGTGGAATATCTTTGACTGCTCGCACAGACCTAGTGGTCGTTGATAATGGAGCTATTAATGCTGATAGGTATATAAAGAACATTCTTGAAGAACATGTAGTGCCATTAGCCCCATACATTGTTAAAAATTCCATTTTTATGGACGATAATGCCAGACCCCATCGTGCGCGCATCGTTCAGGAGTACCTTGAAGAGGTTGGAGTCCAGATCTCAATCCGATTGAGCAGGTTTGGAACAACTTCAATAGAAGGCTGAGAAGTTCAGAAAATCATCCAGCTACTCTTAATGACTTAGGAATCCAACTCAGAGAAATCTGGGAAGGATTAGATCAGAACATTTTAAGATCACTCATTTTGAGTCTTTGCCGAGCTGTAATTAACGCAAGGGGTGAAAATACCAAGTATTAAATCACTTATAAGCATTCCAGTATTTTGAAAATTGATTATTTCTTTTCTTTCACATAAGATTCAGTGAAATCCTGAATTTTTCTTCCATTTAATGTGTCTTGTTTCGTTCAAAACCTTCCCGAGAGAACATAAAAAATAAGTTATAAAGTCAATGTAGAGTTAACTTCCATTAAAATCGAGATTTTTAGAATGTGCGTTATTTTTTTTGCGCAGTGTAAATATTTTACTCTCTCCCCGTTTCCCCGTTTCGATATGAGTTCGATAACAGACAATTTTATTATAGTACAGCGGTAATCTCTTTATCCATATTGAAACAACAATGTTATTTCCTGATGAATGAACAATTTTCCACGAATAACTCACCCATAGCGTCATCCGGAGTAACGTAACTCGAATGTTCAGGCTTTTTTTTTTGTAAAATTAGTAGATAAATTGAATTGTGCTTGATGGCCACATTGATTACTTTTATGAACCGCGGGTTTCATGCATTTTCCTGGTATATGTTATATTTTTCTCTATATTGATACTTTACTGATATAATTTGGTATTTGGTATAATATTTTTTATTTTTCACTTGTACATTATATGTTTATTTTACCTTAGAAATGGTTGCTATAAATACACTCATTATGCCCGTGGGCATTTTAGCGGGCATTATGGATCATAACGCCCGCTCACAACGAAAACAGTAATGACATTCACTTAATAAAATGATGACAGCAATAACGAACTTCAAAATATTACCAAATGCCATGGTTACTACTGAAAGTTAAATGGAAAAAAACATAGGAGCAATCGAATTTTATTGTAATTAAATGATATATTCGTGAAAAATAAAATCTTGTATGCACCACGAGCGTTATTAGATCCTAACGCCCATCGGGCAACATTCATCCCTCGGGCCAAAGGCCCTCGAGCCGAATGTTTCCCTCCGGGCGTTAGGATCCATATAACGCACTTGGTACATAAATAACTAATGGAGCAGGAAACATAAAACCAGTGTTCATTTTACAGAAAAAGGCAATAAGAATACTCAACAACATGAAGTATAATGAAACCTGCAGAAGTATCTTCAAGAAAAATGAATTATTGACAATATATGCCATTTACATTCAGGAATGTGTTCTCTTCATTAGGACCAATGAACATCTATTTGAAAAATATGAAAACAAAAAAACTTTCTACGATACCAGGAATGACGATTACATTTATCCCAAACATAATTTAACAATCTCTCAAAAGCAGACGGAATATAGATGTCTCAAAATATATAATATGCTTCCAAAAAATATAAAAACTATAAAAAATATGAAATGTTTAAAAAAAAAAATATTCGAATATCTTATTGAGCTAGAACCATATAGTTTAGATGATTATAAACAGAGGTTTAACGCGTACATCGCCATGAATATTGAAAAACAATAAAGTGAAAGCAGAGAATAATATTAATCGATATAAATCAACCAATATTAAACTCATACTTCGGAGCTAACTTCGTCCTTGTTCGAGACAAAATGCAAGGAAGTGGTATCAATCAGAGCACCTATGGATGGCCATTTCGTCCTTATTAGGACTCATCAGCACAGGTTAGCTCTGAATGATAGAAGGTATAGATTAAGTCCCAAGAAATACCTTCTATAATTCAGAGCTAACCTGTGCTAATGAGTCCTAATAAGGACGAAATGGCCATCCATAGGTGCTCTGATTGATACCACTTCCTTGCATTTTGTCTCGAACAAGGACGAAGTTAGCTCCGAAGTATGAGTTTAATATTGGTTGATTTATATCGATTAATATTATTCTCTGCTTTCACTTTATTGTTTAGATGATTATATATCCACCATGTAATTCTTATTTTGACACTATTCTATTTCATCTTCATATTATTATATTTATATGTGTATGAATCTGATCGAGAATAAAGAACTATTATTATTATTATTATTATGTCAGCTGGCGTAAGTGAGTCAAGTTTGCGAAAACACATTGCATTATGAGAATACGAGGATTTATTGAAATTTTCTAAGCCTAGTATAAAACCAAACCAAATTTCAATGTCAAAATATTTTAATACTCAACATATTCACCTCTTACTGGATACATTTATTACAGCTCACCGGCAACGTCTCTAAACCTTCAAAAAAAGTTTCTTCCTGCTTTGCAAACTAGACCTCCACTGCTTTTATAACCTCCTCGTTGGAAGAAAATTTACGACCTTAAAACTTTTATCAGTTGAGGAAAGAGATGATATTCGGACGGAGCCAAATCTGGTGAATAAGAAGGGTGTTCTAGTAATTCTAACCCTAAATCACAAAGTTTATGCATGGCAACATAAGATTTGTGTGCTGGATCGTTGTCCTGCAAAAACGAAACACCTTCGAATAGCTTTCTGCGTTCTTTTAGAATGTTTTCCTGTACTGTGGTCAGTAATATCGGATAGTAATATCCAGTTATTGTTCTACCTTCGTCCAAAAAATCGATCATGATTACTTCATGGCAATTCCAAAAAACTGAAGCAAGAACTTTTCCCGCAGATTTTCGGGCACGAAACATCTTTGGTTTTGGAAAACCAGAGTGTCGCCATTCCATTTCATTGTTTTGTTTCTAGATCCTAGAAATGTACCCAAGTCTCATCCATAGTAACAACTCGGTTTAAGAAGTCTCATCGTTTCGGTCAAAATTAAAACATTTGGTGATCCACTTTGCATGTCCAAATTGACGTGAACTATATTATGAACGCGTTCGTATGAAATATTCAATGCTTCAGATATCCTTTTAAGCCCAATTCGACTGGCCTGCCCTATCGGTCATCAACTTCAATGGAAAATTTACCTCTTTTGAAGCTTGCACTCTAATTTTTCACGGTCGCATACTAAGTTCATTGATCACCAAGGGTATTAAGCATATCCTCGTAAATCTGCTTACCCCTAAACCCTTTTAAATACAGGTACTTGATGATGGCTCGATTCTCCAATTTTTCGATTTTTACAATTTCGGTGGACATTTTTTTCAATTTATTGCGTACCTCTGGTTTACTTTTTTGACGTCAAACTTCACACTGGCATTTCTGGTTATTATTCGTTCTAGGCTAACTAGATATCAACACATCCTCGTATGTGCCCGATGGTTTCTGTTTCCGATGCAAATAACCAACAGATTTGACATTTTTTTCTTACCTATTTTGTGTAGGTGGTATCTCAAAATACATGTGGAAAGTCAAGTAGGCAGTCTCAACTTATTTCTTCAACAACGATAACGATAAGTCTTTGGCCTTATTGTCTCTTTCATTTTTAAAAATTTTCAACATCTACCTGATCAGTTTGGGTGGGAAGCACATGACCGATGATTTAGTGCTTGCTCCTCTTTTTAGCTTTTCTGGGTTCCCGGCCATTCGGGAATCAAAGGAGACGAAGAGGCCAATACACTTGCCAAAGATGGCGTACGAATGTCACTCATTGGCCCAGAACCCTTCTGTGTTATAGGTAAATGTACCTATAAGGAGTTTCTGGAAAATGAGAAAGCCGAGAAGGAAAAAATCTGGCGGAATCTCCCAGGGATGGATCATTCCATGAGGTTCCTTCGGAACTTTGAAACAGCAAGATCCATAAGATATCTGGATCTTGGTAAGAAACATTTACATCTCCTTACACAATAGACCTTGAGGTCGCAGTGAACTGTAACCCTTTTTTAAACTATAACTATAAACTATCTCGGCAGAACAGGTGTCAAGATTCAATTATCTAGGATTGATCATATCAAGTGAACGGTGCATTGTAGAAAAAGTACGAGTAGATGTGAGAGATGTAATCTGGACCAACCGAACCATGAGCCACAAAGCGAAAACTCGCATCTTATAAAGTGCGTGTGTGAGACCATTGATCACATACGCCGTCGAAACTGAATTTCACTCAGTTTCAGACAAAAGAACTTTACAAGACCAATGAGTTCTAGTACCTAATTAAATGAAAGAGAAAGGACTGTATCTGTTCATACAGTTTTTTGTTTTAACTCATAGTTCAACACAAAAAAGAAAAATTTAAGAAAACCCAAAGAGGGTGCTTTTGAGCGCTCGTTCATTAATGGAGCAATGAAGCTATAACCTCAAAATTTTGGCTATATATAAAGATTTTTCTTTTCAATATTCCAATCAAGTTTTTTATGGTTCAGTTAACACTATGGTCACAAAATTTTCCATGAGGCATGTGGCCGCAAAATTTCATTTCTATTGGTTTTGTTTTGTCTGGGATATTGGGGAACAAACATTTGAATGGCCATATTTAATGGAACACCCTGTACGATTAGGCTGGTTAACGAACTTAACCACGCCATTTGGGAACCGAACTCACCCTGAAAATATCAAGACTCTAGGACAATCCCTTCGAAAGTAACTTTTGGCTCAAAATTAAAAAATAACAAATATTTGGGTAAAACGATATAGCACTCGTTTAAGTAGAACGAGAGATAGCTAAAAAACTATTTGGGTGCGGAAACTCTTGACTAAAGCGGCTCTTCTTTCCATTTTTTTACTATGACTTAGAATAACTGAAACTCGAAAGCAGTTCCAGTCATACTATTGGCAATGACTATTTCAATTAACCTTACTCCTCTAATTCAAGGTTCCTAATAAATAACCTATATTGAATTTGTGAACGTAATTATCTTAATTCGTTCTGATAATCAAGCCATTTAGCACGTTTATGACTTATGAACACTCACCCAGAAGATACAGCCCACTCAAGATGAGGCACTTCAGTGGATTATAAATCATTCCTAGAGATTTCAATACCACTGAGAATATGAACTTTCTTTCTCAATACTCTATCAATGTTAATGCTCGTACCTATGATTGAATAGTAGAAATTGATTATTACCTACTAATATAAGAGCTACATATCTGGCTTTCTGCTTTTGCGGATGAGGTCAGGTTTCACTACTGCATCGATTTAATCTACATAAATCAAAATTTATACTTCGGTAACCATTGGGTTTGATGCATGAAGGATGTATATTTTCACGAAAGTACATAAGAATACAGAGACTAAACCTCAGTGAAAAAACTCTCCGTACAAAATAATGAAAATAATAAATCATAGTTTATGGCCACAGCAGTCGATTTAATCAACTAATGAAGACAAAATAATAATCTCCATTTAGTGAAAGTTTGCCAATCAAAACAATGTTTTACCTTGAACTTATAAAAGAAAAAGACAAAAATACAATTCGCTATATGATAAATAGATACTGAATAATGGAAACCTGTATAACCTGTATAATATGTATATGCAGTGTTATTGTATTATAATGTTTACTGGGATATTGTTTTTGTTTGAAGAATTATCTGAAATATTCATTTCGAAATGCTTCCTTTTCATTGAAAGATTTCTTCTATCTTTCACCCCTGAAACGTGGGGATTTCGAGCATTTTCGTAGAATGTTTCTATCTAATTTGACATCTTGGTGTAACCTAATATATTTTTTCTTTTGAATTGCTCAATAATAAATATGTTTATTACTCCTTATCTTTATTCAAAAATTTAACGAATGGGCATATTAGAATAAACAAATAAATTGAGCTTTTATTGTCTGATTTTTAGTTCAATCAAGGCTTTACCTTTTATCTCCCGTAAAACCCTCATTTTGTTATTTTTCAGAATAAAAATCTGTGTTTTTTTTTCTAATTCAATTTCATCTTCTATTGTTTTCATCATTTTTCATATCAATACAGATACCGTGGTATTCTTTCGAAAATATTCCAACAAAACACAAGCTTAAGGTAAAATATCAATTTCTTCAATGTTTGCAATTTTGGAATTACTACCTGAAACCACTTGAAATAACCATCGAAAAGGCATGTACGTAGTAGTGCGACTCATTTGGGGGAAATTTACCCAACAAAAGGCCCTGGAAAAAAGCTCGAATATAGATATGAAAAAGGCATGGTGTCATAAGGGCATTAAAAAAAATTGGGTCAAAATCAGGCGACTGTACTGAAGTGCTGAAAACCCCAGAGCTGCCCCAATATTCACAACGTGCCACTGTTTGATGTGCACTATCGCGAGTTGAAATAATTGACCCATATTTTTTCGGAGAAAACGAACGGACAGTTTCAGTGCCTTCTGACCGTAACGTTCACATGATTCAGGTGTTTTTCCTTTTTCGGAGGATTTCAGAACTTCAACACATTCCGACATTTCTGAAACCGATTAACGCAGTGTATAGACAATAATAGGCACCATTGGCTTGATATCACCTTTGAAACTGTCTAAACTTGTTGTACAGGGTGATTCACTTATCTTGGTAACCTAATTTTTCTCGAAATGGGATAAATATTTTTCAATTCTGTTGACGGTATTTGGTACGAGTCAATGTTGACTTGAGATGCGCGTAAAAATCGGAGAAAATAATCAAGGCGTATTATGTCTAAAAGGACTGATAAACTATTATTATTACGACTTGAGCCTTTTAGCGTAGAACGGGTGTGATTTTTCACACCCCCTAGCGATCGGCTATTACACTCCCTACATTCACCCATCCCGGATAGCAAGTATCAGGGGGATTGAGCTCTGAGGTGTTCGGTGTTCGTCTTCTCCTGGGACCTGGGTTGTTCGTCCTTCGTTGCTTGGTCCTGGATTTCTCGGTTGATGTCGTGGTAGTTGGTTTTGCAATGTTTCCTTCCATGGTTGTTCCTGGTGTCCATCGGGACCCACAAACTTCCTTACCGTTCTAGCAGTACCGAGAAGTACTGCTTTTTGCATTACTTTGAAAAGGTTTTCATTCAAATCTACCTCCTTGAGGTTGGACTTGAAGCTCTTAGGAATAATTCCTGTGGTTGATATGAGAATGGGAATGGTTATTATTAGCGACTTGAGCCTATTAGCGTAGAAAGGGTGTGATTTCTTAAACCACCTAGCGATCGGCTATCACACTACCTACTGAGGGGAACATTCACCCATCCCGGATAGCAAGTATCAGGGGGATTGAGCTCTGAGGTGTTCGGTGTTCTTCTTTCCCTGTTTCCTGGGTTGTTCGTCCTTCGTTGCTGGTCCTGGATTTCTCGGTTGATGTCGTGGTAGTTGGTTTTGCAATGTTTCCCTGCAGGGTTGTTCCTGGTGTCCATCGTGACCTACAAACTTCAGTATCGTTCTAGCAGTTCCGAGAAGTACTGCCTTTTGCATTACTTTGTACAGATTTTCATCCAAACCTAGCTGCTTGATATTGGACTTGAGGCTCTTAGGAATAATTCCTGTGGTTGATATGAGAATGGGATTGGTTCTTGATCTGAAGTTGATCTGAAGTTCAAGCTCTCGATATTTCGATATTTTTTCAGCGTATTTTGACGTAGACTGTTGTTATTTCTTCACTAGAATTATGTCTGGCCTGTTATTAGCAACTGTTAAATTTGTAAGTAGTGTGCGATCCCAGTATAGCCTGTAATGGTGGTACTCCAGTATTACTTCAGGCTGACACTTATAATATGGAATTGTTTCGGATTGCAGCATCTTCAGTTGGATGGCGAGTTCCTGATGAAGTATTTTACGAACTGCATCATGTCGACTCTTATATTCATTTCCAGCAAACATTTGGCAGTCTCCTGTAATATGTTGGATTGTTTCTGATGTTATGTCTATCATTATTATTATTATTTTGGATGCTATAATTTTCTCAAATTTATCGGAAGGTCGTTCATGAACAATAGAAATAAAGGTGGTCCCAAAACTGATCCCTGAGGTACATCCAACGTAAGGTCATGCTCATTGGAAAATGAGTTATCTACTTTGACGGACGTGACCCTAACTTCGTATACAGGTTGTACAACTTGTGGTGCTTGGACTTGTTGTGTGACAAGTCGAAAAATAGTCCCGCAACATAAGAGCCATTGTCTAGACATTCATAAATAAACTCAACAAAGTGTATAGCCCTGGTCTGAGTTGATCGGCCATATCTGAAACCATGCTGGGCATCATCTAGAACAGGGGTCTCCAAACTTTTCAGCCTAAGGGCCACAATGTTCACTCCAGCAAATGCAAAGGGCCAAAATATTCAACCGTTTGATTCAATAGCTTTGGAAACGCGCGATGGTTGATAAGCTAATGAGTTTTCTCGGGCCGGATTCTTGAAACTGTCGGGCCAGATTTGGCCCAGTTTTGGCCAGTTTCCAGAATCCGGCCCGCGAGAGCTCATAAGCTCATCAATTTTTGCAAGAGTCCCAAAGCTACTGAATCAAACCGTTAAATATTTTGACCCTTCGCATTTGCTGGAGTAAACATTGTGGTCCTCAGGCTGAAAACTTTGGAGGCCCCTGATCTAGAATATGGAAATTGTCAAGGTATTTAATCATTCTACACAACACTATTTTCTCGAAAAGCTCTATAGTTTGAGTTTGAGTTTACCGTACATGATAGCATTTAAATGCAGTGGCAGTGTGAGTTGAATAGATAAACCATTTCCTCAGCTCCGTGACCTCCTTTCATGACTTGGCTGGAAAGCCCTTTCATAAAACTCAATCACACAGGTGGTGGACTTTATGGGGGTTGGTTCCTGTGCCACCTGTTATGTTTTCCGATAATCGTGACACGCCTTAGTCGATATCAGAGCCAGTTGAATCTTTCTGGCTAATGATATTGGAGAGGTCTCGAAATAGATGCGGTGGAAAGACGGGGGCAACAAAGGCAACATACACACACCTCGAACAGCACGGCGGAAGGTATTGATTTCTCGGTATGCGCTCCAGTTACGTCATCGATGTGACGTCAGATGAATTAATACAGTTTTACATGCGCCAGAGTTTGCGAGCCCGCCTGCTATGATGCGGGATCGGATGGAGAATTCTGCGAATGCGAAATCCTACTTTGAGGACCAAAATTCATATTTGCTGGTTTCAGGCGTTAGTTGTTTCATTTGGAGACTGCTCGATGGAAGTTCTCAAGTATTGATTATCCGGAAGACTTTAATTATCACCTTTAATTATCTTTTTCGTCGATCTCAAAATAAAAGGTGATTTTAACCCAATAGGTACTAGCGTTCCATATATGGAACAGCAAACCTTACTAGCTTTGGGAGCGGCCAAATAAATTTTTGATGGTGCAATTGTCACAAAAACAACGTTTTTAGCAAGTGAAAAACTTGCATTTTCACGAAGTCATACTCAGCTTCTTGAAAATATTCTCAGCTCGTATCATATCGTAGTTGTCGTTGATATTTTTTACATGTGAAATGTCGCGCCGTGAAGTTTCAGTATACATATTTCTCAATTATTTCAACTATGGCTGTGAATAACTGATGTTTTGTATAGTTTATTGCTCAGTTGCAGGAACGTCCATTAAAATTTAAAGGTCCATTAAACCCTTAATCCTCCATTAGTTCCTTGTAATAATGGAGGATTAAGAGTTTAATGGGCCTTTAAATTTTAATGGACGTTCCTGCAACTGACACTATATCTCATTCCCTATGTTTTCAGTAAAAAAAAATAAAAATTATATTTTATACCTGGTGAAATTTGATGTTATTTTTGCGTTCCTTATATGGAATACTAGGCTTGTAGGATACCATCCCTGTGCAGATTTGTTGGATTGTAATGAATTTTGAGAGGATTTAGAACTGAATGATGTATGTCGAACTGCCATAGCATAAAGACTCATCAGAGAAGGATTCTGCGGATGAAATATCTGTAAAACAACTTACAGCAAATGCCGAACTCGACATGGAAAGCGGTTCAAGGTCGGGAAATTTTTCTGTGACAGATTATGTTAAGGAATACGAGATTTCAGATGATGTCCCATTATCAACTATTGCGTCACAATCGAAGAGAGCTTAGCGCTATAGATGGGTAAAAGAGAAAAACCTTACATGTTCAGGTAACACTAAATAAGAATCTCTCTTCACCCACTGTGTGTAAAATTTGATGTCAGTCTCTGTATGGACTGTTTCATTCAGTTTCACACAGTTCAAACCCATTTTTTTCCCAATAATTATTGAAATATAACATAAATCATTTCCTTTTTCCACACCCTAAAGGCTTGTGTTCCATATATGGAACGACCGCCATTTTGTAAATGGCAGACAATTTGGTATATATTTTGATCTCTTGGTGTTTATTATGCAATTTCTAATATGAATGGGGATAATATATCGATATTGTGAAAAATTTATGAATTCAGTCCCTAATAGGTTAATTTGTACGAAATTGATCATTAATGGCCCATTTTAATGCTCAATTTCCGCTATTTCAATGTGCAATCCTCATGGCAACCGTTCACAAAGTATTCAGAAGCACTACGAGAAATGTCAAAACTCTACTGGAACATAGATACATAGAAATTTTATTATGTCAAATGTATATCTTGTGCAAAATGAGAATGTATTCCAATCAAGAATTCATACACAATTCATATTCAGATTGTCGGAAAATCTTGTAATCAAGTCGGTTATTAATCGAGCGACTAATGGTCTCGAACTATTAACGAAATATCTTGACAATTAGTCGCTGTCTTTAATAACCTAGTTGATTAAATAACATTAAACACAAAATAACAGTTTACTTTACACCCTTCCATTCAAAATTCACAAGGGATCGAAAAAACGTTATTCTGAGGGGAAGTTTTTGGAGAACTTTACTTTACTTTGAGCTTATTTTTATTTTCTCATCATATGCCTCCTAAGGCGACAAGGTCCTGTAAGAAAGCCAGTGAGCAAACCTAATTTATATAGGGATATTCAAATACTTGTTGGACTTCGCAGTTTTCAAGTTCTAAAAGAAAATTTTGGAATGATCCATTCCCGACAGATTCCTACAAAGTGCTTCTCTTTCAGTTTATTCCTTCCCAAAAAACTCTAATAGGTACATTCGCCTATAACACAGAAGAATTCTGAGCCAAAAAGTGGCGTTTGTGCTCCCTTTTTATCTAGTGTGTTAGCCTCTTCGTTTCCTTTGGATACTAAGTTATAAAGAACCTAGACTGTAGAGGTCTTGTTGATCTTTCCTATTTCATTGAGTAATAGCATATTAGCTTTGAATCGATGACAAAGGAGTTCAGTGCTTTAATAGTAGCTTGACTATCGGAATCATAGACAAACTAATAAAATAGATGAGCCACTCGTATATTCCGCGACATCTGTCGGAAGAGGAGATTAATACACGAAAAAATTATTTTCAATTTGATAGTTAGATGTCGTTGCATTCATGGAAATCCTATCGAGAAAATAGTAAGTATGTAAAATCATTATTATCAAAAAACCTTTGAATTGTCAACTGACACAAGGAGTGGTTTGACACGTTCTTTTTGAAATATAATAAATTTCGATATGCCTGCAAGAGTGAAGACGTGCTGTGTTATTGGATGTGAAAATCGAGATGCAAGAAGGTAATTATAAAATTTACATGTATATTCTGTTAACTATAAGAATTAAGATACTCGTAGTTTTCAAAAAAGTTTTTCATGTATTGAATAAGTTTAGTCGGTAAATACTCATATTTTGTATTATTGAATTCATTAGTTTTAGTTTTTGAGAATGTTTTCAATGCAATTATTAGTTTATTGATTAGATATTTATGAAATAAATCTGTATTTTCAATTGGTGATACCTATTTCAGTTAATAAATTTTTATTCTATCCAGAATTTGGTTATTGATCCTCATTTCTCGATTCCAAAAGAAAATCAGATGAAAGTTCGTTGCAGGTATTATTTTCATGAAAATAAATTTCCTCACTCATCGATAACTTGCACGAATCCATTTCTGATTTCCTTTTGGAAATTGAATTTCAAAAAACTTTTTGCCTCTTGTATATTGGTGTACCTACCTATTCAAAAGGTGCACTACAGAATTCTTTTTGAGGCAGCTTTACGATACAGATTCCTTTTTCAATTGAGCTTTTTTCACGAATTAGTAATGTTGTACAAAAAAAGATGGCGTTGAAGCTTGTTCTACTAGTGTCTCATCTATTCTCCGTTTAGTTAGTCTATGATCGGAATGAATCGATATGTCACACCCTTGACAGTTTCTTTTCAGGTTTCTCTCTATGCATATTTCGACAGCTATCATTTATGCTTGGAAACAATCAAACAGGAGGCTAACGATAGTGTATTCCTTCCCCATTCTGCCATGGCATCGAGTTGAATTGAAGTTCTTCTCGATACTCACTTTTTTTTTTATCATAAATTCACTGAGTAGGAGTAAGTTTAGTTAATTTTAAATAATCTATTGTGCGCCCTTGCAGAGCTGTTCGGACCATACCTTCACAGCTCGCCTTCCAGTTCCAGAGATCTGATAAAATCCTATATCTGTGAAGGCTTCAACGAGGCTAGTTCCTCACTGTTTCTCGCCCAAGGCATTTTCCTCTTAGGCTCGCAATGCCAAAGCATTCCGTGACTAGGTGAATGGGGGTTTCTTCCTCCTACCCACTGAACCTACACTCGTCAGTGTCCGATAATTCCATCCTCAACAGGTGATTCCTGAGGCGACAGTGTCCTGTAAGAAAACCAGTGAGGAGGTAAATTGTTTCTTACTAAGATCCAGATATCTTTTGGATCTTGCTTTTTCAAAGCTCCGAAGGAAGTTAGTGGAATGATCCAACCCTGGGAGATTCCGCCAGAGTTTTTTCCTCTCGGCTTTCTCCTTCTCCAGAAACTCCTTTTTATAGGTACATATACCTATACCACAGAAGGGTTCTGGGACAATGAGTGACATTCGTGCGCCCTCTTTGACAAGTGTATTGGCCTTTTCGTTTCCTTTGATTCCCGAATGGCCGGGAACCCAGATTAAAAAGACCTTATTTTTCTTGCCTACCTCATTTAGTTTGTTTCGGCACTTCCAGATCATTTTTAAGTCGATCTGAGTGTATGGCTATATCGCACTGATAGTTTCTTTCTAGATTTATATCTAGACATCTCTTTCAAGCGGAATACAGGAGCCTAACGACAGTGCACACTTGGTACTTGGCCCGTATATCCCAGCGCCAGCTCCTCTAGAGGTTTTGGAACCATCTGTATACCATTTTCGGTATTTTCTTTGATGTTATAGTCGGTGTATTCCTGTTCACATTCCTCTCTTTTACTTAGCAATGTCCAATCTTTTCTCATTGCTATCATTACTTTCTTGATCATTACATCACTAGGGAGTTTTGAGGATAAGATGTAGTTGTTCAGAGAGGACCAGACTTTATGACTTTTGTGTCGAACCGAATCGATCACTGTATTTTCAAAATTCGATACTACGAGTATGAACAAGAACAGCCAGGTTTGAACATTCGCCTTTATACCAGAGTATACGAATATACAATCATCTACCTGCGAGTATTAAAAGCTTGAATCATGTACGTTTCAAAAATACGATGAAAAGTATGTTATGGAGCAGAGGATATTATTCGGTTTCCGAATATTTGAATCATTCGGAGTTAGATGTGGTCTTCTGACTCTTTCTATTTTGTTGCTTTTCTTTGATTTATTTTGTATTTGACTTGTCCTATACTGTACTGTCTGACAGGATGAATAAAGTTTATTTATTTATTTATTTATGGTACCTTATCCCCTTAGCCCCTTAACAACAACAATCGTAATAAATATTATTACCCTCTTATGCAGAGGGGCGTTTTCAGAATTTCATATATTGATGATTGGAAGAAATAGGTGGTTTCTATACTTTCTATGTATCACAGACAACGATGCTTAATTACCTGACAACAACACGAATATCACCTCGCAAATTTTGATGAAACTCAGTGAAAACGTACTTGTCGAATTCATCTAACTCAACCTACTTATTTTTTGAAAGTGCCAATACTATTGTATCTTTGATCAATATGTACCCCAAAGAATTTCTACAATACTACAGAAATTTTTATTATTTTTTTTTGGAATGTAGAACTAATCTTCTGTTTTTATGGATATGGAATAAGTCAGAAGTCAAAAATATCCAAGTGGACTTTAAAAAAAGAAATATGTCATAAAAATCAGTTGAAAAGAATTTCAGAAATATATTGTCGATTTCCACACTAAATTTCCGAGAAAACTATGGACGACAGAGAATTGATATTCAATTCTCGTTCTCTGGTATATATTGAATATGTTGTTCAAAATCAGAACGTACTTGTTACGAGTATGCAGATGGAAATTTCATTATTCACTATTGTTTACTCGAATCATTGAAATACCGAATTTTATTGTACAAGCGATTAACGAATAAGTGCCTTTACATTCGTGTATTTGTTCAATGTTTGTGTGGATAGTTGAGGTCAATCATCTCTGACACAGACCAATCAATAAAAAATAAAACTCGCCGTTTGTTGCAGAAAGAAAACAGTATAATACTATGAATTCATTTTTAGACTGAAGCATCTTACACAGCTATTCAATGAATTCATTCAGTTCTTTCAGACGCTAAACTTTCAAGTTCAACAGAGTATAGGTGCTTTAGTCAATAAAACTATTAATATCCCGTTCTGTTTGGTGAACAAATTCACATGATGATTCTGCTCTGTCTTGTTAGAATATGACATTTAGGATTCATTCAGCCGATAGAAAATTGTAAGTACAATACTGCTACGAAGAAATTTATAGTAGAAAAGTTGATTTCGATTCCTGCAAACCAATAAGTCCTACAGAAATAAGTTGAATGGTAAAGTTGTTGGTGATAAAACAACCTACAACTCTTATTTTCACTCTTTTTTTATCAACCACAAAATTTGGATGTGAAAAGTTCAAAAAACCAACTTTTCGTTTTTTCGCGGAATTAAGTGAGATTTTACTTTTTTATTTTCCAAACATAGTGTAATTTTTTTATTCAGAACACGCATTTTTGTTCACTCTATATTGACTAAAAATCCGAAAAATTACCCTGATTTAAAAAAAAATTCACGTCAAAATTTCAGCGTTTTTGAAAAAGTCTGTGGGATTTTTTATCGTTAATAGTTATATAATCAACTAGGTTATTAAAGACAGAGACTTATGGTCAAGATATTTTATTTATTAGTTCGAGACCATTAGTCGCCCGATTAATAACCGAGTTCATTACAAGATTTTTCCGACGATCTCAATATGAATTGTGTTAATGGGGGGGGGTAATTACCCCCCCCATGAATATCGAAAACCTAAAAAAAAGTTACGCAACGTGGTGCACATATTTTCATTTGTTTGTTTTTTTTACTGATATACTTTACTTCTTTTTTTTTCTTATTATATTATTCCTCTCCTAAATATTTTGATTAAATTTTTTCAAGATTTGAACCTGATTTATCGATCTTGAATCATTACTACACCCCCCCCCCCAATTTTTTTTATCTTTAACAAAAAGTCTTTAATGTTCTGATGAGCGTGTACCGAAAAAAGAAAATATTTAAGTCTCTTCAAAACAAACAACACTATTAGCAAGTATAGCAAAAACAATATATACAAAATGAATACATTCTAATTCTTTCGCGTAAACAACCTCTCTTGCCCAGATTGCCCGAAGATTTATATAGGTATTGGTAAAACAGATAGAAATTTTGGTACACGCCTTAGTCTAAGGTACACGCCTATCAGAACATAAAGGAAATTTTGATAAAGATATCTTTCATAAAACAACTACTTTTTCACAACAAAAATGGAAATTTTACTATTCGAACAAAACAAACAGCAATATAGCAATAGCCTGAAACATTTATGAGAACTTTTCAATTGACGCCATTTTCCAATTTTCTCTAATATAGCTCGAAAACGGTTTGACTTAGTATTCTCTCAAAAATAGAGCCCGAAAATGTGCCACTCATTTTGTTCTAGCTCATCGCGTTTCTGAGATCCTCTCACTAGACAACGAATTTAGGACACCCGTACACTTTTTGTTGAAATTTTATGAATACATTATAAATATGTTACTTCTATTCTTCGAAGCAAAGACGAAACGTACGTCAATACCAAGAATAAAATATAGAAAATTTAAAGAAGTGTTGTAATGACAAGATGAACGAACTCCAGCAGTTCTATTAACCTTTCCTATATATTACTTGAGGTAGGAACAAATTGAATTTGTGTCTTTATCATTTCGATACCACAGTTGATTGTATTAGGCAATTTTGTACTTATCGTCTTCCTTATTGCAAATGTTATCACTTCGAACTCGGTATATTACACTGTTGAAATGAAGGGAAATTCCATGTGGAGTGTCATAGAACAGAAGTTTCCTGGCTAGATATTGATATCAATGTTCAACTCCATATAGGGTCTATTCAAGTTATTCAAAGCTTTTGGAAATGTATTATTGTAATGACTAACATAACTTTCATCGGGTGGAAATCACGAGGAAGAATGAAAAACATTAAACATTTTCCTTTCAGAACATGAAGTTGTGGTAAATTTATCAAGACCTTGAAGCATTATCAGAACAAAAAATAGATGATTATTTTTCACGTGGATGCTACTCAGTTGAAAATTGAGTATTTTCCTCTTTATGTGAAAGACATGGAAATAATATTTGCGGTTTTCTGTTATTATTATTAATAGTTATTTAATGAACTAGGTTATTAAAGACAGCGACTAATGGTCAAGATATTTTAATGCGTGAGCGGAGCGAACGCGTTAATAGTTCGAGACCATTAGTCGCTCGATTAATAACCGAGTTTATTACAAGATTTTTCCGACGATCTCAACATGAATAGTGTATAAATTCTTGATTAAAATAACGGGTGGTCCATCTAGTGTTTGGAATTTGAATTACCGATTATTTGACTTTATAAACGTCAACTATTCTTTTTGACGTGACTAATATTTAGTTGAAAGTGTGAAGTTTACGAAATGGGACGAAATGGCGGCATCATCGGTCCATTTTTCTTTGAAAATGAAGCAGAAATCGCCGTAACCGTCATGCCGAGCGCTACCGCGCAATGTTGAACGATTGGTTCTTTCAAGAAATTGAAGCTGACGACTTGGACGATGTTTGGTTCCAACAGGACGGTGCAACGAGCCATACAGCACACGCCACAATCGATGTTTTACGCCGCATTTTCGGAAATCGAATAATCAGCAGAAATGCTGATGTGAATTTGGCCATCAAGAAGCTGCGATCTGACGCCATTGGATTATTATCTTTGGGGAGCGGTGAAAGATAAGTGTTACGCCAACAATCCAGAAACAATTCAAGACCTCAAGACCGAAATTAAAGCTGCTATTGGTGAAATAGAGCCCCAAACAATCGAAAATGTATTAAAAAATTGGGTGGAACGAATAGGCTACTGCCAAGTCAGCCGTGGTGGTCATTTGGCCGAAATTATTTTTCATAAATAAATGTCATGAACCAACCTTTTAAATAAATGTTCAACCATTGAAAAATATTTAGCAGTTTTTTTTTTATAGCAAAATTAAATTCCAATTTTTAAATGGGCCACCCGTTACATTCTCAATTCGCACAAGACATACATTTGACGTAATGGAACTTCTATGTTTCTATGTTCCATTAGAGTTTTGACATTTCTCGTAGTGCTTCTGAATACTTTGTGTACGGTTGCCATGAGGATAGCACATTAAAATGGCTAAAAAATTGAGCATTAAAATGGGTCATTAATGCTCAATTTCGTACACATTAAAAGCACCTTTTATTTCGAGGTCGGCGGAAAAATATTATTATGTATATCAAAACACATCTGCTTGAAGACTAATTAATATCTAATGCTCATTTAATTTTTGAAAAGAGTAGTTACTGCCCTCACTCACTAAAGTAATTTCGAGTAATTAATTTTTAATTAAATATTATAGATGTGATTTCAAACGTCGCGCCATTATGACGTACGAGTAAGCATAATTAATAATCACGATTCACAACATAGTGAGCAATCAGCATCGTCGTAAACCGCGTTTAAAATTTGTCCAATGAAACGAATGCTGACGTCATTCTCAACCGCCAATCCTTATCGTTTGAATTCCCTACTTTATTTCTTTTATTTAAATATTTTTTTCTCGAAAACCCGTTACAGAACAAAAGAGGGATAATCCGTGCGATTTTTTAGGGTCCATTATTTCTTAAATTATTCCTTCTGGAAATCGATAGAAATTCCCATCAAATAATTATTCCATTTAAAGTGGAACTTCCCTATAACGAAAACGCTAAATCCGCAAAAAAATTGTTATGAAGAAATTTCGTTATACAGAATTTTTTTTCTATAGTCGGCAATGTCACGGCTGATAAATTTAAGTTTATCATTCAAACTTAAGCACTTTCTTTTAGACATTTTCGTACAACTTTCGACACTAGCGTAATGGTTAGATTGAAACCAAACAGCCAGGGGTGTATTTAAAACTGTTTCAGAAGGATCCATCTGCCCGCCGTAATGATTTGGTTTAAGGTCGGAATTTATTACTTACGTTCAGAAAAATTTCGGAAAAAACCCACCCTTATACCGTCTTGCCGATACCCATTCAAAGAGTGATGTTCTTCGAATATTTCTTTATAGAGAGAATGTACTTCGTTTGAGAGGGTGTTTCTAACATGGAATTTGGATTCAAGGTGCAATGTCTTGTACGAAATTCGTTATACAGAGAAATTCGTTATACAGACGTTCGTTATAGGAAAGTTCCACTTAATTTGTTTCTACCTGTACAGTAATGTGTTCATCACTAAACCCATATTATTCTGAATCTATTTTCTGCTGGAAGTTCGAAAATAGTAGAATTGTGAGATATTTTTTAGGAAAAGCTCACTATTTTAGTATTTATAGAGTTAAGGGGAGACTGAAAGAAATCCTTTTATCCATTCTCGCATTGCTTAAATGAACTTATACCTGAAGATAAACTAATTATTCTTTTTTTTTCAGTTTGTCACTTCGTAGTACATGATCGCTGTTTGAAGTCAGTGGTATCCCCTTGTTCCAGCATTGCTGCAACCCTAATCAAGGTGAGACAACTCAAGCATTCCTCTTGAACACAATATACGGAGTGACAATTTAAAAACTTGCCAGGCAAATTATGTCGCGACAAGGATGTTTTCAGAGAAAATGTCCGAATAGGTCAATTTTAATTCGGAGGGGGACATACTTTGAGCAAAATTGTAAGCTGAAATCTCCTCAACCCAAGGTGTAGCCCCTATACTTATAGTCAGTGGCGCAGCCAGGATTTTGTTTTGGGGGGGGCTGAACTAAACAATTCTTGATTATACAACAAATACGAAAGTTTCAAAAAAATGAAGAAGAAAGGAATAACGAAGAAATTTAATCTTTGGGGGGGGGCTGCAGCCCCAAAGCCCCCCCCTGGCTGCGCCAGTGCTTATAGTACAGTAAAAACAGCACGAAAAAATACGAATTTTTCGAAATGACTACAGAAATTTAATTTCATAAATCGATAGGGGGACATAAAAAAATGTTAATGCCAGATTTCCGAAGTGATCCCCCCCTGGTTTTGAGTAAATCCAAAACATTTTGAAATGCGTTTTTCTCGTAATCTATGGGTTTTAGACAAAAGTTTATTTAACAAAAAATGTAGAGGACATTGTTATCTACACTTTATCTTATTGGAGCGAAGTTGTCTGACTTGAAATACAAAGAGTAGGTGGCGCTAAAGATAAAATAAATCATTTTTTTGCACTAATGTAAATGGGACAGTTGTTTGTCACAAAATTATCTTTTTTTTGTCTACAGAGTTTTTTGGTAAAACTTACCGTTACCGAGCTGTAGGCGAAAAGATGCAGCGCAGCATAGTTAACGTTCTAGTAATGGTTCTTTTCACTTTCGCCGGGCCGGTCGGCACGCATCGGCGCGGCCCATAATGTAAACTTTTACACTTTGACAAGCTCCTGCTCGATAACGGTGAGTTTTACAAAAAATTGTTCAAACAAAAAAGGTAGATAATTTTGTGACCAACAACTTACCCATTTACATTACTGCAAAAAAATTATGTATTTTTAACGAAAATGCCAAAAAAAACACTTTTTTGATACTTTAGCGACACCTACTTTTTATAATTCGAGTCGGACGACTTCGCTCTAATGGTATAAAATGTGGATTACAATGTCCTCTACATTTTTTGTTAAGTAAACTTTCCTCTAAAACCCATAGATTCCGAGAAAAACACATTTCAAAATGTTTTTGGATTTTCTCAAAACCAAGGGGGGGCATCACTTCGGAAAACTGGCATTAAAATTTTTTTATGTCTTTTTTATGTCATTTACTATACACCTAGGTTTAAGGAGATTTCGGCTTACAATCCTGCTCAAAAATATAACCCCTATGTCATTATCTCTGAAAGCAACCTTATGGCGATATAATCGGCCTGGCCAGTTTTCAAGTTGGCACCCTGTAAGGAATGAACCTAAGTTTTTCCGTTTATTATGTTTATTACTCGTTATAGTGTGCACATTGGTATTATGTTTCCTTCAATTAGAGTTTTTTCGATTATAATAATAGAGCTACAGAATGAAATAAATAATCAGTAAGCCTTCTTTCAATTACAGAACCCTGTTGCGCATTGTTGGTCGGAGCAGTTCAATACAAAGAGGAAGTTTTGCAACGTCTGTAGAAAGAAGTTAGATGACACGTTGTCTATCCATTGTGAAAGTGAGTAGGACTTACCTATAATTGAAGATTTTCATTGAATGACAATAAAAAATATAAAATGTGACTTGGATCTTCGAGTTAGAATATACACACACAGGCAAAAGTCTTGACGCCATCCCCCCATATCAACATTCAACAACCTTCACAATCGCTATCACTTAAATGAAAAAAAACAAAGAATGTTTCTTGTTCAGAAGAACGCAGGTCTATTCGAAGCTAATCAGTTTTCAGCAAAAACGAGAGTTGTAACTATAGTCTGTTCACAAAAGTTTGAGCGCATAGTAGGCGTTTGTTCATTTATATGAAGTTGGCAGTATTTGCTGTCATAACGTAAAATAAAGTCAACGTTGCCGAATGTATCTGGCCTCGTCCGAGGAGCTTGCGAGTTATCAGAGAACTCTATGCAATATTGACAACATTGCGTATCAATCTGAGAAGAAAATAAACAACATAACCTAAAATTTTAATATGCACAGTGAAATATGCCAAATTTCCATGGCCAACCGACGGCTCAAACTTTCGTGAACGGACATTGACAATATTCTGTGGAAAATGCCGGGTAAGAAAAGTAGCCCTGCATCAAGAAGCTTTGTAGAACCATCAGATTGTGCAACGTTTGAATATTATATCGTAAATTTTACTGGAAGGAATCGAACTGTATTTGTAACAGCTCTTTTTGAGGACCTATAGACGGGTAGTTTTAACCAGTACCACAAGGAGACGGTTGCAACCCTCAAATTTAAGGACATAATGACCTTCAAGAGTAGCTAGTCTATCACCTAGACATGAAGCTATCCGTCAGCAAAGGGCAGAACACCATCAAGACTGGCTTTTACCACCATAACGCAACTCCCCTATTATCATCGTTGAACGAACAATGATTAGTGCCACCTACGTCCTACGTAGAAAACATCATTGAACCTATCATCGTTTTTTCGAATTTGAGGATAATTTTAATACCGGTACTGTGTGATTCGAATTGAACACTGAATAAACGAGATTAAATAAAATTGATTTTAGTTTGCTAGGCTCCAATTCAACTTCGTGTGAGTTTCTTAATTTTCGAATAAGCTGAAAGTCGCCCACTTCGTTTGAAACAATGATGGAAAACAAAATGTAGTTTAAACGTATAAAGTTGTATCATGCATCAGAAAAAATACTACCAATTCAGAAACTGAGCAATTTAAATGCAAAATTTGTGTGCTACATTAAGGTGCCACTAGCAGTGGAGTGCCGGTGATGATGTTGATACATTGAGGCATCCACAGGTTCTCAATAGGAAACATGGCGTTTCATCCCAGTAAAGGACTTTTCGATTTGGCTTATTCAATGAGGTCTTGCCATACACCCTGGAAAGTCCTGTTTTCTGTGTCCTGTGCATTTGCAGTTGTAGAATTGTCGATTCTTTTTCTGCTATCTTCATATTGATGGTTCGGTCGCTTTCCCCGGAAAGTCGTTATGCACCGCAGTTTTAGCGACTGTGTGTGAAGTGTGAAGTATTCGGAGCGACATCTATGAGGGGGAAACGCGATAGTTTTCCTAAAGCAGTAGCTGTATAGTGTCTATATTATGTATATTCAAATCGATTTTGAGAAAGAATGGGTGTGTTTGACCAAAGACTTATCGATTTGACTATTTGACTCATTTATCAATCCATAAGCAACCTTATCCTATGTTATTTATAAGTCGATTAGAAAGCAAACTAAAAACTGGAATATTACAATATGATACAAGCCTTCAAAACACCGAGCAGAGAGTTGCAAGTGCTTTAAAAGAACTTTAAACATGTGTGTAGCTAAATTTCATCACAATAGGAATGTTGACTACTTTTTGGAATTTATTTTATTTTATAGATAAACCCTATACAAACACGAAAAAATTACTTTTTCCTTAAAAATATAGTAGTTGCCAATAAAAATGAGTAAATAAAAAGACAATTCAAAATTCCCGCGGAAATGCTCAATTTTGTCACGTTCTGATGATTACGTCATAATACAGTGAACATACTTCGACTTCTGTCAAAGCGAACTGATTTTACCCGATCCCTTGTGGAAAAGTTCAATCTAAGCCCTCAAAATGAATACGTCGGTCTGTAAATGCTGAATGAGGTGCTTCTTTTATTTGTAATAATAAATATGAGTTAAAAGTCTGCTACTTACAAAGACAATTTCACGTTTTTAAGCTCCGCTGCACAAAAATCCTTGTTTTCAGCAAAGAAACTTGCGACCATAAGGGAATTTATCTTCGGTAAAAGTTACTACTATTACCCTTGATGAATCCTATCTCCATTATAAAGAAAATTGTAGATTATCGTTCTTGTAACGAACTAGGTATTCTGTTCTCTTTCAGCTTTCAACTTCGTAAGTTCGAATCATAGATATGATATATTATATATTTACTATGGTTCAAGTCACAGAACCGTGGGTTTCACAAAGCTTGATTGGCAATCAAATCGTTTATATTGAAGTAAGTCGATGGTTTATGTCAAAAATGAACTGAAAATTGCAGAGAAATGATGACATTTCAATAATCAAGGTGATTGGAGTTTTGTGGAACCCGGTCTATGAATGTATTTTGTTGATCTGAGCACCGAACATTCGTATTTGCAATGACAATACGGATAGTTTGACGTCACTATACGGATTACCTCTGATTGGCGTTCGCAGTCACGTGATAGTTGATAATAAATAACATAATTTAAATCAACTTTATTTAATTCAACGAGAATAATAAGATCACTAAAATGGTTTTTTAGGATTGCAAAAATTTCCTTCTATGAGGAAAACCTCAATTTATATGAATTCGTAACATGAGTCAACATCCCTATTGCACTATATTAATGTTGCAACTGAAATTTAAATCAGGATAGTCCAAGGTCGTAGCGAGAGGGGGGGTGTCCGATGGGGTCCGGACACGGTATGATAACAAAAGGTTTTGTTTCAGTCAACTTTTCTTTGTTTGGAAATGTTTAACGAATAAGTATTTATGATGGGGTAGATTTCACTGTCTAGTTTAAGTGGTACCCAAAAATTTTAATTTCGACCATTATTTTCCAGTCTGTGAATATTTTGTACACACGGACTGCCAAGACTTCGCTGTGCCCGACTGCAAAGAGAACGCTACCTACCTCCCAGGCAAACAGCTCAATTTCGTACAACATCAGCACCACTGGCGTGAGGGGAACTTACCATCAAACTCAAAATGTGCCCTGTGCAAGAAAACTTGTTTTTACGCCGATTTTCTATCCGGATTTCGATGCGAATGGTGTGGTGTGACGGTAAGTTCTTTTTGCTACTAGGACCTATTTACGACCGCTCGCAAACACGATGACTTTCGAAAGGAACAACTTGCGATTGAAATTTTCAAGGTAGGTTTGAAGCTTCAATAGGAGGGAACTAAGAAATAGCCAGAAATTATGGTTCCTTCCTTATAATTCACCAAATGAGTTATCTGTCAAAGTGACAATTTCAAGTTAGTCCCTTCATTTCTTCTCATCAATTTTTTACTATTTTTAATGGAGGTAAAGCTGTTCGCGTCCGTGATATAGTGTCACACGTGACTTCAGGGTAATTCTGAATGAACAGCAATAACCAAGGGCGGATTTACGGGGGAACTGGGGGTAATTACCCCCCCCCCCCCCATGAATATCGAAATCCTAAAAAAGTAACGCAACGTGGTGCACATATTTTCATTTGTTTGTTTTTTTTTACTAATATTACTTTACTACTATATCATTCCTCCTAAATATTTTGATTAAATATTTTTCAAGTTTTGAACCTGATTTATCGATCTTGAATCATTACATTTTCTTGGCTCGAGCTTTCGAGAAATATATTTTCTCTTCGTCAGGAGAACTACAAAAAAAAGTAATGGAAACATATAACTTATATAAAGATTGTAAACTTACTAAATTGAGAATAAATACTAGTTGTTCGTTTTTCTTAAAAAACATCAATGCTTAAGTTATTTGGAGGAATAGGAAGATCATGAAAAAACTAACGGATCTATACCTTTCCTCGATGTTTTAGTTTTTAGAGAAGAAAATAAACTAATCACAGATTGGTACAGAAGACCAATTTCATCTGGAAGGTATATACATTGGCAATCATACCAACCAATAAAACAAAAAATCAATATGATTCGAAACTTAAAATCCAGAGTCTTGAGCATTTCTAATTTAAAAAACAAAAACTTAAAATTATTAGAAGAAATCCTTCTCAAAAATGGTTATCCTAAAAAATGGCTCAACAAAATTATATTCATGGTGCCAAACAACATAATTACACCAGAACCTGAAGAACTGATAGAGCAAGAATTGAAGAAATTTGTAGTATTTCCTTTCCATGATAAAATAACCAGCAGATTGATAGAATTAGTTCCCAAAGAAAAATTCAAAATTGCCATAAAAAATGTTAAACCTATTAGAAAAATCTTCACTAAATTGAAAGATAAGATTGAGAACCTTAATAGATCCAACGTAGTTTACAATATTAACTATAATGATTGCGATAAATGTTATATTGGCCAAACAAGTACAAAATTAAAACAAAAAATTACTTTACATAAAAGTAATATAAGGACTCAAAAAGAAACATGTGCTCTAGCTATAGATTCTATACAAGAGCTACATAAACCAAATTTTATAGATGTTACAATAACTGATACCGAGAAAGATTTACGAAAAAGGAGTTTTCTTAAATGGTACGAATATGTCAAAATAACAAGTGTATTAAGATATAGATGGTCTCAGTTCTATTTTTTCTTATTTGATCCATTTAGATTTTATGAACCAAAACAGAATTAATAATTGAATATCCAAATTTCGATAGTTTCAAAATCAAAAGTGTGAATGATGTCAAGTAGACATTTATAATCAAATTTATGTTCAGTTTTTTCATGATCTTCCTATTCCTCCAAATAACTCATTGATGTTTTTTTAAGGAAAACGAACAACTCGTATTTATTCTCAATTTCGTAAGTTTACAATCTTTATATAAGTTATATGTTTCCATTACTTTTTATTGTAGTTCTCCTGACGAAGAGAAAATATATTTCTCGAAAGCTCGAGCCAAGAAAAAGAGTATAATTAAAGACATTGCTGCTATTCCCATTATTAAAACTTAATTTTATACGAATGTATTTATATCAAATGAGTTGTGAGAAAAATAAATATTTTTGTGGCGAATCAGTATGAACGATCGTCACATCAAAATTGACTCTGGATTTCTGCTTGCCGCTCGCTACTGACTGGTTACAAGTTTAATTAGGTATGTGAGAGTAATAGAATTTCCTAACTTTCAGGAATCCGTTTAAATGGTCATTTAAATGCGAGATCATTCTATTTAGGAAAGTGTGAGAATTAGTTTAATCTACAAATTTCATTATTGTGCAGAGCAACTCTGCCAATAGGATTTACATGTCACAAAGCGGTGCGCTTCTGAATAACATCAATGAGAGCAGATTATCAGACCCGACTCTTTTTTCGCAGTATATGAATTCAAAAAACAACAGATTGATGAGCTCTGAGAATCTCCACAATTTCATCGAGACTCCACTGACCTCACATAGAGTAGGTGTGTACTTAGCAGTTTCTACTTATCTCCCTACCATGTGTTGTTATGATCGAGAAAGTGAGCATCGAGAATAACTTTAACTCGGTGCTAGGGAAGAAAAAAGAATACACTACCCATAACCAGAGCTGTGCCGAGCACTGAAGAAAAGTGCTTCGAGCACAAAGCACTAAGCCCTATTGAAAAGTGCTCCGGAATCTCGAGCACTAAGCCCTCATTTTTTGAAAAATGCTCGCGATTACTAAGCACTTTTGAAAAGTAATTCGTTTACACGAGCACCGAGCACTAAGCACTTTTCAAAATCAAACTTAATATTTTCCATCCAAATATCTCTCAGTTTGGAATTTTGATTTTTTCTTTTTAATGTTATCGTGTTTTGAACTGGACATAATTGAAATTGACAATAGGTTTTTTCAGCGAGTCGTTTAATAGATAATTAATCAACTAGGTTATTCAAGAGAGCGACTAATGGTCAAGATATTTTAGAGCGTTCGCTCCGCTCACGCATTAATAGTTCGAGACCATTAGTCGCTTTATTAATAACTGGGTTGATTACAAGATTTTTCCGACGACATCAATATGAATTGTGGATAAATTCTTGATTGAAATAAACTCTTATTTTTTACAAAACATACATTTGACATAATATAAATTTCTATATTTCTATGTTACTGTTGAGTTCTGACATTACTCTATCGCTTCTGAATGCTTTATGTTCATTTGTTCATGGAAATAGCACACTGAAACAGCATCAATTGAACATTAAAATTGGTCATTTATATTCAATTTTGTACATATTAAAATCGAAGAAATAATTATTTTTGATAAATTCCGGATATACAGACAGGTTACCATGACGACATACCAAAAAAAGTTATAGAGAAAGAGTGACGTCTAGTCAACAAATTAGATGAAAATGTTTCTTATGGTTTTCTGAGCTCTATATGGCATTCATTCAGTTAACAAACTGTAACTAAAATATTCTCCAATAAATTACTTGAAATCATGATAAAAGATACCTGAATCGTATGTTGCATTGCTTAGAGCTTTCCTGAAAAAATTCCGCCATTACATCAAAACAATCACAAAGTCCATAACATACAGCGAGATTGTTTTTTTAAACAATAAAAATGAACAAATTTTTTATCTATAGAAATGAAACGAAAGAAAAAACGTTAATTCTTTGTCTTTTTGAAGCACGCGAAAGTCTGTCATTTCCATGTTCCAACAAGTCTATGAAGGGCTTAGTGCTTGGTAATTCCTGAAAGTGCTTTGGAGCACTTTGGTGCTCGGGAGCACTTTTTCGAATTACTAAGCACTAAACCCTTTCGAAGCACCAAGCACTAAGCACTGGTTCAATTAAGTGCTCGCGAGCACAGTGCTTACGAGCACAAAAGTGCTTCGAGTGCTTTCACGAGCACTAAGCACAAGGCTTCGGCACAGCTCTGCCCATAACTTCAAAGTAAATACCGTCAAATGGTAAATGGTTCTGAAACCACGATAGGGGCCGCCTCTGGAATAAACGCGCCAAGAACTAAATGTACATACTCATATTACAGTCTTTTTCAGGCAAAAAAAACTTGCAAACGGAAGACGCATAAATTAAAACCTTGAAAGAAACCACCAAGGTGCTATTAAAGCGCTGAACTCCTAAGTCATCGAATCAAAGCTAATCTGGAAGTGCCGAAAAAACTCAATGAAGTAGGTACGAACAACAAGTTCTCTTCGGTCTAGATTTCTGATCACTCAGGAACCAAAGGAAACGAATGCTAACACACTGAGCAGAAAAGGAGCACAAACGCCACTTACTAGCTCAGAACTCTACTGTGAATAAGGCAAATGCACCTATAAGGAAGCGATTTTGGAAATGAAAGAAACTGGAAGATAAACACTCCATCGAAATCTTCCAGGAATGGGTCATTCCAAAAGGAGCTCTTTGGATCTTTAAATCTGCAAGGTCCAAAAAGTATTTGGATCTCAGTAAGAATAAGTTACCTCAAGTTCTATTATGGCCCCTAACATAACTGTTCTGGCCGCACCCTTTACAGATCACCTTCCAGGAGATCTGATGAAATCCATTATCTGTGAATACTTCAACGAGGCTAGTTTCTCACTCTAACAAGTTTCTTGTCCAAGGCATTTCCTCCTTAGGCTCGCAATGTCCAAGCATTCCGTGACTAGATGAATGGGGGTTTCTCCCTCCTCCCCACAGAACCTGCACTCGTCAGTGTCTGATAATCCCATCCTCAACAGGTGCTTCCTGAGGCGACAGTGTCCTGTAAAAAGCCAGTGAGGAGCTGTAATTGTTTCTCACAAAGGTCTAGATATTTTTTGGATCTTGCTGTTTCAAACTTCCGAAACAACTTACTGGAATGATCCATCCCTGGGAGATTTCCTTCTCGGCTTTCTCCTCTCTTTCTCCCTCTAATAGGTACATTTACCTATACCACAGAAGGGTTCTGCGCCCTCTTTGGCAAGTGTGTGCCTCTTCGTCTCTTTGATTCCCGAATGGCCGAGAACCCAGATTTAGTTGTTCAGAGAGAACCAGACTCTTTGATTCTTTATTCTCCCATTACCTGTACCTTCCTTAGATATTCTGAGGATAGCCTCATGGGCTACCCTATTAATCATCAGATGTAGAGGTATGGGGTCCGTAATGACCTCAATAAAAATGGGCTCAACAGAATCTGACAAGTGTAGATTGGGGAAGAGGGAAATCCTGTTTACTTAGTTGTGGAAGTGGAAATGGGTTAGTAGAGTGTACTATTCCACACATGCTATCCACTTTACTCTACCGTACGATATATTTAATACTGTACTGTCATTCATCTACCATTTGCTCTACCAATGTAAACCGGGCTTAAGGGTTCACGGCATCAACAATATCGGTTCTTATGAATCAATATCGGATTTTGTATGAAACAATGGTTCATACATCTAAGGCTTGAATTGAAATAATTCGCATATTATTTACAGTGTCACGCCGCGTGCCATGTGAATATGCCGCAAGAATGTACATTCGGAATATTGGAACCGATCTATCTACCCCCGCATGCAGTGAGCATACCTCGTACAGAGGTACCGATGGAGGCCATCATAGGGGTGCAGGTCAGGCGAAAAGACACCTTGTCTCGTGAGTATTCTTGCCGTAAGTGTTGCTTTTATTAACTGAGTGTTGTAACATACTAGAGTTGCCTTTCATAATTCGGTACAAGAAAACTAATATTAATAATCGAAAATCCCTTTACTGTTTTTCTAAATATTACCCTGAAAGATCTGCACACTTCCACATGCGGTTGATCCACTTCTCTACTCTCTAGATGTTGAACTCAATGTCAACTTTTATATAATTATGGTGGTATAAAACCTCGCATTGTTGTGGAGAAGAATGATGCGTCTTCGGCGATTTCTCTGTTTATCATTTCTTGGAAGAAAATTGTCATATTATGTTGGATTTGACCCATTCTAAACCGCATATAGGTACAGTAGAATGTTGATGCCTACTTTCGGGCTCAACGTCATCATCACATGACGATCTTAAAACTTAAACAAAAATTCATCATCAATTCTGGGAACCATTGCTCAGAATAATCATTCATTTAAAAGATTAAATTCACAAAAACATCCATAAGCAATGGTTCTTGATAAGCCAAAAATTGAATCAAATTCTTCGATGCAGTTGATGGGTAAATCCACGTGAAAAATCGCATAAAAATGTTCACGATTCAATTCTATTCATCAGCCGAGATGAATTTTTTAGGTTGCTGTGAACAACAAAAACAGCCCTCGTATGTATCGAAATGTAGTTCAAATAACCTCAAAAATGTCGAACACTAAGGTTGTCCAATCGCGAAATATAAAAGGCAACCCTTGTACTTGTTCGTGCTAAACATAACCTCAGTTCACATGTTTTTCTCTCAAAACATTCGATGTGGAAAATTAAATATGTAATGCAACATCGCTTAGTAAATTCGCACTCTACTGCAAAATATTTCATTCATTTCCCAAGCGAGTTAACTCTATTTAAAATGAATTAAGGGATTTTCTCAAATATAATGTACTACTACGAGTCGTGAAATAACATCATATTTGTAGCTCCATTTATAAAATATTAGAAATATGAATAGTTTTCACATGCAGAATAATTATTTATTGAATCTTCTTTTTCGAATGTATGTTTAGCTAATACACTGGCGGGGAGAAAGAACGGATCATTGCTGTTCGATTACCTTTAGATTTAATTTTTCACGATTTTCTTGATTTTTCTGAAATGATAAAGGAGGAATTGTCCTTAGAATGACGAAACTGTTTATTCGAATGGTTCTCTTAAAAAAAAACTTTGAAATTGAAGAAACTGAAGTAATAATTTCAGTTTCAGTATGACGTTTGAGCTCAACTAGCTCTGATATGAAATATTCTGTTGTTAGTGAGGATTTCAAGGAGTTATTGCGATTCGGCGATTGAACCTCAGTTCTGACTCGCCTTCTCAGAAGGTCGGTTGGTCTTATATACAGTGCGCGTCAAAATTAAAGAACAAATTTATTTTCTCAGAAAAAAATATATGGCAACAAAATCCTGAAAAAGGTCAACCTTTAGTTCATTGATCAAATTTTTTTGCATTTTTGAAGGATTTTTTTTGCCATCTCCATCAACCTCTAAGTTTTTTGAATAGGAAAAGTGGGTCGTGTGGTACTTTTTTGGCAAGGTCTTTGTATCTTTTTTACAAGCATGCAGAAATTCTCAAGAAAACATTTTTCTTCAATTAGTAAGTTCAAAGAGATTTTCAGTATGTGCACTTTGTCATGGCTCATTTACTTTGAGACGACGGCACCTGATGAAAGGACCCCGCACATTTTGTATGGGAATTGGCTCCCGGTGGATTTGGCTGAAAATTTGATATGATGTTCTACTAATCCTTCTGATCAAATGTCTAAACAGTCACGAAGCTGAAAAATGCATAATTCTAGGAGTTTTCAGCGATTTTTTGTATCCATTATGGCTTACGTATTATGGGAATTGGCTGCCGGTGGATTTGGCTGAAAATTTGATATGATGTTCTACTAATCCTTCTGATCAAATGTCTAAACAGTCACGAAGCTGAAAAATGCATAATTCTAGGAGTTTTCAGCGATTTTTTGTATCCATTATGGCTTACGTATTATGGGAATTGGCTGCCAGTGGATTTGGCTGAAAATTTGATATGATGTTCTACTAATCCTTCTGATCAAATGTCTCCAAAGTCACGAAGCTGAAAAATGCATACTTCTAGGAGTTTTTAGCGATTTTTTGTATCCATTATGGCTTACGTATTATACCGTTCACACAGAAATGTTTGAAAATATTTCGAATTGACAGAATCTGCTTTCAATAATCACTAAATATTCTCAAACATTTCTGTGTGAACGGTAATACGTAAGCCATAATGGATACAAAAAATCGCTAAAAACTCCTAGAAGTATGCATTTTTCAGCTTCGTGACTGTAGAGACATTTGATCAGAAGGATTAGTAGAACATCATATCAAATTTTCAGCCAAATCCACCGGGAGCCAATTCTCATACAAAATGTGCGGGGTCCTTTGTCACCGAATGAAAGTCAACCATTACAGTTTTGTTCATGCTCAACCTTCAATTCCTTTCAACCCCCTTACGTCAAAGATTTGAAAAATTGAGGGCTGCCATACGTCCCGGTACGCCGGGACACGTTCCGGTTTGAAGCATGGAGTCCCGGTGTCCCCGTCAGTGATTCAATTGTCCCGGTCAGTGATTCGAATTTGGTTGTTATCCTGTGATTTTTTTGTATCTCTAACCGTTTTCGAGGATAAAATTATTGAACGATTGTATGTTATTCGCTAAATAAAAAAAATAGAAATACTCGATAGGTATGCCCAAAATTTGATACCTCGTCATCTGAGACTCAACTCAACTTATTCCTACCTACAATCGTTCAAGAATTGTTTACTCGAAAAGGGTTAGAGATACGAAAAAATGACAAGAGCTAAATTTTTTTTTTATTGAACGAAGATATCAAAAATGATTATACGCTGATCAGTGGCATCCCGCAAAAAAGTTTGAGAGGGAAAAAGGAGACATGAATCCGGAAAGGAAAACACCCTGTATATTCTAGTTAAAATTCAGGACGTAGAATGATGGAAACTGTTGAAAATAGCTCGCATTTCGAATTTGGACTGAATATCTCAAAAGCTGCTGGAGTTTTGAAGAAAAAACAATTTTTTTGGAAATTTCAACATCCTGTAGCTCCGTAAAGAAGCTTTTACGGACTCATGTTTATATAAACTTTTTTTCTTAAAATTACATGTAAATTCACCCCCTCCAGTTGTGACATTATTATGTAACACCCTATATGTATAACACCTATACAGGGTGTTCCTAAATTGAACGTACAAGCGAAAAGCGGAGATTCCTTAAGTGAGTTTAAGAAAAAAAAAAAAAGTCCCATAAACATGGGGTCGCAAACGTTTCGTTTCGAGAGAGTGTTGAAGTATGAATTTTTTTCAAGTTTTTTTCTCATAGTAGTACAAGATATTCAACTGAAATTTGACATCTATCTCCAGTGTCACTTTCGCGTGGTATTTACGGGACACCCTGTATATTACATTTGAGAAATTTGAAAATTTCCATAAAAACTGACACTGAATTCATTCAACACAGATTACAAACTGGCCTTCCTATCATAGTTACGAAAATTTCTAGAGAATCGTTCAAAATTTTTTTTCTCAAAATCGTTGGTAGATACGACAAAACTACAAGAGACCGAAAATTTAGTATAAGAACAAAGCTTCTTTTTACATTTTTTCAAATTAACAGTTGCTCAGTGTTCCAGAAAAAATATCACCATGTAGATATTCTATCGAAATTGCCTTGTCACGTGGTGAGAACTCTCGAATGTAATATCTATGCCAAATTTCAGTTGAATATCTTGTGAAGTGTAGATACTATGAAAAAAACCTTTTTTTTAATTTTCTTGAAAATTTCTGCAAGCCTTAGTAAGGAAGATAAGACATGACCCAATTTCCCTATTCAAAAAATTTAGATGGTTGATGGGGATGGCACAGGGTGCAACAAAAATCCTTCAATATTGCATACAAATTCGTTAAAGAGAAACAAAAATTGATTTGTTTCAGGATTTTGTTGGCAAATATTTTTCTTCTGAGAAAATGCTTTTGTTCCACAATTTTCAACCATTCAGCATTTTTCTGGAAGAATGGAACTTTAAATATAGAGGAATTCGAAAGTCGCATACCTATTTTTCTGCTTTGTCCGAACCCTAAAAAATAATGAGGATAGAGATTATGAATATTTTCATTTTGAAAACAATATTTTTCCTAAGATTAAAAATCTGTTTCACGAAAGAAACTTGTCGAAGCCTGTCGCGACCGCATCACATACTTAAGGATCAAGGGTCATGTACGTTATACAGAAGTTTTGAGTAGACAAAACTAGTTAATAAGTGGTATTTTCACTTTTCTTTGATAGTTAAAAATTCGTTATAAAGAGGACTTTCAGTGAAAAATTTTCTCAACGTAAAAGTACCTTCTACATTGACTCTTAAGAACAATTCAAGGGGATCAAGAAAAAATTCGTTAAATCGAGGAAATCGTTAGATTGGGGTTCGTTTATAAAGATTGCACTATATATAGAATTCTGCATTTTGCTGAATGAGTGAAGAGAAGAATGGAACTAAAAATAGACGAATTCGAAACTCGCATATATTTTTCTGCTACGTTAGTTCAACCCCTAACGAACCATTCGTAAAATTAATGAGTATAGAGATGAACGGAATTGGAGTCGTAGTTTTCGTTTCAGCGCGCAGCATATCCGAGGAGTTCAGCAGCGGAGATGCCGGTCGATATCGAGAACTGGAGGAGTACGCACAATCTCACTCACAAGGAGGCAAGGAGAGACAAGACAAGCAAAACAAGGATAGGGAGGATAGAGATGAAGGTGCGTGTACTTTTTTTATAACTCATAAGAAAATGGATGCGGAACACAAGGATTACCTAGCAAAATATTTCAATATACAGAGTGGGACAGAGAAACCCCAATAAACACAGGAACGATTAAAACACGTTGTATTTTTCAGGTAACGTCACTATATTTCATCGTTCAAAGAACGGTCAAATGTCGTTAAGAAATACGTTTCCTTTTTGTTTCACCGTAACGTTTTTATCACACGTTGATTCAAGGTTGATTTAACGTTGCAAGCCTCTTCCTTGTCATGAGTAAAATACCCTGATTGAACGTATTGACTATATACTGATCATTAGATGGATTCAAAAATTTAATGAATCTTGAGTAGAATAAAAGTTGGTGTACTTCAAAGTTGATAAAGAGTGTATCATTCAACGTTTATTGATTGTTACTGAGCTCACTTTGAAAACACGTATGATATATACATAATGATATATATATATATGATATATACATAAAGTGGATGAATTAACCCAATGAATTGTGTTCGTATATTATATGTAGAGTCAACGTTTGGTTGAATTTTAAGTGCATCATGGTAAAATGATGAGATCAAAAGAGTAAGTAGAACAGAAGTTGGTTAACAGGTAAGTTGAAGAAAAGCGACTCATTTAACGTTCATTTAATGTTACTGAGCTCACCTTGAAAAAACCTTTGAAAAAAATGTAATCAATACACGTTTCTAACGGGGGATAAATCAACCAGTTGAATCGTAAACGTCTATGTAACTTAGAAAATACAATGTACAACGTTGAATCAACTTCAGTCACCACAAATAAACGTTTAGTATACGTTTGTGTGTTTATTGGGACTTGATGATTTAAAAATTCGATTAAACAAATGATGTCCATTATTGTCGTTTATCTTTTTCGGAAATGTAGAACAACTTCGTCCATCATTTCGTTGGCTATACATGGTGTCTCTGGAGTTACTGTACCGGGTGTCCTGAATTCGTTGTTTAGTGAGGGGATCTCAGAAACCCGATGAGCTAGCACAAAATGACTGGCAAATTTTCGGGCTTGATTTTTAAGAGAATATATTTGGTGAAAACCGCAACCTTCTAAGTCGAACCGTTTTCGAGCTATTAGAGACAATTGGAAAATTACGTCAAATGAAAAGTTCTTTATTACTGAAGTTATAAACATAAAACTAAAACATTATACAGGCACTTTTTTCAGTAGAATTCATTGAAGTAAACAATTTTTCTTCATTGCATTTTGTTCTAGCCCATCGGGTTTCTGAGATCCCCTCACTAGACAACAATTTAAGACACCCGGTGCATACTTATATCAGAAATGGGATAGTATTAAGTAGCTGTGTACGGATTGAGTATGAAAAATTGAGTTGCGGCTCTCGCCACTAAGCTACAGGGTGATTTTCGAAATTCATGGAAATAATGAGACTACACCATCAAAACCAAACTCTTGGACGGAATTTATATATATATATAGGTTTGTTCCAACTCAAGAATTGACCGTACAATGATCGTCAGGATTCTGCGCAATAGATAAAAATGTGTTCCAACTGAAAATGTATCGTTTGAGAACGGTTTCGTTTTTGTTCCATCCTGCTTCGGGACCGTGAGTGGAACGGTTTTGTGATCGTCATTTCGATCCCTGGTCTGGAGCAAGTACTGTTTGGACGGTTCTTGTACGGTCAAAGTTTAGACGTGCGCATAAGATCGATTACTAACAGTTTCGTGACCGTCAAATTACCGTACAAAAGTCAGCTGTTGGAACAAACCTATTGTAACTCAGAGCGAGATAGACACAAATGCTAAGATTGAGTCAGAGCGATATGAATTGTTTCAATATTCCAGGGCCGGACCAATTTATTCTCGCTTAATGTGTTTAGGGTGAAAATATCACTTTGTATTTATATCCAATTTCAAATAATTGTTTCACTCTTCAGAAAGAACCTTAGTAAAACTTCAATATGAGGTACCTCTCAAAGTTGTCACATCTGCAATTGTTTTTTTTTTAGGAATTTCTGAAATTATTATTATTATTATTATCGACTTGAGCCTATTAGCGTAGAAAGGGTGTGATTTTTCACACCCCCTAGCGATCGGCTATCACACTCCCTACTAAGGGGAACATTCACTCATCCCGGATAGCAAGTATCAGGGGGATTGAGCTCTGAGGTCTTCGGTGTTCTTCTTCTCCTGGGTCCTGGGTTGTTCGTCCTTCGTTGCTTGGTCCTGGATCTCTCGGTTGATGTCGTGGTAGTTGGTTTTGCAATGTTTCCCTCCATGGTTGTTCCTGGTGTCCATCGTGACCTACAAACTTCCTTACCGTTCTAGCAGTACCAAGAAGTACTGCTTTTTGCATTACTTTAAACAGGTTTTCATCCAAATCTAGCTCCTTGAGGTTGGACTTGAGGCTCTTAGGAATAATTCCTGTGGTTGATATGAGAATGGGAATGGTTCTGGTACTAGACATTCCCCACTGCCTTTTAATCTGAAGTTCAAGCTCTCGATATTTCGATATTTTTTCAGCATATTTTTGACGTAGATTGTTGTTGTTCGGGATGGCTACGTCTATAAGTATTGCTCTCTTCTCTTTTTTCTTCACTAGGATTATATCTGGCCTGTTATTAGCAACTGTTAAATTTGTAAGTACTGTGCGGTCCCAGTATAACCTGTAAAGGTTGTTCTCCAGTATTACTTCAGGCTGATACTTATAATATGGAATTGTTTCGGACTGCAGAATCTTCAGTTGGATGGCGAGTTCCTGATGAAGTATTTTACAAACTGCATCATGTCGACTCTTATATTCATTTCCAGCAAACATTTGGCAGCCTCCTGTGATATGTTGGATTGTTTCTGATGTTTGGCATCCGTAGCGGCATCTATCGTCGGTGAGGCTCCTATCCTTCATGATATATTTCTGATAGTTTTTAGTTTGCACTACTTGATCTTGAATGGCAAGGAGGAAACCTTCTGTCTCAGGAAACAATCTTCCAGAAGTCAGCCAGTAGTTCGACGCAGGAATGTCGACATGTTCCTGGGTGACCTCGTTCAGGTGTCTTCCATGTAGGGGCTTTTCTCTCCATCTTTGAATTTTATCACTATCCGTCTGTGTGGTGTTTTCATGAGGGTGCTCGCTTAGTAATAGAGGTGTTGAAAATCTGCTTCAATCAGTATCTTATGTAAGTCCGATGTGTTTGCTTTATCTGTAAAATAATTTCTCAAGTTGTTTATTTGTTCAGCTGCCATTTTCTTTATGTCCACAAAGCCTTGTCCGCCTTGAGTTCTTGGAATTGTTGTTCTTTCAACACAGCATTTAGGATGATGCTTGTTGGCCTTTGTACATAGTGTTCTCATTTTCCGTTGGAGACGATCGAGATCTGTATTACTCCACTTTACTATTCCGAAAGAGTAGGTGAGAACTGAGCAAGCGTAGGTGTTAACAGCTTTTGTGAGATTTCTGCTGTTCAGTTTCGTTTTCAGAACGCTCCTCATTCTTCTGGTGAACTCTGCTGTTAGTTCGTCCTTCATCACTCGTTGGTCTATCCTTTGACATTGCTTCATACCTAGGTATTTGTATAGATCACCTGCCAGCATTGCCTTTATTTCTTCTCCGTTAGATAAGGTGAGAGGTGTCTGTTGGATTTTCCCTCCTGCTATATTTAGGGAACGACATTTGTCCAGTCCAAAGTTCATGCTGACGTCTTTGGAAAACATCTCCACTAGTCGTAGTAGGCACTCTAGTTGGTCTCTGTTTGCTGCAATCAGTTTTAAGTCATCGACGTATAAAAGATGGTTAATCAACATATTGCTAGTGTTGCCTTTCAGGTTGAATCCCTTTCTGGAGGATTTTAAAATAGTTGATAACGGGTTCATTGCCATGCAGAACCACAATGAACTCAAAGAGTCTCCTTGAAAAATTCCTCTCCTGATGGATACTGTGCCAGTTCTTATGCCTGTTCCGCTGATTTCGATGTTAGTTCGCCAAGTTGACATAACTGTTTTGAGAAAGCTCACTATTCTTGGATCTACTTTATAGATCTCTAAAACTTTTATGAGCCATTCATGCGGCATGGAGTCGAAAGCTTTCTTGTAGTCAAGATAAGCCGTGAACAAATTTCTCCTCTTCTTATGGGCTTGGTTGCAGATTATAGAGTCGATTATCAGTTGTTCTTTGGATCCCATTGCACCTCTGGAGCATCCTTTCTGTTCTGATGCAATTATATTATTTCGTTCGCAATGGGAGTATAGTCGACGTGTAATGCAAGATGTTATGAGCTTGTACATAGTTGGCAGGCATGTCACTGGCCTGTACGTTGCTGGATCGTCTGTACTTTGGTGATTTTTTGGCAGAAGATAAGTTATACCCTCTGTCAGGAAGGAGGGCATACTCTCTGGATCTCGTAGAATTTCATTAACTGCGTTAGTTAAATTACTATGCAAACAGTTGAATTTTTTCAGCCAAAAACTGTGGAGCCCGTCTGGTCCAGGTGATTTCCAGTTGTGCATTTCTTTGAGAATATCCGAAAGCTCTTGTTCTGTGATGACCGTAAGGGACATTTGTGCGGTGTTGGTTTGAGTTTTCTCTTCGTTTTTTATCCACTCGGCATTTTTGTTGTAAGTAGTAGGTGTTGACAGTTGTTCGGTCCAGAATTTTTCCATGTCATCCTTATTCGGATAGATGTTTGGGGAGTTCTGTTGTTTTCCATCCAGATGTCTGTAGAAATTTTTCTCCGAGTTTTCAAAGGAGATGTTATCTTGCTTCCTCCTGTTGCTCTCTTTATATCTTCGCAATCTCTCGGAGTAGACACTGAGTTTTTGTTTCAGTGTGTCGATGCACTGCTTTACTGTTGTGTTTTCTTCTTCATAGCTTGAGTGCTTGCGATTTCGATAGATTATCGATTCCACCAACGATTTCAGCTTGATTGTTCTGATGCCATTTTCATATTGTGTCAGCCTTCCTATGTCCTGCCGAGAGCGTTGAACTTTTTCCTCCAGCCTCCTTTGCCAGTGAGGTAGGCGAGGTTGTGGACAGGGTTGATTTGAGTGCTGTCTTGGTTTGGTCTTCATGCCCAGCACTTCCACTACAGTTGTTGCGGCACAATAAAGGATGAGATGGATCGTTTCCAGTTGTGTTGCCATTGAAAGGAATTTTGGTATGACATCAGTGTTCATTATCTTGAGGATGACTGCAAGCTTTTTGGATGATCTGATCCTAGGTAGTGTTGGTCTGGAGAGTGGATCAGTGCCGTTGTATTCGGTGAATAATCTGTGCATTGCTGATTCAAGACGTTCCACTAGAGCTTGTCGTTCTTCGTTCGAAATTTTATGGGCAGTTTCTACCGAGGTATGAACCTGAGGTGATGAATGTTCATTCTGTGTTTCGTCGTCCGTTTGAATATCTTCTTGGAGCGGTAATTGGAGTTCAGTTGTTTTTTCTTCATGTGTTGCTCCATGGTTGTGCTCTCTGTTTCCAGAAGTTGTGTGTTCTTCCCTATTATGGTTTTCTTCGTTGTTTAATTCATTGACAACTTCATTTTTAATTTCCTGCAATCTGTCTTCTGATATAAGTTTGTTTCTGAGGATTACGCGATATTGGTCAGCTATCCTCTGTTCAGTTACTTGTAGATCTGGAAAACATCGCTTGAATTCATTGAATAACCGTTGTCTGTATCCAGTTAGTTCTTGACCCAGGTTTGTTATTTTATAGTAGATGCGCATGATCGTTTCATTGATACAACTTGTCCATTTCATGCGTCTTCTGGGTAACCCTGCTTGAGTGAACGCTGGTTGAAGATCCTGCGTAGCACTATTTGTAGGGGGTGGCACTGCTGTTGTTTGCCTCCTTGGTTCTTCCTGTTGAGCTGTAGTGTTTTGTATGACAGGGGCCCGCCTCCTCAGCGCCCTGCCACTGACGTCCCGCATGCTGTCATGTCCAGCGCCAGCTCCAGACATGCCCTGACGATCCTCAGGCAGCGACTCAATATTTCTACTCCTTAATTGCACCATCATTATGGGTTGCATTTTATACCTACTGCCAGGTTATTATTATTATTATTATTATTATCGCACCAGATAACCTATAAACTCTAAACTTAAGATATACAAACACAACTGTAAAACGAGAGAAAAAAAAATTGACACAAGTGAGTTCTAGAATAAGGAACATAATTAAGTGAAGGCAAACGAAATTCAACAAAACAACAAATGTGAAAAAAAGTGATCACACAGTTCCATTACTTCTCCAGCTGTCGATTGAATATTCGAGGAGACACCAAAATTTCCTATTTGATAGTCATTGACACCCAGTATGATTTGACATGTTTCGTTTGTTATTAAAAAATGTTTATTGTTATAAAATACAGTGGAACTTCCCTATACCGAAAACGTTAAATCCTCAAAAAAAAATCGTAATAAGTAAAGAAATTTCGTTATACAGAAAATTTGTTTCTATCTATCTGATAAATTCAAGTTTATCATTCAAAATTAAGCACTTCCTTTTCGACATTTTCGCACAACTTTCACACTAGCGTAATGGTCAAATTGAAACCAAACAGCAGGGGATGTATTTAAAACTGTTTCAGAAAAATCTCTCTGTCCGCCGTTATGATTTAGTTTAAGGTCGGGATTTATTTCGTACGCCCGGAAAAATTTCGGAAAAACCTTACACTTATACCTTCTTACCAATACCCATTCCAAGAGTGATGTTCTTTGAATATTTCATTATAGAGAGAATTAAGAATTTACTTCGTTTTAGACGCTGTTTTAAACACGGAATTTGGATTCAAGGTGCAATGTCTTGTACGAAATTCGTTATACAGACGTTCGTTATAGGGAAGTTCCACTGTATAATATTTGATGAATATAATGATTGAGAAATAGTTTGCTATGAAGTCTCTTTGATTTTAAGAAACACAATCATATACAGGGTGTCCCGAAAACAATGGATAAGCCTGCAACTATAGATAGACACTGTCTTGGTCTAACTTATTCCAAATTTTGACCTTAATGAAAATTCCACGGTTTCGGAGATATTCATGGTTTTCGTATTTTTAGAAAATTTCCTAGTGCGATTAGTTTTTCTAGTGCCATTTCTACAAACGCAGAGGTATTTCGATATTGTTTTTTTTAATTTCACATGAGATAGTTCAGCTATCGGAAACAAAGACTTAAATTCATCAACTAGTGTAAAAAGTTAGAAACTCGTGATATTCAAAGAAAAATTGAAAACTAATTGAAATTTCTTTCAAGTTTGATGAGCTACAGTATAAAAAAAATTGTAGGACGCTCCTGGTAGACATCATCTTAAAAACTTGCTCAGTTATTGCAGATTCCAAAAAGGTATCATAAGCCTAGGCATTCTGTAGTTTTTCTTTCTCGTAACTACTTGATTACCAAATAGTCGAAAAATTTAGAAAAACTGTTTTTGTTGAAATCGTTATTCTGAGCTCATGTGTTAATGTAAATGTATGATTATACCTAGCTATTCTGATTTGTTTAACCTTATGGTTATTGTTCAATAGCAAAAGTATGAATCTTTCAAAGAACTTTAATACTATTACCAAATTACTATTCATTGGAAATTAATGAAGAATGCAAAATGAAACAATAAGTTCATTATTCATATCCAACATTTATTCATATTAAATGTTCAAATTGACGTCCTTGCGCCCTAATACACGCTCTACACCTTTTAATGAACGCACTTTTAATGCGACGTATTAATTTGAGCCGCTGCATTTTGGATACGAGCCCGTAACTCCTCAATCGAAGATATTGGCTTGGAGTAGACTAGATCTTTTAGGCACCCCCAATAAAAAAAAATCCAGGGGGTTTAAGTCCGGTGATCACGGGGGCCATGAAATAGGGCCAAGCCGGCCTATCCACCTTTGAGGGTATTTTGCATTCAGGTGATTTCTCACTCTTACTGCGTATTGAGCTGTGTTATTATTGTTCTATGCAAGCAGAGTTTCATTTTTTATGAATAAATTTAAGCTATGAATGACTGAACTCATTGTTTGATCTCGAAATCTTTATTCATTTTCAATGAATAAGTAATTGGTACTAATTCGTTTTATTTTTTCCATCGAATAGTAATTTGGTAATAATTCGTTTTATTTTATTTGTAATGAATATTCCACATACCTCTATTGTAGCAACACAGGGTATTTTTTAGGTTGATACTTTTCTTTTAACACTGTACAGAATGTAAGAAAATAAGAAATTTTGTCAAATACAATTAGGTCCGGTAAGGTTTTCGAGATACAGGGTGTTGATTGAAAATAATGCCATATTTATATTCAACCAGAGAAACGATACGCTACTGCTTTTTTCAAAATAAAAATAATTTTCGTAATTTTCCACTAGATTCCAACAAAAATGGCCTCCTGACTTTAACACATGAGCTCAGAATAACGATTACAACAAAAACAGTTTTTCGAAATGAATGCCTAGGCTTATGATACCTTTTAGGAATTTGCAATAACTGAGCAAGTTTTTAGGATGATGTCTACCAGGGGCGTCCTACATTTTTTTACACTGTAGCTCATCAAACTTGAAGGAAATTTCATTAAGTTTTCAATTTTTCTTTTAATTCACGAGTTTCTAACTTTTAACACTAGTTTGATGAATAAGTCTTTGTTTCCGATAGCTGAACTATCTCATGTGGAATTAAAAAAAACCATATCGAAATACCTCTCCATTTGTAGAAATGGCACTAGAAAAACTAATCGCACTTGGAAATTTTCTAAAAATAAGAAAACCATGAATATCTCGGAAACCGTCGAATTTTCATTGAGGTCAAAATTTGGAATAAGTTAGACCACGACAGTGTCTATCTATAGTTGCAGGCTTATCCATTGTTTTCAGGACACCCTGTATATGTCTCTAAATCGAGGCACACTGTCACAATACAAAAAAAATCGAATAGAATTAACATAAAACACGCTGCACGTCGCTGACGGTAAGAAATAAAGAAAATTGTATTCGGAAGAAACATTTCGAATTAAATTATCTTTCGAATGACACAATAAAAAAGGTATGTTTCTGGAGGAAAAAATTTTGTCTTCTCAATTCATTTTTTCCACTTCTACGCACATCTCAAGTCAATATTGACTTGTACCAAATCCCATCACCAGAAGATCAAAGATGATTGAATCACCCTGTACGGCCCTGGAATATTGAAACAATTGATATCTCTCTGACTCGATCTTAGCATGTGTCAATAACGTTCTGAGTTTCAATGGATTCCGTCCATGAGTTTGGCTTTGATGTTGGTTTCATTACTTCCATGAATTTCCAAAATGGCATTGTATCTTTGTAGGGAGAGTCGCAATTTACTTTCTCATTCTCAATCCGTACTCAGTCCTATATACTACCCTAATCTCTGATATGAGTTACTCCTGAGACACCCTATTTATGCAATTTCTTAAATCTTAAATATCCGTCACATTCAACAACTAATTTTCGCTACTTTTGCCAGAGATCGTTAAGGTTTACGATGGCAACAATTCCTTCAAGAAGCGTATTTTTCGGACCATAGCGGTGGCAAGACAATCGCCCTTGCAACAGGTACTAACACAGTCCCTAAGAGCATTTCACATCACCAAGGACCCTAGCTCTTTCCATTTGACAGATATATATTCAGAAAATGAAGCTGTCCTTCAAGATCCAACGCCTGTCCTCAACTTGACCAGAAAAGAGGGGAAGAGACCGGCAGTTTTTCTTCGTTTCAGGTGAGTTCATTGCGCAGAGTAAGAAGTGGATGGCGTTAAGCAGAAAGCTTTCAAACCTCAAAAAATATTTGACTCGTTGAATTCATAAAAGACTAACCCACATCTTCATTTTGATCAATCCTTCAATTTGTAGAAACCTTCCATCCCACTTGGTATTTTGGATATACCACAAAACATATGATATACAATACAGGTGTCCGGTAAACCTTGTACAATATTGAAACTGGTGATAGACCAGGTCATGACTGTTCAGAATATCAGTAAAAATATCACCATTTTCGAGATAATGGGCATTTTCTAAATATCTAGAAAATCACTACCTCACCTCCGTTTTTTGAGTGCTATGTCTACAATGTATCAATTTCTGAAAAACTGTTTTATACGTCTGAAAACATCATTCATCATTAATCTTCAGCAACAACGATATTTGAATTAGTCTTAATTTGAAGACAGCACTCAAAAAACGAAGGTGAGGTAGCGATTTTCTAGATATTTAGAAAATGCCCATTATCTCGAAAATGGTGATATTTTTACTGAGGTGAAATTATGATATTCTGAACAGTCATGACCTGGTCTATCACCAGTTTCAATATTGTACAAGGTTTACCGGACACCCTGTATAGGATATACCTAGCGCCTGGTGCATCCAAGTGGATTGGTAGCTTTCAGCTTCTTATTGTTTGAAATTCTTCAGAATACATACAAAATAAACTTACCTAATTTTTGTTTCGTATTATTTTTATATATGTGTTAAGTTGTGTGAAAATATTACCAATCGAAAAATTACAGATTTTAAAGATTATATCAAAAGTCAATGGAAATTGATAAACAGGAGTCATTTCTGCTGATTATTCAGCAACATGATTTTCCTAAACTTCATCAAAAAAATCTTCTCGATGGAGACCTGCGTATGAAGAAATGTTTACCGATTCAGTACTGCTGAGTAAAAATTGTAGAATTTGCAGGAAAAGATGCATCTAATCCTGCAGATGCCTAACTTTTTCGTCAGAATTTGCAGGGCGTTAACAAATCGAAAATGTTGGATATAATATCTTATTTTCAGATTTCGAATTGGATCCAAACTAAAATGAAATGTTTTTGAAATGAATATGTATAGTTCGTTCACGAAAGGTTGAGCCGTCGGTTGGCCATGGAAATTTGGCATATTCCACTGTGTATATTAAAATTTTAGGTTAGGTTCTTTATTTTCTTGTCAGATTGATACGCAATGTTGTCAATAGGTCATCGAGTTCTCTGATAACTCGGAAGCTCGTCGGACGAGTCCGTGTACATTCGGCAACGTTGACTTTATTTTATGTTATGACAGCAAATACTGCCAACTTCAGATAAATAAACAGACGCCTACTATGCGCACAACCTTTCGTGAACGGACTATAGTTCCAATTGCAATTTTTAAGTTCTTCGAAAATGAAGATATGGTTAAATATATTCAATGTAAAAATTCCCTATTTCTCGAAGAACAGAAACCTTTTTTAAATTTACATTAATTTTTTATACGTTATTCTTTGAAGTTCTGTTGCGAGTAATTTATACGTTTCACAATATAACTCATCAAGAAGTTAAATATGATTTCAAATTAGAATTTTGAAAATATGCGAACAAAATATCGCTTTTATAATTTATGATGTATAATGTACTTAAAAAGGCCTACTATAAGGTAAGCCTTATTCCTGACCCTACGCCTATCAAATAAAAATTTCACCATTTAATGAAAGCTCTGAGAATAAATGTTCAATTTTTTTTCGTTTCTTCAATATTTTTCATTATTCCTTGTTGATACGTGACTCCAATTCTGACTAGCAATTGAAGCATTACATTTTGTAAAATAAATCAAAAAGTTTTTCGAGGATCTCATGAGAGCACTTGATGAAAGCCTGGGGAATATATATTTTTGCATTATTCTCACTCTAATAACAATATTTCCATGATTTAAGGTTATAGTATTTATTCAATCACTATGTTCTAGAAAGGCCTAGGGCTAAGGTTTCAGAATAATCTCTTTTTGAGTGATTCGCTATAAAAGAAAACTTCATAAATAATACCTTGCGTTTATTTATCACCTTTATCCAATAATGCATCGAGATATGAGTGCTCTGAATTATGTAGGCCTTCCTATCACCTACCTCATTTCAAATGTAGACAATGAATTTCAAAAAAGAGGGTAATTAGTTATCAATAATGACACAAATCAAAGAATTGAGTATTCCAAACATTACTTCCAAATTCCCAATTTTCCAACATAGATTATCATGGAAATATTCATAAGTATAATTATAGTAAAGTTATTATGCCTATTTACTTAACGAATTCTATTACGTCATTAAACGCTTTCAAACATCGTTGGTACGTGCATTTTTCATGGTTCAACTATCTAAACATAACTGTTTTCGAAGTGACCAACCGTAAATTTCTCTCTAAAAATTTAACACTGAATACAGTAGGATCTCGCTAATCCGGCCCTATATTGAGATCGGTAGTGCCGGATTGCCGAAATTGCCGGATTAGTGGAGATATGGTAAAAAAAAGCTAAATAGACCATAAAAACATCGTATAATTACTACAAAACAAGTACAGTATAAAAATCATTGCATAATATTATGTATAAATCGATAAAAATATTACATATAAGCAAAAACACAATGTAAAAAACCGGTTTGTTGACATGCAGAAACATGAAAACAGCTGACCCCTCCTCAGACGCCGAGTGCAGGATTACTGGACGTGCCGGAGTGGCGCACGGCCGATTATAGAGACTGTACTGTATTCGTTTATGCCTGATGAGCTTTATACGGAAAAAACTCTCGCATAGTTTCAATGCAGCAAAGTCGAGAAATAAGAAAAATAAAAATTTCATTATATGGCAATAAAAAATTGTTGATCTAGTGAATTCAATAACTCTATTGTCACTTTCTTTTGAGCTCACTGCACAGAGGCATTCGTCGTAGAATCAAATTAAATATTTTCAATATGGGTTATATTAAGATAGTTCAGAAAGAATTTAATTTAAAATCGAAAATGAGTTGGAAAGTAAAACCAGAATGACAAGACATAAAAGAATGATCATCAACATCGCGAATTGATAACATATTATCATGGGTAATAGAGCACGTATATGTATATCCCAAGATCAATTCAGTCGGAAACAATCAATTCTTGATTGGACCATAATATGTCTAGATTTGACGTCATATCGTACCAGAAGTGATTAGACTATTGTATTGGATTCGGTAATAATAGGGTGGTTCAAATATAAACCGGGATCTTGCTATAAAAATTTTCATCATAATGTTACAGAGCTGACATTTTTCACAGTTTTTGAGCGCTCGTTCTACTTGAAGCAGTGCTATATCGTTTTGCCCAATTGTCTGTTATTTCCGAATTTCGAGTAGAGTATTTTTTTTGTTTCTTCAATATTTTTCATTATTTCTTGTTGATACGCGACTCCAATTCTGACTAGCAATTGAAGCATTACATTTTGTAAAATAAATCAAAAAGTTTTTCAAGGACCTGATGAGAACATTTGATGAAAGCCTCAAGAATATAATATATTTTGGCATAATTTTCAATCTAACAACAATATTACTATACTTTAAGGTTATAGTATTCATTTAATCACTATGTTTTAAAAGGCTTAAGGCTAAGGTTTCAGAATTATCTCTTTCTGAGTGATTTGCGATAAGAGAAAACATTATATTTTCTTCAAACTCAAAATACAGGGTGGCCATTTGAAAACGAAACAGACGAGATTACAGACGAAATAAATTTTTCGATAGAAATGCTCGGACAGGTCGATTTCTGTTTCGAGGGGGACAACTTAAGATGTAGGTTACGGACTCATAGCGCTTCAACCCTTGCTACTACAACCCTCACCCCCAATTTTTGAATAGGGAAGATGGGGTGAGTGATACCTCATTTGAAAGGTATTTTTATACTGATTTCAGCACAGTAATTGTTTTTTCATTTTATGCATTAGTTCTCGAAATATTCTTAACTAAGTATTTGAAAATGAAGTGGTGTTTTCATGGCACTTGTAGTGTTTTTTTGTGAAAAATTGACATTTTGAGCTTCAAAACAACCATGACTGTGGCTTCCTTCCTCCAATCCACTGACATAGAAATCTTTAATCAAGATGTCGAACAAACAAAGCGTATTGCGAAGGAGCTCAATCTTGCTGAAACTCAATCTAAATTATCTTCGATATAATTTGCAGTATTTCCAATAACATGCGGTAACACTTGATCGATAGAAATCTCCAAAAAGTCCAAATACGTACATATCTCTAATCAGATTACCAGGTAAGAAAATCAGATCATTAATGATGCCACAGAAATATTCCAGTCCCAATTCGTGAAACGATTTCCGACTTAATTATGAAGTGTTTTCTCAGTTGGCTTCAATAATGTTTTCATTTTGTTGATTATTGAATTAATATCTTTTTCAAAAAAATGAGAATCGATAATTTTTTATTTATTACGAACAGATCATTAAGTTGGCTTACTGGTTCTTTGACATGTGAATTATTCTTAGTTTTGAATCGAGACTTGTATGTGTTCTAATTCATTGTTCGACATGGTTTATTCAATTGCAGAGCGGGTGAAAATAATTTCACTTTTTTTTGCAAACAATCAATGTGCGAATAGAACTGCAGAATTCTTCAATCAACGGCATTTAGATAAACATGGTTGTTTTGAAGCTCAAAATGTCGATTTTTCACAAAAAAACACTACAAATGCCATGAAAACACCACTTTATTTTCAAATACTTAGTTAAGAATATTTCGAGAACTAATGCATAAAATGAAAAAACAATTACTGTGCTGAAATCAGTATAAAAATACCTTTCAAATGAGGTATCACTCACCCCATCTTCCCTATTCAAAAATTGGGGGTGAGGGTTGTAGTAGCAAGGGTTGAAGCGCTATGAGTCCGTAACCTACATCTTAAGTTGTCCCCCTCGAAACAGAAATCGACCTGTCCGAGCATTTCTATCGAAAAAATTTATTTCGTCTGTAATCTCGTCTGTTTCGTTTTCAAATGGCCACCCTGTATATAGATCAAAAAATAATACCTTGCGTTTATTTATCAGCTTTATCCTATAATGCATCGAGATATGAGTGCTCTGAATTATATAGGCCTATCTATCACCTAACTCATTTCAAATGTAGAAAATGAATTTCGCAAAAGGGGGTAAGACTAATGGCAATTTACTACAAGATCTAGTTATCAATAATGACACAAATCAAAGAATTGAGTATTCCAAACGTAACTTCCAAATTCCCAATTTTCCAACATAGATCATAATGGAAATATTCATAAGTATAATTCTAATAAGGTTATTATGCCTGTTTACTTAACGAATTCTATTACGTCACTAGACGCTTTACAAACATCGATAGTACGTGCATTTTTCATGGTTTCAACTAACTAAACAGAACTGTTTTTGAATTGATCAACCGTGAATTTCTCTCTAGAAATTTAATTTTCAACACTGACCATTCGGTTAAGCCTGATGAGCTTTATACGGAAAAATCTCCCACATAGTTTCAATGCAGCAAACTCGAGAAATTAGGAAAATAAAAATTTCATTATACAGGGTGTCCCTTTACTCGACGTCAACCCGGAACCGGGTGAAAAGGCAAGTAATGCTGGTTATCAGAAAAATATAAAAAAAAATCTAAGTTGCATGATTTTAAAATAATGCGCATTTAAAAAAACACGCAAAATTCCACACCCTGTGACAGTCTTTTCGCTCCTGTTGCCACAAATATCAACTTTTTCCAACTTTTTTCTTTGCTGTGTAACCTTGAATAATGCTTGTCTAAACTGTAATCAAAATTTTGATACCAGCTGATCTAGGTTTCATAAAAATATGGCTTACTTCTCAAAAAAAAAAATTCGAAATAAACAATTGCCTAGTTTCAACTGACTGTATTGAAAAAAAATGTACTACGTAGGTTTGGCATGTTTTTTCAAAAGTTGGCGCATTTAGTGAGGGTTCCAAAATGGTATAATACTTGTTTAATTGCAGCTGCCGTAGTTCAAATTTATTTTCGATTGCCTTTGAATACACTTTTTCGTTAACTGCTTCCCAGTAATAGAGTCCAATGGGTTCAAGTCCGGTGAACGGGCCGGCCACGAGATTGGACCAGAACGTCCGATCCATCTTCCGGGAAAAAATGTTACCAGAAAAAAAAATTTTCAGAGAAATTTCTCAGGAAATTTTTTTCTGGAAAAATTATTTTCTCCGCAAATTTTTTTTTCTGATAACATTTTTTCCCGGAAGATGGATCGGACTTTCTGATCCAATCTCGTGGCCGGCCCGTTCACCGGACTTTCACCGAATTTTCAGAGAAATTTCTCAGGAAAATTTTTTTCTGGAAAAATTATTTTCTCCGCAAATTTTTTTTTCTGATAACATTTTTTCCCGGAAGATGGATCGGACTTTCTGATCCAATCTCGTGGCCGGCCCGTTCACCGGACTTGAACCCATTGGACTCTATTACTGGGAAGCAGTTAACGAAAAAGTGTATTCAAAGGCAATCGAAAATAAATTTGAACTACGGCAGCTATAATTAAACAAGTATTATACCATTTTGGAATCCTCACTAAATGCGCCAACTTTTGAAAAAACATGCCCAACCTACGTAGTACATTTTTTTTTTCAATACAGTCAGTTGAAACTAGGCAATTGTTTATTTCGAATTTTTTTTCCGAGAAGTAAGCCCTATTTTTATGAAACCTAGAGCAGCTGGTATCAAAATTTTGATTACAGTTTAGACAAGTATTATTCAAGGTTACACAGCAAAGAAAAAAGTTGGAAAAAGTTGATATTTGTGGCAACAGGAGCGAAAAGACTGCCACAGGGTGTGAAATTTTGCGTGTTTTTTTAAATGCTCATTATTTTAAAATCATGCAACTTAGATTTTTTTTTATATTTTTCTGACAACCAGCATTACTTGCCTTTTCACCCGGTTCCGGGTTGACGTCGAGTAATGGGACACCCTGTATGGCAATCAAAATTATTGATCTAGAGAATTCAATGACTCTCTTGTCACTTTCTATTGAGCTCACTGCATAGAGGCATTCGTCGTAGAATCAAATTAAATATTTTCAATATGGGTTATATTAAGATAGTTCAGAAAGAAGCTAATTCCGAAAACATTCCTTGTAATATAGAGATGTGTAACTCAGTGAATTCTTGTGCGCCAACACAGTGACTCAAGCGCAGCTCCCTGTGTCAACTCATTGAGTTAACTCAAAATTGCGCTATAGCGCAGCAATAACCCGCGAGCATCCGGCACTCGGCAGTGTTGACGCACGGCGCACAAAATATGACTCACTCCAGATCATTGTAGAACTTTGCCCGGGGCCGGGGTACTGGGTAGTTCCTGGAGCTCGTTTGCATATTACAGGCCAAGAAATTTTGGTTAATTTCTTTTTTAGTCTTTTATGGCAGATTTTAGCATACTATACAATTTTGGAACCGACAACAAGGTTGCCCTATAAAAATGAGTTACAGACCATGTCTCGAAACGCCCAATTATGCTATTTATTCTGTGCACCGGTAACCATTTTTTTTTATTGAACAAACTATTGAAAATTTCGGAGAAAAAGCCGTTTTGTCCAAATATAATTAATTCATAGAGTGTACGATATCATTAATTCTTTAATATAATGGAGAAGTTGAAAGTGCTAAAAGCAATAGACAATTACCATTTGAAATGAAATGATCCAGTTCAACTCGAACTCTGTATTAAGTGTATTTACCGAGTTATGATACCGTATTCGTTAGGCAAACACTGATACCTTAGCGCTGAGCGTTTCATTGAGTTGAGTTGCGCCATGAGTTGATGGATTCGGACAATGTGAGTTGACACACTCAACACAGTTAACTGAGTTGGCGCAATTGCGCGGCGTAACACTGAGTTACACATCTCGTAATAGTAACTTGGTTATCATCCATTGTTTTAGAATAAGGAAAGAAAAATATTGGTAAAATTGGACACTATTTATTATCTATTATTATTATTTACAGCCTTGAAAAAGAAACGATTTGTTTCGAAACGTCGGCATTATCACGAATTAAACAATAGATAATAAATAGTGTCCAATTTTCCCAATATTTTTCTTTCCTTATTCCTTGTAATTTTAAATCGAAAATGAGATCCCAAACGTTTAGTTGGAAAGTAGAACCAGAATAAAAAGACATAAAAGAATGATTATCAACATCGTGAATTGATAACATATTATCATGAGTAATAAAGCACGTATATATCCCAAGATCTTTAAACAATTCAGTCGGAAACAATCAATTCTTGATTGGACCATAATATGTCTAGATTTGACGTCATATCGTACCAGAAGTGATTAGACTATTGTATTGGATTCGGTAATAATAGGGTGATTCAAATATAAACCGGAATCCTGCTATAAAAATTTTCAATAATGTTACAAAGCTGACATTTTTCACAGTTTTTATAGATAGCCTCCGTCACATTCCTAAACACATTTGTCTCCTATTCGGATGCCTAGTTTTAATCACTTTGTTCTATAATTTTGCAGGGATAGAGACAATGATTCTGGGGAAGTACGCGTATATCCAGGAAAGTTACAGGTATCCAAGGCATTCTGCACCGTGCCTGTGGATTCGACTACAACAGTCAGAGACATGATTAAAGAGGCCCTTAGGAGGTTTGGTTTGGAAGATTACAACGCCGATGATTATAGATGCAGCGAGAAACTCCTCGATAGGGGAGGTAAGATTTTCAATTGATAAAATACACAAATAGTATTATTTCAGAATGGTAGTTATAAAGTTATAGTTATAGACCTCAAGGTCTATTGTGCTCCCTTACACAGCTGTTCTGACCACACCTTTTACAGCTCGCCTTCTAGTTCCAGAGATCTGATGAAATCCAATATCTGTGAAGGCTTCAACGAGGCTCTTACAAGTTTCTTGCCCAAGGCATTCTTCCCTTAAGCCTTGTTCGCACTACGCTAGTAGTTTAGTCGGGCCGCTAGAAATTTAGTAGCTACTCTCCATCCAATCGTTCGCACTTTGTTCGAGTTAAGTTCACAAGTGAGTAGCGCTTTGTACTATGAACAACTCGCAACGCACGAACTCTGACGTGATTTCTTCCGCCCAGCGAAACGACATCATCGCGGCAAATGATATTACTAATGAACTCGAATAAACTGATCGGTTCGGACCGGTCTAGCGAGTGAAGAATATCGAGTGGTAGGGTACTCTACTCGCCCGATAAAATACAGAACCAAATGGATCGACTCGACTAAACTCCACACTAATCTACCCGACTAAATTCTTGATGTTCACACACGTTTAGTGACTAAATTTTTAGCTCCTCGACTAAACTACTAGCGTAGTGCGAACAAGGCTTTATGTCTTGTTCGCACTAAGCTAGTAGCTTAGTCGAGTAGTGAGAAATTTAGTAGCTACTGTCCATCCAATCGTTCGCACTTTGGTCGAGTAGAGTTCACAAGTAAGAAGCGCTTTCTCGAATGAATAACTCCCAACGCACAAATTTTTACGCGATTTCTTTCAAGCGAAACGAAACCATTCGTAAGATGGACAAATTGCAACATAATAAAGTAAATAAACTTGTGAATCTAATTGTGATAGCTATTTTAGAAGAGGTGGATGATGAAATATGTATCCTGGTATGCGGACTGCTTCATTTGCTTGTTTTTGTATGAATGAGATTCAATATTCCACAAACATTCATGTTCGAGGTATTCTATTACGAATTTAAGGGTTCTTCGTTCCAACGGAAAGACATTTTCGGCATAGATCAAGTATTTTACCTATGATTTCAGGTTATCTATGGGACATGTTTGCGGCAAATGATGATACTAATGCAGTCGACTAATAACTGATCGGTTCGGACCTGTCTAGCCCGTGGACGAGTATCGCGTGGTGGGATACTCTACTCGCCCGATAAAATAGAACCAAATGGATCGACTCGACTAAACTACACACTAATCTACTCGACTAAATTCTTGGTGTTCACACACGTTTAGTAACTAAATTTTTAGCGACTCGACTAAACTACTAGCGTAGTGCGAACAAGGCTTTAGGCTCGCAATGGCAAAGTATTGCGTGACTAGGTGAATGGGGGTTCTTCTCCCACAGAACAGTGTCCGTTAATCCCATCCTCAACAGGTGCTTCCTGAGGCGACAGTGTCCTGTAAGAAAGCCAGTGAGGAGGTGTAATAGTTTCCTACCAAGATCCAGATATCTTTTGGATCTTACTGTTTCAATGTTCAGAAGGAACCTAGTGGAATGATCCATCCCTGGGAGATTCCGTCAGAGTTTTTCCTTCTCGGCTTTCTCCTTCTCCAGAAACTCCTTCTTATAGGTACATTTACCTATACCACAGAAGGGTTCTGGGCCAATGAGTGACATTCGTGCGCCCTCTTTGGCAAGTGTAATGGCCTCTTCGTTTCCCTTGATTCCCGAATGGCCGGGAACCCAGATTAAAAAGACCTTATTTTTCTTGCCTACCTCATTGAATTTGTTCCGGCACTCCCCGATCATCTTTGAGTTGATGACGTAAGAGCTTAGTGCTTTTATAGCAGCTTTACTTTCTGAATGTATGATATATTGCACTTCTAATATTTCCTTTCTAGATTTATATCTAGACATATTTCAATAGCTAAGATTTTTCATGTGGACATCACACATACTGTTTGGGGCGGAGGTCGAAATGACTGGGAAAAAAGAAGAAGATGCTACCAATCTCAATGTATCGTTGGATAGTGCGATGCAGAAATTTCTTATTATTTCATCGTACTTTTGGCAGAGCTCGGCTCATCGATATTCGATTTTCTTTCGAACTGCATTCCGAATATTTTTCTCTTACATGGAAATCACTTTGGGTGATGACACATAGCATATCAGAGAACGTTCGATCAAATGTTCGCTTCGTTCGGTTCAATGGTTCGGACTTTATAGGAGTTAGATGGAGACGGATACTTCAAACACCGGACCCAGGTGTCAATTATCGGTATATTCTCCTTTTACACTGCGCAAAAAATTAAATCACATTATGGAAATCTCAAATTTATTCTACAACTGAAAGTGTTCTCAATGATAATTATTTTTATCAGAATTATGCATGCCTATGTTATACACTTTCAACGTTCTTCTTCAATACAGATGTTTTTTCCCAGCCCAGCAGGAATAAAAAAAGATGAGATTATCAGATTTTGAATGTATTTGCTCCATTCTGAAATCAGTTGTTCTCGATCAATTCTAGTGATCAATAGTTTTTCTTTCGTTTGATTTTCTACACTCGATCGATATGCAACGCGAAACACGCAATTTGACCCAAGAGGAATGTGCGCAAGCGGTAGTTTTGCTAGAAGAAGGGTGGACATACACAAGAATTGCAGAAAGGTTTGGAGTTTTCCATACAACGGTTTGCAACCGCTCGCCTCCTTCAAAATCAGCTTGAGCAAACTCATGGGGTGCAAATTAGCACTCAGACAATAAGAAATCGCCTCAGAGAATATGATTTAAGGCCTCGTGTCGCGGAAAGAGGCCCAGCTTTACTCCAGCCCATCGAAGGGCGCGTTTGGATTTTGGGAGAGAGCATATCCCTTGGGAAGAGGCTGAGTAGGAAAGTTCTCTTCACAGATGAGTCTAGATTCTGCCTCTACCATTGTGATCGACGTTCCCTTGTATACAGACGTCCACATGAAAGATATGCTCAGTGTAATTTCCTGAATACTTACTGGTTTCGGGGGAGGATCGATTATGCTCGCACAGACCTAGTGGTCGTTGATAATGGAGCTATGAATGCTGATAGGTATACAAGCTACATTCTTGAAGAGCATGTAGTGCCATTTGCCACATACATTGGTGAAAAGTTCATTTTTATGGACGATAATGCCAGACCCCATCGTGCGCGCATCGTTCAGGAGTACCTTGAAGAGGTTGAAGTCTCTCAAATGAAATGGCCAGCAAGTCCAGATCTCAATCCGATTGAGCAGGTTTGGGACAACCTCAATAGAAGGCTGAGAAATTCAGAAAATCATCCAGCTACTCTTAATGACTTAGGAATCCAACTCAGAGAAATCTGGGAAGGATTAGATCAGAACATGTTGCGATAAAATTGTTTATTTCTCTTCTTTCACATAAGATTCGGTGAAATCCTGAATTTTTCTTCCATTCAATGATGTCTTCTTTCGTTCAAAACCTTCCCGAGAGAACATAAAAAATAAGTTATAAAGTCAATGTAGAGTCAACTCTCATTAAAATTGATATTTTCAGAATGTGCTTTAATTTTTTTGCGCAGTGTATATTTTGATGTAATAAGTTTTTTTCCCGCGAGAAGTTTCCTCGATATCTTCGTATTTATATTTGGATAACTTAATTGGTTGATTATTTTAATCTCGATTCTGTTTTAGTTACTGAAAGGGTCCTTTCTTCAAACGAACGTCCTTGGGAGATAATGAAACAACTTGGCAAAGACAGCATCCGGCAAATGGAATTGATGAGGTTCTACTTACAACTTAAACAAGACCCCCATGGACCAAACCTAGCACTATTCGTTGGAAATTTACCTCCAAATTTGTCGGAAAGGCTTTATGAAAATATACTTACTGGTTTTCTGAGCAAAGGTAAGTAAATCATTGATGTATTCAGTAGAAATAAATTGGAATTAAAAGGTTACCTGTTAATGAAGTTTGTCAAAGCTCCATTTCTTCAGAACCTCAAATTTCATTGAAATTTAAATACTGAAATAAACATTAATATGACGAGACCATGTGTATCAAGTTCAGTTCTGATCTTACAGAAAAATCAGGAAGCAATGTAAGAAAAAGAAGAAAAGTTATAAGGAAAATTTTGAGAAAAAATGATTTATATGACTCCAGAATGAAACAGTATATAAAATATTTATTTGCAGATGATAAATTCACGAATATTGGTCCTATTTATTATGAATACGGATCCATGGTTATAACATACGATGATTCTGACAAGGCTGTACGTGCTCTTTACACACTGAGGGAGTCAAAATTCGAAGACAAACATCTTCTTGGTGAGTAAAACTTTTTTATGATATTTGTGAGGCAGAAAGGCAATTTTTCATAATATACTGATTGGGAATAAATTTCAATTGATATTAGGTCTGCATCAAATCCAGGGGACCAATGTTTAACTCATGATTTATATTATTTCTCTGATCAGATCCAGTTTTTGCGGAGAAACTCACTGTCTTTTATTTACTGTAAGCAAAATATGATGGTTCTAGGTTATTGAATTAAACCTCTGTTCGCGTGAACGTTATGCAATCCATACTTAATGCTGCGTTCCCACGAGGCGTTAATCACGACAGTTAACCACGCTAGTCAACTTTTGTTCGTGACACGAAAGTGTGAATTTATAAAACGTTCACACGGTTGGAGGGTTCGTGGCGTTCACGCCTCGCGTTTCGACTTAGTCACCATCGAAACATCGATCATGGATGATCTAGTTGTTGAAAGTTGTGCTGTTAAGTTCGTTTTTTGCTACTATCTTAGCAAAAAAGCTGGAGTGCTTACAGGACACAATTACAAGAAAACGAAAAAAAGACGTTTTTGGGTTAGAGAATGGATACAGCGAATAAATATGTTAGGAGCGTCATCAAACTTGGTTAGTATGGAACTGAAAAGCAATTTTCCAGAAGATTTTAGAAACCTACTGCGAATGACTGAATTTCAGTTTGAATACCTCTTATTGCGTGTTACAAATAAAATTTCAAAATCTAACACTAACATGAGACAAGCAATTAGTGCAAAAACAAAATTAGAGGTGCATATAACACCTTTTCCATCGAATATAACTCCAAAAAACGCGTAGTTTCACTGTCGTTAAACTTAATAATTCCACGTTGCTGTGACGACATCTTGGCTTCACGAACGGTAAATCACGCCTGAAAATCAAACAGGTTTGATCTATCCACGCTTGAGTCGTGCGCCGTTCCTCACGAAAGCAAGTTTAACGACTATGCGTTTACACAGAAGTGTATTTCACGAAAGCGTGGTTCACTGTCGTGAATAACGCCTCGTGGGAACGCCGCATTATGCTTTGATCACTAGAACTCGCGCATTGTTCGGTTATTGCTAGGCAGAGTCAATGTTAAATTTAACAGTATTCTTTCGAAATACTGAATACCCATTTGTTCAAATCTCAGGGAAACTGAATATTCGAGTCGAATTGTACAGCTCTAAAATGAACTTATGGAAAATACAGGGTAGGACAGAGGAATTTGCGGATTTAGAAATACAATTTAACAAAAAACGTATGCCAATATCGATTGAATTATTTTTCATCATATATAACATTTAAATTTTATATAGTTTTGATTGGTTATCGACTCTTAGTTCGTAATATTGGGTGGTTTTCTGGTGCATGAGTCATCAAAGGCCTTTTCTATGATTGTCTCTTTATTTCTTGCGTATAAAATTCGTGTTTTATGGCACATTCGAGTGAATTTTTGACACTCTCATGTGCCATGAAAAAAACACTCATTTTACGCACTCAATACAAAAATAACTATTTTGATGTTGTCGTAGAAAAAGGTATTTTTCCTTAAATCACCAGAATGAAGGAATTCGATCACTACTTGTTTTGAATTTTTTTTATCGGTTAAAGAGGAAATAATCATTTCGTATCAAAGATGTTATATAATTTCTTTTTCTGTATTCCTGGATGAAGGTATGACGACGAGGATTTCATTGAAAAATTCGCAATTAAAACAAGATTATGACCAAAAGCACGATTCGACCAATAGCTCAACCTTTTTCATGCGGGTAGGCGGCATGCAACAAGGGTAATAAAAATTTATTGCGGCCTAGAGATAAGGATAATTTCTTCCGATGCCTGCTCGACGCATCGCTTCGTCCAAGTGCGCGGTCCTCGGCCAACTTACGCTTCGTCTCACTTCTCGACTCTTCGCCCAAGTGAGCGTCAACCTTAAAAGATTCTAAAAACCAATGTAAAAAAAAAAGTAAACATGGTTGCGTAAGATACACGAGGCAAAGTCTGAACGAAACCTGCAATTAAGGTAAAAACAATGAAACCATGAACCGCAACACCATGAAACTAACTTTTGTGTTGACATTGACTTCTGGAAAACCCTGCATAGTGAAGAAATTAATCAATTGAGATTTAGTCTCTAATTGGTCGTTCTGATCAGTGCATAATGTGATCCTTCTAATATTTTTTCCAGTGATGCTATTGCCAAATATCGAACATTCGATGATACCACCAGGGGTGCAACCTTTGCTGGTATTCGTGAACGTAAAATCAGGCGGGTGCCAAGGCTTAGAGTTAATCACGAGTTTTAGGAAACTTCTGAACCCATATCAAGTGTTTGACTTGGACAATGGCGGCCCCTTGCCGGGCTTATACGTGTTCCGAAACATTCAGAACTATAAAATACTTGTGTGCGGTGGCGATGGCACAATTGGATGGGTGCTTCAGTGCTTGGATAACGTTGGTCAAGATTCACAGTGTTCTTCTCCAGCTTGTGCCATTGTTCCATTGGGAACAGGTGAGTTTGTCTTTGATCATTAAAAGAAGGACTATTTAGAATTTCCTGATCCTATTCTACAGTTTGCGCTCTTGTTCTTAGGGGAACTATGCGCCGTTAGAACATTTCGTTAAGGTCTCGTCTAAATGCGCTATAATATTTCAACATACTCGCAGTTAGGCTGCGTCCGCATAGGCAGGAGGCTGGCTTATCGCCTAGGTGTTTACTTAGACAGTCCCTAAAGTCTTCTTCGCACTACGCTAGTAGCTTAGTCGAGTAGTGAGAAATTAAGCTACTGTCCATCCAATCGTTCGCACTTAAGTCTTGTTCGCACTACGCTAGTAGCTTAGTCGAGTAGTGAGAAATTTAGTAGCTACTGTCCATCCAATCGTTTGCACTTTGGTCAGTAGAGTTCACAAGTGAGAAGCGCTTTGTCGAATGAACAACTCCTAACGCACAAACTTTAACGCGATTTCTTTGAAGCGAAACGAAACCATTCCTAAGATGGACAAATTGCAACGTAATAAAGTAATTGAACTTGTGAAACCCTGATGGCTATTTAAGAAGAGGTGGATGATAAAATTTGTATCCTGGTATGCGAACTGCTTGATTTGCTCGATTTTGTATGATTCCACAAAAATTCATGTTCGAGTTATTCTGTTTCAAATTTAAGGGCGATTTCTTTGCTCCAACGGAAAGACATTTTCGGCATAGAACAAGTATTTTACCTATGATTTTAGGTTATCTATGGGACATGTTGGCGGCAAATAATAATACTAATGTAGTCGACTAAACTGATCGGTTCGGACCTGTCTAGTCCGTGAGCGAGTGAAGAATATCGCGTGGTAGGGTACTCTACTCGCCCGATAAAATAGAAATGGATCGACTCGACTAAACTACACACTAAATTCTTGGTGTTCACACACGTTTAGTAACTAAATTTTTATCTACTCGACTAAACTACTAGCGTAGTGCGAACAAGCTAGGACCATGCGAGTAGTGCGGCACATCGCGTACATTTCAAAACGTTCGTTTTATTGAGCTACTAGGAAAATGACTCGCTAGGCTCTAGGCGCTAAGCAAGCCTCCTGCCTATGCGGACGTAGCCTATAAAATAGTATATTATGCAACGAGCGTATAGTGATAGCTATTATTTACAAGGTGAAGTTTAAGCTACGAGCCGTAGGTGAGTGGCCTAAATTATCGCCATTATACGCGAGTAGCATACTATACTTTATCCACGACTGCTGAATATATTAGTTGAAGATTTTAAAATTTGGGGACCTTGACAAACTCTTCTTTTACAAGTGTGGAAAAAGTCAGTTGAGAAATGTTTGGAGAACTTGTCATTGTATATTTTGTAACAAAAATTGCTTCAATTGATGTAATAAAAGTAGATTTGGCCCTCGATTGACAAGGTATACTCATATTTTTTTAACAGGGATACTTTAGAATACTGAATGAATATCAATTTAAAGAATAAATATTGAAGCTAAATCTATGAAGCATTTGACAGCATTGAAAATCGAATAGTAACTCATTGTTCAATAGTGATTAAGGGGTATTATTATGGCCGAGCAAATAGACGTATAATAGGTGGATTATACAATAGTCGTAGATAATTTTCATTATACAACTGTCGAAAAAAAACTTCATTACATAATTTCCGTTATTTCCCCGATGAAAACGTGAAGAAACGTCTCTTCGGTATGGCCTCAGATCAATAAAGAACATAGACTCCAAGCGCGATATCGATGGAATGAATTTGAGCATATACCTACTGAGTAAATAGCTGTTCTTGTTTTGAAATTTGACAGGTCAATTTAAACGAAAGGCAGACTCGTGCATTTTTTCAAGGATACTGAAACGAAATAAAATAATATTACTTCTTCTTGAACTGAGATCAATAAGAATTTTTTCAAGATTCATGATCTAACTACATTCACCGGCAAAATAATCGATCCACTCAAAAAAATCGATGAAGTTTGTTGATTCATAAATATGCTATTTCAAATCCGATTCGATTGAATTTTTTTTTCAATTTTTCAATTGTAGGTATGTTCATCCTTAATCAATCATCAGTTTTGAATTCCAAGAACACTCGGCGTAAGTCATTTTATACAGGATAAAACAAAATATATTTTTCACCCTCACTTAAGAACCACTCCTGGTGTGTTCCAGTTCATTATCATTCTTTTGGGGACACGTGAAAGAGGAGGTCTACGCCAATAGCCCAGCATCCATTCAAGACCTCGAAGATGGAATTCGTGAGGCTATTGAGAACATAGGGCAGCCACTTTGCAATTTGGTTATGAAAAATTTTAATAAAAGGATATGGTCCGGTAAACGTGGCTGTGGTGGTCATTTGCCTGATGTTATTTTCCACTATTAACGGCATAGCTGCTTCTTTATAATGAAATAAACATCCGATCATTTATATTGAAAATTGGCATTTATCTTTGAATATCAAAATAACACCTCTTATTGGAAACCCTTTATGTTCAACATGAAGATGACCATTCATTCAAATAGTAGATTTAATTTGAAGAGAAACAGAGAAAATTCGAGAAGCTATGAAATTTAGTACTTGGATCATATTATTGAATTAATATTAATCAATTTCAAGCGGCTAACCGGTTATGATTTCGGTTAACCAATTCCATTCAACTTGAATGCAATTGGTTAACCGAAAGGATAACCGGTTAGCCGCCTGAAATTGATTATTATTACAGATTTGAGGTATGTTTCCATTTGCCCCGATTTGGAAATGATCCGCTCTGATTAATATGCCAGAATCAAAACTCCCAATTAAAATATATGTACCGGGTTTTTCACTATAATTTGACCCCCCCGTTAACTTTGTTACTAAAGGAGATACAAAAAAATGTTTCGTATAAAAGTTTCACGAAATCAACTGAGGTTTTTTGATATGACTCCACTAACTGAAATATATACAGGGTGGCCAACATATTGAAGCAACTTCATTTTTTCAAATGGAACACCCTGTATATTTTTCCATATTTGGTTAGCTCTTTTTTTCCTGATTTCGAATATGTAACATATGTTGGTCCATCTCTTTTATTCAGAGAACCACAGAGTTTCAAATTTTAAGATCCACCTGGCAAGATCTGTTATCATTTTACAAGTGGCAGAGTGCGTTTACTGAAAATGCTAATTTTTGGAGTTATGATAACGGAAGATATACAGGGTGAACAACATTGAATGCAACTATATTTTTTCAAATGGGACACCCTGTCCTGTATATTCTTCCTTTTTTTCCTCCTGATCTCGAATATAAATGCGTATGTGGATGTGAAATACCTACGAAATTCTTTATATCCAAACAATCTACTTAAAAGTATTATTTTAGAATGAATACTCAAAAATTACTTAACCAATGAAAAATGATGAGCTATGGCACTAAAGAAATTGCTCGAAATGACCACCTTCATTCAATACACATAGTTCATATCGTTGTCTCAAGTTGTTTTGACTATTTTTGATAGCATTATTATGGCTCCGATTCAAGTCAGAAATTAAAGCTTCAAAATTTGTTTTTGATCATTACAATATTATCATTATTCTTTGTGCGTTGACGGGATTAGTTCCAAATTATGAGTTTGATATTGGTTGATTTTATATCATTAATATTATTATCCGCTTTCATTGATTATCATTATTGCTGAAGTAAATTTTTCCTTCAGGAACGGCTATAAAAACGTGTCCCACGGTGTTGAATCGGGACTATTTGGTGCACATAAAATGGGTGTGGTATTACCAATCCAAAGATCAATTTGACCTCTTAAATATTCACGAACTTCCAAAACGCTATGCCAGATGGTTCTTGAAATTTGAAACTCTGTGGTGCTCAGAATAAGAAAGATAGACCAACAAATGTTACATATTCGAAATCAGGGAAATAAGAGCTAACCAAATATGGAAAAATATACAGGGTGTTCTATTTGAAAAAATTAAGTAGCCATCAATATGTTGGCCACCCTGTATATATTTCAGTTTGTGGAGTCATATTAAAAAACCTCAGTTGCTTTCGTGAAACTTTTATACGAAAAATTTTTTTGTATCTCCTTTAGTAACAAAGTTAAAGGGGGGGTCAAATTATAGTGAAAAACCCGGTATACCATCGTAAACGAGTAGCAAATTATTTACATTCCCGACAACATAATTAGTTTCGGGAGGTCAGGAAATGTCATCGTCCATTTAACATCATACTGGATTTCTATGAAGTCCATACTGCTAACTTCCTCACGAATAGTTTCCACGAATTCATTTCGTGACCATAATATTATATTCAATATCCTCATCCAGGATAATGATAGATCCGTTTCAATTGGCTTCCAGGTAAAACCGATGCAACTAGTCGAAGCTAGGGTTTTCCGAGAAGAGGTTTAATTTTGATTCATAATGTCGAGTATGATTCAAGAGGTATAAATGGATGTTTATTAAATTTCGAAATGAAGTATGCCAACTATATGGTGGTAGCATCATATCCTTTTGATGTAAGCAGTGGCATAGAAATTATCTTTCACGTTGCTGCAGAGAAAAAGTTTGACGATATTGAATTGAAATTTTATTTACAATTCATCTGTACCGCGTCTGCGTCGCAAATGGAATAAACCTGTTATTTCTTCTGGTATTAATAAAACTTTCAGTCGTAGTACGTTTAAATTAAAGCTCGGGGAGCCTGTTGATCGATACCAATAATTTTGTTAAGTTTGATCAATTTGGATTTTATATTATTCCGGGTGGCCCACCACTGACGCGTTGGTCATTTTGAGGGTGTAAATGATGATATTTTGAAAATTTTTTTGTGAGAGTAGGGTAACCAAAAGCATAATTTGAAATTATTTCCATATATACAGGGTGTTCCAAAACAAAGTTACAGACCAAAGTTACACTTTTTTAAATGTGACTTCCTATATACGACCTCAAAAAAGGAAAGGCAAGTTCAAATTATGGGATTTCTTATTTCATCATCAAGACACATCTTCTCTTGACAATTTAATTCTTCATTTATAGCAATAGCTCAATTTTTGGTAAAGATACAGGGTTTTCAGTAAGACATTAAGTTTCGCTGAGGCTCCAACAGTACCTCAACGAATTCAACCTAAAATTCTGACCTAATGAAGATAAACTGAAAACTAAATCAAAAACATAACGTGTTTTCCGCCCAGACGCGAATAACAGGTGTAATTCGTCTCGGTATGTCCTCATTAAGGTTTTGAATCAATTAGAGCATCACTGATCTGCTGCAAATTTTCTGGAATTGGTCGCGAGATCGAATTTTCCTCCCAAGAGCATCCAAACATGCCCAATTGGGTTCAAATCTGGTCTTAGAGCAGGCCAGTTGAATTCTTGGATATCAACCTCTGCTAAATACTCCTTGGCAATCCTAGCCACATGCGGTTGATGCGGTCGGACATTATAAGGCATCAGCACGAAATCGTCTCCTATAAACGGTGCATACGGAACAACCTGTCGCTCTAAAACTTCTCTCGTTTTATGTTTCACTCAGTTTTCAGTTTATTTTCATAATGTTCGGATTTAAGATTAAATCAGTTAAAGTACTTCCATAGTCATAGCCAAATTGTGGAGTTTACTGTTGCTCTGAAAACAAAATTGAGCCTTTGTTATAAATGAAGAATTGAATAGTCAAGAGGGGATGTGTCTTGATGAAGAAATAAGAAATCACACGGTGGAAAAACTGGAACACACCACTGGTGGTTCTAAAGTTAGGGTAAAAAACCAGATTTTGTTTTACCCTGTATAAAATAACGTAAGTCGAGTTTACTTGAAATTCAAAACAAGTGATTGATTATGGATGAACATACCTACAACAGAAAAAAAATTCAATCGAATCGGACTCGAAATAACATATTTATGTATTAACAAACTTAATCGGTTTTTTGAGTGGATTGATTATTTTGCCGGTTAGTGTAGTTATAGGTTACAGGGTTTTACAGAATAAGAGTAATATGATTAAATTAATACCTACTACCCACATTCACCCACGCTGCTGTACTCAACTCTACAACGTTGCTGTTTGTATACAATCATATTTTTCACGTGTCTTTGTAAATAGAACAATATTTCGGCATTTTTCTGAAGTAAGTGAACTTCAATACCTCTGCCATGCACATTTAACTGTAGAATCACGATAATGGCGCATATATTTTGAAAATTATCACAATAACCAAAGTTAGGTTGATGTTAATGAACAGCAGGGGATAATATAAACATGGAGATATTTTCCTCATGTTTACCTCTGTTTTTATCTGATAGGGCCTATCGATGTTCCATTGATCTGAGGGTATGGTATTAAATGTTGTTGAATTTTCATCCAATAGGAAACGATTTGGCTCGTGTCCTACGTTGGGGTTCTGGTTACAATGGTGGCGAAGATCCACTGAACCTCCTACGAGATGTCATAGATGCCGAAGAAATTCGACTTGATCGGTGGACTGTTGTCTTTCATCCAGAGGACAAATCAGATGATGGAATGAAGCAAGTGAATTCCACTGGTAAGAAGAGGCAAAAACTCACCAAATTGCGGCTCGTGACCAACGAGCAAATCAAAAAAGCAGGTCAATCATTATATGTCTAGATGTTGTTTTGCTGTAACTCAAACTAACAGAAACTCTTCGAATGGCCGTTACCTGTTAACAAGTCATCGGCGATGAATGAAGGCTAAGGAAATTGTAAAGATGAAATTAACACATTTGGTTCAACATTTTGAAGACCTCCTTACAAAAAACATCCATTTTCCTATAGAACTAATTCTTCTTCTAATCTTATTCTTCTTACATCATCTTTATAACCTTCGCCTTTCTTGACGCCGCAGGTTGTCCACCTACTTTTTTGAAAGCGTATCTCTCCACTTCAAAATTAGAATAAGTTTTCAGCTTGAACCTGTGCAAAGAATCCAGGATTGGCCAGATATTTTAAAAGTGGTACTATATGAAAATTGATTGTTTGGTTATCGCTGCAATGTAGTATAATGAAGCTTGTGAAGAATAATTAATATGGAATCTTTTGTAAGAAAACTCAGTATTCGGCAGCATAGTGTTCATCCATTTTCATTTAAAACTGTATACTTATGCCTATTAGTTTCTGTTCATTTTTTATTGATGCAAATATTGAAAATACTTTTCTAGTGCGAAAATTATCAAGACGACCTATCTTGGATCCTTACTTTTCAATCTACTCAGTTATTTCAACTCTGTGAGCATATATTTGGAAGATTTCATTATTTTTGAGGTGGACAACACTGGTAGTGCCCAATTTTTCATAAGCAAAATGGAAAAAATCTTCTCAGTTTAGTTTTGATAATTGTAAAAATAACTGTTTGTTTTAAAACACAGTTCACAACTACATACATCAAGAGTAGGTATATTCCAATGTCCAAAGCAATTACGAATGATATATGTTATTGTATTGCATTGATGTAACTGCAGGGTGTTCCTGAATCAGTGTACAATCGAAAGGGGATGATTACTTTGACGATATTGAAAGTTTCATGATCGCAAACAACTCCTTTTTGAGATTGAATGAGTTGAAGCATGAAAATGTTTAGTAATCTTTCACTATTTTTCAAATATACATCTGAAATTGGGCGAAAACTACTTATCAATTAACCATTAAATAAGTATGGGAATATTTTCGCTGAAGCGGTATTCGCTTGCTTATCTTCATAACAATCTGTGGTGTTTGTATTGAAAAGATTACAGATATCCCTCATCTTCACCTTGTGATACAAAGACTTTTTCGGCAAATTCCATAAGAGAATATCCCGGGCTTTTTAGAACTCAATGAGAATAGGCTGCACCACCTCACAGGGTTTCTCACGAGTCACTGTCGTCTCAGGAAACACCTCATGAGACTGGGTTTAGTCGAAAACGATTAATGTAGATTCTATTGAGTAGAGGAAGAACATCTTGAGACAAAGTATCTGGCCGTCGGTTTCCAAAGGAGAGAATGGGTAAGAAAGATATCTCATCCTTGAAACCCCTCCGGATTGTGAGGTTTGTCAAGAACCTGGACGATGGCGAGCTATAGGACGAGTACGATAGAAAGCTCAAGGTAAAGTGGATACGATTGACCATAAGGTAGCAGTACACAGACACCCCTTAGACTGAAGCTTGAATTTTCTGGAAAGAAACTATCAGAAGTGCGATATTGTCATACACTCAGATAGTCAAGCTGCTATTAAAACACTGAGCTCCTACGTCATAGACTAAAAGATGATCTGGTCGGAACGAACTCAATGAGGTAGGCGAGAAAAATGAGGTCTTTTTAACCTGGGTTCCCAGTCATTCGGGAATCAAAGGAAACGAAGAGGCCAATTCACTTGCAAAAGAGGGCACACGAATGTCACTCATTGGCCCAGAACCCTTCTGTGGCATAGGTAAATGTGCCTATAAGAAGGAGTTTCTGGAGAAGGAGAAAGCCGAGAAGGAAAAACTCTGACGGAATCTCCCAGGGATGGATCATTCCTCTAAGTTCCTTCGGAACTTTGAAACAGCAAGATCCAAAAGATATCTGGATCTTGGTAAGAAACAATTACACCTGCTCACTGGCTTTCTTATAGGACACTGTTGCCTCAGGAAGCTCCTGTTGAGGATAGGATTATCGGACAATGACGAGTGTAGGTTCTGTGGGGAGGAGGAAGAAACCCCCATTCGCCTAGTCACGGAATGCTTTGGCATCACGAAATGCTTTGGCATTGCGAGTCTAAGGAGAGATAGCCTTTGGCGAAAAACTCGTAAGAGTGAGGAACTAGCCTCGTTAAAGCCTTCACAGATATTGGATTTCATCAAATCTCTGGAACTGGGAGGCGAGCTGTGAAGGGTGTGGTCAGAACAGCTCTGTAAGGGGGCACAATAGACCTTGAGGTCGCCAGAGAACTGTAACTCCTTTTTAAACTATAACTATATATGGTGGATACGATAGGCCATTAGGAAGCAGTACACAGAATATTTGACTGAATCTTGAATATTCAGAAAAGTGTTCTTCTCCTGGAAAATATCATCATATCATGTTGGAAAATTGACATATTTTGCCTATATCAAAGGTTGATCTTAAAATGTACAGATTTTCAATCTTATTTCTGTTGAGGAATGCAGATGCATGGAGGAAAACCATACTGCGTATCTTGAAAATGAAATATTCAGAAACCCGTCCAAGAAGTCACCCTTTCTTCGTTTGTAGCTGCAATTCGGTAATATTCTGTAAATTATTTTTTTGTAAAAGTAAGACTGCACCCAATCGAAAACCTTTCTTTTTAAATATAACGTTTACCTACTTCATTTGAGAATTTCTTATCAGATTGACCGCTGTCTTACAGAAAAGCTCATTTTAATTTTCACACTCACATCATATGGGCATTTTTAGTCATTACCCTATACCTAGTAGTCATCCAACATTTCACAAACATAATGTTTTTGTTTAAATGTTCTCGCCTCTTTCAGTAGCTCTTTTTCATCTTCCAAATATATCTTTTGTGTCAGTACCAGAAAATTTCATATCTCGAAATTGTTTGTTTTCCAAAAGCTTGTAATTGTGAAATTTCGATATCTTGCATGGCTTGTGACTTTCTTCTGTTCCAGGTTTACGGCAAAACAACATTTTTTATAATTTTTGCTTTCTGAAAAAGTAGGTATGACCATCAAAATTGCAAAATGGCCTTAAATGAAATAATCAATATAGTTATTGATCCTTACTAGTCTTATCGAATAAGAATGTACAAAATTATTCCATGTCTCAGATTAATGAACCAGAAACACCTTGAAGTTGAGAAATTATTCATCATTATCACTCTCCTTGATTTTTTCAATATATTTCTATTATAAGGAAACGTTACAATTGAAAACATGAGATTAGAATACCTTTGTACATTTCAAATATTTCGGAGAAAATGAACCTGTCGTTTTGAACAAATCTTGAAATTAATTTTTCCTGAATATTCATCTTAGGACACTTGGTATTTTCTTAGGAATTTTTGCATAGATGTAATCTTCGTCCTTGTCGTTACGAATTTTTATCGAATTTCTGTTTTCAAATCTTTTGTTTAGAAAGTCTTTCAAAAGACCTAAGTAGTCAAAACTCTCTGCTGTACAAAATTAGATAACTTGATTCCAACTTGTGACAGCTGTAATTTATCAATTTCAAATTACAATTCAAAAGATTTATATATTGAGAATGGAGATAGCAATCCGTTAAGTCGATATATTTTCATTTTTACAAATCCAGTCATTCAAGATGAGAAATCACAAACACTACAGTTCTTGGTGCCAGAAATTTTCTATAAATTCAAGCACCTACTACCTTATAATTAGAGACCGGATTATATGCATTTGCATAATATTTAAGACATTTTCAGCGGTATTTGCATATTTTAGCTAAGATTTAGTTATGATGCATATTTTCGGTACATATTTTCTTCTCTGCGTTCCGAAATGCGATAAAAATGCTGAATCCGACCAAATTCAACAAAATATGAGGTCTATTGAGTAAAAATACTAATAATTGTGACTTTAGTCAGATTTGCGGATCACTTTTATCGCTTTCCGGAAAGCAGTATTAGTAGCCGCGCGCTACGAAAGTATCCAAATAATGGGTAGAATACGCTTAATGAACGAACTACGTTGCCATTGGCATTTTCAAATAAACTTCAAGAAAAGTTATTGAAAGGAAATACAGGTTTCGAAGATTTCCCTCTTATCGAGAGTTTTATCAATGCGACGGCAGAAGTTTTACTTGAAACTATAAGGGAGAACATAGCACCAAGGTTCAAATTCTCACCAGTTACGTCCACGGATGTGAAGTGAAAACCTTTTCCAGATACAAAAATATTCCAAATGATAGAAGACGGAATGAAACAATTATTGAACACTTGGAACAATATTTAATTGTAAACGTTTACAAAAACATTAAATTATATTTTAATGCCATATTATTAAGAGTTATTTATATGTTGATTTTGAAATGAAAATTACTTTTTTCTTCAACTCCACAAATTCTTCATCTAATATTGCATTCTGCATATTTTTCCTATTTTCCTGCATATTTCAAGGATTTTTTAATGCATATAACAACGTTTATGTTGCATATAATCCGGTCTCTACTTATGATCATATTGTCTCGACATTTTTTAAGGTTCAAAATGCCGTTTTATTTCACATCAAGGCCTGTATTTCAGCTTTCTTTTTCATATAATAGTCTCCATTAACGAGGTATTCATTAAGTCGTACAATAACTCAGTCATTGAAGTATATTTTTTGTTATTTCGAGGTTAAATTATTAACATAAAAAACGATGCAGGTCGCCGACGGTAAGAAATAGAAAAAAATGAATATTAGAAGAAACATTCAGAATTAAATTATCTTTCGATTGACATAATAAAAAAAGTATGTTCCTACAGAAAAATTTTTTGATAGCACCGCGACGCCTGGAGTCTTAATTCTTTTCTCTGACTTTTACGCACATCTCAAGTGAACATTGACTCGTAACAAATACCGTCAACAGAATAAAAAAATATTCATACCTTTTCGAGAAAAATTAGGTCACCAAGATGAATCACCCTGTACAGGCTTCAATGTGAAAATTCACTGGCGCAGCTAGGGGGAGGGGGGAGCTTTGGGGCTGCAGTCCCCATCAAAGATTCTAATAGTTTAAATTTTTGTAACTTTCGTATTTGTTGTATCATCAAGAATTGTTCAGTTCAGCCCCCCCATAACAAAATCCTGGCTGCGCCACTGATGAGCATAATTTTTCCTTATTGAAAACGGCACTCACCTTAACCCGCTGACAACCGTTTGTCATAATATGTGACTACTTTCCAGATACCTCCAGTAAATATATACAGTGTGTTTGGTCATGACTTAGCGATATTTCAAGGGCATCAAATATACCTAATTTTATCGACAAAAACATCCACATTGGGGAGTTTACAACCTCAGTTTTGGAGTAGCACCCATTTTAAATTTACTTTTTTATTTTAGTTGACTCTTTCAAATAATATGGATTTCTTTGGACATACAGATGTGAAAAAAATGTTTTTTTAAAGATGATACTACCAGCTTTTATCAAAGTGGAACAATATGAAAAAATTTAACTCAGAAATGTCATAAAAAAATTCTTTAAAAAAATTTTAATGAAAAAATTTACGGATTTTCTAAGTAAATCCGAAATAGTACAAGAACTAGCACATTGAAGTATAATTTTTTTTCAATGAACTAACGCGCAAGGATATTAGCTACAAAACGATACCAACATAATTTTTGTAAGTTACATAATTTGAAAGTTATCGCTGTTCGAACATGACCCTTATGAAAATGGATGAAATAAAATAAAATATAATACCTACATGTGGTGACTAAAAAACAAAAGTTTTTGTCCTGCTCACTCACCACTACAACAACAGTATTTCCCAACCTGTTCACACGCCCGACTATCTGTAGCAACAAAAAAAAGTTTGGTGCGCTCGCGTAGTGGTCATGTTCGAACAGCAATAACTCTCAAATTATGTAACTTACAGAAATGATGTAGTAGTTGTTTTTTAGCTAATATGCTTGCGTATTGAATCAATGAAAAATATTATACTTCAATGTGCTAGTTCTTGTACTATTGCGGATTTACTAAGAAAATCAGTACATTTTTTACTAAAAAATTTTTAAAGAATCTTTTTATGCCATTTTCATGTTAAATTTTTTTATATTGTTCTACTTCAATGAAAGGTTGTAGTATCATCTTTCAAAAAACATTTTTTTCACATCTGTAGGACCTTTATGTCCAAAGAAATCGATACTATTTGAAAGGGTCAACGAAAATAAAAAAGTGAATTTAAAAAAAATGACCAAACACACTTTTTATTAACGTTTATTTCCACTTGAACAATATACCTCATAACTGATGGTGTCACTTTCTCCGAAACGAACAATCTGCTGATTACTACGAATTCAGTCATAGCTTATGTCTAACGATACTTTCCTATAGTCATTCCCGGTTCGACAAGTGAAGACAGTTCCCAGATCTTTGTTATGAACAACTATTTCGGAATTGGAATCGACGCCGATTTATGTCTGGATTTCCACAACGCCAGAGAAGAAAATCCAAACAAATTCAACAGCAGACTACACAACAAGAGTGTCTATGTAAGGATGGGTCTGAGGAAGATGGTGGGGCCAAAAATGTGCAAGGATTTACAGAAGGAGATGAGGTTGGAAGTCGATGGAAAATTGGTTGAACTGCCTCAAATTGAAGGGATAATTATTCTGAATATTTTGAGGTAATTATAATTTTTTTTTTGGATTACACAGGGAAAAAAATAGAAGAAACAAAATGTAGAAGTTTCAATTTTGAAACGAGTTTTATAATTATTCCCGAGTAAAATTTCTCTAGGGTATATTAGGTACTTAACTGCAGGATACAAAGTTAACAGATATTTCAAGGCAAACATTTTAGAGCAAAAAGTAACTAGTATTACTTCTTTGAAAATCCGCGATCAAATTGAACTGTAATCGTGGATTGGTAAAGTTTTCAAACTTAAAGTCTCTTGGATTCAAAAAACATAGGATTTAAATTCAACTTCGCGATTCTCGTCTGGTTAACTGATGGGTCCTCAAGAGAACGATGAGAACTTCAGAGGATATTTATGGTCAAGACTATAATGGAGCCAATATTTCTAGAAAGCCTATAATCACGCGACTAAATCAAAGTTCTGGCTATAGAGAGATGTGTTGAAGTCTGTTCTTTAAGACTGTTGAAGGGAACCAGAAGTTTCGTTCCTCTTATAGTCGGATTACTATGATGTAGCTCATGATATTGAAATGTGTGTCGAGGACCAGCTCCACCTATGGAAATACTTCGTTACCTTTGAAAAGTAACAACAAACAAGTATTCGTTTGGAGCCAGTTCATCGCGAATGTTAGGGAGAGAAAAATGCTGATGCCCTTGCACCAAAAAAAGGAAATACTTCCTTTACCTGAGCAGTAACCTTACCACCAAAAAAGTCCGAAAACCCTGTTAACCTATCATAGATAAAGTAAGAAACATTTTCACTGGATTAATAGTCCAGGCGAAAGATAAGCGAAGAAGTTAAATACACTCCCTAAAAAAGAAGCCCAACAATCGCTTTCGAAGGATCAGATGAGAATGCTTATAGGGCTACACATATCACACAGGTCACTGTTCCGTAAGATATGAGATCGATAAAAAAATTCTGAAATCTATTGTTTTGGGCTTTTGCCATTAAAACCTCCGAATGCATATAATACCAATGTATGCTTTCTTTTGAATCAAGAGCTAACATAATACAAAGATAAAATAACAAAATCCCCATCTGAGGTTACTGCAAAATGTGGTACCATACTATTCTATGTATGTTACCAGAGCTCAGGGAGAAACCTCAGTAGAAAAAAACCCTGACTCGTCGTTTTTGCAAAATCAAAACTTGAAATAAAAAACCTTCAATGTTGGCTCTTTGACCAAGAGGGTGCTCTACATTAAGTTTGGCCTTCCAATCGATGATTTTTCGGATCTTCTGTTCTCCGAAGGCCGCTACAGGACCCTATTGAAGGTTAATCATCTCCCATAGACTCGAACATCAGTGTTCCGCCCAAAATAAAGAATTTAATGTGGGAACAATGATAAAAAACTTGGGACAAACTTATTCAATGTATCGAAGCTAACTAGATTCACTCTCCTGAGTGCCGAGATCCTCATGATAGATAACTGATATAAGAGCCTAAATCTTCGAGAAAAATAAACTTTGAAAAGGAGATAACATTGGTGGTACTAATGTAAGACGTATAGTAAAACGCGTCACGTACAGGCACAGACACGAAAAACATTCTTGCCAAGAATGTCGGTCCGCTTCGTCGCTGCCTTTACGTGTCGTTGCTGCGTCGTTGTCTGTTAGTGTGTACATCAGTATTTATTTATATAGAAAGAATGGTTTGTCGTGTCTTTGTCGTTCCGTGCCGTGTCGTTGCATGTCTGATAATGTGAATCATCCTTTTACTCATGAAAGAGGCTATCACTGTTCCAAACGACCTCAATATTATCCAATCATCTTAAGTTATGGCGCATAACCGCAATTTACGTGCTTATTCACTTTACAGTAATTCTAGCCTTTTATGCGAGGAACTATCGGAAAAATCTTTGTGCATCTGAGATTATGGGTCAAATTTTAAAGTTAATTGTACATTTTACAGCTGGGGATCCGGAGCTAACCCTTGGGGTCCAGAGAAAGAAGATAACTTCCATAAGCCCAACCATTGGGACGGTTCGCTTGAAATTGTTGGTGTCACTGGAGTGGTTCATCTTGGTCAGATACAGTCAGGTTTAAGATCGGCCATGCGAATTGCTCAGGTTTGTACTGCCACATATTTTTTGATGAGAAAGTTATGAGTAATTGAAGAGTTTATGGTAATTGGTAAACATCGCAGATCACTGGAGTGTTAATTATAGTCACAGTCACACGAAGTAGATTGTAACGAGTAATTCTGTTCAATATTTCTTTCTTTCTTGCCATCTATCAATAGGTTACGAGCAGTTCTGACAGCTGGACGTGACCGGAGGACCAATTAACCTGAAATGAACTGATTATTGTGATATGAGAGCGATTTTTCGAGAAATTTTGTGGTTTTTCGGCACTTTGAACATTTATTCATATTAAATTAGACTAATGAATATAATTTCACCCAAATTCTCGTCAAATGCAGATCAAATATTCAAAATATCAGTTAAATATGCTCTCCTTTTGTATTCTAGTGGGCTGTGACAGCAAGGAAGAAACTAAATATTCTACAAATTTTATTTTCTTCAGGTAAATTAAAATATGGAATTTAAATTACAACAATGAATAATATCACTGATACGATTTTATGCAGTAGTTTTTGTATTTTCATTTCAATACTGTATAATTGTTTAGATAAACTCGACATTTCATGTTGAAAGTGAGATAATAAATTAGACTGTTATTGGATTTGAAAAGGAAACATTTCTTTAAGGCTTCTTATGAAGACTTTGAGCTATGGAATAAAAAACATGACAATTTTAATGAAAGGAAATTAGGAATGAGACATCGGATGAAGCAAGTACTTGCAAGTAGGTACCTACGTTCATGTTTTTTATTGAATTAATTGGATTACATCAATGAAGAATATAACTGACACAAATTTATGCAGTAGTTTCGATACTTTCATTTCAATACTTTAAAATTGTGAAGTTGAATTTGACTTATTCATATTGAACGTGAGTTAACGATTGTTATTGGTTTGGAACGTTGAATATTTAATGTATGTAAAGTTTGTAACAACATCGCCAACTATTGGAAATATTCTGTTTTTAAGTCTCGTTAAGAACACTTTGCGTCCTAAAATTGAAAGCATCACAGTAAGTACCTTAGACCTTTGTCTAAGGTAAGTACCTACCTACTTCAAAGAATTTGCTTTATCCGATGTCTTCATTCCTGATTTCTCTTCATTACATTTTTCATGTTTTATACTTTATGACTCAAAGTCTTCATAACGAGCGTCAAAAAGGCTGATTTTCTTTTCATATCCAATAACAGTCCATTATTTACTCACTTTCAACATGAATAAGTCGAGTTCATCTAACAATTATACAGTATTGAAATGAAAATACCAAAACTCTTGCATAAATTCGTATCAGTGATATTCTCCATTATTGTAATTTAAATTCCATATTTTAATTCACCTGAAGAAACTAGAATTTGTAAGTTTTTAGTTCCTTCTTTGGTGTCACAGCCCACTATGACACAGAAATATTGCATATTTAACAGATATTTTGATTAGCTTTACAAGAGAATTAAGGTGAAATTATATTTATTAGTATAATTTAATGAATAATAAGTTCCAAGTATCGAAAAACCACAAAATTCCTCAATTAATCGCCCTCAGATTGCAATAATCAGTTCATTGTAGGTTAATCATAGATAAAATATACTGAGGTTAATGTTGGTCCTCCAATCAGTCCAATCTCGCCTGGACCATAGACAACTGTCAGAACTGCACGTAGCCTATATGAATGTTACGTTATAAAGGTCTTTGGACTCATATAGTTAGGTTAGATTAGGTTAGGTTAAGAATGAAGGGTGACGCTCACTTGGACGAGACGAGACGAAGCGTAAGTTCGCCGAGGACGAAGCGATGCGTCGAGCAGGCATCGGAAGATATTCCCCCTATCTCTAGGCCGCAATAAATTTTTATTACCCTTGTTGCATGCAGCCCACCCGCATGTACAAGGGTAGATAATCCACGGGTGATCGACTCGCCACCTCGCTGCTCTTCGCTTCGCGCCTCCTAGGTTTACCCATTGTTTCAATTGCAACACCCCAACGGAAAACGACGCGTTTTCCGTTCGCTTCATCCAAGTGCGCGTCTAATATGTCTCGCGTCTAACGATTCGGCTCTTCGCTTCGCGCCTCTTAAGTGAGCGTCTACCCATTTGATTCAGTGCAAACCGTTCCGGCGGAAAACAACTCTTCGTCTCGTCCCGTCCAAGTGAGCGTCAACCTTAAGGATTAGCCGATGTCCTACAGTAAGCTTCCATTTGGTCGGTTCACCTCCTCGTTCAATTTGAAAATTCATAATTTATATAGTTAATCAATATCTTCATTTCAATGGTTGTATTCATGAAATACCATCCTTTCATTTTGTTGTAATCGGGTTATTAAGGAACATTATAAAACTTCAACTTGAAATATCAAAGAGGACGAACTGTGCTTGACTTGGGTGAATCACCCTGAATATGTAAATTTATAACATCCATAGATAGCTATTTCGCCCTATCGGTGCTCATCAGTATGGAGAATTGCTCTGAATGAAAGGGCATTTTAGGAACCTTGATCTGGCGCTCATCTCTGGGTATGAACAAAAACAAAACGCCATCTCTCAGGATCCTTACCGAACAACCGACTTCCAATGCATGAACCTTGAATAAAGTTTTTATGTAAATTTATGTTCTAAAAAAACTACCCCTATTGTATTTATAAAGGAAAATCCATACATTACGTGTTATTGAACATATGGAAAAAACAGGTATATAACTTCCCTTTGACGAAATTTGTTTTTTTCAGGGGGGTCACATCAAAATTCATCTCAATTCTGATATTCCGGTTCAAGTAGATGGAGAGCCATGGGTACAAAGTCCATGTGATATTGTGGTATCAAAATCAGCTTTGAAGGTAAGATTTTAGCAATTTATTTCCATTTATCTTTGTTAAAATTAGTTATTATTATTTTCTATTTATCTGTTCCTCTTTTAATATTTTCATTACCGTAGAACTCTCATTCAAGATAATGAGAAATGTTTCAAATATTTCCGCATGGACATTTTCCAGGAAATTATGCTGCTTGTATATTCATGTTACCCCTCCCCTCCCCAGCACAGCCGACTAGTTACAAACGATTAAATGTTTGTATGGATAAGCTTTGTAGATTATATGTGACATAAATGTGCGAAATTTTTAGAAATAGTTAGATGGTAAATGGCCTAGAATAACTTGAATAATTATCATATTAAGATGTAGTTTTGATGGTTACTGTCACTGCCAGCTTATAATTCGAATAATATACTAAAGTTTTATTAGAGAATTTTTGAAATTAAATAAAATTAAAGATAGTTTGATGAAAGTAAGTGAAGGCTGGAGTTAATATCAGTTTTCATTAGTTTTCTTTGAAATAGCGTTTTGAAATCACATAATAAATCTAAATAAATGAGAAAATCGTAGATTAATCTTTTTCTGATTGGGTATTCGAATGTATCTAACGAAGATTATTCCATTCAGGCAATCATGTTGAAGAAAAGTAAATTTAAAAGACGACCCACTGAACCTTTCATTATGCCCACAAATGGGGAGGGGGGCAAAAGTACTGACGACCAAAGTTAAAGACCTCATTTACACACCACTACATCACATTAAACTTGTATTTCTTAACTTTCATTGTCTTTCTGTTCACTGGCATGCAAAGAGCTTGACTTTATATTTACCTAACTGCTGGGTAGCTTTCGAAACTAGTAGTAGGTACTACATTTATAGACTAGATAATATCTCAAAAGTTTTAGTCTTTCCTCTTTGGCTATATTTTTAACTTGTATAGTATTAGTAAAAAGAATGTGATGATTTTTTCTTCTAAATTGATTGTTTATGGAATGAATTTTTTTGGATAAAATCACTAAATTACATTGGCACTCAAAAATGTAAGCTGTGAAGTGAGATGAAATACTTTTTCATCACCATTGTTTACTTCCATAATAGTTTAATGTGAATTAGTATGAAAGTAACATTTAAGTTGGTCGCAATGAATCATAAATGTAATGCGCCCCTCCCTTAGGCCACCATGTTGAAAAAGATGAAGGGAAAGATGAAGAGACGCAACACCGAACCTACAATGTTGGTATCTCCTGGGACGCAGTTGGCACCCCTTCCAACAAATGACGGGGAATCACCCACAGATCCAAACAATTCAACATTTTAGCACAGAAGTGGTTTATATTACACTTCTGTTGAATCGACATCATTGTTTTTTGCTTAATATAGAAATTCCTTACTTTCTCATCTTATTACTTTACTTTTAATGTTTAATCACACATAACTTTGCACAATTTGTATACTGTAATGAATATTACGTTGAGTATGGTATTTTACCAAAGTGGTGTTCATATATACTTATATAGGTATTCGTTGAATACATATATATGCATATAAAATAAGCACCAGCCAAATCTTGGTTAAAAGTTTTTTCAAGAAAGCGAGTTACGCTTTCGATGAATTTAGTTTCATTCATATTATTACTTTCAATATAGTTTTAATGAACTCATAGAAATGACGTTACCTTCAGAGTACACTGATGTACTCTTAAGTTTGTTGGTCATTAAGTGACATGTATAAGACATGTATGTCTTTGAAACGCTTCATCCAGATTAGTTTATCCGATGGGACGACTATAGTAAAGCATTTCTTGAAAAAGAAAAGATGGAAAAACCGTGCAAACTCAGAATATGGAAGTTGCATTTCAAAACATACTTGTCTCTTGAAGGTTTGAGTAGACTATGCTAGTCTCTTTTTCCCGGCTAACTTAAAGATTAGGTTTCTTAGTTCAACACCAAACTAAATATAGTGGTACTAGGGATGACCGAATTCTTATGTATATCTTTCTACTTGTCCAAAGTACCACCGCACCCTTCTGTTGAATTTAGAAATCTCGCTTATGCTGAAGCCGCAGTTCTGAGAAGTGATGTTAGACCTCGCTATCCAGGAAGTGACATCTAACGTCAAGGGGAATCTGTCCCACCACAGGGGCTCAATTTTTTCATGGGTTTCGCTACCTGGAGCTTCTTCAAGAAGACCCATGATTAATATAGTGGGGGCGACAGATTCCTCAAATGATAGCTACCATTATTTAGCTGTTATCCTACAAATTGATGTGCTATTTATTTGTAATTATATTTCCCGAAAAATAAGTGAAATATAGAGACGAGGCAGGTTTTCAATCTGCAACAGGTTTTTCCGAATCTGTTTTTTTACCTGAAGATGTTTTGAATTCAAATCGCTGGTATTCTTGTATCACCTCAACGGTCTCAAGATGCAAGTATTTGTAGGATATCTGATTTGACAAACATCTTTCTTACACATAAAATATGAAATATATGTATATGTGATTATAGATATATTTAAAATTGTGAAATATAGAAATATAAATGTAAAACTTGGTGTATTTTTCTTTACCTTGGAAACTCATTGATGAATGAACAAGATTTGAATAAAAAGCATAGAATACTTGGAGGTGGATAAGATATTTAGAAGTTCAAATAACTCGTATGTGAACAATCATCAACAATCAAACTGTTCATTCTGGGACTTTTCTATTTGACTGATTAACTGAAGAAATCACTTCACTTCGACCAAATCGACCAATAGGAACGGTGCGTTACTGATTTTGCATCAGTTTGGAAGTGATGCAGCGTCAAATAGAAAAGCCGTAGTGTTTGATATTCAACTTCATTACTCCAACATGTTTGAGCAAGTTAATTCAGAATATCTAAATATTCCAAATATTTATCATGGATGAGATAATATCGTTCAACTTACTTTATTCAGTAATATAAAAAAATATTGATATATCAGAGTATTAACTTCCCGATTCATAAAACGAATCAAAACCTACCATTTCCTCAATTTTCAATACCGTTCAGAATCAACTGTCAAAAGCCCTTGCAAAAAGAGAAGCAAACACTCGATCCCTTTTAGGTTGACGCCCACTTGGACGAGAAGAGTTGTTTTCCGACGGAACGGTTTGCACTGAATCAAATGGGTAGACGCTCACTTAGGAGAAGCGAAGCGAAGATGCGAATTGTTAGACGAGAGGCATATTAGACGCTCCCTTGGAAGAAGCGGAGCGCTCGGAAGGAACGCGTCGTTTTCCGTTGGGGCGTTTAGCATTGAAACAAATAGATAGACGCTCACCTAGGAGTCGCGAAGAGGAGATAGGGAGAATTTCTTCCGATGCCTGCTCGACGCATCGCTTCGTCCAAGTGCGCGGTCCTCGGCCAACTTACGCTTCGTCTCGTCTCGTCCAAGTGAGCGTCAACCTTTAATGGACCGTGCCTTCATGTGGGTATTACACATACTGTTTGCGGCGGAGGCCGATATGATTGGGGAAAAAGAAGAAGCAGACTGATCACACTTTCAAAAAAGAAGACTCAACAAACTCATCGTTGTCAAATAGAGAGCTTCTTACTGGGCTTCGCATAGGTAAAATGAGTCGTGAGTTATCACCTGCACAAGATCGGTAAGGAAAATCCCGATAACTGTAGGTTATGTCGATCAGCCACAGAAAAAACCAATTTGTTGGTACAAACTAGACTTACTCGGGTGGGTGGCACAACACTTACGACAGTAGACATGAGAGCAAATTCTAATAGGAATTTTTTTTTGCGAAGATTACACTCGTGGCAAGTCACGAAGACCTCATTATTTGTAGTGCAGAAAGGTACTCGCTGTGCCAATCGACCACAATCTAATGTAACTATCACCACCGTAAATAATCCACTTATCAATCTTTTTGTAGCTGTTCCAACTATCAGATGATAGCCCAAAGTCAGCTGAAACAGCTGACTTTTGGTTTGATACTGATCAGAAATCCTTGTGAGCATGTTTACTTGTCAATGACTTCTTTTTGATCGTGCTGAGCACAAACCTAGACAGAATATAATCATGAGTAGAACTATACTTGACATCATAAGGAGTTATGAAATTCTAGTTTCTGGAACTTCAAAAGGTGTTAAATTTATATCTTTAGTCTCTTGGTGTGTTGCTTCTTATTATTTTTCTTCCAGTAAGAAACATTTTCTGTTCATTATGTGGATTCATTAATTTTCTGTTAGACTACGCCCCCTTTCCCTAATTCATGAAATTAAGAAAGACACCTTGGATTGAAAAAAATGTAATATATTATATAACCAAAATATGAATAAATACATAAATATCATTATAAAAATATTTTCAAATAAAAAATTCATCATTGGCAACAAACTATAAAAATACTACAACAGTTGTTGTTTAAACAGCTAGTTTATATGTTATTTATGTATATACAAGCAGGATACTCGAACAGTAGTTATTCAGTAATAGATTTAGTCAGAGCTGTATTTGAATAGGAGATAGCATTCATATGTTATCATATTTGATAAAATACATCAGGTGATAATAAATTCAACTTGAATTCGGAAACTCAAATAAATGCTCTTCAAAAAAGAAAATAAATCGAACAAGTTAAATGAAATGGATGAGATGTAAGTATAAATATATGAACTTAAACATAAGTAGTAGAGTTGTACTGATTTTGAGAAAAGAAAGAATAGGTCAAAATAATGTAATTCATTGGCATATTGCAAGAAAATAATTTCCAGAACCACCATGATCTATGGAAAAATTGACATTGTGTATTACACTGGAGGAATTCAATGACTAGAACATAACAACAGTTAGGAGCATGAAAACTATCAACAAAAATATTTTGGGTAAACGAATATTTCAAAGATGTCATCTCGTATTTAAAAAAAAATTTGACATGTAATGAAACTCTGAATGAAGAATCACGAGAGATACTTATTAATCTATCCACAATTTTTATCATAAAATAACTCAACATGACAAATACATGTGTGTGTGCTAGGACAGCAAAATATGGAAATTCAACTTCATTTTGAAATAACAGAATTTATACTCAAAGTTAGAAACCTCTAACTCATAACATCAGAAATATGTATTCCTTGAATTTTTATCAAGGAATAATGTTTCTGCCTATGGTTCATTTAGCGAACAAAATAATATATAAGGGTCTAACCCAATTTTCAATCTGATTTTGTCGCTCCCTCACTGTTGTGGATGTGCACAAACGATGAATATGGTAAGCTCTTCGGCATTTAAATCTAATTTGAAATATACAGTCAATGGTTAAAATATTAGCACCACAATTGAAATCGTAATAATCAAACCTCAAATATGATATTATCATCTAAAATATTAGTAGGATTATCAACAATGTCATCTCTGACCAAATCATCACTTTTAGCCGAACTGGAAGACTCTACACTCGAATTTTTATTTTTCAAGTTTGAATCCTTAATTTTAGAATAACCAACGGAATCAGTGTCCCCATCGGTATTTATTTTCTCGTACGGATGTTCGTGTTTAATTTTTTCTCTATTTGTCATACTATCCGAGCTTTCAGAAGTATCGATGTTTTGGTAACCTTTTGAGTCTACTCTTTCATAACCTGGAATTTCGGAGTCTGTTTGACTCAGATCACAGTCCACCTTTTCATAAGGTGGTTCATCTAGATATTTCACACTCTCATAGTTAGGATCGTTGTTATTCACAGATTCATAATTAGGATCTGTCTCACTACCACTGGACTTCAATCCAGTATATTGAAATTCTGATGTCGATTCACTAGGCATGCTTTCATAGTTTGGTTCGTCTAAACTGTCATCTTGAGAATGTGGGTTACTTTCATAAGTACTGGAATTCCCAGAGGTTTCGGGCTTTTTCTTTTTATTCACAACTGAATAACCAAAATTGTTACTATTTCTAACGTCTTTTATTTTTGAATAACCAATATCACTTGCGTTAGATGATTTATGTTTCAATTCCTCATAATTGGGATCAGATTTGCCCTTCAGAACCTCATATCCAGGATCCGAACTGCATAAACTATCTGGTCCATTTATACTGGCATAACCTGGTTCTTCTTGAACCAGTTTTTTCTCATCCAAGGAATCTGTCTTATTGTGTTTTCTGAGAGTTTCATAATTGTGCTCCTGATACTTTCGCCGTAGCTTCAAACATCTATTTTCATCATTGGCTGATGTAGAACTGCTTGGTTGTGATATCTCATTTTGTCTTTCTGGGGATTTTTCCTCATCAGAACTGCCTTTTGCTTTGTTTTTTTGAACTTTGGCGTAAAGATCTTCTAGGTTACGCGCTGAAGTTAATTTTTTTTCGCCATCTGCGTGATTAATAACCGGTGGAAGAGGAAGAGGAGAATTCGCTTGACGTTTCTCTGGTTTTGGTGAGCCCACATTGATGGTTGAGCTTGATGAAGATGCTATCAAAGGAAAAAATAAGACTAAGTTGCCATTACAGCGTGAATACAGCTCAAAATAATGAATTAAAATCTGATTGCTATAATTTGGACATTGAAAGCTATATTCTTTATATTAGAAACAGTCAAAGAGGTCCTATCTGTCTGGTGTTAAGGTGTCCTATTTAGCCAATCAACGTCCGGGTGCCCCATGAGACCAAATGAGAATTAGCGTTGATATTAACTTGAGACCAGAAATTTTTAGGTCCACATCGCACAGAAATTGATTTTTTTTTTATTTCCTAGAGGCACTTTCGTCATGAAATGGTTTGCCCGACATTATTCTCCTTGTAAGTACCAAATTTCGAATTGATTGGATGTGTGGTTTCAGAAATATTGAGAAAACAATTTAAAGATTCAAATGTCAATAATTATTAAACTACTGAATCGATTTGGACCCAAACCTACCCTCAAAATTCCGACGTCCGAACAGACTTTAATTATTTTATGAACAAAGTTAAACAAATTTCGAACAAAATAAATAAATTACCTGAATCCACTAATCAGACTCATTTTTATGGTAATCATATGGCTTTTTCGGAAACTTAAGGCCTTTTCGGATACTTACTCGGATTAACTCGTTCCCTAACCTTCGCGTTCGTTTACCTACCCCGAACATCCAACCCGTGTTCGGAAAGTACGGTGCTATTAACTCGATCACTGACCCAGGTTGATTTATCGTAACCCTACTCGAGAGCAGGGTTATACAGTCACCGCATGCGCACTGCAGTTTTATTTTGTATTTGAAAGAGGCGGGAATTAGTCTTCTACTCTTCTCCTAGTAATTTCATATATTATATTCCTAAATATTATCGAAAGAGAAGAGAATTTGGCTCAATATAAAAGGTGTGGTTCCATGAGCCAAGAAAATAATGTGAAATAACTTCTTCATAACTTTGTATACAGATTTTTCTGTGCTAAGCTACAGCTTTCTTTACTTCTTAAACATAGTTACTCGAAGATAACATTAAACATGGGAGGGCACACTAGAAATTATAAGAAAGATTTCACAATAGCCAATAAATGCAAGCAAAGCTAGAGACAATCCGAAAATAAACTGGGACTGAAAAAACAAATTCTTTACTTCTTCAACATAGGTACTCGAAAATTACATTTAACATGGAAGGGCACACCAGAAATTATAGGAAAGATTTCATAAACGCCAATAAATGCGAGAAAAGCTAGAGACAATCCGAAAATAGACTGGGACTGAAAAAATAAATTCATAAAATATTTGGTTATGTTATTGATACGTCTGACACTTGAAATCCTAAACCTGATGTGTTCGTATACTCAGAACCCGGGTCCGTGATCCGAGTAGATCCGTCACGTGACCAAATGGACCATGAGTAAGTTTCCGAAAACGCCTTTTCTAGAGTAAGTTTTCGAACACTTAATACTTAATCAATTAACAGCATATCAATTATGATTTTTACTTATAGTCCGTTCACGAAAGTTTGAGCCGTCGGTTGGCCATGACAGTTTGGCATATTCCACTGTGTATATTCAAATTTTAGGTTATGTTGTTTATTTTTTATTTATTGATGAAATTAAACTATAAAGCAACATGAAATGCTGATAACATACACTACTGGAAAAAATTAAAGGATCAAAAAAAAATTCCAAATTTTTCGGCAATTTTCAACATGCCGTAACTTTGAGAGGAATGGTCGTTTCAGTGGTTTTTGAGTAATGATAGAAAAATCAGCAACAAAAAAATTCTCAGAATTTTACCACTTTTTTTTTCTTGTCTACGAGCGTGGAAATTTTATTTTTGCATAATCGTTGTAATGATGAGATACTTTGTTAATTCAGCTTCAATTTATTTTTTTATTGACCTCAATACGTCCACTTCTCGCCGAGATATCGGTTTTAAATTGAAAAGGATCCATTTGTTTTTGATTATCGATTTCTCAGCAACCAATGATCGCACAGAAAATTGAAGAAGGGATTCAAGACCTTAAATGAACTCCCATTAATGAACAACCATTGCTTATTCATAGAAATTTTTTTTCTTCATGTCGCATCAATATAAAAATTTAACAAAAAAAGGGCTTTTGGTGGTTTCTTGGAAAATCTACCGCTGGATCGGAAATGTTGAGGAAACCAATAATGTTAAGTGTGACTTTCACAGTTCAATATGTTGATGAAAACCTTACGAAGAGCCAACTCAATTCAGCGAGCCGTTTTTTTGTTTGACTCGATTGAATTTTTAAAAAAAATAAGGATCACGTTTTTTGCCCTGAGAAGCTCATAATATTTAAAAAAGGCAAAAAAGAATTTTCTCGAGCTTTTTCCACATTTTAATTGCAGATAGTACATAAATTTCAGAAAAAAAAATAAAATAAACTAACAAATAAAATTTTTATTAATTTAATAACGGGTATTGCCACCCCTGTTTTTCCATTTGAAGACCGATATCTCGGCGAGAAGTGGACGTATTGGGGTCAATAAAAAAATGAATTAAAGCTGAATTAACAAAGAATCCCATCATTATAACGATTATGCAAAAATAAAATTTCCACGGTCGTAGACAAGAAAAAAAAAGTGGTAAAATTTTGAGAATTTTTTTGGTGCTGATTTTTCCATCATTACTCGAAAACCGCTGAAACTTAAAATTTTTGAAGTTCTAATCCAAAAACTAGACACTTGGAGCTACAATTTCCTTTTTTAAAATTCCTTGTACGACCATTCCTCTCAAAGTTACGGCATGTTGAAAATTGCCGAAAAATTTGGAATTTTTTTTTGATCCTTTAATTTTTTCCAGTAGTGTAGTTGTTTATAAACACTGGATGTGATTACAGTATAAACATAAATTTCTCATACATAAAATCAATTAATCAGCTTTATAAGTAAAAAAAAAAAACTAAATTAACCACAATCATTTTTAATAATGTATTGTTCGAGTTCTTTCACAAATTTCTTGGAGTTGTTGTGGAGGCGATTGTTTGCGGTAATTCATTGAAAAACACAGTCGGTGAGTTCACAGGAGATTGTTTGCCTTTATTAGTTGTCATGTGTTTGCATTTTTCGTCATATTGATACGCAATGTTGCCAATATAACATAGAGTTCTCTGATAACTCGGAAGCTCGTCGGACGAGGCCGGGTACATTCGGCAACGTTGACTTTATTTTGCGTTATGACAGAACATACTGCCAACTTCAGATAAATAAATGCGCTCAAACTTTCGTGAACGGACTATACAGATTCGGAAATCAACATCGAAAACATACGATATTCAATGCATTAGAGAAAGTATTTTGCCGTTCAGTTGGACGGTGCTATACTTGACAGATTACGTGCTATGATTAGCTTTCGTCATCACAAACAAATGCCAACGTAAAGCGATATTTGAATCAAATGGTTATCGAGTCTTTCTTACCTTGTCTAGAATGGGTATGAGTATGTGCAATATGCTTGAGGCTACCTACGCTGGGTGGTACATGTTGGGGAGCAGGTTCATACATTTCATCATTAGCTTCATCTGAATCTGACTTTGACGGATTCCTGTTAATTTCAGCTTCAACAATGATTGGTCCAGGAGGAATTCTAGCATAAGTTTCACTTTCACTGGTGTACACTTGATTAGGATCAGGTATTGTAGTGTATACATCATCTAAAAATTAATGAAAAATACAACATTCATGGTCACCTCAGATCAATAAAACAACACAGATAGGCCCCAAACACAATATCAACGGAATTAGTTTGAGGACAAGATATACAAAGCAAATGATTGTTTTTGTTTTGAAATTTGACAGTTCCAAGGCGAGTCGTACTTTCGTTTAGGGGTACTGAAACGAGATGAATAAACTGAGGTCAATGGGAATTTTTTCAAGAAATAAATCGCATCCACCTTAGGGTTAGAATTTTCGAACATTGTGTTTTCTGACGAGAGAAATTTTCTACTTGAGCAATTGGTAAACTCCCAAAACGATTGAGTTCACCTGACAAACCGTTCATATGAGAATCTGAATCATCGGTTGGCTATCATGAACCAGCACCCGCCACAAATAATGGTTTGGACCGCTGTAACCATTAGGCGCTCCCCAATCGTTTTCATTCAGCCTGGCGTCATATGCGACATATTATCAGGAAAGTGCTCTAGAGGCAGCTTTGAAGCCGTAGGCAGACAAACATTTCGGTCCAAGCTGTTCCAAAAGGAGACTGCACCGGCTCACAAAGAGCGAGTGAATCAAGAATGGAGAAACAACGTTTCGAACAATATTTCGACCACAATAGTCACAGTGAAAGGTGATCATATCAAGCAGAAGTGAATCGATTCTGAATTGGAATATTTTCTGTAAATAAAAAAATAAATGAAAATTATTTTCCTATTCGAATTTATGGCCTTTTGGATAGGTTACACTTCCACTTCCCTGTAGATTTGCTTATGGAAATTCACATGTAAAAATGAACGATAGTGCGCCAGAACCAGTATTGCCTGACTACTAATATGAGTACAAAACTGTTTAATTCTTACCCGAATCATCAGAAACAGTGGAGTAGTGAGGATCCAGTTCTCTTTTCTTGGTTACTTCTTTGGATTGGGCCAAAATATTGGCAAGAGGTTCACGTACACTTATGCTAGTATACCCCTCTAAAAAGACAAATCGAAAATTAGAACATACACAGTCGCTGAATATTTCAGCACTCACTAGAAGAATCTTGTGAATCGCCGCTAAAATTTATTTGAGGTACGGGTGGGGTCATGTATGGCAACTCAGGGCTAGCTGCTATGCCACCTGCAACGGCAGAAGCTGCTGGGATATCTAAATTATGGCTTCCACTAGATCTTCTCGTGGCACTCGTTTCATTGAAGGAAGACTCCGCCCTAAACATGTGAAAGCTGGTCAAAAGGTCATCTGGTTGTCAAATTAGCTTACTTTATTACATAAAATCATATACTTATAAGATATATACTGTGATTGGGATAAAAACTTTGAAGCCAACATAGTAGGCTTTCAAGCTAGTTGACCTTGAGGGTTAGTCCAAACCAAACTGCACAAACTACCAAACCAAATCGAAGGTTATGTTGTTGCTGTCAAATTGAAATTTGACATTTTGAATGATATTGACAATATAGGTCTAATACCGTGGTGGGCCACCCGGTACATTCTGAGGTCAAAATTTCTTCAGGACAAAATTTTTTGTGGTCAAAATTTTTTGAGGTCAAAAGTTCTTGAGGTAAAAATTTTCTGAGGTCAAAATTTTTTTTCGAAAGAAAATTTTCTGAGGTCAAAATTTTTGAGAAGTCAAAATTTTTCCGGAAGAAAATTTTTTGAGGTCAAAAATTGTCCGGAAGAAATTTTTTGAGGTCAAAATTCTTTTCGGAAGAAAATTTTCTGAGGTCAAAATTTTTCTCGAAAGAAAATTTTCCTAGGTCGAAACTTTTAAGAGGTCAAAATTTTTTGAGGTCGAAATTTTTTTCGAAAAAAAATTTTTTGAGATCAAAATTTCTAGAAATCAAAATTTTCTGAGGTCAAAATTCTTTTCGGAAGAAAATTTTCTGAGGTCAAAATTATTTTCTAAAGAAAATTTTCTGAAATAAAAATTTTTAGAGGTCAAAATTTTCTGACGTAAAAAGGGCAAATTTTTCCTGAAAAAATTTTTTGAGGTCAAGGAGAAAATTTTTTTCGGAAAGAAATTTCTTGAGGTCAAAATTTTTTAGGTCAAAATTTTCTTAGCTCAAACTTTTTTCGGGAGAAAATTTTCTGAGGTCGAAATTATTTTCGGAACAAAATTTTTTGAGGTCAAAGAGAAAAATGTTTTCGAAAGAATATTTTCTATGGTAAAAGAGAAAAATTTGTTCGGAAGAAAATTTTCTGAGGTCAAAGGAAAATTTTTTGAGGTCAAAGAGAAAAAATTTTTCGAAAGAATATTTTCTGAAGTCAAAATTCTCTGCGGTCAGAATTTTCTGAGGTCAAAATTATTTGAGGTCATAATTTTCAGAAAATTCGGGGTGGAAAGTTGTTATTGTTGGAATACTGAGTCACTCTGTATGAAAATAGAGCAATGGAAAAAAATACACTCATGCAGAAAATTGAATTGCCTTTCCAACAAGGTGCTGCTCGACCCCTTTTCCCTATTCAAAAATGAGAGCTGTTAAGGGTTGCGGCTAGAGGGGTAGTGATATCAAACTCATTTGAACACCCTTATTTGTCCCCCTTTCAACAAAATTTGACCTGTCTGAGCGTTTTTTCGTTATTCCATCCCAAAGCTCAAAATTTAGGGTGGAAAGTTACGGATGGCCCACCCTATATGACTTATTATACAAGAAGAGTTACATTACATATGTTATTCTCAAATCATATCAAATAAATATGATGTTAACTGATGCACACCATATGACCTACTATTATCATAATTATTCAAAATATTACATTAAAAATGCAATGAATGCTTTTTATGTCAATTGGTGTTATCATTCAATTATTCAATGAAATAAAAATGAGAAAAATTTCATGATTTTAAAACTCAAACTGAAATATTTGAAGACTGCTTGGATCCCCAGATGTATATTAGTATCAGTCGCACAAAAGAGACAGGCTGTTTTTACCGTTGAGATGGTCCTGGTTCCTCTGGTATATCTTCATTTTCATTCCTGCTCACAATAGGTTGTAACTGATCATATGGGTGTTCACGGGAGTTTATTTTGTCATATTTTACTCGTTCATATGGAGAAAAATCAGCCTGACTCAATGAACTGTGTTGAGATAAACTACGTCTTGCTTCCACACCATTAGGAAGGGTATGTCGTTTCACTGAAAACAATAAAAATGAAAAACTTCATAAAAAATGTTGAATAAAATGAGACATACTAGAATTTTGATATTGTTCTACAGTAGCATAATGCTCAGATGAGTTATCCACTGTTGAAATCCAAGTTGAATTTTCATGTTCAAATGGAATATCAGGTAAACTTCTTCTTGTATTGGTAGCTGGAAGAGTAGCTCTGGAACGTAAAATAACTTTAGGATAGGAATGACAATAGTTACTCTTATCACTTGCACAGAACTCGCTCAAAACTTATTCACTATATAAGTACTACAAAGAGAAGTTCAGGAACAACATTAGAATACTGGACTACAAAAAAGGCTTAGTTTCGAATAGTAAATTCTCTGACCTAGAGAGCGCTCAATATAGTTTCTGAAGTTATGTATACAAAATATTATTACCTCTTATTTACATCATGTTCACCATCAATTGCATCAGTTCCAGTTAGATCCACAGATGGCAAGTGATTCACATTCTCATCAGGATTCTTTTTAATGACGAGGCCATCTATTCCAGTTAGTTCAGGACTATAATGAAAAAAACAATGCATATACTTCCATATATTGTTGTGGTACTTAAATAATAATAATTCATTTGGATAAATAAACAAACTACATCACAGAGTATGTTATAACCAGTACGTGAATGAATAAACTGATTATCTTCTTAACTATTATTTAAAATCATAAATAATATTTCAGCATGACTTTTATTACTTACTCGGTACGTTTTTTCTTCCAACATAAGCAGAATACAAGAGACATAACAAGGGAAATAAAGCCACAAACAGATATTAAAGTAATCCACATATTTTAATTTCTTTGCAAATCAACATAGTCGAGTTCATATTGAATGTGAAAAAGCATTCCATTTGTTTTTTATTTTTAATGCTCTATAGTTACTGGTCAAATAGTAGCTTTCTTGAGAAATGAACAAAGTGATTATTTTTCCATAAATGCATCAATATAGGTCAAACCCCAGATATAAGTAGGATTAATGTATTCCTTATAACAGGGTATATAAATATACTAGTATACAAACGAATCCGAGCATATATCTGTATAGATTTTGAAAAAATTCTGCTTATTTGTTATTTTTCCCAAAAAAGTTACTTCTTATTTTTGTGTATAACCACAATAACCTTGACTTGACGTAAATGTCAGGTTGTCGTTGTCGATTAGTCAAGTACAAACCACAGAACATAATAGATTTTGATGATTTCCCTCATATCAATTTTCCTCTTTTCATATTTCTTAATTGATCTGATCTGTTTCTTTTGTTTCTTCGATTGATCTGTATTGTATGTTCTTTGGATTGATCTGAGCTGATACCCCAGATGGCCAGATATGAATCTTCCTGACTGTGAAGCAAAGAAAAAGAATGATGGCACAGAACATTTTGTAATTAAGGTTAGTTTTTGTTGTTTGTTGTTTGCAAAATTCTTTAAAAATATTCAAGATTTCAATTTTCAAGATCAAAATCAAAGATTTGTAGGATTATAATCTTTGATTTAATTGATAATTATTGTGCTTTGATTCAGTGGTTTCGATATGGAGACTGATAGGGATAATGAATCAGAAACTTCATCTTCTGCAAGAAGTTTTCAGGAGAGAAAGATTTGTTACAGAAATTTACTCAACAAAGTTGAAGAAATAGGTTGGTTTTCAGAATTCACGTTACATTGAATAATTTTTTGAATATGTTTCGTATTGGTAATAAAATTACACCTATATTTATATATAGAAGAGAAGAAAGATCTTGGACTTCAAACTGTAGCTGAAGTTGGAAATATATTGAAAGAAATCAATGCACTTGGAAGGGAATATACAATCGAACAAAAAGTTGAACAAACAGATGAAACACTTCTGGATTGCATGGTATTATCTTCATCTAGTGGCATTCTGGTTAAATGTATCAATGCTGTTGATATATCAACAGCAACTTATGAACCAACTGAATTTAGTGAGAAACTTGTAAGTACCTACATTATTCAAATGAGGCTCTCTGCGACAGGTGGTAAAACTAATCAGAAGAGATCTTTTCCACGTATGTTTCTCATGAAAAATATTCAGTATAGAAATAGAAGAGCAAATCAGCCTATGACTGTATTTATAATTGAAATTCTTAACATTTACAGGTTAAGACATAGAATTTTTGAGATTCCTGTGTAATTTGAGGGGTTGGTTTTCTCTTATATGAATATTTAACATTAACTTTAATGAGTTGTATTACCTGCCACAAAAAAGCCTCATATTTGAAAACACACAGCATGCAGATAATTTTGATCGTATACATTCTATTTAATATCATAAAAAAAATGAGTCGACTATGTAGTTTTACTTCACATTTGATTCTCTGTATGAGTCCACCTTCATTTTGATATTTCCAGTGCGAATTATTGAAAGAAGACAATGAAGATTTCAGACCTAGTGATATATTAAAGCTTTTAAGTGATGCTAGAAAGATAATTCCTGTAATAGAGCCTTATCAGTATGTTTATGGTAGTTATGAATTAGACAAAGTGCCTGAACCTAAGCAAAAAAAAGTAATAAAAAGGGATCCAAAGGAAAAACTCACTAAGAAGGAACCAGAAAAAGTCGTTTCTGTTGATAAGGAGGAAGAAGGAATAGATGAAATAGTTAAAGATTTACATAATGTCCTAGTAGAGGAATATAACAAAAATGGAGAGCGGCCAATTAATTATTATGACTATGTAATAGATACAAGTGATTTTTCTACTACTGTAGAAAATATGTTTTACTGTTCTTTCTTAGTAAGGGATGGCAAAGTACGAATTGACCTCGGTAAATATTCAGGTTCCAGTTTTTACTAGACTCACTTTACAATACCATTTTCAACAGCTGTACTTTTTCAGATGGTTTAATTCCAAAGATTAAACCCATTTCCAAGAATGAATTAAAACAGTTTAGGGATGAAGGTGGAATTAATAACCAAATATTAACCACCATTACAATGGAAGACTGGGAGGTAAGAATTATGTTATGTGACTAGGACAAACTGAATAATTTTTAAGGTGCTTCATCGAAACCTTACAGTATCAGACAAATTAAAGAAATAATTATTGTACGTAGCAGAAAGTAAATTTAAATAGCAATTTAGAAAACTAGGGGAAAAATCCAAAAAAATACATAATCGTATCCGTCCAAATCACATTTCAGGCCAAGTAAAGTAGAACTGATGAAATTTTTTGGATAATAATTGGACATCATAAAAATTCATTCAAATAATCTCGGTTATTAGTAAAAATTTCTGTTCCTAAAAAACTTAACAGTATGATTATCTGTCTTACAAAAATAATTTATTTTTTTAGAATTTCAAGAAAGAAGGTTACTTGCAAAAGCATAAGAAGAAGCTGAGGAAAAAATAAAAATAGATCTTTGTTATGAAATAAATATATTTTTCTATTTCAACTGTTACATGTAATTAAATGAAACTTTAAGAATTCTTTATCATTTATAAATTAGTTTTTTCAAGTAAATAGATTCTTTGCATTAATTCATAATAATTATTCAGTTATGTGTTCAATACATAACTGCCAACTGTTTGTTCATCTTATCTATTTACAAGATGTTTCCTGTCCTACACTTGAAGGACCTCATCCTTTTTCATTTCTGTGCAGTGATATTATGCAACAATTGCTTTGGAACTATTAAAAGTTATGTTCAAGTTATTGACATAATATGACAGCAAGTTTATTGTATGTTGCTATCTGTTTGTAGATTGAATACTTCCGAGTCACTTGAAGATTCAATTTCAATCTCTGCAGTACGGTTTGTGTCCTTGAAAAAATATAGAACTAATACGATTGTTTGATAAAAATAAAGATCGTATTTTGGAGAAGAATATAGAATACTCATAATATGTTTGATCTGTTTTGAATTATATACTGTACCTGGTTTCTCAATATGTTTGTGCTGTTACTTGATTTAGTTCTTTCTGGATTCCTAAAGTAAAAGGAAGTTTACATCTGTTGAAAATGTTTATGGAAAATGAATACAATTTCCTACCTACTAGAACGACTTTTTCTCGAATTGTTTGGACACTGTTCCTCTCCGTTACTATCATCAGAATCAGATATTTCGAAAAAATTCCTAGCTAAGTTCCCAGTGGCCTCTCTTACATGGGATACTGGAATAGGAACTGTTTTGGTGGTAACCTTCTTTCCCCTTGAAGCCTCCTCATATATTCTCTTCAATTTCATTTGTTCTTCAATAGATAGTCCATAAGCTGGATTTTGTATGTTATTTATGATATATTTCCTAAACCTTTCATGTAACGATTGGTAGGTTCTAGTTGGTAGCTCATCTCGCTCAAGTTCTTTCCAAAATTGAAGTCCTCTCAACCTATAGAAACCATTTGTCCGAAAAATATACTGTATTATTTTACGTTCTTCTTCAACGGTAAAAGGATTACGAAAGCGGGACATTTTATATTCAAGAAGATTTTCTTCAACAAAAAGAATTTCATGAAAGTGACGAATAATGGATTTTTATTTGAACATTTTGAATATATGTCAATTGAGGTAACCTAACAAAACAATAGGTTACGAGCAGTTCTGACAGCTGGACGTGACCGGAGGACCAACATTAACCTGAAATGAACTGATTATTGTAAAATGAGAGCGATTTATCGAGAAATTTTGTGGTTTTTCGGCACTTAGAACATTTATTCATATTAAATTAGACTAATGAATATAATTTCACCCAAATTCTCGTCAAATGCAGATCAAATATTCAAAATATCAGTTAAATATGCCATCCTTTTGTATTCTAGTGGGCTGTGACAGCAAGAAAGAAACTAAATATTCTACAAATTTTATTTTCTTCAGGTGAATTAAAATATGGAATTTAAATTACAACCATGAATAATATAATTGATACGATTTTATGCAGTAGTTTTTGTATTTTCATTTCAATACTGTATAATTGTTTAGATGAACTCGACATTTCATGTTGAAAGTGAGATAATAAATTAGACTGTTATTGGATTTGAAAAGGAAACATTTCTTTAAGGCTTCTTATGAAGACTTTGAGCTATGGAATAAGAAACATGACAATTTTAATGAAAGGAAATTAGGAATGAGACATCGGATGAAGCAAGTACTTGCAAGTAGGTACCTACGTTCATGTTTTATATTGAATTAATTGGATTACATCAATGAAGAATATAACTGACACCAATTTATGCAGTAGTTTCGATACTTTTATTTCAATACTTTAAAATTGTGAAGTTGAATTCGACTTATTCATATTGAATGTGAGATAACGATTGTTATTAGTTTGGAAGGTTGAATACTTAATGTATGTAAAGTTTGTAACAACATCGCCAACTATTGGAAATATTCCGTTTTTAAGTCTCGTTAAGAAGACTTTGAGTCCTAAAATTGAAAGCATTACAGTAAGTACCTTAGACCTTTGTCTAAGGTAAGTATCTACCTACTTCAAAGTATTTGCTTTATCCGATGTCTTCATTCCTGATTTCTCTTCATTACATTTTTCATGTTATATACTTTATGACTCAAAGTCTTCATAACGAGCGTCAAAAAGGATGATTTTCGTTTTATATCCAATTATAGTCTATTATTTACTCACTTTCAACATAAATAAGTCGAGTTCATCTAACAATTATACAATATTGAAATGAAAATACCAAAACTCTTGCATAAATTCGTATCAGTGATATCTTCATTGTTGTAATTTAAATTCCATATTTTAATTCAACTGAAGAAACTAGAATTTGTAAGTTTTTAGTTCCTTCTTTGGTGTCACAGCCCACTATAACACAGAAATATTGCATATTTAACAGATATTTTGATCTGCTTTTTAAGAGAATTAAAGTGAAATTATATTTATTAGTATAATTTAATGAATAATAAGTTCCAAGTATCGAAAAACCACAAAATTCCTCAATGAATCGCCTTCAGATTGCAATAATCAGTTCATTATAGGTTAATGTTGGTCCTCCAATCTCGCCTGGACCATAGACAACTGTCAGAACTGCACGTAGCCTATTGCTAAAGAAGTATATGAGTTTTCTTGATATCAAACCGGCAATAGAATATAACCGATTTCAAGCGGATAACCAAACAGAATTGGTAATTACTATTTCTGTTTGGTAATTACCACTACGTTCGAGCGGGAGTAGTTATGGAGTTTGGTTATTAATCCGTGACGTCATGAATCAGCTGTTTCTGTCTCAAGTATAACCGCAATATTTTGGTATTTACTATACTCTGGACTTGTTTTTTAGTTCTGGTTATAGGGTGTAAACAAATGGCGTCCGCTTGAGAAGTGTTTTATCTGAGTTTTTTTTTGAGTTTTTACTTGTGTTTTGGAAAATTTTAATATTTATTTTTTTAAAATGGAAACATTCGAAGTAACTTTAAATTACAAAGGAGCAGATTACAAAGTATTTACATTCACTGTTTGCTTCCTGAAGTTTTCGATGAGGATTTCATCATCTTCGCACATCATAAGCTCTTGCCCTAAAGTAAGCAATGATAATAGTTTTTCATTGCCAATTTCCATAACGATTGAATGTTCAAAAAAATTAATCAGGGCAACGGAATTTACACTAACGATAACCTCACAAATAAAATATAAATAACCTGGGCCTAGCTGTCAAAAGCAGCTGACCCGAAATGATAAAAACCAAAATATAAACCACAGCGTTCGAGCGATGAAGTTTGGTTATTCCTTCATGACGTCGTAACTGCTTCCCCTTCCCAATTTTTGAATAACTATTTCTGTAACCGCAGTCATAACCAATTTATTTTGGTTATTCGCTTGAAATCGATTTATGTTTTTTATCAAACAATACAAATTGAGGAGGAAGGAAGTATTATATTATATATTATCATTATTTGAAAATGTTCATTGTTTAATAAGTACTTAAATAAAAATAAATTATTTTCTTACCAGTGATCGAACGATTCGAAGAGGGGAGAGGGTTACTTATTCTATGCTCAAAAGTCAAAAGGTTATTGAACGCCAATGCCAAAGCCAAATGGACGTGGAAGATTTTCTATGCGTGTAATCGTGGTAAAATGTGAGATAAATTGATTTCATCGGACGTAACAGATTTTGTACGGTTCATTGATTACTTTTTCTTCGATTCGAAGCTGAAAAAGGGAATTCAGTAGAGCATTGAACCATAATTTCTCAATACTGTCTGAACATTCACTCAGAATAATGGAATTCTCATGACGTTTTTTGTGGAATCTGTTTCAAGTAGTTTAGTGTGGCAACCTGAATAGATACTAAGGTTCCTAAAATGAGGGTGTTAACAACTTTATTACTTATTATATCTATTGTACAATTAACTTATTCGACACTATTAGATGGAATTTACTGTGGAAGAAATAATTGCTATGATGTGTTGGAAGTCACGAGAGAAGCTACCAAACAGGAGATAGCTAGAAACTACCGTAAATTGGCAAAACAATATCATCCAGATTTACATCGAGGCCAAGAAGCTAAAGCAGTAGCAGAAGAGCAATTCAAAATTATTGCTACAGCTTATGAAATTTTGAAAGATGATGAATCAAGAAATGATTACGATTATATGTTGGATAATCCAGACCAATACTATGCTCATTACTATAGGTACTACAGAAGGCGTATGGCGCCAAAAGTTGATGTCAGAATTGTGATAATTGTTACTATAAGTATAATATCTGCGATTCAGTATTATAGTGGTTGGCAAAGATATGATGAAGCAATTAAGTATTTTATGACAGTTCCAAAGTATAGAAATAGAGCAATGGATATTGCAAAGCAGGAGGGTTTATTATCAGATGACAAAAAGTCAAGAGGTAAGTTAACAGACCTTTTAGAAGGTATTGGCTTCTGCTGACCAGCGATACGCACTCTAGCGGTTTAAATCGAAATAGAGCTAAGATAGTAGTAAACAATGCGTTGAACGTATTTCAGTGTAATAATTTCGTAATTGTTCATAAACTTTTGTTTAGAAGAAATATTCAAGGGAAAATTGAAATTGTTATCCTCTTGAATATAATTTCGATCAGAAATGACTACTGTTGTGTGCCCCGATGCAATTTATGGTCGAAAAAATTGCAAACTTTAGGTTATAGTTATCACTTCTTCCCTCAGGAAAACCAAATGAAAATATATCTTAAAAACGAGTTTGGAAGGAAACTAATAGTAAAAGAAAGGCTTGTATCTTATATACTTCAATAAATATAGGAAAGTAATTCATATTGTCGCTTTAACCTCTTACGTCAGAATTTGTATCGAAGGTCTTGATATTACAGCAGATTACGACAAGCTCTCTCTACTTCTTAGGATCATTTAAAATTAAGGTACACATACAATATATTATTTCACAAACCTGTACTTGACTATTGCAGAATTGGTAAAGAGTTCATAAAATATTTCTACATATTATCTTCTTGATTTATACTATAGGACAATACAGCAAATTTGTTTTTTAAGCAAGGCATATTTTCTATAGACGGACCCTTATTTTCTTACATCAGCCTTCTGCTAATTCCATAAGCACTTTAATTCTGTATGTGATATTTTAGAAGTTTAGAAAGTTTTTCCCTGATAAAGAAACAAACCATGAGTTTTGACATGATTCTGTCATGGATGAATAGGAACATCATGTACCTGATCAATCTAATTAAAACAACTGTAATGATATGTTTACATTTCCTCCTCACTCCACCTTAACAAGAACATATCGTGCATAATAGTTTTGTTTAACTTTATCACTCTCCACAATCAATGAACCATCAATTTTATGAGGTTCTGTATTAAGGGCTAGGGCAATAGTTTTTAAACACAAAGAGCAAATGTCTATAAAACTAGATCCACAATTTGTTTTCCAACACATTATAATATGACATGCATTCAGAACTTCTCCTTCTACTGGGGCTCTAGAATTAGAGGTTAAAACTCTTAAAATTTCCAGAAATTGTAACAGCTCCACTTCACTTCATATACGTGTATGCATGTACGATATAAATGAACTGAAAGAATTTTTTTTTTAATGTAGTTTAAGATTAACAACATCTACAACTAGACTTACTGACTTGTAACCTTTATATTGATTTAAGACTTGAATATTAGTGATAAAATGATTGAAATATTGATTAAATCACAAAACAATTCAACAAAGATTCCAACTCCATATTAATTTTCAGATTATTCGTAAAAATTTCGATGAAACTCCAATGACTTATCTGTCCAAAACAAGATTGTTTACATTTACTACTATCTTAGCTCAGCTTCGATTCTCGCCACCTTGGCACTGATATCGTCATGGAATATGCCAATTACCTTCAACAATTAGTAATAGTCTGAGAGCCAGGTGCAAATTTGATCAGTCATTTCCTCTCGAGAGAAAATTGGCCTTGCTCAACCCACCGGTCTTCCCGCAGCTGCCGTTCATGAAGCTTCTTCTTACTACTCTCTGATGCATCTCACCAATTTTCTCTCGAGAAGAAATGACTGATCAAATTTGCACCTGGCTTCCGGACTATATATCAGAAATTATTTTTGGTGACTTCTATTTTATTCTAGGTAAGAGTAAAATGTCCAAAGCGGATATTGAGAAAGTAGTTAAGAAAGTTATAGAGGATAAAATGGATATAAAAGGAGCATATGCCAAACCAACTATAAAAGATTTGTTATGGATACAACTGATTATAAGCCCATACACGATTCTCATGTACATATTTTGGTACGTTTCTTGGATATGGCGACATAGCATCCTGAGACAACCATTTTCTGAGGAAGAAAAACTATATATAATAAGAAAATACTTGAAAATGGGTCAGCATCAATTTGATAGCCAAGAAGACAATAAAATCCAAGAATATTTAGACAAAGAACTTTGGATTAAGGAGAACTTCGATTTATGGTTCAAAGAAGAGGAAGAAAATGCTAAAAAATTGTTGGCTGAAAATAATCGGTACAAACAATACAGAAGATATCTCAAGAATCATGGAGTAGGCAGAATGACATTTGATGACTCTTGAGACTATTGTTATTATTTATTTTAATATTATTTTTGAGATTAATATACAGCTCCATTACCAGAAAATAATTTCATTAATTTATAGCATTATGCAATTTAGTTGCATAATAAATACATTGAAATGAAGCAGAGTGTTTCAGGTTCCATGAATTTCGGATCTATATCCTCAGATCTCTAACGCAATTCTTATAAACACGCATTAAAACACGTTCTTTCCAATTCACCAGTCTGTACTGATTTCGGCAAAAATAAATTTGGTGAAAACAATGGTACGCCAATGCTTTTTTTCAAATTTAAAATTATTTTCGTAATTGCTTTTCTTTCCGCTGTACCACATTCAAACTGATGCAAAATCAGTTGATGCGCGTTCTACTTATCTTAACAATATTGTGATTTTGAATTGTTGCGCAAAACTTCTAATTGATGTTGCTTTCTGACTAAATCAGTTCAATTTTCATAATCACTTCGGTTTATCCCAACAATAACCTAACCTAGCATGTTGGTAAAAGTCAGGGTTCTTTCTATGAACCCTGGTAAAAGTTTACAATACAATATTTAACAGAAAGTGAAATTATTATCCTCGGTTTTCATTGCTAGTAATAAATCATTCATATAACTTTTAGAATTTCCTTCCGAACCATAGTTGATATTCTGATTTGGTATTCTGATCTGATTTCAGATTCGTTGATTGTCATCCGATTAAGTCTTGTTCTGTTATCAAAATCACTTCACTTCCAAATGAGGTGATTTAGGAAATTATTCATGCAAAGAAAACTAGGAATTATGCCAACTGGCCACTTTGTTGTGAATCGGTATCCCCACAAGTTATGCTTGCTCGTACGTCATCACGGCGCGACGTCTGAACTTACAAGTACAGAAATCTCATTTTAAGTATTTAACTAAAAATGAAATACTACAGATTGTGAAAATTGGCTAGGTAGACATTTTTACACTGGAAATGCTGTATGTTTAATATAGACATTGGATTCACCCCAAGTATGAATTGGAAAAAAACATATTTCATCAAAATTTTTTTTATTATTCATCATATATTACATGCTTGTAATGATTTAAGCAACTGTTTGAAATGACTTTCTGGTTTCTCTGTGAATTGGGAAAACAAAGGGTACAAGTTTCTCTCAATATCATATTTCAATTGAAGAATACCTCCCGATTCTAATCTTTTATCTAAAATTAATTCTTCAAATAAAAAACTATCTAGTTGTGAAGCTAATGACTTCCAAATCACAGAAAAAAGCTTATCTGCTAAGGCCTTCCGTAGCTGATGGAGTCTCTTTGCTATCACCTCAAACATTGGACAAGCTGAAGGGGTTAGAGATAAATTCTTAAAATCCTTATCTACTTTCATTTTTGACCAATCCTCTCTCACATAATTTTTACTTGTAGTCTCAATTTCCTCCATAATAAACTCTGACATTGTAGAAAGTAAATATCTTCGCATATCTCCATATAGAATTAAGGTTTCAGCAAAAACACTTTCGGATTCATATTCCAAAATAGGATCTGTAACATCAGTCAGCAAAGTTGTTGATTCAACATTTTCCAATTGAGTTTTGTAATAGTACAAATTTAGATAATGTAAGGTATTCCCCCAGTCCATCAAAACATTTTCCATGTAGAATAAAGTGTTTGCAATCATCGGCACTTTTGATTCTATTACATTTCCTTCTTCTGCTTTGGCGATTTGTATCAACCTAACTCTGAAATCATCTAACAGTTCCAATTGTAGCTCTAAAAATTGAAGTCGATGCCCAGGTTGTGGTAAGCTCTCATATCTATCTGATATCCTTTTCAAAAGAGTCATGAAAGCATCTGCACAAACTGTTACTTTTAAATTATCTATGTCTGACGCAAGGGCTTCAAATGGATCAACTTCTGAAAAGGACAAAATATTATCCATCTTTTCCAGGGCAAATTTTCTTTCCATAGTAATCCATTTGATGAAAACCTGTGCCTGTGTAAGTACTCCTAAAACTCCTGCCTGAATCACTGGATAATCATAAGAACTTCTAAGCTCCTTATCAAAACTTAGAGATTCATCAACAGTATGGGAAAAAGTGAAATCGTCATACTGAGCTTTTCCAATGTCAACCTGTAATTTCTCAACAGCTAATTGTACAAGTCCAACCATGAATTCCAGTTCAATTTCTATTTGGCAGTATCCAAGCTTATCGACAACAGGCTGAATCCACTTATGCAGAAAGTCTTTATGATCTCTTATCCATGTTAGAATTTGGGTAAAATACCATTCCGGTTTATCAAGCCTGTTTGTTTGTCGAGCGCCATAAAAATGATAAATAAAACGTTTTTTTAAGGGTTGAACCATTAGGATTGCTGGAGTACTCAAGCTAGTAGTATTTACCAAGGGTGTAAATGATTCAAAGTGATCATTCTCACCTGGTAATTCAATTTGTAATAAATATTCTGTAAGAAGTTTTAATTTATCTATTGCACTTTGAGGGGGTGTTTGAAGACTGAAATTTGCATTCACAAAAGGCCAATTGATTAATTTCAAAGTTTCCTCAAAGATTTCAGACAAACTCTTCTTCAAAACTTCATGCCAATATTTTTGAACTTCACAGATAACAGTATTCAAATAAGATGTAGTTAAATATTTTAGGTCCCAATTAATTTCACATAAATTGGCAAATATAGTGACACACTTTTCATAATCCTTGTTCTTATATTCTCTTTCTAATTCAATATTGAAATATTCTAATTTTTGTATCACTCTTATATACTGTTTCGTTGTTTGTAAGCTGTTAAGTTTTTCTAATAGGTCTTGAAATTTCTTTCTTACATTATCTATCTTATCTAGATCACCTTCGATAGCTTGAGTTATTTCTTTAGAACGCCTACAGAGTTTCTCAAAATTATCACATAATTTATCAGTGGAATGTACCGTTTTCCCTATAGGATGGTCAGGATTTGCCACACTTAATTTTGATAATAGGTTTTGCTTCCTTTTTAACAATTCATCGTAGATCAATTTACATTTTTTAGGATCTAAGAAATCATTTCCATAAGTAGTTTGTAAACTCTCCAATGAATTGATATTCATAATTTCCAATTATAGTGAGCATAAAGAAAATATTTTTCTCACATGACGAAAACGATTAATTAAAATAGAATTTGTGTTTTATTGAACACGTCTCTGTTTTCATTCTTTTTGATTATTTGAAATGACAGATTGTTATATCACAGAACATTGTATTCTGTCAAAATATATTTTCTGTGTTACGAACACAGGTGTTTTACCGAATAAGGGAATTCTGTGATAATTCAAAAATGGTATTCACCCTCCATGGTATTCACGGTATCCATTTAATGCAAATAAAAATTATTGTTTAAGGAGAAACTCCTTAAACAATTATATAACTAGTATGTATGTTAACTAACTGATCATTAATTATTATACATTACCAATACCAGTTAGCACAGTAATATTTTTTATTAAAGAAATGCTTATAAAAATACTGATTTTCAAAACCATAGAAAAAGTCATAAACATATCCAAGAATTTTAAAAGTCTATGGCAAAGATTTTGGATTCATCTGTGGTCTAGGTCTATGTTTTTGTTTTTTTTTCATTGGTTTTGTTTATAAAATATGATTGTCTGAATACTGTTGTTTTAGTGTTTATTTTATTTTTTCATTAATAACATTGACCTGATGGAGTCGAGAGACCAAAAGTGTGATTTGTTGGATGATACTGTCAGTGAATTAAGTCAATATTTATGTATACCCAAATCGAAGAATCGAATAATAAGGATTCATACAAAAAAATTGAAACACTTGGGTGAAATCAGTTTCCCTTTAGATATAAAGAACTGGCACAAAATTATTGACCACGAAAATAAAGGATCAACTATATTAGATTATGTATTCCTGAAGAAAATTGGAAATATTCCTGAAGCAAGTACTGAAATTTTCATCGATAATCTAAAATGTGAAAGTAAACATTGGTGTCTTTCAATAGATGATGTTAAGATTGAAAAAGATAATGTTCTTTTATTCTTGGAAAAATACGGTGCATTTAGAGAAACTATTATGAATTGTCTTTGTATGCGAGAAAAATACGGAGCTATAGAAGAATATTCCAAATTTTTATTCAATATCCGCAATGAAAAAGATTTTTCTTGTAATCTCAAGGAAATGAATCTAACAGATTTGAGATTAATGATTCTTAAAAGGGTGTCGTACAATTTGACTGAGTTTAAATTGAACAATTCGTGTGATAGTGAACCTATTATAATAAATTTAGGTACTAAACGGTATGAAGAAAATGATATAGTATGTGGTAATGTTATAAACAAGGAAGGATCAAAAGATACATCTACTTCTTCAGGAGAATTATACAGGTTTGCCTTACATTATTGTTTATTTCATTTATTGCACTTTTATGTTTCAGAAAACGTTCTGTAGACATGAGACTTATGGCTGAACACAAATATAGGTTGAATATAAAATGTTCAGACTCATGGAATGAATATTTTGAAAAACTTGGTGAAGCTTCTATAACTATCGAATTACTGCAGAATAAACCTCATAAAAATGTTAAAATTACCTTAAATGATTTAAGTTCTGCAAATAAAGGTAGGCATAAGTGGTGGACATTACCTAAAATTGTTTATACATACCTACTAATAACTATTTTAGGGGCTTCCTTTATATTTTACAACTGTGCAAGACTTTCAGTTTTATTTAATGAATTCGACAAGAGAGTTAATAGTGGAATTTATCCAAAGTTGATTTCAGTGGAAAATGTTGACTTTACACTTTTGAATCAACCAGTAAATATTGCATCCATAATATTTTCATTTCTGATAGCATAATATACCTTGTTACTTTACTCATTATTTTTAGGAAGAATGGGAACTTTTGTATGTCTATATTTTGCAATATCCACTGATGATTCACACATGTATACAAGATGTAAGAAAAGGAATAGTTAATCCACATTATATAGTGGCGTTCCTTTCCAATATGTGCTCCTTATTCAGTGCATATTATAGAAGGATCAGAATACTTGTGGTAACCAAATTGACTCTATACTAAACTATATATCTGATAATTTTATTTCAGAATCCAAAACCTCATTTGATACCAACACTACAGGCTAGGATTTATCTACTGAAATCACTTGAACAGGTGTTCCATAATTCATTAGCATTGCTGAATATAGATCCTATTAAAGAAATGTAAAAGTAAAATAAATGAATGTGAAAAAGAAGAAACTTTATTTTATTCAATTTCTACAACCCCCCCCTGGACTACAGAAAAAGAGGGGATTGTAACCCTCGATTTTTTTCCCCTTGTCGCATGATTTTTGTACAGCGTTGCGGAATGATGGATTAGAAGCAGTATTGAAATAGTATGACATAGATGCCGTACACAATCAAATGATCAAATTTAGGTTATATAATTCTATATATATTCTAATAACTCGGAAGCTCGTCGGTCGAGCCGGGAACATTCGGCAACGTTGACTTTGCTCATCGTTTAGACCAGGGTCGATAATTCTTGAAAAAAAAAATTGCAGTAGGATGAAACCCATTAAAAGAGGAGGGGAATATGATCAAAATAAAAGGAAAAATAAATTATGGTCGATCCGAGTCCGGGAAGTGGGAGGGGGTGTGTTTTTAAGGGTAAAAAATGGTTTTCCTTGATTTCCGGCAAAACTACAAGTCCTATGGAAAAAAGTTGAGAGGCAAAGTTATAGGTAATAAAAAGATCTACAACTTTTGTATTTGCAATTTTTTCACATAACCTCAAAATTTAGGTGAAAAATTCGAAAAACCAAGTTTTTGGTTTTTTATTTATATCTTTTTCAAAAAAAAATAATTTTTACCAAATTTTTTATGTTTTTTAGTTCTCTCGGGAAGGTTTTAAACGGAACAAGACACATTAAATGGAAGAAAAATTCAGGATTCCACCGAATCTTATGTGAAAGAAGAGAAATAAACAATTTTCAAAATACTGGGATGCTGATAAGTGATATAATACTTGGTATTTCCACCCCTTGCGTTAATTACAGCTCGGCAACGACGGTTCATATTCAAAATGAGTGATCTTAAAATGTTCTGATCTAATATATCCTTCCCAGATTTCTCTGAGTTGGATTTCTAAGTCATTAAGAGTAGCTGGATGATTTTCTGAACTTCTCAGCCTTCTATTGAGGTTGTCCCAAACCGGCTCAATCGGATTGAGAAGGTAGTCCTGAACGATGCGCGCACGATGGCGTCTGGCATTATCGTCCATAAAAATGAAATTTTCACCAATGTATGGGGCAAATGGCTATTCAAATATGTTCCTTTTACACCTATCAGCATTCATAGCTCCATTATCAACGACCACTAGGTCTGTGCGAACAGTCAAAAATATTCCACCTCATACCATAATCGATCCTCCCCCGAAACCAGTAGTATTCAGGAAATTGCACTGAGCATATCTTTCATGTGGACGTCTGTATACAAGGAACGTCGATCCTAACGGTAAAGGCAGAATCTAGACTCATCTGTGAAGAAAACTCTTTCCCAATCAGCCTCTTTCCATCAATGGATATGCTCTCTTGCAAAATCCAAACGCGCCCTTCGATGGACTGGGGTAAGAGCTGGGCCTCTTGCCGCGACACGAGGCCTTAAATCATATTCTCTGAGGCGCTTTCTTATTGTATGAGTGCTAATTTGCACCCCATGAGTTTTCTCAAGCTGATTTTGAAGGAGGCGAGCGGTTGCAAACCGTTGTCTCAAAGAAGAAACTCTCAAGTAATGTTCTTGAATGGCAGTTGTTACCCGTGGTCTACCCTGTCCTGGTCTTCGGACATTCATACCTGTCTCTCTGAATCGCTGCAACATTCTGGACACATTTGTATGGGGAACTCCAAACCTTTCTGCAGTTCTTGTGTATGTCCACCCTTCTCGCAAAACTACTGCTTGGGCACATTCCTCTTGGGTCAAATTGCGTGTTTCGCGTTGCCTATGCGAGTGTAGAAAATCAAACGAAAGAAAAACTATTGATCACTAGAGTTGATCGAGAACAACTGATTTCAGAATGAAGCCAATACATTCAAAATCTGATGATCTCATCTTTTTTATTCTTGCTGGGAAAAAACATCTGTATTGAAGAAAAATGTTGAAAGTGGGTAACAAATGCACGCATAATTCTGATAAAAATAATTATTATTTAGAACACCTTCAGTTGTAGAATAAATTTGAGATTTCCATAATGTGCGTTAGTTTTTTTGGAACATTTTGGGACACCTGTATATACATACCTGGGTATGTAATTGAATTTTCTACATACTTCCCGATATCACTTGCTAGCTGATATCGGCTTCCTGATAATATCCATTCACTCAGCTTATATTTAATGATCTATATTATCATTCAATTGTTTCAATATAAAAGAAAGTCGATATTCAAATGTTACTGCTTGTACGCGGTGCACTGACTTGCGGTCAGGGTCAAGAGGTTTTGCGCCATTTTAGTCAGATTAGTTGTAGTAGGGATTTAAAATGTGTAGAAATCATTTCCATAGCCACGAAAACAAAAAATAACCACGAAAACAAAAAATAACCACGAATTTACGTCAAACTCATTAGTATTAGTTTCTGGTCGCTCGTCCGAAATCTTTCGAATAAAAAAATCTAAAAACTTCAACTTATAGAGACCGAATTGCGTAAAGACTTTAAATTTTCAGGTTAAGCATAAGTAGTCAAGTAGCTTATTCGTTTTGATGTATTTCGTGCTCCTGAGTAACTCAAAAGCTCGAAATACGGCTTGCCATTGGCTGCGCACAAGTACTGGAACAGCTCAGGAGCACTAAACTCCACAAATATCTATATCTGGACAAAGTTGGAAAGTCGAATGGTTCTCGACTTATAGAAATTTGAAATTTAATTTCTCAAATATTTCCGAAAATAGTAATCTGAACGAGTCGGAATTGTATATATTTAGATGCCCAAACTCACCTTGGTGAAAATAAGTCGTTAGGGTTCTTCGTTAAGAGAACTAAGAAACTGTTTTCGGAATATTCTATATTCGATATACAGGGTTTTCCTCTTGAGTTGGCCTATTAGACGTTTTAGGAGAACTAGTGAATATTTCGTTCTGAAATTTTAGGTGGAGCCTTGAGGGTGAAGGAACTTTTTCCCTCAAATATTTTCTAGTCGACAGTGTTGCCACGTCTATCTCAAACACATATCTATTTTCTTATTCCGAATGCAACTACCTATATTTTCATTTATGTAACGATTCGATACCAATTTCGCAGTATAACCTACTAAAAAAATTCTCTGCTGTGTACTGTGGCCGAGTTATGCACTTATTCCTGAAATTTTTGACATCTGCATTGCCAGTTTGGAAATGCCATATCCCGATTATTTTTTATGCGAATGAAACCAAACTCACCAGTCTCATAGTAGAGAATCCATGCATTCATGTGGTGCATTCAGTATTTTGATCGTAAGATTTTTTGAAGATATTGCTCCGAAAATGTGGAACTGAAAATGGAAATATTTCGAGATATTCAAATGGCAACCCCATATTTATTTTACAGCATTGAATTCGAAATAAAAAATTAATGGCAGTCTCTTCTTACACTAACTATTTATTGTGGATAGTTTTCAAATGAGATGAAAAATACTGAAATTTTTCAGTATTTTCAATCATACGGCACTCTCTCTGATATATTTCTATGTTTATATTTCAATATAGGGAGGCAATCATCATTAGACCATTTGAAGTTACAGGAGATAATGAAGATACACCTATGAGATAAATTCAATGAAAAAAATAGTAGATTTTATATTTATTGAATTGCGACACAGACCAGGTGTTCGTCTGGAATTGTTTTACAACGATGTGATGAAAATTGGATTAGAACTCATAGTTTCAAGTTAGAGAGGATCATGGTCAATACATTAATTATAATCATAACAATTCTGATATCTGATAACACTCAAAAATTCTATAATTTTTGAGTGTCATTCAATGTTTTGTTCCTCATTGTGCATATACGAGGTGAATTGTGAGTAGTCAAAAATGGTGTGTTCAGTAAAAGTTCAAAAATGGACATCTTTTGGATTTTCTTTTTTCTTTTTTGTTAGTGGTTTGTTGCTGGTTTTTTTATGGGAGAATTCTTTCAATTCCTATATACGTGAGGTGAGCTATTTAATCGTAGATTAATTGATTTTACTAATTTCAAATCATCACAAATGAAAAAATTGATACCAATAGTTCTCAACATTTCAAATTTGTGTTTTCGTTCCTCCAATAAGTATATGAACAAGCGCGCAAAAGCTTCTAATTTCATTTCAGAGCAATTTTGAATAGGTACCGAATTTCAAATGAATAGCACCACTAGATCTCAAAGTAAAAGGAACACATTTTTGAAATTCTACTTAGTTTGAAAGTGAGTGTGTTTAAAACGGAAATAAACAAATAGTAACTTTCTTATTATTGAGCACTCGTTCTCCTTTAACGAGTACTATATCGTTTTGCCCAAATGTCTGTAATTTTCGAATTTTGAGCCTAAAATGTTCTCAAACGATAGGGTTCGTCTCCCTGATGACGAATTCGTGGTCAAATTCAATTAAGTGTGTAGGGCTGGAAGTCCGTCGGTACAGGGTGTTCCATTAAATATGGCCATTCAGTATTTTCGTTCCTCAATATCTCCGACAAAACGAAATCCATCGAAATGAAATGGTGCGGCTATATGCAAGATGCTCATAATAAGCTTCACGCAATATTTTGTGGCCAAAGTGTAAACAGAACCATAAAAAATTCAATTGGAAAAATGAAAAGAAGAAACTCCATATTTCAATAAAAAAATCTGATTCGAATAAAATTTATTATATAAATAAAGATTGATACACTGAATGTTCATCCAAAATTTTGTGGCCATAATGTTAACAGAACCATAAAAAATTCAATTGGAATATTGAAAAGAAGGATCTTTATATTTCCATGACAGGATATCCGATTCAAATGAATGAATGAAGACTGCTATACTAAATTTTCATGTAATATTTCGTTGCCACAGTGTCAACAGAACAATAGAAAATCAACCGATTCAAGTGAAATTTATTTTTTGAATCAAAACTGATATACTGAATTTTCGTGCAAAATTTCAGGAAGATCGCATCATCAGAACCATAGAATTTAATTTTTGTAATTATTAATTTTTGACAAATTTCATTTCTTGAATAATTTCCAGATATCTTGTCATGGAAATATGGAGATTCATGTTTTCAATAGGTATTAATTCATTTTTTATGGTTCAGATGATGCGATCTCCTTGAAATTGCATGAACATTCAGCATACCCAGCAAACACAAAATACAGCAACTGTATAGATACTGCGTTACAAGTGCCACCTGAATGCAGCACATAAATTGTTGTATAAAAACTGCACAGTTTCTGTATTGATAATAATGCATTTCAAAGAATTCAGCATTTGATGTACAGCTGCTGTACAGTTTCTGCGCAACAAAAATTAAGTGACTCATGCGCAACCAGTGAAGTTCAGTAAATGTGCAGTAACTGTGATGTAATAACTGCAAACGTTCAGATGCTTGTTACCAGGCACGGCATCGTACGGACTCCGACCAATCACAACATGTCCCAATCGTGGGGTAGGTCGGAGTCCTCACTATTCGGTGTCTTTACGTTAGGTTTAAGTGCCACTATTTTATTGTTTAGCAAGTGTAGTGGTTGGAAGTTTGCGTAAATAAGATTGTGCAAAGTGATATAATATTGGTTTTAGCGCCTTATAAAATTATTAATTATTGCTCCGTAACATTTCAATTGAACGTTTTATTGTTCGGTTTTGAAAGTGTGCAGTGTGCAATGATGCAGTCCTATCAAGATGAAACAAGGTAAATTTATTTTTTTCTAACCTCATATTCCTCCTATTTTAGGAGCCATACTTAGGAACAAGAGCTGTGAGTGATGTTGAAACAACAATAAAAGCATGGTTGAGAAAACCTGTATGAAGAGTGAGGGAGCAGCCAAACCCATAATGTATAAACCTCCGAAAAAATTTATTTTGTTTATATTATAGTTTGATTTATATATACATATTTTATTCTATATTTTGTATGAATATTCCTGTTTCAGTTATATGTTTTTTGTTTAATATATAATTTCTTTTCAAGCTAATTTTACATTCACACCAAAACCGAAAATAATGGGATCCAGATTATTGAATTTTCAGTTTGTTTAAAAACTCTTACATATTGAATTCCGTAATCAAATTTAAAGTTGCTGAACACTACAAACTGCGTTTGGTGTGCAACCATTGTATAGCGTTGCTGCATTTCAAATGCAGCAAGGCTGAACAGTTTTTGTACAGTTACTACACAACCTCGCTTCATATGAATTGCAGCAACGCTGCACAATAGCTGTATATGAATGCAGTTTGTACTGTACAGTGACTGTACAATTCAGCGGGACATATACGGTCCGTTTCGATACAGTTACTGCATTACCATCGCTGCAGTGCTGTGCAGCAACGCTGTACAAATGTTGTACAGTTCCTGCGTTTCAGTGTTTGCTGGGTATCAATCTTAATCCACAAAATAATTTTACTCGAATCGGATGTCTTGTTATGGAAAAATGAAGTTTCTTCTTTGCGATATTCCAATTGAATTTTCTAATGTTTTGTAAATACAATGGCCACAAAATTGTGCATAAGGCTTACTATGAGCGTCTTGCATGTGGCCGCATATTTTCATTTTGATTGGTTTCGTTTTGTCTGAGATATTTAGGTACAAAAATTTTGAATAGCCATATTTTATGGAACATCCTGTACTATATGGCTGATTAACGAACTCAATCGAGGCATTTAAGAACCAAACTCACCCTTAAATTTTCAAGTCTCTAGGACATTCCCTCCGAATGTTATCGTGCTAAAGGACGGACGGCCAGCCCCACGGACGGAATTGAATTTGACCACTAATTCGTCATCAGGGAGTCAAACCCTATCGTTTGAGACCATTTTCGGCTTAAAATTAGAAAATTACAGACATTTGTCAAAACAATATAGCACTCGTTTAGAACGAGCGCTCAAAAATGGTCCATAAAATCTAAGCGCGCGCTCATAAAATTCAAAACCCTATACAAACGTAACGCGTCAAATTTTTATTTAAGAAATATGAATTATTTCATTTGAAATATACGTTTATTTCGAAAATTTCGAAGTCAAACCAATTTAATAGAAAATTTTATTCATCTGTCAAATTCGACAGACAACAATGTTCCGACTGATTTTTTATTGTTGTTTTAGCCAATGAGCATACAATTAGGCGATAATTTTGCATTAGTGCAAATTATCGATAATTCGCACTTGTGCAAAATTATCAGGTCCTTTAAAATAAATGCAGACGTAATTACGAACGTTTATTACTTATTAGAGTAACATGAAAACTGACAGCAACTTACAGCGACACAATACGATTTGATGGATTCACAAAATTTTCTTATTAAATTTAACTCTTGCAATGAAAATGAATCGATAATTTTTGACAAATCTGCTCTCATGCAAGTTAAACTGTAAAAGGCACTCGAGCGCTCCGCGCACTCGTGCTCTTTTTCAACTTAACTTGCATTCGAGCATATTTCCCAAAAATTTTCGATAATTTTCATTGCACTAGTTAAATTACAACTGATAATTTCAAAATTATCATCTTCGACTAAGGTAGACACATACCTACCTACTTATATTCCTCAACGCTCAGAAGAGTGCTACTGTCGAATCCTAGAAAAGTTCTTATTTTTCTAAATTTTTCATAACATTTCATGTTTAATAAATTTGATTGTTTCATTCTAAATTCGAATTGTTTAATGAATCAGTTGGACTGTGAAAATAAAAAACCAATCGAGAAAAAGAAAATTAACCTCATCAAAATACCGAAATCAGAGTTACAGAAAGAATGTTGATTTTTAAGAATATTAACAACCTGTATCTCAATAAATGAGATCAAGCTACGATCAGAATAAATTTGCATCTCTAAGGCTCACCTTTTATACTATTATTTTTTATTCATATTACAGCAATTGACGATGGAAAAAGGTACATATCAGTACAATTATTGGTTGGAAACTCCAGTTGATATTAATTTAGAAGTGTATCTTTTCAATTGGACGAATGTTGAAGAGTTCAAAAAGGGGTCTAAACCAAATTTTCAACAAATTGGACCTTATGTATACTCAGAGAAACATACACGTGCTAATGTAGTATTCAATAGTAATAAAACGATAAGCTTCAATTCTATAAGAACCTGGAAATTTCGTCCTGAAAAATCCAACGGTTCTATGAGTGATTTAATAACTATAATGAATCCAATTGTTTTGGTGAGTATAAACTAAGCTCCATAGAAATATTTTAACGATATGAACGTGAACACTAAAATACGAAAATCAAATATATATACCAAGTGATTGTTAAGCAAGGGAAACGGATAAGTAACTAAGATTTTATGCTTTTTCTTCCAATAGTGTTCAAATTGATTCGATTGTATTCTGTTTTTCATCTGTCTCTGAAATCAACTAAATATGCGCAAATATACATATACCTACCATATGGACTAGAAAACTTCATGTATATTTTAGAAAAATTCAAATTAACATTGAGTTCAGACATATATGATTTGTAGATTGTAGATGGCTATCCTCAGAATATCTAAGGAAGGTACAGGTAATGAGAGAATAAAGAATCAGAGAGTCTGGTCCTCTCTGAACAACTACATCTCATCTGCGAAGCTCCCTAGTGATGTAATGATCAAGAAAGTAAGCATTGAAAAAAAAACAGAGCAATGGTAACGGGAATACATCGACTATAACCTCAAAGAATATACCGTAAAATGGTATACAGATGGTTCCAAAACCTCTACAGGAGCTGGCGCTGGGATAAACGGGCCAAGTACCAAGTGTGCACTTTCGCTAGGCTCCTGTATGAGCTTCTTTCAAGCGGAAATCTTAGCTATTGAAAGATGTCTAGAAATAAATCTAGAAAGGAACTATCAGAAGTGCAATATAGCTAACACTCAGATAGTCAAGCTGCTATTGAAGCACTGAGCTCCTACTTCATCGACTCAAAGATGATCTGGTAGTGCCGGAACAAACTCAATGAGGTCGGCAAGAAAAATAAGGTCTTTTTCATCTGGGTTCCCGGCCATTCGGGAATCAAAGGAAACGAAGACGCAAATAAACTCGCCAAAGAGGACGCACGAATGTCACTTATTGTCCCAGAACCCTTTTGTGGTATAGGTAAATGTACCTATAAGAAGGAGTTTCTGGAGAAGGAGAAAGCCGAGACGGAAAAACTGGTGGAATCTCCCAGGGATGGATCATTCCACTAAGTTACTTCAGACCTTTGAAACAGCAAGATCCAAAAGATATCTGGATCTTGGTAAGAAACAATTACACCTCCTCACTGGCTTTCTTACAGGACACTGTCGCTTCAGGAAGCACCTGTTGAGGATTGGATTATCGGACACTGACGAGTGTAGCTTCTATGGGAGGAGGAAGAAACCCCTATTCACCTAGTCACGGAATGCTTTGCCATTGCGAGTCTAATGAAAGAATGCCTTTGCCGAGAAACTCGTAAGAGTGCGGAACAAGCCTCGTTGAAGCCTTCACAGATATTGGATTTCATCAGATCTCTGGAACTGGAAGGCGATCTGTAAAGGGTGTGGCCAGAACAGCTCTGTAAGGGGACACACTATATCTTGAGGTCGCAGTGAACTGTAACCCGTTTTTAAACTATACAGGAAAGGTTGCATTTAGATACAAAACCGGTTATCTACCTACGTACTCCGTTTATTCCGATTAAATACATATGAACAATATTGTTAACATTCAAGCACGGAAGATTCTTTGATTTCGAATATACAGGGTGTTTCCTAAACATGCGGCAAAAATTCAGGGGGTTGTTCCTTGGACTATTTTAAGCATGTTTTGTCCTTTGATGATTTTTGAAAAACCTCTTTGTTTCGAAGATACAGGGCGAACAACATTTTTCATATTTTTAAAATTAATAATAGTTTAAATAAAAATGCGTACCGCACTGTGTTTACTAAGTAGGTACAATTTATTTTTAAACATTCCAATTACTAAAAACGGCCAGTTTTTTTGACTTAAAATTGAAGTTCAGATGGTAAAGGGATACAGATTAAACACGGTTTTCATTTGAATTCGTTTTGTGATGTACTATTAGCAATTAACATTTTATCTTTGACTATTATGAATCGCTATACAAACGTCGAGATGACTGACATGCATTTCATTTATGGACTTGCTGATTACTAACTGATGGCTAATTTTTCATAATAAAATGTTATTATCTAAAATTTTGTTTCCCCGGTATCTTCGAAACAAAGAGGTTTTTCAAAAATCATCAAAGGACAAAATATTCTTAGAATAGTCCAAGGAACAATCCCCTGAATTTTTGCCGCATGTTTAGGAAACACCCTGTATAGTTGGGCGACCTTGTTCACGACGCCACTGAGCGTTCGGGAACATTCGGAAATTGACTGCCAGATTTTGGCTGCTTATTTCACATCGGTCTCGCCATAATGCATGGGTGCAATATCATATAAATAGTATGACTATATGACTGCAGGCTATGGGAAATGTTGCTAAAAGGCAACACTATCTGATAAAACGAGGAATGCATTATTTCCTTAAGGAGAACGAAAAGGGACTCGATGAGACTAGGACAGCAGAAGAATTCTTATTTACAGGAATTGACGATATTATGATGGATATAGCCCTGAAATTGAAAATAAAAAATTTCAAGATACCATACGATAGATTTGGATGGTTCTATTCTGTAAGTATTTTTTATTTAATTCGTTTTGAAGCTCAGAGTAAGAAATAAACATAGAGATGCCCCTGAGCGTGAATAGTACTGCCATTTTTTAAACAATGGTACTGCATCATTATAGTCAACCAAGCATTAAAGTGAGATGGAAACCATTTCATTGCCGCACTGGGGTGAAGTAAACAATCGGTTAGATCTGCATTCAAAAATTCCTGAATATAATACAACATTTTCGTAACTACCGGAATAATTCAGTGAAATAATTCAGTTTAGGAACGTCAAATCGAAATGAAAATGTGAACACATTGCATCCAGAAACAGACGATGTTGCCAAACTGACAGAATTGTCTGTAACAGACGCAAGCCGTAAGTATCAGAATAGGGGAGCGGTAAACTAATTATCCCAATACGGAATAAACATACTGCACGAGTTCGCAACGCCGGGTTCTTGTTCGCGTGCATAAACAGATTCTACTTGGCTGCATAATAAATGCGCGAAGGCATCTCTAGGTTTACTTTTTACTCTGAGGTTTGAAGCTTCATTAGAATTGCAGCAATTCAAATGTTATTTTCATCTACTATTATTCAAATTGAAAGTCTCGATTTAGTGCAAAAGGCTTCGGATATTCCATATGTTCAAATTTCAACAAGTGGCGAGTTTTTGAATGAACGATTGGAAGAATGAACCTTCTGTACGAGAATAATTATTTTTCCTAATTAACTGAATTTTCAAAGAGTGTAATCGAATACTTCTGTAAACATAGTTCAGCATTGAAAATATTGGTTGGTACAACTGATTTCTATATGCTGATATGCTGAAGAAATTAACGAACAAGTGCCAATAATGTTGTTGCCTTTCTTTTATCGTTGGGAGAGCAGTATGATAGATTACCTAAAGAAAGTGAATAGAGTATTACGATCTGCCATATGGCCGCATTTATCATTGAACGTTCAATGCGTCAGGCTGCTCTTTATAATTGATTCAAGAATGACAACGGCATTATTCGCAGTGTATCATTCATTTCGTCATAAACGTAGCACGTGAATATTTTGAACATACCACTGTTTCGCTTTGATTAATTGAATATCGTGTTGTGAATGTATGTGAATTTAATATTGTTATTTATTTATCTAGGTGTATAGTAGGTACCTATTACCTATTGCTAGGGACTGAACATGATTAAAAAAACGCTATTTGAGTGGTGTTAATTGAATGCAATCTTTTCAGATCTTGGCACCACATTTTCGATTGATTTTTGGAAAAGTGGGTCATGTGGTACTCTTGGCAAGGGCTTTGTATTTTCTTTACAAGCGTGCAGAAATTTTCAAGAATTTTTTTTAAATTATTTAGTCCAGAGAGATTGTCAGTATGTGCACTTTGTCATGGCTCATTTATTTTGAGACGATGGTACTTGATGAAAATTGTCACGGAATGAAAGTCGACCATTACAGTTTTGTTCATGCACTTGCAACCCCTTCACGTGAAGAATTTGAATGTGAGAAACACTGCACTTCAGTTATGATCTTAAGTAAGGTGGGAGGTCATTTTCAACATTTAATTTAACTTATTTGTTATTTTGTAATGCACAATGACAACCATTTTTCGGGTGGTACTTTTATGCCGAAATAAATTTCCAATGTCACTCCATTTTTTTTTTCCATAAAGGGGTTCGTAGGGGTTGAAAGTTGTGCATGAACAAAACTGTAATGGTCGACTTTCATTCGGTGACAATTTTCATCAGGTACCATCGTATCGAAGTAAATGAGCCTTGACAAAGTGCACACACTGAAAACCTCTTTGAACTAACAAATTTTTCAACAAAAGTTTAGAGAGTTGATGGGGATGGCAGAGGTGTAACTGAATCCTTCAAAAATGCATAAAAATATGGTGAAAGTGAAACAAAAATTGACCTGTTTCAGGATTTTGTTGCCAAATCTTTTTCTTCTGGGAAAATGAATTTGCTACGTAATTTTGACGCGCACTGTATGTTGGATTGAAAACAATATCTCATGGAAAAATCAGCGAAAAACTCGGTTTCATTTTTACATCCTGTATATCCTCACGTTTCCATTTGAATAAAAATTTCTGATTCCTACAGAGAAATCAGTTTCTAATTCAAAAAATTATTAATGAAAATTGACAGTTTTCAGAACTTTTTTCTGCCGGTGAGTGTATTTTATACTTGTTTCTGCATTATCATTCGGTTGCTTTGAAGTCATGATTACGAATCTCGAATTCTAGATCCGATTACTTTCAGGTATTAACGCCCATTATAGTTATTCAGTAGGATTTCAAGTCGAATAACTGAATTGAAATTAATAATGACACCCTTGAAAATTTAACTATTTCAACAGAGTTCACTAGATTAGCTACCTATGTCAAGGATTCAGATAAATTTGACTCAATGCTCATTTGCACCGTCCGATTACAAAATGTGTTGTTTAGAACACAGGGAGATAGAAATCAGATATTATACAGACAATACCTATTGCGATAGATCTATGCTATCGGTGATGAACTAAAAATTTTTAACCCTAAGAGATAGAGGAAATACACTGCGCAAACAAATTAACACACCTTATGGAAATCTCAAATTTATTCTATAACTGAAGGTGTTCTCGATGATAATTATTTTTATCAGAATTATTCATGCATATGTTATCCACTTTCAACGTTTTTCTTCATTACAGATATTTTTTCCCAGCAGGAATAAAAAAAGATGTGATTATCAGATTTTGAATGTATTGTCTCCATTTTGAAATCAGTTGTTCTCGATCAATTCTAGTGATCAATAGTTTTTCTATCGTTTGATTTTCTACACTCGATCGCTATATGCAATGCGAAACACGCAATTTGACCTAAGGGGCCATCCATAAAGTACGTCTTACGTAAAGGGGGAGGGAGGGGGTCGACAAAGTGTGACATGGTGTGACAAGGGGTGGGAGGGGTCCTAAGTTTAGTGACATCACATTTCAAAATCTAGAGGTACTAATCGCGTAATTTGAAATACTAATTAAACTAAAAAATATGTCCAACTCTATTTTTAGGGCAATACGGTTTGAATTGTTTTGTTGACAAGTTCATAGCCGCTTCTGACACGTGCCATCGCCGACGAGCCCTTTGACTAATGCCGCTAAACGCACCGCACCTCGCGTAGGTAATGTTTTTGTTTCTTTCTTTCATTCGACAATTTGCTTTCGCTGAGTGAACGACGTCGTTTTTTTAGTTGTGCTATTTTGTGGATATAAACATACACTACTGGAAAAAAATTGAAGGATCAGAAAAAAATTCCAAATTTTTTGGCAATTTTCAACATGCCGTAACTTTGAGAGGAATGGTCGTACAAGGAATTTAAAAAAAGGAAATTGTAGCTCCAAGTGACTAGTTTTTGGATTAGAACTTCAAAAATTTTAAGTTTCAGTGGTTTCCGAGTAATGATAGAAAAATCAGCAACAAAAAAATTCTCAAAATTTTACCACTCATTTTGTTCTTGTCTACGAGCATGGAAATTTTATTTTTGCATAATCGTTTAATGATGGGATACCTTGTTAATTCAGCTTTAATTAATTTTTTTATCGACCTCAATACGTCCACTTCTCGCCGAGATATCGGTCTTCAAATTTAAAAGGATCCATTAACATGGCTGAACGTTTGAGAGCCGTTATTGAAACAGGGGTGGCAATACCCGTTATTAAATTAATAAAATTTTATTTTATTTTTCTTTTTTTGAAATTTATGTACTATCTGCAAATAAAATGTGGAAAAAGCTCGAGAAAATTCTTTTTTGCCTTTTTTAAAGATTATTAGCTTCTCAGAGCAAAAAACGTGATCCTTATTTGTTTTCAAAAATTCAATCCTGTCTGACAAAAAAACGGCTCTTGGATTGAGTTGGCTCTTCGAAAGGTTTTTATCAACATATTGAACTGTGAAAGTCACACTTAACAGTATTGGTTTCCTCAACATTTTCGATCCAGCGGTAGATTTTCCAAGAATCCACCAAAAGCCCTTTTTTTGTTAAATTTTTATATTGATGTGACATGAAGAAAAAAAATTTCTACGAATAAGCAATGGTTGTTCAATAATGGGAGTTCATTTAAGGTCTTGAAACCCTCTTCAATTTTCTGTGCGATCATTGGTTGCTGAAAAATCGATAATCAAAGACAAATGGATCCTTTTCCATTTGAAGACCGATATCTCGGCGAGAAGTGGACGTATTGAGGTCAATGAAAACATAAACTAAAGCTGAATTAACAAAGTATCTCATCATTATAACGATTATAATAAAATTAAATTTCCACACTCGTAGAAAAGAAAAGAATAAGTGGTCAAATTTTGAGAATTTTTTTGTTGCTGATTTTTCTATCATTACTCGAAAACCACTGAAACTTAAAATTTTTGAAGTTTTAATCCAAAAACTAGACACTTGGAACTACAACTTCCCCTTTTTAAATTCTTTGTACGACCATTCCTCTCAAAGTTACGGCATGTTGAAAATTTGGAATTTTTTCTTGATCCTTTAATTTTTTCCAGTGGTGTAGTTTAATAAATCAAGTTCAAAATGAACAAAAAGATATATTTAGGTAATCTTTACCGTAGATTATACGAAACATACTGATAAAAAAACAGCATATACAGGAAGAAGTCAATTCATTATTCATTAGTTTATTTTTTGTTATTGTTTCAAATATTTGATATTATGTTGATTTCATAAAAAAGTACTTAATTTAAATGGAAATTAAACTAATTTCGGAACTGCTGTTTTAATTCAATAATTTTTGGATGTTGACTTGCAAAACATGTGACGTCACACTAGGGAGGGGGGGTCTCAGAAATGTGACCACCTGTGACAAGGACGGGGGGGGGGGCTCAAAAACTCATGAAATTAGTGTGACGTACTTTATGGATGGCCCCTAAGAGGAACGTGCCCAAGCGGTAGTTTTGCGAGAAGAAGGGTGGACATACACAAGAATTGCAGAAAGGTTTGGAGTTTCCCAAACAAGTGTGTCCAGAATGTTGCAGCGATTCAGGGAGACAGGTATGAATGTCCGAAGACCAGGACAGGGTAGACCACGGGTAACAACTACCATTCAAGAATGTTACTTGAGAGTTTCTTCGTTGAGACAACGGTTTTCAACCGCTCGCCTCCTTCAAAATCAGCTTGAGCAAACTCATGGGGTGCAAATTAGCACTCAGACAATGTGAAATCGCCTCAGAGAATATGATTTAAGGCCTCGTGTCACGGCAAGAGGCCCAGTTCTTACCCCAGCCCATCGAAGGGCGCGTTTGGATTTTGCGAGAGAGCATATCCATTGGGAAGAGGCTGATTAGGAAAGAGTTCTCTTCACAGATGAGTCTAGATTCTGCCTCTACCATTGTGATCGACGTTCCCTTGTATACAGACGTCCACATGAAAGATATGCTCAGTGCAATTTCCTGAATACTACTGGTTTCGGGGGAGGATCGATTATGGTATGGGGTGGAATATCTTTGACTGCTCGCACAGACTTAGTGGTCGTTGATAATGGAGCTATGAATGCTGATAGGTATATAAGGAACTTTCTTGAAGAGCATGTAGTGCCATTTGCCCCATACATTGGTGAAAATTTCATTTTTATGGACGATAATGCCAGACACCATCGTGTGCGCATCGTTCAGGAGTACATACCTTGAAGAGGTTGAAGTCTCTCGAATGGAATGGCCAGCAAGAAGTCCAGATCACAATCCGATTGAGCAGGTTTGGGACAACCTCAATAGAAGGCTGAGAAGTTCAGAAAATCATCTAGCTACTCTTAATGACTTAGGAATCCAACTCAGAGAAATCTGGAAAGGATTAGATCAGAACATTTTAAGATCACTCATTTTGAGTATGAACCGTCGTTGCCGAGCTGTAATTAACGCAAGGGGTGGAAATACCAAGTATTAAATCACTTATCAGCATTCCAGTATTTTGAAAATTGTTTGTTTCTCTTCTTTCACATAAGATTCGGTGAAATCCTGAATTTTTTTTCCATTTAATGTGTCTTGTTTCGTTCAAAACCTTCCCGAGAGAACATAAAAATAAGTTATAAAGTCAATGTAGAGTTAACTTTCATTAAAATTGAGATTTTCAAAATGTGCGTTAATTTTTTTGCGCAGTGTTTATTCATATTGCGATGGTTTTTTTCGAGAAACTCAGAATGGCGTCGACTGAATTTTTCTACAGGGTCCGGCACTCGAAGAATTTCAAGCCATAGCGCATCTGCCACAGTAACGTTAGCTATTTAGAAATTTGCTAAGTGATAGTTGTGAGTATTGTTTACAAGCTTACGAAAGCATTCTGCTAAAACTTAACTCAAAAAAAGACTTGAGAGAGCGAAGGATTTGCTCTGTTTGGCCGAAAGCGGTGAATTTCAGAACATCGTGTTTTCTGATGAGAAAAATTTTCCAATTTGTAAACTCCCAGAACGATAGAGTTCTCCTGACAAACCGTTCATATGAGAATCAAAATAATCGGTTGGCTACCAGGAACCACCACCCTCCACAAATAATGGTTTGGACCGCTGTAACCGCGGATAGGCGCTCCCCAATCGTTTTCATTGAGCCTGGCGTCGAAGTTAATGTGACATATTATCAGGAAAGTGCTCTAAATGCAGCTTTGAAGCCGTAGGCAGACAAACATTTCGGTCCAAGACCGCAGATGTTCCAAAAGGAGACTGCACCGGCTCACAAAGCGCGAGTCAACCAAGAATGCTTGAAAAACAACGTTTCGAACTTCATTTCGACCACCCAATGGCTCTAGAATTGACTCTCGATTTTTCCGGACGTACGTAATGAATCCCGACCTTAATCATAACGGCGGGCAGAGAGATCCTTCCGAAACAGTTTTAAATACACCTTTGGCGGTTTAGTTTCAATCCAACCATTACTCTAGTGTGAAAGTTGTGCGAAAATGTCCAAAAAGAAGTGCTTAAGTTAGAATGATAAACTTAAATTTATCAGTGAAGTCGGCCGCGACATTGCCGACTATAAAAACAAATTTTCTGTATAACGAAATTTCTTTATAACGATTTTTTGCGGATTTAGCGCTTTCGTTATAGGGAAATTCCACTGTATTTATGAATTAACAAACTTCATCGATTTTTTGAGTGGATAGAGTATTCTGAAGATGAGTGTATTTATCGATTCTATACATTCATATTTTAACTAGGGTTATCCGCGGTAATCCTCATTTTTCAATTTTTAGCGAAATGGTTCTGCCACATATGATGGCACCTACACAATGTGGACTGGAACTGATGATATCCAGAAAACTGGTATTATGACTGCCTGGAATGGCCACCCTGTATCGACTGCTTACGAAGGAGAATGTGGTAGAATTGATGGAAGCACTGGCGAAGTATGGTATCCTACTAAAAATTCAGAGACAATTTCTATGTTTCTTTCAGATGTGTGCAGGTGAGAACAAAGCCATTTGAGATAATATACAGGTGGATAAATAGGTGATTATTGATGAAGAAATGAAAATAGGTCATTTCACTTCGAAGAAGCCTATACCTGCATAGTGACCAGCGCTAGCTTATTTCAGTGATTTCAATCACTTTTTGAGCACTCGTTCTACTTAAACGAATGCTATTTCGTTTTGCCCAAATGTCTGTAGTTTTCGAATTTTGATCCGAAAATGGTCTCAAACGATAGGGTTAGACTCTCTGATGACGAATTCGTGGTCATTTTCAATTAAATCCGTGGGGCCGTCCGGCCGTCCGTTAGCACAATAACTTTCGATGGGATTGTTCTAGATGCTTGAAATTTTCAGGATGAGTTCGAATCCCAAATGGCTCGGTTGTGTTCGTTAACCAGCCAAATCGTACAGGGTGTTCCATGAAATATGGTCATTCGGAATTTTTGTTCCTCAATATCTCAGAAAAAACGAAACCAATCGAAATGAAATGTTACGGCCTAATGCAAGATGATCATAACAAGCCTCATGCAGAATTTTGTGGCCATAGTGTGAACAGAACTATATTTCCATAAAAAGATATTCGATTCTAGTGAAATTTATTTAGTCCTATGGAGATCGATATACTGAATGTCCTTCCAATGTCGTGGCCATAGTGTTAACAGAATCATAGAAAATTGAATTGGAATATTGAAGAGAAGAATCTTTATATTTCCATAACAGGATATCCGATTCGAGTGAAACAGAGATCGATATACTGAATCTTCTACCAAAGTGGCCATAGTGTTAACAGAACAGAACCATAGAAAAGTCAATGGGAATATTGAATATAATATTTCCATAACAGAACATCCTATTAAGGTGAAACTCATTTTGTGTATGAAAACTGATATACTGAATGTTCATGCAAAATTTCATGAGGATCGCATTATCAGAACCATACAATTAAATTTTTTTCAATTTATGTTCTTTACATATTTCATTTTCTGAATAATTTCCAGAATATAATTCCGATTGTGCTGAGATTCTGCCTTCATATATAAAGTATCAATCTCAAGTCCCATATTAGATTTTAAGTCAATAGTCTTATTGCCCCACCAATGAACGAGCGCTCAAAAGCTCCTGCTCAGGGCTTTTCTTATTGTTATTCTCTCGAAAACCTTATTATTTTTTCTCGAAAACCTGACTAAACTTTCCTAGGGTCCATAAAACGATTTTTTCGAGAAATCACTGAAAATGCCCATTTTATAGCCTACATCCAGTTAAAATCGCTTGGCTGAGTTTCTGATAGCTATCTAGCAGATATCATTGATACTAATATATCTCTATTCATTAAAATTGAAGCCTTTCAGATTTTCCAGATTGGATAATATTCTATTCTTTTTATAAAATTTATGATATTGTATATTGAAAATCTGAAAGTATTTCGATTCAATAAATACATATGAATTTATTTTAAGGATATCTGTAAGATAACTAACAGTTGCCAATTAGCAAATGCTGAAACAGGCCCCTAGGAAAGTATTCTTGCTAATTTTGAAGTCAAATCAAATTGATACCGATTCTCAACTTAAATATTGTCTTTTTTCAATAGTTTGCTCACCCTGGAGAAGCAAGGAACACGTACAGTCCATGGTATTGAAGGGAATGTATATGCAGCTACAGACAGATTGTTCGATAACGGATCGAAATATCCAGAGACAGCATGTTTCAACCCTCACAAAATTTCAAAAACGGGAGTGAGAGATATATCAGACTGCAAGTAAGCAAGGATATTAAAAATGCAGTAGACCCCCGATTATGCGAAATCCGCATTATCCGAAACGACCAATGAACCCGAATATCCGAAATTATTCTTACGATACCTCCGCATTTTGCATCCGAAATTGTAATATGTATTTTTGTCATGACAACACATAACCAATCTCTTTACTCTTCTGCAAAGCAGTACATATCAATTTTTTGCTGGTGACTATAAAAATTTTTGCATTTAGCTGCAACGAACAGCAACATCTTAATGATATGCTTTTACTGAAAAGATGGAGAGACATTGTCACCAAAAGTAAAAATAGTTCGGAATTGAAACAAGTGCTGATGAACTTTTTCTGGAACTCATAAAAACGAATACAAAAATGTTGAATTATTAAAATTTTGTGTAGACTGCAAGCTATTATTTTCCCATGTCATGTATACGGTAGGTAGGTATGTGAATGTAAAAGGGGTTACGTTTTGTAAGAATTTATCTCATCTTTGAAAACACAGCTACATTATCTGATTCATACATTGAAATTTAGGCTAATACTTGAACAGGGTGTTTTACAATACAGTTCCGTAAATTCAGGCTGTTAATCCTCAGATGCTTGTTCGAATAAATTTGTTGCGGAAAATGGTGCGCCAATGCTATTTTTCCAATTTCGTAATCACCACATAATTTACAGGAAGAATGGTAACTTGAGTTTTTATCTGCTCGTAATACTTCCTGAGATAAAAAATGAATTGCAATTTTATCCAAGTGGGAAACAAAATTCCTTGATTACTTTCAAAATCGTCTAGACACAGATTCAGGAAGCTTAGTCTCTTTCAATTTTTTTGGGTAGAGTATAATTCACACAAGATTTAGGGAAACCCAATACTAGGACCAACAACAAAATTGGTGAACTTTCTTTCGAAATGTGGCTTTATCATTCTCCATTTAACCTACTAGGAATGATGAAAGGCCGAATCAAATAGTCACCATTTATTACAATCCATAATTAACAGAAAATTAGTTCTGGTTATAAGTTTTACTGATTTTGAGTCAAAAAAACTGGAAATGAAAGGACTGAGCTGCCTTAATATGTGTCTAGAAAATTTTGGAAGTAATCAAAAAAATTCGTGATTTATGAAATGCATTTATTTTTATCTCAGAAAGTATTTTCCTCTGGCTTACCTACGGTTTCTTGAGTATCTCAATATTCTTGGGCTCAGGGAACATAAATCGCTTTTTTTCCTACTTTTATTGACCTACGAATATGGAAATTATCACCACAACCTCAATTTTAAGGATAACCCTTTTTGAGTAGCCAGCGACACGAAAACTCAGTGAGATTGAAACTTCTTCAGAATTGAATAATGTGAACCCCTGAAATATACAGGGTGGTCCAGAACGTAACCAAGAAATTTTAACCACGTATTCTACATAAAAAATAAGCCCTAGTTTGTCATATGAACATATGTCGAGAAATGTTTCCTCTCCGAGATACGGGGTGTTAAAGTTATAAAAAAAATGTTTTTTATTAATAATTTTCACACTGATTGAAATATTTTCATGAAATTTGGGACATATGTATTGAGCGTCAAGAAGCACTTTTTGCATAATATCATTTCTTTTCTTTTCTACCAGTGGCATCCGACTGCAGCGAAACTGAATATTTTCAAATAAAAAATAATACGCCACTGGTTTTTCCGACAATAAAAATTACTATTTAAATACTTATTTGATTCGGAGCATATTCGGTCTATTGACCGAAAAGGAGCCACGTACAGCAAAAAGTCAAGACACCGAATTTGCTCCTAATTAAATAAGGATTAGAAAAGTAATTTTTATTGTCGGAAAAACCAGTAGCGTATCATTTTTTCATCTGAACATATTCAGTCCCGCTGCAGTACGGACGCCACTGGTAGAATACAAAAGATATATGATATTATGCAAAAAGTGCCCCTTGAAGCTCAAAACCTATATCTCAAATTTCATAAAAATATTTCAAGCAGTGTGAAAGTTATTAATAAAAAACATTTTTTTCTATAATTTTAACACCTCGTATCTCGGCAAGGAAACATTTCTCGACATATTTATTTATTTATTCGCCCCACAGGAAAATAATACATGGGTGAATAATTTTAACCCATCAACATTTTACATGGGGTGTCAATATGTCATTAATTTCTATAAAGGGGCTATAATAGTTATTTATGTACCAAGTGCGTTATATGGATCCTAACGCCCGGAGGGAAACATTCGGCCCGAGGGCCTTTGGCCCGAGGGATGAATGTTGCCCGATGGGCGTTAGGATCTAATAATAACGCTCGTGGTGCATACAAGATTTTATTTTTCACGAATATATCATTTAATTACAATAAAATCCGATTGCTCCCATATTTTTTTCCATTTAACTTTCAGTAGTAACCATGGCATTTGGTAATATTTTGAAGTTCGTTATTGCTGTCATCATTTTATTAAGTGAATGTCATTACTGTTTTCGTTGTGAGCGGGCGTTATGATCCATAATGCCCGCTATAATGCTCACGGGCATAATGAGTGTATTTATAGCAACCGTTTCTAAGGTAAAATAAACATATAATGTACAAGTGAAAAATAAAATATTGTATTAAAATCAGTAATAAAGACAGGTAATCCACAAGTTAAAATTCAATAAATTAAGAACAAGTCAATTATCAAACGACATAAACAGTCAATATAAAACAAACATTACATTCCAGACAAACTTTCAAAATGGCTCGACCAAAATTCATTCATTGTATAATAGGGTTTTTTTGTACAAAATTTTTTTCACTTCTTTCTTCAACTTTTTTTTTACATTTTTTTGAAAGCTTCAGGGGCCTTATTGTAAACTTGTATGTTTATATGACAAACTAGGGCTTATTTTTTATGTAGAATACGTGGTTAAAATTTCTTGGTTACGATCTGGATCACCCTGTATAGACTGGATCAATAAAAACGAAAGCGTTCTATAGATTGTCCGAGCATTTTATTTATTTAATTCTGCCTACATCTTTCGTATTCAAATGCGTTAGTCAGTATATTTCTATTTTATTATTGAGTTTATACAGGGTGTCCCATTACTCGACGTCAACCCGGAAAAGGCAAGTAATGCTGGTTGTTAGAAAAATATAAAAAAAATCTAAGTTGCATGATTTTAAAATAATGCGCATTTAAAAAAACACGCAAAATTCCACACCTTGTGACAGTCTTTTCGCTCCTGTTGCCACAAATTTCAACTTTTTTCTTTGCTGTGTAACCTTGAATAATGCATGTCTAAACTGTAATCAAAATTTTGATACCAGCTGCTCTAGGTTTCTTAAAAATAGGGCTTCTTCTTCTTCTTCTCTGTGCGGTAGCTTACCGGCCGAACTGAGGCCTAGTGGCCCATTGTTTACCCGCATCGTTCTATAGAGACTCAGCTCCTCAGACACGAAGACAGAAATGTCGCGAGCCTGCCAGGAGTGGTCCCTCTCACCATAGGAATAGAAGGTGTTGGATTTCCTAGGTGTGTTGACCTTAACTCAGTAAGGTTTCCACAGTTGAACAAAATATGCTCAACCGTTTCATCAGTACTCCTGCACCACCGGCATAGGGAGCAGCTCGTCAATCCCATTCTCTTCAAATGCTTGTTAAACAGGGCTTACTTCTCAGAAAAATAAATCGAAATAAACAATTGCCTAGTTTCAACTGACTGTATTGAAAAAAAATGTACTACGTAGGTTTGGCATGTTTTTTCAAAAGTTGGCGCATTTAGTGAGGATTCCAAAATGGTATAATACTTGTTTAATTGTAGCTGCCGTAGTTCAAATTTATTTTCGACTGCCTTTGAATACAATTTTTCGTTAACTGCTTCCCAGTAATAGAGTCCAATGGATTCAAGTCCGGTGAACGGGCCGGCCACGAGATTGGACCAGAAAGTCCGATCCATCTTCCGGGAAAAAATGTTATCAGAAAAAAAAATTTCCAGAGAAAATAATTTTTCCATAAAAAATTTTTCCGGAGAAATTTCTCTGAAATTTTTTTTTCTGGTAACATTTTTTCCCGGAAGATGGATCGGACGTTCTGATCCAATCTCGTGGCCGGCCCGTTCACCGGACTTGAATACATTGGACTTTATTACTGGGAAGCAGTTAACGAAAAAGTGTATTCAAAGGCAATCGAAAATAAATTTGAACTACGGCAGCTACAATTAAACAAGTATTATACCATTATGGAATCCTTACTAAATGCGCCAACTTTTGAAAAAACATGCCAAACCTACGTAGTACATTTTTTTTTCAATACAGTCAGTTGAAACTAGGCAACTGTTTATTTCGAATTTTTATTCTGAGAAGTAAGCCCTATTTTTATGAAACCTAGAGCAGCTGGTATCAAAATTTTGATTACAGTTTAGACAAGCATTATTCAAGGTTACACAGCAAAGAAAAAAGTTGGAAAAAATTGATATTTGTGGCAACAGGAGCGAAAAGACTGTCACAGGGTGTGGAATTTTCCGTGTTTTTTTAAATGCGCATTATTTTAAAATTATGCAACTTAGATTTTTTTTTCATATTTTTCTGACAACCAGCATTACTTGCCTTTTCACCCGGTTCCGGGTTGACGTCGAGTAATGGGACACCCTGTATATTCATTTTGAAACCTAATGATTCTTCGTATCTTTTATACGCACATAAAATCAAGTAAAACGTGGAAACATATAACCTGAATGAAGAAGTACCTAAACCAGAAATAGGCATTTTTTGCTTATTTAGTGTAGAATATCCGATTAATTTATTTCTTATTTCATTTGACACAAATCCATGTTACCTTTTTTCAGATACAAGGCTCCTGCTTTTCTTTCTTTTCCACATTTCCATATGGCAGATCCTTCTTATAGGGAAGCTATTGGCGGCATGAAACCAGATCCCAAAAATCATAAAATTGAAATGGTTATGGAGCCTACATTCGGATTTCCTTTAGAGGTCCATATCACTATGCAAGCTAACTTTATTTTGTATCAAGTTGAAGAAATTGGGTAAGTTTCAATTAAATAAGGGGAAAGTGGCCTAAAATGGCATACCATTTTTGAGCTCTCGTTATACTCAAACGAGTACTATATCGTTTTGACCAAATGTCTGTAATTTTTGAACTTTGAGCCGAAAATAGTCTCAAACGATAGGGTTTGACTCCCTGATGATTAATTCGTGGACGAATTCAATTATGTCTGTGCGGCTGTCCGACAGGCCGTAAGCACAACTCTTTTATATTTTCACATTCAGTAAGTATGTATATTGCAATATTTATTTTTTCAACATAATCGTCCTGAATGTTGCTTCAATAAAAAAATTGTTCAGCTTCCTGAAATTACAACAAGTTGCCCAAAAAACGCTTCAACTCTAGAACTCCAGTTTTCAGTAGAATGTTCCCAAACATTAATTTTCGATTTAGAAATACAAAAAGGATGTTTTTCAGCTTTTAACTCGGTTTGAAAACTGAACTACGGTCGTCATAAGTCATAGAAAAAAAAATCCGATCACAACACATAAAGTGCCGATCAAGTGCCATTTTTCCCTATTATTTTTGTAGCTCAGTACTCCGCGGAGTTTTTAAACTTAGCCAAAAGTTGAAAAAACCTCTTTCTGTTTTCTCAATCGAAAATGATTGTTTGGGTTTATCCTACTGAAAACTGAAATTCTATCGTTCAAGCCTTTTTTGGGTTTCAACTAGTAAAATTCATCAAATAAAATTCGCGTTATAACTGCCATGATAAGTGTGTCAGAAAGGGTTTTCCAATAAGAGGTGGTATTTTAATATTCAAAGAAAAATGCCATTTTTTAATATAAATGATCGGATGTTTATTTCATTATAAAGAAGGAGGTATGCCGTTAATAGTGGAAAATAACATCAGGCAAATGACGACCACGACCCCGCTTACAGGACCATATCCTTTTAATGAAATTTTCCATAACCAAATCGCAGAGTGGCTGCCCCATGTTCTCGATAGCCTAACGAATCGACGCTGGGCTATTGGCGTAGACCTTCTCTTTTACGTGGCCCCAAAGGAAAAACTCGTAAGGTGTTGAATCACAAGATCTTGGTAGCCAATTTTGATTACCTCTTCGAGAGATAAAACGGTCCGGAAACTTTTCAATTTTCAATGGTTCGTTGCTTGTGTGGCACGTAGCGCCGTGTTGTTGAAAGTGAACGTTGTCCAAATCAATACTTTCCATTTTCGGCCATAAGAAATCATTAATCATCTCTCGATAGCGCAATCCATTCACCGTAACTGTTGCTCCAGCCTCATTTTCAAAAAGTAAGGAACAATGACTCCGCTGGACCATAAACCGCACCAAACAGTCACACGTTGAGGATAGAGAGGCTTTTCAACAATAACTCTTGGGTTTTTCGAGCCCCAGATGCAACAATTTTGCTTGTTGACGAAGCCACCAAGGTGGAAATAGGCCTCATCACTCAGGATGATTTTTCGATGGAATTCTGGATCATTTTCATGCATTTCAACAACTCAAATCTTTTTGCAAAATACGGTGTAAAGACGTTTGTGGAATGCCTAATTCCAAAGAACGACTAGGAATGACAAACCTTGGTTTTCTTCAACACTTACGGCTATAGCAGCAATATTCTCGGCTGTTCTTGAGAGACATGCACGGGTTTTATTCTTCACATCATTAACTTGTCCCAACAGCTCGAATTTTTCCACCAATTTCTTTATTGCGGTCCGACAAGGTGCTTAACGACGCGACGATCCAAAAATGTTCGAGTTTTACGAACCGTCTCTCCCAAACTTTGACGAATTTTAATAATTTCAATGCGTTCTTGAACCGTGTATTGTTCCATTTTTATTAATAGTGGAGTTTCTACTAGTCAAATGTCAAAAAATGACAGCTTTAAACGTGACATCTACCGAAATGGCGGGCTATTCAAAATAACACCTCTTATTGGAAAACTCTCTACTTGGATAGAATTTTGAAAATCGCTAATATGCCGTTTTAAGCCACTTTCACCCATATCAATTTCAACAACTTCTCTCATTTAAAACAATGAACACTGTGAAAACAACATCTCATTTCTCCATTTAATTTCAGCATGCTGGCTAATTTACCCAATGGTACAATGGTTCCATATCTTTGGGTTAAAATCGCACTCACTATGCCAGATAATTTTGGAACCCTGATCAAAGTGGCTTTGAAAGGTGGAGTTTTTGGACAATGGTTAGGTTACGTTTTCATTTTGATATCTCTTGTTTTATTTGTACTGGGTGTAATGTTGGAATTGAGGGAGAGGAACATCTCTGTAATAGAAAAATTCCAAAAAATGTTCGGAAATAAGATGGATATAACATCATCATCTGCTATTTAAATTTTCTCTGTTCAAAATACATATTATTCTATTTCATTCAATTATACTAGGTATACTCCGTTCACGAAAGGTTGAGCACATAGTAGGCGTTTCTTTATTTATCTGAAGTTGACAGTATTTGCTGTCATAACGTAAAATAAATTCAATGTTGCCGAATGTACCCGGCCTCGTCCGACGAGCTTGCGAGTTATCAGACAACTCTATGCAATATTGACAACATTGCGTATCAATCTGACAATAAAATAAACATCATAACCTAAAATTTTAATATACACAGTGGAATATGTCAAATTATCATGGCCAACCGACGGCTCAACCTTTCGTGAACGGACTATATGTATATTTTTTCTAACTTTTTTAAATCATTTGAAATTAACAACTATTGTTCATCCCATGAAAAGAATCTCAATGAAACAAAATATTTTATCCATTGAAACTTTTGACACATTTTCAGTAATGAATTGTAAATGAATATAGTTATAAGATCAATTTTGCTTTTTTTTTGTGTGAATAACATTCAAAAAATGTTGTGAAGTTCTAAGATTTACAAGTAGGTCTGGTACATTAAAAAAATACTCGTCTTTTTTTGAAAGAATGCTCACGTTAATTTTGGGCTGGATATTCTTCACATAAAATCCATTATTCTTATATTTGAGTAGAAAAGGAGGATTTTTTTCTGAACATGACAGTATATTCAACTTAGAAATTTCAATGAAAACTGTTTGTGTTTATTGGCTCATTGTTATTTATTGATGAATAATTACACAAGTCCCTCTGTAATGAAGGGTTTTGACTCATGATCGTGCAGCGAAGAACCCATCAATGATGCTGTAGTATCAGCCACCATTAGAGATATATTACCACAAGTTTCTGCATGTTTCAACCAAACATTCATTTGAATTTTACGTGTTGTTTTAGTTTCACGACTTTCGCTATATCTTGGTTTGGTCTGTGGTAAAGATTGACTTACCACTATTTCTCTGCGAAATAAAAAGATAATTAACAATACAATATGAAGTATAAATAACAGAAATAGGTATACCCCCACACATCGAGAAGAGAACGTTTTATAACAACACCATTTTATGAAAATTTGAATCCAAAAATTAGTTCCACACTAAAGAAATATAATTATAATCTAACAAATAAACGACACATAACATTAGAAAACTTATTGATTAATGGCAAGGTAAGAACCGAACGTGAACAACAAAGTGGCATTTACGAAATAACATGTAACGACTGCCAATCATTTTATATTGGAATGACAACGAGGAATATGAAAAAGAGATTCACAGAACATCAAAAAAATCGACCTAATTCAGCACTAGGGAATCATCTCATGGACCACAATCACACAAGTTTCGAAAACCTGAAAATATTACATAAAGAAAATAATTGCCATAAGATAATTCTACTAGAACAATAATAATGAAAATCTCTTAAATGACATGCTGGACTTTAATAATAGAAGTATATTTAGACTTTTGGAACCCTTCACCTAACCGAAAATATATTAAAACCCCCGCCCACTTTCCGTCCTCCTTTATCCCCTTTGATATTTGACATTTCAAGCCGTCTCAAACAGATACATGTCGATCATTTCATTTCCACATCGCGGACAACAAACACAACAATAAAAATTAATTTCAGGTGATTTCGCATATTTGAATGCAATTCAGTTCTTGTATTGCAGACGGTATGTTACACATTCCTGCTTTTCTTGTTTTACTTATTTTCTGTAATAATTGTTTTTAACCAGTAACTAGTTTATTTATTTGTTAGTTTATATTCAACGTATTGTCTACATTTTTGTGTATTTCCAGCTGGCCTGATGATGGTTTAATACCGAAATCGATCGCCAAAGAAATATAAGTATCAATACAATATAGTGTGATTTTCTATATTTTTCCCAATTTATATATACTAAACACACTTATGGAAGAATACATATCTAAAATACAATATGAAGCTTAGCGCGTTTTTAGTGACGCAAGTGAATATAAACAATGAATTAATCGATTAAAATCAAACAAAATTAAAATCGTACGTCGGATCTAATCACGTCTGGATTCAAAGAACATGCAAGGTGGTAATATCATCCAGAGCATTTATAGATAGCTATTTCGCCCTAGTGGGGCTCATCCGTAATAGCTGGGAATGTATAGTCCGTTCACGAAAGTTTGAGCCGTCGGTTGGCCATGGAAATTTGGCATATTCCACTGTGTATATTAAAATTCTAGGTTATGTTGTTTATTTTCTTGTCAGATTGATACGCAATGTCGTCAATATTGCATAGCGTTCTCTGATAACTCACAAGCTCGTCGGAGGAGGACAGGTACATTCGGCAACGTTGACTTTATTTTACGTTATAAGAGTTTATACTGCCAACTCCAGATAAATAAACAAATCCCTACTATGCGCTCAAACTTTCGTGAACGGACTATACACGCATTCGTTCATTCAACGATAAACATCTTGCTACTTCGTCCTAGGTTCATGCAGAAGGGGTAAGTTATTCGTACGGATCCTCAGAGATGGCGTATAGCTACTGTTTATACCCAGAACTGAGCGCCAGATTTCATTATAGTTCCTTAGAATGCCTCTACCATGCAGAGCAATTCTCCATATTCATGAGCTCCGATAGGGGGAAATAGCTATAGTCCGTTCACGGAAGGTTGAGCCATCGGTTGGCCATGATAATTTGACATATTCCACTGTGTATATTAAAATTTTAGGTTATGATGTTTATTTTCTTGTCAGATTGATACGCAATGTTGTCAATATTGCATAGAGTCGCCCGATAACTCGCAAGCTCGTCGGGCGAGGCTGGGTACATTCGGCAACATTGAATTTATTTTACGTTATGACAGCAAATACTGCCAACTTCAGATAAATAAAGAAACGCCTACTATGTGCTCAACCTTTCGTGAACGGAGTATATCTATTTATGCTCTGGGTGATATTACAACCTTGCATCTTGAACGTTAACGTGTATGTTTTAATTGATTGATTTTAATCGGTTATTAGTATAAATATGATCTGCTCTCATTGAGTCATTGTTCATAATTAATACACTCACCGGCAAAATAATTGATCCACTCAATAAATCTAAGAAGTTTGTTGATTTATAAATGTGTCATTCTGAGTCCGATTTGATTGAATTTTTTTTCGATTGTAGGTATGTTCATCTGAAATCATCCACCTTTTTTTCGAATTTGACGAAAACTTGGTGTACATCATTTAATACAGGGTGAATCGAAATCTGATTTTTTACCTCAACTTTTAAACCACCTGTGGAGTGTTCCAGTTGTTCCACCATATGTGCTTTCTTCTTTTATCTTTGAGACACATCTTCTTTTGACAATTTATTTTCACAAATTCTATTTTACATCCAAAAGTAATGAAAATAAACTGAAAACTAAGTGAAAAACGTGAAAAAATTAATGAGTAATGGTTCTCCTCCTAAGAACATCTCAAACATGCTCAATTGAGCTCAAATCTGGCCTTAGAGCAGGACGATTTAATTCTTGGATATCAGCCTCTGTCAAATACTCCCTTTCATTCAAATCTTTATTGAAGGCATGTCAATACGAAATCCAGCTGCTATATTCGTGCACGGGAGAGAAAACTTCTTATTAGGTTATTGTCATAGCAAAATTGATAGATAAAACTATATGTATATTATAAGAATGTGTCTTGGTGATAAAATAAGAAATCACGAGGTGGAACAACTGAAACACGCTAGACGCTGCAGTTGGTAAAAGTAAAAAATCAGATTTCGTTTTCCCCTGTATAAAATGACGTACGCCTAGTCTTCTGCATATTCAAAACTGGTGATTGATTTCGGATGATCATACCTGCGATTGAAAAAAATAATACTCAAAATAACACAATTATGAATTAACCAACTTCATCGATTTATTGAGTAGATCGATTATTTTGCCGATGAGTGTAATTAAAATGGGCGAATACTTTTTTTATTGAATATAATGTTTTCTCAAACTTACTCAACTTCTTGCTTTGGTGGTAGATTGAATGGAGGAACGACTAGTTCCTCTCCTAGGACATCAGTTTTTGTTCTTTCCCTTGGCTTCAATAGCGTGTCAAGTCTATCTCTTGGATAGCCTAATATACCAATTCCAACACCAAGTGAAAACAACATTTCTTCTGGAGCTGTATAGGCAATCTCCAAAAAACGATGTCTAGGATCATTGCTTCAAGAGGAAAAAAAACCATAAAAATAGCTTTAACTGTAGGATTAAACGAGGATGTATTGATATCTAGTTAGCCTAGACCAATTCCATGATATGATTTTATCATACCGTCGAATAGGGCTACATAAAACGTAGGTATATCTGAAGCACTAAATATTTCATACGAACGCGTTCATCATATAGGTCACGTCAATTTGGACGTGAGAAAATTTTTTGCAAAATGGATCCCAAAATGTTTTAAGGTTGACCAAAAGCTTGCAAGAGTAGAAGCATCGCGTTCGATCTGTGCTAGATTTGAAAACGATGTAGACTTTATTCTTAACCCAAATTATTATCATGGATGAGACTTGGGTAGGTATATTTCTACGATACAGTAACAAAGCAACAATCGATGGAATGGCGACACTCTGGTTCTTCAAGACCTAAGAAGATTCGTGTCTAAAAATCTGCTGGAAAAGTTTTTTAGGATCGCCATGGAATAACCATGATTGATTTTTTGGATAAGGGTAGCACAATAACTGTAAATTACTATTAGACTTTACTACTCACTCTAAGGGAAAAAATTGGAGAGAAAAGACGCGGAAAGCTATCCAAAGTTGTTTTGTTTTTGCAGGACAACGCCCCAGCACACAAATCTCATGTTGCCATGCAAAAAATTCGTGAATAAGGGTTAGAATTACTAGAACTGCCCCTTTAATCACCAGATTTGGCTCCGTCTGACTATCATCTCTTTCCTCAAATGAAAAAAGATTAAAAGGACGTAAATTTTCTTTTGACGAGAAGGTAATAAAAGCTGTAGAGGTCTGCAAACGTATCAGATTAATAGGATAATTTATGTTGAGTAATGAAATATTTTGACATTGAAATTTTCTTTGGTTCTCCATAATAGGCCCCTCGAGATTTAATATAGGTGAACTGTAATTAATAGGCATTATTCAAAAAATACTATAGGGGTTTCGTATGGATATGGAATGAAAAATTACTACAATTCTAATGGTAAGAATTCCTTTAGCAGAAGGCATATTTCATGATTGTGATTGATTAAAAATTCCAATACCTACATAGGTACTTGGCTAAAGCATTCTTGTGTTTTTGCGCTATTGGTCCATTTGCATTTTATGTAAGATGGAGAAATCAACTTCATTAATTTGATAATTTCAACCAAATGTTCTTTGTGCCTTTGGGGCTCCCTAGCTAGAGCAACTAATCGTTCAAAAAGAATCCACTTATCATCTTCAACATTCGATAAAACTGTTTTATGTTTATGATTATATTTTAATGGAATGGAATTTTGCTCACGTCTCAATATGCCTGATTCCAATAGCGAGTAGTTTATAATCATGGGTAGCAAACATCAATTCTTGGGCAGCTGGGGACCTGTGTTTTAATTTTTTCTCCTCCCTACAAGCCTTACCCCAAATATATCTCTTCTCGCTTTGCGTTAAGTCAAAAGTATCAACTCTTTTGTTTTTGTCTCTGTGTTCGATGAGGTTGAAAACCTTAGTTCTGAGCAGCCGGTTCAATTCTGTTTCTGAAAATAGATACAATTTTTTTTTCAAAAAAACAACACTTGCTTAAGCAGATCTGGTTTAATAGATCTTTCCGGTCAGAAAGCAAGTTTGTTTGTTCTGATAACTAGCACAAGCTTAATCAGTTGTCAGTTTAAAACATTGTCTAAGTTTCTCCTTAAACAATGGTATAACCCTATTAGTCTAAGATCTGGTATAAGAAATATATGTTATTTATTACCGATAATCGACACATTCCACTTGGGTTGCCTAAATGAATTTGGTGCGGAGGATGTTAAATTCTTGAAATTTAACTGAAAATTTTTTTTGTTATTTGAAAAAATCGTCAACCAGTTGAGATAATATACCCTAAATAAGTGAAAAAGTAATGGTTGCCTGCTTTTTTCCGGGTAACACTGTAGGGTTGCCAGGTTTGAAGAGGTGAGTCAAAGAGGTGAAAATACCCTCATCTGTTGTTTGATCGTATCTAGTGTCAAATGAAAGCATTTTCGAAAGTTTTTGAAAGAGTTGTACTGGATCGTATGACTCAGTATCTTAATAAGTACAATATTATCACTGACGACCAGCACGGATTCAGAGCAGGCCGGTCAACACAATCGGCAGCGCTCAATTTTGTCGAGGTTGTCTATAAGTCATTGGATGACGGACGACCAATTGCGGGTCTTTTTTTCGATATTTTTGATCTCGCTTGATTATACGAAGGCTTTTGATTCTATAAATCATAAGCTCCTGTTAGCCATACTGCGTTACATCGGTCTATCGCGACCAGCCATAATTTTATTAGCTGATTATATTGGGGCGAGATCTCAGGCAGTCAGAGTTGATGGGAAGTCATCTTCATTTGTGGGTTTAAGTTGCGGGGTACCACAGGGTTCTATATTAGGCCCACTCCTGTTTGTGATATATTTCCTGTTTTGTCTTGGCTTGCGTTTCGGCAACAATTTTTTTTTATGCAGATGATAGCCAACTCAAATTATCTTTCAAGCCTTCTGAGTCACTGCAGGCCGTGGCCGCCCTGAATTATGACCTCCACTGTATTTATGAGATATCAGAGAGGCATTGTCTTCGTTTGAATGCTAAAAAATCAACATGCCAGCTTTTTGGCCCAAAAAATGATAAGAGCCGATTCATGGAAATGTATGGTCAGAGTGTCTGTATTGATAGCAGCAAAATAAATTTTCTGAACAGTGCTAGAAATTTGGGCTTGACACTGGATAACGATTTGCGCTTTTCTGGACATATCTCGAACTCACTGTGCAAAGCTTATTCGGGTTTGCGACTCTTATACCAATTAAAAAAATTTTTGAGCAAATCCAGTAAGATTCTACTGTGTGAAGCTACTGTGCTTTCAGATATGAACTATTGTGACGCAGTATATGGCCCCTGCTTGACTGCTTTCGATGCGGGCAGAGTACAGATGCTTCAGAATTCTTGTTTGCGGTTTATTCACGGAATACGTAAGTTTGAACCTGTAACTTACAGCCTCAAAAACACAGGGTGGCTGAATATGGAGCACCGAAGACGCTTTCATTCTCAGGTTTTGTTTTATAAAATTATTAGTGAAAAGTCACCACCGAACCTCTATAATAAGATTATTTTTCGCTCGAGTGTTCACTCGGTCAATGTACGTAATAGGGGTGCAATATCAATCCCCAAGCACCGAACTAGTGTTTACACTAGGTCTTATTCATATCAAGTACCTAATATCATGAATGGTCTCCAATTTGAGTACAGAGATATCACACTTGATAAGTTTAAATTGCATATTTTAGACAACTTTCGCAATGACCCCGTTTATGCCTAGACTGATGACCAACCAGCTTCTTTAGCACATTAACTATGAATGTTGTTTTGCTTTTCATGTAGGGAACTATGGCTTTCTGAGGTGGGATATCTCAATTATATATTTTCGTTATGCGGCATGGACTGACTCATTTTTTTTTATTATGCTCACAGAGTGAGTTTCCATTTTTGTTTTGTAGTTTTGAGGGTTAGATGGTGGAATAGACGCATGATTTAGGGTTTATTTCACAGAATTGTACACAAAGTTATCTCACCCAGAATCGTGCGAGCTAAATCTCGCCCTCAATGTTGTAAAAAAACTATAATTGTAGTATCATAATAAAGACCTTATTATTATTATTATTATTATTTCGCGAGCATTTGACTCCATATCTGTTGAGTTCATCATGAACAAACTTTATAATCTTGGATTTAGAGGAATATTTTTAGACTGGCTTCATAGCTTTATTACAAACCGAACCATGCGAGTGAAGATTGGAGATACCTGGTCATATATATATGATCTAACGATGGGTGTTCCTCAGGGAGGGGTACTTGGACCTCTGCTATTCTTGTTGTTCATAAATGACCTTCCTGAACATTTACGTAGAAAGATTATCAGAATGATACTTTTCGTCGATGATGCATCTGCTACCATCTCAGCAGATGAATTTGAAGAACTGATCCGAATGTGCGAATCAATCGTTGAAAGCTTCGATGATTGGTGCCGTGCCAATGCATTGATTATGAATGTTGACAAAACCGAAATTATTTATTTCCAGTTAAAAAATAATCAGAATAGATCAATCAGTACAACCATCAACTATGGTGGAAAGATAATCTCTGCCAAGGATCAAGTAAAATTCCTTGGAATATTTATTGATAAAAATTTAAGGTGGAGTGATCACGTGGAGTATGTAGCAAAAAACTCAACAGTTCCTTTCATGCCATACGCAGAGTCAGAGACTCCCTACCAATTGAATCAGTACTGGGCATCTATTACAGTCTTGCATACAGCCATATGGCCTACTGTATTATGTTGTGGGGAGACTCTATAGATTCTAATAGGATATTCATTGCACAGAAGCGTATAATACGAATGATTTTTGGGCACGATCCACGCACTTCTTGCAGACCATTATTTGTAAAATACAAAATACTAACACTCCCATGTATATATATGTATAAATGTCTCAATTATGTAAAAAACAATGAGTCAAAATTTGTTAAAGTGGCATGTTATCATGCATATACTACCAGAAATTCGGAAACTCTGAACGTACCAATGCATAGAACATCAAAATTTGAGAATTCACCTTATTTTCAGTGCATTAAACTGTACAACCATCTTTCAGATTCAATAAAGACATTGAACGCGCGGAGTTTCGGGAGAGCGGTAAAGGAATTAATGTTGAGAAAATCCTATTACTCTACAGAGGAATTTTTAAATGATAATAATTGTCTGGTATAGATGTCGAAATGTTTTTTTTTTCTTTTTTATGGACTTGTCCTAAACATTGTTATATGTCCCACAGGATAAATAAATATTATTATTATTATTATTATTATTATTATTTTATTCTTAATCCGACGGTATAATCGGACCACCTTTGATACACTCACAGGCTTCTAATTATGTGGGTTTCTCTTAATAAATACAATATAAGACTATTTAGACGATCAGCTAGTACTGCAGATCAACACAACTGAGTTTCTCTCTGCAAAAAGAGAGAATCTTCTTTTGTTATTTCATGAGGCATATAACTGTATTGTAAATTATTGCATGTTTCGATATCAATACATTTGATGAGGTCATCAGTAACTAATTCAATTATGATTGAACAACAGAACATTATATTGAACTTGAACGAACCTCAGAGCAAGAAGTAAACAGTTTACTTTTTATCTTTTTACTCTGAAGATTAACCAACTGCTGGAAACATATTCATATAAATCGAAAGAGAATAACTCGATAGTATTAGGTTAGTTTCATAGTGCATTATAAACTGAATGTCTTGATATATCTACAGTTTATTTCAATGTAAACCTACCTATGAGAGAGAAATTTTTTCTGTGTAGGGCCCACCAGATGACTCTGACAGCAAAGCACATGAGTGCCTCAAAAAGTCGCCGATCCTTGTCAGATGTAGAAACATTATTCTTGTTGTTCAAATGATAAAATTTTCGAGCATCAGCCATGCCGCAAGTTAGCCGGTGATATTCTCTTGATAATATGCTTCGAAGATCGCCGAGATTTTCCATGACTTTATCCTCTAGGACACCCACGATCGGCTGTGTCAGTTTATGCTCGGCTTCTTTTCGCCTTTCTTGGACATGCTCCCAAATCTATAGATAACATATTTTTTGATAATACTTTTTGGGGTCTCCAAACCTACTGAGCCCGGCACTCGAAGTGTAACCCGTTTCAAGCCATCGACGCATAGCCACAGCGACATCAGCTATTTCGAAATTCGCTAAGTGATAGCATTGTTTGAGGAATAATGGTGATAAGTATTGCTTACAAGCGTCCAAATCCAAAAGCATTTGTCTAAAAGTTAACCAAAAAAAGTTATAAGACTTGAGAGAGCAAAGAATTTGCTTTGTTTGGCCGCAAGCGGTGAATTTCCGAACATCGTGTTTTCTGACGGAAAAATGTTTTTCTACGACCGTGCGTTTTCACCCACTTCCCCGCACTCGTGTTCATGTTTTCTACGACCGTGCGTTTTTACCCGCACTAGTGCGGGAAAGTAAGAGGTCGCTACCTATAGTCCGTTCACGAAAGTTTGAGCGCATAGTAGGCATTTGTTTATTTATCTGAAGTTGGCAGTATTTACTGTCATAACGTAAAATAAAGTCAGCGTTGCCGATATACTTGGCCTCGTCTGATGAGTTTCCGAGTTATCAGAGAACTCTACGTTATATTGACAACCATGTGTATCAATCTGACAAGAAAATAAACAACATAACCTAAAATTTTAATATACACAGTGGAATATGCCAAATTTTCATGGCCAACCGACGGCTCAACCTTTCGTGAACGGACTATACCTAGTCCTACATAACCGAGAACGTTACAAAGGTCACAGTTTTAAACACCCCGATTACACTCAGCTCACTTCCACGGCATGTAGCAGGGAAGTGGGCAGCGGCTGAATGTAATCACTATACTTCCCTGCTGCATGCCGCGAATCCTCGTGCTGCCTCATGCTCCCCGAATTGGCGGTTTTTCGGACGGAAGTCATAGGGACTGGCAATACGGACGCAGTGAGTAATTACATTCAGCTAGGTTGCTGCTGCTGCGCTGAGTTAAGATCGCCCTGCGCTCTCACAAAATTTAATAATTTTTACGAAAATACTGTTTTTATTATTATCGAAAAATGTCCAAGAATGAATGGAGTAATGAAAATAAAAAAGGCTATGAATAGCTCGTGAAAAAATATATTTTCCTATTTTTTTATTCAATTTCAATTGTTAAAGTGAGAATTATATTCACGCTTTCTTATCTGTATTTGTTACCTTGATAAGATCACTGAGAACAATGTTAATAGCTCTGCACAGTTCAGGGACAATAATTGAGATAATTGATTCTGAAACTTTGAATAGATAGTGTAAACTTATCCCTTGTGGCCAAGAATCGCAGAGTTATCGCCAATCTAAATTTTGGGCGAATTGCCATTCTCAATTTCGTATCCCTTTTTGAGCGCTCGTTCTACTTAGACGAGTGCTATATCGTTTTGCCCAAATGTCTGTAATTTTCGAATTTTGAGCCGAAAATGGTCTCAAACGATAGGGTTCGACTCCGTGATGGAAAATATGAGGTCAAATCAAATTCTGTAGGGCCGGCCGTCCGTCCGTGAGCACAATAACTCTCGAACGGATTGTCCTAGAGACTTGAAATTTTCAGGGTGTGTTCAGCTCCCAAATAGCTCGGTTAAGTTCGTTAACCAAAAATCGTACAGGGTGTTCCATAAAAAGTGGCCATTCAAAATTTTTGTTCCTCAATATTTCACACAAAACGAGGGCAAACGGAATGAAATTTTGCAGCAACTTGCCAGATGCTCATAGTGAGCCTCTCGCAAAATTTTGTGGTCATAGTATTAACAGAACCATAGAAAATTCAATTGGAATATTGAAAAGAAGAATTTTTTTATTTCCATAACCAACTTTCCGATTCAAATGAAATTCATTTTGTAAGTTGAGACTGATATACTGAATGTTCATGCAAAATTTCAAGAGGATAGCATCATCAGAACCATAGAAATTCCAATTGGAATATTAAAGGAAAGACTCTTTATATTTCCATAACAAGATATCCGAATCAAATGAAATTTATTTTTGGAATTGAGATTTATATATTGAATGTTTGTGCAAAATTTGAAGATCATCGCATCATCCGAACTATAGAAAATTCAATTTGAATATTGAAAAAAAAATTATATTTTCATAACAAGATATCTGAATTGAGTGAAATTTATTCCTGGTATAAAGATTGATATACTGAATGTTCATGCCAAATTTCAAGAGGATCGCATCATCAGAACCATAAAATTTAATTATTTTAATTTTCAAGTGTGACCATAGAATTGAATTTTTTTAATTGTTTATATATAAAGTATCAATTTCAAGTCATATACAGAATTTTGAGATGATAGTCCTATTGCTCCACCAGAGAACGAGCGCTCAGAAGCTCCTGCTCAGGGCTTGCTTCCATTTTTTTTTATCATCGGTTGAATTTTGTTCGAGAGAAATTCAAAATCTGCAGGTGACATTCTGCAAAAATTGATAAATTCTCCAGATCCTTCACAAGTCATTTCATTCAAAAAACTTTCCATCCCATTCATGTACACGAAACATCGTATAATTTGTAGATTGTAGTCACAAATTGGAATAATATAATAATATTTAGAACAATTTTTGTTTGAATAGATAGAAAAACGGCAAATTGATACTGAGGGACTAACTTTCTTTTTTTCTCGACATGTTTTCAAGACATCCACATATTTATGTATATAAATTAACGAGACAAAGCGCTGAGGCTGGAATTTCTTCGTCCGTAATTGCCGAACCGTGGTCACGAGGGCAATGCTGCGGCTGAGAGTAAATGCACACTGCCTTCGAAACTGCTGCAGAAGTATTTCGGGAATTATTGCCGACAACGCGAGTGGCAGTGAGGTGGGCTGAGTGTAATTGAGGCAACGTTTCTAGCAGATTCAGGCGAAGGGATAACCAACATAAAACGTCTTTGAGGCTGGAAGTCAACTGCTGTTGCCTAGAGTTATTTGGAGGACTCCGTAGAACAGAATAAACCTCGAATAAAATTCATTCATGTACTGGCAACTTGCAACCGATGCCGTCTCCGTCATCTTCATGCACTTTGCAATCTACCAGTTACCACCACCTAACTACTATAGACCGGCTATTCAGACGCATTTGCAGAATGCAACAAATTGTGTTTACAACATTAAGACCCGTTTGCACCAGTACCCCTTAAAAGGATTACTAAACAAAGTGTCAGTTGCAGGAACGTCCATTAAAATTTAAAGGTCCATTAACTCTTAATCCTCCATTACTACAAGGAACTAACGGAGGATTAAGGGTTTAATGGACCTTTAAATTTTAATGGGCGTTCCTGCAACTGAGCATAAGTGTCCCTTAAAGTTAATGGTCTCTAAAATTTATCATCAGTTGCATGACTGTCACTTAACAGAATCTTAAGTAAGGGGCCCTTAAACTCTTCTATCTAGTGATATTTCAGTTTTTCATTTTGAGCAACTTTACCCTAGTTGAATAAAGCCATTTCATTGGCTGACCGGTTGCCGTCGTAACGTAACCGATGATTGTTTTCATTTCAAACACCTAACTTTACGTCATGTCCTCATGTCAGTCAGTATATTTTAGTTTCTTCGTTTTCAGTAAATTGTTATAAAGTAATTCGTATTCATATTAAGGATTGCCGTATTAATGGTAAGTTTATTTACAATACTTTCTTCTTGAGCTATGTGTTATGCTAATTTGTATTTTTTAGATAGATTTCAATAATAGTGGCAAACGTTTCATGACGCAAGAGAAATGTGAAAGAAACGTCTCTGTTATAAATGATTCCCAAGAAGGTGGTAGTAAACGACACAGAGCTCCCAACTTCAAAACAGAAGAAAAAAGTTTGTTGCTTACTCTGATCTTCGATTTTAAAAACAAAATTGAAAACAAGAAAACTGATGGTATTACCATAAAGGAAAAAGAAAAGGCCTGGAATTCAGTAATGAATTCATTCAATTCGCAAAATCCGGCAAAAATTTATAGAAGTGTGGAATCATTAAAAATTTTTTATGAAAACCAGTTTTTTTCTTGGATAATACCTACTTTATTCTCGTTGACATAGATACTTACCGATTAAACGGAAATTCTAGTCGGTTTTCTATCAATTGCAGTAAATGCAAGACACTGTGTTTTGTTAATCGAAACCTTTGGAAGAAAGATAGCTCATCTAATTCATTGAAATATGAATGTCTTTCATGTAGGAACACGCCTAGGAAATCCTTGTTCCACAATTTCAACTATTTCCAGGTCGTCATGTAAAGCCGGCCCCAGACAATGCGTATATTTGACGAATGTTCGGCATTGGCGGTGCTTCGCGTAGTGTGTGGGAGCTCAACTTTGGCCCAAACACTATGGTCCACACACTATGCGAAGCACCGCCAATGCCGAACATTCGTCAAATACACGCATTGTCTGGGACCGGCTTAACGCGTCGAATTCGAAATGTATTAAATCCATTACCAAAATAATTCGTCGAAGATATTATTAGAAAACGACAACAGTTCCGTCAACAAATTATTTAATTATTTAATAATAATAAAAAAATAATATTCCTTATTCATGCGGCAATCCCGTGCGGGAAAGTATCATTTTCCGAACGCGTTAGGAAAATAACTATTCTACTTTAGCAATTTGTAAACTCCCAGAACGATATAGAATTCACCGGATTTACCGTTCATATAAAAATCTGAATCATCGCGGATTGCTAACAGGAAATAGCATTCGCCACAAATAATGGTTTGGACCTCAGGTGAGAAGGTTTACTCTGAAGTAACAGCGGATGGGCGCTCCCCAATTGTTTTCATTGAGCCTGGCGACCCATTTATTTATTATCAGCAAAGTGGTCTTGAGTCTCTGCAAGTCGTGAGCAGACAAACATTTCGGTCGCAGATCATAGACGTTCCAACAAGACTTTGCATAAGCTCACAAAGCGCGAGTGAACCAAGTATGGTTGAAAAACAACGATTCGAATTTCATTTCGACCATCACTTGAACTCTCCTGACGTGAATCCAATGGATTATTCTCCCTGAGCCATTTTGGGAAACCATTGTTAGTAAGGGGGCTACTAAAGTACCGGAAAATTACGTTCGGGCAACTTGCTATTCTTTTCAAGGTAATGGTCACAGTGAAAGATGGTCATATCTAGCCAAAGTGAATTGATTCTAAAATATTGATTATTTTCACATGTTATGGACATAAAAATAAATAAAAATCATTTTCCTAACCGAATTTATGGTACTTTGAATAGGTTACACTTTGAGTACCGAATCTTGTAAAGTAAAATTTTTAATTTTTTTCGAGAAGAACGAAAACAAACCTGAAAAAGGTACTGGAAATAAACGATTGCAGCCCTTAAAAAGGCATCCATTGTCGGTAAGTGGAAAAACCTGATGAACTCTGACGTAAGATCTGTCACTTCTGCAGAAAAAAGGACCACATCTTTAATATCTTGTATTATAACTACATCAGGGGCTCCCAGCTTGACTCTCCGTCTGTAGACTCTCTTGAATTGGGCCTTATTATTTTTTCATGAAATTATAAAATTAATTAATACTGGATTTTTTCCACTTTTGTTGAATCAATCTCCCAGAGTCTTTTCTGTTTCTCTTCATCCCCGAAATTGCAAAAATGGTAAAATTGGATTATCGAGCCTCAAGTAAATGTATTTAAAAGGGTTAATGGGTAAGCAGCTTCACGAAGAACTGCTCAATAATCTTGGTGATCAATTTCCTCCGTATGCGACCGTAAAAATTTGGACTGCAAGCTTCAAAAGAGGAAAATTTTACATTGAAGATGATGACTCATCGGGAAGGCTAGTTTCTGTGTCATTCCCCGAAAATATCGATGCAGTTCATGACATGATTTTATCAGACCGTCAAATTGGGCTAAAACAGAAATTTGAAGTACTGAATATTTCAAACATAAGCGTTCATCATATAATTCACGTTAATTTGGACACAAGGAAATTTCTGCAAAATGGATCCCCAAATGTTGGAATGTTGACCAAAAGCGTGCAAGGGTAGAAGCATCACGTTCGATCTGTGCTCGATTTGATAACGATGTAGATTTAATTTTTAACCCTAATTCTTATCATGGATGAGACTTGGGTAGGTACATTTCTACAAAGCAACAATCGATGGAACGGCGACACTCTGGTTCTTCAAGACTTAAGAAGATCGTGTCCAAAAATCTGCTGCAAAAGTTCTTGCTTCCATTTTCCGTATTGCCATGGACTAGTTATGATTGATTTTTTTTGGATAAGGGTAGAACAATAACTGGAGATTACTATTCGCCATTACTGACCACTCTACGGGAAGAAATTAAAGAGAAAGACGCGGAAAGCTATCCAAAGGTGTTTTGTTTTTGCAGGACAACGGCTAAGTACACAAATCTCATGTTGCCAAGCAAAAAATTTTTGATTTAAGGGTATAATTACTAGAACACCCTATTTATTTATTAGCTATAGTGATCGAGTAAGTTTCCGAAAACGCCATCTGATAACTCCGAAGCTCATAGGACGAGGCCGGGTACATTCGGCAACGTTGACTTTATTTTACCCTATCCTATGACAGCAATGAGCAAATACTGCCAACTTCAGATGAATAAACAAGCGCCTACTATGCGCTCAACCTTTCGTGAACGGACTATAGTATAGTCGGATAATTTGAATCCGATTAGATTTCTTCTTTTGAAAAACTTCGGAAAATGCAATTTCATTGCTATATCTTTCGAGAACCACATAAACGAACTCAGTAAAGATGTTTCGACTACGTATGTACCCACCCTGTAAAAAAATAAAAAAGTATCTAGCTTATTCCGTTCGATAGTAAAAGGTAATTAAAGAATTTCTTTTTATCTCGGATTCTTTATAAGTGAATCCAACCAATTCCAACGTCCGCTCAAAATTCTAAAGTTGTAGACATTTGAGCAAAACTGAAGCACGCTGTTCTCCTAGGAACAAGCACGCAAAAAAGGGGAATCTAAGTCTAATGCTCAGTTGCAGGAACGTCCATTAAAATTTAAAGGTCCATTAAACCCTTAATCCTCCATTAGTTCCTTGTAATAATGGAGGATTAAGAGTTTAATGGACCTTTAAATTTTAATGGACGTTCCTGCAACTGACACTAAGACGGTTTTAATCATGAAGGTTATGTAAGATATTGTATTATTCCTGAATATAATTACCTGTGAAACTCTGTTTATGAGATCTCTGAATTTAACAACAGTATAATAACTTTCGTCCACGTTTTCATCTTGAGTTTTAGATGTCACACTTTCATGCTTATATACAGGAAATTTTTCAGGCCTGAGTAATCAAATAAATGCATTTATTTTTCTTTATAGATAAATATAGTCAACCCATTGACTTGATCGTACATTTATTCAAGGGGTTTCAAGAAAAGGTGATTCCCTCTCTAGGATAGATAGAAAACCGAAAAATCATTGGGGTTTTTTCAGTAAACAAATTTCGTAGAGCCATCCGTATTCAAAAGAGATTGCGCTATAGTTACAAGGTTCGTATCAACTACAACTATAACATGTATTGAACATAACTTTTCAAATATTAGATTCTTTGAGCAAAATTTCAAGTGAACTTAAACATCATTTAATTTTACATCAAAAAGGTACTCTTGAGAAACGTCGATAGTTTGTACCGTTTGAGAAATACACTGCTCAAAAAAATTAACGCACATTCTGAAAATCTCAATTCTAATGAAAGTTAACTCTACGTTGACTTTATAACTTATTTTTTATGTTCTATAGGGAAGGTTTTGAACCAAACAAGACACATTAAATGGAGGAAAAATTCAGGATTTCAACGAATCTTATGTGAAAGAAGAGAAATAAACAATTTTCAAAATACTGGAATGCTGATAAGTGATTTAATACTTGGTATTTCCACCCCTTGCGTTAATTACAGCTTGGCAACGACGGTTCATACTCAAAATGAGTGATCTTAAAATGTTCTGATCTAATCCTTTCCAGATTTCTCTGAGTTGGATTCATAAGTCATTAAGAGTGGCTGATGGATGATTTTCTGAACTTCTCAGCCTTCTATTGAGATTGTCCCAAACCTGCTCAATCGGATTGAGATATGGACTTCTTGCTGGCCATTCCATTCGAGAGACTTCAACCTCTTCAAGGTACTCCTGAACGAATCGCGCACTAGGTCTGTGCGAGCAGTCAAAGATATTCCACCCCATACCATAATCGATCCTCCCCCGAAAGCAGTAGTATTCAGGAACTTGCACTGATCATATCTTTCATGTGGACGTCTGTATACAAGGGAACGTCGATCACAATGGTAGAGGCAGAATCTAGACTCATCTGTGAAGAGAACTCTTTCCCAATCAGCCTCTTCTCAATGGTTATGCTCTCTCGCAAAATCCAAACGCGCCCTTCGATGGGCTGGGGTAAGAGCTGGGCCTCTTGCCGCGACACGAAGCCTTAAATCATATTCTCTGAGTCGATTTCTCATTGTCTGAGTGCTAATTTGCACCCCATGATTTTGCCCGAGCTGATTTTGAAGGAGGCGAGCTGTTGCAAACCGTTGTCTCAACGAAGAAACTCTCAAGTAACGTTCTTGAATGGCAGTTGTTACCCGTAGTCTACCCTGTCCTGGTCTTCGGACATTCATAACGGTCTCCCTGAATCGCTGCAACATTCTGGACACACTTGTATGGGAAACTCCAAACCTTTCTGCAATTCTTGTGTATGTCCACCCTTCTTCTAGCAACACTACCGCTTGGGCACATTCCTCTTGGGTCAAATTGCGTGTTTCGCGTTGCATAGCGATCGAGTGTAGAAAATCAAACGAAAGAAAAACTATTGATCACTAGAATTGATCGAGAACAACTGATTTCAGAATGGAGCAAATTCATTCGAAATCTGATATTCTCATCTTTTTTTATTCCTGCTGGGAAAAAATATCTGTAACATATACATGCATAATTCTGATAAAAATAATTGTCATCGAGAACACCTTCAGTTGTAGAATAAATTCGAGAATTTCCATAATGTGCGTTAATTTTTTTGCGCAGTGTATTTCGATTTCCTTAATCTTTGTACCCTATCGATATCATTACATCGTCTGAGGGTCCAAATTTACGGAACCTTATTCAGAAACACCCTGTATAACGTGTACCTACATTATTTACAAGAAATTTTTTGCATCACTTACTCGGCAGTTTTGTTAAAGAATACAGCATTTCTTTGATCATCCCAGCACCAATACCCATTAGAAAATTCACTATGAAACATTATTTAATAATGAGAAAATATAAAAATCATCATTGTCATTATGACATCGCAAGTTTTTGTGTGCTTGTTTCTTGGGAAAAGACAGCTACCGTATTTGATACAAATATCGGCCCAGCTTTTCTGTGATGAAATGAACAACTCATTTAAAATTCTATCAGGTATATGTTTCAATTTACAGGGTATACAGAAGCATTGTTTAAGGATTGTTGTTAAACAATGACAGAAGCATAAGCTCTAATGAGTTTTTATCATTTATGTCTTCAATTTTCTTCTGTACATAAAGTAATCAGAAATTTGTCTTTTGAATTTGTGCGATCAATGATATTTTTTGTTGATCTGCGGTTTGAAGTGAAACCGTAAAGTTAGGCAACTAATAATACACCAATGAAATGAATTTACAGTATTCTGTAATCGTATTAAATTTATAATCTGTTTTTAATGAAACAAACTCAGTTTTTGGCTACTTCAACAACATTATAAGAAATAAGATAATAAAGGTCATGCTATTGTTCTCGGTTTCAAATATAAAACATTTTCTCATCTTAATGGAACGTACCTTTTGTTCTTCATCATTAGCCTATTCGTTTTGAGATATTTCGTGCTCCTGAGTAACTCAAAAGCTCGAAATACGGCTTCCCATTGGCTGGGCACAAGCACTGGTACAGCTCAGGAGCTCGAAATACCGCAAAACGAATACAGTACATGTGATCTTTGTCTAATGTCAAATAACCAGTCATATGATTTGTATTGACTGAAAATTTTGAAAGCAAAATCTGATCTCAATTTTTTGAAAAATGGGAGCAGCAGCGTTACCTTTTATTGTATTCACTGTCCTATGGGGTGCAGTTGGGGGTGTTGCACCATTTTTTGTTCCTAAAGGACCAAACAAAGGGTAGGTCGTTTTCAGTGTACAAAATCTGAGTCTGAAATATTTGTTTTACAGAATTATTCAAGTCCTACTTATCCTTACTGGGGTGTGCTGTTGGTTATTGTAAGTTAATTCGTCAATAAAATGACGAGAGCCTAATACATTAATTAACAATTTCAGTTGGCTGTGTTGCTATGTTGTTCAGATGAATCCTCTAATTGGGCCTAGACTGGAGAAAGAAACAGTTATCATTATGGCTAGACAATGGGTGAGTTTTTTAGAAAACCATATCTATGCCATGAAGTATAGATGATAATAATAATGTACAATTTATATAAGTTTTCTGCAAATGCGGAGTTTGACAAAATTGCAATCGTAACCATTTTTCGTGTTCGATATGTGTATTACATACCAACATTAGCTCAGCTCATATTACTCCTGTGAATGCTCACATACTATTATTTGTGTAAATAATGTAATGTGATGAATACATTGAAATTTTGAAAGTTTTCTTATGCTACTTCAATACTCTATTTTGAATTCATGTTAATTGACTGATTAATTTTTTTCAGGGACAACCGATTATAGAAGACTAATTTAATAACATTCTTCATTTTTTTTATTCATTAGATTTAAATATGATTTATAGTTACAATTTATTGATATTGTATTATATGTATTGTTGTCGTAATAGTTGAATTCGCCAATATGAAATTGTATAAATTAAATTATCATTATAATAAAGATTAATTTCGAAGTTGAATAATTATCCATAATCTGAGGAAGGCACACAAAAATTTAGGTTGATTTTAATTATATAATTTTTCGATTTGTTGATGTTATTTCATGCTACAAATTTGAGTATATTAGTAAGAATCAATAAATACTTTGTTTATAATGACTCTACAAAGGAGATTTGAAATCTTTTACATGAGGTCATTCAATCTCTTATACCTTTTCAAATTTTTCGGGTTGTATCGCCCCCTCATTGAGGTCTGTATCTAATCTACCGTACAGGTTGTCTAGAATTGGTGATCCCTGAACTACATCTTTTTAACCCCACGAGATAAATAAAAATCAATGGCACCTTGCGGTCATCTTTTTTCAAGAAACTCGTTATGCTGTCGACCGCATAGCTTTTTTTTTTGTTTTCGGGTTATACGCTAAAGTTGACATTTGGGCAATTTCGAATTATCTGATTTATTACTTAAACTTTGGTTCTTTCTTATGGAAATTAAAATTTATTTTTACTCAGTTGAAACTAGGCAATTGTTTATTTTGAATTTTTTTTCTGAGAAGCAAGCCCTATTTTTATGAAACCTAGAGCAGCTGGCATCCAAATTTTGATTACAGTTTAGACAAGCATTATTCAAGGTTACACAGCAAAAAAAAAGTTGGAAAAAGTTGATATTTGTGGCAACAGGAGCGAAAAGACTGTCACAGGGTGTGGAATTTTGCGTGTTTTTTTAAATGCCCATTATTTTAAAATAATGCAACTTAGATTTTTTTTAATATTTTTCTGACAACCAGCATTACTGGCCTTTTCACCCGGTTCCGGGTTGACGTCGAGTTTTGGGACACCCTGTATACGTATACCTACATAAAATGCACTCACACACCTTTTTGAATATGTATATAAATTCAGAATAAAACAAATGCAAGGAAATATTGCTTGTTTCGTCACTAGACACTGAAGAAAAATTTTTCTGTATAACGCAATTTTCTTGGCCCTTTTCATTGGGACAGCCTGTATATATCATGTTAAATCCGTGTGAACAAATTTTATTCTGAGGAATATGCATTGATATTAAAACGTGTGAAAATATGCGTACGCCATTGGTTTCTTTCTGCGATTTTCATATCCGACATTGCTGTACCATGTGATGAATGGATCGTCTGGTTTCTATCCTTGATGTTCTTACAAGATATCCGGAACACAGCACGTGGTCTGTTTTGATACAACATTATGTTTCATCTTCATTCATCTCGAGCTAAATTGAGTTGTAGCAGAAGGAAATAATCTTGATAATTACGCTTGAACAAATAATCCTCATTCTTCGGATTTTTATGAAATATTTCTCAGGTTAACTCAGGTATACACATTCCTAACTCTCTAAAATAAACAATTTTATGATGAACATACCAACATTTCAAGATGTAGGTTCGTGAATTAAGCTGTTCCTCATATTAATCCATGGCTTTTGAGCTCAAAAAATATTCGAGATAAATTCAAGAAAACCAAAAAACTTAACAGCTTATTTCGCACTTTGTTTTTTTCGATGAAAAAGTCATCAGTTCCTTGAAGTAGGTATTACAGTAGAACCCCTCTAATCCGTCACCTACGGGGGACGGGTATGGTCGGAACGCAAAAAAGGTCGGATTATCCAAAAATCCAATATTATTACATTAAACATGTTATACAGACATGTTTTACAGTGAAATAAGTGATCTTTGATCTTAGAAATGTTTGTAAACATTGTTTTCAACTGTACAAATCAAGAAGTAGATATTTAATAAGTAATAAATAAAAGTAATGAAAGAAGAATAAAGATACAGAGCTTATAAAACTTAGTAAAAGCATTGTATAAGGATTATACAATGGTAAAAGTTAGGACGGCGCCTGGTCGGACTAACCGGAGTGACGGACCAGCCGAGGGCGGATTAGAGGGGTTCTACTGTAGTCCGGTCTATTTAGACCAAAAAATGAGAGTGAAGTTACATAAAGTCCCAACAAGCTGAATTTCAGTGAAATTGTTCAAAATATAATTATAAACAATGTCTAGAAGTTCCCCATCATTTCCCTGTAAGGAAAAAATTTAATTCAAGGTCAAAGGTCAAAAAAATGAGGTTTTCGCGATTTTCAGCAAAACGGTGAGTTTTATCATGAAAGTACCTCAGACAAAAATTGTAGATCATAAAATTATCTATAAAAAATGTATCAATACTTTTTTTCTTACGAGCCACCGTTTCTGAGATATGTATAACGATTCAAAAAGTTATAACTATGCGCTAAGTACACTACCTCATAGGTGGCGTGGAAACGTGTGCATATTATGACGATAACGACTTTTATAACTTTTTGAATCGTTATATCTCAGAAACGGTGGCTCGTAAGAAAAAAAGTATTGATACATTTTTTATAGATAATTTTATGATCTACAATTTTTGTCTGAGGTACTTTTATGATAAAACTTACCGTTTTGCTGAAAATCGCGAAAAACTCATTTTTTTGACCTTTGAACTTGAATTAAATTTTTTTCCTTACATGGGAATGATGGGGAACTTTTAGACATTGTTTATAATTATGTTTTGAACAACTTCACAGAAATTCAGCTTGTTGGGACTTTATGTAACTTCGAATGTCTGAACAGACCGGACTATATTCGCAATATTTAAGTTAATACCTACCCATTTCCCTGGTGAATGCATGGATAAAATGTTAAAGCAAAAGACGTAATAAAACCAAAATTCAATTCAATTTTTTATTAGACCGATCCATAAGAACAGTAGGTACTATGAACAATATTTACAAAAAAATTCTTTCAATTTATGTACATATTTTAAGTACAAGTTATGAAAACCTTATCCTATTTCAATACCCATGAAATTTTAAGTATTTATTTGTGCTTGAATAAACTCTACTCAAATAAATAACAATCATATCAACAACTGCAGATTTTCAGGAATAACTTCTTCTTAAACATTTCTTCTTCAAAATCACAACAATCACAAATATTTCCCAAGACAACAAACTGTTGACTAATCTCGATGATTGAAAACAAAATCAAAATGTAGATACTACAAAATGATAAATACAATTATTAAGAAATGAGACTGGCTGAGATTTTCCTTGAGTACGCCACTGATCAACCTCCTTCATCACATGGCAAAACATCTCTGCCCGTTTATATCAGAAATAAGTTGTAGTCTTTGATGCAGGGATCAAGAAAAAGATGAAATAGAGCATTAATCAAACATCTGCTCTTCATCTGGCATAGTATATAAATATATGTAGTAACTGATTCAAATATTTACAATTATAAGTACATACATCGCTGTATTAACTTCGATAATAAATTTGCTTCAGGTCCCAGTCAAATTTTAGATTTTAGAAATTCACCATCAACTGATTCTGAAGAATATCAGCAAAAACGGTATGAATTTCAGGTAAACTTGGTGGCCCCATCTGGTACTTGAATTTTCTGTAAAAACATAAATGAATCGGTATTTGTGCATTCGATTGGATACTAATACAAAGAAGATGAATGGAGAACAATACCAGCAAAGGTTGAAAAAGTAACTATAATGAACTGATGAACAAGGCGCAAAAGCGTTCATGGTTTTTGAAATTGTTTTAATCGAATCGGCTCTCCTTTTAATTTTCTGAATAGGATTCTAAGTACATATATCTTATGAAGACTACATATTCGAAATCTAAGAGTGAAATCAAATATTTTCACGTCAACTCAAAAGCATAAAAAATTGAATATTCATATATATTTCTGAGAATTTACTTAAATCATAAAATTGTTATCTACTTACTCATACAGACCAGACCACCATCTGATGGGTGATATTTCCTTTTACATCTGCACATTGTTTGCTTTTCACAGAAAGCATTCTTTATACAATCGTCATCGTACAAACATTTTTGCCTCACACCTGAAAAAAATTATGATAAGAGCATTTGCTGATATGATGTAACATAATAATCTTTCAGAAACTTTCTGCCTCTATCATGCAATTGATTTGTGGTAGGTACATACTAGAGCTATATTTTGCACAAAATTACGCAAGATGTTTGAAATCAGCAATTTTTTGAAATTTTGTTTCGTTTGGTCTCCAAAAAAAGAATGTTCATTTCATCGGAATTTATATACAACTAGCAGACCCAACAGACGTAGTTCTGTATACACAAAAATTCATTCAATTCGATCCCGCCGTTTAGTAGACTCAGAAAGAGAAAAAGAAGCCTAAAAAAATAAAAACTGTCAACTCGTCATCGCCTGGTAGGGGGGTCGATTTCGAAAAAAAATTATATGAAGTACTCCTGCTTATTTTTATCGAGGAATCATCTCCCGAAGTTCCTCGCGGGAAAAAAGTAATTTCGAGAAGAGTTATATTTCTTTCACTATTGAATCGTCATTTTTCCTGTATTATACACGGGAAAAACATTAGATTTTAGCTCTCGGTTTTTTGTCTCCTTCGGTTCGCGTGGGGAGACAACATAACCTCGATCTCGAGTTTGACGAGAATCACTTGTAATGGAAGTGACAAAGGCTACCAACACAACGAAATTTTCTCGGGATTTACTATCCGATAAAGCTTTTGATTTAAAGTTGATTACAACAATCCTTTAGATTATAACCTAATGCGAACTAATATTTCTCTGGTAATAATTGATAGATTTCGAATGAACTCACCACCCAGACATCGAGTTTTGTCTGTATTTGCTATGTACATTCCAGCGCACTGACAGGTCTTGTTGCCGTCACACCAGTATCCGAAATCTGGACAATCCGTCCTTTTTTGGCAATATCTATTGAGGTCCATAGCTGAAAACAAAAGTCATCTGTTAATTAGTAATACTTTATAGCCTGAAAATGTTTTCATAGTAGTCCGGTTCAATTTTTACCATTGAGTTTAAAAATACTATTATTTTTAAACTTAATGTTTTTACGCAAACAGAGAATAATTATGATCATTACCGCTCGTGCTATCATCCTTTTTTCTGTTCTCAAGATATTTGAAGGAGTGAAGGATGAGAGTTAAAGCACCTATGCTTAACAAAACTGAACAAATTCATTCATAATATAAACTTTTTAATGTAAAAAATGAAATAAGGGAATTTTTCTGCATATTGCATAATTGTAATCAACTACAGTAGAGACTCGATAATCCGAATCAATTAATGCAAGGGATGATCCGGAATAATGAGGAATAAAATAAATATAGGCTTTATTATCGAAACCATAAAACAAATATATTATTCGGAATAATTAGATATTTTACGTTTTCTACTGTAAGGGAAAAAAATGCTGAACAATAGCTTTCTCCTGTATATCTTTCAGAAGCTGAATATCAGTAATTGCCATGAGTTATATGGAATAAACAGACTGCATCGAATTGATATATGCTCTAAATGCATTTGCTAACATTATCCCCGTCTTCGAGGATTGAAAAAATATGTGCTAAAAGGCCTTTTCGGTATTTCAGTTTGGTTAATTTAATATCATTATGATCCATATGCTGTATCAAAGCTGTATGGTTTGGAGGTAGAAACATTCCATTCCATTTCACTAATTAATTATTCTTGGCTGACTTTTTTTGTCTTATACCATTGTGCACTATTATATACCAAAAAAACGCCCGATCGTCGTCATAGAAATTGAGTTACGACAAGTTAGAACCGTAAACCACGTATGCAACGATCGGAAATTCGGATTATTGAGTCTTGCAATCCGGATTATAAGGACGTAATACAATCTTGACGGCAATCCGGACTAGTAAATATCCGGACTATCGTTCTCCGGATTATCGAGTCTCTACTGTATTTCAAAATTCTGATATATCATAAAAGCTAGAAAAGATATCTCTTTCAAAGTGAAAGCTATGATATATGGTCCAAAAATATGCGGGCTCATCAACTATTATTCTCCAAATAGGGGCGAGTTATTCTATACATACTATACACTGATTAATCATAAGGGTGAATTCGTGCTTTTCATGGAATACTAGTTTATTACAGCTTCGTTCAAGAGCTGTTTTTCGAATTAACAAAACTCGATTTCGTTGCGTTCAATATGAAGTAGCGAATAGCTGAAGAATGAAAGAAACTGCGGAAAATAGTTCATTGCACCCCTACTAATACAAATTAGTATCAAAGAATGCCAATACCCAATGAAAGGAGCTATCGAACTGCTAAATAAATTGCCTCTTCAATGGAAAGCACCAGTTTTAGAACAACTGTTTTGCGAAAATTTCTATAATTTTCCATATTTTCCAACTAAATGCAACTCGTTTATGAAAGTCTTAGGTCAAAAGTAATTCTGCCAGGTTAGTTCGGCTATAAGCAACATAGCTGTTGGATGGAATGAGCTTGTTACTTTACAGTAGGTTTATGAATTGGTCAAATCAAAGGCTCGTGTTTGTGAGTATCCGTATACTAGAAAACAAGAAAAAATATTTTCATTTGTACAAAAAAAATAAGTAGCAACACTTTTTCAACAAATATTTACCCAATTCATTCGGAAATCACAATTTCCGACAAAAATTGACTATTTCGATTATTTCTCTGTTGCAAGCAAAATAAAATAACGTTCGAAAGGAAAACTTCAGACTAGAAATTTTCAGAGTAGGCTTGGTGGAACAGGAAAGCTAAATTTATTCATCAAATGAAACCTAAAGTTCTCAGAATATTTAAAATGGAATAATAACACTTGACTTGTCATCACTCAAATATTTTTCGAAAATAAGTCAGATAATACTAATGAGGTATGCCTCATTATTCTTCAATAACTTGAGTTAATTTCAATTGATATATATTCAACTATCCATCATTTAAATAATAATGCTTATTCGTTCGTGGTACAATCACACTCTGTGGGTGCAATGTATATCTGCTCACAATCGTAAAAGTAACTGAACATCCTGTTTGTGGACTGGAAATTTGCTGTGATACATAAAACTCAAGTATTCTAGGTAGTCGATTTCGCTGAATAATTCATTCGTGACTTTTCTAATAATTATCTTGTAAGAATGAGACTTTCAAAAGCAAAGTGAAGGGTTTTCCAATAAGAGATGTTATTTTGAATAGCTAGCTATTTCGGTAGATGTCACGTTCGAAGCTGTCATTTTTTTACATTTGCCAGGTAGACACTACACCATTAATAAAAATGGAACGATACACGTTTCAAGAACGCATTAAAATTATTAAAATTCGTCAAAATTTGGCAGAGACGGTTCCTAAAACTCGAACTTTTTTGGGTCGCCGTGAAGCACCTTGTCGGACCGCAATAAAGAAATTGGTGGAAAAATCCGAGCTGTTGGGACAAGTAAGTAATGTGAATAATGAAACCCGTGCACGTCGCTCAAGAACAGCCGAGAATATAGCTGCTGTAGCCAAAAGTGTTGAAGGAAACAGTTACGGTGAATGGATTGCGCTATCGAGAGATAATTAATGTTTTTTATGGCCGAAATTGGATAGTATTGATCTGGACAACGTTTACTTTCAACAAGGCGGCGCTACGTGCCACACAATCAACGAAACATTTGATCTTTTGCGGGAAAAGTTTCCGCATCGTTTTATCTCTCGAAGTGGCGATCACAATTGGCCACCGAGATCTTGTGATTTAACACCTTGCGACTTCTTCCTTTGGAACCACATGAAAGAGAAGGTCTACGCCAATAGCTCAGCGTCGGTTCGATACCTCAAAGATGGAATTCGTGAAGCTATCGAGGACATAGGGCAGCCACTTTGCGATTTGGTTATGGAAAATTTCATTACAAGGATATGGTCCGTAAGCGTGGTAGTCGGTCGTGGTGGTCATTTGCCTGATGTCATTTTCCAATATTAATTTCATAGCTTTTTCTTTATAATGAAATGAACATTTATTTTGAAAAATGGCATTTTTCTTTAATTATCGAAATAACACCTCTTATTGGAAAACCCTTTATTACCTAAAAGTTTTATAGCAATTGAGATTGATAGTTGATACTAAATATATAAATGCAAAATTTCAGCACTATCGGATTAAGATTCTGGAAATTATTCAAAATTTGAAATATGTAAAAACTTGACAATTAAGAATTAAATTCTATGGTTGTGATGATGCAATCCCCTTGAAATTTTGCATGAACATACAGTATATCAATCTTAATTCACAAAATACTTCACTTGAATCTGATATCGCGCTATGGCAATATAAAGATTCTTCTTTTCAATATTTCGGTTGAATATTCTATAGTTCTGTTTACACTTTGGTCACGAAATTTTGCATTAAGCTACTTGCAAAATTCAATCTCTAGGACAATTCTTTCGGAAGTTATCGTGCTTAGGGCCGGACAGCCACACGTACAAAATTGAATTTGACTACGGACTCGTCATCAGGAATTCTGACCATTTTCGGCTCAAAATTCGAAAATTACAAACATTTGGGCATACGATATAACACTAGTTCAAGTAGAAAGAGCGCTCAAAAATAAAAAACACTGATGGTTTCATCCCGAAGTACATTAATTCAAAAAATAAATTTAGAGTAGATAACTCACAATTTCTTAGAGTTGTTAGATAGTTACACTGATAAAAAAAACTCTTATATTAGTATTAATTATTATTATAATACTCACAGGAATCATCGTTGGCACTGGTGCAAATCCAGGTCAACACTATCGTGAAAACACCAACGAAGGCTGCGTTGATGTAGTTCATTTTCATCAGTTAGATTTTTCGCGTCTTTTTTCCGTTCTCACAGGAAAACTGACGCTGATTTTCCGTACTATCGTCGTCAGAACCGGCCTGATGTTTGGTCGATAAGCAGTCGATAAAGGTCCCACCGCTTGGTTACTTGCGTTTCCTGGTATCGTCCATGGTGATCACCTATGGAAAAACCGTTAAGAACGTTAATAAAACAGGTCCAACGTACGTCGCGAAATCATAAACTTGGCTTCATCTTCACTCTCGAAATATCGCAGTTATCGATTTTAGGGTTATGGATAGGGGAACCAAACTGGGGTGATATTTTGCGTTTCAAGAATGCGTTTGTGTAGAACCGCTTGACCATGACAATCCTGATGAAATAATGCCAAAATAATGTTTTTATCAATTAAGAAATTCGTGAGGGAGTTTCTATCAACTTTTCAATTTTTTTGTACGGGGTGATTGTTTATACACTACTGAAAAAAATTAAAGGATCAAAAAAAATTCCAATTTTTTCGGCCATTTTCAACATGCCGTAACTTTGAGAGGAATGGTCGTACAAGGAATTTGAAAAAAGAAAATTTTAGCTCCAAGTGTCTAGTTTTTGGATTGAAACTTCAAAAATTTTAAGTTTCAGTGGTTTTTGAGTAATGATAGAAAAATCAGCAACAAAAAAATTCTCCAAATTTTAACACTTTTTTTTTCTTGTCTACGAGCGTAGAAATTTTATTTTTGCATAATCGTTATAATGATGGGATACTTTGTTAATTCAGCTTTAATTTATTTTTTTATTGACCTCAATACGTCCATTTTTCGCAGAATCAGTCTTCAAATGGAAAAGGATCCATTTTTTATCCGTTATTAAATTAATAAAAATTTCATTTGTTAGTTCATTTTATTTCTCTTTTTTGGAAATTTATATACGATCTGCAATTAAAATGTGGAAAAAAGAGAGAAAATCTTTTTTGCCTTTTTTGGAGATTTGGAGCTTCTCAGAGCAAAAAACGTGATCCTTATTTTTCTAAAATTCAATCGAGTCAAACAAAAAAAACGGCTCGCTGGATTGAGTTGGCTCTTCGTAAGGTTAATATCAACTATTGAACTGTGAAAGTCACATTTAACATTATTGGTTTCCTCAACATTTTCGATCCAGCGGTAGATTTTCCAAGAAACCACCAAAAGCCCTTTTTTGTTAAATTTTTATATTGATGCGACATGAAGAAAAAAAATTTTTATGGATAAGCAATGGTTGTTCATTAATGGGAGTTCATTTAAGGTCTTGAATCCCTCCTTCAATTTTCTGTGCGATCATTGGTTGCTGAGAAATCGATAATCAAAGACAAATGGATCCTTTTCCATTTGAAGACCGATATCTCGGCGAGAAGTGGACGTATTGAGGTCAATAAAAAAATAAATTAAAGCTGAATTAACAAAGTATCCCATCATTATAACGATTATGCAAAAATAAAATTTCCACGCTCGTAGACAAGAAAAAAAAAAGTGGTGAAATTTTGAGAATTTTTTTGTTGCTGATTTTTCTATCATCACCTACTCGAAAACCACTGAAACTTAAAAGTTCTAATGAAAAAAAACTAGACACTTGGAGCTACAATTTCCTTTTTTTAAATTCCTTGTACGACCATTCCTCTCAAAGTTACGGCATGTTGAAAATTGCCGAAAAATTTGGAATTTTTTTTTGATCCTTCAATTTTTTCCATTAGTGTATTTTACTCAATAGCTATCTCAGTTGATATTGGCCGTACACAAATGTTTGAATGATCCAATTTGTAGTATTTTTCATGGGCATTCAGAATCCAGTACTAGGAAATTTATAAAGCATCGTCAACCTAAAAATTTTATGTGAACTGTCATTTTTAAATAGTATACGCCCTGTTTATTATTTGTCTAATCGGTAGATACTTTATCGAGGTTTCCTTGGCACTTTTTTTCGTATTGCCTCCTGATAGTACCAACTCAATCCCATTGAACACTTTTCATGACGATATTTGAAATCTAAAGAGTATATAGCTCACCGGCAAAATATTGAAAACTTTAAATTCAGAATATAGGAAGTATTATCGTATAATCCCCCTCTGAAGTTTGACCACTTTTAAAGTAGACAGCCTGTATAGTAAAATACTGCTGCGATAGAACATCTTCGCATTAGAGTTTCACTGTTCATTTTTCAAATGCAACAGAAATGGACATTGAGTCAAAACTTCGGTCAAGTAATTACATAATTATGTATTTACAAAGATACTTATATTTCATTTGAGAAGGCGCTACCTAACTGTTTCCAAATCTTGAAATAAAGTGACTTTCATTCTGACAAAACTCTCTCTGATTTAATCAGAAGAAGACGATGTGAAGAACATTTTCAATTTTTTGGTCGAATTGTAATAAGCATGAAGTGACAATTTCAAAATAAATTCTTGAATGGAAATATGGTTTTCAGTACATTGTGTCCAATCAAATTTCATTCGTTTAATAGCACAGAAGCGCCATAATTTTAAAAAACAAATCAAAACAATCTTTTTTAGTCGATCTCAAAATAAAATGTGATTTTATGTGTACGAAATTGATCATTAATGACTTATTATAATGCTCAATTTCTGCTATTTCAATGTGAAATCCTCATGGCAAACCGTTCATAAAGTATTCAGAAGCACTACGAGAAATGTCAAAACTCTACTGGAACATAGATACATAGAAATTTTATTATGTCAAATATAAGTCTTGTTCAAAATGAAAATGTATTTCAATCAAGAATTCATACACAATTCATGTAGAGATCGTCGGAAAAATCTTGTAATCAACTAGGTTATTAATCGAGCGGAATTAACGCGTGAGCGGAGCGAATATCTTGACCATTAGTCGCTATCTTTAATAACCTAGTTGATTAAATGACTATTTCACTCCACACTTTCATTCCTAGCCGAATATTAAACGTGACACACACTTTTGAATGTTTAATTGATAGAAACAAAATTAAATTTGTGGTTTTCTTTTGTCAGTATCACCCGAATATTCAATTTTTGAAGTTAGATAAGAGTGTTAGAGTTCATTAATTATTGTTTACATATTTCAGAGACACCCTATATAAATCTGTAATTTCATATCAACGTTTATTTTCTTATTTACGAACAATATTTCTTGGATGAGTTATACAACGAATTATTCATTTACAAATATTTCTACCGATACAATAAAAAACTTGAAGTTACATACCAAAACGACTGATAAACACAGAAACTCGAAGTTGACTCCTTTTATGGTAGAAAACTTGAGAGAAACTTTCAATGTACACAGCGAAGGCCCGATTTCTTGTACGTCTAGACTCTAGACGCAGATAAAAGTGAACTGAGCTCGAAGCCGAACTGCCGAACATCTGTTTTACTACCTGTACCCAATTTAGAAGCTACCCCAGACTTCCTATCGTAAAAGTGCCACCCTATTGACTGCAGAGACAAGGTAGGGGGTAGGTGAGTTGGGGATTAAGTATTAAATGACCTTCCATGAAATCATGAAAAACAGCTCGCAAAAATCTTGCTTTCGTAACATTATTTCGCAATAATGTATTAGTTTTTTACGAGTTATACTATTATTGTTTCTATTATAGGTACCTGAGTAGATATAATGATGTTTTTTCCATTGTAACTTTGTAAGTTCCAAAACTTTTTTGCCCAAATGTCTATAATTTTGTATTTCTGAATTTCCAGAATAATACCTTAATGTTAAAATACTCGAACAACATAAAAACTGATTTGTGTATAATTATTGGCTTTATATATTTGGATTTGACTATTCTTATACAGTGACTTAGCGATAATTTAAGGGCATCAAATATACCTAATATTATCGACAAAAACACCCACATTCGGAAGTTTAACCCTTAGAAGGTGTAGCCCCCATTTTAAATTTACTTTTTTATTTCGTTGACCCTTCCAAATAATATCGATTTCTTTGGACATAAAGGTCCTACAGATGTGAAAAAAAATTTGTTTTGAAGATGATACTACAACCTTTCATTAAAGTAGAACAATATGAGAATATTTAACTCGAAAATGCCATACAAAATTCTTTAAAAAAATTTTAGTAAGAAAATGTACTTTGTTACTTGTATTTTCTTGGTATATCCGTAATAGTATAAGAACTAGCACATTGAAGTATAATTTTTTTTCAATGATTTAATACGCAAGGATATAGCTACAAAACAACACTTACATCATTTCTGCAAGTTACATAATTTGAGAGCTATTGCTCTTCGAGCAATTTTTTTTGTTGCTACAGGACGTCATGAGGGCTACTGCCTGTGTACAAAGCAGAAGGACCATTTTGAGCAATTTTCATGTTTAATTCGTTTGTTTGATCATCAAAAATTATCGAAAGTACAGTACTGAGTTTCATTTTATCTTATCAATTTTCATAAGGGCCATGGTCGAACAGCAATTATACTTTCTTATTATATAACTTACAGAAATAATGTTCATATCGTTCTGTAGCTTATATCCTTGCGTATTAGCTCATTGAAAAAAATTATACTTCAATGTGCTAGTTCTTGTACTATTGCGGATTAACTAAGAAAAACAGTAAATTTTTTTAAAGAATTGTTTTATGACATTTCTAAGTTGAATGTTTTCATATTGTTCCACTTTAATAAAAGGTGGTAGTATCATCTTTCATGTAAAAAATTTTTCACATCTGTAGGACCATTATGTCCAAAGAAATCGATATTATTTGGGTGAGTCAACAAAAATAGAAAGTAAATTTAAAATGGGGGCCACTCCACAACTGAAGGGTAAACTCCCCATGGTGTGTTTTTTGTCGATAAAATTAGGTATAATTGATGCCCTTAAATTATCGCTAAGTCATGACCAAACACACATATCAAAAATTACCATTATTCTAAAAAAAATTCAGGACGATTTCCGAGGATGGCATAACATAGTCCAGTAAATCAAAACGTGCAAATACTGATAAACTAAGATTTTTGGCACTATACAATTCGTTGAGTAATACAACACGTAATATACATCATCATATATTCACATTACCATACAATTTTTCATATGCATTAGGAAATGGAAACTATTAGACATCCTTCCTGGAGAAAGCTTCCGGATTTTTCACGAAATTTAAAATATCATCAACCCTTGTGTAGAAGAACGGAACATCCTTCTTGCAGTCTTCATCCTGTTGATATCTGTGGGAAAATAAACCACGTACCTGGATCTGGCCACTAGATTTCTCTCTGCAGAGCAAGGGTGCTCCATAGTGACCTTTGCAAAAATCATGGATCTCTTTGCCTTTATCATCAGTGCACATCAAAGAAATCTTTGGTCGTATACCTCTGGAGCACTGCGTCCAGTTACCAATAGTCGTACCCAAACAAATGGTTTTCGAAGGTGGGTTTTCGCCAGTAGAGTTCATCCACCAACCAACAACCACAGCAGTCGGCTCGCAAATATCTATCATGAGGTTCGTATTTCTGGATGTGGGCATAGGTGCTGGCTTGAAGTCTTTTCTCAACTCCATATTACCTTTGGTCCTGAGAATAGCAGCGTCGTAAAGAACTTTTCCATTTAGTGATGGAAAAGTGTAATTCTGGTGAATGAAAACTTTTTGAACTTTGATTCTTTGCGAGCATACTAATCCCATAAGATTAGAATCCCTCAAGCCATAAGTTATCCATAAAGCGTCAAAGCACAAACACATGAATTGAAATTTCAGTTGTCGCCTAAAAGCAATGTCAGTTACACACTTCGCAGTGGTTAGCACAGTGTTCTTGTTCAAGATAACGCCAAGACATCTCGCTTCCCCTCCAGACTGTATCGAGGCGAGAAAGTCATCGTATTGAGCTTTCTTGCATTCTTCCCTCGGGCTTAATGTTAAAACAAAAGGACATAAAAGGACGACGACGAAAAAAAATAATAAAAATACACGACCCACATCTTGACAAAATTTCGCGAAAGTCACATTTGACGTAAAGGGATGAGTTGATTTTGTAACGAAAAAAGGGAAAATATTAAGATCAAGGTGCTTTTATTATGATCTTTTTTAAAGGCGAGAAATTTACTATTTCTATTCCTTTCGAAGCGAATACAACTTTTTTGCGAGAAAATGGTTACAAATGGATCATTCAACGTATTGACATTGTTAGGTACAACTTTTTCCAGCTCGAAAACCGTTACGGTAAAAGGGTTCATTTTTGGAGGCTATCAAAAAAATCAAACCATTCTTTCATGTCTTCTTATGAGTGGAACTACTAATAAGTCAAATCATGTTGGTGTTTCACCACCCTCATCATCAAACAAACATTCAAAGAAGAATTTGTAGAATCTTCAATATTCTGATATTTAGTCGAAATAACAAGAACTTCGTCCTTACATAAGTTTTTCGGGCCCTTGTGACATCTGCACGAGCATATTTTGTTCAAAGTTGACAACTCACATTTTTCACACCATGAACGATTTGAATCCCATATAATGTAATATACATCCCCTTTTTAGATCAAATTTGAAGTTGAATATTTTTTTCCAATAAATGTTATTTACACGATTTCTACATACTTATTGGTACATACAGGGTGGGCCATCCATAACTTTCCACCCCGAATTTTGAGCTTTGGGATGGTTTAAAGAAAAAACCCTGGTACATGTCAAATTTTGTCGAAAGGGGGACAAATAAGGGTGTTCGAATGAGTTCGATTACTACCCCTCTACCCACAACAGCTCTCATTTATGAACAGAGAAAAGGTGTTGAGCAGCACCTTGTTGGAAAGGTAATTACATTTCCTGAATGAGTGTTTTTTTCTTCATCGCTATATTCACAGAGTGACTCAGTATTCGGAAATTAAAAATCCACGGATTTGTGAATTTCCCAAATTAATAATTTGTAAATTATTTCCTAATTTTTCAATAAAAAATTTAGGAAGCCCTGAGCAGGTGCTTTTGTGCGCTCATTCATTGGTGGAGAAATGAGTCTATTATCTCAAAATTTCGTATAAGACATGAGATTATTCTAAATATATGAAAATGTGAAATCTCAGCATGTGATCGGAATAAATTCTGAAAATTATTCAAAAATTGAAATATGTGAAAGCTTGACAATTCAAAACATTAAATTCTATGGTTCTGATGATGCGATCCTCTTGAAATTTTGCATGAACATTCAGTATATCAATCTTCAATCATAAAATCAATTTCACTCGAATCGGGTATCTTGTTTTGGAAATATAGAGTTTTTCTGGTTATGGTTATGGTTATGTTTACACTATGGCTACAAAATTGCGCATGGGGCTTATTATGGGCATCTTGCATGTGGCCGCAAAATTGAATTTCGATTGGTTTTATTTTCTTATGTCTGAGATGTTGAGGAGCAAAAATTTTTAATGACCTCATTTTATGGAACAACCTGTACGATTTGGCTGGTTAACGACCTCGAACGAGACATTTGGGAGCCGAAATCACCTTGAAAACTTCAAGTCTGTAGGACAATCCCGACGAAAGTTATAGTGCTAACGGAAGGCCGGACGGACGGACGAATTGAATTCGACCACGAATTCGTCATCAGGGAGTCGAACCCTATCGTTTGAGACCATTTTCGGCTTAAAAAGGGAATTTATTCTGTTTTTTTCTCTGGACGTGATAGACACCTCGAGGTTTTTTTCATTGCTATTCATATTATGCTTCTAGAATATTATTGAATGCATGAACTATAAACATAAATAATTGACAAAGACAAATAATAATCTGAATTCCATACAACGAAATCGAAATAAAAAAACTGTATATGAAGCTACCCCACTTTCCCCTATTCTGATATTATCCAGTCATTCTGGGACACCCAGTATATTTTTGATTTCATTGTCGTGATACATTTCTTACTTTATGAAGCCATTGTTCAAAGAGAAATAATTAAATGTTTAATACCTAGAAATTCCTTCAGAAAAATGACCAAACTGCATTAAAACTTACTTAGGTACTCTGGTCTCACAGTATAGAAATCGGTACAAACACAAACAGTACTTTCACCTCACCGGCAGAGACAAATCAACAAAAACAAGCACGATATACCGAACACCTGGAAGACAGAACTAGCGGTGAAACTCACGGGAGCAATCTCTGAAAACTCACGTTCATCAAGCTACACAGAGAGTTGCTCTTGGCCTTACATGAATTGTAACACAAGAATTATAAATTGTAACATTTCGTAACATCTATAGGATTGACACATGATCGGTGGTGTGCGCTCTACGTTCGACGAGTGATACACAACTGGAAAAAATTAAAGGATCAAAAAAAATTCCAAATTTTTCGGCAATTTTCAACATGCCGTAACTTTGAGAAGAAAGGTCGTACAAGAAATAAAAAAAAGGAAATTGTAGCTCCAAGTGTCTATCCCAACTAGCACAGATATTTTATAATTCCTAACTGTTCGTGCTGTTTTATTTTATAATTGCTTTATGACTGCTCGTCGAAAGCAATTTTGTTTTATTGAAATTGTCAGGGACACAATTGAGCTTTTGAGAGTATTTTGCTTTATAAGATAGTCGTAAGAACGTTCTTAGTGCAAAAATATAAAACAGTTTTACGACAAGTCATAATATTGTTTTATAAACGTTTACACAACAATTGTTAGAAACATGTCAGCCTACCGAACAAATTTGTTTCATAATAGATTTATACCGGTGTTATCTGATACTAGTTTGTTCTTTTGCGAACATCTATAAAACTGTTTTATAAGCGCTATGTAAAACATTTATAAAATTAATTTATTAATGTTTTCTTTTTGATATTACTGCTGTCTAAAGCAAATTGTACTCAGAAGCCACATTAAAAAAACTATTATATAATTATAATGAACTCTGTCATAATACAAATCATATAAAATAATTATAAAACAAAAAAGTTTGTGAGGACTCAGAAGTATTTATTGATACATTTATAAAACAAATCGCTATTTTACTATTATTTTTTGATCTTGAAGTGCATGACACGCACGTGAACTCTTTATTATTATGCATTCGCTATGTAAATCGAAGAAAGCTAAAAAAAGTGGAGCATATTACAGAAAAGTTACAAAATGCTACCAAAATATTATAGGTGATGAATTTATTATTGGTAATAATATACCGGCACCGGATCTCCCTATAAAGGAAGCAACAGGTGACCCGCCATCAGATAAATCAAATGATTGTACTTCAAGTGATGCTGTTGAACCAAATGGTTCCAAAGGAAATGCTTCCTTTAGTCATCAAGAAGTCGAGCCAAGGAGTTTTCAGGAAAAAGAAGATGTAATAAATGATTGGGAAGTAGAACTAGATGAAACGGATGAGGAGAATCAGTCTAATAGAAAACGATGTAGAAGGAAATTTAGAGTTTGTGAAGAGTATGAGATTGTGGGCTCTGTCCTTCAATATACCGCAAGTGGCACTAAGGGCTTTGTTTCAGAACATCAATAGTCGCGATAACAACTGAAAATGAGGTTAGGAGTCCACAACAGAAGCACAGGAATCAGAAATGTTGCGCTCGATACGAATCAGCTTTATTGTTTCTGCATGTATGACGTATTGGTGAACAAATTATTTTATAACTGATGCAGCCGTATAGCATTTAAACAACACTGATACTACTCGTTTCTTAAATAATGTATTCGGGATAAATATTTCGGGTAAGCGTCGTGTTCGCGACTGTTTACTCCTACAGAACAGACATTAAGCATTCGTACGTTTAAGAGTTCAGAGGCGGATTCCTGACAAAAGTAATTTTCAATTTTCCTAATAGGTATACTTTTTTTAATCAACAATTTCACACGTATGCATACAATTTTGTGACTTGGCGGTTTACGTGGCTGGCAATTTTATTTTGTTAATAATTTTTAATGTACATAGTAGGGGCGGCGCTCTCTGCTGCACTTTTCATAACATAAAATTATTTTGCGCCTAGGGGTAATTACGTTTTGAATAATAAACATTCGGATTAATTTTTTTGTATAAAGAGGAATACTGTACGAGCCACTGTTTTCAAGATTTTTTTTATGTACTTATTTACAATAATGCATCCATCTAAATTTTGATGTGAACATTTTTGAGCGGGTTATATCTAATAGGTAATTTATGTATATTACATGCACAAAATGCACAAGATTACTCACATCACATCTGAAATGATCGAGGTATTATGTACCTAGGTAGGTATACAGGGTGTCAACAGAATATGGAAACATGCTCGTGTTTTAATATTATTGAAGATATTGACTTTATTTTTTAACGAGAAATACGTATAGATGGCATAATTGCACTTAGAGAAAAGGCCAAAAGTACTTCCGGTTGACCGGAAATGAATAATTTTTTCGATTTTCAATCAAATCGTCATCTGTTAAGATTGTCGGATTTGGAGTATTCCTTCGATTTTGATATTTTATGTATCAAACTGAGCATAAAGAAATGAACTTTCTGATGGTACTTTGTTGCTAAAATATTTCCATTGAATTGGATGATTGTTCTTTGAAAGAACAGTTCGAAAATAATAAAGGCCGAATAATTTTATTTTATTTTTACCGAAAAAGTTCGAAATTCGAATTTTTCCCTTATGTTGTGAATGAAAACTGAACGAATGAATTCATTTTCAGTCATCTAGGTGCGAAAATGGCATATTCGAAAAAAATTCACATACTATGTGAAAAATTGACAACTGACACATCGTTGTACTAAGAATGAGGTGTATAATGAGTATATGAGAAAATATAACTAGTGTGCCATTTGAAAACCAAAGAACTGATTCATTTCCGGTAAAAACCGGAATAAGTACATTTTCTCTGAGTTGAATTGTTCCCATCCGAATGTATTTCACATTAAAAAAAACGAAATCGATAACATGAAAAGTATTCGAATGCGAGCGTGTTTCCATATTCTGTTGACACCCGGTATAGGTCTACAAGTAAAATTATGTTTTTTTTACACCGACCCTTTTTTCTTGCAGTACGTCTCTGTATGACGAATATATACCAACAGATTGAAATATTTTATAAAACTCTCTCATAGAGCAAACATATTTTATAAGAACTCTCAAGGTGGAAAAAGTATTTTATAACATGGCAGCCATGTTTTGTGTTGTTCTAATTCCAGTTTACAGCGGCCATTATTAGGTGTATTACAAAAAAAAATTTTTAATGATGAAATGCATTAACTAACTACTTCAGTATTCATATAATTGTGAAAGATGCATTCTTTGGAATATTTTATTACATAACAGGTCAAAATGAGGGAAAAATACACCTTTATATTTTTGACCTTTTCTCGTAAAACTCTATAAAAACCAAGATATTTGCAGCGCTTGAAAATTTTGTTATACATGTCCCATATATTATACAGAAAAATTTCTTTGGCAGTAAAATCAACCGTCAGATAGCAAGTGGAATTTTTGTCTGTCTGGTATTGGGTATGTACTTATCAGGACTAAATGTATTATGGCTGACTTAGTGACAAATATAACTCAAACATATATACTTTACTTGCCTTTTTGTTGTCTTAAGGACCATTAAAAAATAAATTATTCTCAGAGGGTATACTTTAGCAACAAAAAGGATGTACTTTCAGTGTTAGTCAAAACAAAAAAGCTACGTCTGAAACAATAAAACAACTTCTAAACAACTGTTTTATGCTAGCTCCATAAATGTTATATAATTGTCACAATAATAAAGTAATATTTCATCCTATAACTGTTTTCAATAAAACTGTTTCAAAATTGTTGCAAAATATGTTTTATAATTATTTTATAAATGTTTACACAATTATCCGTTAAAAGCTGTGGAAGCCATAATAAAATAAACTAAAGAACAAAATTGCTGCACAAGAGTGCGCCCTTTTTGGTTTTATAGTAGTTGTGTAAACGTTGTGAAAACGTTTATAGCGACATTGATATTTTATAAAAAATGTTCTGTAAGCGTTCCCAGGACATTTATAAAACATAAATTGTTAGTTGGGATAGTTTTCGGATTAGAACTTCAAAAATTTTAAGTTTCAGTGGTTTCCGAGTAATGATGGAAAACTCAGCAACAAAAAAATTCTCAAAATTTCACCACTTTTTTTTTTTTCTTGTCTACGAGCGTGGAAATTTTATTTTTGCATAATCGTTATAATGATGGGATACTTTGTTAATTCAGCTTTAATTTATTTTTTTATTGACCTCAATACGTCCACTTCTCGGCGAAATATCAGTCTTCAAATGGAAAAGGATCCATTTTTTATCCGTTGTTAAATTAATAAAAATTTTATTTATTAGTTTACTTTATTTTTATTTTTTTGAAATTTATGTACTATCTGCAATTAAAATGTGGAAAAAGCTCGGGAAAATTCTTTTTTGCCTTTTTTGAAGATTATGAGCTTCTCAGAGCAAAAAACGTGATCCTTATTTTTTTTCAAAAATTCAATCGAGTCAAACAAAAAAACGGCTCGCTGGATTGAGTTGGGTCTTCGTAAGGTTTTTATCAACATATTGAACTGTGAAAGTCACACTTAACATTATTGGTTTCCTCAACATTTTCGATCCAGCGGTAGATATTCCAAGAAACCACCAAAAGCCCTTTTCTTGTTAAATTTTTATATTGATGCGACATGAAGAAAAAAAATTCTATGAATAAGCAATGGTTGTTTATTAATGGGAGTTTATTTAAGGTCTTGAATCCCTTCTTCAATTTTTTGTGCGATCATTGGTTGTTGAGAAATCGATAATCAAAAACAAATGGATCCTTTTCCATTTGAAGACCGATATCTCGGCGAGAAGTGGACGTATTGAGGTCAATAAAAAAATAAATTAAAGCTGAATTAACAAAGTATGCCATCATCATAACAATTATGCAAAAATAAAATTTCCACGCTCGTAGACAAGAAAAAAAAGTGGTAAAATTTTGAGAATTTTTTTGTTGTTGATTTTTCTATCATTACTCAAAAACCACTGAAACTTAAAATTTTTGAAGTTCTAATCCAAAAACTAGACACTTGGAGCTACAATTTCCTCTTTTTAAATTCCTCGTACGACCATTCCTCTCAAAGTTACGACATGTTGAAAATTGCCGAAAAATTTGGAATTTTTTTTTGATCCTTTAATTTTTTCCAGTAGTGTAGTTCGTTTACGACAACTGTTGAAACCTACTACCTCAAGTCTGCGAATTTTACGATGGAAAAAAATATTGAACAAAGAGTTTGTCTCAAATTTTGTGTTTTGTTTAGAATTGTAAGTAACACCGAAACACCAGGTCTGAAAATGTAACACTAATGTTACAATTGTAACACCTGGAACATCACAGAGCAGAACCTCGAAGGTTTTAACATCACATATCATATGGCAATTTGTTCCGTATTATACGAGGTGTCTCAAAAAACAAGATACCGTAGAACTCCAACCGAAATCAGTTTCAGTTTTGAATACGTAATTAGCAAGCCGTCGTGTTACTTGCACCAGTTTAGAACGATGAATATAATGAATGAGTTGCTTGTTCTTGGTACCTGAAGGTCAACTTGAGATGTCAATTCAAGTAGCACACCTTCGAGGAAACCAGTTCTACCTGAGCGGTTTTATGGCTGGAATTGTGTGGATTTTATTGTACGGACTACGAAGGGTGACGGTTAAGTTATAAAACTGTTACTTTGTTTATTTAGACCAGGCAAATGGGCATTTCCGATCTTTCCAGACAATAGTATAGTACATTGTTTACCGGGTAGGAAAAGCTTAACATTCCTGGACGACTGTGAAGATTGCTAAGTCGAGGCGCAAGCCGAGACTTAGCAACACAGAGTCCAGGAATGTGGCTTTTCCTACGAGGTAGACATACTATTTTTCCGCAAATCGTTTTAAATTCGACAGATATTGATTGATTAAAAAAACGCGATAATTTTATTCCCAAATAAATTGTGCTTTGAAATTCCAAATAAAATAACTTGGGTTACTATGGAAACGTATTGAGGTTGAATTGTCAAACTTGACGCTTATAAATTTGATTGCTGGTGTTCTCGAAAGTAAAATGATAAGTGATGATGAAATTTCCATTCCTGGGACTCCTCCAGAGCTGGTTGAGGCAGTGAATACTGCTTCATTAGAATTATTGCCAAAGAAATCAAGAGAACAGTACGAAAATGCATACAGACGTTTTATGGATTATCACATGAGTAAAAATACGAGTTCTTTCTCAGAAAATGTTGTAATGGCATACTTCCTAGACCTTTGTTTAAAGATGAAATCTTCAACATTATGGGCCAATTATTCAATGCTGAAGTCAACCCTTGCACTTAAACACAATGTAGATATATCCACGATATACAAACACCGGTATGCCGACGCGCATCGAAAGTGACGTCACTGGGAACATTTCCATAGCATTTGCGTGATAGAAGTGTTAGAACTCGAGAGAATTGATTAGAATTTGTTCCTAATATTCTCCCAATGACGTAGATGCTCGCGCCGGACGAGTTTAGACCACGAATCTGGCATACCGGTGTTTGTGTATCGTGGATATATCTACATACTCAAAACTTCGTTCTTTATTGAAACGGCAAGCTCAAGGTTATAGGGCAAAGAAATCTAAGATTTTAACGAAGGAAGAAATTGAAAAATTTATCCAGGAAGCTCCAGATAATAGTTATTTAATAAACTAGGTTATTAAAGACAGCGACTAATGGTCAAGATATTTTAATGCGTGAGCGGAGCGAACGCGTTAATTGTTAGAGACCATTAGTCGCTCGATTAATAACCGAGTTTATTACAAGATTTTTCCGACGATCTCAACACGAATAGTGTATAAATTCTTGATTAAAATACATTCTCAATTCGCACAAGACATATATTTGACGTAATGGAACTTCTATGTTTCTATATTCCAGTAGAGTTTTGACATTTCTTGTATTGCCTCTGAATACTTTGTGTACGGTTGCCATGAGGATTGCACATTAAAATGGCTAAAAAATTGAGCATTAAAATTGGTCATTAATGCTCAATTTCGTACACATTAAAATCACCTTTTATTTCGAGGTCGGCGGAAAAGAAAATTTAATGATTAAGGTAATTTACAAGGTTTTAATTTCTATTTAGATTATAGCTTTATTTATTTTTAGGTGGCTGTAATATTTGGTATTTCTGGGGCCTGTAGAATGGATGAGTTAGTCCGAATGACTGTACACGATATAGAAGACTTAGAATCTAAGCTTTTAATCAGCATACCTGATTCGAAAACCAACAAACCAAGATCATTTGTAATTAATCAGATCTACTTGAATGTTTATCGAAAGTATGTTTCGTTAAGACCAGAAAATATGAACAGTGACCGATTTTTCTTTAAATATCAAAGCGGAAGGGGTTGTAGACAAGTGGTAGGAATTCATCAATTTAGAAAAATGCCCAAAATAGTTGCTACTTATGTGAACTTGGTAAATCCGACAGAATATACTGGTCACTGCTTTCGTCGGTCTTCTGCAACAATATTGGTTGACTCTGGTGCCGACATAACTAGTTTAAATAGGCATGGCGGATGGAAGTCATCAAACGTTGCTGAAGGATATATCGAAGAATCGCTTAACAATAAGGTTGAGGTGGCAGATAAAATTTTCACAGTACAAAATATTCAACAAAATAATAATAAAGAGTGTTTCTCCAATGTTCAATAATAATTGTACTCACTGTCAAATTACTGTAAATATAACAAATTGATCTTAAGATTGTATTCAGCAATGACTTGATGTTTTCAAAATATAAATTAATTCCTTATAAGCAATGTGTTTTCTATCATTTATGTAGAACACTAACAACTGTACGGAATATCATTTCCTTGCAGTAAGGGAGTCCTGACTTTTTCTTCAAGAAATTTTGACAGGAATGTCAACATTTCCTGGCGATTTGCGGAAAAATAATAGAATAGAAAATAGAATGCCTTTTGACGCACCTCGTACGAACTGCGTTCATAATGATACGGCAAAATCTTACCTTGAATATATCCAGCGCACACAATCATCAACAAAAACTATATTTTGATACACATACTGACTGTAAAATAAATTGAGTTCTATCACATCGTTTCTAGAAAAGCGGAAACAATAGTTCGTTTATCCGGTTGACTCATTAAAAATATCGCTGTATAGAAATTTTTGACGATGCAAATAAAGCGGCGAAACTGAACAACGCATGGTGCCAAATCATAAAACTGTAAATGGGACCAAAACAGGTTCCTGAATTATTCATACGTATTGTTTAATTCAACTCTGTTTACGTTTACCTGAACGGTTCAAGTTGTTATCGTCACTCTGGTTATGCTTATTTTTTAGGGGACAAAAGAAAAGACGTTGGCAAAAGAAGCAGAAGTTTGAAAATTGTAATAGTACATATTATTACTGCCTCCAGGTTAGGGAATAACAAGAAAAATTGAAAAAAGCCCTGAGCAGGAGCTTTTGAGCGCTCGTTCATTGGGGGGGCAATGGGACTATTTTATATGGGATTTATACCAAATATATAAATGCAGTATCACAGCACAATCGGAATATATTCTGAAAATTATTCAAAAAATGAAATATGTAAAAAATTAATAATTACGAAAAGTAAATTCTATGGTTCTGATCCCCTTGAAATTTCGCATGAACATTCAGTATACCTAGTAGTTTTCATTCTCAAAATAAATTTTACTCGAATCGGATATTCTGTTATGGAAATATAAATATTCTTCTTTCAATATTTCAATTGAATTTTCTATAGTTCTGTTGAAACTATAGCCACGAAATTTTGGATGAACATTCAGAAAAATCGATCTCCATTCACAAAAAAAAATTCACCCGAATTGGATATCTTTTTATGGAAATATGAAGTTTCTTTTTTCAATATTCCAATTGAATTTTCTATGGTTCTGTTTTCTCTATGGCTACAAAATTTTGCATGAGACTTATTATTAGCATCTTGCATATGACCGCAACATTTCATTTCGATGGGTTTCGTTTTGTCTGACATATTGAGAAAGAGAATTTTGAATAGCCATATTTTATGGAACACCATGTACGATTTGGTTGATTGACGAACTCAAGCGAGGCATTTGGGACCTGAACTCATCCTGAAAATTTCAAGTCTCTAGGACAATCCCTTCGAAAGTTATTGTGCTAACGGCCGGCCGGACGGCACCACGGACAGAATGGAATTTGACCATGAATTTGTCATCGGGGAGTTTAACCCTATCGTTTGAGATATCGGCTCAAAATTACAAACATTTGGGCAAAACGATATAGAACTCGGTCAGGAAGAACGAGCGCTCAAAAACATTAGACCTGGATTGTTCTTTATTTTCTTTCTTAAGAAAATCGAAATCTGCTTACAATACTTTTCTTCGATCTCGTATACAAACTTCATTGCGCGAGTCCCTGTTTTACCTGCAAAAATGCACACCGCGCAATGAAGTTCGTATACGTTTCGAATATCACTTCTCTAGAATACGGCACCTGGTGCAGATATCTACACATTGCAAGAACGTGTTGTGCTGGTTCGTCTGTATCATCAAAATTTATTTTAAACAAATTGAATTTTGAATCTGGTGATACAGGCCTCAGTGCCTCTTCCCTATTCAATTTTGAGAGGTTGAAGCGATCCCTCTTAGGGGGTTGCTCGTCCAAGCCTCAAATATACGTCAAAAGATGTTCCTCAAACAAAATCATTTGACGTGTTTTGGGAAATTTTTTCAACCACTTTGGGATAAGAAATATACGGGATTGCTAGTCTGAGATTGAACAATCTGTATATCACCTATGTTCACAACTAAGTTAGATGCATTCCTCATACTCATAATCATAGACATACATTTAATATGTCTTATCATCAAAACACCTACACATGAATCCATTTCTCATCACTTCAAATGCCAGAGTATTATTTAGTATTCATCTGAATATCATATCATTCATATCATATTTCCTGAAACTTAAACCACAGCTATATTTTATCTGCATCAAATAGTGGGAAGTGGTATGAAATCATGCCCTCATTCTCTTCATTGAAACAATATTCAGTTTGAAAATGCAATTCATAAATGAGGATCTGAGCAGAAACCGAATCTAAAAAAAATATTCTTTACTAGAACTGTCAAAAAAACTTGACTTTTCTTCAACATTTATTCTTTATGCAGCCTGTGAAAAGTCTTGATGTAGTCATTGTTTAAGGAGATTCTTCTTAAACAAAGATATAGTTATCCTGCATGAATTAATAGTGAATGAGTTAACCAATATATTTGATCTTAATGAGATTTTTTTTCCTATATTTACACACTAACACCTAACACCATGAATATACGAAAACATTCTCGTATTCATTATAATCATTATTATTACATACCCACACGTATCAAATGCATTTCTGACAAAATTGTAATTTGATACTAATTTTTTGCCGGAATTATTCACTTCATTTTACATTATAATGTATTATATTTCCTATGGTAGGTTTCGTTGCTTAATCATCTACAACTACATATGTATGGCAATTGAATGGACTTGAAAATTATTTCATTTATACATATATTGCACAAGAGTTTTAAATGTACGTGCTTTTCACTATAATTTGACACCTTTTTTAACTTTAGTTCTAATAGGGATACAGAAAAATTTTCCGTACAAAAGTTGTATGAAATAAGCAGGTTTTTTTCAAATGATCACGGTTAACTCTTTATACATATAATGTCCCTATATCATTTTGAGAATTTCGGAGTTTTGAATTTTTGGAAGAGAATAAGAAAGTCAAAAAATTTGTAAAATTATTTCAAAATTCTCTATAATCTAACAAACTACGTGAAATTTTAAAATTTTCATCAATCGTTCAAAATCTCATTACTGATCAGGTGGTTCTTTAAATTTGAAACTCTCTAGTTCTTAATTCAATGTGAGGAAGTTGAAGGACAGGTGCAATTACAATTATGAATAGTCCGGTACAAATACTGAGTCAGAAACTATAATATATAATTTCTGCTCAAAAGTGATGAACATAAATTCAAAAATAAAGGCCAGTACAAAAAATAAAGATGAAACGAATAACTTGTGAAAATACTTACAATACAACAACAATACAAATAATAGTTAATCATGATATTAGGTACTACAAATCACTTATAAGTTCAGTCTTGAATTATTATCAATACAAAATATTTCATCTGGATTACAATAACTTATATAGAATAACAATATTTGAACAAGACAATTTTAATGTTCGTAGCCTTTTGGAGCAAAATTCATGATACCTATTTCATTTGAAATCGGACAATATATTTCGCCAATATTTCAAAGTAGGTACAGTAACGTTTGTCATGAAAACTAGTTCTTAGAAGTGACAAAATCTCAACGAAGTTTATAGTTCATTTTCTTTTAAATCTGGTGACTGATTTGATTCATTTTTTTAATTGTACCTAAATTCAGAACACTCCTTCAGTTAGTCCCTTTTCAATTTAAACAGAGATGAACAAGAAAGAAATATTCAGAAGAGATAAGACAACATCTGAATGTTTCTGAAAATTTTCCTTTCTCAGCTATTAACTCCACAGGCAGTGGTGAAAAAAAGCTTATTTTTCCATTTTTTGCATTTTTTGCACCCCCGTAGATTATCAAAAAGGGATCAACTAAGGACGGCTTCTGAAAAGTTATTTTTCCAAGGAATCAAATAACAATTGAAAATTTAAGAAAAGCCCTGCGCAGGTGATTTTGAGCGCTCGTTCATTGATGGACAAATATTGACTTTACTCCTTATGGATCCTACTTGAGATTCATGCTATATGCAAAATCTCAGCAGGATCGAAATTATATTCTGGAAATTATTCAAAAAATGAGATATGTAAAAAATCAATAATTAAAAAAAAATTCTAAGGTCCAGATGATGCGAACCTCTTCAAATATAGCATTAACATTCAATTTATCAATCTTCATTCACAAAATAAATTTCTCTCGAATCGTATATCTTGTTTTTTAAATATATAGATTCTCATTTTCCATATTCCAATTGAATTTTCGATGGAATAGAGTACTCGTTTAAGTATAACGAGCGTTCGAAAAGAAATAATTTGTGAAATCTGCCGAAGGGTTTTGCAAAAAATTCGTTGAGATTTCGCTCGTTTCCCTAATTTTTCGATGTGTAAAATTAGGATAGTAAATAAGGAATCAGTTCTCGATACCTACGTCACATCTATGTTTTCCGAAGACTACAGGGTATCAATTAAATCGTATGCAAGCTTTATGAGCTTCCCCATTGCCTCTTGATCATATCACTTGCTTTCTCTCCTATCATGAAGACAACAGCGTTTGTATGACCAGCAACCACATTTGGCATTATAGATCCATCTACTACCCTTAAACCCTTAATTCCATGTACTCTGAGCTCTGGGTCCACCACAGCATCTTTGTCTGACGCAGGACCCATCTTACAGGTGCCCACTTGATGCCCTAAAGAAGTTCCGTAATTTTGAAGTACGCATGCCCAATAGTCGTCTGATCCAAAACTGTGGCGTTCGCAGTTTGGCATGGATATTTTGTGCAGTCTTGTTGCAAACTTCTGGAAGTGTTGGGATTTTGTTAGGTTGATTGCCTGAAACATAAAAACAATTATAAATTAAAGAATCAAACAGTGATCCCATTCCAGTCTTATTTTATAAAAATCATTAATTTTCCAATAAGTAGAGAAATCGCATCTAAAAATTTTATTAAAAATGAATTACTTGAATTTTTAGGTGAATAATTGGGTAGGTATAGATTTAACACTAATCTTGATTCTGTTACCTGAAAAAACCCTATATTTAGCATACTGCAAATGACCATTAATGTCCAAGAGATTTGAAATATTAGGTATAGGTAGAATAGCAATTATGTGTTCTATTGTTTTATACCTTTATATTCATATCTTCAATTTTAGGTGTTAGATAAAATTGTAACACATTGCTGCGGAATGTTAAGCGTTTCAAATGGCTCAGAATGTGCATCCTGAAATATATTAATTACGTATGCAAACTTAGTTACCTTGATAGTAATTATCAACCATTTAACGTCACGAGATCTATTACAAACAATTGTTTTATTCATTGCATACTCGATAAGCATCAGAAATTATTTTGCTTTCACAAAAAGTATCAATTACTTCTGTATTGGATTTTAATTCGCTTTGATGCAAGTAAATAATATAGTTGGTTATAAATAGCATCATTATATTTCAGGCGCATCCACCAAAAAGTAATTGAGTGGCGACATTGAAATGACAGCGAGCGCATACACCAAAATTATATTCCAAAATTCATTCCCTTTTATATCTTTGAATACCCCTCTCATCAATTTCGTATGTATCTTGTATCTAGGTATTAATTCTCCGGAGAGAAATTATAATTCCATGTCAAAATCTACAATAAAAATGTTTTGCATTTATGTCTTTATTCTAAAGTCAATCTACTGGGAAATGGCTTAGATGCAGTGAATCAAATGTTCTCAAAAATTCAAATTTGAATGAAAAATTGGATCGGTAAATCTCGACCTTAACACCATAGAATGCTTCCGCATACGGTTTCAATTGATCAAATTGTCAGCTCCTCAAAATAAAAATTTAAGAATAACCATAATCAGGAGCTTTTGAGCGCTCATTCTTTGATGGAGCAAAAAGATTATTACCTCAAAATAGAATAAAAGAATTTGAGATTCATCCCGAATATATAAATGCAGAATCTCAGCACAATCGGAATTATATTCTGAAAATTATTCAAAAATGAAATATGTAAAAAATGAATAATTACAAAAATTATATTCTATGGTTTTGATGAAGCGATCCCCTCAAAATTTCTCATGAATATTCATATCAGTATATCAGTTTTTATTCACAAAATAAATTTCACTCGAATCGGTTATTCTGTTATGGAAATATAGAGATTGTTCTTTTCACTATTCCAATTGAATTTTCTTTGATTCTGTTGACACTATGGCCACAAAATTTTGCATTTATGAACAAAATTTTTGAATGGCTATATTCTATGGAACACCCTGTACGCTTTGGCTGGTTAACGAATTCAACCGAGCCATTTGGGAACGGAACGAACCTTGAAAATTTCAAGTCTTTAGGACAATTCCTTCGAAAGTTATTGTGCAAACGGCCGTACGGACGGCCCCACGAACAGAATTGAATTTGACCACGAATTCGTCATCAGGGAGTAGAACCCTTTAGTTTGAGACCATTTTCGGCTCAAAATTCGAAGACATTAGGGCATTATGAATATTTGTTTTCCATTTTGCATTGGACGTGATTTGTAGATCAAGAACTACTACAATAATAATTTCGGACTTTTGAACCGAATTTAAACGGGGACTTTTTCTTGGACAAGCTAGAGGTTTGAAATTTTATGCACGTGATTTTAAATAAGGCTGAATATTTGTCAAGATTTGAGCGATAAATATTGATCAGTTTCTGAAATATCGAATTTTCTGAAAATTTTCCACGTCCAAGGTAGTTTGACAAAATTATTCGAAGGTATATCGTAATCTAGCAGCCGAAAATGAAATTATGAAGGAGTTCCTTGGTTAAGCCGACCTTGCTCGCTCTGAAATCTTCAACTCTCAAACGCATTTCATCTGCTTAAGTCTGTGGACACGATATAACTTCCGAAAGAAGAACTACTTCGAAACTTGAAATTTTCAAGGTCCTCAAAATAAAAGGTCGGTTCAACGTATACGAAATTGAACAATAATTATCCATTTTAATGTTCTATTCTAGCTATTTTAATGTGCAATTTTCATAAGCAACCAAACACAAAGTATTCAGAAGCAGAATAATGTCAAAACTATACTGAAACCTAGATATGAATATTTCGTCAAATGAATCTCCTACGCAAAATGAAAAAAAATATTTCAATCAGAAACTCTGAACCTGAAGAGTAGTTGGGTTCCTTTCTTTTTTTTTTTCAACTTTCGTATTTGTTGTATCATCAAGAATTGTTCAGTTCAGCCCCTCCCCCAAAACAAAATCCTGGCTGCGCCATTGCCGGACAGTGTCACTTTTGAAACCGTATTCTTCGTGCGTTCATCGAGTCGTTTTAGACAACTCTAAGCTCAATTTTTGGAAAATTACAGATTTTTCGACAAAACGAACGCACCCTAGAACCAAGCGTCAAAAACAGTGGACACTTAAGTAGAATTGGTCACCTATTATTGACTTAAACAATTCGATGGTATGAAATCTGAAGATCACTAGAGGAGGCCCTAAATACCTCCTCTTTTCTTTAAAATAACACATGGTCATAAAGTTGCCTCAAATGTTACATCTAATCTTTATAAGAAAATGATGACAAAGCCATTCAATCTGGAATGTTAAACGCGAGCATAGCAGTTATTGTGGAAACTATCAACTTTTTCGAATGGAGTCTTTGATTTTATTTCTATTACAAAACATCCTTTATGTCCAGAAGATTTATGACTCTTAGGATTTACGAGTGGTAGTTTGTAAAATTAATAAACTTAGGTATTCTTCATAATATACGACCATAATATGAAAGATTTTACAGAGTCGAAGGTAACGACAGAAAGTTTATGTCCTTATTTTGAAGGTGAGTGCCTTTCAACAGATGATGCTGTATTATCATCAAAATAAAAGAAAATGGTAAAAAATTCTAGAAAGCCTTGAGTTAAGTCAGAAGCTTTTACATCCATGTTCGTAAAGAGAAAACGATAAAAAATTTTATCCATGAATTGGACTATTCAAATGATGAAACCACCCTGAAAATTTCAAGTCCAAAGATACTTACCCATAGTTCCAAGGAGATTCAAATTTAGGTATTTTTTCTATTTTTTCAAAATCCTGAAGACGCAAAGTGTGTTGATCTAGTAATGCAAAATCAAAATAGTGTCACTACAGAATTTTAAATTATTATTTTTAATGCTCTCAGAAAAATATTGAATCTCAAACCAAAATACTACCCCTTCCACAATCGGTTTTTCAAGCCATCAATGCACAGTTGGCAAATTTTTGAAACTTTGTTCTTGGACAACGAAATCTAGCAAAATTTTAGGTTGGCGGTTAATTGTACCTGTAAGTCTATATTTCTAGTGTAACTAGAAAAATATATCTATCGTTATGTTTTTGAAATCAATAATTCTCCTTCAGATAAGTCAGCTAGCTATATATTAATTTGATGCAAAAACATATCAAGATCAGGAACCTTTATAAATATTCTTTGCACATTCGACCGGAATGTACCTGGTTTTCCACTATAATTTGACCCCCCCTTTAACTTTGTTACTGAAGGAGATACAAAAAAATGTTTCGTATAAAAGTTTCACGAAATCAACTGAGGTTTTTTGATATGAGTCCAGAAACTGAAATATTTACAGGGTGACCAACATATTGATGGCAACTTCATTTTTTCAAATAAACCCTGTATATTTTTCCATATTTGGTTAGCTCTTTTTTCCCTGATTTCCAATATATAACATATGTTGGTCTATCTTTCTTATTCTGAGCACCACAGAGTTTTAAATTTCAATAACCATCTGGCATATCGTTTTGGAAGCTCGTGAATAATTAAGTGGCCAATTTGATCTTTGGATTGGTAATGGCGCACCCATTTTATGGCCAGCAAATAGTCCCGATTTAACACCGTTGGACACGTTTTTATAGCACTTCCTGAATCAATGAAAGTGGAGAATAATATTAATGATATAAAATCAACCAATATTAAACCCATAATTCGGAACTAATCCCGTCAACGCACAAACAATAATGATAATATTGTGTAACGATTAGAAACAAATTTTGAAGCTTTAATTTCTGACTTGAATCAGAGCCATAATAATGCTATCAAAAATAGTCTAAACAACTTGAGACAATTATATGAACTATGTGTATTGAATGAAGGTGGTCATTTTGAGCAATTTCTTTAGTTGATGTTATTCTTGCCATACTACCATAGGTTATCATTTTTCATTGATTAACTAATTTTTAAGTATTCATTCTAAAATAATACTTTTAAGTAGATTGTTTAGACATAAAGAATTTCGTAGGTATTTCACATATTTTTTTATTCCGTGTCATCATTTCAAAACTTTGAAACTCTGAAAATTAAAGAGACACGTCCACATACGCATTTATATTCGAGATCAGGAGGAAATAGCCTATCAAAAAAAGGAAGAATATACAGGACGGGGTGTCCCATTTGAAAAAATATAGTTGCATTCAATGTTGTTCACCCTGTATATCTTCCCATTGACGTTATTATAACTCCAAAAATGGGCATTTTCAGTAAACGCACTCTGCCACTTGTAAAATGATTACAGATCTTGCCAAGTGGTTCTTAAAATTTGAAACTCTGTGGTTCTCAGAATAAAAGAGATAGACCAACATATGTTACATATTCGAAATCAGGGGAAAAAGAGCTAGCCAAGCATGGAAAAATATACAGGGTGTTCCATTTGAAAAAATTGAGTTGCCATCAATATGTTGGCCACCCTGTATATATTTCAGTTTCTGGACTCATATCAAAAAACCTCAGTTGAGTTCGTGAAACTTTTATATAACATTTTTTTGTATCTCCTTTAGTAACAAAGTTAAAGGGGGGGTCAAATTATAGTGAAAAACCCGGACCTACCAACCATTTTAGAATAAAAAAACAATCAGAGGATATGAGAAACACTTAAATGTAAATGAAAAAGTTGAGTTGAAATCATTCTTTGAAACATTTCCTGCATAAATTCTCAATTCTGAATGCTTCAATCTCTATTGAAAATACATTATCTTTCAAAAACGCTGTACTGACATATAGGTACTCACAATTTTGATTCCTTCCACCATAGTCATGAGATCTTCCCTATCTTGAAAATAATTTGGATAGACAACCGGCCAACTCATTGGATTTTTTGACCTCAACAACACTCTCCCTCTACTTTTAGGCCTCATCAATACTGCAGCTATTCCAAAAGCTGGTTTACCAATTATTGGTCTATACACTTTATCGAAAACGTTATTAGGTATTCCTAGTAAAGACCTGAAAGCACCAAAGATATCCCCATTTAAAGCACCACTTCCTTGAACAAGTTCGATGTCAGGGTCATCATAACTACGTTTGTTATACTTTGTTTTAACGAAACCCAAAGCTTCTGCACCTCCAGGTATGGTGATTGGTCCCTTACCATTCCACAGATAATTAAAAATATGTACAGGATTTTGCACACCAAAATCTGACACTGTGATACTTTCGTTTACTAAAAATGCTAAAGTTGACAAAGCTGTATGATCTTGTAAGTTGAAACCAACCTTCAAATCTTGGATAACTGGAATATCTAACTCTTCAAGGTGTTGTCTCGGTCCTACACCTGATAACATCAGAAGTTGTGGACTGTTAAAGCTTCCAGCTGATAATACAACTTCTTTTTTTGCTATAACTCTATATGCAACGTTATTTTTTACGAATTCTACTCCGTAAGCAGTTTGAGTCTTGGGGTTTATCAATATTTTTGTTACTTGTGACGACGTTGAAATATGAAGGTTTTCCCTGTCACGTATGGGTTTCAAAAAAGCTTTCGAAGCGCTGCATCTTGTTCCATGTTTCATTGTAGCTTGAACTCTGGAGAACCCTAATCCAGAAGCACCATTAATATCGACGTTTTGGTATCCTAAGTCAACTCCAGATTTGATGAAGGGTTTCACCAATGGACTCTCATATCCAGGATGTTCGACGTTGAGATATCCATCATAACCATGGTACTTATCATCTACTTCTTGACAAGAAGAACAGTTTTCAGACTTGATGAAATATGGTAGGACATTTTTGAAGCCCCACCCATAGTTACCCATGCTTTCCCAACCATCATAGTCATGTTTGTTACCTCTGGTGTAGATCATAAAGTTTATTACTGATGTCCCTCCAAGCGCTTTGCCTCTAGGTAGATTACATTTTTGTTGAACAGCTCCAAGGCAAGCTGTTTTTATTTTTTTTCCTTTATATCCCCAGTTGTATCCTATAATGGGTTGGAGAGATGCAGCCAATGGTACATCTGTGACGAACATTTCATTTCTACCAGCTTCTAGAAGGAGAACTGTCCAAGAAGGGTTTTCTGTAAGTCTATTGGCTACAACACTTCCACCAGACCCAGCACCTATCACTATAAAATCGTAACTGTCCAAAATTTCACTAGCATCACTTATTCTTTCGAAGGTATTGGCGAATCTTCCAAAATTTTGGCTCTTGCATGAGGCGACCAAAAGCCAAATTGAAAGAAATTTCAGAGGTATCATGTTTTGAGGTATTACTCAAAAAGGAACCACATCACAGACGAAAGAGAGATATCGAATGATTTGCCTATAACCTTATCTTCGCTAAGAAATAATCGACCAAGGATAATTTCTGTGTGTGGTGATGGTAAAGCAGTTTTTTACCCAAATTCAATGTTAATCTGATACTGGCACATTTCTCAGATATTTCAAACCAGGGCGACCAGTATCAAGGATTACAACAAATAATAAACAGGACCAACTTATGTTGCAATGTTTTGATGGGTTACTTCTTTTGGTATGCACTGAATTGTGTAAGACTGCCTCATATATGTATATCTTATAATAGCCGATTATCGCCTTGTAGCCTTGTCCGAAAAAATACTGAATATTAACGTTCTTATTACTTTTTGTTTGATTCTATGGGAAGAACCAATTAAAAAAATAATTGTTCAATATTTATACGGCTCCATTAAATGTTATTTAGTGATGGTAATTGTCAGTATTGGATATGGACAATGTCGAGTGAATCATCAAGTTCAAATCCAAGAAGTACATATTGGCCAATCGTCAAATGTTTAAACAACAGTTCCTGTTAATTGTTGAGTTGGACTCGGAAGGCTACGTTTAGAACCCATTTAAAGATATTATCTGAATGATTAACTGGTAATCATACGGAAGATTGGAGGATTTTTTTCTTCGCATAATCTTTTGAATTATAAGAGCCAACAAAATACAATAAATAAAACAAAAAAGTACCTTATTAGTACAAAACGGCTTACCATACTAGTGTGCGTATGATACCAGACCTCAGGGAAGAACTTCGCCGTCTTTACAAAATTGAATCTTTAAACTATTCGAATGATACCTTCAAAATTCAGATCCAAAATACTTAATTCTGGCTTTTTGACTTGAAGTGGGTTCGACACTAAGTATGGCCTTCCAAGTGATGATTATTCGAATCTTCTGTTCTTCGAAAAACGTTATAGAACCCTATTGAAGGGTAAGCATGTCCCATAGAATTAAACAGCGATATTTCCTTCTAAATATCAAATTTAATTTCGGAATAATGATAAAAAAAATTGAAAAAACCATGAACAGGTGATTTTGAGCTCTCGTTCATTAGTGGAGTAATAAAGCTATTACCTCTAGTAGAGGACTTGAGATTCATGCTTAGTATATGAATGCAAAATTTCAGTACGGTCATAATTATATTCTGAAAATTATTCAAAAAATGAAATATGTAAAGCGATCCTCTTGAAATTTTGCATGAATATTCAGTAGGTATATCAACCTTCATCCACAAAATAAATTCCATTCGAATCGGATATCTTGTTATGGAAATATAAAGATTCTTCTCTTCAATATACCTATTGAATTTTTTATGGTTTTGTTCACACTATGGCCACAAATTTTTGCACGAGGCTCATTATCAGCATCATGCATGTGGCCGCAAAATTTCATTCCGTTTGATATTGTTTTGTCTGAGATATTGAGAAACAAAAATTTTGAATAGACATATTTTATGGAACACCCTGTACGATTTGGCTGGTTAACGAACTCAACCGCGGTCTTTGGTTACGGAACTCAACCTTAAAATCTCAAGTCTCTAGGACAATCCCTTCGAAAGTTATCGTGTTTACGGACGGCTAGCCCTAGGGACCCTATTGTTTGAGACTATTTTTTCGGTCTAAAATTCAAAAATTACAGACATTTGGGCAAAACGATATACAATTTCAATTTATACGATATAGCACTCGTTTAAATGGAAGGAGCGCTCATTTATTCAGTCAATTTCGAATTATGTGTAAAAGACTGTTGAAGAATCTTTAGTAGAATAAGTTCGGTTATGGAAGCATTTGAAAACTTTTGAAAAAACGAAAAAATAGAAATATATTTTGTGGAATTGAAAGTTTTTCTTCACGAAGGCATAAGGAAAAAAAAATGTTTTTCAACTTTTACGAGACATGTGAATTGATGTGTTTTCGAACTGAAACAACTTGAGAAATAACTACATATTTGAATATTAAAATATTTGGGTGCGTACCATTATGAAACATATTTCCAATTTATGAACAATTATTGATTGTTTTTAATTTCATTCGCAAGGTCGAATGTCCCAGCGCCGAATCAAAAAATATATAATTAGGTAATTCAACGGATGGCGAGTTTCGAGACCAAATTCATTTTTTTTCCGATGGAATTTGGGTCAAGCCATACAAATTTTTACATATTCATTTGGTGTTGGGAGAATATTGGGCAATTTTTAATTTTATATGAAGAATTAATTTTGGTTTAAAATTTCTTTTTCGAAATTGGTTTCTGTATAAAACGTTCTTTATACAGGGTGTTTCATTAGGAAACGCAAAAAAATAGACGATGAATAAAGCATCTCCAGGTGGTACATTTTTTGGCTCTAACAAGTTTCGACAGAATATTTTTATGATCTTTGATACAATTATACTTTTTGTACACAAGCGATCTAACTATAACTGTCACTTGGGAAATCCAAATCCGTATTAATAAAAATTGGATATGCGTTCGAATCCCCAACAACACCATGTGTTTTCGAATATTCTAAATACGGTTTGATGTTTGGGAACAGCATAAAAACTTGAGTGCGTATTTTCGCGCATGTTCTTTGTCAACTATCCTTTGAACTCATTCACGTTTTATGTATTATCTACTTCAAGTGATTAACACCCGAATTATCTTCATGATATCAGGTAGACACATTTTAAGATTTATACTTCAGTAATTTAAGTTTCAACTACAGAAAAAAATCCAGGTCGGGATTAACAAAATTTGGGAATGAATAAAAATGGTCAAATTAACCCTGTATTCCAGAATTTTCAAAATATGATTCATCAATGCTTGGAAACAGCCCAAAAAACAAAAAATCGAACCAAGTCCTCTTTATTATCCCGCTTTTTCTGTTTCTCATATATTTTCAATTTTGAATTCCAGTTTTATTTCATTTCGTGAAAAGAATATATATTGAAGATTTTCTACTAAATACATGATAATAATAATAAAAAATTAGAATTATCTACGTCAAAAGTCAAAGTCAGAACAAAAGTCCAGACTCGGATTTGAAAATTTAAAAAAATTAATCCATAGTTTGCAATTCGATTCAAATTCAATTCAATTCATTTAAATCCTAAGACAATTTTACAATTGTATAGGAAAAGTAAAATCCAGATATATAGAGCCAAATGAGCCAATAAACATACACAAAATCAGTTTTTATGTTGTACCGAATATTTTAACATTAAGGTATCAATTAATTTAATTATTCTGAAAATTCAGAAATACAAAACGTTTTTCTTAACACGAAAATGAATTCAGATTTTGCTAATCTGGACCTGGATTTCAAACCTTACTTTATGTTTATGCTCTTTAAATAACGAACATTAGTATGCCATTTTGTGAGTGAAAAAGATTTTCTGTGCTATTGATATATTGATGCTTTTATTCAGTTAACATTGAGTTTTGTGCCTATTTTATAATACCGATGTTTCTATTGAAATCGTCACTTCTGTTCAACGAAAAAATTTCAAAAAACGAAAAAAAAATGACTTCAATACATATGTGGTAATACCGGCCAGCCTAAGAAGGGGAATTCCGGACGGACGGTATTACCCCATTTTCGAAAAATTCAAGAAAATAGAGCATTAAAATAAAATGAATAGGGTTATATTACTTTTCACAGATACGACGCAATTGTACAAGAAAAACAACAAAAGCGTCTTGAAGCAAACAAAAGTCAAAAGCTGCATTATATGATAGTGAAAATGGGTTATCTAACGGACAGGCGGCTCCAAAATTTACTGTGTCGTTTTTTTCGCAAAAATAATCTTTGTGCCATCATGTTCTAATAATAATAAAAAACTGAAAGAAAGTATTGTTAATAACATTTTGTAAGTTTGATTTACATGCCTTTCAAAGAAGCATTAGGATTAAAAGAATCGGAAAAGAATACAAAATACTGAAAACCGCGAAAAGAAATGTTTTTGATGAGTCATTATTGTCCTGTTCAATTTTTTTTCTATTCAGACCTTTAAAACACTTCGACCGTGATATTATTATCAAATATCATAGCTGCCGCTATCCCCCACTTTACCCTACATGTTGTTTAGATGAAATGTTGAATATTCAAAATTCTTAAATTTCAAATTCAAATCATGAAAGTTAGTTAATGAGTAATATGCAGGAAAATGAAAAGTACACCGTTCGTATCAAAGTATAACATAAAAATCAGAATATGCGTATTTTTGAGTAGGTACCTATTCTTCTGCATTTGCAATTTTTGTCGATCCCGACCTTGGTGTTCCTAGTGACTGAAACTTGGGTTGCTGTTGTAGAAATACTAGAATAACATGTGTATCAAATATCATGGAAATATTCCAGGTGCTTAATAAGTTATGATCACTCAAATTAGAAAATCATCTATTCTTGAGCGCTCAAACGATATGGTTCGACTCCCTGATGGCGAATCCGTGGTCAAATTCAATTCTCTCTGCGGGCCCGTCCGGCTTACCTGCCATTAGCACGATAACTTCCGTAGAGATTTTTCTAGGGACTTCCAGGGTGAATTCGGTTCCCAAATGCCGAGGTTGAGTTCGTTAACTAGCCTTATCTTACAGGGTGTTAACCAAATATGGTCATTCAAATTTTTTTCTTCAATATCTCAGAGGAAACGAAACCGATCTAAATGAAATTTTGCGGCCACATGCAAGATGCTCGTAATAAACCGAAATTCGCTGGCCATAGTGCATAACCAATTGGAAATATTGAAAGGAGAATCTTTATATCTTCATAACAAACTTTCGATTCGAGTGGAATTTATTTTGTGCATGAAGATTGATATACTGAATGTTCATGCAAAATTTCCATAGAATCTCATCATCAGAACCATAGAATTTTTTTTTTAATTATTTTTACGTAGTTCGTTAATTAAATAATTTCCAGAATATAATTCAGATTATTTTATTCTTGATTTTTTGCATATTTTATTTAATAAGTGCTGAGATTTTGTATTCATATAACTTAGCATGAATCTCAAGTGCTATATATACAAAATGTTTTGAGGTGAAAGCATTATTGCTCCACCAATGAAAGAGCGCTCAAAAGCACCTGCTCAGAACTTTCCTTAAAATTACTGAAGTAATATCCTCTTTTCGTTGGTACCTTCAATCTACAATTCAGTGTGGATGTTGATGTTAGAGTTGTGTTCGACCCTGGCACCTCATTGCAGTCTTCAGTATGACTTCTACTCTTTGGATATCATGCAATTAAACGCCTTGAAAGCTTAAATGTACATATGTATTTTGAAAGCTAAGTTGCACTACAGCCTTTTTTCCAAAAACCTACTTGTAGCAACCAAAAAGTACTATATATGGACTTAAATTAAGGATCTCTAAAGCCCTAAGATGTAAATCCTCTATCGTACGAACGGAGACAATGGCTGTCTATACAATGAGCCCAAGAGTGTCGTAAGATGAAGCTGAAGGGGGCGCATGTCTACATCAACACGAACAGCTAGGCCACGCTGAGGTCTCTGGAATCGCATTGCCAGGGCTCTCTGATGACCTGGGAGTGCCTCAACACCAAAAATCAACTGACGAGAGACAATAAAGTGAAACATAGATAAATTGAAAATAGTACTCATCGAAATGAATACAATCTTCAATTTATAGGCTCACAGAAGCTTCTTCATGCGGACACTACTCACTACTAGATGTCACCATCTGTAAGATACTACTCGATTACTTCTTACAAGTACTCTTAAATGTAGAAGTTTTTCAATAGGATGTTGTCTCGACTCTGAGGGATAAGGGACACTGACGAGGCCTAATGAGGCCGAAACCGGTCTGTCTCTTCCCTCATTGACAAAATCTTGAATAAATCATCCCAGTCCGCATGAAGAAGGTTCTGTGAGCCTATAAATTGAAGATTGTATTCATTTCGATGATTACTATTTTCAATTTATCTATGTTTCAAAAATTTGTTAGGTTAGCCTCCTTAAAGGCAAAAAATTTTTTTTGTCATTTTTTCTTTATCTTAAAAACAACAAAGTGACTCTACTAAGGGTGACAATGCACTGTGGTATTTAAGTCAATGAAAAAGCCGATGAGCTATCAAAAAGTGCATCAAGGTTAACACCTGCTGCACATAAGCCTCACTGTGGTCTTGGAAAAGATCAATATAATGCAGCGGTCTAGCAATGGGAGCTGAATAACAGAACAACCCTCTGGAAACAGGCCTGGACTTGCTTAGTCCAAAAAAATCGTGATGATTTTACCTACCTATACTAGAAAGCTCATGAAGCTGTTACGAGCTGAGCTTCAGGTGATGGTGGGACCGCTGATAGGGCACTGTCGTTACCATAGAGATAGGATAGTATAGAGTTGCCATCATTGAAATAAACGTGGTATCAGATGCGCCATATTACTACCATCTAAGGTCAAATTTTACAATCGTTGAATTTTCTGGAGGAATTGTAATTTTTTCTGCTTAATAATATACAATAGAATGGTATTGTGCACTGTAAGGCTTTCTTCAAGCAGAGAAGAGATAGATAAGAAGAAAATTAGAGGAAAAACATATCACAGGTAGGGATGAGTACTGAACAGATCCGCATTCGAAATTTTTGCAAGTCTGTCTTGGTAATCTGATATCTTTTTATATATGTATATTATCGCCTTAAACAAAATTGTTTATTTGATATTCAATTGACTTTATTTGAACAGGATTCCTAAAGACCCAACACGTCGTATTTTTTGGGTGAAATTTGTAAACAGAAAAAACTGCCAACTTAATTCAACCCTGAACTTTCCGCCATATTGGACCCCGACTTAGCACCGTCCAGTGGTACTATTCTCCATGATAATTCGATGGTCGCTACAAATATCATTTGTACCTGGGAAAATTAGCAGATGATATTTTCAGGCTTTGTGGATCGAAAGCAGAAACAACTGTATGCAAGTGTTCGTGGTTGGCTTGGCTCGTCTAAGATTAATCCATATGGGTAAAATGGTCCTGAACGCCCAAGAGGAAACGGCCAAGGCTCAACGCTATTGACGACCTCCATGGGTTCACATGAATTGTTGTAATTCAATCGAAGAATAAATTGTAAGCTTCATCTGTTTCTACCTAACTATGTGTTGGTTGCAGTGCTTGTCAATCAGCAACTGTTTCCGTTTCCCGGTATGAACCACTACCTTACTAGAACACTGTTCTAGCCTTACTAGAACACTATTCTATAAGGAGGTTCATCTTATTAGGAACACCTGTATGAAATAGCAGAGAATTCAGAAATACTCACCTAAATCTCAATACATCTTCGCCTGAAGGCTCAAAGCCAGTTAATTCCCCGGCGCCAAATGTAGCATATTAATAAAATCCAACAAACCGTTACCCAACCATAAATCATATCAACAAAATATTAATTCGTAAGCGCGTGAATGATCAATATCATTAGTGAGAATATTCGGAAAGGGGGCTATGGGCACTTTCATTATGTTGAAAGACATAGTCATAGTGCATGGCGAGCGTACGAAATTATGAACATATTCACTACCTACGCTCGACTATGTGTCACTGAATTATTCCTTCCGCTTCAGAGAGCCCCACGTTAGGTAACAAGCCTCTTTTTTGCGAGAAGACAAGGCGGAACCAGAAGGATTAGTGTGTTTATGGTCACACACTTCAAAACCAAAACGTTTTACTATTGTTAGCAGTTAGATATAAACTATGATGAAACTAGATGAGGAGCTTTTATTCGCAACAACTCTTCGTACGGCAGCTCTAGCCTTAGTGTTCTCTACTGCCGAATATTGTTGCCCTGTTTGGCTCAACAGTGCCCATATACAGTGCATCCCATTTTGGGCGAGACTGCCAGGTTTCTCGCTTGTTTTTTTCTTCGAAACCATACGCTAAATTCTTACTAGACGCAGTTTTTAGCTCAGCATTATTTCTAATAACTTCGGAGATTAAAAGAGGGGTCCGAAAAGTATCAATTTTTAAAATCCTCGACGAGAACAGTTATGCAAAATCTGATTAGGCCAAGGCTGTATCTTAAATAACAAGCGAAAAACCTGGTTGTCTCACGCAAATGGGATGCACTGTACATAAGATTGATGCACAATCGAACTATTCCATGAGAATCAAGGGCGTAGCCAGGGGGGGGTTGGGGGTTCAAACCCCCCCCCCTCCCCCGAAATGTTTCAGATTTATTTTTTGTTGCAAAAATAATCTAATATGGATGATATTAAATTTTCATAACATCGCACACAAATAATTCCTTATTTATGTTTATATTTCTTCTGGTGGAAATCGTACCGAACGCTTTGCCTGAAGCGTGTCGGCATTCTCTTTAGAAGATTAGGGGGAGATTTTTCTGAACACCGAAAATTAATATCAGCCTTATCTGGTCTGCTACCCCAAAATTTTAACAGAGAATATGAATTAGAAGACGCATTATTGATGTATTCTTCTACTCCCAGAAAAAAAAAAATAAAAACGTAATTGAAGCGGAATTTGAAATATGGAAAATGTCAATGAACTCCATTTCAAAATCGGCACTAGAATGCTTAGATGAGTGGAATCAGAAATGTAACCGAACATCTATATCCTACTACAAATTTTAGCTACGATTCCAGTATCTACTGCTACTCCAGAAGAAGTTTTTCCAGCTTGAGGGGAATTAAAAATTACCTTGCGCAATTTTCTAGCGAAACTAGATGAATGGGTTGGCGCTTATGAATATCATTATAGTGTGAAAATTGATGAAAATGAAGTGGTGACCAATTCGCTAGAAAAAAAAAGACGGATATACTTTAACTGAAAGAATTCACCATAAAAAATATTGTTTGTGTTTTCTCACTTTTTCATTTTTAATACCTATTCATATGTTGTTGGCACTATTTGGAGTAAAACTTTAAAAAACTCTATTAGTTTCAATGAAAGCACACATCCAAACTAATTTCATATTGATTCATCCTGTAAGTATTGTTTGGAAAATAAATATTGTTTTTTAAGTTTTTGTTTGAGTGCATAAAAATAAACTCTGAAGCATATTTGAAAAATAGGTTTACCTAACCTAACCAGGAATATCTATGTTGAATATTGTTTCCGAAGTAGGAAAAGGATTATTGAATTCTTAAAAACAACAAATACTTGCTACAGAAAGCGTCCCTCACAATTCCCGGCACCTACAGAGTCAATTGCCAAAATGTCAAAACCTATTATCTATCCTTTTTTCTTCTTCGATTTTTTCGTTTCAGATTCAAAATTACGAAGGCATCTTGGAGAGGGTTTTCGGTTGGACTCAACAAAGGAGAAATCCTTCACTATTCTAATAGTTCTTGAGTTTTATTTTTGTTGGAACGGCGAGACAGGGTTTTTTCTACATAGGTTTTCCCTAAGCTCTGGTATCATACGAAACAATAGTATGGTACCCCGTTTTGCACTAACCTCAGTTAGGGATTTTTTGTTTGTAGTTATAAATATAATATTTGATGAATAAAATGATTGAGAAATAGTTTGCTAGAAGGTCTTCTCGATTTTTAGAAAGACAATCATATATATAGTCTGTTCACGAAAGTTTGAGCGCATAGTAGGCGTTTGTTTATTTATCTGAAGTTGGCAGTATTTACTGTCATAACATAAAATAAAGTCAACGATGCCGAATGCACCCGGCGTCCGACGAGATTGTGAATTATCAGAGAACTCTATGCAATATTGACAACATTGCGTATCAATCTGACAAGAAAATAAACAACAAAACCTAAAATTTTAATATACACAGAGGAATATGCCAAATTTACACGGCCAATCGACGGCTCAACATTTCGTGAACGGACTATATGTATCTAAATCAAGGCATACTGTCACAATACAGAAAAAAATTGGAATAGAATCAACATAAAACACGATGTAGGTCACTGACGGTAAGAAATAGAAAATTGTATTCAGAATGAACATTTAGAATTAAATTATTTTTCGAATGACTCAATAAAAAAGGTATGTTCCTTGAGAAAAAATTTTAATAGCGCCGCTACGCCAGGAATCTTAATTCTATTTTGCGCACATCTCATTGAATGAAATTCATTTTGTGAATGAAGACTGATCGCATCATCTGAACCATAGATTTTAATATATTTCTGAGATTTTGCATTCATATAACTTATCATGAATATCAAGTCCATACAAAATTTTGAGGTACGTAATAGCATTATTGCTCCACCAATGTACGAGCTCTCGAAAGCACCTGCTACGGTCTTTTTTTATTTTTTGTATAGGTACTGATGGATTTGATGCCTTGACAAAAAAATATGCACATTTGAAAAGAGTCTGATATAAAAATCAAAAAGACAAAGTTCAAATGGAGGCTTTCCAATCATTCTCTTCATTTTGAAAAGTCTACTATCTTGGCAGTTGTTACTCTTGGAGCTGTATTGACATTCGAAATATAAATTCATGCTCTAATTTCCCATCGGAGTAAGCATAAACGAGATCTTTAAATTATAAGTAGTGCAATTATTGTATTCGAAGAAGAAGTAATGAAACAACCAGGTAGTAGCTTAGTTCTTGCGGAGTTATCATTCGAGTTTGAACGGTACTTTGATCTCCTGAAAAATCCAGGAACTCACATTAACATCTTGGGGATCGGAAAAATTACCTAAAGAGGAGAATATCCAACATGAACGCATCTTTATGAGATGTGTTGGGGAGCAACGACAGTGATTATTTTCATATTGTCGTCAAAAAAATCGCTTGTTGTCGGTGAGTGTATACCTAAGGCAGAATGAAAATAGCAGCACGTTTTAATCATTTGTGGTTTTTAAGGTGAACAAGAAGAGCATGATGAAGGAGGTGCCAAACAGTTTTATGACCAAGGTAAGCCTTCGTAATTTGGTTAATGATTTTTCGAAAATGATGATTAATCCAAAAAACATATCGTCAAATCAGAAGTTCTTTTGAATATTATATCAAACGTCAGTGATCCCTATCTATTATTATTAGTCCTTTATTTTTGAGGGCTATATCGAGTGTCTGTAATTTTCGAATTTTGGGCCGAAAATGGTCTCATGTTCCATAAAATATGGCCATTAAAAATTTTGTTCCTAAATATCTTAGACGAAACCGGACCAATCATAATAAGCCTTATGCAGATTTTGTGGCCATAGTATTAACAAAACCATATTAAATTCAATTGGAATATTGAAAAGAAGAATCTCCATATTTCCATAACAGATATCCGATTTCAATTAAATTTATTTTGTGAGTGAAGAGTGATATACTGGATGTTCACAAAATTTCAAGAGGATCGATCATCTTAACCATAGTATTTAATTCTGAAATCTGTAGCATAATATTTTTTAATAATTGATTGTTTACATATTTAATTTTTTGGAATAATTTCCAGGATGCATTCTGGAATTTCACTCGAATCGGATATCTGTTATGGAAATACACTGCGCAAAAAAATTAACGCACATTATGGAAATCTTAAATTTATTCTACAACTGAATCAGAATTATGCATGCATATGTTATCTCCTTTCAACCTTTTTCTTCAATACAGATTTTTTTTTCCCAGCAGGAATAAAAAAAGATGAGATTATCAGATCTTGTAAATGTATTGGCTCCATTCTGAAATCAGTTGTTCTCGATCAATTCTAGTGATCAATAGTTTTTCTTTCGTTTGATTTTCTACACTCGATCGCTATGCAACGCGAAACACGCAATTTGACCCAAGAGGAATGTGCCCAAGCGGTAGTGTTGTGAGAAGAAGGGTGGACATACACAAGAATTGCAGTAAGGTTTGGAGTTTCCCATACAAGTGTGTCCAGAATGTTGCAGCGATTCAGGGAGACAGGTATGAATGTCCGAAGACCAGGACAGGGTAGACCACGGGTAACAACTGCCATTCAAGAACATTACTTGAGAGTTTCTTCAAAATCAGCTTGAGCAAACTCATGGGGTGCAAATTAGCACTCAGACAATAAGAAATCGCCTCAGAGAATATGATTCCAAGGCCTCGTGTCGCGGCAAGAGGCCCAGCTCTTACCCCAGCCCATCGAAGGGCGCGTTTGGATTTTGCCAGAGAGCATATTCATTGGGAAGGGGCTGATTGGGAAAAAGTTCTCTTCACGATGAGTCTAGATTCTGCCTCTACCATTGTGATCGACGTTCCTTTGTATACAGACGACCACATGAAAGATATGCTCAGTGCAACTTCCTGAATATCTTTGACTGTTCGCACAAACCTAGTGGTCATTGATAATGGAGCTATGAATGCTGATAGGTATATAAGGAACATTCTAGAAGAGCATGTAGTGCCATTTGCCCCATACATTGGTGAAAATTTCATTTTTATGGACGATAATGCCAGACACCATCGTGCGTATTTTGAAAATTTTTTATTTCTCTTCTTTCACATAAGATTTGGTGAAATCCTGAATTATCTTCCATTTAATGTGTCCTGTTTCGTTCAAAACCTTCCCGAGAGAACATAAAAAATAAGTTATAAAGTCAATGTAGAGTTAACTTTCATTATAATTGAGATTTTCAGAATGTGCGTTAATTTTTTTGCGCAGTGTATGAAGATTTTTCTTTTCAACATCTCAATTGAATTTTATATGGTTCTGTTAACACTATGGCCACAAAATCTGCATGAGGTTTATTATTTTTTGAGCATCTTACATGTGTCTGCGAAATTTCGTTACGATTATCGATGCTGATATTTTTGCATTCATATACTCAGAATGAATCCCAAGTCCTATACAAAACTTTGTGGTAATAGCATTATTGCTTAATCAACAAACGACCGTTTGAAAGAGCCTGCTCAGAGCTTTTCTAAATTTTTTTACTCAAGCCCTAAACTCACCCGGGAAGTTTTCAAGTTACTTATTTGGTGAATTATCATGATATTTGAGGTCATTAGTTCAAGGATATTCAAATTTGATGAATCAGTTTCCAATATAGAGAAAAGCGCTATTCTCGTCGCCTTTCCGATTTTTGCGCTTTTGTTCCTAGGTGAACTGATGCGTGCCATAGTTTTGCCCACATATGTCTTTTTATTCCGAATTTTTGCAGTAGTCTTGAACTAACCAATTCGGCTGATTGATGAAGAATGCGAGGTCAAAACAATTCAGTCCGGTCTCCCACCCATAAACACTCTAACTTTCGAAGGGAACGATCAGGACAATTTAAATTTTCAGAGTAGTTAGTTCTGGAGAGTGTATTTTTGAAATTTCAATATAGGTATAACATTTTTTGAAACGGAAAGAACTGAGTTGGTTAATGCATTTTGGGTAATTATATTTTCCGAATATTTTCAAAATTAAAAATATGAACGTGTCAAAATCTCATATTCATCTACTTTTATAGAAATTGTACGATATGTATCGTATGTCGTTGATATTTGTAAGATTAAATATCAGTGTTACATTTGTTTAGAAGGACCAGAACTATTATTTCAACAGTTCTTGTTAAAAAAGTATTACGAATTATGAGGGAGAGATATTATGATCAAGTTAGTGTATGCGTTCTTCAAATTTTCAACCTCTATGATTTTCAAATGTTGAAATATCCCAAATATATCCTGTTCGCATGATCGTCAACTTCACCGCCATAAAAATGTTCTTGATAAATTCGAAAATGCAGTTATTTTAACGAGATAATAGCATTGTTTCTGTGCATATAAAATATTGAATACAAAACTATTTTCTAGTTGAATCCATTGTCAAAACATGGGCCCCCCTGATATACTTGGCGCCAGATGAACTATTTAAACCTTCTGGTGTCGAAGACTTCATCAAACATGTCTATCCAGCTAACGCAGATGGATTTCGACTCACAAAAAGGATATCACACAACGAGAAATTATATATGAAGACAGTTCAAGATGTTGGTAAGATTAAGATATTAATAGCTCCTTAGATATACAGTCGGGTCGAAATTATGGAACAAATTCATTTTCAGAAGAAACATATTTGGCAACAAAATCTTGGAACTGGTAAATTCTGTTTCACTTTTACCAAATTTTATGCATTTTTGGAGGTTTTTTGCTGCCCTGTGCCATCCCTATCAACCCTCCAAATTTTTGAATAGGAAAAGTGGATCATGTGGTACTTTTTTGGCTAGGTCTTTGTATCTTCTTTCTTTGTAATGAAAATCAGTTATGCACTTTCAAGCGACAAAAAATCTCGAATATTTTACAGTTCAAAAATGTGGGTTCATTATAAATTTTCTACTTTTTCAACATATAGCTAGGTTACATAGGTACTCAAAAAAACATTTAACATGGAAGGGCACACCAGAAATTATAAGAAATATTTTACAAACGCCAATGAATGCAAGCAAAGCTAGAGATAATCCGAAAATAAACTGGGACTGTAAAAAGAAATCCATAAAATATTTGGTTATGTTATTGATACGACTGTCACTTCAAATCCTAAACCCGATGTGTTCGTTAACTTAGAACCCGGGTCCGTGATCCGAGTAGATCCGTCACGTGACCCAATGGATCGAGTAAGTAGCCCTGAGTAAGTTTCCGAAAACGCCTTATGAGTCAGGTTGCGCGCGTAAAATTCGATTCTAGTAACTTAGGTTGCCTACCATACTGGTTTATTTAGGCCATTCCCAACGATAAGACAAATATCACTGTAGGGGAAAGTGGGGTTGATTCATACACGGGGAACTATCATACACTAGTTCCGATATCTCTTGTTAGGAGCACATCAAAGGAACGACTTGAACCACTGGCGTATATAGGGGGGGCCCAGGGGGCCCGGGCCCCCCCGAAATGAATAAAGAAAACTGTACTACTTAATGAATTATACAGGCATGGCATCTAACCATTGGATCATTTGATGGTGTGGGAACCTCGGGCCCCCCCGAAAATATTTTCTATATACGCCACTGACTTGAACATTTATACGTAGCTTATTTATGTGTATGATGGCTCACTAAGTTTGAAAACAGTTGATATCAGACGCTGGAAGGGGTGACTCGTCAAGTGATTTGGCATCGCCAAAGTAATTTTTAAACCTCACTTTGAACCCATTTTTATCGATAGAAGCTGTTTTTTAGATTATTCAGAATTATTTCATTTGAAAGATAATGGTGCCAAGTACGTAAATTGACATGAGAATAATAATACATATGTTTAGTTTTTTTTTCAAGAATATTTCTAGATAATTTTCTATTTTTCTAGTGATGGGGTGGGTTCATACAGTGGTGAGCGGGGTACATTCATACTGCATGAATGTGCACTATTTCATATTAGTTTTTGGAACTGAATCGACATCATAATATTGTTTCATAAAAGAAATATGGTCAGAAATTACAAGAACAAATGAACTTGGATTGGAGAGGTGGAAGAACAGGCCATGTTGTGAAAGCTATCACTGAAGTTTTAAAACACAAACTCTCTTTACGCAATCAGCAGCCGAATTTGGAGTTAATGCACAAACACTACATAGATGTATAAAAGAATTACGCAAAACAAAAGATCTTGATAGCAAAAATCGTGTATTCGAATCGGAATTTTCCTGTATGAGAGCGCCCCGCATGTGGGGTAGGTACATTCAAACATTTTTAATTTTTTTTTGTAACTCTAACAGAAAGTCGCACAAGAGTATTCATACGAATCACATATATGGTCAGATAGTGAGACTATCAGTTTTTGATGAATTTATACAGATATCGATAACAGAAAAAAATCTATAGGACAAAATAAGAAAACTGTATGTAGGTACCCCATCTTCCCCTATAACCCACATAGGACCATTCTATCCTTTACGAAACGTTGCACGTAAATCTTTCGAATTTACCACCTTTTAACTGTACGGCCCAATTCGCTCTCTGATGCATTGAATCTCGTATGTTCCGATGTGGATTTCCACACCTGAATATGCGTACGAATTTTTTCACAACATATACCTTATGCCAAGCCACACCATGAAAATTTTCGTCTATTTCTCAGTTTTAAATAAAGTACTATTTTCATTTTCAGATACCCTCAAAAGCGACAAGAGCTCATTTTTACATGGAAAAAATAACATGCAGAGTGTGCCCGCATATGGCCTAGTGACTTATTGCCATAAAGATCTACAGAACATAGATTTGGCGAATCCTCCTAATTTCTTTGTGTCATACTGGTTCTTCTATCCATATAATTTAGGCAAAGAAATATGCTTTCTAGGTGGGTATACAAAAAATCAGACTTTTCTTAAAACAAACTATGTAATTGAATTACACAAATAACTCAGTCAAAATTATAATTAAGTTCACTTCGAAAAACATGAAATACACTCGACAGCAAAATTAACTGGAAACTGAAAGACCTATAAGTTGTGAAGTATGTGCATGAACAATGAATGGTTTAATGATGTGTTTCATACGTAGATAACACCAGTCATTGTTCGTTCAACGATAATAGAGGGATACGGCGACCGAATATCACACCCCCTAGCACCTCAATGATATACCTTGAAAAGGTACAACTACCTAGACAGAATTGAATCGCTCAAATCCGCCTGGGCATTTCTCGTCGACTATCATTTTATATAGAAATCATTACTCGTCAGAAAACAACTTTACTCCATTGTGGTAAGAGCTAGTCTTGGTGGTGTTCTGACCTTTACCGATGGATAGCTCTATATGTCCATAGACCGGGAGCCAGCTAGAAAAACGGCTTCTCATTTGCGAAATTGTGAGGCTTTTCGAGAAACCATACCGATGCGGCGTTTCAAACTGTCCGCCATGCTGAATTAACAAACAATTGTCATTTGTTCATGGTCCTTCGACTTACTAGCGAAAACCAAATGTTTTCATCCAACCTTAAAAAAAGATGTCTCATGACCGATTATGACCATGCCATACTGTTTCGGTGTCATTAGGCACATGCCATACTGGTTCAAAGATGTCGAATTCCAAATCGTTGACTAATGAGCTCAAAGGTAATTCTTGTTTTACCTATATCATATATTCGATAGCCAGAGTATGAAGGAGTCGTATGCCATACCGATGCGGCGTCTCGAACTGTCCGCCATACTGAATTAAACGTGTCATTTTTTATGGTCTTTTGACTTACTAGCGAAAATCTAATTTTTTCATCCAACCATAAAAAAAGATGTCCCATGACCGATTATGACCATGCCATACTGTTTCGGTGTCACTAAACACATGCCATATTGGTTAAAAGATGTCGAATTCGAAATCGTTGACTGATGAGCTCAAAGGTAATTCTTGTTTTATATCATATATTCGATAGCCCGAGTATGAAGGAGTCGTATGGCACACAGATGGGGCGTCTCAAACTATCCGCCATTCTGAATTATACTTGCCATTTTTCATGTTCCTTACTTACTAGCGAAAACCTGATCTTTCATCCAACAATAAAAAAGATGTCTCATGACCGTATGACCACGCCATGTCGAATTCGATATCTTTGAACCAGTATGGCGTGTGCTAAGTGACACCGAAACAGTATGGCATGGTCCCAATCGGTCATGAGACATCTTTCTTAATGGTTGGATGAAAAAATTAGGTTTTCGCTAGTAAGTCAAAGGACCATAAAAAATTACACGTTTAATTCAGTATGGCGGACAGTTCGAGACGCCGCATCGGTATGGCATACGACTTCTTCATACTCTGGATATTGAATATTTGATATAAAACAAGAATTACCTTTGAGCTCATTTGTCTCAACGGCATGAATTTTTTTGACAGATTCAAAGAATTGCGCGGCGCAAAGTCGACACCTATGGACCGCCATACTTGCGTTTCCGTGTTCTTGATAACACTGGGTAACTTCTCGAAAAGCCTCACAATTTCGCAAATGACTAAATGAGAAGCCGTTTTTCTTGCTGGCTCCGGTGATAGCCCAGCTACACTTTTTGCCCTTATTTGAGGAATGCAATCGTCTCCTTATGGTACTGGTTGAGACTACTCGTCTATAGGTCCTCAAAAAATGACTTCGAACGACGGCTACAGATACCAGCGTTTCGAAATGCGATCAAAGTGATGATATCGCTCGAATCCGACCTAATTCCACCAAATATGAGGTCTATTGTGTAATAATACTGATAATTGTGACTTTCGTCAGATTTGCGAATCACTTTTATCGCATTCCGGAACGCAGTATTACCATTGTATAAGGATTCCTTATACAATGGGATTGGTATTATTATTAGTAGCCGCCCGCTACGTAATTAGTATTCGTTTTGAAGAGTTTCGAGCTTCCAAGCTGTTCCTGTGCTTGTGTGCAACCAATGGCAAGCCGTTTTTCGAACTTTTGAGTTACTCATGAGCACGGAACTCTTCAAAACGAATAGTCCGTTCACGAAAGTTTGAGAGAAAAGTAAAATACGATTAATAGGAAGGAAATTCAAATGCTACACGCCAGTGCTTCACCACAATTTTTTTTATAATTAATTATTTACACTTTTCACAGGAAAAGTACCAACGCCATCAGTGTTTTCCTCTTGTTTTGGAAGAAAAGTATACATGGGCAATCATGTGGGCGACTGGGAGCACGTAACTCTTTTCTTCAAGAATCAAATGCATCCAGATTCAATTTTCGTGTCAACGCACGAGTTTGGCGCATACTACAAGTATAATAAGTTTCTCCACACCTTTGTCTACGAATCCCAAAGGAGCAACAGCAAAATAATACGAAATATTCGTTTTCCAAAGTTCCTCCTTTTGAAAAACAACCACCCTGTCTTATTTTCAGCATGGGGATCCCACGGAATGTGGAGTGAACCGGGGAATCACACATCAA